>JACEFO010001915.1:0-1218833 GCA_015342445.1 Digitaria exilis | reverse complement strand
AAAGCACCGTAGGCACGTCCAGTGACGGCGAGGTCCGACGCCGTCTTGTACATCTGCGGCGGGAGCGGCGGAAGCCTGGCGTCCTCCGATTGCAGGACGTGCATGGCCTGCGCGATCGACGGGCGCTCGCTCTGGTCAGGGTGCGCGCACCACAACCCGACGATGAGCACCCTCTCCATGCACCTGTCGTCGGCCTGGACGCCGGCGGCCCTAAGCCGCTCCTCCGCCGCGTCAATGGTCGCGTTCCGGCCGTAGAGGCTCCACACCCATTTCAGCTGAACGAATGGTGGCTCGCCTTGGCGTAAGACCACCGGAGAGCGGCCGGAGACGACCTCGAGGAGGACGATGCCGAAGCTGTAGACGTCGGCGTGGGTGCTCGGGTGGCGCGTGTTGACGAACTCCGGGTCTATGTATCCCGCGGTGCCGAGCACAGCCTTGGTGGTCTGCCACCGCCCGCCGTGGTCGCCGAGCCGGGCCAGGCCGAAGTCGCCGAGCTTGGTGCCCAGGGACTCGTCCAGCATGATGTTGCTAGGCTTGATGTCGCCGTGCACGACTTGCTGCTCCCACTCCTGGTGGAGGTACGGCAGCGCCGATCCCAAACCAAGGATGATCTGGTACCTCTCCGGCCATGTCAAGAAGCTCTCGCTGCTGTGGAGATGCCTGTCGAGGCTGCCTTGGGTCACCAGCTCGTAGACGAGCAGGAGGCCGTGGCGGCTGTCGCACCAGCCCAAGAGCTGCACGAGGTTGCGATGCTTGAGCCGGCTGATGATCCTCACCTCCGCCTCGAACTCCTTCCTCCCCTGCGCCGATGACTCCGACGACAACAGCTTTATTGCCACTAGGCGCTCTTCGCCGGCGACAGTGAGGGTACCCTTGTACACGCTTCCGAAGCCACCGCGACCGAGCTTGCCGTCCTCGGCGAAGTTGTTGGTTGCGGCGGCCAGATCCAGGTACGCGTACCGCCGGGGGCCGCTGGCAGCCACTCCCCTCTCGAGCTCCGCCCTATTATTGTTTTGTTCTTGGTAATTATCGTTGTCGTCGTCGTCGTCGCTAGTTATTCCAAATCCTCCCGGCGACCTCCTGCGTTTCTGCCATATCAGCACGGCGGCTGCCGCACACGCCGAGAGAAGCAGCAGAGGCACTAGCACGGCGATTGTCAGTGTTCCTCCTGATCTCTTTTTGTGTTGCTGCTGCATACTGCTGGCCGGTGGTTCCTGCAGAGTGGATGTAAATGTCCATGACAGCACCTGGTGCTGCTCGCCGTTTGCTCCAGTCGCCGCGGAGAAGCCGACGGCGACACGCTCCGGCAGGTAGCTCTTGAGATCGACGGTCGCGTTGACGTAGTAGGACGTGCCGTTGATCGTGAGCTGGACGGCCAGCAACCCGGTGACGTTCACATACCTCACCGTCGCCACCATGTCGTAACCGGACGTGAGGTTCTTGGTCAGTGACTCGGTATCCGTGGACGCCGTGGAGTTGAGGGAGTTGACATCGATGCCCACATGGCTGTTGCTGATGTCATCGTTGGCCTTGTTGAGAAAGGTGTCGAACTCGACGGCGACGATGGTGCCGTCGCCGGTGCCGTTGCTGTATGCCGGGATGAGGCCGAGCCTGCCCCCGTCGCTGTTCACGGGGATACTCGATCCGAAATGGCCCAGGAAGAAGGCCATCCCGTCGCCGGTGAACAACGTGCTCGGGTCCGGAGTGATGCGGAAGACGAAGATGGTGGTGAAGCTAGCCGTCTCGCCTGTAGCTGCGTGTACGTCGCCCGGCCTAGGCTGTGCGTGCTGCTTTGGGCACGCTGGTTCCGCGTCAGCTCGAGGGTGTCTGGCGTGAAGTACGCCTCACCATCGAATTTTCTCAGCTGGTGGAGGTCAGGGCTCTGGGGCTTGGAAAAGGTGAGGATGAAGGACAGCGAGCAAGCGCGAGGGACATGGTTGCACAGCATGCAGAGACAGTAGTAAAGGATGAACAAGACGGCGAGACCGGATGGACGGCAGCTTGCTCTCGCTGCAGCCGCCATTGTTGCTAGCTAACCGGCAGTTGGTTTCGGGGTTGGAGGAGGAAGAAGGAATCTTCCGAAGTAGAAAGACTAGTAGCTATGATATATATTATGGTATGAGAAGTCAAAGCTCCCATCTAGAGAAGCCGCTATTCCAACTACCGGACAGGCTGGCGTGCATGTGACTCTGACACGAATGATGCGCAGCCAGCGTGGACATGGTCGTCCACAAGTCGTCGTGCCGTGAGTCGTCGGCTGAACCGAAACACGCATGCATCTTTTCTGTCCACACAGATTGCTGTCCACTCCAACAACTGGAAATATATAGTACTACTCAATTTGGTTAAAGTAAATGTAGTATAATAGAGGGACCGTGAAAGGCATTGGAGCACGCGACTTTGTGCTATGCCTGTTGTCTGAATTCAGCTTGAGCTTTTGGTTTATGTGCAGAGTAAGAGTCCGTTTGGTAGAGTTTCAGTTATAGCCAAACATAGCTCCAGCTATATAGCTACCTCCATTGATGAAATACTATATTTTTCTAGCTCTAGCTTCACTGCTTAGAAAAAAAAATATTTGGTAAAATCGCTTCTACTGATTGTTGAAAAGAGTACTGAAATGTTGATAATATTCTTATTTTTCCATTATTTTCATTTTTTCATGTTATTACATAACATCGGCACGCCACACCTCCTCTCTATGTTTTTCTTCCTTTCCTCTCCTCCACCGCATGTGCCGCCACATCTTCGGCCCCTGGTCGTGCATCCATCGAACACCTCTGTTTTCCCACTCATCCCCCCGCATGAGGCCATTGCCTCCACTCCCCTCTCCTCTCCTTGGTCTAGACCGATTGTAACAGACGCGCCACGAAAATCTATGATCACCATCCCAGGAGGAACCCATCATGAATGGCGAGCCTAGGGTTGCCCTGATATCAGCATGTCACTCAGAAGGTCCTTAACGTCGTAGGAACGAGCAAGGAAAGCAAACGGTTGGAAAAACTTGGGTTTGAGACAAAAGAGATAAAAGTTTTTGTTCGATTGGGTGATTAGCCTCAATGGGCCCCGACCGTGCAAGGAAATCCTTTTACAAATCTAAATCTACACATTTCCTTGATTCTACTCAGACTCGGGGACACATGGTCTAGATCGGCCGTACAAGTGGTCAAATCGGCTGGCCTCTTGCTAGACCGGCTACAGGACCGGGCCAGTGAGATCGCTCGTCATAGGCGTTTGTCAATCAAACACCAAAATCACAAACATAATGTTTGTGATTCTGGTGTTTGATTGACAACATAACTGTCGGCGAATTATGCTGACAACGTTCTTGAGGGGGTGCCCCGAGAGAAGGGTTTAGGGAGAAGTCGTCGAGAATCTAGAGCCGAAGGTGACAAGAGACGATTTAGACAGGTTCGGGCCGCGATGTGCGTAATACCCTACGTCCTGTATGGTGTATCTTGTATTGATGAGATGTTTTGAAGGGGGTCCCTGCCTCCCCTTATATAGTCCGGAGGGCAGGGTTACATGGAGTCCGTATAGGACTAGGAGACTTTTAGAAGTTAATCTCTAATTCCCTGATACAGTTTATCCAAACCGACTAGGACTAATCCTTGTCTTGTGCGTCAAGTCTTGTACGTGGGCCGGCCCACAGGGTGGTCCGCCAGGGTTGTTTTAGTCCGTCAGGACTCTACACCCACAAGCCCCCGAGCACCTTATCTTCCTGAAGAACAGCCTTGTTGAAAGTACAGAGTTCTTTGAGATCCTCCAGAGTTCTTTTGAAATTCGCCAGGGTTCTTTGAGACCCACAGGGTTCTTTGCTCTTGGAAGTTGCAACCATGCTGTTCAATAGGTAATGATGTGCTTATAAGTCTTCTCGAAGTTCGGATTGGTGCGCACCGACTAGGTGCGCCCAATTGGGCAGCCCCCGAGCCTCGTTTATCTTTGAAGAAGAAATTCGAGGCTCTTTCGAAGTCCGAACCAAAAGAGAATCAATTTCCGAAGAAACCCGAGTTCTTTTAAAACTCCTCATAAATTTATCAATTGAAGCCGAAAATTCTCAGAAAAATATTTCCTGAAAATATGTCCACAGCCCCCGAGCCTAAATTTGAACGAATTCAAATATAGGATCAAGAAAGGACCAAAATTGAAAAGTACCAAAGTAACGCTTCTAAAAGTCAATATAAACCGTTCGCCTCCCCTGTTTCTGCATACCTTTGGCAAAACAGATCTAGGGTTTGCGACAGTTTCTTTGCTTGCGATCCGGAGACCACGTAAAATCTTCCACATCTTCCCCCAACCCGAATCCAATCCACACCAAGTCTCGAAAGTCCACGATGGCCGGTGGTGAAGGATCCAGCCGAAGCAAGGGCGCAAAGAGGAAGGCGGAAGCCATGAAGGAGGTCATGACGACCGAGAAAGCAGCGCCCACTGGGGACATGCCAAGCATTGAAGATCCAATCAGTGACTGGCCAACCAGCAATCTGAAGGAAAAGCATATCAAGACTTTGGAGTCAGATGGATTCCTAGCAGCCCAAGAGATCAGTTAGTGGAGGTGCGCATACGGGCATGAGTACCCTACTGAAGAAACCGAAGAGCTGACGGTATGGAAGGCATTTTATGAAGTTGGTTTTGGTCTTCCAACTTGCGATTTCTTCTGTAGAGTCTTGCAGTTCTATGGAATTGAATTGTGCCATTTGAACCCCAATTCCATTTTGAATCTGTCGATCTATATCCATCTGTGCGAAGCATTTCTTGGAATAGATCCACATTTTGCTCTGTTCCGCCACTTATTCAGAGTGAAGACTTCAAGCGGACCATTGCAAGTAGTAGGAAAGGTAGTTATCCAGTTCCGTCAGGGCATGAAGCCAGTATATTTGGATTATGCAACCAAGGAAAGCCTGAAGGACTGGCAGAAGGAGTGGTTTTACACTTGGAACCACCAGCCACAACTACCTAGCCGCTCAGGGAATCCTCCAGTAATGAAGCCATTCTGGAGTGAAACAATTGGAGTTAATCAAGCAATGCAGATCCCTGAGCTGCTGAATATGATCAGAGATATGAAAGCACATGGGCTGACAGGAGCCATGGTGTATCGTTCATTCCTGCTGAGGAGAATCCAACCATGCAAACAACGCTGCAATCCAGGGTACTTGTACTCTGGAGAATCTGATCCCTCAAGGAATGCCACCGGAGACATGGCAGATAAGAGGGTTAACCAACTCTTGAAGAAGTTTGTGGTGGTCAACGATGAACAATTTCTAGAGATAATGGAAATTTCTGCAATCATCATGACACCTGAGGTAAAGAACCATATCTGAAAGCAATATATTGCCTTATTGTTGAAAGCATATTATGAGCTAATGTCTTGATCATCACAGTATGAAGCCCGGCGATCACTTTATGTGAGTCTGCCGCCCCTGGATCCAACCAATGCTGAAGGAGCATCATTGTTGGCTCGTTGTGTGGACCCAGGGGTAAGAGATCAGGTGCGCCAACACAAGCAATCTGCAACTGAAGAACCTGACGAGCCACATGCTCATGTTGAACAACAGGTGCTTGAAGAACCCCAAGGCAAAATAGGGGCAACCTCCAGGAGAGGTGAAGAAGCCAAGAGGCCAGCAATAACAGAGTTACAAGCACCTGTGCCCAAGAGAGCACGAACTCTGCCCAAGCCCCAGGCAAGAGTGATCCCAGAGGAAAGAGCGAAGATATCCCCACAACCAAAGATGCCATCTTCTATGGGGATATCCATCGGTGAGATCAGAACCAGCCGATCACAACAAAGCGGCGGTGCCCAGAATGCTCTGTCAGAAGAGGAAATTATTCACAATATCTTCAACCCTGTCTCCGCGCCATTCACAAGGACAATTCCATTGGTTGAAGAACCCTGTCCAGCTGGACCATCGGCGCCGGAGCAGGAAGCTGAAGAGAAGTTCACTTTGGGAGAGCCGGAGATCCCAATGCGGCCGTCCGCCATGTAAGTATCTTGTCTTGCGTGACAAAATATACCTTCGTAACATTCCATGTTGACTGATTAAGTTACTTTTCCAGAGTGGAAGAAATGCCAACAACAACCAGGGAAGAGCCCCCAGTTGACCATGCGGCTGTGGAACCAGAGGCCATAGCGCCTAAAGAACCTAGGGTGATGCCAGAAACAACCCTACCAGAGGTTCAAGCAGCCGTGCCATCAAGCCTGCCAGTACCAGAAGAAGCACAAGTTGAAGAAACAATCGCTGAGGTACTGGCAGACATCGAACAACTGGTCACACAGGCAGTGATTGAAGAAACTGAAGTAGAATGCCTTGACCAGAACCCTTCCGAGCCCCCAAGCGTCACGGAGACAACCCAGATCGGGGCAGAGGCAGTTCCAGAAGCAGAATGCTCAAGGGGTAAACAAGCCGAAGCATCAACCCAAGAGCAAACTATTGAAGAAATCCCCAGAGTACCCAGGGGTACTGGTGCTGAAGAAGAGATCGGTAGCTTCTGCATCGGGAGCTACGATCCGATGCTGAATCCAAATCCGCAGGCCTTCGAGTACATCTTGGACGCGGAGGAAGATGAGGAACATATTGACAGAGGACTGTACCACACCGAGAGAGCAGTAGCCTACTTCAAGGTCTGTGAAACAACCCTGTACTTGTCATCCATTTGATTGTATAGTTCAAAACAATATTTATGCAGGCCGTCGGTGAAGCATCGAGGAAGAAGATGGAATATATCCACAACATCTCGTTGATGCACGCCAAGGCAGACCGTCTCCAAAAGGAGCTGGAGCGTGAACGCGAAGACCGCAAACTCCAGGAGGCGGAAGATGCCGACATGATCCGTACCTTACATCTGCGAACCAAAGAGTTGGTTGCAGAAAAGGAGGACACGACGAAGAAGCTGACCGCAGCCAAAGCAGAGCTCAAAGGTACTCTGTTACTACCAGAATCTTGTAACGAAGTATCCCTTGCCTTTGTAGAATAACAATTCTGTTATTATCTTGTGTGAGCAGGGGTGCAACAACAGTTGAAGACAACCCAGAGCAAGATGACGGATTGGTCCAACTTGGCCAACCGTCATGAAGAAGCGTTGAAGACTCTCTCTGCCGAACACGATGTCATCAAGGAAGAACTTAGAGTAGCAGTCCAACAACGCAAGGATGCTGACGCGCAGTTGATTCGAATCATTGAGCAGCAAAAGAAGCTTGCCAAGGATCTTGAAGACGCTCGCAAAGAAAAGAGTCAGCTATCCGAAGAACTCATCCAGGCGCGGAAGAATCTTGCTGACAAGAAGGCGCTAGACGAGAAGCTTGAGCAGGCAACCAGGAGGATGTCCGAGCTTGAAGAATCCTTGCGGCTGATGAAGAAGTCAGACGACGACCTGGCCGAAGCCTTGAACCGGATATCATTGCTGGAGAAAGCAGCGAACCCGGTGGTGAAGGCCTTAGTCCCGGAAGACCCTACATCGCCGCAATCTTTCTTGGAACGCCTGAAGGCCATGCCACGACAGTTGAAGGCTTACATCAAGAGATCATCAAAAGTCTGTCTTGTGCATGTCCTTGCTGTAATTAGATCTAGGTACCCTGAAGTAGATATAGGCAAACTTGTAGAAGGCGCAGAGCCGAATTGTACTGAAGCCGCCTTCAGGGACCTAAAGCAAGAGGCCGAGCCAGTTGCCGAGGCAATTGCTCAGAGCCTTAGATTGTAAATTAAACAAATATTCTTGTAATATAAATGTTATGCAATGAAATATAATAATTCCATTCTTGAAGCAAAAATCCAAGAATTTCTAAGAATCCCTGGGTTGTCTCTGTGGTAATGACCAGGACTTAGTCAAAATGTACATTGCGTAGATTTTAACTGTTGAAAAGCAGCCCTGTTAAGGACCCGAAGGAACCCAGGGAGATTTCTTATAGCATAAGCTATCTTTTAAAGTGTCCCCCGGGAGGATACTTGGGAACAAACTGTATGTGGTTTGCCAAAGCAAGAACCCAGTGAGACCCATGGAGCGGCAGTTTTAAGCTGGAAATTATCGCAAAGTAGCAAAATTGGAGGAACAGATCCATTCTCGGCCCCGAATGAACCCGGATAGACCTCATTTGTGGGCTCCAAATGCATGAAGAAGAAACTGTCCGAGTCTAGAAAGAACACGGAAGTTTTGAATGATGTCACGAAGACAGAATAAACAACCCAGTAAAGGGAAATTTTATTAAAATATATCTCGTTGCCGAATCAACGGTACAAAAGAACATATGATGCCGAAGCAACCAGTTCATGTATTGCCGGAGCAATGTTTACTGAAGAACTCTAGATGCCGAAGCAATTGGTTCTTGCGGTGCCGAAGCACTGTTACAGTGAAGGAGCTACGCGTAGAATTTGCGTAGATGTTCTATGTTCCAAGGATTTGGTAAATCCACACCATCTTCTGTTTGAAGTCTGTAGGTGCCTGGCTTGAGGACCTTGGAAACAATGAATGGACCATCCCAAGGTGAAGTAAGCTTGGAATGACCGACTGTATTCTGGATTCGGCGTAACACCAAGTCTCCAATCTGGAATGATTTTGTCTTCACATTCTTGTCATGAAATCGACGGATGCCCTGAAGATAGGCAGCATTGTGCAACAAGGCTGCCAGTCGTACTTCTTCAGCCGTATCAACCTCCACCATCCGTTGTTCGTCCGCCATGGCTTCTTGAAATTCCTCAACGCGAGGAGCACCATGCATGACATTAACAGGTAGGACGGCCTCAGATCCATACACCAAGAAGAAAGGAGATTGCCCTGTAGCTTTACTGGGTTGAGATCGTAGGCCCCAGACAACTGGAAAGAGTTCTTTCATCCACCGGCCTTTTGCTTTCTTCAGGGTTCGTTCCATGCGAGCTTTAAGTCCATCGAGGAGCATGCCATTGGCTCTTTCAACTTGTCCGTTGGCACGAGGATGAGCAACAGAGGCATAGGATACCTCGATGCTGCGATCTTCACAGTAGTCCCAGAACTTGTTGCCTGTAAAGGTAGTACCCAAATCTGTGATGATCTGGTGTGGTATCCCGAAGCAAAGAATCAACTCTTGGAGGAATTGGACTACTTTCTCTGAGGTTGGTTTGACAACCGGAAAGACTTCTATCCATTTTGAAAATTTGTCAATGGCGACAAAACAGTATTCAAATCCACCAGGAGCCCTGGGTAGTTTCCTAATCATATCAAGCCCCCAGCATGCGAACGGCCATGACGGAGGTATCAATTTGATCTTGTGCGCAGGCTGATGTGAGTGATGAGCGAAATATTGACAACCCTTGCAGTGACGAACAATTTCTTCAGCATCGTGTAGAGCTGTAGGCCAGTAGAACCCGGCACGGAAGGCTTTGCCCACGATAGTGCGGGAAGCTGCATGATTGCCACATTCACCTGCGTGAATTTCCTCCAGGATGTTGACTCCTTCTTGCTGTGAGACGCATTTCATCAATGCGCCATTGCGTGCACCACGTCGGTACAGTGTGTCTCCAATTATAATATAGGACTTGCTGCGACGAGCAATTTGCTAAGCTTCTGTCTTCTCGGCAGGGAGTCTGTCGTGCAAGATGTAATCTATAATGAGAGCGCTCCAGGCAGTGAAATAAGCATAACCTCAGGGGGGCTGAGGTTGTATCGTCGGAAGTTGCCGCTGCGGAAATTGATGGTTTGGAGAGTTCATTGACGAACACCCCACTGGGCACCTCTGCTCTGGAAGAACCCAGCTTTGATAGGACGTCTGCAGCGACATTATAATCTCGCTCGACATGATGAAATTCGATGCCGAGAAAGTGTTTTTCCAACTTGCGGACTTCTTCACAGTACGCATCCATGTCTT
Organism: Digitaria exilis; assembly: GCA_015342445.1. Classification (NCBI taxonomy): domain Eukaryota; kingdom Viridiplantae; phylum Streptophyta; class Magnoliopsida; order Poales; family Poaceae; genus Digitaria; species Digitaria exilis. The sequence continues at coordinate 1,209,007 of JACEFO010001915.1, read as the reverse complement.
CATGGTTTCGATTCCAGTCCTTGTTGACTTGTTTGATGACCAACATTGAATCCCCATACACTAGCAGACGCTTGATACTGAGGGTAATGGCCATCTTCAATCCGTGAAGAAGTGCTTCGTATTCTGCAGCATTGTTGGTGACGGCAAACCTAATCTGCAGAACATACTTGAGTTGATCTCCTCGAGGTGAAATCAACAGGACTCCAGCGCCTCCACCTTCCAGCTTGAGTGAACCGTCGAAGTACATGATCCAATGCTCAGGCTTGGTGATGACGACTGGAAAATTGTGCTCGGTCCATTCTGATATAAAATCAGTAAGGACCTGAGACTTCATGGCCGTGCGAGAACGGAACTCTATGCTGTATGTTCCGAGCTCAACAGCCCACTTGGCGATACGCCCTGTAGCGTCTTGATTATGGAGAATTTCGCCAATAGGATATCCAGTAACCACAATGACCTTGTAGGTGTCGAAGTAGTGCCACAATTTCCTGGATGTCACTAAGACAGCATATAGAATTTTTTGAACTTGAGGGTACCTTGATTTGGAGTCCGAGAGGACTTCGCTCACAAAGTACACAGGTCGTTGAATCTTCTGGAGATGACCTTCCTCGTCGCGTTCAACAACAATAGCAGCACTAACGACGTTGGTGGTTGCTGAAATGTAGAGCAAGAGGTCTTCGCCCGAGAGCGGTGCAGTGAGCACAGGTGGTGTAGTCAGGAACAGCTTGAGCTTGTCGAAGGCGACTTGAGCTTCCTGTGTCCACTGGAATCTACCTTGCTTCTTGAGTAGCTTGAAGAACTCAGTCCTGCATTCTCCAAGTTTGGAGATGAAACGGTTGAGTGCAGCCATGCAGCCTGTAAGCTTCATGACATCCTTGACGGTACGCGGTGGCTCCATGTTCATGATAGTTGCTATCTTTTCTGGATTAGCTTCGATGCCGCGTTCGCTGATGATGAACCCGAGGAGCTTTCCTGATGGAACGCCGAAAACACACTTGGCGGGATTAAGCTTCCACCGCCATTTGCGCAAGTTGTCGAACGTCTCGGTGAGATCAGCAATGAGTTCCTGTGGGTTTCTTGTCTTGACTACCACATCATCAACATAGGCTTCAACGTTTCGGTGGATTTGGTCTTGAAGACAACCCTGTATCGTCCGTTGATAAGTGGCGCCTGCATTTTTCAAGCCAAAAGGCATGGTTGTATAACAATATGCGCCATATGGCGTGATAAATGAGGTTTTGATCTGATCCTCTTCTTTCAGCGATATCTGGTGATATCCTAAGTAACAATCGAGGAAACAGAGTAGGGTGCACCCGGCGGTGCTGTCGATGACTTGATCAATGCGAGGAAGCCCAAAGGGATCCTTCTTGCAATGTTTGTTGAGATCAGTATAGTCAACGCACATTCTCCATCCATTTGAATTCTTTTTTCTTACAAGAACCAGGTTGGCTAACCAATCTGGATAAAAGACTCCTTTGATGAAGCCGGCTGCTAATAGCTTAGCTAGCTCTTTCTTGATGGCTTCCCGACGCTCGGTGGCAAATCTTCGGAGGCGCTGCTTTTTGGGCTTTACGCTCTCGTTGAGGTCTAGCTTGTGCTCGATCAACTCTCTGGGAACTCCAGGCATGTCGGAAGGCTTTGTAGCGAAGATGTCAGCCTGGGCTCGCAGGAAGTCGACGAGCACGCTTTCCTATGCAGGAGTGAGGGTGGAGCCAATCACCGCTGTCTTCGTTGGATCTCCTGTTTGGAGATCAACTGTCTTCGTGGCTACCTTGTCTACAGGCTTGATGGCTCGCGTCTTCTTCTGCGTCGGGGCATCACCGTCTTCTTCGATGACGGTGGCAGCCAGGGGGTGGAGGTCTCGGCGATCTATGGTGGACGCGGCTCTGACGGCGTACTCCACTGCCTCTTTGTCACAGAGGTAGGAGCGCTTGATATCACCGTGAAGGGAAAGAACGCCGTGAGGCCCTGGTATCTTCAACACCAGGTAGGTGTAGTGGGGGATGGCCATGAACTTGGCGTGGTATGACGTTTCGAAGTCTGCAACTTCGAACTTGATGGCGTGGTATGACGTTTCGAAGTCTGCAATTTCGAACTTGATGAACTCTATACGGTAGTTGGATGCAGTACCGTACGTGACGGGCAAGGTGATTTGCCCGAGGGGGATGGAAACCTTCCTAGGTACGATGCCGTAGAAGGGAGTATCTGCCGGCTGCAGCGTGCTTGTGTCTAGCCCCATGGACTTCAGCGTCTTGGCGAAAATGAGGTTGAACCCGCTGCCCCCATCAATCAGGACCTTGGTGAGCTTGCTATTCGCCACCACGGTCTCTAGGACGAGAGGATATCGTCCCGGGGAGGTGATCTCCGCCCATTGGTCCTCTCTGGACCAGGTGATGATGGTGTCTGACCACCGTAGGGGTGTAACCACCGCTGGTTCTGCTGCGTAGGCCTCGCGCCGCTCGTTCTTGCGATTGCGCGAGGTGTCGCTGACTGCCATGCCTCCGAAGATGACATTGATAGTATTGGTGACATCTGGGAAACCGCTGTCTCCCTTGTCGTGCTTGTCGTCTCCGTCCCCATCCGACCTCTGCTTCTTGTTGGGCGTGCTGAACGTTTCCCGAAGGAGCGTGCACTCGCCCATGGTGTGCTTGCTGTCGGGATGGTAGGGGCAGCGCTTCTTGAGAAGTTTGTTGAATTCTTCCCTTCTTTGCTGCGGAGACTTGGCGGCGCGATAGGTCTGGACGGTTGCGATCGTGTTATTTGGTCGCTTCCGTGGGTTGTTGCCGTTACGCTGGAAGGAGTCGCGCGGCTGATCCCTGTTGTCTTCCTGATTCCTGCGACCAAGGTTGGCGGACCGTTTGCCGTAGCGCTCCCGTTCTTGATCTTCGGTGTCCATACAGTTGGACACCAGCGTGCGAAATTCCTCGAGGTCGCGAGGACGGTTGTGACCGAAATCACGGAAGAGACTGCGGTCGGTCATCCCTTCTTGGAAGTAGTCAATGACTTCTGAATCGGGGATGGGAACGCAGGATGCCTTGATGGCGAAGAATCGCCGGTTGTAGTCGTGCAGGGACTCGTCTGGCTTCTGTTTGCACGCGCAGAGTTCATATTTGCTGCCAGGGCGCTCGAAAGAGCCCTGGTAGTTGGAGACGAAAGCCTTCTTCAGCGCGTGCCAGCTGTCGATGGAGTCTGGATGAAGGGACTCAAGCCAGGTGAGTGGACCTTGCTCCATCGCAACTGGGAAGTACAGCATCTTGGAGATGTCGTCGCCCCCTGATGCCTCGATTGCAGAAGAGTATCTGCGCAGCCAGATGTTGGGGTCTTGCTTCCCGTCGAAGTTGGTGATGCGTGGCGGCTTGAATTTTCACGGAAAGGAGCTGACGCGGATGGCGCGTGTGTAGCATGGCAGAGCATCGGGGTTGGGGACGTCGTATCCTCCCGCAGAATCCGCGACGTGGGAGGTAGCTCTCCCCTCCCGGATCCGGAGGATTTCATTGCGGGCATCGTTCGGTGTAATGTGAGAACGAGCCGGATGGGGTTCTTCGCGGCGGTTGGACCTGGGGGGTTCCTGGCGAGGACGGCGGGGTTCCTCGCGAGGCCTGGCCATGTCATTTGTTCTTCCGGCGGAGCTACCGTAGTGGCTGCTCTGACGCTTGGCTGATGGTGCTTGGTGGCGCGAAGTACTCTTGCTTTTGGAGGCAGAGCGGCCTCCGTCCAAGCGATCAACCATGACCGCTGCGGCTTATAGGCGTGCTTTGGCGAGGTCGATCTCAGGGGTAGCTTGGAACCCCTCGAAGACGCTGACCCCAAACATGATGTTGGCCACAGGGGAGTTGAAGATGCCTTCCTTGTCGAACTCAGCATTGAGGTTTTTCCTCTGAATGAAGCGACGTCGGAGGGCACGGTTGCGGTTGCGCTCGACACGGAGTTCTCGGTCCGCATCTGTTTCTCCATCGACGGTTGGAGCGTCGTCGGAGACAACTTCATCGTCACTGTGATCATTGAGGATGACACAGGACTGGCGATCGGGGTTGTTAGGCCCGGTTTTTCTGTTACTCGTGGTAACAGGGAGGTCTCTGCCTGCCTAGAAGGGAAGCAGAGGTAGAATGTCCCGCACCGTGGAGGGTACGTTTGCTTCGTGGAGATCCACCTTGGGGTCCATGTCAGGCCAATGAACAATAACCCCCGAAGGAGTTGTGGTCATGACAAGATCCGAGGTGGTCCGGCGAGGTTGTCGAAACTTCCTCTTCAGGTGCTTCTGGTAGATCGCGGCTGAGTTCGTTAGCCCGAAGGGAAACTGAGGCACGCGCGATCCACGTGGTGAAGTCTTCGTCCCACGGGAATCGGAACCAGAATTCCTGGGTGCCCGCGGGGTTGTTGTCACGGTCCTGATTGTTGAACCCTGGCGGAAGTCGGAGGTGATCTGGAGTCCGCCAGGGAGTCGTCGACGCGTGGCTTGATCCTGCCGCTTGACAGGGGCCGAGTTGACGTGGTCGGCCCGAGCTTGAATTTGCTTCGGGCGCCATGTACTCCTCCGAGTAGGATACAATCCAGAGATCGTGTCGGAATTTAAGGTTTTCCGACAGCCTCGCGGAGTGGTTTGCGCGGGTGGCGAAGCTGGTGCAGCCACCACGTCGCGCAGTTGGTGTTGAAGCTCGCCTTCCTGGTTTGCGATGCAAAGCCAGGAGCCGAAGACGAAGGTGGCGCCTGCCTCGAACTTGGTGACGATCGAGGCGCTGAACGAGGCCATCGACTCTTTAGCGAGTTCTCGACGAGTAGAATCCCCACGGACGACGCCAAAGCATCGGCGAATTATGCTGACAACGTTCTCGAGGGGGTGCCCCGAGAGAAGGGTTTAGGGAGAAGTCGTCGAGAATCTAGAGCCGAAGGTGACAAGAGACGATTTAGGCAGGTTCGGGCCGCGATGTGCGTAATACCCTATGTCCTGTATGGTGTATCTTGTATTGATGAGATGTTTTGAAGGGGGTCCCTGCCTCCCCTTATATAGTCCGGAGGGCAGGGTTACATGGAGACCGTATAGGACTAGGAGACTTTTACAAGTTAATCTCTAATTCCCTGATACAGTTTATCCAAACCTTAGGACTAATCCTTGTCTTGTGCGTCAAGTCTTGTACGTGGGCCGGCCCACAGGGTGGTCCGCCAGGGTTGTTTTAGTCCGTCAGAACTCTACACCCACAATAACCATTGGGTCCAATGTGTTTGTTTATGTGAATATTTGTAGATATTTCTAGGTCCCAAGGATGCTAAGGAAGCCATCAAAGTGCAACAAATAATATACACAAGATGGCGAACAAGATAGAAGAAAAGCCCATGAAGAAAGAAACAAATTTAGTGTCACACAGTGAGCATCAAATAATTCGATGGTGGGCTGAGAAGACCACCGAATCAGTCAGTGACCAAGGGGCGGAGAAGATGAAGAAGTCAATCGTCTAATTCGATGGTGTTAAGGCATAAGCATCAAATTAGTCGATGATGATTAGAGAGCAAGTCAGGAGTGGTTGGGTGACTGATGAGACGTAGGTGGCCGATCTTCTGTCAGGTAAGATAACTCTCGTTTTGGACGGAGTGAAACACACCGATCCGGCTTCAAGTCAGCAACTCGAACCCTGCAATCTTGGCACCACAACTCCTCTGGTTATCAACCGTGTCACAATCCGGTTGACAACGCCAAGAAGGCTAATCCCTGCAAGCAAAACAAAGAACACAAGCAAGAACTTGAAAGTACGCAGCTCTCAATATTGGTGACAATCTGTAGATGAATGATTAAGCACACAAGTTGGGGTTCTACAAACCGAAGAACGGTGACTGTTCAAAGACAGATTGATCTAAAGCAAAACCCAAACCCTAATAGTAGCGGCGACGAGTCTAGGGTCGTGGTCAACCCCTGGATGCGCCCCCAAATGGGCTCGGCAGCGATACAAGGCCCAAAGGCCAAAAGACGGTGACGCAGCACCGGAACAGATTCTGGATGCCACCTTGTTCGGAGGATTCCCGACGACTCAGAAGGAATTTGGGCGTCAAACCAGCTCCATTGGAAGCTCTATGAAATCTTCTTTCCAACCATATGTGGATCGTCGAAATCGGACTTCGTATGTGGCCTGGGCGTCTGTTTTACCGAAGGCAGTTCCTGGACTCTGAGTTGGACTCGAAGTTGAGTTGTATTGGGCCTCCACGAAGCTTGGCCGACCCTTGCTGGTCCTCCACGGCTCTAAGCCTTTCTCCATGTGTCTCTTGGTCTTCTCCTTGGTTCCTAATCACATTATAAACAATAGGTAGTGAACCATTCTCAAAAATATTAATAGGAACACTTAGGAGCGAACTCACCTCTAGATTAAATTGTCGCGCTCGAGCTCTTGTGATTGGACCTTGAATGTCCAGTGAAGAAACCTCGTGTATATCCGTAGGATTCATGTCCTCATTAGTGACTATCGACTAATTCGATGGTGCCAAAAGTTGGGATCAAATTAGTTAGTGATGGAAGCTCAGAAGCTGGTTCATCTCTGGAACACGTCAATCAACTTGATGGTGTCAAGAAGTGGGGCATCTAATCAGTCGGTGCTAAAGAAGAACAGAGATGAAGATCCACTCATAGACCATTGAATCATTTGTTGATGGAGGAGCAGAGGGCTCCGAATCAGTCGGTGGTTGGGCTGGCCCACTTGTCAACGACAAAAGATTTCAAACGGCTAGCTGAGGTGGCCCCATCTACTAATTCGATGGTACTCCTCCTACACCCATCGAATTGGTCGGTGGTACGCAGCAAAGTTGCAACGGCTAGTTTCTTTGGTTGGGGCTATAAATATGAGGTGCCTCAGCAATTTGAAGTGTGCTTGAGCTCAGCGAAATTATTGGTAAGTGTTCTACACATTCTTAAGTGCTCAATCCACCAAAGTACTAAATAGAAGATCTAGGTGATTGACAAAGTGATTAGTGCTAGTCTAGACCTGTTTCTTAGGTGTTTAGCGTAGAGTTTAGTGTGGTTTGCATACCTCTTGCTTTATCTGGTGCTTGCGTGCACCAAGTGTTGTAATCCGAGGTTTGTAGTCTTGCGAGACCCTCAAACCGAGTTTGTGGAGAGGCCACCAGTGGTTGTGAGAGGAACGAGAGGCCCTCAGCACAGTTGGCCGAAGCTCTACCAAGTGAATGCGGCGAGGAGCATCCGAGGAGGGACGAGCGGAGACCCATTTGTGCGTGGGGAAGTCCCATGATCACCCACAGAGTTATTCGACTGGGGAGTTTATGCCCTTGCGCAGGCATTCCCTTTGAGAGGGGCTCCAACAATGAGGATTAGTGGAAAGCTTGTGAGCTTTCCGATACCTGTGTAAAAATCATAGTGCTGGGAATTTGCTTTTCTGTACCCTTTAAGCTTCGCATTTCATACTTGCACTACTTTCCGCATTTACCTTTCCTAGACTTGTCATGCTAGTATAGGATTGGACCTAGGGTGAATAACTTTGTAGTGGTAGAGATAGTAACACATAGAGAAAATCTAGAACACGTATAGATAGAAATTGAAATAGGTTTTCATATGTGCAATTAGAGCCTTAGTTTTTACAGACACCTAATTCAACCCCCACCCATCTTTTAGGATGTCATGGTCCCTTCACTTCCAAATTCTTATCAGTCACTTCATCAATATTATCCATCATCAAAGCATAATATGTGTAAGCATTGAGATTATTTTGCTTTGCTAATCTACAAGCAGTCAAATTCACACCGTGTATAGCAATACAGCGTGCCCATAAATCGTCAGATAACACCTCATGCCATCTTCTTGGATTTTCTTCAATCTTCTTCTTTATAAGATTAATCAAAATCTTGTTGCTAGACTTGGCTTGATAATTAGCTTGAGAAAAATATGAAGATGAATTGAGCAATTTAATACCATAAGATTTAACAAACTCATGCATCTCCTTGAATACAAATGATATCACTTGATATGTTGTCAATGTTTGAGGAATCTCAAAATATGTTTTGTAATAAACTCAATCACCTCTCGACGTGTCATGTTCTTGAGGGGAATTGCTTCAATACACTTAGTAAATAATCAGTAGCCATAGTCACAAAACAATGCCCTTAGACGAAGGAGGATGGATTTTTTCCCCAAAATCCAAACCCCATCCTCTAAAGGGCCAAGGTTTAATAATTGCGTACATCAACCCAGAAAAGCACTATCTATCCCCATGCTTTTGACGCTCTTCTCACCCTATGTAATAGTGATAACTATCACATATCATCGTGGGACAATAAAAGCAAGCCCGTCTAAGGAGTTACTTCATCATGCGAGTTGTCTGATGTGTAACACAAATTCCCTCATGAACCTTTGCCACAACCAATCTAGCATGATTAGGACATAAACACATCAAAAATAAATTATTTGAAGTCAGACCATACAACTCATTATCAATCAAAGTAAATGTTTGCACTCCTTAGCCTATATGAATAACTCCGCAAGCGTAGAGACCGCTATAGCTTTCCACCAGAGGAGTAAAAACCTATATGTCAAATCTAAGGAACGGTAGACGCGACTAACCTTGAATGTTATCAACCGGACTCCACCAAGAAAAAAGGCATGAGGGTATGAGAGCCTCAGCTCTAGATAACCTACTGTGTGACGGTCCTTAAGTGCTAATATTTGACGTCAACATCTCAGAAAAATTACTATTTTACTATCATATTTTGTTTAGTATGACTTGGTTCCACTTGTATTTTGTCTTTGTATCATTTTAGGAACGTAAGGTTAAAAATGAGAGAAAAGAGCATAAAATAATAAAGAATACTCTGTCCTGGAGATGCTCAAATAATTGGAAAAGGCCTCAAGACAAATTGAAGAAAATACATACTCAACAGAGAAGGCCCATTTACTTCACAAGAAGCCCACCATGCGAAGACGGTGGCTAGGAGGCGGCGGCCAGAGATCGGTTGATCCCTTGGGCTAGCCGATCCCCCAGAGAGGCGATTTGGGCCTAGCTTTTGCGAGGCGGTAGTATGTCGGTTCCTAATGTCAGTTATGTGTGCAATACCATATATACACCCTTGTAACCGACCTTAGACCCCTATATAAGCGTGGGTACCCCCTTAGGATTCATTTAGCTGAGAAGCGGATCAGTTGTCTCCAGAGAAAAACTAAAGCTCTCATAGTAGCCTAGTTCTTGATTAGAGGAGGCAAGTTCTAGTTCATCAAGTTCTTCAAGTTGTTCTTCAAGATATCTATCTTAGGTATGACTTTGTATCCTTTTAGTCAGATCTCTATGAATTCTTTAGAATTGTTATATCTAATTTGTGTTCTATTTATGGTATCCTCTGTTCATCTCTGTGTTTGCTTTAATTATATATGTTTATGAATAAGTTAGCTATCTATTTTATGACAATGTCTTGGAGTGCTTTATGCATACTGCTGGTCTTTTGCTTGTTCATCCACAGGGTGAGAGTTACCGGTGAGGCTAGAATAGTCAAAGATATATATATGCAAGGGAGGTGCTTGGATGTATGAATTCCTCTAGATATGTCCTTTTTGTACCAGATCTGGTAGACGGCAAGATGTGACATGACTTGTCTGTATGGGTTTTATGTAATCCCCCTGCTAGAAATTGGAATAGGAGCCACTCAATATTTGGACTTTTGATGAAGTCTTGGTATTCTCCCTTTTGTAATAAGGCTTTAAGCTCTGATTTCTTTGTATGCTGATATAATCTTTTCTTTTTTCTATTACTAGGATTAGATTGTGTTTAGGGGCTCTAATGATAATATAGATTCTAGTATGCTATTTATTTATTTATTTATTTATTTGAGTTGGTTTATCTCTCTTTATCTTTATTTATCTTTTATTTTAGTTACTACCCTTTTGATCATATTTTAACGTGCCAACATTATTATATAATATTTACAACAATTTACTATGACCTATGAATTGCAGATTAATTATAATGTAGACAATAGTTATTAGAAGATTAACGTGTTCCCATGGGAAAATATAAATAACGATAACCTGGTACATACTCCTGGTTGAATGCTATAGTGGTGTTTTTTCCATATCTGTGCACTTACAAATAATTTTTCCATAAATAGATTTAATTTATTTTATCACCAACATTTTTGGTGCCATTGCCGGGGATAGACTTCTATATCGGTTCCTAGAACAATGGTGTTAAGAAATGTCAACACCTCCTCGATACTCTAGTAACCTAGAAACTTGCTAACTTGATCTACTTCGGCGACTGGAAGAAACGAACCGCAGACAGGGGTGAGAAAGGGGGGTCGCCGCCACCTGCACTACTGCTATGAAAACATATGAACGTGGTGGAACACAAAGGACCATCAGGGTTGTCACCACATGCTGCCTACTACTGACTTCTGCCTAAGCTATCTAGATACTGACTTCTGCTTCGCGCTAAGGCAAGAAGAAACCCCAAACGAGCAGTCTTGCTAACTCACCCAAACAAGGGATCTTGCATATCAAAGATAGAAAGTAAACTAAGTACAGAAGGTAAAGAGGAAGGAAAGAGAGAAATTGAAGTGAAGACAAGAACTTGCTTAAAGACTTACTCGAAGCTTGTTCCCAGGAGTGGATAGAAAAGAAGAGAAAATCCGAGACAACTCCCGAACTCCCCTCCTAAGCCTTGCTCACACCAAAGCCTCACTCCACACTCTCCCTATTCTACAACAAAGGTAGCAAGATAACTAAAGAAGAATTTCTTCTCCTTGGAATGGTGTGTCTTGAAGTGAAGTGAATCACTCCTTATATAGCTTCTCTTGGTCAGTTCCCAAGGAGTAGAAGTGTCCATAGGTTGAGTAGCCGCCACGTCGAAAGGGAGGTTGTTTTGCCTCGATGGAGGGGGGCTCAAACCCGTCCGGATGGCATAGCATGTTTGCTGCATGTCACTGCATTTCGTGTGGACGGCTCTAATGTACTCCTCAAGTTGGTACTTGTGGCGGTTGTCCAAACGTGGCGGTTTCGGCACAAAGGGGGACCCTCTAATTGAAGTGTGATTCTTTTGGTTCCTTCCGATCAAACCGACCCCTGTGGGCTTGGATGTCTTAGAAGTGTGTTTCCTTGGTCCCGGATCAATGACGTGGCCTTTGGAGGAGATGCATGCGCCGGTCGGGCTTCATCGCCAATTTGGCCCATTTTCTTTCCACCCACTCCTGCAATCATAAAGTTACCAAAACTAGTGGGAATTATTAATATATCCAATTTTAGTGGTTCCATAGTCCTTTGAGATTCAAAATCCGAAGAAATGTTGGTGGTAAAAAATCATAGAAATTGACCACCAACATGCCCCCAAACCTAGACTTTGCTCGTCCTGAGGAAAAGGGGAGAGAAGAATCCAGGGTCATGATAATCAAATAATGCATAAGCGTTATTTCTAAGAGTTCCCCCATATCTTGGATTCTGGTGGCTAGCATCTTCTTTGTCGTCCATTGATCCTCAGAACAAATCAACGTAAGCATAGCCAGCCTTTTGCTTAGAAATTGGAGGTTTTTCATGCTCTTTTCAAATAAATATGAGGGGCAAACTCTCATTCTTCTTAGACTCTCAGTCATTCATGATATTTTTATCCTCACATAAGGTGTAAATAACCTTCACTACTTCTACTAGGTTGAAAGTGGAGCTTTGTGTAGGTATGAACTTTTTAGCTTATCTTTCTCTATCTGTTTTGCATAATCCAACTCCCTATCTCTGAGATGATATACCTCCCTCACACAATGATCAAGTGCAATTGTTCATGTCTTGTGTCCTAGTGGTATAATTTGAGCTATTTTATCTTTTCCCCTTCTTCTCTTTTTTTTAAGACAAGATCATTAACATGTCTTCGTTTTCTTTCTTTGCAGGGAGATGAAGAACCTTTTGACCACTTTTGCAGGACTTCATTTGGTGGACGTGTTTATGAATGGTCAAAGAGCTTCAGATGATAAATGCACTCTTATGAGGCAAAAAATTTGATCAAACTCAAGATGCCAAAGATAGCTATTTTTGTAGGAGGTTGTATCTCATAAAAAATATGGTTCTAGGTAGGATTTGGTATAGGTAAGAATGAATGAGGGCCACCTCTTATTATTTTATATTTTTAAATAAATTTTGCCAAGACTTGGGATCAAGAAAAGCATAGCTCTCATGTCATTATATTATGAAGATCAATAAACAAAGAGTTTGATGACTCTATTAAATAGTTGCAAAGGCAAAAGGGAAAGTTACAATAGAAATAAACCTTAGGCATCAAATAAAACATGAAAGACTTTGGTTATTTCCTATTGGTGGTCATTTCATAAGGTTCCACCACCAACATTTCCTAGTATTCCAGGTTCACAATGCTCCTAACATAGTTAATATGCTCATTTCAAATGAGTTCCACAAGTTTTAGTTAACTTGTGAGTGAAAGAGCAAACAGGAGAAAGGAGAGTCAAAATGGGGCCACTGGCAGGCCGATCGGCCTCCCTTATGGCCAATTGACCTCCAACGCCCTCCTCATGTAACAACATTAATCCAGGGGACAAGAAACACAACTTCAAGTACCTTGAGCTATAAATTAAATGTTGGTTTAATCCATGGATCTAAAAGGGGCCATTTGCATGGATCTCTCTGGCACAATAAGTGAGAAGTCCAACCTAGACAGGCATCTCACTGTCTAGAGGAAACGTCGGTGCAATAGAGGGACCAGAGGCGTCAGAGGCTGGACGATCAGCCACCCTTCTAGCCAATGGGTCGGTAACTATCACAATTGTCTCCGACCCAATGACTACGGACCTCAAAAGCGCATCCTAGACATCCACGTTGAAGGCGGTTGCTAAAAGAAGCCAGGTGGCAGCCGATCGGCAGCCCCTAGTGCTGATCAACCCGGCTTCGTCGCCTCTACGTGACCCCCTTTGCGTGGCAGGTACCCTGGCAGTTGGCTTGGCTTGCACGGTGGTAACCGACCTTCCAAGCTATAAAAGGAGCACCCCTTCACCATTTCAAGACACACCACTTTGGAGAGAAGTGAGCTTTAGTGAGAAGTTGTTGTCACCTTAGATTAGAGTAGGAGAGTAGTGGGTGAGTGCTTGGGTGATAGCCAAGCTTGTAAGGGGAGTTTGGGAGTGATCTCGGCCTTCCCTCAAAATTATTCCACCCCGAGGAATAAAGCTCTGGAGTTTTCTTCAGTATGTTCATCGGTCTCTTACCTCACTAGTTTTGCTCTTTACTTTCAGGAAATTACCTTTTCAATATTAGATCTATGGGATCCCTTGTCTGTGTGGGTGATAGCGAATCATCTGTGTGGGTGATAGCGACACTCATTTAGGATTTTCTTAAAAGCCTTTTGTATTGGGTGGAGGTCAATAGCTGATAACTTAGGCATGGTGCATGTACTTGATAGTTACCTTGGTTTGTGTAATACTCCATGGTACCATTGTGGTAGACAGCAAGTGGTAATAGCCTTGTTCGTCCTTAGAAGTCCACCATGTTCGAGTGTTATCATAATAGCAGTGCTGAGCCAGGAGGATCCTCTTCTCATCCCTTGCCCGTCGAAGTGGATCCAGCTAGATTAAGTTAGGCTGTCTGGGTATCAAGTGGGCTAACTAAGGTTAAGCTCTCTACCATGTTCACCTTTTGCTCCTCGGTGGAGTCCGGTTAGAGAATCTAGGATAGTGGACATCCAAGTTTTACTACCCTAGTCGAAAGGCTATAGCGGTCTCTGTGCGCTTGCGGATTCGTTAGGCTAAGGAGTGCCAACAATCTTCTCTAGTGCCGTTGCCGGGTGAGCGGTAGAAACACTAGTGTAGAATTTTTCTAGCTATACACCTTACCCCCATAACCACCTATCATATAGAGTTTTCTATCAGTTATTGATCTAGCTATAGTCCCCCTGTCAGTTCCCCCTGTCCGCCTGTCAGTTCACCGGAGGTTTCTTGAAATCTAGTTATAGTCCACTGTTTTCAAATCCGAGGGAATGGAAAGAGAGAGAAGGGAGAGTAGATTCATTTTTTATGTTTACCAACAGGGGTTGCTGCTGGAAAAGGAGGGAAGCACGAGCAGCCATGATGATGGTTTTGGAGCTCGTGGGGAGCACCGGAGGGGATAGCAAGGGGCAAGGCTTGGGTGAGGTAGAGGAGGGACCTGGGGTTCTGATGGGAACCCGCTAGGATTTGGATCCCGATCTTTCGATGAGAGGTGGATAACTTTGATTTGGACTGGAGAGACGTTCACGGCCCAATTACAACCTTTCGGGCCTGCGCCTTGGCAACCGATACACCAACTCCAGCGGTCGTCGCGATCTTGCGGAGCACGATCAACTAGACCACTAGGGCAATTCCTGCAAGGAATCGAAGAACAAGTAGAACAAGCAACTCAATTGCAAATATGGATTTAATACCAATCTGAATACACAAAGTTGGGGTTCTGAATCGAGTAGAACGGATGGTCTAGTTGACACACGCGTCTACAAGGAAGTAGCAATGGCTAAACTTTCATCTAAACAAAACCCGACCTGTTTGTGGCGGCTATGGAGGTATATAAAGGGGTAGGGGACGACTAGGACGTGGTGACGGTCGTCCCTCAACCTAGGGTGGTCTCTTAATGGGCCCCACTGCCCCACTTGATACACAACCCATCGGGCCAAAATAAGTGTGGCGGACCACTCTGAAATTATTCCAAGTTAAGTACCCCATGGACCACTAACAAGTAGTCAGGCACTTAATCCGGAATAAGTTGAAGCGTCGTCGGATAATACCCGATTAACCACGTTTTACTTTCGATCGAAAAACATGCACACCCACACGAAGGTGAGTTCCAGAGATTACAACATTCCACAAGTTCAGATTAACATAAATTCTCTAACATGTTATTACAAACTAAGTCTGAAATTTGAAATAAAGTTTGAGAGTTCAGCAGCGGAAATTATCTAATGACGATACATAGCAACACCACGATCAAGCCGTCCATGGTGCTACTCCTCACTATCCTCGTATGAGGACGGAACCCACTCGACGTTCCAGCTAGGAGGAACCTAGGTAGGTCAAGTAGCACTAGCAATGTCCTCAGCAACATGCATACCTGAAATAAAAGCCACAAGCAAGGCTGAGTATACTAATACTCAGCAAGGCTTACCCGTCGGGTGAAAAACTACATCACCAACTCCTAGATATGAGAGGCTTTTGGCTGGTGGGTTTGTTTTGCTAGAAAACGACTAAGAGTGGATCCTTACTTTCATTATTTTAGCATCAGGTTCTAGTAGTTTTAACCATTCTAGGTGAGCAACCTTTCTAAGCTTACAAGTGGTGCAATACAATTTAATACATACAACAAGTTCATCATCCTCATAGTTTCACTTGTTACTCTAGCACAGTGGTCAAGCAATCTCACTACCTGCGAGAAGCGGACAGTTCGAACCGAATTTCACTACCTGGCTAGGGAAACCCAACACACACAGATAATGCTTGCTAAAAAAAGGCACAAACACTATCCAACCTTTCCCATCAATCCACAATTCGGTGCTGGGTCCACTTCCTTAGGATACAAGGTTATCGGATACTCGTGGACTCATGCCGGCCGATCTCCCGCATGTAACCACATGTGTACAACAAGAGAAATACATTTCCAAGGAAAGATGGCTATCGGTCCTAGCTGTATCAATCTGGTAAGGGGCTTACCGATTCCCATAGATCGGCATGTGCGTGCTACGTTCAAAAACTTGACACACAGAACCACACGTTTCGACCTTAATCCAATTATCATACACGGACGGGAGATCTACACATACCATCCCTCCCGTCCATCCTTATGATTCCAACATAAGTAAAGACAAGCAACTCCTATATCTCGCGAGTGATAGGAAATCACTCGACTTGTAACGGTCCTAAATCATTCCACTATCAACCTTATCATACTAGTATTTCAAGACATAGGTGCTAGAAGTATGCAACTAAGGTATTCAAACAACTCCTTGAAACGTAAATGCACAAGCATAAATAATTCATAGTTGCATAATTTAAAAGTTAGGTTATGCTTCGGGGCTTGCCTTCTTGAGCTACACATGCGTCAGTCTCCGGGTCAATCACAACGACATTGGCACCACCTTCGGGAGCTTCTTCTTTGTTGGCGGGGACGAGATTGTAAGTACCACCAGCGAGGGCGTCTTCTACATGAGATGCACAAGTTTGAATGTTGCTACACTTTTTGTGATTTTAAAGACACAGGCACTGAAGGTCACATTCACCTAGACATTTTAATGTACTATTCTTTTCTTCACAAAATTAGAGGAGGCGCGTGGTGCAAGTTTTATGCCTTCAAGATGGTGACTGTGTACATATATAAAACAATTCAGATTCATTTTTCTTATACAAGCATTCTGTTCTGAATTTAATTTTAGCATGCAACCATCTTTATTGGTTTTAACACACAAGTGAGCCACATCCTTTTTATTTCTCCCGATTTACTCTAGTTCCATATTATTTTTGTTTCTCTGTTTCTGTTTATCCTTTAAATCTACAAACTTCATGACAGCTATAGGAGCATAAGAGCTAAGCTCACCCTCAAAATTTAGCTAAAACCGAGTTGTACAGAATTTATTAAAAATGGTACAAGTCACTACTCCTAGATTCAAGATTAAATCATATAAATTCGAAAATACATCCAAAATAGTAGATTTTGCTACCAGAGCTAGGCATGGTCAAAGGGAGTGCTTTGGCCAAATGGAAGGTAAAAATACTACTATAACAATCCTAAACAAATACTAACCCGAAAACATACATCTATTTATTTGGTAGCCAAAACAGAGTCACAAATTAAGTTAAACATTTTTCTAGCATGTTCTACCAAGTTTTTAAGTCGCTGGTGGAAGTTGATGATTTTTGGCTGACTGGAATATTTTTAAAAATCTAGAACTGAGTTAGAACAGAAATCACTAAACAATTCATAACAGAGGCTACAGAGCATATTTTTAGGTCTCCTTTGGATATAGAGCTTCTAAAGACTACACAAGTAACATATCCTAAATCTAGCAATAGAGGAGTTCAGGATTTCAAATGGTGCAGAAATCACTTAAAACTGAGTTTGAATTTTAATTCAAAAACTATTCATCAAAGGCATATACATGCAAACATGAGATTGGAGTTTACAATGCATGAGTCCAGGGAGTATTTATTTGCATTTTTCTGATTTTTCTATAATTTTTAACGGATTTTTGAACATCTTAGAAATTTGAACTAGATCTAAAGAATCTTTTTGCGCCGAGAACCCTAGATCTTTTGAAACCTTACGAAAGGGTCCCTAAAATTTGCACGTAGCCCCCTAGAACTAAAAAGGGGAATGCGACGGTGTCCTAGCTCGTCGGTGGCCGGATTCCAGCAACGAAACGGTGGGGGAGGCCGAGGAACTAGGCGGGGAGTGACGAGGAGCTCACCGAACGTCGGTTGGAGGCGGATTCTGTGACATCTCTGATGTCAAAATAGCTAAAAAGTGCAATTAAGATAAATGCAACAGGGAATTAAGGTTGAAATTCAAAAATCCCTCAAAATTCACCAAAATTCAAATTTTTAATCCAAAAACAGGGGTTAATTGGTACCCAACCGAAAACTCAAGATTATTGTACTAAACTTGAAAATCTCCCAAAATAGAAGTTGTTTGGCATCGCAAACAAACCCTAATCACTGTTTGGAGTTTTTGAAAATTTTGCAGTTTAGTCCCTCAAAAACTCAAATTACCGTTCTGGACACCTTTTTGTTTTTGGGCTTTTTGAGCTTGAAAAACTTCGAATTTCAAGATCATCCCAAAAAGAAAGTTGTGTCCCATCTTCCAAACTACAACTTTTATTTTTACACTTTTTCAAGTTCAGTTCAAAATTTTGGAGAAAATTCGAATTCAAACTCGGCGCTCCTCGGGCCGGGAACAGTGCCCCTGGCGCGGCTGACGCCGGCCAGAGCTCGGCCGCCACGCGGCCGGAGCGCGGCGCAGGCGGCCCTGAGCTGGCCGAGCCGCGGCGGTTGATGGCCTTTGTCGCCTAGCCGTTGTCCGGTCGCTCCCGCGCGGTCAAGTCGCCGCCGTCGCCTCGCTCCTCCTCGCGCCGCGCGACGCCATGATGCGGTCGGAGCGCCGCCGCGGCCACGCGCGCGCGCGACGCGCTGGACAGCGCTGCAAGCGCGATTCTCCTCCCGCTACGCGCCAACACGCACTGTGCACGATCCCTCAGTAGCACTCAGCGATCTCCCTCGCCTGCAGCGCCTTCCGCGCTCGCGCCGAGCTCACTGTGCGGCCATGGCGGGTCGCGTCGAGCATTAACGCGCTCGCGCGCTCCCGAGGCTCACAGTGTCTCCCCTCGCGTCCTCGAGCACTCCACTGAGCCTCCCACTCACTCCACTCACTCGCTCAAGCCTCCAGTGAAGCTCCTCGCGCTCTCCCCCTCCTTCTTCCTCCTCGCGACGCGCAAACCAAACGCTAGTTCATCGCGAAATTCGTCGCGCTCGCTCCACCTTTCCCCAATCTACTCCGCACAGAGCTAGCTTGCATCCCTAGCTCCATTTCCCCCAACTTTCCCCAACACATTGCCCACTCCCGAGCTCAAATTTCCAAGTTCCCCCAAATCGAGTTTTCCGGCCGTCGAACCACCTCACCGTCGAGACCCTACTCCGAGCCATCTCCGAGCCTCCTCGAGCACGCCATTGGCTTCCCCAAGCTCTGCTGGTGCTCTAGGACCTCTTCCCCCACCACGAACGACTCCGAGCTCGCCGGCGTAGACCCCGCAGCGGCCGCGCCGCCACCTCCTCGTCGCCGGCGTAACTCCGTCAACCCCCAGCCTCCCAACCGTCCTCAACCGACTCGTGGTGAGCCAAGGATCGTTTTCCCCCTCTTCCCTGGGCCTAGTTCGCCGTAGTTTGGCCGGCGCAACTCCGGCGAGGTCCCGAGGACCGAAGTTCATCTTCTTCCTTTGTCCAGGGGCCTCCGCGCAAAAACTAGGGGCTTGTTCGCGAAGTTTTGAAAGTTCTAGGGTTCTCGGTGAAAATAGATTCTTAACCCTAGATTTGTTTTTCCCGAATCTTGTAAAATCGATTAAAAATCATAGAAAAATCAGAAAAATATGCAAAAATACTCTCTGGAATCGTGAGAACCTAAACTACAATCTCTATTAGACATGTGTATGCTTTTGATGAACTGTTGTTGAATTAAAATTCAAACTATGAAAACCTAAAGTTGTGCACCATTTCAAATCCAGAGCTCCGCTGGGGTTGAGCTTTGGATATGTTGTTAGTAGTGGCTTTGGACAGCTTGTGTCCAAAGGGGACTCAAAAATATGATGTGTAGCTCCAGTTATTAATTTAAATGCATTTCCTGTCTTTTTGCAGTAAAGAATTCATTAAAAATAATAGGTGCAGTGAAAAATCACCATTTTGCTCCTGAGAACTAAAAACTTGTTAGCACACATGTTAAAAATGAAAAACTTAATTTTTGCTCTGTTTAGAATGGCAAATAATTAAATGTGTGTTTTTGGATAGGAAAATATTGAGGACTACCCAAGGGTTATTTTGAGCCACCACTTGGCCAGAGCCCTCCTCATGCTATTGCTTAGCTTTGGTAGGAAGATCTCCTGAAAAAGATGGATTTTCAATTTCTTATGCATTTATTTCATTTTCTGCAGTCAGCTGTTTGCAGATTTTTAATAAATTATGTGTAGCTCGAAATTAGCTAAATTTTGGAGTGAGCTTAGCTCTTATACTCCAGTAGCTGTCATAAAGTTCATGGCTAAAATTGATGAACAGAAATGAAGAAACAAAAATGGGAAGGAATCTAGATAGAAATTGAATTATATAAAAGAGTAAACCTATTTGGTTAATTGGTTAAGTTAAAATGGTTAAAATCTAAAATTCAGAACAGCCACCCTAATTTGTGAGGAAATAAATAAGATTCTTTTATATATGTACACAATCACCATCGAAATCAAATAAAACTTTATCTACACCTACACCTTGCTTTGTGAAGAAAATAAAAGTATCTAAGTATGTCTAGGTGAATATGGCCTTCAAGGCCCTAGTCTTAGCATCTAAAGGCAGCCGCCTTAAATTTATGCATATCATGTAGAAGGCGCTATTCCGGACGGCGACTACACCCTCATCCCCGCAGAAGAGGAGCAAGTCCCGGAGCCCGACGCCGGTGCAGACGTGACCAACCCGGGAGCTAACCCCCAGTCCGAGCAGGAAGGCAAGCCCCGGAGCATGACCTAACTCTTACTAAATTATGCACTTGAATTCTCTATGTTTGTGCATTACGTTTCTAGGAATTGATTGAATACCATAGCTACCATATTTTCCTAGTACCTATGACTTGCAATACTAGTATGAAAGGATCGATAGAGCATTGCTATAGGTTCGTTACAAGTCGAGTGATTTTCTGTCACTCGCGAGACATAGGAATTGCTTGTCTTTACTTATGTTGGAATCATAAGGATTGACGGGCGGGATGATAGATGTAGATCTCCCGTCCGTGTATGATAATTGGATTAAGGTCGAAACGTGTGGTTGAGTGTGTCAAGTTTTTGAACGTACCACATGCATGCCGGTATATGGGAGCCGGTAAGCCCGGTACCAGATTGAAGCAGCTAGGGCCGATAGCCATCTCTCCTTGGAAACTTTGTTTTCCCTTGTCGTACACTCGTGGATGTATGCGTGATGCTGTGAGTGAAGCAGTAAACCTTCATCCTAAGGAAGTGGACCCGGTTCCAAATTGTGGATCGATGGGAAAGGTTGGGAAATGCTTGTACCTTTTATCGCAAGCAGAGTATCCGTGTGTGTTGGGTTTTCCCCTGGCCAGGTAGCACAAATTCGGTTCGAACTGTCCGCTTCTCGCGGTTAATGAGACTGCTTGACCGCCCTGCTACATTGAGTAATAAGTGAAAGCTTGAGATTGATAAACTTGTTCTATGAATTAATTTGTATTGCACCACTTGTATGCTTAGAGAGGATGCTAACCTAGAATGGCTAAAAATTATTAGAATATGGTGCTAAAACTTGAAAGCAAGGATCTACTTTTAGTTGCTTTTTGGCAAACAAACCCACCAGCCAAAAGCCTTTCATTGTCTAGATGTCGGTGATGTAGTTTTCACCCGACGGGTAAGCCTTGCTGAGTATTAGTATACTCAGCCTTGCTTGTGGCATTATTTACAGGTATCATTCTGGATGTGGATGCTATGACTTGGCCTGCCCAGGTTCCACCTGGCTGGCACATCGAATGGGTCCCGTCCTCTGGCGAGGATCGGGAGGAGTAGCTTCGTGGCAGGCTTCATCACGGAGTTACTTGTTCAGTCGTTAGATTATTTTATTTCCGCTGCTTTGAACCTTTAAATTCAGTTGTTATGAACTTTACTTTCCGCTGCAAAACTTGTGTACTCTGATTTTAATTTGAACTTTGTTTGTAATAACTACTTCTCTATGTGTGTAAATTTAATTTGTGGAAGGTTGTAATCTCTGGAACTCACCTTCGTGTGGGCCTGCTGCTGTTGCGATCTAGTTAAGTACGTGGTTTAATCGGGTTTAATCCGACGGCGCTCCAGCTTATTCCGGATTAAGTGCCTGACTACGTGATTAGTGGTCTGAGGGTACTTAACTTGGAATAATTTCGGAGTGGTCCGCCACAGATTCGTGGCTGGAGGTGGCATGGTGTGGGCTAGCGACGTTGGGCGGTGGAGCGGCTTGCTCCGGCAATGTTGGTGGCAGACTGCCGGGGTCGAGGCGAGGGGCGGAGTGGCTTGAGAGCTTCACTGGGACGAGGTGGAGCTCGTTGTGGGTCTTGGCGGCGACGGGGATGGCCAGAGGATGGAGCTTGTCATTGAGGTGGAGCTCGGGCGACAAAGGTGGATGTCGGTGCTGGGAATCCTCGATTCCCTGCGAGGGCTGCTCGATTCATGCTGGGATTGGTTCGAGGGGCTTGCTAGATGGTTGAGTGAGCCTCGGGTGCGGTGGATTGGAAATCCATGGAGGGAAGGGCAGTGGATTTGGGCCGGCGGATGCGAGCGCTCGAGCTCTGCTCTTCGTGGCCGGAGGTGGAAGAAGGGGTATGGGAGCACAGAGAAGGGAATGGCTGTGTTGTGAGCTGAAGCAAAGTGGTAGAGGCTTAGTTGGCGGAGCCTTGGAGCGTGTTAGAGCCTGCTCGGGGATGCGTACGGGTGGTTGGGCGGTAGCCAGTGCGCCATTGATGCCCTGGTGATCTCGGGCAGAGCGTGCAAAGGGGGTTGGCGGGCAGGGATTGCACGCGGCAAGCAAAGGATACTCTGGTGACACTGCTGGTGCTGGTGTTGGGTGAGCGACCGGGTCATGCGGCTTTGGGGCAGACGCGGCGCTCTGCGCCAATGACGGAGCGCAGCTCGCCATGATGGCATGCCCGCTTGACGCGACGAGGTGGCGTGCGTGGTGCGCGACGGGACGACACAGGGGGTCAAACGCGTGCGTGAGAGGCCGGGACATGGCTGCCAAAGGCTTGGTCGGTCGGCCGGGGTCGCCGCCGCTTGCCAGCCACGTGGCGGCCAACTGTGGCCTGGGGCAGAGCTTGAGCTGCGGTCGGGACGCCCGTGGAGCTCTTGGCCCCTTTTTCTCTAAAAATTTGAACTGAACATTCGAAAGTGCAAAAACAAAAGTTGGAGTATGAAATATGGGACACGATTTTTCTTTTTGGGATGAACTTGAAAATACGAATACTTCAAGCTCAAACAAGTTATGTTTGAAAAGATGTTATGCTTGGTTTATAGGGTTTTTGAGGGGCTAAACTGCAAAATTTTAAAAAGTTCTAAACAAAAACTAGGCCTGATTTGGGATGGCAAGCAACTTTTATGTTTGGAGATTTTCAAGTTTAATAGAAAATTTTTGAGATCTCAGCTTGGGGTCAAATCAGCCTTTTTTTTAGTTTAAACTTTGAATTTTGAAACCCAATTTAAGTGTATTTCCATTCTTTCTGCTTTAACCCTATTTTGCTCTCAGTTCTTAGTGAATTTTTAAGGCTTAAACATCAGGGATGTCACAATAAGATGACATATCACCGTTAACAGAATAGGTATTGGTAGTAAATTGGTGATTGCGGCCGCCTCAGAGCAATATGGATATGAGTCCGAGTCCATATGAAAGTAGATTTGATAACCTTTCCACCAAGTACTTGAACACCTAAAACGAAGTCCGTATGAAGTCGTGGCGGCCGTCGGAAGTTGACACTTTCCTGCAGTCCGAAACCAGCGTTTCCAAAACATGTTGGATTTGATCTCTTTCCTTCCTGGGCCAAAAGTGACGTGGTGGCCTGGTGAGGATGTTGGGGATACTTGGACTTGGTCCCCAGTCAACTTCTTTGGTCCTCCACGCCTTCCATATATGTTTGACACTCTTTTTAATCCATGTATTTATTTCTGAAAATGACAATGAACACATATCATGGCGTAGCATCAATTCATTGAATGTAACAAAGATAGTCATAATATAAGATTGTTTCACCTTTTGTTTAAAAGACACCAGTATGGTCATATCCGAGATGGTGATGTCCTCATTAGGTTCTCACCATTGAAGGAATCGAGCTTTGGTGACCTAACCCGGGAGACCAACGAGGGTGACCTTCTATTGTGCACAAATATAGGAACTAAGGGGAGCAAGACGAGCGCGACAAGGGCAACACGTAGAACGAAATTTGAGACAATCTAGTATGAAATGATCAGTTCGGGGCCCAAATACTGGGAGGCAAAACTCAAAAACCCTAAACCTCAGACAATCTATGATCAAATGACCTAGCACTAAGCTAATCATGTATTATTTGATAGCTACAAGCAAAGAAAACAACACAATTCGGTATGCTAAGTATAGCAAAAAAAAAAGAAACAAAAAAAAACTCATCTTCCTAGAAGAATTCCGGTACGCACATGATTCTTCTTCACATTTTTTTAGAAAGGGATTGGATTTCATTGATATAAAACCTTTTTTACAATTGACACATCATTATAAAATAAAATTACATTGAAGCATGCCACTAGGTCTTTATCCTTCATCTTCCTTGCATCCAACGACATGATCCGTTGCTTAAGGAGAAACCATCGCCATAGAAATTCACTAGATCCAAGCCCAAGAGTCGCAGTCCCCACCGACAGAAGACTCCACAAACGTGAAAACTGTATAAAAAGCATAGTATGTTCAACCATGGTAGGGAGTAAACAACATCGAAACCACATCGGCTATATCTTCTAAAGGTTGGACTAGCCATCAGATCCGACACCATCACTAGCCATCACCAGCGGCGACCAGTAGGGTAGATCCGACGCCGCTCGCAGTAGCACTAGCGACCGAAAAGATGATTCCACCATAGGGGAAAAAGAATCCCTCCCTCCTCAAAATGGATTAGGTGAACGTACATCGATCCTTCAACAGAAAAATCACCACCTGCGAAGAGTACGACATATCCCATGGAGAAAAAACAGGACGAAACAAAAGGTTAGATCGAAGACATCGAATCCACTAATAGACCCAACCCTATTATTGTGGAGGAAAAGAAAATTATTGAAAATACGGATCCTTGCTCTCCTCGCAACAACCAGAGAGGTTGGAGGCGAGGAGGAGCGGAGGAATTAGGGGCAACTCGGTAGCAGGAGCACCACGGGTCGTCTCGAGCGGCAGGGACAATCGCAAAACAGATGATTCTTTTGGATAGTTTTATCTGTAATCCTATCAACAACTAAATCCTCCTCACTTTGAAACAATGTGGTTTTTGGTTCTGAGCCATTACAATCCGTTTGCTCCGTCTCCCCACGCGTGGTGTCCGCATCCTCAGCGCTGTCGGTGACGAAGGCCGTGGCGGCAGTCGAGGAGGGAAAGAAAGCGGGGCAGAGATTTCCTGACCTAGGCCTGGACGTGCCCTTTAGCTTGGCCGGCTTGTAGAGCTTGTACAGCTTCTCGGCCCGCCGGAAAGCCATGTGCTCTGCAGCGGCGGGGTGGGAAGCTCCATACATCATCGGCGCCACTCGAGGGTGTCCCTCGCTGCTTCCCTCTCAACCCCCATCCCCGAGAAATTCCCGACCGCCAGCCCGCTGCTGATTCCAGCCCATAGGCCTAATTATTAAAGCATGCTAACTCCATGCTGCTTGTAGGCCCAGCAAGGATTAACAAAGAAAAAAATATAACGTTACCATTCACTCCCCGTATGGATAACCCAACGACTTGTTCATCTCTCGTAAGATGCCTTTGCAGTAAATCTTCTCATCAAGCAGAGATTCCTCAACTCAGTGCTTGCATTTTCTAGATTTATTTTAAAATTAAACTGGGATTACTATTGGTATTGGTAGGTGATGAAATCGTTGATAGCACATTGGTAATGAACCAATGGTGAGTTCTTCAATTTCAAGTGAATGGAGGTGTTTGTTATGCACCTTCCTTGACCAATAGGGCGAGCATTTGTATATATGGTTTGAGATTGTTGACAAGCACTGGGTTCCTTGTGGGAATCAAGCTCCTTATAACGTGATAATATATCTTGTCAACCTAAATTATCGCATGATGGCTAAACCAACCTACTGACTTTCAACTACATTAAGGTAACTTTACTTGTCTCTAGATGTCCTATAAAAACCAACATCTTCATGGAAATTATGAAAACTTCAATTTGTACCACACGATGTTGACCCAAGGGGGCACTTAGAGGAGGTGGAAGGGGTGATTTGTAAAAGCTTCTTTGCAAACACCCTCTCACCTCTTGTGAGCATGCCCTTGTATCAACATCATGTGGTCCAATTTGAAGTTTTTATAGTTTCCACGGGAGGTCGATTTCCACCTGATATGTCTCCCCGTAGAATTACCAAGGAGAACAGGGGTAAAGTTGTGTAGATGTACCCATAAGAGCCTTTGTGTGCGTGTGTATGCGAGCATCTTCCATTTGAAGGATCTAGGCCCCTAGCATTGTGCTATGGTGAGTTTTGGTGATTAATGACAATTGGATGTGAGGGACTAACTGTTTCCATGAGATTGTGAGGTAAGGTTGAGTTCTGGCATCAAGATGAAAAGGTTTATACTTCATTGGATGAGGATCAACAATTTGAGTATATAAATGAAATGAACATCAAGAATTGATGAAGATCAAAAAGAAGAATATCATAATATGATGATCAACAACATCAAGAGAAGAACTTGGAATGTTAGGATCAACAATTTGAGTATGCGAATGAAATGAACATCAAGAGTTGATGAAGATCAAAAGGAAGAATATCATAATATGATGATCAACAGTATCAAGAGAAGAACTTGGAATGTTGATGATAAATAACCATGGAAGAATATGTTGAGTTGATGATCAACATGGTGATCAAAATGAGAAAGTGAATATATTGATGATGTGTGAAACAAAGTGGTTTTGTATGGCAAGATGGTGAAGGGTAATCAAGGCTCGGCTGCGATGGACCATGCAAGGTTGAAGGGCAAGCAAAGGGCTTGGCGCCGATGGACCAAGGCAATGGTGAAGAGCGAGTAAAGGCTCGGCTGTGATGGACCATGCAAGGGTGAAGGGCAAGCAAAGGGCTTGGCACCGATGGATCAAGGCAGTGGTGAAGTGCGAGTAAAGACTTAGGCTAATGTACCATGAGAGGTCATCAATGTTTCAAAAATCGCTAGGCGCTAGGCAGGCGGTGGAGGTCCGCCTGGCGCCTAGGCCGCCTAGGCGGCACCTAGGCGGCGCCTAGGCATTTTGGAAAATATACAATCAGATAACTTGATGCAGGAATAAAATAGTCATTACATGTTCTGGAATAAAATAAATATTCATTACATGTTCAAGAATAAAATATGTTCGCATGCTAAAATAAAGACTAGACCATAATGATAGTTACTAAATGGCAAAATGCATGCGGACATACGGTGAACTGAAAAAGACCGAGCAAATGAGATGGGAAACCTAGAAAAAATATCGGTTCAATGCCTAGGCGTCCGCCCAGACCGTTTAATTCGCCCAAAAATCATCCGCCTAGGCGCGCCTAAGACCGCCTTGGACCGCCTAGGCGGAAAAACGCCCAGACCCACCGCCTAGGTGTTAAACTACACAGTGACCCGGCGCCTAGCGCCTAGGCGCCGCCTAGGCGCGATTTTTGAAACACTGGAGGTCATATGAAGTTACGAGTAACCCGTGTCAATTATATAAAGAATGAAGGAATACATGGAGTCAAAGCAAATGATATACATCATGTGGTGAAGGACTTTACATTGCTTTGAGGAATAGAAATGATATGTCCATCATGTGTTGATGAGTGTCATCAAATGAGGAGATGGAAATAATGTGGTGATTGACATCAAGTGAATTATGATCAAATGCAAGGCAGACTTCATATGTTGATGAACATCAAGTGCCTTGAAGAAATGATAGCAATGGATATTCTATGCATATGAGCATCAAGAAAGACCCAATGCAAAACGAATATGCACAAGGCAAAGGTATGAAATGTAGGGCATATGATTTTGCCGGTCTTGGTGATTAGTGGAGAAAGACCAGATTGATAAGTTAGAATGTTGTACTATTAAGAGGGGTCTTGATGATGCTTGAGTCTTTTCTTGGTGTTGAAAAGCTCAATCTTGCATATGCATAATGTGCAGGTCATGAATTAGGGGGCCCACTGTTAGAACGCCCACTAACGGTGCACGAACGAGGAAAAGCCCTGACAATGGTAGGAAACAGCACTAGGCAGGAAACAGCACTAGGCTCGACCAGTCAGAGGACTCCGCCTCGCCCGACCCTCGGAGGGACCGGGGGACGCAAGGATGGACACCTCCGTCCCGTCCGACCCCCGACCCTCCTGATGGCCAGGGGGATAAAGAGGTTGGGTATGTCCGTCTCGCCCGACCCCCGACCCTCCGGGACAGAAGGGTAGACCCCCGCGAAGAGTCCCTTTCATTGACGAGCACGACCAGCGGAAAAAGGAGAGGCCCGAGGACCCTTTCGAAGTCAAATCTGGCTTATGAAGGAGAAGGCGTGTGGCCTACACCTTCTCCCGACCGACACCCGACATCGCCTGTCCGCCTGCCAACTGGAAAAGCTGATCTGCAGCCCTGCGCTTGGGAAAAGGTAGCTGCATGCGCACCGCTGCGCTAACAGCCAAGAAGGAAGCTACCGCGAAGTTGTTGGTGGGAAGGTCACGAACACGCGGCGGCCACGGAAGGGGTCGCCAAGATGCACTAGACCGACAGCAAGTAACCGTCGGGGTCGCCGGGCTCTCAAGGGTAGATAGGTAAAACGCCATTGTACAGTTGCCCTTCTCTTGAGCTATAAAAGAGCAGGGCGCCCTCCTACGAGGGGGATTCCGATTTCTGGACTCTTGATCTCTAGAGCACTTAGTCCCCTACACACATTCCAGACACACAAGACTTGAACCGGCCTTCGCTGTAATCCACCGCCGAGAGAGCAATACAGTTGAGAACCCGTTTCACTGGACGTAGGGATCACTCCAGAACCAGTATAAACTCTTTGTTGTCTCTTGAACCATTCTTCACCGAGACATGCATGTTCTGTGATCGACACTCGCCGGCGCGAGGCACCCCGTGTGTCACCCGTCGACAGTTGGTGCGCCAGGTAGGGGCCTGCGCACGTCTACGTCTTCATCGACACCCGGTGTGAGATGGCTGGTTTCGGTGACCATCAGTTCAGGTTGGGTGCAACCATCTGGTTCAGCAACCTCAAGTTCCTTGTGAACGAGGTGTCAAACACGCGTGGTGGCGCGCCACGCCTCGTCCTCGTCAACAACTCCGACTGCCCGGCTACCCGTGCGGGACAAGTCCCACGAGGTGGCCTGGCGGTGTCCTTGGCCAAGAGTGAGGCTGTGATGGCTACATAGGCCGTGAGCGCCGTCCCCCGGAACTCCATCGCAGTGTCTAGGGTGGGGCGCGAGCGGATCGTGCACCGCCTCGGCGGTAGCGACAACTCAACCCAAGCGCTTCGGGCGAAGCGTTCGGGTTTGCCTTCGCCATGCGGCTTGAAAAGCCAAGTGGCAGAGAAGGTCGACGCACGCTCACGAAAAGGCGAGGCGCCAGCCTTTCCTTTTGGTCTAAGGAACGCGTCACAAACTTTTTCCGACTTGGTGCAACGTCAGGCATGGAAAGGCCTTGAAAGAGCAAACGTCAGGGTGCGCCTACTCAGGTACGAAGGCATCCTGGGGCGCTACGCGGCCCCGAACGCCATGTTCAGTCCGTGCGAGCCCGGTTAGGAGAAAGACTTGGAAGAACACCTTTCCCCGAGGATGGGTAAGCACTGTCCCACGCAGGAGTGTTTTACTGTGGTTCCCCCGGACGACTTGACGAACGGGGCGAACGGGGCTGAGACCCGGCTAACACCGGAGTAGATCGTGGCGATGCAACAAGAGCTGGAGGACATGCGGCTTGCCATCGAGATAGAGCAAGCTCAGCTCGACACGAACATGGAGCCGTCGGCTCGAGCACGAGCCCGTGAGGTAGGCCAGAGCATCGAGACTAACGCCGATGGCTACCCTCTCTTTGACCGGGCAAGCCAATGTATCACTGCAGCTACGCTGCTCAGTCGCGGCTGCCCCAGCCGTCTACCCCAGAGGAGCGCCGAGTCCAGAATGGGCTAAGGACGCTCCTCGAACGCGCTGCAGTGCGACAGGCAGCGAGCTCCACAGGAAGAAGGTGGCACTCCGGGGGCAGAGCTGGAAACTCACAGTCTCCCAGCCCCGTCGACAGGCCGGCCGACGGCTCGCGGCGGAACGCCCCGAACTCGGACGCTGCGAAGATCCAGGATAGACTGGGTCCCGATCGTGATGTACGACACACCATCGAGGCCCGATGCCAGGATAAGTCGGAAGAGCCGGAGGATTGAGCACATATCAGGCACCGCCGGCGCGAAGCGCACGTTGAGGAAGAGGAGGACTGGGACTCGAACTCCGACTCCGATTGCCCTAGCCCGACCGCCTTCTTCAACGAGATTCGTACCATGGCAATTCCCCCATGGTTTCGTCTCTGTGACATCTCTGATGTAAAAATGTAGAAAACACCTTTGAAACAGATTAAAAAGGGAGAAAGTGATGATGGAATTCAAAAAATTCATCAAAATTCAAATTTAAATTCAAAAACAAAGGTTGTTTGACACCCAACTGAAATCTCAAGAATTTTGTACTAAACTTGAAAATCTTCAAAAATAAAAGTTGTTTGTCATCACAAATAAGGCCTAGTCACTGTTTGGAGCTTTTGAAAATTTTGCAGTTTAGCCCCTCAAACACTCGAAAAACAGTTCTGAACACCTTTTTGAATTTGGGTTGTTTGAGCTTGAAAAATTTGAAATTTCAGGTTCACCCCAAAAAGAAAGTTGTGTCCCACCTCTCAAATTCCAACTTTTACTTTTACACTTTTTCATGTTCAGTTCAAATTTTTGGAGAAAATTCAAAGGGGGCAAAGGAGCTTCACGGAGCTGCCAGCTCGGCCCTGGCGCGCTCTGCGCCTGGCCGGAGCTCGGCCGCCACGTGGCCGGCGAGCGGCGGAGACCACGCCGAGCTGGCCGAGCCGCGGCGTCGGGTGGCTCTTGTCCTCGCGCGTTTGTCCAAGCCTCCCGCGCCGTCACGTCGCCGCTCGACAGCACGCCTCGCCTCGCACCGCGGAGCGCCATCATGGCGGTCGGAGAGCCGCCGTGGCCGCGCGCGCGTGCGTCGCGCAGAGCCGCTCCGCGTGAGATTCCCTCCTCACTCCGCGCCAAGATGCTCTGCAGAGGATCTCCCACTCCCTCACGCGACAATCTTCAATGCCCAACCCCGCGCGCGCGCTCTGCTCGAGCTCGGCGCATCAATGGCGCGTCCAGTCGACCATCACTCCTCACGCACGCTCCCGAGGCAGCACGTCCCCTCTCTAGCGTGCCAAAGCACTCCGCCGAGCCCCTCACACTCTCCCTAGCTCGCGCACTTCACCAGTTCACTCCCTCGCGCTCGCTCCCGTCGTCTTCAACCTCCAGCCGCGTGGACCGAGCCGAGCTTCGAGACGAAATTCGTCCTCGTCCCTCCACCATTCCCAAATCCCTCGCGCATAGAGCTAGACCACTTCCCTAGCTCCCATTTCCCCCTCTTCTCGCGAGCTCTCCCCAACTCCCCAACTCCCCACTTCCCTAGCTCCCATTTCCCCCAAATCCGCATTTCCGGCCGCCGGAGCACGCGTACGTTGAGCCCCTACTCCGAGCCCTCCCCGAGGTCAACCGAGCCCTCCACTAGCTTCGCCGAGTCTCACTGGTGCTCTAGGACCCCTCCAACCCCGATGAGATCCACCACCCTCGCCGGAATCGAGCTCGCTGCGGCCGCACCGCCACCGCACGTCGCTGGCAAACTCCGAGCTTCCCCCGGCCTCCCAACCGCCACCAATCGACTCGTGGTGAGCCACTGGTTCTTTTCCCCCACTTCCCCGACCCTATCTCGCCGTCGTTTGGCCGGCGCAACTCCGGCGACGAGCCGAGGGCCTTTGTTCATCTTCTTCGTTTTTCTAGGGTTCCCAGTGAAAAAGGCAGGGACCTGTTCGCGAAGTTTCAAAAGACCCGAGGGCCGGCGCGTAAAAAGATTCTTAAGGTTTAACCCTTTTTCCCCGAAATCTTGTAAAATCCACCAAAAATCATACAAAAATCAGAAAAATGCACAAAAATACTCCCTGGACTCGTGAGATTGTAAACTCCAATCTCATGTTAGCATGTATATACTTTTGGTGAACCAATTTTGAATTAAAATTCAAATTGTGAATAGAGAAACTTGTGCACCATTTTAAATACAGAGCTCTTCTAGGTCTGAGCTTTGGATATGTTGTTCGCAGTGACTTTGGACACCTTGTGTCCAAAGGGGACATAAAAATATGGATTGTAGCTTCAGTTATGAATTAATTTGTGATTCCTGTCTTTTTGCAGTCCTGAAATTATTAAACATAATCCATGCAGCTACAAATCACCATTTTTCTCCAGAGGCCTAAGAACATGTTAGCACATCTGTTAAAAATGTAAAACTTAATTTTTGCTCTGTTTAGACTGGCAAATAAATAGATATGTGTTTTCGGATAGAAATTTGTTGAGGACTGTCCAAGGGTTATTTTGAGCCACCACTTGGCCAGAACCCTCCTTGCACTCATGACTAGCTCTGGTAGGAAAATTTCCTGATTTGGATGTATTTTCTATTTTATATGAATTTATCTTGTTTCTTTAGGCAGCAGTTGGTACTATTTTTAATAAATTCTGTGTAGCTCAGTTTTAGCTAAATTTTGGAGTGAGCCTAACTCTTATACTCCAGTAGCTGTCATAAAGTTTATAGATAAAAAGGATGAACAGAAACCGAGAAACAAAAATGAGAAAAATTAAGGTGGAATTGAGTTATATAAAAGAATAGGCCTTTTTGATAATTAATTAAAATAAAACATGGAAAAGTCTAAAATTCTAGAACAGCACCCTAACTTCAAAATAATAAATGGAAATTCTTTTTATATGTACACAATCACCATCAAAGATGCGTAAAAATTTTCCACACCCCTCCTCTAATTTTGTGAAGGAGAAAGTAGTACTTTAGCATGTCTAGGTGAATATGGCCTTCAAGGCCTTAGTTTTGGAATCACTAGGCAGCCACTATAAGTTATGCATCTCATGTAGAAGGCGCAGTTGCGGACCGCTTCTACCATCTCATCCCCACCGACGGAGAAGGCACCCCGGAGAACGGTGCCGGCGAAGGAACAATCGTCCCGGAGGCCAACCCCTAGCTGGAGCAAGAAGGCAAGCCCCGGAGCATAACCTAACCTTTAAAGTTTATGCATCTATGAATTCCCTATGCTTGTGCATTTACGTTTCAAGGAGTTGATTGAATACCTTAGCTGCACATTTCTAGTACCTATGACTTGCAACACTAGTATGAAAGGATCGATAGGGCATTGCTTTAGGTCCGTTACAAGTCGAGTGATTTCCTGTCACTCGCGAGACATAGGAGTTGCTTGTCTTTACTTATGTTGGAATCATAAGGATGGACGGGCGGGATGGTAGATGTAGATCTCCCGTCCGTGTATGATAATTGATTTAAGGTCGAAACGTGTGGTTGAGTGTGTCAAGTTTTTGAACGTACCACATGCATGCCGATATATGGGAATCGGTAAGCCCGGTACCAGATTGAAGCAGCTAGGGCCGATAGCCATCTCTCCTTGGAAACTTTTGTTTCCCCTGCCGTACACTTGTGGATATATGCGTGATGCTGTGAGTGAAGCAGTAAACCTTTATCCTAAGGAAGTGGACCCGGTTCCGAATTGTGGATCGATGGGAAAGGTTGGGAAGTGCTTGTACCTTTTATAGCAAGCATTATCCGTGTGTGTTGGGTTTCCCCTGGCTAGGTAGCAAAATTCGGTTCGAACTGTCCGCTTCTCGCGGTTAATGAGACTGCTTGACCGCCTTGTTGCATTGAGTAACAAGTGGAACTATGAGATTGATGAACTTGTTGTATGAATTAAATTGTATTGCACCACTTGTATGCTTAGAGAGAATGCTAATCTAGAATGGTTAAATCTACTAGAATATGATGCTAAAACTATGAAAGCAAGGATCTACTCTTAGTTGCTTTTTGGCAAACAAACCCACCAGCCAAAAGCCTCTCATGTCTAGATGTCGGTGATGTAGTTTTCACCCGACGGGTAAGCCTTGCTGAGTATTAGTATACTCAGCCTTGCTTGTGGCTTTTATTTACAGGTACTGTTATGGATGTGGCAGTCGATGCCATTACTTGGCCTACCTAGGTTCCCCCTGGATGGCACATCGAGTGGGTTCCGTCCTCTGCCGAGGAACGGGAGGAGTAGCACCGTGGCAGGCTTCATCATGGTGTTACTATGTATCGATGCTAGTTTTCTTTCCGCTGCAATGAACCTTTTTATTCCACTGCAATGAACTACTTTATTCCGCTGCTTGAACATGATACTCTGATTTAAATTCAAACTTGGTTTGTAATAACTTTATGATACTCTTTATGTATGTTGAATTTGTGGAATGTTGTATTCTCTGGAACTCACCTTCGTGTGGGCGTGCCTGTTGTTTCGATCAAATAAGTACGTGGTTAAATCGGGTTTAATCCGACGGCGCTCCAGCTTATTCCGGATTAAGTGCCTGACTACTCGATTAGTGGTCCCGGGGTACTTAACTTGGAATAATTTCGGAGTGGTCCGCCACAGTCTCCCCACCAACTTCAGCAAGTACAATGGGGAGACAGATCCGTCGGTCTGGCTGGACGACTTCCGGCTTGCGTGCCGAGCGGGGGGAGCTTTCGACGACAAAGTCATCATACGCAACCTCCCCTTGTACTTGGCGGAGCCGGCCCTTGCGTGGCTCGAGTGCTTGCTGAATGGGAAGATCCAAAACTGAGCAGATCTGAGGAGTATCTTCGTTGGGAATATCCAGGGCACCTGCGCGCGCCCGGGCAAGGTCTGGGACCTCAAAAGGTGCAAGCAGAAGCATGGGGAGACCCTACGGGAGTACCTGCACCGGTTCTCTCGATAGTACAACAACCTCCCCGACGCCAACGACGCCGACGCCATCGCTGCACTGATGGGAGGCACCAAGTGATGAGTCCTGGTTAACCGGATTGGCAGGGAGTGCCCGAATACGATCAAGGAGGTCCTCAACATGGCCGCTGAGCAAGCGCATGGAGAGGAAGCCGTGCTGGCACATTTCCCCGAAGACGGGGGAAAAAGAGGCGCGAGGAGGCAGCCGACGAAGCAGGACCGTCGGATCGCCCCGAGAAGAAGAAGAAGAAAAAGAAAGAAAGAAGGGTCGAGTTTGTCGCCGTCACAGACCCAAAGCTCTCCCGACCCCTGGGATGGGTGCTACAAGGTCAGAGACGGGACGACTGGCCCCAAGGGCGACAACCCAACGAGGGTCAGACCCTGACTACTTTGAGCAGCTACTCGAGGGTCCATGCCCAAACCACGCAACCCCCATCAAACATAAATTCTGCGAGTGTGGCCTTATGAGGAAGTTCCTCATGGGCAGGCAAGATGGGGTCAGCCCGACCTCTCAGCCACAAAGGAAGGGGACGGTGACCGACACATTCCCTGAACCCGATGAGTGCCTCATGATCTTCAGCGGCCCAGAGGCACAGGCGTCGAAGCGACGCACCAAGCTGATGGAGCGTGATGTGTTCACGGTTCATACTACCAACCAGGAATTCCTTCGGTGGTCTGAGGCCGCGATCACCTTCGACCGATCCGACCACCCGAAGTACGTCCCGCATCCGGGGAAGCTTCTGCTGGTTGTGGCTCTGATAATCGGGAGGAAGTGCGTCTCCAAGGTGTTGATGGATGGGGGGAGCGGCCTCAACATCCTATATGCAAGCACGCTGGACGCCCTGGGTGTCCCATGATCCCACGTGCGGCCAGAGCGGGCTCCCTTCTACGGAGTAGTCCCGGGGAAGGAGGCTGTCCCGTTGGGACAGATCACCCTCCTAGTCACCTTCAGAGACCGGGAAAATTTCCGCACCGAGACCCAATGGCTCCTACCACGCCATCCTGGGAAGGCCATGCTACACGAAGTTCATGGCCGTCCCAAACTATGTCTACCTTAAGCTCAAGATGCCGGGACCCAACGGCGTCATTGTGGTAGGAACATCCCCTCTGGTGGCGTACGAATGCGAGAAGGAGAGCTGCGCACTGGCGGCAGCGCTCGTCGCGTCTCGCCAGCTCGCCAAGGCTAAGGTGGCCGTAGAGGCCTCCAAGGAGCTCGCCGTCTCTCAAGCAGCGATCGACGCCATGGGAGTACTGGTGTCTGCTCCTGAGGGTCGGGAAGTGCACGACGCCCAGAGTGATGACGGTCCCGCAAGCAAGAGGGCGATGCTCGAGCGGGAGATCGAGAGGCACTTCCAGCCATCAAGCGACACAAAGAAGGTGCTTCTCGACCCCCAGAGCTCCGGGAGCAAGACGATCATCATCTCCTCCAACCTCACGAAGAAATTGGAAAGCGCGCTCTTCGACTGCCTCCGAGCGAACATCGGCATGTTCGCATGGGTTCCCGCAGACATGCCGGGAATTCCCCAGGAAGTCGCTGAGCATTCCTTGGACATTCACAAAGGCGTGAAGCCCGTTAGATAGCCCACAAGACGCTGCAATGAGTTCAAGCGAAAGATCATCATCAAGGAAGTAGCCAAGTTGTTAGATGCAGGGTTCATTAGGGAGGCATGCTACCCAGAGTGGTTGGCAAATCCTGTACTTGTCGAGAAAAAGAATGGGAAGTGGAGAATGTGTGTCGATTACACTAGTCTCAATAAATCTTGCGAAAAGTTTTCCTATCCCCTCCCTCGCATCGATTAGGTCGTAGATTCTACAGCGGGGTGCGAAGCCCTATGTTTCCTCGATGCATACTCTGGGTACCACCAGATCGCGCTCAAGGAATCCGACCAATTGGCCAATGGCCACTTCCTTCGTGACCCTGTGCGGTGTATTCTGTTACACCACAATGGCCTTCGGGCTAAAGAACATTGGCGCAACGTTTCAGCATTGCATGAACCAGTGCCTAGGGGACCTCATCGGGCGAACCGTCGAGGTCTACGTGGACGACATCGTAGTCAAGTTCAAGCGAGCCAACGACCTAGTTCAAGACTTGGAAGCCACGTTAAACCGCCTGCGGGCGAACCGCGTCAAACTCAACCCAGAAAAATGCGTACTCGGGGTCTCAAAGGGCCTCCTCTTAGGATTCGTTGTCTCTGCCAGAGGCATCGAGGCAAACCCCGAGAAGATCGCAGCCATCACCAACATGGGGCCGCTCAGTTCCATCAAGGATGTCCAGAAGCTAGCAGGTTGCCTCGCTACGTTAGGGTGGTTCGTAGCACGCCTAGGTGAGCAAGGGCTTCCTCTCTACAAACTCTTGAAGAGGGCAGGCCGCTTCGAGTGGAACATGGAGGCCCAGCAAGTGCGGGACCAGCTCAAGCACATGCTCACCAAACCACCTATCATGGTGCCCCCACGGGATGGGGAACACCTGCTCCTGTATCTGGCGGCGACCACCCAGGTGGTGAGCGTTGTCCTCGTGGTGGAACGCGAGGAGGAAGAACACGCCCTGAAGATCCAGCACCCGGTCTACTACATCGAGTGTTGATCTGGGCTTGGAACTCTGAAAGGATAGTGCCTGAGATCGTCGCTGGGCAAGTACGAGTAATTTAAAGAAGGAAATGATGGTGAGCAGGGTATACCGTTGCGAACGTCGGTAGCATCAGTGCGGATGCTGCCGAGTTCGGCGCTCAGCGCGGCGAGCGCCTCCCGATGTGCTGAAGCCTGCTCAGTCAGCTCGCGCTCCAGCTCTGAGATGCGGTGGACGCTGCCTGCGGCCTCATCACGCGTGCTGGCCTCGGCATCCTTCGCCGCGCGGGCAACTTGCCATGCACGATGGGCCTGGTTCATGGCCTCCATCTCGATGCTCTGGGTCCGGGAGAGCGCCGGCAGCATCGACTGCGTCAACCAAAGAATCAAGTCAGAGCCCTGACGAAGGCAGACCCGGAAGGCAATCACGTAGCTAAGCAAAA
The DNA here is from genome assembly GCA_015342445.1 of Digitaria exilis. NCBI lineage: Eukaryota > Viridiplantae > Streptophyta > Magnoliopsida > Poales > Poaceae > Digitaria > Digitaria exilis. The sequence continues at coordinate 1,171,526 of JACEFO010001915.1, read as the reverse complement.
ATAAGAAGAAGAGATAAACCGCATACCTGGCTGGAGGGGATCGCCACGGTGCAAAGCGTTGAAGCCATCTCTAGGAGCGCGGCTGGGAAAGTGGCCATCTGCTGGAGGCCCTCCAGCCAAGTGTCCACTTGCATGACGTGTGAGGGGTCGACCGCCGGCTCACCAGGGCAGGCGGGGCCATCCCGCAGTCGTTGCCTGGCCCAGAGGGCCCCGCCGGCTGGGCGGAGGATGAGGGTGCCAAGACCGACACCAGCGCGAGGGCCGACGGGGCCGCAGAGGGCTCCGGCTCGGATCGCGCACATGCCTCCACCTCGCCGAAGAGGTCCTCCACTGACCACCGGCTCGCCTCCACATCCTCCCCAGGGTTCACCGCGAGCGGCTCGGTGGCGAAGGGCGTGACCGGATTCTCGACAGGCGTCTCCCCGGGTGCAGCCACATCCGCGCTCTCGACGGGCGTCTCAGCCGCCATGGCGAACTCCGTGGCATTCATCACAGTGATTGCCTCCGGCTCGCCACCCGCGACACCTCGACGTCCTCTGCCCGCTCCACCGTCCCCGCAGTCTTCCCGGCCACGGGCGACATGGCCAGCACGTACGTGACCCCCGTTTCGGCGGCGCGCTCGGCTAAAGGGGAAGGGACAGGTGGGGGCGAGGCGGTGGCCATCTGGACAGGCTCTGCGCCCCCAGTGTGGACGAGGGACCCTCGAGGACGAAGGGTGGAGCCGACCCCTCAGTTCCAGTTAGGCTCGGGTCGACGCGCTGGGGCTCGGCGGGTGTCCCTTGCCCCGACGAGCTAGAGACAGCCATGGGTGGCGCATCTCGGGGAAGACGCTTCACCGGTGCTGCGTCAGGGCCTGACCCCTGGCCTATCCGGCTGCATGCATAAGTGCAACGTTATGAACGCCAATAGCCTGAGAGATAAAAGGAAGAAGCAATGAGAAGATCCAAGCGAACCTGCTTGACGAGCCAGGGTGACGAACTGCCAGCCGCAGCGGCTTGGATGAGGAGGACGAGCGTGAGCGGGACGCCCCCACGGGCAGGGCGCCTGAGGGAGGGGAAGGAAGCTCCTCCATGATGGTGGGTGCCGATCGGAGCTCGCCGTGTGCCATGAAGTCCTCTACTGGGCAATCCACCAGCAGAGGAGAATGGCCCCTGGGGTTCTCCTCATTGTCGCATGAGGAGGTGAGATCTGACCAACCCTCCTCTCCCCGATGCTCCTTGCACTCCCTCTCATGCCTCCGCGCCTGCGTACGGAGATGCCTCTCGGTGTCCTCCCTCTTCCGCTTCCGGTCAGCCTCTCCGGCCGCTCGGTTCCTCCGCCAAGCCTCGTCGCGGCCGGCTTGCTCCTTGGGCAAGATCCCTCTTGAGACGAGGAGGCCCCCGGGAGCCTCGTAGGACTGTGGGTCGGAGACATCAGTCAGGCACACGAAAAAGAGAAAAGAAAAGACAAAAATAAGGTATCATGAGAATAAACGACTTACGAGGTCCATGGCCCCAGGACCAGGGAGCATCGATGGCTGGCCCGGGGTGGGGATCACCATGGTAGCGGCCCGTGAGGAATCAACGAGCTCCGCAAGACAAGCCCAAATCTCGCCTCCAAAGGGACGACGCGCGACACGAGGCTTGAGCGGAGCTCGGCCTCGGAAGTTGTAGGGAGCATCTCGAAGAGGCGCAGTGGCCTGCCATGAGTGGGGCGACGCGGCATCGATGGAAGGCCTCCACGATGTCAATGCCGGTGAGGCCTCACGACCGGAGCTTGGCGAGGCAGTCGAGGTGCGACCTCAATTTCTAGCGGTCGGCGGCCTCAGGGCCATACTGCCAATGCGCCGGCTCCTTCGCTGGCGGCGAACCCATGGGGTCGAACGGAGGAAGGGTGGCCCCGGGGTAGTTGTTCAGATAGAACCACACCTTTGTTCCAATCCTTCTTGGAGCCCCACAACTCCGAGCATGGGAACATGTCCACACGGGACTGCTTCACCTGCAGCGAGCAGTACCCCCACGGGGCCATGACCCCCGTGCGGGCGGATGAGCGTCGCCTTGAAGAAGAAGATGAAGAGGTTGAAGTATGGGTCAATGCCCAGATAGCCCTCGCAGAGGGCCACAAAGTTGGCCATCTGCTGGACCCCGTTCAGGGCGAGGGTGTGGAGCTCCACGCCGAGGTGGTAGAGCACCTCGCGAACGAAGCGGTGAGCCGGCGCAGCAAAGCCACGGACGTGGTACGCCATGAAACTCACCACGTACCCCGCTGGCGGAGACGGAGTCTTGTGGGAATGGTGTGGCGCAATCCACTCCTCGTCGGAAGTGCGCGGGCAGAGAAGCCCGCGGGAGATGAGCGACTCGAGGGCGGCGACAGACGCGCTCGAGCGCGCCCATGGGCGAAGCTGCGCAGACGATGAAGGACCCCTCGAGGCCATGTCGATGATGGCGAGCTTGGTGGGAGGCGAGATTGAAAATCTAAGCAGCGAAGACGATGAGGTGCGCACGGAGCAAGGAGATGGGAACGATGACGGGAAGCGAGGAGCACGCCTGTTACGCCTGCGTTCCTTGATATAAGGACGGCGGGAGGACAGGCGGCCGCTCCGAGGGGGCGCACGACCAAGCTCCTTGAGCCCTTGATTCGCATCCAACGGCTTTGGGCGCGCCCGACGTGCACATGGGGCACGAGGCGGTGGATTAGGGCATTAACTTCCCTTCACACCCGCATGCCTCGTCGGGCCCACCACGACTGTGATGTCAAATCCAGAGCCTGACCCCCGCGTCGCATCGTACTCGATGAGCGGGTCTGCTCTCGTCAATAGCTGGGCAGGTCACTGCGGCCAGTGGGCCCAGCCATATCCCCGCGATCGGCCCAGAGGGACAAAAAGGATGTGGGCCCTGGTTCAAGGCTGAGGGTTATAAGCCGACACGCGAAGGGCGCGGATGGCATGACTGCGCAGTCAGAAAATGGGAAACACGGGAACAGCAGGTCGGGGATGGAAGCCCCCGGGCCGACGCTTTGCGAGGAAGGTCGGGGCCCTTGCAACACGCTGGGCACTGGGAATTGCCGTCGAGCCATTTCCCAGGTCGCGCCCCCAAAACTCTAGAAATTACCAGGAGTTACCAAAAAACAGAGAAAAAAGGAGCCCCCTAAAAAACCATCCCCCAAGGAATAGATATGACCTCACAAACGAGTCCTCAACTCTTCTGCAAGGTCGGGGGCTACTGTGGGGGTCATGAATTAGGGGGCCCACTGTCATGACGCCCGCTAATGGCGCACGAATGAGGAAAAGCCCTGACAATGGTAGGAAATGGCACTAGGCTCGACCGGTCGGAGGACTCCGTCTCGCCCGACCCTCGGAGGGCCCGGGGGACGCAAGGATGGACACCTCCGTCCCATCCAACCCCCAACCCTCTTGATGGCCAGGAGGATAAAGGGGTCGGGTACGTCCGTCTCGCCCAACCCCCAACCCTCTGGGCCAGAAGGGTAGACCCCCGCGAAGAGTCCCTTTCATTGACGAGCACGACCAGCGGAAAAAGGGGAGCCCCGAGGACCCTCTTGAAGTCAAATCTGGCTTGTGAAGGAAAAGGCGTGTGGCCTACGCCTTCTCCCGACCGACACCCGATATCGCCTGCTTGCCTGCCAACTGGAAAAGCTGATCTGCAGCCCTGCGCTTGGGAAAAGGTAGCTGCATGCGTGCCGCTGTACTAACAGCCAACAAGGAAGCTACCGCGAAGTTGCTGGTGGGAAGGTGACGAATACGCGGCGGCCACGGAAGGGGTCGCCAAGACGCACTAGACCTACAACGAGTAACCGTCGGGGGGTGCGGGCTCTCGAGGGTAGATAGGTAAAACACCATTGTACAGTTGTCCTTCTCTTGAGCTATAAAAGAGGAGGGCGCCCTCCTGTGAGGGGGATTCCGATTTCTGGACTCTCGATCTCTAGAGCACTTAGCCCCCTACACGCATTCCACACACACAAGGCTTGAACCGGCCTTCGCTGTAATCCGCCGCCGAGAGAGCAATACAGTTGAGAACCCGTTTCACTGGACGTAGGGATCACTCCCGAACCAGTATAAACTCTTTGTCTTGCGTCTCTTGAACCATTCTCCACCGAGACGTGCGTGTTCTGTGATCGACACTCGCCGGCGTGAGGCACCCCGTGTGTCACCCGTCGACACATACTATCCTTGGAAGGAAACGATAGTTTGCAAAGTTACTTAACAAATAGTTGATGGTGATGATAGTTGTGGATCTCGGATTGATAATCTGCTTTGATACAATGGGTTTTGGGTCAAACATTCAGTTGAGATGTGTGAACATCTGAACAAGCTTTTCATAGAGTCGAAGATGACCTAATTTGGACATCGGAGTCAAAAGTTATGAGCATTTTACCGAGAATCGGTTGAGCTGAAAAATATAGATGCGGACATTCCGCACTAGGGAGACGGACTGTCCGCCGAGTTCTTTCTTGTGCTCGAAAGAACCCTTCCTGAAACTTGGTGAAGTCCCAAAATGAATGGTGGACAGTCTGGTCAAGATAGGCGGACAATCCGCCCTCTAACTCTATTTTCGGGACAGAAACTTGGTATTTCTATGTGGGAGGTCCAAATAAATGGCTGACAATCCAAATAAATCACGTAACGGTGAGGAGCGTTTCTTCAAAATATAGCCGTTGGGGATGAATGACAGACTGTCCGGTGAAAACAAAGCGTTCCCAGGTTGTTTTAACATAACGGCTAGTTTTGGAGGAGTGGGCTATATATACCCGAAGTGCTGCGGGTTTGAGAAAGACAAAGGGTCCATTTGAGCATTCTTGAGCTGAAGAAAGTACTCCCCACGAGTTTGTGCATGTGTTACACATAAGAGAGGGTGAGAGGCAAGATTTGAGTGCATTGGCATAAGAGATTGAGCTTTAGACACTTAGTGAAGGGTCAAGTGAGCCTTGGCTTGTTACTCTTGGTGTTTGCCGGTACCTAGACGGAGTGAAGGTGCTGTGAGCCGGTGATCTTCTCAAGTGAAGCTTGTGAGAAGGCCCGGTGTGCTTGTAAGAGGTTCATGTGCTTTACCTCGCCAGGGTGGTGAAAAGGAACTCTAGTGAAATCGAGGTGTAGATAGGTTCATAGATTCCAAGCCGGCTTATAGAACAAGTGGATTCTTGGTAGAGGAGTGGTTGGAGCTTTGAATCTGCCTCAATGTGGATTAGGGGTGATCGGCAAGTCACCGAGACCACGAAAAAAATTTGGTGTCTCCATTGTGGTTTGCTTTTTGAGCTCATTTACTTTGTGCAATTTATATTCTAGCAAGGTCACATTGTTAGAAATATTTGTTGTTTGCTTGTCAAACTAGGATTGCAAATCTTGATCTCAACATAGGGTGTTGGTGCAAATAATTGAGAATCATATTTTGGGGTGTAGTTGTGTTTTAGCCGATAGTTTTATTCTACATCTTTATCGGTTAAGTTTTGATAGAAGTTTTTAGAACCGACTATTCACCCCCTCTAGTCGGCCTTCTCGATCCTACACCGTTGTACTATTTTCTTTAAAAAAAAAACTTGATAAACTGATAATATTTTTAGTTTACCTCCTAAATTATGTCGATTGATTTAGTTTATCTCTAATATAATCTATTTATTTGTATTTTCCATACATAGCTCTGTTGTTTGTTTAGAATTTTGTGAGGTAATAACTTAATACGAGACATCATAACGAATTAAATACATCAAAACTTGATGTTTTCATTTTAATATAGGGTATTATAGTTAGTAATAAATTAACTCTTAGCATACTTGAATATAACCATGCAAAAACACAAATTAGTTAAATTCAACGTGTGTGTGCATGGAGAAAAAAACAATCAAATTAGGTGATAATTTTTATTAGTATTTTTCTTTTTAAAAGAAGACAGTTTAGAAAATAATTTCTTAATAATTATGAAATGGTATGAAAAATCGGTATCTAGCGGCAGTAGAATCTTACAAGCATAAATCTCAACTGTTGGGATGCTGGCAGCAACAAGAACTCATGAAGCAACAAAAAGGTAATGGTTTAAGTTGAACCGAATATCTCACCCATTTTTGCTTAAGTTCTTACTGTATCATCTCGAAGATTTTATAAACAACCGAAGAAAAAAGCACCGTCACGATTTGTATTTCCACTAGACTCAAGAACAAAAATCCAAGACAATCTAGAATCAAATGATCCGTTAAGGGCCCAACTGATGGGAGGAAAAACTCAGAAACCATGAACCTCACTGAGACAATCTATGATCAAATAATCATGCACTAAGCTAACCAGTTGATTGCTACAAACAAAGAAAACAACCCAACAGAAAGAAAAAAAAAACATCTTCGCACGAAGAATTCGGGTAAACACACTATCTTCTTCACATTTGGGCAGTTTTTATCGGTAATCCTATCAACACCTAAAAATCCTCTTCACTTTGAAACAAAGAACAGCTCAACTGCTCAATCTTCTTCGCATTAGGATCGCATACATAATCTCCTAGCACTGGACCTCCACAGGATCTGCTCATCCCCTCCGTTGATGCTGCAGCAATGCAGTATAGATCCCCATGACTCTGGCTGCGGCAATGGCACTGCCTCTGGCCCCTGCTGATATTGGATTCTTCAATCTTGCTCTACAACTACAATATCTGGACGGGACCAGTGTTGCAGAACGCGTCCGGCAGGCCACCGGCGCCGACGCGGAAGTGCCAGAGGCGGCCCTTGGCGGCGACGAGGTTGTCGTCGCAGAGGTACTCCCACGCGTACCACCGCTCCACGGTGCGGTCCACGTCGTGCACCGCCACGTCCACCGCCGAGGCGGCCCCCGCCGCCGCCGCGGACGCGCGCGCCAGCGCCGCGGCGGTGTAGATGGTGCCCATCCGTCCGGGCTCCTCGGGCGCCGCGCCGCTGGGCCCGTTGACGACGACCACGTCCCACCGCGCGTCGAGCACCTCCCGGGGCAACGACGTGAGCGCCAGCGGGCACCCGGACTTGCGCACCGTCCCCGTCGCCCGCCCGCACGCCGGGCTCCCCCGCGCCCGCCGCAGCAGCGGCCACGCATCCGCCGCCGCGTCGCGGTACCTCGCCCGGTGGATGCCCACCGACGCGGCGCCGCTAGCCTTGTGGCGGCCGCCGCCGCCCAGCACCCCACGCGCGGCGTCCGCGTCATCGGCGCTGTCGGTGATGAAGGCCGTGGCGGCGGTCCCGGAGCCATCGCCGCTGCCGGAGTTGAGCTTGGCGAGCGCGAGGAGCTGCGGGGAGAGGCCGAACACCAGCAGCCTGCACGGCGAGCGCGCTGCGACGAGGGAGCGGAGCAGCGCCAGCTCCTTGGCGGCGAGCGCGATCCTGTCAGTTCCGTTGACGCCGGCGGCGGCGGCGTCCCACGCCCGGTTGCGGGGGGAGGAGACCACGGACGGGGAGCCGGTGAGGAGGAGGAGCTTGATAAAGGAGAGCGAGGAGAAGACTACGATGACGATGGTGAGAAGCTGCTTGGGCGGCAGCATCCTGCTTCCCCCGCCGCCGCCGCCACCGCTGATGTGCATCTGGGAGTGGGAGCTTGTTGCTCTGCGGTCTGCTCTCCTGTTTCTTGAATTCCTCCTCCACTGTTGGATGTTTCTACTGAGTTCTTGGTCTGATCTTCCTCCGCCGATTCCTTGAGCACTAGGATTCCAGATCTCCTCCGCCGCTGCTGCGCTGACGGGATCTTGTCCTCGGTTCTTGGTAGCGGTTGCTTTTCCTTGCTTTGCTCTATACCCCCGTGCTCTGCTGTCGGCCGTGCTTACCGGTAGGTGTTGACTTCTCTACGGCTCCTGTTGGATGATGTTTCGGTGTCACCTATTCTGAGGCTGGTGAGATGGTAGCTGCTGAGATTACGGTGTCCGCACAGCCTTGTTCTATGGTAGGAGTCCATCAACTAAGGGCTTGTTTAGACGGAGCAGGTAAAGTTGGTGAAAGTTGGCGACATGTGACATCTAATCTTTTGACATTAATTAGGAGTACTAAATATAGACTAATTATAAAACTAATTACACAGATGGACTCTACATCGCAAGATGAATCTATTAAGCGTAATATGTGCCGCCATTAACGCATTTTTAATGGCGGGTTACTGTAACATGATAGTGTCTAATGATGAATTAATTAGATTTAATAGATTCGTCTCATGATGTGGAGTTCATCTATGTAATTAGTTTTTTTACACCTATGTTTAATACTTTTAATTTGTGTCCAAACATTCGATGTGACAAGTTGGCAAAATAAGTTGGCGAAAGGCCTAACTCTTAAAACTTCAACTTAGTACACTAAGCTTGAGAGAGTGTGCTTGTGGGAGGATTTGAGCTAAGAGCTGGTCCGTTAGCTAAAAGTTCTAGGTTAAAGTAAGCCCATTGGAAAAGGCCCCGCCGGTTCTAACGGTAGATTCTTGATCTAGCTCATAAGTTTTTATATTAGATAAATAGTACCAAGGTAAAAATTGTTCCATAACACTGAAAGGTCGTTCATTCCGCAAAAATAAAACACCATTAGCACGTAAAATACCATTGAAAGTGGTGATCTGTTTCGGAATGGCGGAATAGTCAATCTGGTCCCTGAACTATCATCGAAGGCATCGAAGGTTTGTTTTCGTCCCTGAACTTCAAAAACAGCCGTATTCGGCCCTGAACTTTTGCGGTCGGCTCATTTTAGTCCCTGGTCCAACGTGGCACCCCACGCTGGCTTGCCACATCAGCCAGCCAAAGCAACGAGACGCCGGCCATGGTGACGGGACACGGCCGAGACGTCGCTTGCAAGGAGAGGACCAGGCCATCCTCGGGAGAGTAGCCACGCACCGACCTGCCTACTTCGACGATCGAGCCACGACATCATGCCAATAACAGCGCGCCAGCGTCCCGACGCCATGCCGCGCCCATATCGAGACTGACCGTCGGTCACAGCGATGCCACGCGTCGGCCGTCCAAAATATGCCCCTCTTCCCGTCCATTCTCGTTCAGTGCATCAGCGTCGTCCTCATCCGCTCTCGAGTCGCGAGTCAGGTCCCTTGCTCTCTCTCCCTCTCTCCGGTGCCCTTCTTCTTCCTCTGGTCGGCACGAAACCGATCGAGCAAAGCCGCCACCCGCCGGCCCGATTCTTTCCACTCCGGCCATCTCCTTCAAATCCACTACACCCAAGCCTTCATCACCTACCTAGCTACCTCCTCTTATCTCTTCTTCACAAGCCTTGACCACTGCATGGCCAGGAATCGAAGCTTCCCTAGCCGCCATGGCCGCCACCGCCGCCGAGCTCCACCTCCACGTCGCCAAGCCATCTCGGGCCACCTCTACTTCCATCAACCTCATGGATAGAGCCATGGTAATCCTTTGATGCTTATGCTCACCTCCATTTCACGTGCGCGCCGAGTTTTCACGCTCGTTTCCGGCCATGCTGCCATGGTGGCTGCCGCCGCACGTCGCCGGTCATGGAAGCACGTCGCCATGCGCGTTTCATCCACTGCTAGATTCCCAATGTCACAGAGCGACGCGGCGAGCATCCTCCTCCTCGACGGTGCAGAGGAATCGCCTCCTCCGACCGACACCCGACATCACCTGCCTGCCTACCAACTGATAAAGCTGATCTGCAGCACGGTGTTTGGGAAAAGGTAGTTGCATTCGTGCCGGAATCTGATGGGCACCAGGATTTACCACCATAATGGAATCCAGGTCGCGCCCTTAGAATTACAGGGGTCATCGAAGGTTAGCAAAGAATGAAGAAGAAGAGGCTTCCATTAAAAATCCTTCCCCCATGGAACAGGTATGACCTCACACACGAGTCCTTGACTCCTCTACAAGATCGGGGGCTATTGTGGGGCGTCATGGATTAGGGGCCCACTGTCAGAACGCTGGCTAACGACGCATGGACGAGGTAGGGCCCTGGAAACGAAGCGAAGCAGTGTCAGTCTTGTTCGGTCAGGAGAACTCCGTCTCGCCCGACCCGCCAAGGGCCCGTGAGAGCAGGGAGTCGGGCAAGTCCGTCTTGCCCGACCCCCGACCCACCGGCTGACCAGGGGGTAGAAGGAATTGGGCATGTTCGCCACACCCGACCCCTGACCCTCCGAGTTGGGAAGGCAGACCCCCGCGGGGGTCCCGCCTGTCTTCAAGCGCGCGCAGTAGAAAGGGGAGGGGGGTTCCCGAAGACCCCCTCCCAAGTCAAACTTGGCTTGTGAAGCAGAAGGCGTGCGGCCTACGCCTTCTCCCGACCGACACCCAATATCACCTGCCTGCCTGCCAACTGATAAAGCTAATCTGCAGCATGACGTTTCGGAAAAGGTAGCTGCATGCGTGCCGCTGCGCTAGCGGCCAAGAAGGAAGGTACCACGAAGCTGCCGGAGGAAAGGTGAAGGACACGCGGCGGTCGAGGAAGGGGTCGTCGGTAGCGCACTAGGCCGACAACACGCAACCGTCGGGGGTGTCCGACCCTCAGGGGTAATTAGGTAAAACGATGTTGTAAGGCCTCCCTCCTCTTGCGCTATAAAAGAGGAGGACGTTCCCCCTGCGAGGGGATCCAATCTTTTGGACTCTCGATCTCTAGAGCACTAAGTCTCCTACACGCACACTATACCCACACAAGGCTTGAACCGGCCTTCGTTGTAACCCGCCGCCAAGAGAGCAATACAGTCTGTCTCCTGTTGCACTGGACGTAGGGATTACTCCCAAACAAGTATAAACCCTTTGTCTTGCGTCTCTTGAACCATTCTCCACCAGGACGTGTGTGTTCTGTGATCGACACTCGCCGGCGTGAGGTACCCCGTGTACCACCCGCCGACAGTTGGCGCGCCAGGTAAGGGCCTGCGCACATCCGCGTCTTCATTGACATCTGGTGCGATATAGCTGGTTTCGGTGACCATCAGTTCATGCTGGGCACGACCATCCGATTCGGCAGCCTCGAGTTCCTCGTGAACGAGGCGCCGGAGGCTCGCGGTGGCGCCCTTCGCCTCGTCCTCATCAACCACTCCGACTGCCCAGCCACCGGCGCGGGACAAGTCCCCCAGGGTGGTCCGGTGGTGTCCTCAGCTGCCTCGGCGGAGGCTACTACGGCTACTCCGGCCGTGAGCATCATTTCTCGGAGCTCCATCGCCGTGTCGAGGGTGGGGCGCGAGCGGATCATACACCGCCATGGCGGGAGCGATGACTCAACCCAAGCGCTTCGAGCAAGGCATTCGGGTTCGCCTTCGTCATGTGGCTCCAAAAGCCAAGTGATCAAGAAGGACAACGTAAACTCACGAAAAGGCGAGGCGTCAGCCTTCCCTTTTGGTTTGAGGAACGCGCCACAAACTTTCTCTGATCTAGTGCGACGTCAGGCTTGGAAAGGCCTCGAAAGAGCATGCCCCAGGGTGCGCCTTTTGAGGTATGAAGGCGTCCTAGGGGGCTACATGGACCCGTGCGCCATGACCACCCCATGCGAGCCTGGAAAGGAGAAAGATCTGGAGGTGCACCTTCCCCCAAGAGGGGGTAAGCGTTGTCCCATGCGAGAGTGTTTCACCGTGGTTCCCCCGGACGACTTAACGAATGGGGCGAACGCGGCTGAAACCCGGCTAACTCCGGAGCAGATCGCGGCGAAGCAACAAGAGCTGGAGGACATGCGGCTTGCCATCGAGACAGAGCAAGCCCAGCTCGACGCAAACATGGAACCTTCCGCTCGGGACTAACGCCGATGGCTACCCTCTCTTCGACCGGGCAAGCTAGTGCATCGCCACGGCGACGCTGCTCAGTCGGCAGTTACCCCAGCCGTCTACCCTGGAGGAGCGCCGAATCCAGAATGGGCTGAAGTCGCTCCTTGAGCGCGTTGCGGTGCGACAGGCGGCGAGCTCCATGGAAAAAGACGGATCTCCGGGGGCGGGGCCAGGAACTTGCGATCTCCCAGCCCCGTCGACCGGAGGAAACCGGCCGAAGGCCCACGTTGAGACGCCCCGAATCTTGACGCCGCAAATGTCCAAGACCGATTGGGTCCAGATCACGTGCGACACACCATTGAGGCTCGATGTCGGGATAAGTCGGAAGAGTCGGAAGATTGTGTCCCACGTATTTGGCACCAACGGCGCGAGGTGCATGTCGAGGAAGAGGAGGATTGGGATTCGAACTCCGACTTTGATTGCCCCGGCCCAGCCGCCTTCTCCCACGAGATTCGTACTATGGCAATTCCCCCGTGGTTCCGTCTCCCCACGAACTTCAGCAAGTACGACCGGGAGACAGATCCTTCGGTCTGGCTGGATGACTTCCGGCTTGCGTGCCGGGTGGGGGGAGCTTTCGATGACAAAGTCATCATACGCAACCTCCCCTTGTACTTTGCGGAGCCCGCCCGAGCGTGGCTTGAGTGATTGCCAAACGGAAAGATCCATAATTGGGCGGATCTGAGGATTATCTTCGTCGGGAACTTTCAAGGCACCTGCGCGCGCCAAGGTATGGGACCTCAAGAGGTGCAAGCAGAGGCATGGGGAAACCCTGCGAGAGTACCTACGACGGTTCTCCCGGCAATACAACAACCTCCCCAACGCCACCGATGCTGACGCCATTGCTGCATTGATGGGAGGTACCAAGAACCGACCCTTGGTCAACCGGATCGGCAGGGACTGTCCGAAGACGATCAAGGAAGTCCTTGACATGGATGCCGAAGAAGCACAGGGAAAGGAGGCCATTCTGGCGCATTTTCCCGAGGATGGGGGAAAAAAGAAGCGTGAAGAGACAGCCGACGAGGCAGGTCCGTCCGACCATCATGAGAAGAAGAAGAAGAAGAGAAGAGAAAGAAGGGTCGAGTTTATCGCTATGGCAGACCCAAAGCCCTCCCGACCCCAAGGCAGAGCACTCTAGGGTCAGAGACGAGACGACCGACCCCAGGGACGACGACCCAACAAGGGTCAAACCCCTGACTACTTCGAGCAGTTTCTCGAGGGTCCGTGCCCAAACCACGCGATCCCCGTCAAGCATAAATACCGCAAGTGCGGACTCATGAGGAAATTCCTCATGGGCAGGCTGCATGGAGTCAACCCGACTCCCCAACCACAGGGGAAGGGGACGGCGACCGACTCGTTCCCTGAACCCGACGAGTGCCTCATGATCTTCGGTGGCCTAGAAGCACAGGCGTCGAAGCGGCGCACCAAGCTGATGGAGCGCGACGTGTTTGCATTTCATCCCACCAACCAGGAATTCCTCCGGTGGTCCGAGGCTGCGATCACCTTCGACCGGTCTGACCACCCAAAGTACGTCCTACATCCGGGAAAGCTTCCACTGGTGGTGGCCCCGATCATCGGAAGGAAGCACGTCTCCAAGGTGTTGATGGATGGAGGAAGTGGCCTCAACATCCTATACGCAAGTACGCTGGACGCACTGGGTGTCCCATGATCCCACGTGCGGCCCGAGCGGGCTCCTTTCTACGGTGTAGTCCCGGGGAAGGAGGCCATCCCGTTGGGGCAGATCACCCTCCCAGTCACCTTCGGAGATCGGGAGAATTTCCGCACCAAGACACTCTGCTTCGAGGTGGTGGACTTCGACGGCTCCTACCACGCCATCCTGGGAAGGCCATGCTACGCGAAGTTCATGGCCGTCCTGAACTACGTCTATTTCAAGGTCAAGATGCCGGGACCCAATGGGGTCATCGTCGTAGGCACATCCCCGCAGGTGGCATACGAGTGCGAAAAGGAGAGCTGCACACTTGCAGCAGCCCTCGTTGCGTCTCGCCAGCTCGCCAAGGCCAAGGCGGCCGTGGAGGCCTCTAAGGAACTCGTTGTCTCCCAAGGGGCGATCGACATCATGGTGGCAATGGTTTCTGTTCCAGGGGGCCAAGAAGCGTGTGACACCCAGTGTGAAGACGGCCCCGCAAGCAAGAAGGCAATGCTCGAGCCGGAGGCTGAGAGGCAGTTCCAACCATCAAGCGACACCAAGAAGGTGCTCCTCGATCCCCAAGGGTCCAGGAGCAAGACAGTCATCATTTCCTCCGCCCTTACAGAGAAATAGAAAAGCGCGCTCGTCGACTGCCTCCGGGCGAACATCGACATGTTCGCATGGGTTCCCGCAGACATGCCGGGAATTCCCCAGGAAGTCACCGAGCATTCCCTGGACATCCGCAAAGGCGCGAAGCCTGTCAGGCAGCCCACAAGACGCTGCAACGAGTTCAAGCGAAAGATCATCATTGAAGAAGTAGCCAAGTTACTAGATGCAGGGTTCATTAGGGAGGTTCGCTACCCAGAGTGGTTAGCAAATCCTGTACTTGTCGAGAAAAAGAATGTGTGTCGATTACACTAGTCTCAATAAAGCTTGCGAAAAGTTTCCCTATCCCCTCCCTCGCATCGATCAGGTCGTAGACTCCACGGTGGGGTGCGAAGCCCTGTATTTTCTTGATGCCTATTCTGGGTACCACCAGATCGCGCTGAAAGAATCCGACCAATTGGCTACTTCCTTCGTGACCCCGTGCGGTGTATTCTGTTACACCATGATGGCCTTCGGGCTAAAGAACGCGGGTGCAACATTTCAACGCTACATGAACCAATGCTTAGGGGACCTCGTCGGGCGAACCGTCGAGGTCTATGTGGATGACATCGTAGTCCAGTCCAAACAAGCTGACGACCTAGTCCAAGACTTGGAAGGCACGTTCGATTGCTTGCGAGCGAACCACGTCAAGCTTAACCCAGAGAAATGTGTATTCGGGGTCTCAAAGGGCCTCCTCCTGTGATTTGTTGTCTCCGCCAGAGGCATCGAGGCGAACCTCGAGAAGATAGCAGCTATCGCCAATATGGAGCCAATCAGCTCCATCAAGGACGTTCAGAAGCTAACAGGCTGCCTTGCGGCACTGGGACAATTCGTGGCACGCTTGGGTGAGTGAGGGCTTCCCCTCTACAAGCTTTTGAAGAGGGCGGGCCGCTTCGAATGGACCACGGAGGCCCAACAGGTATTGGACCAGCTCAAGCACATGCTCACCAAGCCACCCATCCTGGTACCTCCCCGCGAGGGGGAGCGTTTGCTCTTATACGTGTCGGCAACCACGCAGGTGGTGAGCGCCGTCCTCATGGTAGAGCGCAAAGAGGAAGGACATGCCCTGAAGGTTCAGCACCCAGTCTACTACATCAGCGAGGTGTTGACTGAGTCGAAGACGCGCTACCTTCACATCCAGAAGATGATCTACACCATCCTCATCGCCAAGCGTAAGCTCAAACATTAATTCGACGCCCATCATGTCACCGTCGTGACGGAGCATGCGTTAGGAGAGGTGGTCAACAACAGGGAAGCGACAGGGAGGATTGCCAAGTGGTCCCTCGAGCTTATGGGCTACTACATCTCCTACGCGCCAAGGTTAGCAATCAAATCTCAGGTACTCGCGGATTTCGTTGCTGAGTGGACGAAAACTCAGCTTCCCCCGGCGCCGACTGACCTCGATTTTGGGTCCTCCACTTCGATGGAGCTCAGAACCGAACCGGATCAGGGGTCGGGGTCGTCTTCATTTCCCGTATGGGGGTGATGATGCGTTATGCCATACTGCTACACTTCCCTGCGTCAAACAACATGGCAGAGTACGAAGCTCTGCTCGCCGGCCTGCGGATCGCCAAGGAGCTTGGCATCCACAGGCTGGAGGCTCGCAGTGACAGCTTGTGGTGGATCAGGTCATTGGCGACGCCAAGTGCCACAATCCGAAGCTGGCGGTTTATTGCAGAGCGCAAGAGAAGTTCAAGGGCTTGGGCTTCGTCCACCTTCGGCGGGAGTACAACAAGGCGGCCGATGAGCTAGCCAAGCTTGCATCCTGGCGACAGCCAGTCCCATTTGTAGTATTCGCGGAGGACCAACATCAGCCGTCGGTGAATTTCAGCGATGAAGCGTGTAACACCCTAAAAATGCCCTATTTAAAATTTAGTAATTAATTGGCTTTTTATATTCAAGTGCTCATAAATAATGTAGGAAAAATAAAAATTTTGAATAATTAAAAGCAAATATAGGAAATAGAAACCTTATTGTTGCATTCATGCTGGTGCATTTATTTTTGATTGTTGAATTCAAATTTAAATTCAAATGAGTGTTTGAATAAAAGAAAAACCTTTTCTTTTTCCTCTCTTTTTCCCTCTACCTTTTCAGCCCAGCAGCCCAGCTTCTTCTTTTTCTTTTCCCCGCGGCCCATCTTCTCTTCCTCCCTTTTCCCGCGGCCCAGCTACCTTGCGCCAGCCCACTGCGCGGCCCAGCCCAGCCAGCGCCGCACCCTCTCTATCTTCCGCTGCGGCTGACAGCGCGGCCCCACCTGTCGGCGCCCTCTTCCACCGCCAGCAGTGCCGCACCCGCACTCCACCTGAGTCGCTGACCGCCTGGGCCCACGCGTCAGCGCCGTCTCCTACCTTCAGCCGTAGCCGAGCAGGACACCGCGCCGTCGTCGAGTTCGCCTCGCGCACGCCTTCCGCCCGACTTGGAGCGCACGCCTAGGACTCTCCTCGAGCCCCTTTATAAGCGCCGCCTCCCCCTCGCCCAAATCCCCAACCCTAGCCGCAACCCTAACTGCCGCCGCCTTTGACCTAGCCCCGAGCGCCGCCATCGTCTCGAGCCCGTCTCGCCGCCGCATTGCCGCCTAGAACCGCACCAGGAGCTTCGCCGCGAGGTAAGCAACACGCCAGGCCCAAAAGCCCTCTTTTTCCCCGCTCTGCAGTACGCACACGCGCTCGTCGGAGCTCTCCACCCGCCACCGCTCGTCGCCGGCCTCCACCTTTGCCCAATCCTCGAGTAGAACCCCCAAAATCGACTCCCCGTCGTCTCCTCTACCTCTAGGACCAAACGCGGCGAGATTTGGATCACCGTAGCCCCGAGCCGAGCCAACTCCGGCGAGACTCCGGCCGCGCGCCGCCGCTAGCCGCCGTCCCCGGCAAGCCAAGCGCTAGATCTAATCTCGGCCGTAGGTTTCGAAACCGACGGCCAGATCTGAAAACCGTTTTAAACCGAGCCGGTTCACCGTGAACCCGTGAACCGCGGTTCATGGCCGGTCTACGGTCCGGTCCACGGTGACGTCATGCCGACGTCAGCATCTAGCCGCCGCCGTGCCCATTTTACAAAAGAGCCCCTCTGTTTTCTGAAAATCAACCCGCGGTCCACCTCTATTCAAAAGTATTTACAACCAAGTCCTTTTTCTTCCGGTTTAGCCCCTGCTCTTTTGAAAAATAGTGTCCGCCGTCCTAGATGGCAGTTTTACCACATAGCCCTCGGGTTTTTATATGAAATTATGTTTTAGCTCCCTGGATTCTTTCAAAAACACCCCTGGAAGCCTAAAACCTTTACCAGCAAGCCCCTAGAGCCCGTTTTAAGCGTAGTTTCTTCGTTTTAACTCCGATTTGAGTGATTTTCGCGCTCATGTGTTCGTAGTGAAGCGTACAGTAACTCTAAAGCCTTCTTTTCATCTTTTGTTTATGTTTGGTGTATTGTTCTAATTAAATGCCTTGTTTGCATATATGTGTGGATGCTTGTGTGGTGATCGATGTGAGTAGTTGACGAGCCGTTCGAGTTCGCTGACGGTCCCGTTTTCGAAGAGCAGGAGCAGCAGCAGTTCACTGAGGAAGGCAAGTATAACACGGTCCATCCTTGATACCTATACACCGATTAATCACATAAATCATATGCATGTGTCTAATACTGTGAACCATTAAGGATGTTCCTAGTCTCTACCTTATTCCTTGATTACCCGGGTTTTATGCATTATGGTTAGATTATGCTATGCGCTGCAACCAACATTTATTTTTATGTTAATATTGAACTAATGGTTCACTTCAATGATGATTAAAAGATGCTTTTTAGCAACATGGTTCGGGGAACTAGAGCATGTGCTGTGTGCTTTGTTCTAGTGTCTCTATAAGGTTTGGTCTAGGGAATTACAGCATGTGCTTTGTGCTTTGTTCTAATGTCTCTCCGTAAGGTCCGGTTCTTAAAGCGACAACCCAGGAACCTGTTCGCCGCCGTTGGAACTATAATGGCTCTGGTCTTGGATAATTAGCTTGTACGTCTCTAGCTCGCCAGTGGTTACCGAAAGGCGTATGTGGGGAGCATGGGTGAGAGTATAGTTTGATCCATCGAGGACGGTTTTATCCGTTGGCTATGCCCCGTTAGGCAAAGTCCCGTGATGTAAGCGCCCGATGTACGGCAGCTTCACACGTTGCGAAGATTGCGCTCTCGCTCTGGACGCCATTGACCCCCTCACGTTGCGCCCTGAGCGTACGTCAATTTCGATGCCTCGGGTTATGCTGCCTATGTTGAACCAAAACGGCTACTGTGCTTGTTAGGGTGTTTTCTGAAAGTCCTCGTAACATAAATTCTTGTGGATTTATGTGACCGGCGGGTAAAGGGCGAAACCTCTGCAGAGTGTTGATCTATCATGATAGCCGTGCTCACGGACACGAGCGGCCTGGTACATGAGATGCACAAGTTTTAAGAGTTGCTGCTGGTTTTTAGTCTAAAGGTTAAGGCTCTTGAAGGCCATATTCACCTAGACATATAAGTGGTTTATTCTTTTCTTCACAAAATTAAAGAAAGTGTGTGTGGTGTGAATTTTATGCTTTTATGATGGTGATTGTGTACATATATAAAACAATTCAAACCATTATTTCTAAGCAAGTGTTTTAGTTCTGAAATTTTAAGACTCCACATGCTTTATTTATATAATTATCAAAAGTGACCTACTTCTTTTTATAAAACTCAATCTACTCTAGTTTCTTCTCATTTTTGTTTCTCTGTTTCTGTTCATCCTTTTTATCTACAAACTTTATGACAACTACTGGAGTATAAGAGCTAGGCTCACTCCAAAATTTAGCTAAAATCGAGCTAAACAGAATTTATTAAAAATAGTTCAAGTTGCTGCTCAATGAAACAAGATTAATTCATATAAAATCAAAACTACTTCCAAAAAATAAGATTTCTCTACCAGAGCTAGACATGAGTAAAAGAAAGGCTCTGACCAAGTGGTGGCTAACAATAACACTTGGGCAGCCCTCAAAAGTTTTACATCCAAAAACCATCATCTATTTGTTTGCTAGTCTAAACAGGGTCAAAAATTAAGTTTAGCAATTTTACCACATGTGCCAACAAGTTTCTAGACCTCTGGTGAAAGATGGAGATTTGTGGCTGCATGAACTATTTTTAATAAATACAGAACCGAACATAACAGAAATCACAAAATAAATCATAACTGCAGTTACAGACCATATTTTTAGGTCTCCTTTGGCCACAAAGCTTCTACAGTCCATAAAAGCAACATATCCAAAGCTCAGCTACAGAAGAGGTTAGTATTTGAAATGGTGCACAAAACTCTAAAATCACAGTTTGAATTTTAATTCAAAAAGTATTCCACAAAAGTGTATACATGCAAAAATGAGATTGGAGTTTACAACCTCACGAGTCCAGGGAGTATTTATTTGCATTTTTCCAATTTTTCTACGATTTTTAATAGATTTTATAATATTCCAGGAAAATGAACTAAACCATAAGAATCTTTTTACGTCGCGACCCTCGGAACTTTTGAAAACCTTGCAAGCAGGTCCCTAACTTCTTTCCCTGGGAACCCTGCGAAAAGGAAGAAGATGAAGTTGTGCCCTTGGCTCGTCGGCGTCGTTGCGCCGGCCAAACGGCGGTGGGATAAGGTCGGAGAGGTGGGGGAAAAGGACGAGCAGCTCACCGCGAGTCGAATGATGGTGGTTGGGAGGCCGGCGACGGGAGCAGTGGCAGTGCAGCCGCCGCGGCTTCAACTCCGGCGAGGTCAGTGGCTTCCGCTGCGGTTGGAAGGGCTCGTGAGCATCAGTGGGACATGGCGAAGAGGTTGGGATGCTCGGTTGGCGTCGTGGATAGCTCGAAGGTGTGGCTCGATGTGAAGGTGCTTCGGCGGCCGAAAAATGGGGATTTGGGGGAAGTTCCGTTTTCTCGTTGGATAGTCGATGGGAGCTTTAGAGAAGTGGGGGAAAAAGAAGCTAAGGAAGTGGATGAGCTCTGGGTACGGTGAATTTGGAAACCATGAAGGGATGGAGACGAATTTGCCCTGGCGCTCAAGCTCGGCTCTTGCGGCCAGAGGTTGAAGACGAAGCTCGGGAGCGTGGGGGAGAGGAATTGGATGTGGGACGAGTGAAGGCAAGGGGAAATGGTCACTTGGCAAAGCAAATGGAGCAACTAGAACCGGCTGGGGCTGCTGGGGTCGCTCACGTGCACGGCTTGGGCACGCAGGCCGCCATGAGTGGGCCTGCGAGCTCGGGCAGCGCGCGCGAAGCGGTTGGGCATCGCGGATCGTGGCGTGGGCGTGGGGAGATACGCCGCAGAGGCTTTGGCACGTTGCAAGCGGGAATCCGGCTGCGGGACGGCTCTGCCTGGCGCACGCGGCCATGGCCAGTGGCGGAGCTCTGCTCGCCATCATGGCGCTCCGCGCGGCGCGAGGCTGCACAGGCGCGGCTTCGCGAGAAAAGACCGGTCGGGGTGTCAGGCGCCCGCGCGAGGACAAAAGGAAGACGCCGCCGTGGCTTGGCCGGCCAGGCGAGGCTGCCGCCGCTCGCCGGCCATGTGGAGGCCGCTGCCGGCCTGTGTAGAGCACGCCAGGGCGAGCTGTCGGGCGCCTGTGGAGCTCCTCAGTTCACTGTGCATTTTCGTCAAAAATTTGAGCTGAACATTCAAAAGTGCAAAATTAAAAGTTGGAGTTTGGAAGATGGGACACAACTTTCTTTTTGGGATGAACCTGCAATTTTGAATTTTTCAAGCTCAAACAAGCCATGTTTGAAAAGGTGTTCTGTGCGGTTTTTAGAGTTTTTGAGGGGCTTAACTGCAAAATTTGAAAAAGTTTCCAACAGTGACTAGGATTTATTTTTTATGACAAACAACTTTTATTTTTAGAGATTTTTAAGTTTAGTAATAAATTTTTGAGATCTCAGCTGGGTGTCAAAAAGGCCTTATAGAAAATTCAATTTCGAAATTCAGCTCAATTTAAATGTGCTAACCCAATGCTGCCCCTTTAACCCTGTTTTTAGTGTATTTTTAAGGTTTTTAACATTTGGGATGTCACAGCCTACCCCCCTTAAAAGGAATCTCGCCCCGAGATTCGATTGTGATTAGCGACATGATAGGGAAAAGGTACCTTGGTCTTAGGAAGGATGTCGGGGAAGTTCTTTTTAAGGTAGTCTTCAGTTTCCCATGTGGCTTCATCCTCGGAGTAATGGCTCCACTGAATTTTTTACATTTTAACTTCTCTACTTTGTGTCTTTCTCTCCATCTCATCGAGGATCTTGATAGGATGCTCTTCATAAGAAGGTTCCGGCTCAACCAAGAGTTCTTGCTCAACAACCTCGGTCGGAACACGAAGACATTTCTTGAGTTGGGAGACATGGAAAACATTGTGCACGGCGGAGAGTTTCTCGGGAAGCTTCACACAATACGCAACCGGTCCACATTGTTGAGTGATTTCATATGGACCAATATAGCGAGGCGCAAGCTTTCCTTTCAACCCAAACCTTTGCACACCCTTGGTCGAGGAGATCTTGAGATACACATGATCGCCGACTTCGAACGGAAGGGGCTTCCTTCTCTGGTCAAAGTAACTCTTTTGCCGAGATTGTGCGGTTCTCAAGTTTTCACAAATGACCCTAACCTTTTCCTCTGCTTCTTTTACAAGGTCAGGACCGTACGTGTATCTCTCGCCTGCCTGGGACCAACACAACAGTGTCGGACATCTCCTACCATACAAAGCTTCGAAAGGTGCCATTTTTAGACTTGCTTGGTAGCTGTTGTTATAAGAGAATTCAGCCAGAGATAAACATTTCTCCCAGTTTTTCCCATAATGGATAACACAAGCTCGAAGCATATCTTCAAGGATTTGATTTACCCTTTCCGTCTGCCCATCGGTCTGAGGGTGGTATGCTGAACTACAGATCAGTTTGGTGCCTAGGGATAGCTGCAAATGTTCCCAAAAGCGTGCCACAAATTGGGTTCCATGATCTGAAATTATCGTCTTGGGTACCACATGTAAGCAAACGATCTGATCCAAATAGATTTCAGCATATTTCATAGCGGTATTGTGGCAGACCACTCCAAAATTATTCCATGTTAAGTACCCCGGGACCACTAATCGAGTAGTCAGGCACTTAATCCGGAATAAGCTGGAGCGCCGTCGGATTAAACTCGATTTAACCACGTACTTATTCGATCGAAACAACATGCACGCCCACACGAAGGTGAGTTCCAGAGATTACAACATTCCACAAATCCAACATACATAAAGGGTATCATAAAGTTATTACAAACCGAGTTTGAAATTTAAATCAGAGTATCATGTTCAAGCAGCGGAATAAAGTAGTTCATTGCAGCGGAATAAAAATGTTCATTGCAGCGGAAAGAAAACTAGCGTCGATACATAGTAACACCATGATGAAGCCTGCCACGGTGCTACTCCTCCCGTTCCTCGGCGGAGGACGGAACCCACTCGATGTGCCATCCAGGGGGGACCTGGGTAGGCCAAGTAAGGGCATCGACTGCCACATCCAACACCGTACCTGTAATAAAAGCCACAAGCAAGGCTGAGTATACTAATACTCAGCAAGGCTTACCCGTCGGGTGAAAACTACATCACCGACATCTAGATATGAGAGGCTTTTGGCTGGTGGGTTTGTTTGCCAAAAAGCAACTAAAAGTAGATCCTTGCTTTCATAGTTTTAGCATCATATTCTAGTAGATTTAACCATTCTAGATTAGCATCCTCTCTAAGCATACAAGTGGTGCAATACAATTTAATTCATACAACAAGTTCCTCATTCTCATAGTTCCACTTGTTACTCAATGCAGCAAGGCGGTCAAGCAGTCTCATTAACCGCGAGAAGCGGACAGTTCGAACCGAATTTTGCTACCTGGCCAGGGGAAACCCAACACACATGGATAATGCTTGCTATAAAAGGTACAAGCACTTCCCAACCTTTCCCATCGATCCACAATTCGGAACCGGGTCCACTTCCTTAGGATAAAGGTTTACTACTTCACTCACAGCATCACACAGGGGAAACAAAAGTTTCCAAGGAGAGATGGCTATCGGCCCTAGCTGCTTCAATCTGGTACCGGGCTTACCGATTCCCATATATCGGCATGCATGTGGTACGTTCAAAAGCTTGACACACTCAACCACACGTTTCGACCTTAAATCAATTATCATACACGGACGGGAGATCTACATCTATCATCCTGCCCGTCTATCCTTATGATTCCAACATAAGTAAAGACAAGCAACTCCTATGTCTCGCGAGTGATAGGAAATCACTCGAGTTGTAACGGACCTAAAGCAATGCCCTATCGATCCTTTCATACTAGTGTTGCAAGTCATAGGTACTAGAAATGTGCAGCTAAGGTATTCAATCAACTCCTTGAAACGTAAATGCACAAGCATGGGAAAATCATAGATGCATAAACTATAAAGGTTAGGTTATGCTCCGGGGCTTGCCTTCTTGCGCTAGCTGGGGGTTAGCCTCCGGGTCGATTGTTCCTTCGCCGGCACCGTTCTCCGGGGTGCCTTCTCCGTCTCCGGGGATGAGATGGTAGAAGCCGTCTGGAATAACGCCTTCTACATGAGATGCATAACTTATAGTGGCTGCCTGGTGATTCCAAAACTAAGGCCTTGAAGGCCATATTCACCTAGACATGCTAAAGTACTACCTTCTCCTTCACAAAATAAGAGGAGGGGTGTGGAAAATTTTACGCATCTTTGATGGTGATTGTGTACATATATAAAAGAATTTTCATTTATTTTTAAAGTTTGGGGTGCTGTTCTGAAATTTTAGACTTTCCATGTTTCATTTTAATTAATTATCAAAAAGGTCTATTCTTTTATATAACTTAATTCCACCTTAATTTCTTCTCATTCTTGTTTCTCAGTTTCTGTTCATCCTTTTTATCTATAAACTTTATGACAGCTACTGGAGTATAAGAGTTAGGCTCACTCCAAAATTTAGCTAAAACTGAGGTACACAGAATTTATTAAAAATAGTACAAACTGCTGCCTACAGAAACAAGATAAATTCATATAAAATCGAAAATACACCCAAATCAGGAAATTTTCCTACCAGAGCTAGTCATGAGTGCAAGGAGGGCTCTGGCCAAGTGGTGGCTCAAAATAACCCTTGGACAGTCCTCAATAAATTTCTATCCGAAAACACATATCTATTAATTTGCTAGTCTAAACAGAGCAAAAATTAAGTTTTTCATTTTTAACAGAGGTGCTAACAAGTTCTTAGACCTCTGGAGAAAAAAGGTGATTTTTAGCTGCATGGATTATTTTAAATAATTTCAGGACTGCAAAAAGACAGGAATCACAAATTAATACATAACTGAAGCTACAGTCCATATTTTTAGGTCCCCTTTGGACACAAGGTGTCCAAAGTCACTGCAAACAACATATCCAAAGCTCAGCCCTAGCGGAGCTCTGCATTTGAAATGGTGCACAAGTTTCTAAATTCACAGTTTGAATTTTAATTCTAAACTGGTTCACCAAAAGTATATACATGCTAACATGAGATTGGAGTTTACAATCTCACGAGTCCAGGGAGTATTTTTGTGCATTTTTCTGATTTTTGTACGATTTTTGGTGGATTTTACAAGATTTCGGGGAAAAGGGGTTAAACCTTAAGAATCTTTTTACGCGCCGGCCCTCGGATCTGTTGAAACTTCGCGAACAGGTCCCTGACTTTTTCACTGGGAACCCTGGAAAAAGGAAGACGATGAAAAAAGGTCCTCGGCTCGTCGTCGGAGTTGCGCCGGCCAAACGATGGCGAGATAGGGTCGGGGAAGTGGGGGAAAAGAACCAGTGGCTCACCACGAGTCGATTGGTGGTGGTTGGGAGGCCGGGGCAAGCTCGGAGTTCGCTGGCGACGTGCGGTGGCGGTGCGGCCGCTGCGAGCTCGATTCCGGTGAGGGGGTGGATCTCGTCGGGGTTGGAGGGGTCCTAGGGTACCAGTGGGACTCGGCGAAGCTAGTGCAAGGCTCGGTTGACCTCGGGGAGGGCTCGAAGTAGGGGCTCGATGTGCGCGTGCTCCGGCGGCCGGAAATGCGGATTTGGGGGAAAATCCGATTTCTCGCCGGAGAGTTGAGGAGAGCTCGCGAGAAGTGGGGGAAATGGAAGCTCGGGAAGTGGTCTAGCTCTGTGCGCGAGGGATTTGGGAATGGTGGAGGGACGAGGACGAATTTGGTCTCGAAGCTCGGCTCGGTCCGCGCGGCTGGAGGTTGAAGACGACGGGAGCGAGCGCGAGGGAGTGAACTAGTGAAGTGCGCGACCTAGGGGAGAGTGTGAGGGGCTCGGTGGAGTGCTTTGGCACGCTAGAGAGGGGACGTGCTGCCTTGGAGCGTGCGCGAGGAGTGATGGTCGACTTGACGCGCCATTGATGCGCCGAGCTCGAGCAGAGCGCGCGCGCGGGGTTGGGCGAGGGGGATCGTGGCGTGGGCGCTGGGATACGCTGCAGGGATCTTCCACAGTGCTCCATGGCGCGTAGTGGGAAGGAATCCCCCGCGGAGGAGCTCTGCGCGACGCGCGCGAGCGCGCGGCCACGGCGGCGCTCCGCCCGCCATGATGGCGTTCGCCCGGCGCGAGGCGAAGCGTGCTGTCGAGCGGCAACGTGATGGCGCGGGAGGCTTGGACAAACACGCGAGGACAAGAGCCACCCGACGCCGCGGCTCGGCCAGCTCGGCGCGGTCTCCGCCGCTCGCCGGCCACGTGGCAGCCGAGCTCCGGCCAGGCGCAGAGCGCGCCAGGGCCGAGCTGGCAGCTCCGTGGAGCTCCTTTGCCCCCTTAGAAT
This sequence comes from Digitaria exilis, assembly GCA_015342445.1. NCBI lineage: Eukaryota > Viridiplantae > Streptophyta > Magnoliopsida > Poales > Poaceae > Digitaria > Digitaria exilis. Next base: position 1,145,767 of record JACEFO010001915.1, on the reverse strand, counting down.
TTTCTCCAAAAATTTGAAATGAACATGAAAAAGTGTAAAAATAAAAGTTGGAATTTGAGAGGTGGGACACAACTTTCTTTTTGGGGTGAACCTGAAATTTCAAATTTTTCAAGCTCAAACAATCTCAAATTTAAAAAGGTGTTCAGAACTGTTTTTTGAGTTTTTGAGGGGCTAAACTGCAAAATTTTCAAAAGTTCCAAACAGTGACTAGGCCTTATTTGTGATAACAAACAACTTTTATTTTTGGAGATTTTCAAGTTTAGTACAAAATTCTTGAGATTTCAGTTGGGTGTCAAACAACCTTTGTTTTTTAATTTAAATTTGAATTTTGATGAATTTTTTAATTCCATCATCACTTTTTCCCTTTTTAACCTGTTTCAAAGGTGTTCTCTACATTTTTACATCAGAGATGTCACAGGTATAGGTTGTATCGACGGGAATAAAATGTGCGGTCTTTGTGAGGCGGTCCACAATTACCCAAATGGAGTCCTGCCCCTGAGGGGTCCTGGGAAGTCCAACAATGAAATCCATGCTTATATCTTCCCACTTCCATGAGAGAATAGGTAGAGGTTGAAGAGTGCCTGCTACCTTCAAGTGGCTAGCCTTTACCCGCTGACACGTGTCACATTCCGACACATATTTGACAATTTCCCGTTTCATCCTAGTCCACCAAAAGTTTTGTTTAAGGTCTTGGTACATTTTGGTGCTACCGGGATGGATGGAAAATTTGGAAAGATGAGCTTCATCCATGATTTTCCTTCGGAGTTCGGCGTTCTAGGGCACCACTATCCGATGTCCAAACCACATCACTCCTGCCCATCTAACCGGAAGCATTTATATTTTGCCTTGACCTTTTCTTTTGCCAGTTTTCTTTTGAAGATTTTAATCTTTGAATCATTTAATTGGCCCACAACTATCTGATTGTGCAAGGTTGGTTCAAAACAGAGATATGGTTGAAATACCTGTGAGGAACAATCTTCAAGTTGAGCTTTGCCATTTCATGGCACAAGGTGTCGGCATAGGACTCCACGGAAAGGCAGTGACAGTGAGCCTTGCGGCTTAGAGCATCCGCAACCACATTAGCCTTCCCGGGGTGATAATGCACACTAAGATCATAGTATTTTGCCAACTCCAACCATCTTCGCTGCCTCATATTCAAATGTGCCTAAGTGAAGACATATTTGAGGCTCTTGTGATCGGTGTATATATTGCATGGAACACCCATCAGGTAGTGCCTCCAAATCTTGAGAGCATGAATAACCGCTGCCAACTCAAGATCATGAGTAGGGTAATTTTGCTCATGTGGCCGGAGTGCTCGGGAAGCATAAGAAATGACCCGGTTCTCTTGCATAAGGACACAATCGAGTCCGGTGCCTGAAGCATCACAATAAACATCATATGGCTTGGTGCTGTCGGGTTGAGCTAAGACTGGGGCTGAAGTCAAATGTTTTCTCAAAGTGTGGAAAGCTTCTTCACATTTGTCACTCCACTCAAATTTGACTCCCTTCTTTAAGAGTTCGGTCATGGGTTTAGCAATTCGAGAGAAATCCGGAATGAAGCGGCGATAATAACCAGCTAGACCCATAAAACTCCGAATCTCATGGACAGAGGTAGGTGGCTGCCAATCCATCACCTCTTGCACCTTGGTCGGATCCACGGATATACCATCTTTGGAAACCGTGTGACCCAAGAATTTCACACTTTCTAGCCAAAATTCACATTTGGAGAACTTGGCGTAGAGTTGATGGTCTCTCGACCTTTGAAGAACAATGCGAAGGTGCTCGACATGCTCTTCCTCATTCTTGGAATATATGAGGATGTCATCAATAAAGACCACAACAAACTTGTCAAGCTCGGACATGAAAACCGAATTCATGAGATACATGAAGTAGGCTAGGGCATTTGTGAGCCCAAATGACATGACCAAGTATTCATAAAGTCCGTAGCGGGTTGAGAAGGCGGTCTTGGGAATGTCACAAGGACGGATTTTTGTTTGGTGATAGCCGGAGCGAAGATCAATCTTGGAGAACACTCTAGCGCCAACTAGTTGATCAAAAAGGACATCAATGCGGGGAAGTGGATACTTGTTTTTAATGGTCACCGCATTGAGAGGCCGGTAGTCAATACACAACCTCAAAGAATGATCCTTCTTCTTCACAAAAATGGCCGGACAACCCCATGGTGACACACTAGGACGGATGAAACCCTTGTCTAGCAGTTCTTGGAGTTGAATTTTTAATTCAGCCAATTCATTGGGTGGCATTCTATAGGGTCTCTTTGATATAGGTGTTGTGCCAGGTTGAAGTTCAATTACAAATTCAATATCCCTGTCCGGCGGCATCCCAGGTAAGTCATCCGGAAAAACATCGGCATACTCACATACCACCGGAATGTCCTTTAGTTGTGTTTCTACCATGGTGTAAGCACAAGCATTGGCGCATTTTCGGTGTGGCAAATAAAGTGCAGTAGGCCCATGTGTAGGCGAGTTTATTTCCACAACCCTTTCGGCAACATCTAGCACAACCTTATGTTGAGTCATCCAATTTGCCCCCAAAACAACATCAATTCTTTCCAATCCAAGCAGAATTAGATCAGTAGGAAAAACTTTACTACCCAGCTTGATTGGTACTTTTCGAGTGACTTGGTTGGATGATATTTTACCTCCCGCTGTTGATACCACATATGCTGATTTGGTGTGATATGATTTTAACCCACATTTTGCATTAAACCTTGTGCTTATAAAACTATGTGTTGCCCCGGAATCAAACAACATCACAACAGGTTGGTTGTGGATAGGGAAAGTACCAGTCATGTCCGGTGCTCCCACAGGTAGGTCAGCCAGGGTGGTATAGTTGAGCTTTCGCTGCCTGACTTGGACTCGCTGCTGCTTGCCCTTGTTCTGCTGATTCCTAGGACGCTGGTTCTAAGGCTTGTTCTGCGGGTAGTCCTTGATGAAATGGTTGTTGCTGCCACACTTGAAGCATTGGTAGCCACCTCCAGGACGAAGTGGGTGCTGCATGTTTTTCCTCTGCGCCTGTTGCTGCTGCGGCGGTGGAGGGAAACGAGGCGCACCCTGCTGTGGTGGCCTGGCAACCCAACGTCCACCCTGAGGCGCCCTTGGCTAGCCCTACGGTGCAGCCGGGGGAACAAGCGGAACCTCTGAGGTTGCCCACCCGAAGGTCCAGCGGGAGCTTTCCTTTACTTTTCGGCCTTATGGACCATGTTGGCATCTTCTTGGGCGATGGCAATGTTCACGAGTTCACCATATGTGGCAACCCGTGTGGTGGTCAGCTGGACCTTGAGCTTGGTATTGAGGCCGCGGCGGAACCTCTTCATCTTCTTGTCATCTGAGTCAGCATGATGACCCGCATAAGGACATAGACCATTGAAGGCCTACGAGTACTGAAGCACAGTGCAGGTTCCCTGAGTCAGAGCCAGGAACTATTCAACTTCCTCTCTACCAAGCCAGCAGGGATATGGTGGGCTTTGAAGGCAGTCTTGATCTCCTCCCACTCGATGACATGGTTCTCCTCCTAAAGAGCCAGATAGTTCTCCCACCACAGGAGAGCTGTGCCACGGGGCTGCTGTGCCGCAAAGACCACCTTGCGGTTTGGAGTGCAAGGCGTAGCTAGGATGGAGAACTTGCATTCAATGGCCCGAATCCATGCATCAGCTTCCATGGGCTCCTCGGCTCTGGAGAACACCAGAGGGTGGGTAGCCAAGAAGTACTCGTACCGGGCCACTTGAGGTGGAGGGGCAAGATGACCACCTTGCTGTTGTTGCATCTGCTGCTGCATCATCTATTCCTGGTGCTGCAGATTACGGAGGATCTCCTTTTGGGAGGCATATAGCTGCTGCCACGTCGGGGGTTGTTGCGGTGGCGGAGGTGGTGGTGGCTGTTGCCCTTCCGGCCCTTGCTGGTTAGCGTTGCATCCACTAGCATCGTGACTGCTGCGAGTGATAGCCATTTGTAGTAGGTACTTGTATTAGCCACAATCTATAATCTTGCATAAATTAATGACAAGATAGAACGTGGCAATGTAATGAAGTTTACTGCATAAGGATAACATATCAGCAAGCAGTTTTGGAAGAAAATTCATATCCTCCAGTAGAAGTCGAGTTAGATGCTTCAATTCGGTCAGTAGCTTGAAAATTTTATACTCTACAACTTTCGTGTTTGGCTCAGAACCAAAATCAGGCTAGAAATAGGCCGAAAAATTCAATTTCCAGTTCTCTGTTTTTCCTGTTTTCAGAAGGCCGAGCTGTAGTGTTTTGGTTGCCATTTTTATTTCGTTTTCCCAATGGAGTTGAATTTTGGTGAGCGTTTTGTTTGATAAATTTCAGACAACTTTGTAGTTCAAGTCATAGCCCAGAAGTGAAAGGAAAACACGTCAATAAATAAAACAAGAGTGGCTGCAGAAAGTTTTTAACACAATCATTACAACCCTCTCAAGTTTTGGCTCACACATCCCATTGCCAATTGGATTACATTGTTCAAAATCTTAAAGAGGAACTCATCTCCAACTAGCCTATTACATCATGAAACCAAAATTTAGGCTACGTGGAGGAGTAACTTGCTACCGAAGCTCCTAGAAGTCGTCTAGGTTGTTAACCGTAGCTTGGCTGCCCATGAGAGACGGTGGAGCGGGAAGAGGTGACATGTCATCTTCGGTGTCCATGTCTGAATCAGGTGTTTCTCCTTCATTTTCTCCAGCCTCATTGAGAAGGTGCTGAGCATCGTGGACAGCTAGCATAGCATTGGCATGCTCCAAGTCGGCTTGCACGTTCTCTAGCTCATCCCTCACTTGAGTTAGCTCATTGTTGGCATTATTGTGCTCTAAGTGGAGGTCGATCAGCTGCCTCTCCAAGTCAGCAATCATAGCATCCCTGGTGCTCACCTCTATGGACAAAGAGGTTCTCTCTACCCCAAGATCACTGGCACAAACAGACATGTCAATAGCAAGGTTAAGTGCTGCATTTTGAGACTGCCCTAGAAGTGCCTGCAGCTGGTGATAAGCCCTGATCCACCTCATCAAGAGTGCAGCTGCTGCAACAGGGTTCTCTGCCACCCTCAGAGGTGAGCTGAGATAGCGTCTCATCTAATGAGCGTCGTTAGGTTGGACAGGTGGAAAAAGTCCAAGGAGCTGGTGCTCCACAAGGTCCTGGTTCTGGGCACAGAAGGAGCTGATCCCATTAAGAGCACCCATCTCACAAGTGGTCTCCATATGATGCCCATGGACTTCCACACTCCATGTGGGAGAGCTTGGACACGGTGGGTGGTGGTGCACCACCAGACGCACTCTGCATCATGTCACGCCACGGTCACGGAGGACGGTTCTCTCATATTGTGGCGGGTTGGGGTAGTCAAGTGCCTGCAACACGGACCAAAGGATGCTAGGGAAACCCTCCCATCCAAGGCATTCCGAGAAAGAGACATCATTGGGGTAGCTAGCAAGGTCAGCGTGGCCGTCCATCTGAACAAAAAGGTCAAGTGTGAGAACCAGTTAGCGCCAAGAAATAAAAACAGATTCTTGGCAGTGTAGTAAAAATGGTAAAACTCAAAGTCTACAAACCCAAAAATTCCCAAACTTGGCCATAACGTTGTTTAAGTAATTTCGAACAAGTTTCATGTTGAAGTTTTGAGCAGAAACAATGGTTAAGAAGGTGCAAAAATTCAATTTCTATCTTACTGTTCCCAGGAAATTCCAGCAGACAGGGGGTCACCATTTTAAGCATAACTCTCAATTTACTGAACCAAAATCATTAACCTTTCTACAAAACAAACTAGACAACATTTGTGACAACTTTCATATTGGACACTTTTTCGTTTGATGGGTTTTTCAGGCTCGAAATGACAGTGTAAGTAGAACTGTTTTCAGCAGAATTTCAGCACCATTTCCGGTTATTATTCAAACTTCGGTGAAGGGTAGTTCAATGATCATACAACATGATTTAATAGAGTTTCAGTGAATTGCAATGCATGAGCGGCCTATTCGTTCTCACCAACACACGTGCCAACAACTTTTGGACTACGAAGTTAGTGCCGGTGGCTAGGCAATATTCGTCTCTCCTTATATTAACTAGCCGAACTTTTCTAACCGTTCAACTTACGGAATCATGGTTAGCGTACCTGCAGAAAATTCCATTCCAGAGCAATTATAATGAACCTCCCGTGCCAGCACTCATGGAAGTGTCCCATTCATTACCACCCACTATAGTGGTGGCACCCGAACGTTCAACATTGAACAGGCAATGCTTCATATGTCACAAAGGCAACATATTGACATTTTCATACGCTCATGAAATAGCGTATTGACTTTGTGCCGCCATCATATTTGCATAAGATGCCGTGGTACGATACAACAATCATCGTACCTTGCGCCCACCATGCTATTCTAGTTTCATACACCATCACAACGTATTGACTATGTGCCGCCACTATATTTTCATATAGTGCCGTGGTACGTTACAGCAATCGCCGTACCTTGCGCCCACCATTGCGAAAAGTAAATGACAGAATGAAAATGTGCTGGGACTCAGTATAATATATAAGTAGCCACCTATCATATCGTGATCCCTTAACCCACATAGGCTTCACACTACTAGATTTCTCCCCTATTACCACGAAACCTTTAGGCAACATCACACATTTGGGTGCAATAGGGGGGTACTATGGCATCGAAATAGTGATTTGGTAGTAATATGCATGGCTATTACGACAAATAAATTGTGTTGCAATATTTATGTTACGTGTTGCAACAGGGTGACCCTAATGCACCTATTTTTAGGATTTGTGTTGCCATTGGTTGGGAATAATGCTACACCAATTATGAGCTGCATTAGTACTTCATGTGTTGCAATAGAAAGGTGCTATGGCAACCATATTAGCGTTGGTTGCTTCTGAACGGCAATTTTGCAAACCTTGTTTTGTGTTGCAAATTGCTTGGTGCGTTGTGGCAATAGATAAATGGCTATTGCACCTATTTTTTGGATTTGTGTTGCCATTGGTTGGGAATACTGCTACACCAATTAAGAGTTGCGTTAGCACTTCGTGTGTTGCAATAGAAAGGAGCTATGAAAGGAGCTATGGCAACCATACTAGCGTTGGTTGCTTCTGAAAGGCAATTTCGCAACCCTTGATTTGTGTTGCAAATGTCCTTCTTGTAAAAACTCGGGTCTGAGTTGAACTCGAATTCAACTCGATATTGACATGAATATAAATAGGCAGAGATTTGAAATTGAAAACCCGGCTGAATGTCCTCTATGAGATGTGTAGTAGAGATCGATTAAATAGAAGTAGAGAGAGAAAAAAAAGGAAAAATAATACCTCAAGCACGGTTTGAACTCTGGTCTATTGGAAACGAAGGTAACATCTCTACCACTAGATCACATTGGTTTGTTGATATGTACTCCCTCCATATTGGTAAAAAATAACGTTTAGGACAGCATTTAGCATACCAAGGAGCAATTATTTAGGGTGGAGTTTTCCCTTCATACCCTTATTAAATAGGGTCGTTGGCGTGTAAAAGAAAGCAATTGCCTGCAGTTCAACTGGTTAGCGCTCTGTGTCTCGAGGCTCTTGGTTGGAAGATCAATTCTTCCTGGGCGCATTTTTTATTTTTTGCCTTTGCTTTGATGCGTTTGTTTCGTTCTTTGGGCTGCATGGCGTGCGTTCTTGATGCACGGCGCGTTTGCTGGCCATGTTTTTTTTGTATCTGCGCCCTGGCGTGTTTGCTTGTTTTTTTGCATCCGGGCACTGGGATTAGCAGACGCGCTCTTTTTTTTTTGGCAAGAAAGGAACGGCGCCGGCGCTGAGAGGAAACGAGCTGAGAGAGGAAGAAGCAAGGCAACGAAACGGACGTCTTGGTGAAAGGAGAGAAGCTAGCAAGAGGAAAGAAGTGGCGCGTGAATCGAAAGGGCACCGGCGCATTAAGCCAACTCGTCTAACGAAGCTCTGCCGCCGAGTAATTAAGGAAGGGTAGACAAGTCCAAAATACGCACGGCAGCCGCAAAACGTCGTTTAAATCGCAATCGCCGGTGGTACGTAGAACGTCGTTTTTAACCGATACGGAGGGAGTATGTGATTTGGTTTGTAATTCTATAAGACACAGGAAAAGGAAAATAGAAAAGGCAAGGTTAAGTCGATCGGGACTCCACCGTCAAACAGATCACGCCGCCGCCCCCTCGACTCCCCCTGATTAACGCAGCCACTGCCGCCACCAAGGACTCCATATCCATCCATGCCTAGGGCTTAATTGGAATCGTCGTCCGCCGAGGAGGCCAATTGCGTGTTGTTTCGCTGCCGGCTGCAGGCCTACATCGATTGGGCGGGCGGCGGCCCTGCTCAGACGTGCGGCAGTTCCGCGAGCGATAGGGCGAGCTGCCGACCAGCGTTAGCTGAGGTCCCGAGCGTGCTGCAAGCCATAGGAAGCAGTCACGGCGGCGGCGGTGCTGGAAAGTGCAGAGGGACCTCACGTACCTTGTTTGTTCGACGTATTGCTTCAATGGTGAGAGTATTCTACTAAACTACGAATAGTTTTTTTTCGCCCCAGCTGATTCATAAAATGCAAAGGTCTTCAATTATTAATTTGGGCCCAGTTGATTGCAAAGTCTTGTATTTTTCGTTTCAAAATATGGTATAAGAGATGGAACATGTTCTATATAAATTTCTTATATATATGTATACTTGATGGATATTGTTGCTACAGTAGAAAACATATGGACCAATGTCTATAGTCTATGGATGCTTGTCCTCACAGTTGAAATTGAGCCCCCCCTAAATTTTTATCCTAGATTCGCCGCTGCATGCTAGCATGATTTTAATTTTTGGTCTGAAACATGATTTAGGGTATGATCTCTTTTTGCAAACATGCATGCAGATAAATGGCGTCACACGAAGATAGGAGTTGGATGCGGCTGCCTCGACATTCAGAGGTGTGGAAGGAGAATTTCAGGACTTTTATTCAAAACTTTGGCACATCATCATGGCGAAGAGCTGGTGGATCTGTTGCGTGCCCATGTGCTACATGTCAATGCATGATAAGACATACAGATGTTTTTCAGATTCAGCTTCATTTAGTTACAAGAGGGTTTGCTGATTGTTTCATCAATAATGAATTGGAAGGCCCAACTTGTTCATCATCAGCTGAGGGTCGTGTGAATCATGGTGTCGGTCCTGATCTCAGTACAGTTGATAATTCACAACCTACAGCTGACACATCACCTTATTTTGGAGAAGACGATGATGAGGATGCAAGTGATAACCCTGCTGCCACTAATACTCTAATTAGAAACATTATCAGTGGCTATATACATGGAGAAAGCATAGATGCTGGTGAAGAGCCAAATAAGGATGCAGAGATATTTTTGAAACTCCTAGAGGAGGCTAAGAAGGAATTGTATCCAGGATGCAAAGATGCAACTAAGGTCTCTTTTATTGTGCAGCTTTTTCAGATAAAGTGCTTGTACGGAATTAGTAACTTAGCATTGGAGGCCATACTTAATCTGTTCTCAAAGGTTCTCCCTGAAGGCCATTGTATCCCTGACTCCTTGGATAAAGTGAAAAGGGTGGTACGAGACTTAGGCTTGGACTATATCAAAATACACGCATGTAAGAATGATTGTGTGTTGTTTTTTAAGGAGAATGCAAAGCTAGAGACATGTCCCGTTTGTGGGGAGTCTAGGTGGAGACTTGCTAATAATGAGGTTGCTGATGGTGCTATTGTAAAGAAGAGGTTTCCAGTGAAGATCTTACGCTACTTTCCTCTTATTCCTCGTCTTCAAAGAATGTATATGTCCAAGCAGTTATCAGTGGACATGCAATGGCATAAGAAAGAATTGGTCAATGATAGCAAAATGCGTCACCCTGCTGACTCACCTGCATGGAAGCATGTGGATAAAGAATATAAATTGTTTGCCAAAGAAGGTCCTAATATTAGGCTGGGTCTTGCTTCTGATGGCTTTAATCCCTTTGGGATGCAAAATGTTACATACTCCATATGGCCTGTTATGCTAATACCTTACAACTTGCCTCCATGGTTGTGTCAGAAATAATCTAACTGGTTGTTGTCAATGTTGATACCTGGTCCGAAATCTCCTGGAATGAATATTGATGTATATTTGAGGCCCCTTATATTGGAGCTCAAGGAGCTTTGGGAAAAGGGTGTTCCAACATGGGATGCTGCTACAAGGAAGAATTTTAAATTACATGCTCTTCTACTTTGGACAATTAATGACTTCCCAGCTTATGCTATGCTTTCTGGATGGAGCACGAAAGGAAAGTTTGCATGTCCATACTGCCACAAAGATACTGAATATTTGTGGTTGAGACATGGGAAGAAGCACTGCTACATGGGACATCGACGTTTCTTGCCCTCGGACCATCCATGGCGCAAGAACAAGGTCAGCTTCAACAATGAGGTCGAAACCAGGGAGGCACCAGTACCACTGACAGGTGCACAGGTTCTTCAGCAGTTTCAAAGTTTTGAACAAGTGATACTTGGGAAGAATGCATCAAAAAAAAGGAAGCGTGACGAAGACCAAAGATGGCACAACTGGAGGAAGAAGAGCATTTTTTTTGAGCTCCCGTACTGGTCTTCTTTGCGCATCAGGCATAATTTGGACGTCATGCACATTGAGAAAAATATATGCGAGAGCATATTAGGCACTCTGCTTGAATTGACTGGTAAATGTAAGGACGGCGAGAAGGCTCGGCTTGACATGGAGCATCTACAGATACGCCCAGATCAGCATCCTGTGATTAAGAATGATAAGTATATCTTGCCACCAGCCTTGTACAAGTTAGATAAGAAGGATAAGGAAATGTTATGTGAATTTCTATATGGAGTGAAGATGCCTGATGGGGTTTCCTCTAATATAAGAAGATGTGTTGACCTAAAATCAAGTAAGGTGTCTGGCTTGAAAACTCATGATTACCATCTAATTCTACAGAAACTGTTACCCTTAGTGGTGCGTAGGATTTTTCCAGAACAAGTTGTCATTGCATTGATTCAGCTAAGTAATTTCTTTGATGCACTATGTTCCAAGGAGCTGGTCGAAGCAGAGTTGGACAAACTTAGCATTTCAATTAGGGAGACTGTTTGTCGACTTGAGATGCTATTCCCACCTTCATTTTTTGATATCATGATGCATTTGCCTGTTCATTTAGCTGAAGAGGCTAAACTTGGTGGGCCTGTGTGTTATAGATGGATGTATCCAGTGGAGCGGTACCTACGTACCGCAAAAGGTTATGTGAGGAACAAGGCGTACCCTGAAGGTTCAATAGCCGAGGGATACATACTCGAGGAGTGCCTTACATTTTGCTCAAGATTCTTGGACGTGGACACCAAACTGAATCGTGTTGATCCACATGAAAGCATTGCTTTGAATGAGCCACCATCTGGTCTGAGCATATTTGCTGACATGGATTACAAGAGGAGAGGACAGACTGTCGACATCATTGAAGGAGATGAGATGCGGAAGATGCGGCACTACATAATTTCAAATTGTAATGAAGCTAGCCAATGGATCGAGTAAGTTACTCTCCTGAACATCAATATTTTGTTATTTAAAATTATATTTTTACACTAACAATAATATACATTTCTTTGCAGTGTGCATATGGAAGAACTTAAAAAATATGGTACAAGAAACCTTAAAAGGAGACACGAGGAACAATTTGTAAGATGGTTCGAGGCCAAGATCAGGGCTCTACATGCGAAAGGGGAAGTAAGTTCAGAGATGTTTGCACTTGCTCAAGGACCAGATGACCGAGCTCGTACATTGCATAGATGCCATATCAATAATTGGTTGTTTCGAACCATTGACATCGAGAAAAGCCTCGTAACACAAAACAGTGGTGTGCTTGTCAAGGTTTGTTCCACATTGTTACTATTATTGACAATACCAGTTTCATATAAATGGATATGTCTTGATCATTAAGATTAATGTTGAAATCTATGCATTATGTAGGCAAGGAGCATACAAAATTCTCTTCATCGAGGCCAGAAAAAGACCACACATTTGTCAGGCGCTAAGTCTTATGCTCAGTGCAGCTATGAAAAGGTAATAACTGGAAGTGCACATGTATAAGCTTTCTTGCAGGAGGAATTACTAATTTGTTTTTTTTTGTTGGCATATCAGAAAGACCCAGAAAGTGGTGAGGAGCCCAATGATATGGAACTTTGGTTTATAACTCACAGCAAGGACGGGCAATGGAAAGACCAAGAATCCAGGAATGTCTATGTGAGTTCTCATCTAATTTGTACATAACTTACTATGGACCATGGAAATAGCAAATGCATGCAATTTATTCTTCAACTAACTCCTCCATCTGTGACTTGTAAATGTTAGGACAAAGCAAGAAGCCTTATCTCTGAGGCCAAATCAAATTCAGAGGGAAACTTCATTACCATGAAGGAAAAGAACGAGATTTTCCAGAAGGCATACAAGGCAGTCACAGCGTGCAAATCAACCAGGCTGCATGGTAATGGGTACCTAGCAAAAAACCCAACTAGAAGGGAGCTGCTAAATGTGGATCGCCAGGAACAAATTCGTATGGAAGAACAACAGCATCAGGAACATCTTGAGCTCATGGACTCATTTGGCAAGCTACAAGAACAAATGGCAACATGGGAAGCTGATAGAGAAGCGGAAAGGATAGAACATGCAAGACAGATTGATGAAATTGAAAAGGCAAGGGAGGCAGATTTACAAGCGCTTAGGCAAGAGTTCCTATCAATGATCCAAGCAGCCAAGGGCCAGACAATGTGTGAGCAGGTACTAGTCAAGCTAGTTATTGAATGACTTTCTGTCCTTGGGTTCTATATCTAATTTTCTGTATCGTTCATAGATTGTCCAACAAACAACATCTATCCAGGCAAACAACAATGACACTGAAATGGCACAAGTGGCGGAAGCTGCAACAAACATGAGCATTGAAGAAGTTGAGGCAACCCCACAACATGAGGTCTGTTCACATCAGATTGTTTGTGAATTAACATCTGTTTAGTGCTATCATCATATACTTAACAAAATGGTCCCTAATTATTTCCTTCAAACTATTTCGATCCTAGGAAAACCCTCAAAGAAACCCAGAGCAACCTGAAGTCGATGATATATCAAGGGCAACCGGCATTCGGACTACAAGAAGAACATCTGCAAATACGGCACGGGCATTCGTTACTACAAAACAGCTAAAGGATGATGCTGTTAAGAGACGACAGGGCACCAAAAAGATAGGTGAAATCTTTGTAACTCCAATACCTGCTATCAATGTTTCTGTTTCAAATGTCAAAATATTTAAAGTTGTGTTAATTATTTTCTGTCATTATTTTAATTTTATGATGCGCCGTTAAACTTTGGTTTACTGCCTTCTGTTATTTCCTCTTTTTCATAATGTAAGCTGGTGCTGCTGCTCTAATTTTCTTTATTGCAATTCATTATTTTGTCCCTGTATACAAGTTAACCGAGGTGCTGGTCCAATTTTATTTCTTGCAATTTATTATTTTATCCTTGTATACAAGAACACTCTATGTATATCTATCAGCAGAACAAGAGCTCTTTTGGATTTGTCTTGCTCTTCTTAGATTTTTATATATTCTGCTTTCCAGAATAAATATGATTTCATCAATGTTATGCAAAATGATGACAAAATGCATCGGTACTAGTGATAACAAAATGTTGTTCTTTCTTTTTTTCAGCTAACCAAGGCAGTTCAAATGGAGGAAACAAGTGACGGGACATCTTTAACTCACCGGTTTCTGATCAAGTGATGGGATCATCTGGCTATGAATTTCTTTGCTGATGTCAAACTTATTTAGTTCTTGGCTAATTAGCCTAATACTATGTGTGTTCAAACAATCTGGTGTTGCAAACTTATTACTATTTCAGTACTATTGTGTGTCATGGAATTGTACACTGAATGGTTGAGTTGATCTTGTTTTCATGAATGATAAATTCATAATTATTATCGACCATATATTATATTGTTTTAAAAATTGGTGGTACAAATAATTGAGTGTGGCATAATAGACATGTGGCAATAGCTACATAAGTATGGAAAGCAAAAACCATTCATGGCAAATGAGAATTTATCCTATAGCAACCCAGCTTTTTCGGTGTCACAAGTGTCGTGGCAATACGAAGTTCCACATGTAGCAACCCACTATTATGGTTGTAATAGAGGGAAGAACTTTTGCCTACCAAAACGTTTTCGAAGCAAAATAGGTGATCACATCCAACCAATTTAGTTTGGTGGCAATACAGTGCTCCACCTATAGCCTCAAAATGATTTTGGTGGCGATAGAATGGCACACCTATAGCGACCATTCCCTAATTCGTGGCAATAGCGTTGACGACCTCTAGCAACCAAACAAATCAAGTGGCATTAGAGGACACCACCTATGGCATCGAAATCAACTTCGTGGTAACAGAGAGAACCACATATAGCAACCAAAACACTTTAGTGGCAATAGATATGCTTGCTCTATAACAACTACAACCAGAGTGTTGCAATACAATGCTTTGCAACACAAGATTTTACACATTGCAACACATTGGGTACGATGCAATTGAACCTCTGGCAACATCATATGCGTCGCAACAGGATAATTTACAACCAACACGAGCGCGCCTATAGATGCTAGTTGCAACGCCACCTTGTGTTGTAATAGAAAAACAATTGCAACCAACAAAACACATTCGTGGTTGAAGGCTAATACCACAAGACCTATTGCTGAATTTTTTTACAAAAATTTTTGGGTGCAATTGCAGCTATTGCACCAAAAAAGGGCATATTGCGACGTATTTCATGTGTTGCATTAGGGGGAAAATCTAGTAGTGTCATGCTCTATTCATCATCCTTAGCGGTCCTATGGATAGCATTCCGTCGCAAGTGCGCGGCAGAAGCAAGGGTTGGCATATTTTATTTTAAAAATTGTTTATTAAGGGTCTGATGCTCTCTCTGGTGCGCATGTTTCGGCTCTGATGCCAGGAGAGATGGCTATCGGTCCTAGCTGTTTCAATCTGGTACCGGGCTTACCGATTCCCATAGGTCGGCATGTGCGTGGTACGTTCAAAAACTTGACACACAGAACCACACGTTTCGACCTTAATCCGATTATCATACACATACCATCCCGCCCGTCCATCCTTATGATTCCAACATAAGTAAAGACAAACAACTCCTATATCTCGCGAGTGACAGGAAATCACTCGACTTGTAACGGTCCTAAAGCATTGCTCTATCGACCCTATCATACTAGTATTTCAAGACATAGGTACTAGAATTATGCAACTAGGGTATGCAAACAATTTCTTGATACGTAAATGCACAAGCACATATAATTCATAGTTGCATAAGTTTAAGAGTTAGGTTATGCTCCGGGCTTGCCTTCTTGGGCTATGCCGGCGTCAGACTCCGGGTCAATCACGATCACGTCAGCACCGCCTTCGGGAGCCTCCTCGTCGTTGGCGGGGACGAGGTTGTAGGTGCCGTCAGCGAGAGCACCTTCTACATGAGATGCACAAGTTTTAAGAGTTGCTGCTGGTTTTTAGTCTAAAGGGTAAGGCTCTTGAAGGCCATATTCACCTAGACATATAAGTGGTTTATTCTTTTCTTCACAAAATTAAAGAAAGTTTGTGTACATATATAAAACAATGCAAACCATTATTTCTAAGCAAGTGTGTTAATTCTGAAATTTTAAGACTCCACATGCCTTATTTATATAATTATCAAAAGTGACCTACTTCTTTTTATAAAACTCAATCTACTCTAGTTTCTTCTCATTTTTGTTTCTCTGTTTCTGTTCATCCTTTTTATCCACAAACTTTATGACAGCTACTAGAGTATAAGATCTAGGCTCACTCCAAAATTTAGCTAAAACCAAGCTACACAGAATTTATTAAAAATAGTTCAAGTTGCTGCTCAAAGAAACAAGATTAATTCATATAAAATCAAAACTACTTCCAAAACAGAAGATTTCTCTACCAGAGCTAGACATGAGTAAAAGAAAGGCTCTGACCAAGTGGTGGCTAAACATAACACTTGGGCAGCCCTCAAAAATTTTCTATCCAAAAACCATCATCTATTTGTTTGCTAGTCTAAACAAGGTCAACAATTTAAGTTTAGCATTTTTACCACATGTGCCAACAAGTTGCTAGTACTCTGGTGAAAGATGGAGATTTTTGGCTGCATGAAATATTTTTAATAAATGCAGAACCGAACTAGAACAGAAATCACAAAATAAATCATAACTGACGTTACAGGCCATATTTTTAGGTCTTCTTTGGCCACAAAGCTTCTACAGTCCATACAAGCAACATATTCAAAGCTCTGGTACATAAGAGTTCAGGATTTGAAATGGTGCACAAAATTCTAAACTCACAGTTTGAATTTTAATTCAAAAACTATTCCTCAAAAGTGTATACATGCAAAAATAAGATTGGATTTTACAACCTCACGAGTCCAGGGAGTATTTATTTGCATTTTTTCGATTTTTCTACGATTTTAATGGATTTTAGAAGATTCCAGGAAAATGAACTAAACCTTAAGAATCTTTTTACGCCGTGACCCTCGGAACTTTTGAAACCCTCGCAAGGAGGTCCTGACTTCTTTCACTGGGAACCCTACGAAAAGGAAGAAGATGAAGTTTTGCCCTTGGCTCGTCGGCGTCGTTGCGCCGGTCAAACGACGGTGGGATAAGGTCGGAGAGGTGGGGGAAAAGGACGAGCAGCTCACCGCGAGTTGAATGGTGGTGGTTGGGAGGCCGGATGAGGCTCGGAGGTGGCCGACGACGGGAGCAGTGGCAGTGAGGCCGCCGCGGCTTCAACTCCGGCGAGGTCAGTGGCTTCCGATGCGGTTGGAAGGGCTCGTGAGCATCAGTGGGACATGGCGAAGAGGTTGGGATGCTCGGTTGGCGTTGTGGATAGCTCGAAGGTGTAGCTCGACGTGGAGGTGCTTCGGCGGCCGAAAAATGGGGATTTGGGGGAAATTCCGTTTTCTCGTTGGATAGTCGATGGGAGCTTGAGAGAAGTGGGGGAAAAAGAAGGTAAGGAAGTGGACGAGCTCTGGGTACGGTGAATTTGGAAATCATGGAGGGATGGAGGCGAATTTGCCCCGGCGCTCAAGCTCGGCTCTTGCGGCCAGAGGTTGAAGACGAAGCTCGGTAGCGTGGGGGAGAGGAATTGGTTGTGGCACGAGCGAAGGCAAGGGGAAATGGTCACTTGGCGAAGCAAATGGAGCAACTAGAGCCGGCTGGGGCTGCTGGGGTCGCTCGTGTGCACGGCTTGTGCACGCAGGCTACCATGAGTGCGCCTGCGACCTCGAGCAGCGTGCGCGAAGCAGTTGGGCGTCGCGGATCGTGGCGTGGGCGAGGGGAGATACGCTCGCAGGCCACGTGGCGGCCGCTGCCGGCTTGCGCAGAGCGCGCCAGGGCGAGCTATCGGGCACCATTGGAGCTCCTCAACTCATGGTGGATTTTCGCCAAAAATTTGAACTGAACATTCAAAAGTGCAAAAGTAAAAGTTGGAGTTTGGAAGATAGGACACAACTTTATTTTTGGGATGAACCTGAAATTTTGAATTTTTCAACCTCAAACGAGCCATGTTTGAAAAGGTGTTTTACACGGTTTTTTGAGTTTTTGAGGGGCTTAACTGCAAAATTTGAAAACATTCCCAACAGTGACTAGGCTTTATTTTTTATGGCAAACAACTTTTATTTTTGGAGATTTTTAAATTTAGTACAAAATTTTTGAGATCTCAGCTGGGTGTCAAAAAGGCCTTGTAGAAAATTCAATTTCGAAATTCAGCTCAATTTAAGTGTGCTAACCCAATGCTGCCCCTATAACCCTGTTTTTAGTGTATTTTTAAGGTTTTTAACATCTGGGATGTCACAACCCAAACGCATATAGTCGGGCTGGGGGACCCCCTCAAAATGAATCGGGTCGACAATGTGCATAAGCGTTGCTAACAACGCAGCTCAGGTCGGAGAAACTAATTATGTTTTGGGGACCTGTTGGGTCTATATTTTTGCAGGGCGGTCAGCGGCCGGATGTGGGGCTGCGCCCAACAACGGTGAGGGAAACTACACGCAGAGGCTCGGGGGCTCGAACATAAGTTGGCCAACAAACCGCCTGGTATCCGGATCCACCAGGAGTGTGAGGCTCGGATCCGGACCAGACGGTTTTACAGGCTCAAAGATTCAGCCCACCGAAGTCACGCCTCACAGCCAAGCCTAAAGGCTCGGGGGCTCGGGACAACCATCGGGTTTGCCTCGCACGCCTCACAGCCAAGCCTAAAGGCTCGGGGGCTCAGGGGCTCGGCACAACCATCGGATTTGCCTTGTCCCTCCAACGGCCAGAGCTTAAGGGCTCGAAGGCCCGATCGATATCCAAAGATCGTCAAAGAAACTAAGGTAACCCCACAAAGTCCATCTCAAGTGGCGCCTCCCAACCAGCCCACGAAGAAGCTAGAAGGCAGATCCCACTCGGGGGCTGGCAGGGGTATAACCACGAGAAAACAGATAAAAGCCCACGCGTACGGGGCCGAAAGAGCGAAAGACGACGAAAAAAGAAGGAAAATAAGCTAATTATTACAAAAATATTCAGAAGCATGGGAGTCCCGTCGATGCGGAACCCCCCAAAAGTTCAATCCCTCTACGCGAGGGCACGACTATAGTTTAAAAGTTTTAAATCCCTCCACGTGAGGGCATGACAGTAGCAGGAGCAGGGGTATCTTCACAGGGCTTGATTAGGGTCGGCGCCGTCCACCGGGTTGCCCTCCGCGTCAGTCGTAGGTGCTAGGCCATTGGCAAACTGCTCGGCAGGCACCCTGACTTCTTCGGCCATGGCATCCAGGGCCTCCGAGGTGAAGTCGTTGGGGAAGCTGGCGGCCATACTGTCGAAGCGGATCCCGTCGTAGTGGGAGCGCACCAACGTGAAGGCCTCCTGAACGCCGCGCACCAGCGACTGCTTGGCGAGGGCTCCGATGTGCGCAGGGACTTGGTCGAGCTCCGCCGGGAGACGCGCCGGATCGCCACTCATCGGCACCTCGAGAGCATCCAGCATCGAGACGGCCATGGCGCGTAGCTCTCCGCAGCACTCCGCCGCCCGGTGGAGGTCCCCAGGGAGCCGCTCAATGTCTTCGGACAGATGGAACCCAAGCCGCGACAGGACTGCCCCCGCCGCGTCGCGCAACATCCCGAAGCGCAACAGCAGCGTGGTTCGGTGGGTGATCCCATCAGCCACGCGAGACTTGAGCGCTGCCAGGGAACAAAACCATGGTTAGGCCATGGGCGAATCTGCATAGAGGGAGGTTGAGCAAGCGAGAAGAAATGAGCAGGGACGTACCATCGATCTCCGCGTCCTTCTCCTCCAAGGACTTGTGCGTTGTAGACAGGGCAGCCTCCAGGACCCCGACCCATTCGGTGGAGGACTGTACCTCAGTGCGAAGGTCGGCGACAAGCTGGCCTAGTTGAGCGCTCGCCTCCTCGGTGTCCTCCTTCGCAGCCACCATTTGGTTGCGCTCCGCCTGGGCATCGATGCACGCCCGGACCACCGTAGCCCTTTCCTCCCTCAAGGCATTGAGCTCGGCTTGGAACCCTGGAAGGCCGCTGTTGGAGATCATCTACGGGCAAAGGCAAGCACTAGAAGAGAGAAGGAATTGTGAAGTAGGGCATACCACTGCGAACGTTGGCGGCGCTGGTACGGAGGCCGTCGAGCTCGGACCGCAGCGCAGCTAGCTCTTCCTGGTGAGCCGAGGCCTGATTGGCCAGCTCCCGCTCCGGCTCTGAGATGCGGCGGGCGCTGCCTGCAGCCTCGTCCCTCGAAGTGTTGGCAACGTTCCACACACGGCGGGCCTGGTTGATGGCCTCCCGCTCGATGCTCCGGGCCCGGGAGAGCGACAACAGCATCGACTGCGTCGACCAATGAGGACAGGCTCAGAAGGTGATCGTAGAGCCAAGCGGAAACGAGTAGAAGAAATAGACCACATACCCAGCTGGAGGGGATTGCCACGGCGCGGAGCGTCAAGGCCATTTGCAGGAGCGTCACAGAGAAGGTGGCCATCTGCTAGAGGCTCTCTAGCCAAGCGTCAATCTGCATGACATGGTCAGGATTGATCGCCGGCTCACCCTGGACAGGTGGGGCCATCTCCTGATCGCCGCCCGACCCCGAGGGTTCCGCCAACGAGGTGGAAGACGGCGATGCCAAGACCGACACCAACGTTAAGGCCGACGAGGCCGCGGGAGGCTCTGACTCGGAGCGCGCGCGCCTCCGCCACGCCGAAGAGGTCCTCCACGGACCATCGGCTCGCCTCCACGCCCTCCCTAGGGTTCGCTGCGGGCAGCTCCGAGGCGGACGGTGCGACAGGGTTCGTGAGGGGCGCCTCCCCGGAAGCGCCCATTGCCGCGCCCTCAGTGGGCGCCCTAGCAGCCGGGAAAGGCTCCATGACGCACACCATGGCACTCGCCCCAGGCTCACCACCCACGACGGCCACCATAGAAGCCCCGACGTCCGTTGCCTGTTCCGCCACACCCGCGGCCTCCCAGGCCACGGGAGAGGTGGCCAGCACGTACGTGACTCCCGTCCCGGCGGCCTGGACGACCAGAGGAGAAGGGACCAGCGGGGGTGAGGTGGCGGCCATCTAGGAAGGCTCCACGCCTCCTGGAGCAGACGAGGAACCCTCGAGAGTGGGAGGTGGTGCCGACCCCTCGGCCCTGGCCGGGCTTGGGTCGGCTTGCCAAGCCTCTGCGGGCGTCTTTTGCTCCGAGGAGCCAGGGGCGACCGCGGGCGACGCGCCTCGACGGAGACGCTTCACCAGAGCCGATCCGACTACATGTATGACGACATTGGTAAAGACACTAACGACATGGGTAATAAAAAGTAAGACGATCTAAGGCGAACCTGCTTGATGCGCGGGGCGGCGAACCTCCAGCTGCATCGGTCTGGAAGACGAGCGCGTGTGGGATGCCATGCCAGGCGGGGCGCCTGGAGGCGGAGAAGGAAGCTCCTCCACGACGATGGGCGCTGACGGGAGTTCCCCATGCACCACGAAGGCCTCCACAGTGCAGTCCCCCAGCAGGAGAGTGGCCCCCGGGATTCTCCTCCTCGTCGCATGAGGAGGCTAGATCCGATCCAACCTCCTCCCCCAAGCGCTCCCTGCGCTCCCTCTCGCGGCTCCGCTCCTGCGTGCGGAGGCGACGCGCGGTGTCATCCCTCTTGCGTTTCCGGTTGGCCTCTCCGGTTCTTCCGCTGGGTCTCGTTCCGGGCGGCAATCTCCTCGGGCAGGATTCCCCTTGAAACGGGGAGACCCCCGGGAGCCTCGCGAGACTACAGGACAGGGCATCAATTGAGCACACAAGAAATAGAAGAAAAGAAAAGAAAAAGACCAAGAATGAGCGACTTACGAGGTCTATGGCCCTAGGACCATGGAGCATCGGTGGCTGGCCCGAGGTGGGGCTCACCATGGAGGCGGCTCGAGAGGAGTCGACGAGCTCCGCGAGCCGAGCCCGAATCTCATCCTTCGAAGGGAAGACCCGCGACACGAGGCTGGAGCGGAGCTCAGCTTCGGTGGTTGTGGGGTGCTTCTCGAACAGGCGCAGCCGCCTGGCCATGAGCGGGGCGACGCGGCGTTGGTGGAAGGCCTCTGCGAAGCCAATGCCGGTGAGGCCGCAGGACCGGAGCATGGCGAGGCAGTCGAGGTGCGGCTTCAGCTTCTTGCGATCGGCGGCCTCAGGGCCGTACTGCCAATACGCTGGATCCTTCGTCGGCGGTGAGCTCGTGGGGTCGAACGGAGGAAGGGCGGCCCCAGCATGGTTCTTTAGGTAGAACCACCCCTTGGAACCATGGAGCTCTGAGCACGGAAACATGTCCACGTGGGACTACTTCGCTTGTAACGAGCAGTATCCCCACGGGGCCAAGATCCCGTGCGGGCGAACGAGCGCCACCTTGAAGAAAAGGAGGCAGAGGTGGAAGTCTGTGTCGATGCCCAGGTAACCCTCGCACAAGGCCACGAAGTTGGCCATCTGCTGGACCCCGTTCGGGTGAGGGCATGGAGCTCCACACCAAAGTGGTGGAGCACTTCACGGAGGAAGCGGTGGGCTGGCATGGCGAAGCCACGGATGTGGTACGCCATGAAGCTCACCACAAACCCCGCCGGCGGCGACGGAGTCTTGTGGGAAGGAGGAGGTGAGATCCACTCCTCGTCGGAGGTGCGCGGGCATAGGAGCCCGCGGGAGACGAGCGACTCGAGAGCAGGGACGGATGCGCTCGAGCGCGCCCATTGGCGAAGCTGCACGGAGGACGAAGAACTCCTGTTGGCCATGTCGACGATGGCAGGCTCGAAGATTTGGGATTGCGAAGACGACGAGGACCGAGCGAAGCGAAGAGATGAAAGCAGCAATGGGGAACGGGGGGCATGCTCCGTTACGCTGCCGTCCCCTTATATATGGGCGGTGGGGTGGCAGGCGGCCGTATCGAGGGGGCGCACGATCGCGCACCCTTAGCCGTCGATCCACATACGACGGCTCCAAACGCACTTGACGTGCGTGCATGGCACGAGGCGGCTGATTAGGGCATTAACCCACCTCCACGCCCGGACGCCACACCGGGCCCCCCACGACCGCGATGTCAACTCTGGAGCCTGACTGTCGTGTCGCGTCGTACTCGATGAAAGGGTCTGTTCCCGTCAACAGCGGGATAGGCCGCCACGATCTGTGGGCTCCGTAGGATCCCCGCGACCGGCCTGAGTAGGACAAAAAGGATATGGGCCAACTCACGAGGTACGTGGGTGGCCAGACGTCACAGACAGGAGAAAGGAAACCTGGAAACAGGGGGGTCAGAACGGGAGCCCCCGGACTGACTCTTCGCGAAGAGGGTCGGAACCCCATAATCTGATGGGCACCAGGATTTACCACCATAATGGAATCCAGGTCGCGCCCTTAGAATTACAGGGGTCGTCGAAGGTTAGCAAAGAATGAAGAAGAAGAGGCTTCCCTTAAAAATCCTTCCCCCATGGAACAGGTATGACCTCACACACGAGTCCTTGACTCCTCTGCAAGATTGGGGCCTACTGTGGGGGGTCATGGATTAGGGGGCCCACTGTCAGAACGCTGGCTAATGCCGCATGGACGAGGTAGGGCCCTGGAAACGAAGCGAAGCAGTGTCAGTCTCGTTTGGTTGGGAGAACTCCGTCTCGCCCGACCCACCAAGGGCCCGGGAGTGCAGGGAGTCGGGCAAGTCCGTCTCGCCCGACCACCGACCCACCGGCTGACCACGGGGTAGAAGGAGTCGGGCATGTCCGCCACGCCCGACCCCTGACCCTCCGAGTTGGGAAGGCATACCCCCGCGGGGGTCCCGCCTGTCTTCAAGCGCGCGCAGTAGAAACGGGAGGGGGATTCCCGAAGACCCCCTCCCAAGTCAAACGTGGCTTGTGAAGGAGAAGGTGTGCGGCCTACGCCTTCTCCCGACCGACACCCGACATCACCTGCCTGCCTGCCAACTGATAAATCGGATCTGCAGCACGACGTTTGGGAAAAGGTAGCTGCATGCGTGTCGCTGCGCTAGCGGCCAAGAAGGAAGCTACCACGAAGCTACCGGAGGGAAGGTGAAGGACACGCGGCGGTCGAGGAAGGGGTCGTCGGTAGTGCACTAGGCCGACAACGCGCAACCGTCGGGGGTAATTAGGTAAAACGATGTTGTAAGGCCTCCCTCCTCTTGCGCTATAAAAGAGGAGGACGTTCCCCCTGCGAGGGGATCCAATCTTTTGGACTCTCGATCTCTAGAGCACTAAGTCTTCTACACGCACACTATACCCACACAAGGCTTGAACCGGCCTTCGTTGTAACCCGCCGCCAAGAGAGCAATACAGTCTGTCTCCCGTTGCACTGGACGTAGGGATTACTCCTGAACCAGTATAAACCCTTTGTCTTGCGTCTCTTGAACCATTCTCCACCAGGACGTGCGTGTTCTGTTATCGACACTCGCCGGCGTAAGGTACCCCGTGTACCACCTGCCGACACATACTTTTAATCATTGCTATCATCTAGGTACATTGTAAAACGCAACAAGTAATTGTCTATATGGACCTAAAGACGCTTCTTGACTTGATACTTAAAATGTATCAAATTGATACATTGATAGACATACTTTCAACTATGTGTGCATTGTACACACGATATAAAGCGTAGCAAGCCTAATAAAAGACATTTTATAGGCATGTAAATATTCTGCTTCGTGTGATACAAAAGATATTATACATGACCCACAACTGAAATAACTTGATTAGCATAGTGATTTGGATGTTTGGTTTGGAAATTGGAGGTAGTTGGTTCAATTCCCAACACAAGCAATTACTTTACATTCTATTATATTTTTAACATGTAGTTAAGCGTTACTATACTATGTATCTACATCAATATATAGACACGCCTTACATATATCTCTATTAAACTGTATCATTTTGTATGCACATACATCTAACATGTCTATCAAATATCTTTCCTTACCTTGATACACTTCATTCGTCTCTACAAAGCCTGACATGGTACATATGAAGACGTTTCTAACACGCTTTACGAAAGCATGCCTACACAACTATAAATACAAAATAAAGCGTGTCTAACTCTAAATATGGCACAGCTACAAGGGGGTGTTCTAGTAGTGCATATGAGTTGTCTTGGACTTTCTTTAAAAAAAAGGCAAAGGAAAACAACTTTATCAGCTCAAAAGACAAGTGGCCGAAAGATGGGCATAGTTTAGGCCCATGAAGAGGAATAAGCCCATGATGCTCACAATAACTAAAGGGAAAAGTCTTTTGACATCTCTCAACTATTGTCCAAGTCTGACTTTTATCCCTCATATATAAAACCGGGTATCCGACGTCCCTCATCTATCTAATCCGTTTATTTTTTTTATCTCTCAGTGGTTTTTAGGGTGGTTTTGGATGACGTGGTAGTGGGGCCCACATGTCAGGGGCCCGTGGGCCCCACATACCTTCTTCTCTCTCTCATGTCGCTTTGGTATCGAGTTGTGCTACTCCGCTTGGCTCGGCTCGATCCCTCTCATCAGTGCCTGATCCCTCTCGATGCCGTCGTTCCTCCTACACGCGTCCCCGTGCCCACCACATCCACCTCCTCCCCTCCTCACGTTTGGAACCACCTCCTCGCAGCCAAACCCCGATGGGATCTTGAGCTCGTCGTGGAGGTCGATGTGGTGGCGATGCGGGATCGAGGTCGTCCTGTGCGTCCGAGTCAGTTTCCAGCTGCAGCTCCAGCACTGTCGCCGCGCGCGGTGGGTGGTGGGAGGTCGCCGGGGGAGGGGTGGAGGGGGCTGCGGCACGGCGGAGGAGGCATTGGACTCCCTCGAGAAGAAGGCCGAGGAGTTGTCCGCCACGAGCTCGACATCGCCACCACCGCACACGCGCTCGAGGGAATGGACCGAGCCAAGCGGAGCAGCACAGCTCAACAGCTAAGTGAGATGAGAGAGAGAGACAGAGATAAGAACCATATCATCCAAAACCACCCTAAAAACCACCTAGGGACAAAAATAAACGGATTAGGTAGATGAGGGATGCCGGATACCTGGTTTTATAGATAAGGGATGAAAGTTAGACTTAGACAATAGTTGAGGGACGTCAAAAGAACTTTTTCCATAACTAAACAAGTAGGACCCAAGAAAGCCCATCAAGTCCTCCAGCAAATATGAGACTGAGCCACTTAGGGCCACCATGCTTACAGGCATGACGCACAAGTTCGACGTTATTAATCATCACAAACATAACATCCATCTATTTGTGATTATATTTCGTGTAGAAATGCATAACATTCTGTTTTACGTCGACCCTTTTACACCCTAGAATCAATGTGTCCGCATGCTTTATTCCTTAATCTTTATTGTGCATGCCAAAATGCCATCCCTGTATCTAGTTTACGTCCGTTGTCAACTTGTTTTAGTAGTTCATGCCACCGGGTAGGAGGCTTGCTTGGCAACACCGCAGGCGCCGGTGCCCCTTTCAAGCCTCATGTACCCTCCCTCACCCCAGTTTTGCCCCCACTGGTTCTTGAGCAGCCAGTACGGGCTCCCATCCTCCGCCGTGCCATACCCAACTGCCGTCACCGCATGGTTCAAGCTCGTGCCGCAGCTCTCCCCGGTCATCACTCCGCCATTGTAGAACTGGAAGCTATGTGCGTCGATCCCCACGGACACCGGCTGGTTGGCGACGGCCGCGGCGAGTGCACCCTCGTCCTCGCTGGGCACGTCCTGGTAGCCGCTGATCGTGACCGCCGGCTGGACCGACGTCTGGCACATGCTCTGCATAGCGTTGTAAGGGTAGGCGTCCTCGGTGGTAAGGCCGCCATTGTTGATGACGTACTGGAAGGCATTGTCCATGAAGCCGCCGTTGCAGCCGTTGTTATTCCCGTTGGTGGAACAGTCCAGCACCTGCTGCTCCGACAGGGAGATGAGATTGCCGGTCGAGATCTGGTGGATGCCCTCTATTGCTGCAACAGCAGAGAACGCCCAGCAGCAACCTGCATGCGTGGTAGAAATTTTTTGTTATGTACAGATAGGAAATTTTGCGCCTATCGTGTCGTCATTCAGGAAGAACGAACCATGAACCTATACATAGCAGGAATCTATCAGCGTTGCAAATGGTAGGTAGATTGACTTTTTTTTTTACCCCAACTTTGATCCTATTAAAAAAATTTATGCAAGATAATCAAATTTAAGTTATCTGTAGAACAATCTTGATTAATAAAGCAGGCCATAACAAAAAAAACGACATTTTGCACAAATTTTTAAATAAGACTAGTGGTCAAATTTGGAGTCATAAAAACTAAATTTGGAACAGGGAAAGGATTGAGTAATTACCGCATTGGCCCTGGTTCTTGACACCGGTGACTGCACCTTTCTGTCTCCAGTCAACTGTCTGCTGGTCATCCGATAGTGTAAAATTCTCGTACTTAAACCCAGGAATCTTCTTGACCCCGGTTGGCACAGGCCTGAAGCCAGTGTACATGGCCACGAACTCCTCGTTGGTCATGTCGGCGAACTTATTGATCGCCAGACGATACTTGCCACCTTTGGCATTGGCCCTGTCAACGAAAGCGGCATTTGCCATGAATACACGGAACCTCTGCGCCTTCTCTACCTCGCCGCTGTAGGCGCGGCCGTGCTGTGCCATCCACTTCTGGTGCCTCGCCTTCATGGTCTCCTCGCCATAGACACCAGCGAATAGGTCATGGCCCTCGACCTCGATCAAGATGTTGCCCATCACGATTACGACGGCAAGAAGCAGCATGAAGGCTGCCGTGAGACGAGTGTGCTTGCCAATGTAGGACGCCATTTTAGTGTGAAGCTGCTGATATATGCCTATAAGTGCTTGATACACTATGTGTGAAGCTGGTGTGTTGCTGCCTTGCTGGTGGTGTTATGAAGGGCAGGACGCTTAGGGTTTATATAGAGGGTCATGGAGATGAGCTGAGCTGACCAATTCCATATTCCATATGCATGCCCAGTCATCGTAATGCTAGGACTAACTTATACGTCAGTTCAGGTTGGTGACAACCGTCAAAGGTCTTCCAATCTTTCCATCTAACCTGTACGTCGGTTTATGTTCGGCTTCAGGTCTGAAGAGTCTGAACTTTAGGGTGCTTAGACGTACTACCGTTGAGATAGACAGAGAAATTCTCTGTAATGGTTCAGATGGAAAGATTGGTATGGGGCTATTGTATACGTCGGTTTGTTCTACATTGGAGTGCGCACTGCATTGATTAGCAGCTGACGATCAAACTACCTTGGATCGTCCCACACGGTAGCAAGTGGATTCTAGTTAGTTTCTACTCCTGCCAAACTGCCTCGCCCAACATAGACGACTCCCAATTAATTTTCAGCGCTTTTCTCCCCTCGGTTTCTGATATTATATCTGCAATTGATCGTTAGTTACTGGACTGTTCAAACAGAAAAAAAAGATACTACATCCGGTAGACTTAAATGTGCTCCCATACATAAGTTATAGTGCCGTATAGCCTTGTGGATACCGATCTGTAATGATTGCAACTTTAATCGCCGGAGGAAAGTGTATATAGGCAAACTTGAACGTCGTCAATACTTGTTGTTCTACAGTACAATCAAATTGCGCACACGGATTCGTATATGTATCTAATATAATTTAATTGTTACTGTTCATTTGTAGTAACAGGAACGAAACAAATTGCATTTTAGGGTGAAAAGCTAAAAATTAATATAGCAAGGGCAAGGGAAATAGCAGATACAAACAAAATGTTTGCAAGACTTCGAATTATTTGATGCAAGCCGCCCATGGCATGACCTCGATCTGGCCTTTGGACGCGATAAGGTGGTCACTGCAATGTTCAAAAATTCGATTGATATCACTCTAGGGGATGGCCACCGAGCTCTCTTCTGGAACGATAGGTGAATGGATCGGATTCCCCCTGTATCATGGCTCCTGATCTATGTATGCAAAGTGGTTAGGACAAGGACTGTCAAGGCTAGAACAGTTGCACAGGCGCTGGAGGACAGGGCATGGATCAAGGATATAACCGGACCGACAATTGAAGCTTTGAGGCAGTACATTTTCTTATGGCACTCGGTGGCTGACTGCGTGCTACATCTTGGCGTAGAGGACGTCGTCACAATTCACATGGCATTGTTGGTCTGTATCAGGAATTTACTCTGCGCCAGGGATATGGGATTCGGGGCGAATGGGCTGAAATCTCACCAAAATTCGTCCACCTCAGTGAAGCCCGAGATAAAATTAAACCGGCCAAAAACTTTCAACCTCATTTGAATTTTTTTCTTGACCCAAGGCCCAAAATAGCCCACGAATACCACTCTTGTATATAAAAGCACGAACTCCATTAAGCAAACCCTAAACTTTTCATTTTCTTCTCCTCCCCCCACACCCCCGAGCCAACAACGCACGGTGCTATGGCGGCCCCTGATCTCTTGGCTTCGGCCACCTCCCATTCCTCTTCTGTCCTTGTTTCCCACCTGCAATCTCCTCGAGCTCTCGTGCACATTCCACTCAATAATTCTCCTACTCATGGAGGTTTAGTGCCTCCAATGGATGACAGCCGTGCGTGCAGTGTGTTGGGCGGCAGGCTACCATCACCACCTCCAATAGTTAAGGCTTCGCTTGCATCATCCAAATCAGGAGCAAGGCAATGCCTTGGCGATACTACAGCCTGCATATGAGTTCCTGTTCTTTGTGTGCTCGTTTTGGTCTCTACTAATACCTCCTCCCTCTGTATGGCTATTACGGGTTGTCTACTTTAATTAGGACAGAACAACATGACTATATGTAGTAGTGATATTTGTGTATCTACAAGTTTACCTAGTCTGAATTTTGATTGAATTTCGAACAAAATTTGGCCGAATTTTTTAAAATCAGAATTGTTTGACTGGTCAACACAGTTGTATCCCGCTCCAATTTTTTTGAATTTTCCGAATTTCGTCCGTTTCAGAAAGCTCTGTTTCAGTTTTGAATCCCAGAACCGAGCTCCACGCGCTCGGCCTACCGCTTGTTCTTCGAGGGCGCTACACGTTTCGCCGCGGCTAAGCCATTTTGGAAAGCTAGGGTTCCGCTGAAGGTCAAATTCACAGGGTGGCTTGCAATGCACAGGAGACTATGGACAGGCGAGAGGGGATTTCAGCAGGGCCTGCAGGATTCACCCACTTGCGTGTTTTGTGCTCAGGAGCCGGAGACTTGTGATCACCTTTTCGTCCATTGTGTCTTCACTAGGCAAATCTGGCATAGGGTGTCCATCCTCATCAACCTGACTGCCTTGCCTTGACCTCCCTAGCACCCACTAAGGTCGACTGGTCGCTCCACGTGAGAAGCGGGCTGCCAAAACCCAGAAGAAGAGGAGTTGACTCCACGGTGTGGTCACTTGGAGGATCTGGAAATCGCGCAATGATTGTGTCTTCACTACTGGAGTAAGGCACTATGGTCCTGGCTGTATTAGTCCCGGCAATTTTTGAACCGCGACTAAAGTATTTATTAGTACCGGTTGTATTTTATTTACGGGTGTGCCCATATTTAGTCCTGGTTTCTAATCTAACCCGCGGCTAAAATAAAACATTAGTCCCGGTTGAATAATGTCAGGGTGGAAATTATTGGGAGCAAGTATTTAGACCCGGCCTGTATTCCCAGCCGAGACTAATAATTCAATATTAGTCCCGGTTGGTAAGCCAGTCCGAGACAATTGTGTCTCTGTTCATCTGTTGGCACGAACCGAGACTAAATATTCTCTTTAGTCTCGGCTAGTACAAAAGCCCGGGACCAAATAGGCTCTCAAATCTTCCCTCTCACTCCCGCAGAAGCAGAGCTTCACGCGTGCGCGGTTGGCACACAGAGCTTCGCGCGCGTGTTTCATTGGCAATGGCGACGTCGGGGAACGACGACGACGCTCGGGGAGCCACTGCCCTGGGGAGTTGCTGATAATTTTTTTCACCTCCACCAAGTCCATTGTAAGAAATACCCTGAATCATTAATAATTTTGTGTCATTCGTAGTTTCTATAACTTTTTACGTCAGTTTTTATATCTCGTGATTATAGGAATTTTTTTTCATCATTTGCAGTTTTGATATTTTTTTTTGAAAAAGATTAAGAATGTAGAGAAGTATTTCACAATAATTTATTTTTTTTGCTAATTCATTATAGGAAACAAACTCTTGGTAGATGTTCATTATATTTAAATTTTGAGGTGAATATTGTGCCTTTTAAATTTGTACTTTTCCTCAATTATATATATCCATATATGTATGTATCTCATGGTTATATTCGAGTGAATTTGGTTATTACTTTAGTTATGTAATATGTTTTTTCATAGACAAGAATGTACCAATGTATATTTTTTAACAATGAAGAATGTAAGAAATTATGTTTGCTTTAATTTTCATTGCTGCCGAATTTTTCCGACAAACATTTCCAAAAGGTTGATAATCAAACTTACCCTCGCATCTATTGGTCATACAAATATGGTTTCTCCTTTACATTTAGAATTTTGTGTTTCATTGAAATAAATCTAGCATGCACGTAGTGAGTATTCACTATTTCTAGTATACAAATATGTTTGAACCATCTAACTTTATTTAATAATATAGATGAATCGAGATTGGATGTTCAACGCGGACCGACGATCCCAATGGTTTATTGATGGCATTCACTATTTCTGTGATTTTGCGGATGCCAATAAAACGTCTGAGTTCATATGCTGCCCTTGCAAAGAATGCAAGAACATAAAGGATTACTCATCATCAAGGACTATACACAGCCACTTGCTTCGTTGGAGGGTTCATGGATAGCTACATCTGTTGGACCAAGCATGGAGAAAGAGGACTTGTAATGGAGGATGGAGATGATGAACAGGATGACAACCACATCCCAGATGCGGCTGCATATTATGGTGCCTTTGGTGATGATGTTAGAATGGGAGAGGTTGATCATGAGAATGTGGCTGATGAAGGGGTTGAAGAAGAGGTTGCAGAAGATGGGGAACCTGATGAACTTGGTCAAATGCTATATGATGAAGAGAGAGAATGTGAAAGTGAGAAGGTTAGAAAAAAATTACAGCGTATGTTACAGGACCATAAAACATTGTTATATCCAGATTGCAACAAGGAGCACAAGAAGCTAGACAACACATTGACGTTGTTGCAATGGAGGGCGTCAAATGGTGTGTTAGACAAGGGATTTGAACAACTTCTAAAAATTCTAAAGAAGTTGCTTCCGGCGAATAACAAACTGCCCAACACAACCTACGAGGTGAGACAGATGGTTTGTGCTTTAGGGCTAGAGCTATAAAAGATACACGCTTGCCCTAATGATTGTATTCTATACAGGGGCGAGCATGAAAATTTGGAGACTTGTCCGGTATGCAAGGCGTTAAGGTATAAGCTCAGACGTGATGACTCTGGGGATGTTGATGGAGAACCAAAAACGAAAAGGGTTCCAGCAAAGGTGATGTGGTATTTCCCTGTGATACCACGCCTAAAGCATTTATTCAGAAATAAAGTCAATGCTAAATTGATGCGATGGAACAATGAGGAACGTAAGGTAGATGGGAAACAAAGACACCCCGGTGACGGGTCACAATGGAGGAAAGTTAACACAACATTCCCTGTGACACCCGGCCCAAGTTGGTGTGCGCATGTTTAGTACCACCTTGCTAGTTTAGAGAGGGTGGAGCCAACTTATAAGCCTTTGTCCCCCATCCATAGCACCTTCGGGTTGACCCTTTTACACAAAGTGAGGACGAAAGTGTAAGAAGGGTGCTATGTGTACGCGTGCCCGCCCCCACGGAAGGGCTGGGCGGTGCGGCCTTGGGAGACGGGGTGTTACAAATGGTATCAGAGCCGACCCTCGCGGTTTCGCGTACGGGTCAGTGTGCGGACATATGGCACGTGTGGGCCGGGTAGGACACACGGCATATGGGTCGGCATTGGACGGGTGAGTTGGACCGACGAGGACGTCGGGTTCTTTGAGTGGGGGTGTATTGTGACACCCGGCCCAAGTTGATATGGCCCATAGTGGCCCATGAGCGTGGTGTGCGCATGTTTAGTACCACCTTGATAGTTTAGAGAGGGTGGAGCCAACTTATAAGCCTTTGTCCCCCAGCCATAGCACCTTCGGGTTGACCCTTTTATACAAAGCGAGGACGAAAGTGTAAGCAGGGTGCTATGTGTACGCATGCCCGCCCCACGGAAGGGCTGGGCGGTGCGGCTTTGGGAGACGGGGTGTTACATTCCCGGACTTTGCAAAGGACGCAAGGAACATAAGGTTCGGTATTAGTACCGATGGCATGAATCCGTTCGGTGAGACGAGAAGTAGTCATAGCTTTTGGCCCGTGACTCTATGCATGTACAACCTTCCACCTTGGTTGTGCATGAAACGCAAGTTAATTATGATGGACCTAAGCAACCTGGTAACGATACCTAAGGCCATTAATTGAAGAACTTTTACAATTGTGGAGTAAGGATGGGGTTAAACTCTGGAATGAGGACAAACAACAGGATTTCGACCTTCGTGCCTTACTGTTCGTGACCATCAATGATTGGCCTTATCTTAGCAACCTGTCGGGACACACAAACAAGGGATATTGAGCATGTACCCATTGTTTAGATGATACAGAAAGCATGTATCTGAAGCATTGTAAGAAGGTTGTGTACATGGGACATCGTCGATTCCTTCCTGTCAACCACCCCTTAAGAAGAATGGGTAGACATTATGACCATTTTAATGGGGAGGCAGACCATCGTACTAAACCTATGCATCGAAGTGGGACACATATACTTGGGATGGTAAAGGATATAGAGGTAATATTTGGAAAGGGACCTGGTACTAAAGCAGTACCAAATGGCGAAGACGGGAAGGCACCCATGTGGAAGAAGAAGTCCATATTTTGGGAGCTACCATACTGGGAAATGTTAGAGGTTCGCCATGCAATTGATGTGATGCACCTCACCAAAAATCTTTGCTGCAATATTATTGGTATTCTGGGTACCTATGGGAAGACAAAAGATACACTAGAAGCAAGGCAGGACCTGCAACATATGAAACGGTGGGATGGTCTACATCCAGAAAAAAGAGAGAAAGGAAGCCACTACTTACGTCCTGCTATCTACACTCTGAGCAAGGAAGAGAAAGATAGCATGTTTCAATGCTTGAGTAGTATTAAGGTGCCATCGGGATACTCATCGAACATACAGGGAACCTTAAATATGAAGGAAAAAATTCACCAATCTTAAGTCGCACGATTGCCATGTCCTTATGACACAATTGCTCCCTGTTGCTCTAAGAGGTGATCTGCCAGAAAATGTCTGACTAGCAATCACAAAGTTATGCGCTTTATTGAATGCAATATCGCAAAAGGCCATCGAACCAGAGGATCTAATCAAACATCAAATTGATGCGACACAATGCCTTGTCAGCTTTGAGATGATTTTTCCACCCTCATTTTTTAATATTATGACGCACCTACTTGCACACCTTGTCAAAGAGATTGGTATTTTTGGACCTGTATTCCTACACAATATGTGGGGGTTTGAGAGGTTAATGGGTGTCCTAAAAAAATACGTTCGTAATTGGGCTCGTCCAGAAGGAAGCATCGCTAAGGGTTATGAAAATGAGGAGGTTATTGAGTTCTGTACTGATTTCATCGATGATCTTCGACCGATCAGACTTCCCGCATCATGACACCAAGGGAGACTAGTGGGAAAGGGATCACTAGGAAAAAAAGGAATTAGGACTACAAACATTGATGCATTCCGTAAAGCTCATTTTACAGTCCTACAACATTCAGCCTTAGTGGATCCATATATGAAGGATCACATGCAGATCATGTGCTCAAAATATCTGCCAGAAGGAAAGTCTATGGCCTGCATTACACATCACCATAGAGAGAATTTCGCCGCTTGGTTGCAAGAACATCTCATGTGTGACGACACGATTCCTACGCAGCGGGTCTTATTGGCAAGGGGTCCATCTAACACAATCTCTACATGGCAAGGATACGAGATTAATGGGAATACATTTTATACAAGGGCTCAAGACAACAAGAGCACAAATCAAAATAGTGGTGTGCGTATTGATGCCTTAGACAATAATGAACAAAAAAACACGTACTATGGTTTCATATAGGAGATATGGGAACTTGAGTATGGTCCTGTAATGGTACTTTTGTTTAAATTTCAATGGGCGAAGTTGACTGCAGGAGGCGTAACAATTGACCGCTACGGGATGACAATAGTAGACGTAGCCAAGACAGGTTCTAGAGACGAGTCATTCGTCCTAGCCAGTGAAGTTGCTCAGGTGTTCTATGCGAAGGACATGTCTAGCAAGTCAAAGAGGATAAAAGACTCCGAGCCAAAACGTCATATTGTTTATCAGGGAAAAGAAATATGGTAGGAGTTGAAGACAAGTCAGATATGTCAGAGGACTATGAAAAATTTGACGAGATAGCTCCATTCGAAGTTCAGCTTGACCCGAGCATCCTATTAGGCAATGAGGAATTCCCTTACTTACGACGAGATCATAACCAGGGAACAGTCGTCAAGAAGAAGTTTATTAGAGTTGAAGCAACAGATAATTAATTTTGATTGTATGCAATAGTATTTTGTATGAAATTTGTGTGAAACCTAGACTTTTATCCATGTGAATAATTATTGTAACGTGTGAAATGCAATTTAATATATATTTTATTTTCTATGCATTCTATGATGATTCTATGATTGAGATGTCTTCAAGACAGCGTTCAACACCTACGCATGGTGGTCCGATTCGTGAGCTCCCGATTTGGCGGCCAGTGGCTGTGGAATTAGTGTCGCAAGAGTTATCGGGACCGAGTTGTTGTATTTATATTATGTTGTAAAATTAATGCATTTATCGAACCTATTATATTGTATTTGCGTTTGTCGAGTTATCAAGTTGACATCAGGAGGCAGAACAATAAACACGTTGACATCAATAAATATTGGCACCAATTACAATAGCTTATACCATCCAGTTTGGTTGTACCTTCAACTTAAATAGGCATACAAAGCTTACGCATGGCTATGCTAATACACAAAATCTAATATGAATGGAGCTGTAGACCCCATGCAATAGCATCTTGTGCTATTTTAATATTAGATAATGACGACCAATGAAAAAAGTTGTAATCTGCATTTATGTTCTCTTCCATCAATAGTTGAAGTTCTAATTTTCGGTCCTCCACAAAATTGTGCAATGCACAACAAGCTAGCACAATCTTAGTTTGCTTCTCTCTCGAATACAATGGCACATGTTCCAAGATCTCCCACCTTTTCTTGAGCGCCGAAAATGTCCGTTCCACAACACTACGAAGGCGTGAATGGTGTAAGTTGAATGTGTCCTCAACACCCCCACTACCTATACCATTCTT
This sequence comes from Digitaria exilis, assembly GCA_015342445.1. Classification (NCBI taxonomy): domain Eukaryota; kingdom Viridiplantae; phylum Streptophyta; class Magnoliopsida; order Poales; family Poaceae; genus Digitaria; species Digitaria exilis. Next base: position 1,109,850 of record JACEFO010001915.1, on the reverse strand, counting down.
GAGGCCATATGGCGCCACGTATCCTTCATGAAATGCAAAACCAGAGTCCACCAAATAGTACCTTCCTACAAACATTTCACAGACAGTGTCAATTGGCAACAACTATTTAACCATAGTCGCATCAAGACCGTTACTCACTTGCTAACATACCTTGTGGTGGATGTGGATAATTTGGTGTCTGCATGCACGCATCCAGTACAGCCATGTCATGACTGGACCCGGGCATCCCCCACCGACATATGTAAACCTCATATCCATGTCAACTATGGCAAGGACATTAAAGGTTATTTCACCTTTCCTGTTCATGTAGTCCTATCGTTGGGCCTCACTGACTCGTATATTCACGTGTGTTCCTTCCATAGCACCTATGCGCCATCAAATAACGGTGCATACCTCCGTAGCCTATGACTCACTTTACTGTATGTAGGGTCCTTTGGACGAATTATTCTTTGTGCAAATGAGAACATTACCTCTGTCATATGATTTATCCTCTCTTTTACAATGGCTGCGTCCGAGCAAATCTGTCTTTTACCCGCACAATATTCATTCCTCCGGCACAAGCAAAGACATACATACCTAAAGCTTCCAAAGTAGTGACGTCCTGTGATGCCATCAACCCATGATACTCAACTAAGAGGTTATGTAAGGTCATAAATGCATGTGGACTCATATGAAGGTTGGATTTACACGTATCCATGTGGCTCAAATTGCTATGAACCCATTGTAGTCCCGTCGTAATCGTGAACGGAAGGGGAGGAGGCAGTGCTGGAGCTTGCAAGGCCACCGCGGCTACAACTTTTGCAACCTGATAAATGATGTCGCTACCATCACTTGTCGTGTCACTGGTACTATCTAGCTCGTCGCTCATTGTGTCTATTCTCTGGTCTGGAAAGAGGACAAAATTAACCCAATTAATATGCCATAAGATCATGAAAAAAATATAGAGCTATGATGGAAAAGTCCAATAAAAAGGATCACATGTCATGAAAAATAAGCTCACATAGCATGCCACACTTGATCCAAGTCCAAGATATGATAGGAATAAATATTACAAAACTTCAAAAAGTTCAACGCATCACACATTATTTTCCTCATGTCTATGAAATTCAAACTAATAGTACAAATTGACCAAACAAAGTGACTCAAGGAAGAAAATTATTTTTCCCCTTCAATTTGGCCAACTCCAGCTTGATCCAAGAATACTGGCCCTCTGAGGTTTTCATTTGCATGAGAACTTGGCGTTTCCATGGATTATGGATTATTGATGCTGCCATGGCTTGCATGTCGGTTCCCTCCACGATACCATCACATTCTATAAGTTGCATGGCATAATCAATCTCCTTTTTTTGTCTCGTCGTGTTTACTAGAACGGATGGCTATGGATTCAGATATATCCTTCACATAGTCTTCTAGGCTAGAACTCTTCCTTTTACGAGGGTTCCCCGAAGATTGTTTCCTGCTTGCTGGCCTTTTACCCCTATGACAAACGCTGTCAGCAGCAAGGTCATCTTGGGGAGTATGCTCGCTCTCAGTAGAGGGTGTTGGCATACGTACACCTCCGCAACGGATCAATGTACCCTTGTTTTGAGGAGTGTGGCCAAATAAGTACTCTAGTTCATTAAGGTACATTGGTGGTTTCCCTAGAGCCTGGTCATCAGTAGTGCTCTGCAATTGACATGGAGAACATGTTTAGAAACATTTGATACATGATAAATTTATGTAGAGTATTAAGTTAACCAGACAAAGAGATGGCAACAGGTACCCCCTATGTATCCTCCCAATGGCTGTCAGGGGCTGACACACCGCCAGTTTCTTTGTCACGACCAAGTCCAGTGCTGGTCTGTAATTTAACCCAATTTTTGTATGTCATCTTCAAGGAGGACACTTTGCTATGAACCTGCTTCTGTTCATACTGAATACCCCGTTCTTTTGCAAGTTGATAAATATTTACCCAGCCAGGCCTACTAGGCCACATCGTGTTCCAATTGAATTGTTTTTTCTGGTCAATGCATATCTCAAGCAATGCTCTCGTCATCTCGTCACTCCAACTGGCACGACTGTTAGGCATCTGTTCCCAGGTAACACAATAAACTACACGAATGTATAAAGGAACCACGAAAACAAAACTAACACAACAAAGTATACGCACCAACAATATCAGTATGAAATGGACGTTAAACTTGCCTTTGAACGGAGGTCGTATTGCCTATCTCTAGGAGTAGAGGAGGAAGAGTGGATGACAATGCCGGTTTAGGCTGTCGACGGGACCTGTGTACGATGCAATGCCATCAGAGATGAAAATATGAATGCACTCAAACTAAACATGGCATGAATGAGCATGGGCCCAATTCATTTCATGGATGAATAACTTCTGCAAAATGGTTCAAAGTGTATGAATAACCTTCCTAGGTTTGAGTAGGTCGTGGGTTTATTGCACATAAACATAAACAATAAAAAACAGGAGTTCATATGCATGATTTTCTAGAAAAATGGTTTACACTACTATATAGTACAAATAGTAAAATAACTAAATTACACTAAAAAGTTACAAGTCAAAAAGATGAATAAAGAAAAAACATGAACACAATGACTGGAATTGGGTCAATTAATATATATATATATAGTAATACTATATCCTACCCTGGGTACTGAATAACTACCCGAGTCCAAACCACGAGCACCCCCGATCGGACCCGAACGGGCTATCCACCTGGCTGAGTGAGTTACGAGCTCCACTTCCCACCTCCCCCGTTTGCTTTTTTTTCATCGGACGGTTGCTCTCCACCATCCATTCGATTTCTGATAGATCGTGGGCGAGGCGGAGAGGATTCGGTTTCCATTCGTCACACATCCCCCTCTCCCCATGCCCCCGACGACACAGATTCGGAGCAGCGCCGTGTCTGGCCTCGCCGCCTCTGCCCCGGAGGGCGCCGCCCTCGCCGTCCCCGTCTACCTCCTCGAGCGCCAAGCCGAAGAAGCCCGCGCCAGCAGAGTTCGCACGACCCGCGCCTTTGTCGAGTGGACCCAGCGCGGAGGAGCGGCAGGTGGGTCGGGAGGAACTGGAGCGGGAGCAGCGTCGTGGGGTCTAGCGCGGAGGAGCGGCAGGTGGGTCGCTCCAATCCTGTTCCCGCCCTGATGCTGCCTTATGCAAATCAAGATTTGGGGGGACGCCTCTGTTTGTTCTATGCACAATTGCTTCTTCAATTGTTCGTTCAAATGCTGCGGATGGTGATGGGTTTTCGGTGGATGGCGTGTGCAGGAAGGGAAAGGACTACCCGACGCCGATCTTGGAGAGGAAGAAGTCGCCGAACCGCCACCAACGATGAAAAATCTCGTCATCTGTACACGGACACCATGGAGAGGCAGCTGCAGCTCTTCCCGGCGATACAGTGCTCCTCAAGGTGAGGTATTTTTACTGCTTCGTAATGCTGAGCTGATTCGACGGAGCCAGGAACCGATCTGTGCATGATTTGTTGGGGAGTTGGATTCGAATTGCAGATTTAATGGGGAAACGAAAAGGGTGAAAACCCTTACCTGTATCACTTCGAAGATGCTTCATTTCACACTGCCATATCATTCTATGACTTGTAGCATAGGGTTGCATACTGATGCTCGTGTCCACATGTTTCGAGAGCCCAGGGCATGCTGTCTGCTGTTTGGTAGACACAATTTCCTTTGATTACATGCTTTTAATCCTTTTCACGTGGTGAACTGATGTCCCTTTCACGGATTGATCCTGCTGCCTAACGCCTGTTCTGACTGACGAGCTTGACATACTTCTATAAGCGATGAGTAGGTGCTCAGCAAAATGCTATGAAACATTCAGTCTTTTTGCAGTATAGGAGAGGTCAGGGCTAGCTAAATCCAAGTTAATTCCAGTTTATTTTTGGCGACCCACCCATTACTGTCAGTCTGATTTTCAATTCTGATTCATTTTGTTTTGGCTCTTGCTTGATATATGTTCTGCGAACTGTGGTCCTCTAGGGATCATTTGCATCTCTCTTCCTGTGAGCAATCTTCTAGCCTGTTATTGCCTGTGTGCATCTTGCTGCAAGATTCAGTATAGTCCTGGTGTTTCAGGACCTAGTGTTATGATGAGCTGATTCTCCGTAACTGATATACATGACTACGTCTAAGTTATATTTCTTTTAAGTTCACCAGGGTTATGCATGATTGTTTTCCAATGCATAGTTTGGCATTGGTAATTGAAAAACATGCTAATGCTTGACAAATGCTCCACAATGAATTAGTGGTGCTACTATTTTCTTACCAGTCGACATTATATGCATTTCAGGATCGATCCTGCTTCCGATGGCCATTCTAACTGACAAGCTGAGGCAACAAGCAGACGTTAAACAATGTATGTAAAAGCACTGTCTGTACAGGTGTTGAAAGCAAGGTGGATCTTTTTACGAAACTTCAATGTGCTTATGTTAGGTTCATACCTGCAGCTTTCATTTGATTCCATTGTCGCTAGTCTATTTTTCAGCTTCCATATATTTTTGTTTTGCTTCTTCCATGAGATGAGTCCCACTCAATGGGTAGTTGAAATTATGGAGTAAACGTTGGATCAGAGTGCTGATTCCACGGTTTCTATACCTTTTATTCGTTATCTGGAATCATATCAGGTGTTCTGGAAACCCTCATTATGGTTCATCTGTGACCAAGGGCCTGCAAGGCTAGTTTTTCATGTTCTTCATATGCTCAGTTGCGTGAATTTGGGTCCTACCCATACGGTTTTGATTTTACTTAATGTGTTTTCTTTATTTTTATATGCTCATCAGGTGCTGCATTTTAGTTGGATTACTGTTTGGCAGCTCTAGGATCACATAAAGCACGATGGCTAACGGAGAAGGAAGCTGAACAGAAGTACTCTTGAGAAAGATGTTGGACGGCAGGAGAATAAAGCTGAACAGAGGTCTTGCTTGAAGTTTGGAGGCTTGTTTATTTGCACATAATTTGTTGTAGCCGTGACTAATTCCCAATGAGGCTTTTATATAGTTTTTAGCTTTTCCTTACATTCTTATTCATATACAGATAGTATATCGTGTATTCACAAGGTTTTTACATCGACATGCCATTATTGGAGACCAAAAGGCTAATTCGATGCTTGGTTGCAACTAATTTCAAGTGGTCTGTAGAAAATATAACTTTGATCCAATCAATAATGCTAAAAAAATAACAATTAGATCATAAGTACCAAACGATTGCATCTGTACTCTATAAAATAAGGCACACCAGGTGACTATGGAACGTGGAGAAACAGGATTACCGGAATGCCATGCACGTTACGGAAAAAAGGAGCCAGTCCACATAACCGGACACGATAGAAAAAAAAGGGAAAAAGCGAATCCATGCATGGGGCGTAAAAAAATAATAGAGAACTCAGTAGCACAAAACCGGTAGAAAGAAACGGATCTCTACGTGGGCCGTGCGGACAGGGGACGACGGAGGCGGGGACGGGGCGCTCGCGCGGGGGGCCACGGGGCGTGCCTGGAGGGGGTCGGGTACTGAATAGCTATTCAGTACCCAGGGTACCATTAAGCGCTGCCCTATATATATATATATATCGTATTTAACTATTTAAGTATATCAATTGGATTGTAAGTTAAAAAGTGTGTAGTATTTTACTATAACAAGAAAGAAATAGCTAAATATAGTTAAAACGTAATGAAGGCATTGAATTTGATTATCAAATAGCTAAATACAGATCGTGGGAGTGAATACTAGCTAATTCAAAAAAAAATGTTAGATATAGGTACCTGGTCATCGTGCCTCGTCGGTCTCCGGGGAGTGCGCGGTCGGCGCGGGAAGCCAGGCTCTTCGTGAACGAAGGAAGGACGGCGAGCTGGTGAAGGGGACTCCGCGGGCGTGAGGCGCCACGCTGGAGATGGTAACCGCCGGGAGCGCCGCGCTCGACAGGGCGACCGCCGCCGTTCGTCGGTGCCAGCATGCTGGCCAGAGGCAATGCTCGCGGGGTGTCGGCAGGCGCGAGCATTGCCTCTGAGCTGCCGGCCGCGCTCGAGCCCACTCGTCGGCTGCGCGACAGCCGGCGGCAAGAGCAAACTCTGCTAGTGCGCGTGGCATGGATGCGGCCGGCTACTGCGTGCCTGCTAGTGCGCCTGGCGCGCCACGCGCCACATAAGCCTACCGATAAGGATATCTTTAGTGTCAGATCGACCTACAACCCGGGACTAAAGACCTTTTTTAGTCTCGGGTCGACCTACACCCCGAGACTAAAGACCTTTTCCGTTTCTGGTTGTACCTTCTTTAGTCCCGGGCTGTCCGACCACCCGAGACTAAAGGCAGTCTTTAATCCCGGCTAGTATTTAGACCCGAGACTAAATATCTCATTTAGTCTCGCGGCTTAATCGCCACCGCGACCAAAAATTCGCCAACGTACGGCTTCAAATCAAATTGAACGCCACCGCCGCCGGCCGTCGAGAGAACTGCTGCAGCCGCCGCGCCCGAGAGCAACTCCCCGTTGGCGTGTCGATCAATCCGCCCCTCCCCGCCCCTCCTACCGCCGGTGCCCCGACGTACCTCTCGCCACAGCGCGTCTTATCCCCGGCGTACGGTCTCTGCCGCCGCGCGTCCGCATCGGGTCTTCGGTGCTGCGCTGTCGTCCCTGAGATCTCTTCCCCACCGCCCTCTTCCCCGGGCCACCCTCCCCGCCCTAGGCGGCGGCGCCAGCCGATCAACCTCGTGCGTGCGACGACCCACAGATCCACCCCCTCAAGCCGGTGCACCTCACCGCCGCCCGACAGGCCTTCAATTGACGCGCGCCTGGCCACTGCGCGCGGGTCTCGTCTACGGGCCAGCGCCGATGACACCGTCGACGTCGAAGATCCACCAGCAGCCAGCGCCGCCGCCGCCGGTAAGTGTTTTTTTAATAATAATGAAAATAGAATTTGAATTTATACTATCTTTAGATATGCATTATAAAGCTTTTGTAAATGTGCAATGGTGTAGATTTGCAGAACTCTAATATTAATGTATAACAAATTATTTGTAATTTATTTAGCACCATATTGGACATGTTTAATTTAGATTCAATTACTTATTTATATTATTTTTTGCTACAAAAAATGCCAATCTCATAGTTTAATTGGTATGCATAGCTCACTTTAATGTATATTGTTTTTTTATTGGTTAGTTAGCTTTGGTTATTTTCTTCGCAATAATGTATTATGGAAACAATCAATATATATTGTCTTTTCATTAGGTTACGATGGATCCTAGAGAAGAGGAGAGGTTCCTATTGGACCAAATAGCTGGAGGTGGTAGTAACAATGACCCAGGTTCTCAGTACGAAGCCGATTGTAGCCAGGCAGATAGTTTCCTCAACATGACCGGGGATGACAATGATCAACCCAATAGTGATGACATTGGGCAACAACCCATGAACGAGGACTATGATCAACAACCCGAGAACGACGGGGAGCAACAAATGGTTGTTAAGGTATATCTTGCTTTCAAGCCTTATCCATCTCTTGTTAAATGATATCCATAATTGGTATTGGAGTGTGACAAACAAACTTTTTATGTATGTATAGGCATCTAGATCTAAAAGGCCTCGTGGAGACATCGGGAAGATTCATTATCACTAAAGTGTCTGATAAAGGAAAACCGTTGGAACCCAAGACTTCCGTAACCAAGTTTGTGAATCAGTGCGGTGTTGTTGTTAGGGGTAACATCCCCATAAGCATACAGAAATGGAAAAAAAGAAAATCATGATGGTGAAGAAGTTTCAGTTGTGCCACAGACACAAAAAGAATTGTTGTGGATTACTCTAAAGAAGCATTTTGGGTACCCTCCAGATGATGAGGAAAAGCTCAAGGATTGGGTCCTAAAGAAGATGACCACTCAATTTCAAACATTCAAGAAGAATATGTGGAGGGATTATGGGAAGAAAGGCAAAACCCCGTCATTTAAGAAATACCCAAAGCTACAGCACCATTGGAGCGAATTTGTGCAGTACAAGCTTTCAGAGACCGGTGCAAAGGTGAGTGCAAGGAACACATCAAATTCGCACAAGAACATATATCCTCATAAGCTCAGACCATCTGGTTATAAGAAAGCGATACCTAAATGGCTGGAGATGGAAGAGATGTTATTAGCAAAGGGCATCACGCCTGCTACTGCAAATTGGCCCGCTAGATCAAAGCAATGGTTTTATGCTCATGGGGGCACCCTTGACCCAACAAATGGTACTGCAATTTACGCTGACAACTCCTCTTGCACTAGCATCACCTGCGTCGATGGCTGAACCAAGTCCATGACATGAGTTGGTCTCTCCTCCAAGTGTGTACACTGATGACCTCGATACAGATCACGATGATGCTCCGCTCCGGTTCCGCGCCATCGACAACGTCCTCGAACCCGTGCCCTTAACTAGGCATGCATCCAGGGGCATCGATGACGCGCTTCACTTCACCTCAGCTGAGGAGCCTATCACTTTTGCGAGGCTGAATGAAAGGCATATTGGAGGAGCACCATGCTCGTGGAGATGAAGTCCATCACAGACAACAAGACTTGGGACCTCATCGAGCTTCCACCAGGACACCACGCCATCAGCCTCAAATGGGTATACAAGGTGAAGCATGACGAGAACGGGCACAAGGCGCGCTTGGTGACAAAGGGGTACGTGCAAACACACGGGGATCGACTACGATGAAGTTTTTGTGCAAGTGGCCTGGATGGAGTAGGTGAGACTCCTGCTCGCCCTGGCTGCTCATCAAGGCTGGTAGGTCCATCATATGGACGTCAAAAGTGCGTTCCTCAATGGCATGCTCAAGGAGGAGGTACACGTTCCCTAGCCTGCAGGGTTCATGGTCACCGGCGCTGAACACAGGGTACTTCATCTTCACAAGGCGTTGTATGGGCTGAAGCAAGCACTCAGGGTCTGGAATGCCAAGTTCGATGTCGCCATGGTGTTGCTTAGTTTCCAGAGGAGCAGATCCAAGCATGGCGTCTACACGCGCACTCGAGGGATGTCCGGCTCATTGTCGGCGTGTACGTGGACGATCGCATGATCACCAGCCATGCAATGACGAGATCCAGAAATTCAAGATGGAGATGAAGAGCATCTTCAAGATGAGCAGTCGGTTTGCTCTCGTAATACCCTGGCATCGAGGTGAACTAGGGGCCCAACAGGATGGCACGCTCTATCAAAGAGCCTACACCGACAATCTCCTGGAGCACAGTGGCATGCATAACTGCAATGCTGCAAAGGCCCACATGGACCGCAAGCTCAAGATGGGGAAGGCAAGCAGCACACCACTGGTGAACACCACGGAGTACCGGCGGATCATCGGCGCACTTCGCTACCACATCCACACCAGGCCTGACCTCGCTTTGCAGTGGGGTTTCCGAGCTGGTTCATGGAGGCGCCTCATGAAGAACACCTGGCCGTGGTGATGCGTGTACTTCGGTATGTCGCTGGAACGCGTGGCTATAGGCTGCACTATGTCCGAGGAGGGAGCAAGGAGCTGGAACTGATCGGCTACAACGATTTCGACATGGGTGGTGACATTGATGATCGTAAGAGCACCACTGGCATCACCTTCTTCCTCGGCGACAACCTCATCACCTGGTTGTCATCCAAGCAGAAGGTCATGGCTCTCTCGTCCTACGAGGCTGAGTACATCGCGGCTTCATGTGCTTCCTACCAGGGCGTCTGGCTTGCTTGGTTGCTGAGCGACTGTCACACCTGGTTTTATAAAGGAAAACCAGATGCGTCTCATATGTGCGCCAGGATCAAGTTTCACACATATGATAGACTCCATGAATATAGAACACAAAGTTACAGCGGAAATAATAAAATAAATACATTACAACGATATTCTAGCAGCGGAAATCTTCAACTCTTCACCACAGACGGTTGACTGGGGGTTGCGTACGCCTAGCAATCTTCATTGAATGCACTAAGAACTCCACATCTTTCTTCTCCTTCTGATCCAATATTTAGCAAGGGTGAGTACACTTATGGTTGGTACTCAACAAGTGGGGGAATATGCAAAACTTTCAAGGAAAGGCTAAAAGTTAAGAGCGGTCGGTATTTTAGTTGGTCAAGTTTTATTAGCAAGCACCTGATTACTAAGGTATATGTATATACCAACCCAAATTAATCATATAAAGAAATATATATAATCTCACATCATTCGTGCCAAAAGCACTCATTCCTTAACCAGGAACCACAATTTATTTTCAACTTCAAGTTCAATTATCATGTGAGGATCCGGGCCGTTCATAACCGTGAACACGGCTGTTATAACAGTTTTACACTCTGTAGAGGTTGTACACTTTCACCACAATTCGCGTAAAAGCTCCGAGGAACTTTAGACCCAACCATGCAGTGCAGGCCAGGCACGTACCACACTTCCGAGGTGTGACTGCATAGGGACGCTACGAGGCTTTTCCAGAGAATTCCTATATGTATGTGTTTGCTCCCCGTCGACCACGGTTACAACGGTAAGGCCTCTCTCGTCTTCCGATCCCCGCACCTCCCAAACCGGTAATGCTCCCAAATTCCACCACTAGCAGTGCAAACACAACATACAGTTCATCTAGTTACTTAGCCAAGACCAGAGCCATATGGTATTGTGGTTGTACGGGAAAATCCCAGGTTGCCGCTCCATGTTCCAATTAACATAAGTGATCTTGTTTAACATCATCATCGGAACATGGATATAAATAACTTGATAAATGGTAACACAAATTTATTATCTTCACGATTAGTGTAAACCATTCCCAAGTAGAGCAGCTAAACAAAGCTACCCAACATAAAGTAAACCTGGTTATCAAAGGGATGGTCAATAAAACTAGTCATCCTTAATATAGGACCCATCAATATTAATGCAATACATAGCATAAAGTAAACTTTAATTAACATGAAAGTTGCATAGGTTCAATAGAATATGCAGAGGGGGAAATCCACTTGCCTTAAATCCTAATAATATCTGACACTGCTCAATTTCTTCGTATACTTGATCTTCAACGAACTCTTCAAAGCTTGATCTCCAAACTTGGCTTGAACAACGTCTATCGTCACACGAGCATATACAAGCAAACAAATGTACAAGTAAATAAACAGTACATCAATCATGGGCAACAATACTGATCAAGCATAGAAACGGGTCGAGGTCACGAAAAGGATCGCGAGGCACGAGAAACACATAAAACGGAGCTACGGTTCAAAAGATATATTTAGCCGAAGATTTAATATTACAAAAGAAAGCAAATACTATAGGATTCGTTTATTTTAATTAAGAAAAGACACGAAATGAATATTTCAAAGAGATATTCATATTCAAATTAATTCAAGTTAAACTTTTCATAAGAAAAGGCGGAGTAAAGCCTAATCAATTTTATTTATAAATATTATATATAAATTATATCAATTAAAAAATTAAATTTAGAAAAGAATTATATAGGAGAATCTAATCGAATAACTTTATTATTCGTGTTCAACTAGTCAATTATAATTAATAAATACATTTATATTCATATTAGTCAAGTTAACATGTAATATGAAAACTCGGGATATAACCTATGTAGCTTTTATTCACAAAACAATTGAATAATCATTAACCAAATTGAATTAGTTTATGAAAAGACCAGATATAAGTCTAACCATATTTTAATTATAAATGGTTAGTTCAATAATGATTAATCAAATATAGCTTTCATTATAAAACAAGAAAGTAGATCTCTAATTTGCTTTTAATACAAAAAGCTAGTTAAATAACAATTAGGCAAATTAATATTTATTTATTTTAAAACCTGGAATTTGATAAACTACACTGTTAAACTAAACTTTGCACGTTTAGAAAGTTAACGCATCAAGAACGGGGTTAAACGGAGTTTAAACGTGGAATCTATGGCTAAAACAAGGTTCGGGGGCTTAACTGCGAGAAAACTAAACTAACAGGGGCTTAAACAGAAGAAACCGAGGGCTTATACATAATTACATATGAAAACCCGAGGGCTAACGCGTAAAACTAACAGCCAAGGACGGCGGGTTCTAATCTACAAAAGTACAGGGGCTAAACTAATAAAAATAGGACCTATTTCTAATTACTTTTAAACTGAGGTGGACTGCGGGTTAATATGCCGAAACTACAGGGGTGTTTCTACAAAAGAGCCATGGCTGACTCGGTTGACCGGAGTTTGATCTATTGTTGGCCGTTGGATTTCCATCGGACGGCTCGCTTTCACCAGGGCGGATCGTTTCGCCGGAGGGGTCGACCGGACGGTGGCGCTACGCCGGTCATCACCGGAGTCAAGCGAAAACGGGGCTAGAGTCCACGGTTTTGAGCGATTCTTGAACTGGAAGAAAGCTTGGGATTCGGTGGTTCGGTTTTGGGGGTTCTGTGTGGGGATTGGCCAACGGAGACGGCCGGCGCCGCGTGGCGGCGGCTTGGGTGTGACGGCGAGGCCGCGAGCGAGCGAAGGAGCGAGAGAGGAAGGGTAGAGGGGCTCGGCGTGTTCTTTACCTTCCCACGAAGCTCCGCAGCAAGATCTTCGCGACAGGAAGGCGACGAAGGTGCAGGTCGACGGCGGCGGCGCTAGCTTGGATTTGCGGCGGCGGCGAGAGCTCTGGCGGCTAGGGTTTTGGGCGTCGCGACGAAGGGACTCGAGGGAGGGGTGGCGGTGCATTAAATAGGCCGAGGAGGAGCCCTTGGCGTGGCGCGCACGCCGAGGAAGGGCGCAGGAGCGGCGCGTCGGGCTCGGCTCGAGCCTGGTTCGGCGTGGGCGAGAGGATGGAAAGAGGTGAGGGATGACATGTGGGACTGGGCTGTCAGTGAGAGGGAGTGAAGGAGCTGGGCTGCTTCGCGGTCTGAGCCGAGCTGGGCTTGCGGGAGAGAGAGAGAAGGGGAGGAGGGAGTTGGGCCAAAAGTTGAGAAAGAGAAAAGGTGGAATGTTGAAATAAACATGTTAGCATGTTGAAACAGAGTAGAAGAAATGTTGAAACTTCGGTTTTGGAATGTTGAACCTCTTAGAAACTTTTATTACAATTTAAATAAGAAACCAAATTTGAATTCAAAATAATTTGAATTCAACACTCAAATAAAATGCTCCAATGTGAAATGCATTCAATCAAATGGTGACCTTACATTTATTTTAGTTTTTTTTAATAAAAAGATTTTAAATGCCTATTCAAATCAATATTCCTACAAATTAAATTTGAATTCCAAATAAATTCCAGAAATTTTTAAAAGGTTGCTATGTTTAACTTGTGATGAAATTCCGGGTGTCACAGCGACTTCACCGGCTCAAGAACAGCAGTGCCAGATCTCAGGGTGGACAATATGTCTGCCATTTCACTCAGTAAGAACCCTGTGTTCCACGATCGTTCCAAACATATAGATATTCGTTATCATTACATCAGGGAATGCGTCGAGAGGAACAAGATCACCATGGAGCCTATAGGGCATGTGCGGCGGAGGATGGCGGTGAGTGCAGCTCGCTGATGTGCTCACAAAGGCACTCGGGCATGTGCGGTTCCAGAATCTGCGCGCGGAGCTAGGTGTCAAGGTGATTAAGTAGGACTCGGCCAAGGCTTAGGGGGGAGAATGTTATTTTAACCCGTATGGCCAAGTCCATTCTGTGTACATACATAGAGCGTCTAGGAAGTCCAGAGTCTATACAGGCCCAACACACGCTTCCGTTCATGTGAGGTTTATCTTTCGGAGTTTGTAGGAGTCCTGCGCGGCTCGTCGTTGATCGTGGGATGGCACGATCCAATAGTGGCGTGCGTGCCACGCACATAACAGTGTGGCTGCTATCTTTAGCTTTGTAGTTTCCTTTAATAGCAATGGAATCAATAGAAAATGTTGCCACATTTTTCTGCACCAAACACTATGTGTCCACCTGTATTCGTGTGTGTTGTCTTCCTCGTCGCCGGCGACCAGCGTTCCCGGTGAATTACGACACCTTGCACCTGCTTGTGTACTGTGATCTGGGCTGCGTTTACTGGCAGGAGGCATGCACTGCAGCTGCGCAGCATGCAGGAGATGAATTCACGGCCAAGGAGCAACCAATGGGGTTTCCAGGAGGCGGCGCAGTGGCAGGAGTCAAGCGAGGCCACGAGGAACATGTTGTTAGGCCACATCCAATTGTCCGAGACATCATAAACTCTTAGCTACAGTTAAAAAACAGCACAATGTGTCCTGTGAGAGAGCTCAGTCTTGGGACTTAGATCGAGCTAGCACGGGCAGAAGAGCTAGCATAGGAAATTTGCCACTGTTTATCAAATAAAAAAATCTAAGAGCTAGCTTAGAGGTGCCCATTGGAGAGGGCCTTGTGTGTCTCTGGAAACGCAAGGCGGATTGGTGGACTGGGCAGCTATTTTGGGGTAGCACAGTAGAGGTTTATGGGCTATGACTAGGGCTACAACCATAGAAGACGGACCATGGCACATTAAAGGGAGATGTGAATTAGGTGTTCTAAAAACTAAATGTCCAATTGCAAATATAAAAATTGATCTAAATTTCTATCTAAATGCACTTTAAATTTTTTTGATGTGTTACTATCTCTACTGCTTTGCATCCTATATTCAATTCTAGTCTAGAATGTTAAGTCTAGGAAAAAGTGAATGTGAAAAGTAAATGCAATATTAAATACAGAAGATAAAAGATAGATAATGCAAACTCTCAGCATGTCGATTTTTACCGAGGTATCAGAAAGCTCACAAAGGCCAAGATCCTTGGTCAAGTAACTCTGTGAATGGCTACGAGACTTCCCCATATGCAAGTGGGTCTCCGCTTGCCTCTGTCGGATGCTTCCAGCAGTCTTCACTATGGTAGAATTTTGATCAACTAGACGAGACTTTCAACCCTCTCACAAGTACCGGCAAACTCTATTAGAGGGTCTAGCAAGACTACAAGCACTGCAACTCTTGGTGTGTACAAGCACCAATAGCAAAGGAGATGTCCGAACCTCGATAAACTCAAGGCTAAAAACATTCAAGTTGTGCTAATAGGCCTATGCTAGCACGAAACACTTTTGCTAGTTGTTTTGATCTTCTAATTAGGATTTTGGTGGATTGAGCACTTAAATGAGTATGACACACCTAACAATAGCTTTCCTAAGCTCAAGCTCACTTCAAATAGCTGGGGTATGCCATATTTACCGCCCTAACAAAAAAAATAGTTGTCGCATAACTGTTGACAACTTTCTGTATTGCACCGACTAATTTGGTGCCCTCATAGATGCCACCTCAACTAGCCTTTAAGGTTCTTCATGTCTTACCTAGTTTTTCATTAAGGAGAAATCTTGTTCGTGTGTAGAAAACTTTTGAATCCCAGCTAAGCAAATGAGGGGATCCACTTCCGCGAGAAATTAAACATGAGTCGTTGAATCCTATCCAATTAGGCTAGAGGATCTTTGGTACCGGCTAAGCACAACAGAGAAGCATTAGCCCTTAGCTCAAATGGGCTGGACGGGAAGAATAATCAAAATAAAATCGGGCCTCGTGACAGCATTGCGTTGGGCTCGAATTCTTGCATGTAACATTTTTGAATGAGACTAATCTTACATGTTGAAAAGCAAATTGCTTGGGTCACATGTATTGCATTTACCGTTCTGTATAGGGCTTGGTGCTTGAAATAATTGATTTTCGTCACCCACAGCTGCCCAGCCCGTTTCAGTTTTCATATTTGCGTGCATAGCAACAGAGCTAACGACAAGCACCTGTACCGCCATGGCCAGCAGTTCAATGATTTCATTCATGGCCGGATGCCGCCATTTTTGCATACTCTTAAGCTATAGCTAGGGTAAGACGTATGAATGTGTTGACAGCATTGTCAGGGAGCGAACCTAACCTAAAGGCGAGAACGACCTTTCATTAAAGCTGTCCGGGAACAGAAACTGGGCAAAATGTGGAAGGACTATTACTGGCATTTCTGAAGTTTATTTCCATTGTTTCCAACTATATTAATTGTGGATATATTGAGGTTGATAGACAGGGTAAACTTATCTGGTATAATACATACTCGCTCTCTCCTGTGGATCTCATATAATTCAGCGAACATAGTTGAAATATAGTTAAGAGCAGAGGAGCGAGGCTCACTCTCCTCCATACACTGAACTAAACTACATAATTGCAACAAAGATAAATAACATATGTTAAGAATATATAACATAGAGAACCCCAACTGGGTGATAGAATACATATGCCATCATCATAAATACCAGGGGGGAGGGGACCAATGGCAAATATGACAAACAGAAAGGCTCTCCATGCGTAGAACTGTATCGTCTGTAAACCACAAGAAATTGTAATATCTGCAGAAAGGTTGAGATGAGATAAATTTTAGAACTAGAGAACCGAAAGCGACCCCATATGCAAGTCTGTAAGTAATTTTGAGAAAAGATATTGATAGGAAGATGTGATCAATAACAGTTTGTTAGATAGTTATTGCTAGTTTATTAATTGGCATGGAATTGATCGCCAAGAGGAGGCTTCGGCGAAGCTCACGTTGACGCCGACTTATTTGGACTAGCAGTTGTGCAGACACATCAGCTTTGACGCTGATGTCTCCAGCTGGGTCCTGCGTTGCCATCCATGGAGTGTTACAATATTTAGGACACCATGACCGACCAACTCTTGCGAAGCTGAATTATATGTTAGTGAATCCTGATTTTTTATAGCGTAATACTTTAATCATACCAGCTAATACATTGTGGTTGGTTAATTTTGTTTGTTACATCAAGAAAAGTATGCAAATACACCTAAGAATAGCTTGTTTTTTTAGTGCTTTGGTACGGTCATTTCATGATGATGGTGTATTTTGGTGTTGCCATTGAGTTGGTAAATCTTGTTAGTTATTCTGGGAGTTCCTTTTTTTTAACTATAATGGGAGGAGCTCTGCCTTTCAATTAAGAAGCAGAGAAATTCTGGGAGTTCAACAATTTCAATTATTGTATCCTGAACCAAGAATTTTTGTTTCCAACTGCCAGTTTGCGCACACCACGTCAGATTAGGAACATCTTTCTTGAAGCTTGCAATTTTGTGGAACTGGAAGGGGACATTTGTTCAGTACTTCAGTTACATATTTGTATTGTTCAGTACTTCAGTTACATATTTGTACGGGAGCATTTGTCCAGCTACGTGTTCATGGCCATACTGATTACCATTAAAGCTCTTTGATGTTTAAAACCTCTTCTGTTTCTCATGTGGGACACTTGGTTTGTACTGAAAAGTTCAAGCTACAGGGGTTTGATTAACTACTGGGGTTGTCTTCAGAGACATATTACCTTGGGCCTAAAAACAATTAGCATGCAAACTAAATGTCCCTATCCAAGCCACTTTCCTCCCACCTTCCTTACTACTCCTATATGTACTCAAGCAGTGGCAATAAGGGAGATGAAGCTCAATTATTGGCCATATTTTTTTATTTGGTCAAATAGACGTCACTTTTAAGCAAGCTTTTAGGACACACCTTTTCAACAACTCCAACTCTTGACCAATTAGCATCGATCCGTTTATCATCAGAGCAATGCATACTTCTTCATTGCCTCATCTAACACTCTAGCTAGCGGGTGACATCAACAAGCGACCTATAAATTCAAAATTTTCCAGACAAGGATCATGGACGGATAAGACTCTTTCCATTTGAGTTGGCTGGGAAAACGAGTTGTTCCTTAACTTCAATATTTCTTATTACATGAAACAAGCAATTTCTACACAAAAAAAATTAAATAAATTTCACTTACTGTACAGATATCCATGCATCAAATTGCAGCATGGCAGTTTATACATAAGTTCACTTACCTTGTAGAATTAACTTCCCCGTAAAAACGACATATCAGAATTTAAGGTGGAGTGTACAACATCTTGTGATGAAGATTATGAGACAGCACAAGAAGCACATATTGTGGTCAATCGGCAACGAAGCACATATTTATTATGGGAGGAACTTTGGTAGGCAAACACATGGCACGCATGAAGAGGTTTAGATATATAGGTATACAAATGTTTGACAAAAGTTAGGTAGTCTACTATTTCATCTTCTATCTAACTATCTTATGGTTTTTGGGGTTTGAATTTTACACAAAATGACAAGGCTGAACTTTTTGGGTAACATCAATGTTAGAAACTAGTCATTATCCTATGACGTACAGCTAGCTCAAGCTGCCTTGAGAAAATGTGTAATTTGAATCGGTCGTGTGTTGACATTCTGCATACATACCGTCCAAAGTTTTAGAAGATAATATCTTCCACGGTGACGAATTCAGCGAACAATATTAGCTGTGTGCATGTCTAGTATTGTAGGATGAAACAGCTGGAATAAAAACACTATTATCCTTTCCAACGAACTGCGTTCCCAGCATCAAACCTGTCTCCAGATCTGTATCCAAAGTGCCCAAAAAAAGAAAATCAACAAACACCACTTGCATGTAGAGTAATATTTCATCTAAGAAAGAGAGCTAACAAAAAACCACAAAGCACAAATTATTCCTTAAGTTACAAATGTCTTAACTTTCTTGGTGCATAGTGTTCTAATCAGAGAAGAAAGACTATTGTAGGAGACTGTATAATTTGTCCTAATAATAAGCGGACACTTGTAGAAACCGAAAGTTTTATGAAGTCGATCTGTTTTTATTTTTTACCACTTTCCTATTTTTCTAATTACATCACCTATCCTTAGAAACTGGTATATACCATACTCTACATTGCAAATTTTAGTCACCGAGATTGTTAGACCAGCTGGATGGCACACACGCAAGGAAATTAATAACAGATTGAGCACAAGGATTTAAGTATGTTATTGGTAAATCGCATTAATTAGTCCAAGTGCACTAACATCCAAAGGGCTGCTTTTTGGGTGCTTGCATCAGCATTACCTAATGATAGTTCTTAAATAATGCTGATTGGAAATTAGAGCATTAGTGACGATGCAGATTCCTTGCCTTTGTATTCCGGATAGCTGTTTGTCCCACTAGAAGCTAGCAACAATAATACAACAGCGATAAAAACAAAGCTGTGAAATTTGGGGATTGGCACATATCCGAATTATTTACGGAAAAAATAAGAACATAATAAAGCACACAGCTGACCTAACGATAGGCATTATATAATTGTTCTGAATGACAGAAGATAGCACTGTCTTTCTTGAACCTTCAGATCAACCTCCTCTTCAACATCTCCACTATCGAGACTCTTCTAGATTAGCCACTTGATGTTAAATAATAAGCCGAATAACCACTGTATTGAATATTGCTCTGAATTCAAAAGCAGGAAGAAATGGCATGAACTCATAAGAAATTTAATGAAACTATACAATTCGGAACCATTAAAAATTTGAGCAGTTACAAGGAATTGTGTAGTGTAGGGTACAAAAAGAGGAGACAGTGACTGTGTAGCTGTTTGTATTTCGTAATTATTGTGCGCTTCAAAAAATAAAAATATCTATTTTGTTCACCGTACTATATTGGCCTTGGCTAGCAGAATTGATGAAGAACCATCCTGTGGTCCGACTCAGCTGCTGCTTCAATCAATGTGGTTTTGGTTCACAGTGAAGGAAATCACTGCACCAAAAACAAACTAACCCTAGATGTATTTTCTGTTAGCATCTGCAGCTATCTAGTGTGAAAACTTCATATTCCATAGGATACCTTCACAAATTATTTGTCGAGCACATAATATATACTACCTTCTGTGTGAATCCAAGTACATGCCACATCATATATGTGTAAATTACTCTTATATATGTTACCCCATGGACAAATTCAAGAAAGGATTAAGACCGGCTGACTGAGTCAAAAATGCTATTGCTGTTTCTTCTTTCAAAAGAAAAATCCATTGCTTTGTGCACATAGGACGCGCTAGCCATTGGTGAGCAAGTCCAATAACCCCTACAGTGCTGAAATAAATTTTGCAGCCTAAGAAAGACCAAACTACCAATAATACGGAGGAACATGGCATATACCTGTAGCTAGATGCAATGGACCCACATCATCAGAGTATAAACATCACATAGAAACAACTGGAGATTTGATTTTACAAGAATTAGTTTATCCTGCCTTGATAGACGCATTAATATTTTGTTATGTGTGCCTCATCAATCAGTACTCAACTGGGGTGGTATAGGATATCAAGGGCCATGGTTATACAGCTGTTCCATCCTAGATATATGTTGTTCCTTGAGGACCAAACTTAGAAGCAACCAAGTGAGAGATCCAACAGCATCCAAACCACCAAAACATCCTTCTAGCTACCTATTCACTACTCCAGCTTCCACTTCTACAGAGCACCTCAATTCTTCACTTCTCTCTCTAGACGACGCCATCAAAGGACGACACATATCGACCCTCTAGACCACCGATTGAACCGCACAAATGTGTGGAAAGATGGAGCATATCCACATGGAACACAAGGTATGTTTATGCTAGCTTCTGTTGTTCTAGCCACGCAGTTCATATTAGTGGTTTGCTGAAACTATGATGAGTTCGTAACATGATTGATTTAACTCTTTCTAGTATAGTACCAATCGGTTATATTTATTTGTATCCAATAATTCAGGGCTTACTTAGAGGAGAATTCAAAGAGGGGATTTGTGCGTCAATTCCCAAGCCCCCTCCTAGCACATCTAGCAGGCCAAACAGTATGGTTGTCAAGGTAAACTGTTAGAACTCCCCTTTTTTTGTCCATAGGTTCTGATAAGGCATATGAATTTCACAGAGAAATTATTCTAACACTCCCTTTCGCTCAAAAATTATTCAGAAAGTGTGCCCCCGGGAGTTCATCCCACCTCACATCATCGCTGAGGCGATCTCGACGCTGCACGGTCTGGACCTGCGGTGGTCGGGGCCGATCACGCCCAGCGAGCGGCAGTACGTGGAGCAGTACGTGCTGGCCATGTACCCGCAGTACTCGCACGGGCTCATCGAGGATGCCAGCTGCGACAAGGACGATCTCTACTCCACCTACTACAGCGGCAGCAGCACGACGTCGCCGGAGGCCGGCGGCGAGCGTCGGCGAACGTCGCCGGTTGGGTCGCCGTCAGCGGCCGCGGCGGCGAGATCGGACATGGTGGACATGGTACGGCTCGAGCCGTCCCGGCTGCTGGACATCCTGACCAAGAAGTCGTCGTTCACCGGGAGCTTCATCTCCATCCCGGAGATCCAGGCTAGGAACCGGGTGCTCAGCCACTGCGGCCTTACCGATGATGAGTACCTCGTGCTCTTCGCGCCCACGCCAAGGGACGCCATGATGCTGGTAGGTTGCTGAGCTATCTTGTTTGACCATCATTTTTGGTTTATTTAACTGTTGCATGTAGAACAAAAATCATATTACCATATTTATTTCAACCTTTTTATTTAATCCAACATGAAAGTTACCCAAGCATAGTTTTCAGATGAGCATCTCAACTAATGCACCTCACCTACACAACAAGCCCAGTTGTAAATTTAGTCCAGCCCATTAGAGCATCTCCAAAAGTGTTGAATAAAAAATTTCAATACTTAGTTTTGGGACTAAAGATAAAAAACAATGTTCCAACAGTTGTCTAATCTTGTTCCTAAATTTCCAACATGCCCAATAGTAACTCCATCAGGAGTCAAATTTGCCCCCACCTCCTAAATTTCCAATACTACTGATCATTTTTTTTTTTTGCAACTGTTGGGTGGAGGGGTGTTTTTTCCTCCTACTAATTTGATACAATGTACCAAAATCATATTTTTAACCCTTAATTTTTTAGACACTCTTGAAGATACTCTTAGAGCTGTATGGGTCACACTGACACCCTACTTCGTTTGTAACGGTGGTTGCAGGTGGGTGAGAGCTACCCGTTCTTCCGGAGCAGCTACTACATGTCGATCCTGGAGGAGGACAGCGACTGCATCCGCGCCTTCGCGGCGTACAAGGAGGCCAAGGTCATCGCGGCGCCGGAGTCGTGGCTCGACCTCCGCATCAAGGGCTCCCAGCTCAGCCAGTACTTCCGGCGCAAGTCCAAGCACGCGCCCAAGGGCCTTTTCGCCTACCCCGCCGTCTCCCCTGCTGCCGTGTCGTCCTCAGCTTCTTCCCCCTCCTCCAGCGGCGGTGGCGCCGCGCAGCAGCCGGCGAGGTACTCGCTGCACTGGGTCTCCGAGGCGCACCGCAACGCGTGGCACGTGCTCTTGGACGCCACGGCGCTCGCCGTCGGCGAGGACCGGCTCCCGCTCTCGCTGCACCGCCCGGACTTCGTGCTGTGCACGCTTGGAGACACGGTCGTGCGCTCGCAGCAGCTGCAGCAGCCGGTGGCGGGGAGTGTCACCTGCCTGCTCGTCCGAAGGAGGTCTTTTGATACCTCCCTGCATCAACAGCCGCAGAAGCAGTAGGTGCTGCTAGCCGCGCTTTCTGTGTGTTAACTTTGTAATGAGAGAGAACTGGCTTGATCGCTCGTATCTTGAAAGCAGCAGAGATCATGCATGTGCCTCTACGTGATGTACGATTTGTCACTGCGCGTGAAAAGCATAGTAGAGCGAGCATATCCATTAGTAACTGGGTGGAGTATGAGGTTAGGAGGACGGGTAGGCTACTCTATATATAGCAAAACAATCAAATTTATCTACTGCGTGAAGACACAAGAAACTTGCAGATCATACATGACCACTAGACATAAGAAAGAAGTAGACCGTCTCGATATAGGAGAGCACGGTGAGGTTGTAGGCAGTGCAGCGTCCGGCTCGTCCTTGTGCCTCAAATTCAGCACCTCCGAGGTATCCACATGTAGGGGAGAAAGTGTCACGATCCAAACTGCTAGGTCCGTGAAGGCAATGAGAGCGCGTGTGTGGAGAGGATGGTTGGTGGTAGTGGCTGCATGATTAGATGGGGCGGCCGCCCCTAGCCCCTCCCACATATTTACAGGGCACACTAATGTGCTTCTATCTTATAGGCTCATTAGTAACCCTAATTCCTCATGAATCCATATTGCCAGGCCATGTGCTGTCGGGCCTACCCTCTTGTACGAATGAGGAAAGTAGTAGATCACGGTGATTCCATATGTTTGGTGCATAGAAAAATGCTAAATGCTTATTGTTTATTTCAATGGGCTTCTTCCACAAACAACTTAGGTAGAGAGCAATGAAATAGGTCGCCTAACAAATAATTGTAAGTAGTACAAGCAGGGGTCAGGACCTTTCGTTGGCCATTGATGTTTTTGTTGGTAAACATGGGAGATGTAAGAGAGGTTAATCGATGGTAGCTGCCAATGTATTGTTTTGGGTTAATGCTTGACTTAGTCCTCCAAATAAATCGGATGCTTCAGTCCGGACCACCCAATGTGATGGTGGGTCCGGTATGGGACGATGATGGTGTAATGTGGCTGGCATATCATTCGACGGCACAACCATCCTTTCAACCTGGATGGGAAGCTCCAAGAAAACATGTGCTGGACATGACTGTGCGTCCCGGTCGTGACCATTTGGCGTTTCACCAATCTGGTCATGGACACTGAGCCCAGGCGGTTCGACCGCCTATCCCTGGTGGTCAGACCGCCCGTCACGGTCAGGTGCAAAGACCTCCTCCAAGGAAGGTCTATCGGCCTAAGAAGAAGGAGGATGTGCAGAGCATGAAGGTGGACTCAGAGAGAACTACTGATTTCGATATTATCCATGTTGGAACCATGGATGTTCCTATTGAGAAAAGTCTAGCTATAAAGTCGAGTTCCAATGAAAAAGTTGCGGAGGAACAGGGATCTAGTGCTGTCGAGTCTCATCATTTTCTTCTAAGGTGGTGTCCTGAAGGTTTGACTCGTACACAAAGGAGGAAACTTCAGAGACTTTGATTTCGAGAAACGCAAGAGCAAGAGTTGGAGAAGCAGACAGATGAATTCTTCAACCAGAGTAGACCCATGCTTCCCTAGTGGAAAGAGTGGAAACCAAAAGTATATGCCTAGCCACAAGACACAGAGGAGGTCCAACCGACTGTGTAGGCAGTTCAGACCGCCTGTTACTCAGGACCAGTGGCGTAGGCGGTCTGACCAGCCCAGGCCGTTAGACTGCCTGCACAGGACAGTCAAAACGGGTGATGTAGAGAAGATGCCCCATACTATTTCTTTTGATCCTATGACTTATGACAATGATTTATCATTGGGTTTCCCTGCCGAGGATGATGAAGAAGTTGTTGATTATGGTTTTTCTCCGAAGCGCATGAATCTTGATGTGAATGTGTTACATATGTCGATGAATGGTGATGTGCTTCTAGAGGAGGATATTGATCATCTTGATTTTGGTCCCAAGGAAGCTATATTCTAGAAGCCTAAAGTTGAAGACAATCACTTGACGGCTTTATATTTGAAGGGATAAATCAATGGGAAGTCAATCTCTTGGATGTTGGTCGATGGAGGGGCAATTGTGAACTTAATGCCTTATTCTTTGTGCAAGAAGTTTGGTGGTTTGGATTCCTAGCTGATCAAAATCGACATTACCATCAGCTGCATAGGAGGAGGTGAGCCGATTGGTGCTAAGGGTGTTATTTCTATGGAGCTTACTATTAGGAGCAAGACGCTAGCTACCTCTTTCTTCATCGCAGAGACTCAAGGTAACTTTAGTTTAATCTTGGGTCATGATTGGATCCATGCTAATCAGTGCATTCCTTCTACCTTGCATCAATGCTTAATTCAGTGGGTAGATGATGATGTAGAGGTTGTGCATGGTGATACTTCTGCTTGTGTTGCTTTAACTGATAGCTTTTTCATTGGTATTCATCATGATGTTAAGTGCTTATGAGGCTTTGATGTTTCTGAGTTTGAGTTTATCAGCTGTACTAAGAGTGGCTTCGTTCCATCTATCATAACGTTAGTGGATAATCAGCTAAATCATCTCATGTAATTTAATGGATCAAAATCTAGAGTGTTTCAGTAGAGACTTAAGCACTATCGGTCACATAAGAATGATATGTGTGAAGCTATTGAAAACTTTGATGATATAAGCAAGCTAGGATGTGGTTTCATGTCAGCTGATCCTCTTGAGGAGGTAGACATTGGTGATGGTTCTGTGGCCAGGCTGACACATGCAAACAAAAAAATAGATCATGCTTTTAAAGTTGAATTAATATAGTTATTAAAGGAGTACGTTAAGTGCTTTGCATGGAATTATCATGAAATGCCTGGTTTACGGCGAGAGCTAGTTGAGCATCGGTTGCCAATTAAATCTGGTTTTAGGCCTTATAAATAACCTGCTAGGCATTTTAATCCTGATATTTATGACCGAGTCAAGGAGGGAATAAATCGGTTGTTGGAAGCAAAGACCTTGTCGATATGCTAATTGGATTAATATTATGCCTGTGGAAAAGAAAGGTACATGTTCTAAAAAAGGAAAGGTACGTGCAAGATTAGAGTTTGTATTAATTTTAGTAATTTTAATCGTGCTACTCCTTAAGATGAATATCCTGTGATTATAGTTGATATGCTTATTGATGCTGCTTCTGGACATAGAATGATTAGCTTTCTTGATGGTAATGCTGGTTACAATAAGATATTTATGGCCGAAGAGGAAATATCCAAAATGGCTTTTATATGTCCAGGATTTGTTGATTTATTTGAGTGGGTTGTCATGAACTTTGATTTAAAGAATGTCGGTGCTACTTATCAAAGGGCTATGAATTTGATCTTCGATGATTTGCTAGGTATTATCTTGGAAGTTTATATTGATGATATTATAGTCAAATCAGTTGGAAGTAATTCTCATTTGGTCGATTTAAGACTTGCATTTGAAAGGATGTGCCAGTATGGTTTGAAGATGAATCCACTCAAATGTGCTTTTGGTGTATCGGCTGGGAAGTTTATGGGCTTCATTGTTCATGAGAATGGCATAGAGATTGATCTGAAGAAGATTGATTCCTGTAACAAGCTGCAGGCGCCTAGCTCTAAGAAGGAGATGCAGAAAGTCTTAGGCAATGTGAATTATTTGAGGAGGTTTATTTGTAACTTTTCTAGAAAGGTGAATGCTTTTACTGCTTTTCTTCAGTTGGAAGATGATGTTGGATTTACTTAGAGGGCAAAACAGCAAGAGGATTTTGACGGGATCAAGTATTATTTATCTTCGCCTCTGGTTCTTCGAGCACCTAGGAGAGGGATTCCTTTAAAATTATATATTACGCCCGAAGAAAGTGCTATTGGGGCTGTTTTGACTCAAGAGACCGAAGGGAAGAAGTATATTGTTGCATATGCATGTAGAAGATTGTTGGACGCCAAGACAAGGTACACTTTTATTGAAAAGTTATCCTTCTCATTATATAATGCTTGTACAAAGTTGAGGCATTATTTAGTATAAAAAACTTGCATATTTGCTTGCCAAGCTGACATAATTAAATACATGTTGCATAGACCAATATTCAGCGGTAGAATTAGAAAATGGGATTATGCTTTGATTGAATATGATTTAGTCTTGGAACCGTTGAAATCTATGACAAAACAAATCGTTGCCGATTTTATTGTGAAGCACAAAATTAATGAGCAACTTGATTTAAATGTTGGTTATATTATTTTTACCCCATGGACATTGCATGTTTATGGATTGGTTTATAAAAGTGGTTATGGTGTTGGTGTTATTATTATATCACCAAACAGTGTTGTTTTTTAAGCTCTTTATTGATTGGATAATAGATGCACAAATAACCAAATCGAGTATGAGGCTTTATTATTCGGTTAGGAGATTTTGCATGACATAGGAGTAAAACATGTAAAAGCTTATGGTGATTCTTTACTAGTGGTACAATAAGTATCCAAAGCATGTCAATGCTTAGATGAATTCTTAAATATTTATCTTGTTGATGTCTAGATATTATAGTTTGTTGTGGTGAGTTTCTTATCTAGAGAAGAGAATCCTAGAGCTAATGCGTTGGCATTGCAAGCATCATGCTATAATGTTGAGAAAAAGAATTTTCGAGAAAGAAAGCCGATGTTTTGTAAAGCCAACGTGTTTTCTATGGAACAAGTAGTTTGACTGCCTGTTATAGCCGGGCTAACTAACCCAGCCGGTTTGACCGCACCGACAGCTGGTCAGACCGCCTATACCTCTGAAAGATCCGATTCGGTCGTGGTTGTTTCCCAATCTATTGAGCCTGATGTTGGTTATTGGAGGAAGCCTCTGGCGGAGTATTTGTAGGATACTAGTAGGTCAGTGGATTGAAAAGTTCGACAATGGGCTTTCAAGTTTACTCTATTTGATGGATAACTATATCGTCGGACTGCAGATGGTTTACTTTTAAGATTTTTAGATCCTGATCAAGTTAGATTGGATATGGCAGAGGTTCATGAGGGAATTTGTGGTACGCATTAATCGGCCCACATGGTGAAGTGGCTCCTTAGGCGGGTTTGATTTTATTGGCCTACAATGATAGCCGATTGTTTTTGTTAATACAAAGGTTGTGAAGAGTGTAAGAAGTTCGGGGATATTCAGTTAGCACCTGCTGTATTGATGCATCCAATCATTAAACCTCGGCCTTTTAGAGGATGGGGTTTGGACTTCATTGGAAAAATTCATCCTTCATCGAAGGGTCATTGTTTTGTGATTGTGGCCATGGATTATTTTACTAAGTGGACTGAAGTTGTTCCCCTTAAGAATATGACACATCGAGAGGTGATTGAGTTATTACCAACCATATTATACATAGGGATTCCTCAAACATTGAACAACGGATCAAGGGACTTCATTTATATCTAAGGAGGTACGCGAGTTTGATGAATCCTATTGTATTAAATTTCTCAATTCATCTCCATATTATGCTCAAGCTAATGGTCAAGGCGAATCTAGAAATTAAATTTAGATTAAACTCATAAATAAGAAAATTGAAGATCATCCTTAGAGGTGGCATTTGGTTTTATATGAGGATTTATGGGCGCATCGTATTTCTAGATATGGTGCAACCAAAGTTACTCCGTTCGAGCTTGTCTATGGTCAAGAAGTCATTTTGCTCGTTGAGGTGAATCTGGTTGCTTATAGATTGGCTAAGAAAAATAATCTCAATGTTGATATATAATTCAAACACCCTAAAAATGCCCTTATAAAAATTTAGTAAATAATTGGCTTTTTATATTTAAGTGCTCATAAATAATGTAGGAAAAATAAAATTTTTGAAGAATTAAAAGTAAATATAAGGTATAGAAACATTATTGATGCATTTCATGCTGGTGCATTTCTTTTGAGTGTTGAATTCAAAATTTGATTTGAATTCAAATGAGTGCTTTAATTTTTTTTAAAAAAAGAAGAAAGAATAAAAGAAAAACCCTTTCTTTATCCCTCTCTCTTTTTCTCTCAGCCGGCCCATTTCTTCCTCTCCCACCGTGCAGCCCAGCTTTCCATTTCTTCTTTGCGTGGCCCAACTCCGTCTCGGCCCATCTAGCCGCTGCAGCCCAGCTCGCTGCGCCAGCCCGTGTTCCTCCTCTCCATGCCGCTGACACGCGGGGCCCACGGGTCATCTCCTTCCTCCAGCCGACCGCGCCTGACCGAGCTCGAAGTCGAGTTCGAGTCCCTGCTCGCGTCGCCTCCGTTCTTCTTGGTGCGCACGCCAAGACTCCCTATCCCGGCCAATAAAGCGTGCCGCTCAGCCCCCTTGAAGCCTCCTTCACCCAAATCCCTAAACCCTAGCCATCCTCCGAGCTCAACCAGAGCCGCCCAACCCTAGCTGCGCTGCCGCCGTCGCCCCGCTCGTCCGTCGCCCCATTGTCACCAAGAAGGGGACTCAGAGGTTCTCATCAAGGTCGGGAACACGCCGAGCCACCTCTCCCTCGCCCTCTCCCTCTCGCGCGCGCACGACCTCGCCGGAGACCCCAAGCTGCCGCCGCTCGTCGCGCGCCTCCGCCGTCGCTCAATCCTCGACCACAACCCCCGAATTGAGTTCGCCATCTCCCCCTCTCTCTCCCAAGCCAAGAACGGCGTCGAACCGAGCCACCTAGCCCTGCTTTTCCACAACTCCGGCGAGAGCGCCACCGCGCGCTGCCGCCAGCGTCGACTCCGGCGACCTGGGTGCCCGCGCAAAACCCGAGCCCTAGGATCCGAATCCGACGTTCCAGATCGGATTCAATCTAGGTCAAACCGACCACTTCCAGTCAGTCGTGGCTGCTTTACAAAATAGCCCCTGGAGTTTATGCAAATCAACCGTGGTCCAACTCAGTTGAAAAGTATTTGCACCCAAGTCCCTTGTTTTTCATTTTAACCCCTAAGCTTTTATAAAATATAGCCCGCCGTCCTAGCCGCTAGTTTTGCTCTTTAGTCGTTGATATTTTATTAAAACTTATGTTTTAAGCCCTTAAAACTTATGTTTTAAGTCCTTGGTTTCTTTCAAAAACACCCCTGGAAGCCTACAACTTTCACCAGCAAGCCCCTAGAGTCCGTTTTAAGCGTCGTTTCTTCGTTTTAACTCCGATTTGAGTGATTCTCGCACTCATGTGTTCGTAGTGAAGTGAATAATAGTTTAAGATCCTTCCTTTCTTCAGTTGTTAATGTTTGGTGTATTGTTCTAATAGAATACCTTTGTTTACCTGTATGTGTGGATGCTTGTGTGGTGATCGATGTGAGTAGTTGACAAGCCGTTTGAGTTCGCCAACGATTCCGTTCCCGAGGAGCAGGTGCAACAACAGCAGTATACTGAGGAAGCCAAGTATAACACGGACAATTCTTGTTACCTATACACCATTTAATCAGACGTTCATATGCATGTATCTAATATTGCTATACATTAAGGTTGTTCTTAGTCTTTATCTTATTCTTGTTTACCCGGGTTATATGCATTATGGTTAGTATTTGCTACGCGCTGCGAACAAAATTTATTTAATTGTTAACATTGAATTAATGGTTCACTTTAATGATGGTTAAAAGATACTTTTTAGCAACATGGTTTGGGGAGCTAGAGCATGTGCTTCGTGCTTTGTTCTAGTGTCTCTATAAGGTTTGGTCTAGGGAATTAAAGCATGTGCTCCGTGCTTTGTTCTAATGTCTCTCCGTAAGGTACGGTTCTTAAAGCGACAACCCAAGAACTTATTCACCACCGTTGGAACTATAATGGCTCTGGTCTTGGATAATTAGCTTGTACGCCTCTAGCTCGCCAGTGGTTACCAAAGGCATATGTGGGGGTGGGGTGAGAGTATATTTTGATCCCTCGAGGACGGATTTATCCATTGGCTATGTCTCGTTAGGCAAAGTCCCGTGATATAAGCGCCCGATGTACAGCAACTTCACACATTGCGATGATTGCGCTCTCGCTCTGGACGCCATTGACCCCCCTCACGTTGCGCCCTGAGCGTATGTCAATCTCGATGCCTTGGGTTATGCTGCCTATGTTGAACCAAAACGGCTAGTGTGCTTGTTAGGTTTTTTTGTGAAAGTCCTCGTAGCATAAGTTCTTTTGGATTTATGTGACCGGCGGGTAAAGGGCGAAACCTCTGTAGAGTGTTCTATCTATCATGATAGCCGTGCTCACGGATACGAGCGGCCTGGATCCTTTTTTATTAGAAGATGATGTTAGAGGTTGATGTTGGTATATTATATAATTACTTATATATTACTATTGGGTTTAGAATCGGGTTTCTACTCATACGTAGTAATTTGGATGATAATAAAATGAAACAACTAAAAGTGCTAATGGAGTTTAACCGTGCCAAGCCTTTTGTTCTTGCATAACCCGTGTTATACTTGTTAAGTAAGATGGCTTACTTATACTTGCAACTATTCAATAAAATCCTGGATAGGCAACAGATGGAGCAATGCATGATGAGTCGCTTGCTGGGTTCCGGAGGATCTGCCATACTTCTAGCTGTGTTCAACCAGTCGGTGTTCCTGTGGACTTGAGGCTCTACTTAGTTATAAAACTTTTATTATTATTAAGACTTCCGCTGTGTTATTTGTTTAAGACTATGTCTTGTGTTGAACTCTGATGTAAACTATTTTATTCGAGCATTGTGTTCTTTGTGATTCAATATTTGTAATCTATATGTGTTCTGTGGACATCCTGGGCACACATATGGAAGCATTCGAATTTCTTGAAAATTTGGGTGTTACAATATTATGCTTTGATGATGGACAATATTGATGAAGTGACCGACAAGCGTTTGGAGGCCTTGGAAGAAATTGAGAAAGCTAAAGGGAGAGTAGCTCGAGCATAGAACAAGAAGGTAAAAATTAAATCCTTTCAAGTCGATGATTTGGTTTGAAAGAATATTCTACCTATAGGAAGAAAGAGCAACAAGTTTGGTAAGTGGTCACCAAGTTGGGAGGGACCATATCATATTATGAAAGTATGTTCTGGAAATTCCTATATCGTAGAAACTTTGTAGGGCTTTCAGTTACCAAGAGCACTTAATGGGAAGTACTTGAAGATGTATTATCCAAGTGTTTGACAAAGTTCTTAAAAGGATATGGCCAGTATGTAATATCGCCCTTAGAACAAAAATAACCGATAATACAGGATCACCCTTAGACTGAATTAATGTTTTATGTACGCATTGCTTTACCAAAAAATAGGAGAGCATATGTTGATGGCAAAGAATGGCATGAATGTTAATTAGGTTGGACAGCCGGTCTAACCGCCTGTTACAAGTGGTTGAACCGGCTAGTCCTGTAGCTGGTCTGACAATGTGGTAGGCCGTCTAACCGCCTGTCATAGGCGGTAGACCGAGTAGATTTAGAGATTTCTCACGATTTAGATCTGTAAAAAGACTTTCTTGCGAGGGAAGAACTCCCCACCCTTTAAATATAAAGGGTCATGGCCGATTGAGAACATATACCCAATCATATAAAACATATTTTCCTTTACTTTTTTCTCTCAAACCCTAGCGTTTCCATCCTCTCCTGCTTCCTTCTTCGTCTCCACGACATTTTTAGGACGTTCTAAGTGGCCTTGCCGACCTTAGAACAACACTAGGTCCGTTGCCTCCGACGGCGTCCGTCTTGAGGCGGCGATCGTAGGATTTTCGCGGCGCATCTGCTATAGGCGGTCTAACCGGCTGTGTCTAGAGGCTCTGACGAGGAAATTTCGATGACTGTGCGATCTAGCACATTCGTGTGTTGACCCAGAAAGGCATCAACAGGCACAAACCATGATGCTGGCGCGTACAGTCTATCGATTTGTGTGCCCTCTTGAAAGATCACCTTGAATCCCCGACCACGAGGTCATCACCATTGTCTTCATGTGTCAGGTCATCGACAATATGTTTAATTTTTCATCGCTCCCTCAACTATATAGTTTTTCCATCAATGATGTGTTAAGTGATGCTTCTGTAGTTCGGTGTGTATACCATGTTTTTTTTGTGGAACTTGCTTATATTCTTTATTCAATTTGTAACTAGATGATTCAGGATTGATATTTTTCAGCAGGCAATTATGGATGTTGTAGCGGTACGTGCTTAAATTATGGCGTAATCACATGATTTATTGTATTATAAAGGATTATTTGGGATGCTGTACGTGATGCATTTTTGTTGCAATGTGTGAGTTTATTAGAATTTATTCCCATTCAAAAAATTGGCATATGTGATATATAGGTTCTAATATTTATTTTTTGGTTTCACATTGTCATTCTCAAAATATTACAATTTTTTATATTATTTTAAATACGTGGTAGGAAATTTTTATAAACAAGAAAACAATGAGCTTTTTTTCCAAGAAATCTATATAGTGGGAACTGGGAAGTTTTGGCGAGCCACTCCGAAATTATTCCAAGTTAAGTACCCCACAGACCACTAACCAGTAGTCAGGCAGTTAATCCGGAATAAGCTGGAGCGCCGTCGGATTATACCCGATTAACCACGTACTTTCATGATCAAAACAACATGCGCGCCCACACGAAGGTGAGTCCAGAAATTACAACATTCCACAATTCCAAATTACATAAATGGTCTCATCAAGTTATTACAAACCATGTCTGAATTATAAATAAAAATACGAGAGTTCAATGCAGCGGAAATAAACTAACGACGATACATAGCAACACCACGATGAAGCCGTCTATGGTGCTACTCCTCACGATCCTCGGACGAGGACGGAACCCACTCGACATGCCAGCCAGGAGGAATCTGGGCAGGCCAAGTAGCACTAGCAATGTCCTCTACAACATGCATACCTGAAATAAAAGTCACAACCAAGGCTAAGTATGCTAATACTCAGCAAGGCTTACCCGTCGGGTGAAAACTACATCACCGACTTCTAGACATGAGAGGCTTTTGGCTGGTGGGTTTGTTTTCCCAGAAAGCGACTAAGAGTGGATCCTTATTTTCATGATTTTAGCATCAAATTCTAATAGTGTTAACCATTCTAGATTAGCAACCTTTCTAAGCATACAAGTGGTGCAATACAATTTGGTACATACAACAAGTTCATCATCCGTATAATTCCACTTGTTACTCAATGCAGCACAGCGGTCAAGCATTCTCATTAACCGCGAGAAGCGGATAGTTCGAACCGAATTTCACTACCTGGCCAGGGAAAACCCAATACACATGGGTAATGCCTGCTATAAAAGGTACAAGCACTTCCCAACCTTTCCCATCAATCCACAATTCGGCGCCGGGTTCACTCCCTTAGGATAAAGGTTTACCGCTTCACTCACGGCATCACGCATATATCCACATGTGTACGGCAAGGGAAACAAAACATTTCCAAGGAGAGATGGCTATCAGTCCTAGCTGTATCAATCTGGTACCGGGCTTACCGATTCCCATAGGTCGGCATGTGCGTGGTACGTTCAAAATCTTGACACACAGAACCACACGTTTCGACCTTAATCCAATTATCATACACGGACGGGAGATCTACACATACCATCCCACCCGCCCATCCTTATGATTCCAACATAAGTAAAGGCAAGCAACTCCTATATCTTGTGAGTGACAGGAAATCACTCGACTTGTAACGGTCCTAAAGCATTGCTCTATCGACCCTATCGTACCAGTATTTCAAGACATAGGCACTAGAATCATGCAACTAGGCTATTCAAACAACTCCTTGAAACGTAAATGCACAAGCATAAATAATTCATAGTTGCACAATTTAAAAGTTAGGTTATGCTCCGGGGCTTGTCTTCCTAAGCTAAGCCGGTGTCAGACTCCGGTTCAATCACGAAGATGTCGGCACCACCTTCGGGAGCTTCTTCTTCGTTGGCGGGGACGAGATTGTACGTGCCGTCAGCGAGAGCGCCTTCTACATGAAATGCACAAGTATAAAGGTTAAGGCACTTGAAGGCCACATTCACCTAGACACCAAAGTATGTCATTCTTTTCTTCAAAAAAAATTAGAGAAGGTGTGCGGTGTAGGTTTTATGTCTTTATGATGGTGATTGTGTACACATATAAAACATTTCAAAATATTATTTCTATGCAGGTGTTTAGTTCTGGAATTTTAAACTTCACATGCACCCTATTGGCTTCAATTATCAAAGGTGATCTATTTCTTTTTAATATACTCAAATCACTCTAGTTCCTTCTCATTTTTGTTTCTCTGTTTCTGTTCATCCTTTTTATCCACAAACTTTATGACAGGTACTGGAGTATAAGAGCTAGGCTCACTCCAAAATTTAGCTAAAACGGAGCTACACAGAAATTACTAAGAATAGTGCAAGTTGCTGCTTAAAAAACAAGATTAATTCATATAAAATCAAAACTACTTCCAAAACAGAAGATCTTTCTACCAGAGCTAGTCAGGAGCAAAAGAAAGGCTCTGGCCAAGTGGTAGCTAAAAATAGCACTTGGAGAGCCCACAACCTATTTATTTTCTAGCCCACACAGGGCCTAAAATTAAGGTTAGCATTTTTCCAACATGTGGCAACAAGTTTCTAGGCCTCTGGCCAAAGTTGGTGATTTTTGACTGCATGAAATATTTTTAATAAATGCAGAGCTGAGCTATAGCAGGAATCACTAATAAATCATAACTGAAGTTACAGGCCATATTTTTAGGTCTCCTTTGGACACAAAGCTCCTACGGACCACACAAGCAACATATCCAGAGTTCAGCTACAAAAGAGTTCAGGATTTGAAATGGTGCACAAAACTCTAAAAACTGAGTTTGAATTTTAATTCAAAAACTATTCATCAAAAGTGTATACATGCAAACATGAGAGTCCAGGGAGTATTTTTGTGCATTTTGCTGATTTTTCTATGAGTTTTAGCGGATTTTACAAGATCTCAGAAAATAGATCTAGGTTTAAAGAATCTTTTTACGCCAGAGACCCTAGACCTTTTAAAACCTTGCAAACAAGTCCCTGAAACTTACATGGAGGACCCTAGAACTAAAATAGGGAATGCATCTAGGCCCTTGGCTCGCCGGCGACCGGATTCCGGCGAGGAGACGGCGAACCAGTGCGAGGGAAGTGGGGGAAAACGACGAGGGGCTCACCGCGAGTCGGTTGGGGTAGGTCTCATGGATGGAGGTGAAGCGGCGCGGCGTGTCAACGGTGAGCGGCAGAGCGGCTTGCTCCGGCGATGTCGGCAGCCGGCTATGGGGGTCGAGGCGGTGCGCGGCTTGGCTTGAGAGCTTCACCGGGAGGAGGCGGAGCTCGTCGAGGGGCTTGACGGCGACGGGGATGACCGGAGGGTAGAGCTCGACGTGGAGGTGGAGCTCGCGGCGGGGAAATGGCAGAGCGACGGGGGAAACTTTGATTCCCATCGAGTGCTGCTCGATTCGAGCTGGGAATGGGTCGAGGGGCTAGCTAGGTAGATGAGCAAGCTTCGAGTGCAGTGGATTTGGAAATCATCGAGGGAAACACGGTGGATTTTGGTTTGCGGCTGCGCGAGCTCGAGCTCTGCTCTACGCGGCCGGAGGTGGAAGAAGGCGTGCGGGAGCACGGAGGAGAGGGAAATGGCAGTGCACTGGCTGAGGGAGGGAACGAGGGTCTCTTGGCGAGTACTTGGAGCGAGCTAGAGACAACTGGGCGGCTTTGGGAATGCGCGCGGGGCGGATGGCGATGGCAGCGCCATTGATGGCCTGCGAGCTCGGGCAGGGCGCTGGCGTGCGGTTGGGCACAAAGGATCGTGGCGTGGGCGAGGGGAGATACACCACAGAGGTGCTTGGCGCGTAGCGGGCGGGAATCCGGACGCGGGGCAGTGCTGCTCGACGTGCGCGCTGGCGGCCAATGGTGGAGCTCGACTCGCCATGATGGCGTGCCCGCGTCGTGAGGCTCACCCCTGGCGCTGTAGCGCGCGAAGCGACAGGACAGAGGCGCTGGCGTGCTCGTGGGGAAGAGAGGCGCGGCTGCCGCAGCTTTGGCCGACCTGACCGGGTCGCCGCCGCTCGCCGGCCACGTGGCGGCCGCTGCCGGCCTCGGGCAGAGCACGCTCGGGCTGAGGTCGGGGCGCCCGTGGAGCTCCCTGGTTCAAGCGTGTATAACTCCAAAAATTTGAATTACACTTCGAAAAGTGCAAATACAAAAGTTAGAGTTTGAAAAGTGGATACAACTTTTTCTTTTGGGTGAACCTGAAATTATGAATTTTTCAAGCTCAAACAAGCCATAATTGAAAAGGTGTTCTGCACAGTTTTTAGGGTTTTTGAGGGGTTTAACTGCAAAATTTGAAAAAGTTCCAAACAGTAACTAGGCTTTATTTGTAATGACAAACAACTTTTTTTTTTGGAGATTTTCCAGTTTAGCACGAAATTTTTGAGATCTCAGTTGGGTGTCGATTTAGTCTTATTGAAATTCAAATTCGAATTTAAAAACAACTTAAGTGTGCTAAAACCATTGCTGCCCCTTTATCCCTGTTTTTAGTGTATTTTTAAGGTTCTAAACATCAGGGATGTCACAGAAGTATATATCTTTTTATGCTACAAATGGTGCTTCAATGTTATGAACAGAATTTTGGATGTCACTTGCTGCCATAAGAGTCACCGTCCGACAATGGCATATTGATCGAACATCCGATTGCTAGTAGTATCAATAGTTTTATTCTTAGAGCATTATCATATTGGATTAATTCTATTGATATTCGCTATTATTCCAAATGTTACACAAATAGCCATGTCTTGCAAATTTAACGAAATAAGTCTAACAAACTATATATTAATTTTTTAGGCAACCTGACAAACTATATTTCATAACATTCTCATCTTACTTTTATATTTCATTCCAATACTTGAATCATAACCTATAGTTAAATGTTACAAAAAAATATTGAGCTAAAGTTCTATAATTTCATTAATTAATGTACATAAAAATTATGGGTCCAAACAACTCAAATTATACCACTAAAAAAAAATCTTATGCTCCTGTAAATCCTATATTGAAGCAAGAAAGTCAATGTGATAGATATTTTCTATCTTAGTTATGCAAAAAATAATTTAAGCTATAAATTGAAGATATGACAAACAATCCATTTGATACTTACGAAGCATAAGAAATTACCTAGAGCACACAATAAATGGACCATACAATGATTACAGTTAGATTATTCATGTTCAAATTTCAACGATAATGTCATAACCATGTACATAAATTAAGTGAATAGGCCTCTCGCCTAGTGGTTAGAGCACTTGTGTAGTTTCCATTCCCCATGAGAGAGAATTAACATGTATATAGACAAAAAGAAAATTTAGAAATAGGTTTGTGTTTCCACATTAAACAAACAATGTTTGTGTAGTGATACACGGAAATCATGAGAAAATATAATAAATTAGTTAATGAAACAATTTATATTTCAAACATATCATAACAATTTTAAATTTAGAGTTTATTAAGTTTTCAAACAAATATTTTTATTGGTCATATACACCCCATCCTCAAAATCTAGGTCCGTCAGTAATATACATATGTATACAATAACATAAAATACATGTATTTATTTCTCATACAAGTATTAGATCACTCCAAATTAATCAAGGTTTTCATTTCTTCTAAGCATTAGACACATATTCATCTTTGTTCATCAAGCTATCCAAGAAGATTTTTTTTGAATAAGTTAAATGAGCTAATGTATAAATGAGAGGAAGCTGAATACTAAACAATAATACATCAACATATAAATGAGAGGAAGCTAAATACTAAACATTGCGTACCAATTGAAGATGAAAGCCCAAAAATAAAGTTTCTGGCAACATTTATAATAAACTGATGACCATGGTGAAATCATCCATTAACAAGAGAGCTAGACATACTCCAATCAAGTGTGGATAGTTTCATTTTGTGAGCTACAAGATAATATAATAGGCATATGAAAATAGAAACATATAACTTTTTAAAGCAACATCAACACAAATCAAAAGGAGGTTTGTGTAGCAAACCTAATTTCTCTTGGAATGAGTCAATGTGGTTGCAAATCCCAATACCATTAGAATCATAACTAATAATTTCTTGGTGGATGGTGCTGCTTGCCGAGGGCAGAGGAGACAACCTCCAACTCCTCCTTTTCGTCCAACTCCTGCTTTTTCTCATCCTCTTCTTGCTCCCTTGGTGCTGCTGAATAGGATGGTAGTGTGGCCTTAGGACATCTTGATCTTCTTTACCCTCCATAATGCGTTAATGTAAGAGCTGTCACCAGTAGGTCTGTGTTCCGGTTATTCTGATCGCTGTCACCATAGCATCGACACGCTCGACTAAATTCTGCTTGATTTGGACTCCTCCTTTTGCTCTTGTACAATGGAAAGAGGCATGCCTATGACTCGATCAATCGAGATAGCAGCAACTGGGACGAAGATGGCTGGAGGTGCTATTGGATAGCATCAGAGCTCATTTATTTAGAACTCAGGAATAAAGTTGCTCTATTATAGAATATTATGACACTAAGGTTTCTTCATCTGCTGGATTTCCGTACTATACCAATAACATGTAGCGTCTTAATTTCCATTGTGTCCCAATCCTACCTAGATTTCCACACTATCGCGATACTAAGATTCTACAATACTAGTACATAATAAAAAAATAATGAATTTTTAATGATTTAGTTATGTTAAATACTACATATATTTTTTATTAGAAAACGTCAATAAATTTGAGGAAGATTGAAAAATGTCAGTAAATTAACATTTTTTTGCCTTAACCATATAATATATTACAAATGTTATGTAGAATATATAACTTTTAGAATCTGATAGAATTCTAAACCTATGATACGATTTTGTTAGGGAAAACCAATCCTAGCTAGGATTTGCCTTTCTCACATGAAACTAAAGGCTGGCTTTTCCTTTTCTTATTTGCTATGAGTTGATGACTTCTCATATGAACAGAACGAATGTCTTCAGCATGCGGTCCTTGCCCTCGCGTGAATAGTTATATATGGGGCAGCAGCTAGCCGCTCCTTCCTCATATTTATAGTCAGAAAGAGATGATGAATTAAAATTATAGTTGATATGTCTTGTTAGGATTCGATTGGACCTTGGTTAAAGGTTATGGAATTCTCTCTGTGTATATAAGGAGATGGTGTAGAAAAAAAAAAGAAGAAACAAAAGAAAAACAACAATGCCAATACTCGGCTGTCTATGGGCGCTGTTTATTATGATCAACTATGGTTCATAACATCTATGGCCATCCACTGCATATCTTATCCTCTATACTACTGTAAAGAACAAAGTCTACTGCCACTATGTCATTAGTGCCTTTC
The DNA here is from genome assembly GCA_015342445.1 of Digitaria exilis. Lineage (NCBI taxonomy): Eukaryota > Viridiplantae > Streptophyta > Magnoliopsida > Poales > Poaceae > Digitaria > Digitaria exilis. The sequence continues at coordinate 1,070,347 of JACEFO010001915.1, read as the reverse complement.
GATTTGCCTCATCCGCTCGCGGAATCGCTCCCCAATGACCCCTTCCACCAATAGTGGATCAATCGACCAATTCCACAATGACCGCTAATTGGTCCTCACAACTGTACATGTTTCCACCAGTTCCTAGTTCCCTATTCCAATCACTACTGTACCCGTGATCTATAACCCAATGCATCGGTCGTGGGAGCAGGGGACAAGCCGTTCCGATCACCATGTTTGTTTACCGATAATCTAGGGCCCCTATTCTTTTTCAACAACCCTGTGGTGATTACCCCTTTGATGTTTAGAATTTGAACCCGTATTTATCTTTGCTTAATATTCATCTACTATTTCAGGTTGTGTGTTTCTACTTTCTTGCTTGTGTTCTTGATTCGCGTGCAGTGAAAAACCTTCTTGGCGAGGTCAATCAAGTTGTGCTTGGTTCATAACCAACAGAGCATCTGTGTAATGATTGTAAGGACTCGAACCATGTTCAATTAGAAGCTTATATCACCAATGTCAGGCCAGTGTCCCATCACAGGGCATGCCCAATAACAGATAAGTGCTTATGTTCATGAAAAAGATAAAAAAATCTACCTGAATTATAACTAAATAAAGATGTTATCTTGTATGCAAGAACAAACATTTAGCTAGCTTTCTCAGTTATCTACAATCCTACTCCAAACTCAAACTGAAGGTACATTGTTCAAGGCCCTAAAATCTAGGCTATTTGCACAAAAGATGGTATTAAAATTGCAAGATAGACAACTGCAGTAAGGAAATACTTATCAGAAAGGTCTCATGCTTGTGAACGCAGGAACCCGTATCAAATCTCTCTTGGTGCAATATTTTTTGTCAAATATTGGGTAGTACTACTCTTTGTGAGAAAAAATAACGTCTTGGAATTATGTAATGCATCGTAGTGACATATATGAACCAAAAGGTTGCACGTCCAAAATACCCCTTGGCTGATTTTTTTGAGATAAGTGCCGCCTAGTATAGGCCTGCACTAGCTAGAATAGTTGATACAAACGCCATACAGCGGATGAAGAAACCAAATGTGCCGACCTACACTAGCATAGAGCGAGCTTCTAGCTAAACCGTGGGCATCGCAGTTGGACCTTCTGCTTTCGTGAATGAGTTAGAAGAACCGAAGTTCGCCTTGCCTGGCTCTCACATTCCTGATCCCTTGACCATATGATCCCACTGTTTCCTCCGCAAAGCTTCTGACAACATTTTTGCAATCACTTGCCATCGTGACTCTCTGCAAGAGTATGTCTTTTGCCAGGGCCATTTCTTATCTGCATATAGTAGCCTCCATCACCTCTGGGTCTGTCACCCCTTCCTCGACTAGTGCTGAAGCCCCAAGGAAGCTGTCCATTGTGTCGCATGCAATTGCCGCCACAGATCCCAGCCCCATGTTCTTCAAAATTTTGGCATCAACATTGACCTTCGCGACACCCTGTGGATGGGGAATACACCATGGGTGTTGTTCATTCTCAGTTCATTCTTCTCTAAAAGGCAATGGGTGGATAGCGGACTCTCAAAAGAATTCTCATACACAACATTTCTTCTCCCGTACCAACTTTCCCACATGATCACCACCAATCATCGCATCTTGTGGTAAGATGGAGAAGGCTTATGTCAACCATCCTCAGGCATCAGTATCCTTGAATGGTACATATGCTCCTCTGCTCCAAAGCCCAGACACACCTAGCAAAATTGCAATCCAGGGAGAATGCTTCCACGTGTCAAGGGCCTTGCATACTAGAGATGTGTTGTGATCCACCATATTTCGATGGTGGAGGACATCACTCGATGGCAAATAATGGTGAGCTCCATAGAAAAACTCTAATTTTTGCCGGGTCCATGATGTTCCAAATAGCCAATTTTCGACTTCTTTTGTGTCAGAATTACCTGTCCGACTTTCCTACCAAGCTGTCATGTGTGCTTTATTGTTCACGAACATTCTGTATGCTGGTCTCATAGAAAATTTACCCTTCTCATAATTCCAGGCCCAAAAGTCCTGTTGTCTTCTGCTCAAGGTATATAACAAATGATCTCCATGACCATTGGAGTAAAAAATGTGAGGTTACTTTGGTCCCATGCAGTTGTTGTGGGATCAATAAGCTTGCTTACAAATTGAGGTGGATCCTCCTATGTGCATACCAGTGGACGTAAGAGGCCATCACAAGGCAGCCAATTCATGCTCCAAATGTTTGTATGCTCTTCCATGCCGATCCTGCATGTAATGCCTAGCCAAAGTATCCTTGCATTCGACAATAATTTGCCACACCCGAGAGAGCACAAAACCTACTTCTGCCTCCAAGAAATCTCCATCTGAGAAGTAAATCTCTTTAGGAATTCACCCACCAAGGGACGTTGAGTCTTGTAGCAGCCGCCATGCTTGTCTCACAAGCAAAGACAGGTTAAAGGTCTCGTTATCTCTGAATCCCGTGCCACCCCATTGCTTCGGTTGGTCATGTCATCCCATCCCATGCAACCCAACAAGGTCCGCATTTACCCCTGCCCCACCAGAAACTTCGAAGGAGGCCATCAATTTGTTGAAACAAACCTCTAGGGAGTTTGAAGCATGACACAGAATACGTAGGTATAGCCTATGAAAGTATAGAACTTTCCGCTTTGTCATGACATTCGTTAACTGAAGAGGTGCTTGACCACTTTGGTTGCGGTTGCCTAGAAAAAAAGCTGAAACAATTTGCCCCCAAGCCTCTTAGTTGGCATCATTGGGCCTTTACATAAGACACTTTACTGCATAGGTTGCCATTCTACCATATTCATAAATTGTCCGTGGGCCTTTCAACAAGGCTCATTTTCTACATAGGTTGGGTCGCTCCCTCAACAAACTTCCCAAGGAATATGTTGCCTTGTGATATAATGACTTGGCTAATGTTTTCTGCCAATATATATGATTTTGATGGATGCATGCTCCACCTAATAAATGAATAAATTGAATTGAGTGAGGTTCGGTGGTGCCATTTGGATTATGTTGTTTTCTGACCAATGTGGTTTATAAGTAAAATTGAATTCTTGTTTATTACCAGATTTTTCTTTAACTTTTCTGAAAGAGTAGATAGCACATTTTTTTATATCACAACAAAAAAAGTTATGTTCTAACTGATCTTATGATACAATCTAGCACGGTTAAAATATGAGATTGGGTTTGTGCATGCTGACTATTTCTTTGAATAGAAGGAGGTTGTCTTTCTCCTTTGGCAACTTATTGTTTATTTCAATTACAATGTCTAATGCAGGTTTTTATTGATGCAATGAGGTCCACAAGGAAGATGGTTGTATAGCTTGTTGTGATCAAAGAAGCAAGGGGTCTGCTTTGAATGAATCAGCTCTGGGAGGGGCACTCTAATGTAATAAGAGGGCTTCATTTCTTTATTTGTTTAGGTACGTGTGTATGAAGCTTATTGGAGAGCATTCAATTTTCCTAAGCTCTATTTGGCAGTAGTTTGAACTGTGATTTCTTAAGAGTTTACATGAATGTTGAAGAAACTTATGTAAATATAACATAACATGGATTTAATATTGGTATTTTCTTGAAATGATTTTAGTTAAGCATCAATGACATGTCCCTTCGTTTTTTTTTCCTTTTAATTTTTGATGGTAGAGCTTAGATGCAACAATCTGTTTATTAATGCTCAATGAGTGAACGATAGTATTTGTGGATTGATACCCCAAGGAACAATCCAATATGAAGCTTGTGAAGGCACAACGTGGCATGCTTTGAATCTACTCCAGTATGAACATGGCATTAATATAGTATTTTATAATTCACTAGCTGCTACATAATATAGAGGAAGGTGCGCTATTCTCATGAACAAATTTAAGCTGTTCAATGATATACATTAATATTTTGGTAATTTTAATATTTTATTTTCTTGCATATCTACCCTTTTTTGTGATATGACTTTTTGATATATGTGCCAGTGGCACATGCAAGCTAGTAGTTTTTTTAATAAACTGAGTTTAAATAATAAATACATGTGAACATCCAATTCACAAACCAAACAAATCATATAGCCTTAGGCATATAGAACAGATGACCTCTCATTTTATTCTTAAAAGGACATGAGGAGTGCTTGCCAAACACTTTCTGAAATGACTTTGGCTTCACCAAAAAAAGTTGCTTCACTAGAGAATCCACTGATGTGAGATTTTAGTGGGACTAGGCACGAGGATGGAGACATTAGCCTCGATGGGAATGTGGTGGCCCAAGGGGATATTTTTTGGTATTTAGGATTGATGTTGCAAAAGGATGGCGACATTAATGAAAATGTTAAGCATAGAATTTCAACTGGCTGGTTGAAATGGAGTCAAGCTTCTGGCGTCCTCTGTGATAGAAAGGTGTCACAAAAGCTAAAAGGTAAGTTCTATAGGACGGCGATCCGACCGGAGACGTTATACGGTGTAGAATATTTGCCTACTAAAAGGCAACATGTCCAACAACTGAGGATATCAGAGATGTGGATGTTGTGGTGGTCTTGCGGGTAGGGGTGGATAACGAGCGAGCTGGCTCGGCTCGTCTCGGCTCGTTAACCAAACGAGCAGAAAACCCAGCTTGGCGCGGCTCGGTCTAGCTTGCGAGCTGGCTTGAGCAGCTCACGAGCAAGAGCCGTAAGCATCAGTTCAAATAGAAAGACATCAAGATAGAGCAAAAAAAATGCAAAGAAACAAAGAAAGGAAGTCCATCCACACCAAATAGCTGCAGATGAAAGATGCAAATCTACCAGTAAGACATCGATTTTGAATTTGTTGAATGGAGGCAGACAAGCAGCAACTTGTTGTTGTTGTCTACATGTCCTACGCCCCGTGTGGCTTGAGGCAGGCATGGGAGAAGATTGACACCGCCGCCGTCCTGCATCAGGGGGCATCGGAGGCTGCGTCATTGGGGAGTTGGGACCCGAGAGAGCCTGCGACGTGGAGGTGGGAACGTGGGGGTGGCGGTGGGAGTGCAGAACGTAGAGCCGGAGAAGGAAAAGGATGAACTGAATCCTTTGAGGGCGAGCTGGAGAAGGAAAAGGATGAAGGGAGGCGCAGTGGAGGGAGACGCAGCAGAGGGTGGAGGGATGCACGGTGGAAGGAGGCAGAGGGAGGCATGGTGGAGGGTGGAGGGATGCATGGCGGATGGGAGGCCGCCCGCGCGAGTCAAGGGAGTCGCAGTCGGGAACACGTGCGTGGGCGGCGTGGTGGAGTGGAGAAGTGCGTCCAAGGGGTTTGGGTTTGTGGTGATTTAGGCTGATTCATTGGGCCAGATTGCTGGAATACTGGGCTTCTCATGAGTTGGGCCATAATGTGCGCTGCTCGTTAGGCTCGCGAGCCAGCTCGGCTCGCTCGTTCAAAAAATGAGCCAAAACTCCTGCTCGGCTTGGCTCGTTACACTAATGAGTCGGGCCAAGCTAGCTGCAAGCCTAGCAAGCTAGCGAGCATTTTGTGCAACCCTACTTGTGGGTACACAAGAAGCTACAAAGTGTGGAATGAAGATATTCGGGAGAAGGTCGAGATGGCACCCATTGAGGAGAAATTGACGCAACATCGGCTGAGATGGTTTGGACTTGTCCAACGGAGGCCTCCTGAGGAGCCCGTGCGTAGTAGGGTTCTAAAGCGGGCCAATAACGTGAAGAGGGATAGAGGTAGGCCTACACTGACCTAGGACGAGGCGGTAACACAGACCTTGAGGAGTGGAATAGTTCCAAGAAAGTAGCTTTCAATAGGAGCGCTTGGAGACTAGCTATTAGCGTGCCTGAGCCTTGATATTTATTTCTTAGGTTTCATCTCTAGCCTATCCCAACTTGTTTGGACTAAATGCTATGTTGTTATTGTACAAGAGAAGCCATAACCGAAGCTCTTTTTAAGGAGCTAGATCTCTACCGAACAAACCCTAACATGGCACCTCGTATTGGTTGCAACGGGGATCATGGTGTTTTTTAGCAACCGTATTTCTATGGCGTACATGTGACCTGTATAATTGGTCGAAGAAGATGTGGTGCTTGGTCGCCCATGTTGTGGCGACCCAAGGAGTTGACCGGCATGGTTGCTGGAACTTGTAAATAAACTCAAGAATAAGTTACAGCCTTTTAGGTGAATGGATCACACTAAGCTTATAGCCCCGTAAACACAGCGGTTGGCTCAATGGACAACCTCCATATATGAATTTCTAAGACGGTCCTCAACCTACCGTCAATTAGTATTGCAGATACCTCACGGCTATGTTAAAAATCAATTTTAGCATCTTATCCTGAGATCAAAGAATAGTCTATTAGTGAATTACGTTTGGGATAACATTGCTTACGCCAGTACTGACTTTTGTGAATCTCCATTCCAAATTATAGTTTGTTTGACTGTTTTTACCCTAGGTTTGACCGCTCGTTTTATAAAAACATTAAGTTATTCTTAAAATAATTTTTGAATAAGACAAGTGGTTAAATTTAGAGTTAAAAAAATTAAACTAACTATAGTTTAAATGGAGGTAGTATATGCATGCATGGAAACCTACCGTATTTTTCTATGCATATCGTAATACTTACCCTGATTTATCTTGTTCATTCTAACGCGGCCAAATCTCGGGAAGAGTTTGAATTGAATACAATAGGACGAAGAGAATTCTACTGCTACATGACTATTGCGTGCAGTGAGTGAAAAACCGGTGAAGAGCACATCTGTGTTTGCCTGGGTCAGCTCCACAGACCACACTACTGTATATCCAAACTAACGTAGTAATCACTAATTCATTATTACCTTATTATGGTCCGACCTGTCCGATTTCTCCTACTACTAGCTGCCTTCCAATGCAATGAAGATACTCTTCACATATGATCATTTAAGTTCAACATCAAGTACAATCAGATGTATAATGATCGAGCGCATTATTGAATACCGCGGTGCACATGCGACATAATTATACCTGACCAAAATGGACCTTAGCAAGGTGTCGGTTTCATTTGACTAACCAATAGAGTACAAAACAAGTTACTATATCTCATTTATTTGGCTCCAAATTTAAACAGATAGTTAATACAATATACTATCCATCAGCTCTCCACACAAAGGAAATGGTAACATCACACTTCAGAATGAAATATTTACGACCCTAAAGTCAACCTTATTTTGAAATAAATCAGTGCATTTAGTCAAGATCCAAATCTCAATAATTTATATTATCATTTATTTCTATATAACTTACGGTGGAACAGCCAGAATAAAATGGATAGTAGCAACCTAACTTATTAATTAGGTCATTCTCATTAAATAGGGTGCCAATGTTTCTTACGACGAGCTCCCATCTCAATAAAATGTATATCTAAAAACATACAAGTAACTATGTATCTAATTAACTATGCCTAAAGAAGCTATAGTTTGGAATGAATGCAGTAGCAAAGTGTTAGTGAAGAGAGGGGTGAAATGAGTTTCATGATGATGAAACCTTATAAACAAAGTTTCTGGAATATTTGTGTCTTACATATGTTGCTAGGAAACAACAAAAGACAAACCATGCTTTGTACAAAGCTATAATTTCCTCTATGAATTAAATATTTTCGTATACTGAAAATAAAATATAAATATGAAAACCTCCATTAAGGATGGCCTTAGAGAGCAGGAACCGGTGAAGATGCCAACTGCTGATTGACCAGAAATTTAGGACAGAGCTGTTTAATAAAAATTTAAGCCTACTATATGCAATGTCTTGTGCTTACGATCTCCACTAGCAGCCGATTGATTGATAAATTAAATTGCTCAAGACTTTGTGTGTTCTGCTGATAGTAGTCCTGGTCATACTGTTAAGAAATTCAGGACGGTGGAATGAGATATTTTTGTGTAATTGAAGTCTTAGTTATGCATAACTCTAGCTAGTACTAGCTGTGACGCGGCCAATCCACAAAAAAATAGCTGTATGCTTTGTTTATTCAGACATTTATAGTTCAGAGTTAATCATGAAGTAGTGCATGCTTATTCTCCTGTGGCCGCCATCTGTTCTCTACATCTGGGATCACATGTCTCGGCTGCATAAAGCCTCTATATAAGGCCGAATAGTTCAGCCAAGTTCAGGCCACAAGAAAATAAGCTTGAGCCCCTTCTATTAAGAGTTCAATTCATCCCGTCTTGCTGTTGATGATAAAGTCTCTCCGTTGTAGTCATGTACATCATCGAGAACAAAGGTGGCGCAGTCGCCCTTATGCTAGCGGCACTCTTCTTTGGTGGCAGCATGGGTCCTCCAATGATATACTTGGAGCGTAGGGGCCGGCTCCCGCAACACATATATCTTGACTACTCCATAGCCAACTTCATTGCTGCTGTCATGTTTCCTCTAACATTTGGTCAGATTGGAGACAGCAAGCCTGGCATGCCAAACTTCTTCACCCAGCTCAGTCAGGTGTGATATGTTCCATATGCATCTCTGTTTGTACGATACGACTTTGTTTAATTATTTATAGCTTGACCATTTTACCAACTATTATGGTTGTTAGTCCACTCTGTTAATTCTAAAAAAAAACTTTATTTAATTATTACGTAGAGCCTCTTGAGGTAACTATAAGTCGACTGTACCATCTTAACTTTGTTCCAAGTCAAATTATTCAATATTTGGAAATTTTCACAAAGTACTAACATTAGCCACATCAAAGAAATGATATGTAAATATAAATTTCATAATATTGGTCAAATATAAAATAATTTAACTCAGAACAAGATTTCCATAGTTTCTGATACACGAGAATAAGGATATATAGATAAACTTAACCATAATCTTGTTTAAATTTTAAACCTTATGTAAATAGTTTGTGATATATGGAAACTGGACTATTCATAATAGTTACTATGGACCTATATAGATGTGCTTTCAGAAAGAAGATGTTGTACAATGATTCACGTGTGTGCATGTTAGATATCATATAATGAACATGGATAACTGACAAAACCAATTCCATAACTCCCCGGTTGAGATTACAAGATGAATCTATTAAGTCTGATTAGAGCATGATTGGACAATGTCATGCTATAGTAAATAATCTCTAACGACAAATTAATTAGGCTTAATAGATTCATCGCGTGATTTCACGTTCATCCGAGTAATTAATTTTATAATTAGATTATGTTTGGTGCTCCCAATCTTTGGTTTATAATTGTTAAAGTAAATTTTGCAAACTATTTTCATCACCTAAACATACCCTTAGTTTTGCCATGGCCCAAGGGTGCGCAAAGCAAATGATTTTAGTGGCATATCACGGCCCAAAAGTCAAAGGATGGAAACACAGACAGCTGTTTAGACATCAGTAAATGAAATTATTCTTATTAAAAAATGGAATTTGTCTAAGAGTACAAAAGTAAAACCAACTACGTCTCTTTTTTTATTTCAAATAGATAGGGCAGGCCTACGTTATGACTAGTGAGGGCACAGGCCTTCGCTCAAAATTTTTATGCCAAGGTAAAATACAAATTTCTACCATATTCAAGCTCCATCAATCCATAAATTCTTAAGCTATGTATGCCCCCTCTCAAATTCTTAAGTTTAGTATGGGTACCTTTAACTGAGACTATAGCAAGGCGACAAATCACATGGCCGACAATAAATATTAAATAAGCGAGAATATGTACTTAAACCAAATGTACAGGATAGTCAGCAGCATACACAAGTTTGAGAAACCAGAGAGAAGTAAAGATGGGAAACAGAGAGTACCATCAGGGCACATAATTTTTTATCATCCAATTCACAAAACAAAGGTGTCAGTTGTCATTCAAATGCCTTCGCATGATTCACTACGCATCACGTGAGCACATATGTTGATTAAATCTTGTCATGGACAGGTGCAGGATAGTTGGCCCTCTGTTCTTATTGCTATGGCGAGTGGGCTTGCTCTCAGCCTGGGGAATGTGGTCAGCCAGTATGCATGGGCATTTGTTGGTTTATCAGTAACAAACATTGTAATGTGTAGCATGATTGTTGTGATAGGTATGCAAATGAGAGACACTTTTGGGTATTTTCCGGGACACTGCTTCTTATTATATTACAGATGTGGGTAATTGTTTGATCTTCTGGCACAACCATGAACTATTTCCTCGATGGGAGAATAAACAGAGCTGAGATTCTTTTTCCCGGTGCAGCGTGTTTTCTCATTGCAGTCTTCCTTGGCACTGCTGTCCATTCTTCTAATGCCAAGGACAAGGAGGAGAAGCTAGGCATATTGGCCGCCAACGGGTAGGTTTTTTTAGGGGGTTTATAGATAAATTTTACAATAATAACTGTTTATTCATTTGACAATCTGCAATTTGTTTGAAGGACAAAAAGAGATATAGAGTGCAACACGGAAACAGATGACAAAGGTAGCAGTATTCCAATATCTGAAGATTTACAGATTAGACCTAACGATTTTAAGAATGTTCATTAGCATTCATCAATGTTCTTATCAGTCTCACTGTTTCAGCACAAGTAAAAAACGACGCCAGCATGGATGGCAACGTCTCTAGTCAAGCAAAGCCCGGTAGTGCAGAGTTCATTTTACAAGTTGAGAAGAGACGATCAATCAAGGTTCATATGAATTATGTGAAACTCCATAAAATCATTTCTATATAGTTCCTGCATGATGCAGCGATAATTATTCTAACATGGAATTAATACGATGTAGGTGATAGGTTCCAACAGGCTCCTGGGCCTTGGGTTGGTATTCTTTGCCGGATTGTGCTTCTCTGTCTTCTCTCCAACATTTAACCTTGCCACCAATGACCAGTGGCACGTTTTAAAGAAAGGTGTGCCTCGCTTGGTGGTCTACACGGCTTTCTTCTACTTCTCTGTCTCAGGTCTTGCACTTGGTATCTTCGTGAATATCTGGTTCCTGTACCGGCCAGTAGCTGGTGTTCCAGCATCAACTATTGGAGCATATCTCAGAGATTGGAATGGTAGGCATTGGGCGCTTTTAGCTGGGCTGCTATGTGGATTGTGCAATGGTTTACAGTTTATGGGTGGGCAAGCTGCTGGGTTTGCTACAGCTGATGCTGTTCAGGTCATCTTGGACTCATTAAATTCATGCTACCATTTCTCCAACATGAAAGGTTCATTTTTGTTGTTTCCACAATAACACAGAATGTTATTGGCAGGCTGCACCACTTGTGAGCACATTTTGGGATATCCTCCTCTTCGGCGAGTACCGGAGGTCATCACGAAAGACATACATCTTGCTCACTAGCATGCTGACCATGTTTGTCATCGCAGTAGCGGTTCTGTTGGCATCAGCAGGTCACAGGAAAACCAGTTGATGCCAAACTAGTTTTGTGAAGTGAAAAAATTGTAAAGAGATGCAGGTGTTCTGTAAAGAAGTGTCTGCCAACCCGATGGCGAAAAAAACTGGCAGTGATGTATTATCTTTTCAATGATTTTCATTGTTGTCGTGCGTGCAAAATATATATTGAAGCAGGATAACCCACTCATGTTTCAAATATTTTTAAAAATAATTTATGGATGTAAATATTTTACTGGTCACCGTAAATCGATTTCACACTATCACTACTATACAAATATGTTCACCGCGCATTGTTGGGTATCTTGGTGTTAAGCCCTATTCAGATTATAAACTAAATACTATTCATTCTAACTTTTCACTATTCAACTATTTCTCCCTCTCACAGAACATGCATTCCCAGGACTTAGCTACAGTGTTTTTTACCCCAATCTGAGCACAAGCTTAGAGAATAAATCTGTAAACGCACGAATACCATGGTAGATTTCACCTCAGAGTATTCCAATGGTATCAAGTCCAAGGGAACATATGTCCACGATCTTCAAGTCTAATCAATCCAAAGACACACACTTTAAAAGGTGTGATAGAGAGGATTCTTATGATGTTTCTATAGATAAGTTATAGGACGAACTCCCAATTTAGCCACTCAATCTACCATTGCTTAGAGGCTGATACTATGCTTGCGGATTTATGCTTGCATCCACACACAACTCCCACTTAGAGGCTGATACTATAACCAAACGTGGAGGAGTACAAAGAGGGCTGTCACTACCCGTGGCATACCTCGTGTCCCACGCACAAGCAGCAGGGGTCGCACGCAGCAGCAAGCCTAACTTGACGGCGTGACGTGCATGGTCCAATTGTAAGTGCGTGTGAGCAGAGTAGCCTTGCTCTTTACAATAGCCTTGTTCTTTATTTATGAAACGTTGTTATCAATCGACAGTAGGTGTTCTTTGTCTAATCATTGTTCATGCTTAAATATTCCTGCATTGCTAATCTGATCTGGCGTGATGATAAAAGTATTTTAATAATGAATCAGTGATGGTTATACTTGATTATATTTTACAAGTTGATTCGAGCTCCATTCTTTCAATCGCTTCTGCATTAATATTGCTATTAGATTGTCTAATTGTTCCTACAGTCTGCACATCACCCGTTGATGTGTGTGACGTTGGAAACTAGAAGAGTGAAGAGATGTGCGTGTGTGTGACCTTGGTAACTAGAAGAGATGTGCGTTGGGATGTTGTTCGGGACATATGTCAGGTTTTGGTTGGAGAATTTTTATTGGCTCACATTCATCTACCCTTTGGTCGCTTTCTTGGTCTCACACATCGATTTGAATAGTGGCCAAGCAAAACAACCGGTAAAGACTTGTTCGGTTCCATCAGATTCAATCCGGGCCATGAATGATAAATATAATAAGAAAATTATGGTAGGTATAATAAGAGGCCGGGATTCATTCCGGGATAAGAGGTAATTTACTCACAATTGTGACATCAAAAGACGTGAAATCAATCCACTAGTCAAGAGGTGGGAATCATTCCGAGTCTCTAGTTATATCTATCAGTAAATTAGTTTTCGACTCAGAATAAATCCCGGTCTCTAGCTTTAGCTATCATGAATTTCTTATTATATCTATCATTTTCGGCCGGATTGAATCCGAACCGAACAAGCCCTAAAGAAACTCAGTCACTCGTGGTTTTGAGGAAGCTACTAGAATGGCATTTTCTGGTGGATATTTGCACTTTGACATAGAGAAAACTTCTCAGAATATACACAAGAAAACTAGAGCTTGAGGGAACATGTCATGTCATGTACCTTACTTCCTGGTGGATGCTTACAGCTTATGGAATTTTGCGTAAACCCCCTATAAAAGATGGTACTTTACATGATCTTGACATAACACAATATATCTCTTTTCGATAAGGATAACACATTGTATCTTATACTGTACATATACATATTCCTTATATTCAGTTTAATATGATATGTTACATGGTATAATTTTAATTTTTTGAAATGTGAAGGAAATAATTTGGAGTCGAGAGGAGTTGGATCATGGCACAATGCAACGGGAGGTCGTGGCATTTTTCTAGTAACCGTATTTCTATGTTGATGGCTGTCAGCTCAAGGTTACTAGCTCGGGTACATGTGACCCGTATGGTGGAAGCAGATGTGGCGCTTGCTCGCCCATATTGCGGCGAGCCAAGGAATTGACCCACGTGGTTGCTGGAAGCTGTAAATAAACTCAAGCATAGTTATAGGTGAATGGAGAGTGATCTCTTGTGGCCCCGTACACGTAGGACACGATGTTACCATAGTGGTTGGCTTTAGCCAACTTCAACGCATAGTTTTTAAGAAGGAAAAAATCTATTTTACTTCCTTCAACTATTCACTTTGTCCATCCCACGTCCTAACCAAAATATTAGCTTAATTTGCTCCCTTCTCCTATTTACACCGGCTCAACTTAGCCCTTAAGTCGGATTCCCACCAGAATTTGCTTGGTTTTGGCTCATGGAAATTAGCTTTGACCGCCATGTAATCTCGTTATGCGGACGCTCTGTACTATCCATCGCTCCTGACTCCTGAGCGGAGCTTTGCGCTAGTCACCACTGTTCGGCGCCAAGTCTCCTAGGCTCTGGAAGCCGGAAGCCCAATCGAGCAGGCTTCCTGACAAGGTGGCCGGCAGCTGCATGCAGGCAAAGGAAAATCGTGCCCAATCTGATGATGCTTCCTAACAAATGCATTCTTTTTGAAAACTTATATTGCACGTACAGTACTACAAAGCATTCAGGAGAGCAACACACAGAAATTTAAAATATGAGAAAAAATGGAGGTTTTGGAAGCAGTCAGCTTAGGAGGGACAAATGTATATCATTCAGGTTTGGGGTCTACATGCAGCTCACATGCATTTTCTTGTCAAACGAGATTGCATGGCAGTCAAAGCGCATTTAGATTGGTCAAAACCATGCCATGTAAGCAAATTCTGGTGGGAATCCCACTTAAGGGCTAAATTGAGCCGGTATAAATAGGAGAAGGGAGTAAATTAAGCCAATATTTTGGTTAAGGGGTGGGATGGACAAAGAGAATAGGTGAGGGGAGTAAAATGGACTTTTTCCTTTTAAGAATGGTGTTTATATTATCATATCACCAAGATATCGTACAAACCATACTCTACGACCTATAATTTTTTTTTGTTTTGGGTCCCTAATAAACTCACTCTCTACCATCTTCATCAATCATATTTATTTTTCATTTATTATAAAAACACCACTCTAATGTATATTGGCAGTCCCAACCCATAGTTTCTATAAACAATTTCTATTGTGCCATGTCACCTGGACACTTCATTAGAAACCATGAGTCCCAATGCATAATTTCTTCACATGGCCTCACATGAAATTTCTCTCTCCCAACTCGCCACCACCTTCTTCCTCCGGATACCTCATCTTCCCTGTCTCCCCATCGATCTCTCCCTGCTCTGTTCTAGCAATGAAGCAAAGCAACTCTGAAGCCAGATTTCCTTCACTGTAAAAAGCATAGAATACACCGTTTGAAGCACCAACTCTTGTGTCCCTGCTCTGTTTTCACTGCATCCTAAAATTGATTAGCGGAGGCGGTTATTGTACCATAACCTTCTTGGAAAATAGTCCATAAAGTAAATTGATTTTATGAGGCGGTCAAATGTAACCGTCCCCTAAAATGAATATAACCGACTCCGTAAATCAGTTCAGAAATTTGAGAATTTTAAATTTTAGTTCTTTCAAACGACTTCAGATGCGGAAATGACCAATATGAACGTTGTAGATCTCAAAAATTTAAGGAACTTTAAGGCTGACAACTTTTAAATTTGAAATCATCTTATCCACTAAAAGTATGTTTGAATGTTCTCAAATTTGGAATTCAAATTTCCCAAAACTCCTCGGATGGAGAAATGACCAATATGAAAGGTGTAAACCTCGAAAAGTTAAGAAACTCATTAGTTAACAATTGTTTCATTTGTCTTCGTTTAGGTCTAAAAAAACACAATTTACACTCAGTTTGGTATAATATGCTAGGAATCAAAACCGAGTATGGACACTAGTGTATTCTAGTGGTAGAGGTGGACACATGTGAAGGAGAGGTCGAGTGTTCGATTCCTGCCGGCTGCAAAGTGCTCAAATTTCCATGAAAAAGGCGCGGTTGGGGCAAGTCGCTGGTGGCTGGCTTACTGGGGCCCACCCTAATTATTTTCTTTTTGCTATTTTTTACCATATTTTTTGGCTTCGGCTGGAACAATTAACGCAACCACCTCCGTTAATGTCCGATTAACTGTGACCCCAGCTTGGAGGCGGTTGCAAAAAATGCCTCCGTTAATGCCGTTTAACGTCCTCAGTTAATGGTTTGTGTACACTACTACAAAACAGATTTCCAGAGACGAGCAAACCAAATTTTCAGAGGCGGATTTGAGTGCCGCCTCCGAATCAAGGCTTCTGTTAATGAGGGATTAATAGAGGCGGTTGTTGTCCGCCTCTGAAAATCGGCCAAAAAAATAAAAAAAACCTAGATAGGCCCGTCGAGCCAATCACGAGCCTGTCGAGCCCGTCTAGGGTGCTACCGCCGCCGCCGCTGCAGATCCGCCGGTGCCAATCGTCGCCGTCCTACCACTGCGTTGTCGGCTGATTTGCGCCGGGGGAGGAGCCACGCCTCCGGATCTACAGCCGTCGCTGCTCCACGGATCCGCGCCGCTCCTCCACGGATCCGCCGCTGCCGCTCCTCCTCCACAGATCTGTGCTGCTCGTTCATGGATCTGCCATCGCCACTGCTCCACCTCCATGGATCCGTGTTGCTCCTCCATGGATATGTCATCACTGTCACTCCTCCTCCACGGATCCGTGGTGATTGTGTAGAGGAGAAGCTCGACCTCCTCTTCACTGTGCCGCTCGTGGAGGAGAAGCTCTCGAGCTCCTCTTTATTCCGAGGGAGGAGGAGGAGGGGAGGCGTCAGGGGTGAGGGAGGGGGAGGAGGGGAGGCACCCACTTGTGGAGGAGAAGCTCGAGCTCCTCTGGGAGGAGGAGGGGAGGCGCCGTCGAGTTTGGGGGTCGGGGTCGGGGGGTGGAGGGTGGAGTCTGGATGAGAGTTGAGGTTATATAGTAAGGCCTGTTATTGGGCCGACTTGGGTTTCTTGGGCCTCGTTCTTTTCGGAAGAGGGCTTTTTAGTCTATCCGCCTCCGAAAATAGATTTATGGAGGCGCACATGTTAAAACGACCTCTTCTGAAAATAGATGATTAACGGAGGCGGTTGTTTTAAAATGTCCGCCTCCGAAAATGAATTTTTGGAGGCGGTCAGATGCAAACGGCTCCGAAAATAAAAGGTGTACGCCTCTGTTAATCATATAGATTAACGGAAGCGGTTAGGATTTCTGTCCGCCTCTGATAAAAAAAGGGCAGTGTCTCCTAAAATCTTATTTGTAGTGGTGGTACTAGTGCATATGCCACAAATGCATAGGATGAGTCCGTCCTATCTGCATGCTCATGCACAGTGGGCGGATGGGTAGGCACCAAGCCACGAGCTCGACTGCTCCATGGCCGGTGAGCCGGCGATGAGCCAATTATGGTGACTCGGTGGATCAGGTGATTGCCCCATGAGAACGTGTAGAGAAGAAATGCGGGATAGCCCAATGCCTGCGCGCTCGGGTCTTGGAGCTTTGGATACCGAGCCGAAATTGTTTCCTTTATGAGAAACGGTTTCCTCCTATCTGTCCTCGCGTTAACTTTCTTGACATTTCAGAATTTTACTTATGTGCCAGGCTAATTAATTTTATAAAAACTAGATGAGGTGAAAGGTTGGGACATAGTTTCTATAAATGTTCTCTATGCTACCATGTCAAGAACAAGAGATTTGTTTTAGATACTATCCTCTCAACCCATGGTTTCTTAACATGGGGCCATAACAATTATCACTGCACAATCTCCAATATCCGCTCCACTCTCTCCTTTCTTGGTCCTCACGGTTGCTCCCCCTATCTTCTCTTCAGGCTTCCATGGAGGGCAAATTATCTTGTTTGTTCTTTCAAATTGATTAATCGATTCATCTGTGAACAAAGATTTCAGGAATTTTGGTTGTTTGCTAGTCATCTCTGAGGTTGAGCAGCGGTGCTGTGCTGGCGGCCTGGCTGGGCATGCGGGATCAGACTGCGCACGGAGGGCAGGCTATGCCCATGAGGGCCACAGCTGCCAGTGAGGTGCCTGGGGACACGAGAACAGGAGATTGCGGCCACCATGTGGTGCCACGCTTGGGCATTGGGGAGAGCCATGTTGGGCAGCTAAGTGACACTACTACCTAATCAATTTTCAGAGACTTACGTGGCGGGCAAGGCGTCCGACTTCGACGTGGGGCTTCTGTTAATCGATGATTTCTAGAAGCGGGCAACCAACCGTCTATGTTAATGTCGTTAACTGATGTGGTCACGTTACAACACCCCACCTCCGTTAATGACATTCACAGAGGCAGTTGCGTTACAACAACCTCCCCCGTTAATGACATTAATAGAGGTGGTTATGCTAAGGCGCCCGCCTCCGGTAATCCTATAACAGATATGGTATTTTATTGAATACCCGTCTCCATCAAGTATTTCATACAAATACAAAAAAAATAAAAATCGATTTTGTCTGTAATTTGAGTTTTAAATCGAATTTAGTCAAGTTAAACATCTATAAAGCAAACCAAAATGCTCACGAATATGTAACAATTCATATATTTCAAGAAAATGTGTAACACAATTCATGCAATGTTCACAAACATGTAACAATTCGTACATTATACAAATATTCACAATACTACATCACATTGTTCTCATGAGAACCTACTAATCGAAGAGGTCGGGCATGGTGTAGTCATTCATGTTTATACCGCTCGTCCTATAATCTACTAGCACACATGATTCTTCATACATACCGGGAAATTTTGCCTACCTTCTAATTTTGTGCGCCACTTCTCATTCCGCCTTGCGATCATAGTTCTTGGTTTTTTCCACATACTTCCTGTAAGCAATAAATTTCAGATGTAACTTTGAGTGCATAAAAAGAATGTGTTGTAACTTACTATCATATGCAGTCCTCGAAATCCTTGTACCCAACTTTCTTGGACACCCACAACAAATCAAATACGGTATTGTCTATCCTAAGGACATATCGCAAATACAACCCAGTGGCCCAAAGTGCCCACACGACTACACCAATAAAAACGATAAGAACCTCAGATCTTGAAACATGAGAAATAATGAACCCAATAGCTATTATTGAAAGTATCATTTAAACTTACCCAAAGAGGTAGGCGACAAGGATACACCCGTTCCCCTTGATCTTCTACATGGTATTTAAGATGTATTGTCCTTTTCTATACATAATTTTGTTTTTCAAACGAGCCTGGACTTCAACTCATTGCAGCCTGTCCAACCCTGCCAGCTTGGGATCCGTGTTCGGTACATCATGGCTAATAATGGCGCTCTAGGTAATATGCATAAGAGATAGGTAATTAATATCATCATGACTCAGTTCCGCATATGACTGCATCCTGCAAGCACAAGTCATGGTCATGGTATTATTACTAGTTAAATGAAAGGATTTTGAGCGATGCGGAGGTGGTGCATCCACTTACAGGGAAAAAAGGTAGACTTGGGCGACGTCGAGGTGCTGGTGCCATTGCAAGCTATGCATGTCGCTGAACTCAACAGGGAGATAACAATCATGTCCAAGAGTAAGTACTCCTTAGGGACACTCACAACAAATCCCCTAATGCCTAACTTATCAACTACAAAGTTTCATAACTTTTCAAACTCTACAACTTTTATATCGGCCATTCTCCATCCGAGGTTGTTTACGAAATTTGAATTTCAAATTTGGTCACTTTCAAACTTTATTTTTGTTGACAAGATGAACTCAAAGGACTTTTCAAACTTGTAAACTACAATGTTTCATAACATTTCACGTTCTACAACTTTAATTTTGATAATAAAAGTGTTCACTAATCTTACATCTCTCTTCCAGTTTCATATAAACTTATATGAGAGATGTAGGATTTCTGAAAACTTTTATTACCACTTTGTCGTATGAAAATATGAACAGACTAAAAGTTGTAGATCTAGAAAAGTTATACAACTTTGTAGTTGAGCACTTTTTAATTGAATACATTTAGGGCTTCAAAAATTGTATTTCTCAAGTGCCTATGTTATAGAGTAGCGGCTGTGTTGATCAGCACAAACGGTTCGTGGCTTCAACCGGCTGTGTTGATGAGCCACTCATCACAAACTGTTCGTGGCTCCAACCGGCTACGATGAAGACCAACATAAACGGTTTGTGGCTCCAACCGGCTGCGTTGCTCGGTTCACTGATCACAACTGGTTGCATCCACCAACCTGCTGTGATAGTTGCATTACAACCAGCTCCCTTCAGAATCAGCTGTGATGCCCCATTACAGCCGATTGGCTCAAAACCGACTGTAAAGGGAGCGTTACCGAATCTGTAGTAGTGTTTTCATTGTCCTTGAGTCGAATCAACTTTTGTAGTCGATTTTAGCTCTGACAAGTCGAAGTCGACTGCCACTACGTGGATTATTCGGTTTGAAGTGCTCACGGTTCGATTTTGCCTCACGCTCGAGCTGCGTTAACACGCACCAATCTCCGGAAGATTTTCAATGAATACAATAGGACAAAGAGAAAAGTACCGTTATATGACTTTTGCGTGCAGTAAGTGAAAAAATCGGTGAAGAGCACATCTATACAGCACATCTGAGTTTGCATGAGTCAGCTCCACACTACTTTATATCCAAACTAACGTAATCATTATTACCTTATTATGTCCGACTTGTCCGATTCCTCCTACTACTAGCTGCCCTCCAATACAATGAAGATAGCTCGTCGTCACTTCAGATCTGATCATTTAAGTTCAACATCAATTGCAATCAGATGTATACTGATCGAGCGCCTTATTGAATATTGCGGTGCACATGCCACTTGATGACTGTACATTCAGTCAGATATTGTTAACAAAGCACTTGACCAGCATGGACGTTAGCAAGGTGTCGGTTTCATTTGACTAACTACTAGAGTTCAAAACTAGTTAATATCTCCTCTATTTGGCTCCACAATTTTTAAAAAATAATCAATATCATCATGTACTGTCCATCAGCTCTCCACACAGAGGGAAATGGTAACATCACACTAGCTTCAGAATGAAATATTTACACCCTAAGAGCCACCTCGTGGTTGAAATAACTCGGTGCATTTACAAAGGTTGTCAAAGGTCCACAGGTCAGTAATGTATGTTATCATCTTATATCTATATAACATACGATGGAACAGCCAGAATACAATGGACAGTAGGAACCTAACTTATTAATTAGGCCATTCTCATTAAATAGAGTGTCAATGTTTCTTATGACGTACTCCTACAATTTCAAATTGTGGGTCGTTTTGGCATACACAGGTACATGGATATTAAAATATATCTCGACATAACGCATAACTAAAAACATAGAAATAACTACATATCTTGACTATGCCCAAACAACCTACAACTTGGAACGGATGCAATAGCAAAGAGTTCGTGAAGAGAAAGGTGAATTGAGTTTCATGATGATAAAAGCATATTTAAAAAATAAATACGAAATCCTCAATTAAGAATCTTATAGAGCAGGAACCGGTGAAGATGCCAACTGCTGATGGACCAGAAATTTAGGACAGAACTAATGGAGACAAAACTATTTAATATAAATCTAAGCTTGCTATGTGCAATATGCCCTATGCTTACAGCAGCCAATTGATTGAAAAAATAAATTGCCTAAGACTGTGTTTCTGCTGTTAGTATTCCTGGCCATACTGTTAAGAAATTCAAGACGGTGGAATGAGATATTTTTGTATAATTGAAGTCTTAGTTATGTATAATTCTAGCTAGTACTAGTTCTGACACGGCCGATGCTCAATAGCTGTATGCTTTGTTTATTCGAACATTTATAGTTCATAGTTAATCATGAAGAGCATTCTGATTCTCCTGTGGCCGTCATCTGTTCTCTATTATCTGGGATCACATGTCTCTGCTGCATAAAGACTCTATAAAAGGCCCAATAGTTCAGCCATGTTCAGGCAACAAGAAAATAAGCCTGAGCGCCTTCCACTAAGAATTCAATTCATCCCGTCTTGCTGTTGACAAACTCTCCATTGGAGTCATGTACATCATCGAGAACAAAGGTGGCGCAGTCTCCCTTATGCTGGCGGCACTCCTCTTTGGTGGCAGCATGGGTCCTCCAATGATATACATGGAGCGTAGGGGCAGGCTCCCGCAACACATATATCTTGACTACTCCATAGCTAACTTTATTTCTGCTATTATGTTTCCTCTAACATTAGGTCAGATTGGAGCCAGCAAGCCTGGAATGCCAAACTTCTTCACCCAGCTGAGTCAGGTGTGTGATCTGTTCCACATGCAACCACTCTGTTTGCACTATACGACTTCGATTAAATATTTATAGCCTGAGCATTTACCAGCTATATTGTGGTTGTTAGTCCACTCTGTTAATTCTAAAAAAATATATATTTAATTATCTAGAGCCTCTTAAGGTGACTATAAGTGGACTATACTATCCGCACTGAAATAGAGGAGCACACACCACCTCTTGAATTTGTTCAAAGTCAGACTATTCTATGTTTGAAAAAAAAATCAATTAGTATAATTCACCACATCAAAGAAGTGATGGGTAAAAGTAAACTTCATACTGGATCTAATTTTTTATATATATTGTATAATATTGGTCAAACTTGTGAAAGGACCTCTAGCTAGTGGTTTAATGCACCTGAGTAGCATCTAACAGAATCAAGTTCGACTCTCTGTGGGAGCGATGGGTCTGGAATAAAGAAAGAATATGCAAAAAAGGTAGGGGTTTCCCCGACTACTTCGGTCAAAAAATATTGGTCAAACTTACAATAATTTGACTTAGAACAAAAACAAATTTACATTCCTTAGTTTCTGATCCACAATAATAAGGATAGGTAAACGTAACCGCATCTTCTTGAAATTTTGAACCTTGTGTGATTAGTTTGTGATATATGGAAATTAGACATAGTTACTATGGACCTATATAGATGTGCTTTCAGTAAGAAATTAATGTACGATCTTTCACGTGTGTGCATGTTATATATCAAGAATAATATCTGGCAAAAACTATGTTTCCCCTTGCTGAGAAAATAACTAAATTCGTATTGACCTCTTTTACAATGATTGTAAACTACTAGTGGTATTAAAGGTACTTTTCTTATCAAAATTCTTTAGACCGTTCATCTTAAAAATAAAAAATAATGAAATAAATTAATATCATTTTCTTTATTAAAAATATAAAGTAGGTACCGATCCATCGATTTTGGTACTTGGTCCCACTAATTTAAATTTTTTGGTACTTTTATCTATGTACTTGCTATCTTTTTCACCATACGATTCTATAAATGGATGGCTCTCATTATTCTCAATCATGGTAAACAATTTCTTCGATCTTTTGTATTATGTTTTATAAACCAATATCGTTCCTATGACTATTCGAAAGTATTGCCTTGGGAAGATAAGTATTTTAAATCTAGTAACCTGGATTTAATCAGATGGTTCACATGGTTTGGGACACGTATATAAATCTTAGAATACGACACAGTATAAAGATTTACCTTCTACCTATGCAAAACTTACAATTGGATAAAATTAGATAAATCAACAAAGTTAGATATGAGATATGTATAACTTAAACACATTGAGGATGAGAAAGAGAGATTACTTGGACCTGTTGGAATTGGGAAGGTAAGAGCCTGTCCAATTATCATACGGACAATACTGAATTAATTAAGTTAGTTCAAATACCTTATTGCATTGACAGAGAATGTTAACGAAGTAATGTGACAACATAAAACATTGTTGAATTATTTAGTGTTACCACAATAAAAGTAAAATATATTATAGTACTTTCTGTTTAATTCGTTGCTACTTAGTACGGGATGATCTGTCTTTAGTTTTGCCTTGGCTCACGGTGACCGAAGAAAAAGTTTTTAGCGAAATATTACCAACCAGAGGTCCAAGGATGCTAAAACAGTCAAGTGTTTGAAATTGGTAGAAATAAAATGTATTTTATTAAAGTAAATGGGATTTGCCATGAGTACAATAAGTACAACATATATATAGCTTTTTAATTCAAACAGACAGGCCCAATAGTATGTGTGCGGCACCTCTTATGTATACTAGTGACTGATACTGTAGCAAGGCAACAAACCACATGGCAGACAATAAATATTAGACCTCTTTTACAATGAGAAAATATGTAGTTAAACCAAACTTACAGGACAGTCATGATACAAAATTTTTTGAGAAACCAGAGAGAAAGAAAATGGGAAATAGATAATAGTTTAGGTGCACTTAATTTTTTATCACCCATTTCAAGAAACAAAGATATTTCTTGTTATTCAAATTTCATATGATTCACTACGCATCACTTGAACACATATATGGCTTAAGTCTCGTCACTTTTCATGGACAGGTGCACGATAATTGGCCCTCGGTTCTTATTGCTATGGCGGGTGGGCTTGCTCTCAGCCTGGGGAATGTGGTCAGTCAGTATGCATGGGCATTTGTTGGTTTATCAGTGACAAACATTGTTACGTGTAGCTTAATTGTTGTGATAGGTAATCAAATTCAAAACATTTTTCTATATTTATCTGCGACACTGCTTGTTGTGCTTTTACATATGTGGGTAATTGTTTGATCTTCAGGCACAACCATGAACTATTTCCTCGATGGGAGAATAAACAGAGCTGAGATTCTTTTTCCTGGTGCAGCGTGTTTTCTCATTGCAGTCTTCCTTGCTGCTGCTGTCCATTCTTCTAATGCTAAGGACAAGGAGGAAAAGATAGGCACAATGGCCACCAACGGGTAGTTTTTTGGATTTTTAATTTTGAGATTTATAGATCGAATTCACAATTACTATTTATTCATGTGACAATTTGCTATGTGTTTGAAGGACAATAAGTGATGTAGAGTGCAACAAGGAAACAGTTGACAAAGGTAGCAGCATTACAATGTCTGAACATTTACAGAGTTAAGAATATTCATTTGCATTCATGATTCATCAATGTTTTTATCAGACTCAGCCCCAGGAAAAAACGACGCTAGAATGGATGACAAGGCTTCTAGCCAAGCCAAGCCCGGCAGTGCAGAGTTCATTTTACAAGTTGAGAAGAGCCGATCAATCAAGGTTACACGAATTATATATGTGAAACTCCATAAAATTATTTCTATATAGTTCCTGCATGCTGCAGTGATAATGAGTCTAACATGGAATTAATACGGTTTAGGTGCTTGGTTCCAACTGGCTCCTAGGCCTTGGGTTGGTATTCTTTGCCGGATTGTGCTTCTCAGTCTTTTCTCCAGCTTTGAACCTAGCCACCAATGACCAGTTGCACGTCTTAAAGAAAGGTGTGCCTCACTTGGTGGTCTACACGGCTTTCTTCTACTTCTCTGTGTCAGGCCTTGTGCTTGGGATCGGCGTGAATATCTGGTTCCTGTACCGGCCAGTAGCTGGTGTTCCAGCATCAACCATTGGAGCATATCTCAGAGATTGGAATGGCAGGCATTGGGCTCTTTTAGGTGGGCTGCTATGTGGATTGTGCAATGGTTTGCAGTTTATGGGTGGGCAAGCTGCCGGGTTTGCTTCAGCAGATGCTGTTCAGGTCATCTTTGACACATTAAATCCCTCTTACCATTTCTCCAATAGGACAGATTCATTCTTTATTGCCACAGTAACTGATAGAATGTTCTGGGCAGGCTATACCACTCGTGAGCACATTTTGGGATGTCCTACTCTTCGGCGAGTACCGGAGGTCATCACGAAAGACATACACCTTGCTCACTAGCATGCTGACTATGTTCGTTATCGCAGTCGCAGTTCTCTTGTCATCAGCAGGTCACAGGAAAACCAGTTGATGCCAAACTAGTTATGCGAAGTGAAACAATTGTGAAAATATGCAGGTGTTCTGTAAAGAAGTGTCTGCCAACCCGATATCAACAAACTGGAAGCGATGTATTATCTGTTTTAATAATTTTCATTGTTGTTGTGCGCGCAAAATATATTTTGAGGCTTTTGCTAAGGTACTCTTAAATGATTATACAAGGAAATTATAAGGACATATTACCTCTTACTAGGTAATATATAGTTAATATTTAATATTTATATTTTTAAATCCGAAAATAGGAAAAATATCTTCTTAGTTAGATATAACTCGATTGAGTTAGATTTAACTTTCTTTTTTTTTTCACATCTCATGGATTCACACAGATCTATTAAACAAAACTAAAATGGAAGGTGTAGGGACCGGCCAGTCACATGCATGCCTGATCACTTGTCACGTAAAAAAAAAAGAATGTGGCATGCTAAGAAAAAACGTGACATTAGTAACAGTTGATGGCTGTTCACATGTGTCATGTAAAAAGAATGTACTCCCTCCATTCCAAATTATTAGTCATACTGAGTGTCATTTTGAATGTCTAAATTGATGACATCTTCTATGAGCCTAGACATATAGTTGTCTAAATTTATAACATCATCAATGAATATAGTAAAATGTCAGGATGACTAATAATTTGGAACGGAGGGACTACATGCCAAAAAAAAAATGTTAACTTGACATAGGTAGAACTTGATGAGTATTTATGTGTGTCATGTTAAAAGAAAGTGGCATGCTAAACAAATTGCATAATGTCTCAACCTTATGCCTAAAAAATAACTTGATGGATTTGAAAAAATTAACTTGATGGTTATTCTAATAGAAGATGGCGTGATAAGAAAGAGGGAGACAAGATTAGGGGGTGGAGATAAGGAAGGGCATAAATCCAGGGATTTTCTTTTCTTTTCTTCAAATGTTTTAATGTTTAAAATGTTTACTAATTCTAAAAATTGATTGCTGAGATCCATACGAGGCATTACCTCTTGGAAGGGGAATGGAGTACTTTAGCATAGCCCATATTTTGAAGCAGGATAACTTACCAATGTTTCAATATTTTTAAAACTATTTTGTGTAAATATTTTATTGGTTTACTACAAATCATATTCACACTATCATTACTATTAACGTAATTTAATTTCACAACCAGTTCGTAGGTGGTCTTTACTTCAGTTTTTGCATACTGTGGTAAAAAGTCGGGATTGAAATGACGTTTTTTTCACCACGGGTCTGGTCCGCTGGTGAAAATTATTTGCACAGCTGTTTAGATAATCAAACCATGGTGAAAATTGATCCATCACGGCCGATTCATCAAACGAACCAGCAATGATAATTGTGATATGATAATTTATATGTTTTATATATTTGAAAACAGCTCTAAGCGGGTCCATGCTGTGGGCGAGCTAGGATGGCGAGCATGCTCGCCGTAGCTTCCTCATGCCACTGTGCCCTGCTGGAGCTCCACCAGTGTGAGTGAGGGAGGAGAGAGTAGCTGATATTTGTAGATCATGGTCAGCTCACAGGGACCCACGTGGTGGTGGTGGGTGTGGCACGCCAGCATCCAGGACGAGATCGGGGCGGGCGGAGATCTTTTGGGGCTTATGCTTCGAATATAAACTCTCTATATATAATGAGGTAATCACAAAAAAATACATTTCACTTGTACAAAATAAGTTGTCACATGTTTTTCATACAAGTTCATGCCATGAGTTTATACATCAAAATGCGTCCAATAATTCATACATATCATTTAAGACAAATTTTTCAACAAGGAGTGCCACTTAACTAGATGATACAATGTTCTATATCTTGGTTTGCAACTGATCGAGAATGGATTCAGCTAGTAGTTTTTCTAGCGTCCATATTTCGTTCGTAGCTGGTCTGTCAAATGCTCAACAGTTTTGAGGACAAGCTTGTAGCCCTGTGGTAGTCGAACGAGATCCTCTGCAGTTGGTAGTAGCGCTGGTGGGAGCACTCCCCGCGCAACTTCGATCCCTATGATAGGACTCACGTGTCTCCCCAGGAAGGGTATAGACTAGTTAGAAACAACAATGATAGTTTGTCTCCTATCTTGATCCATCATTGACTGGAGGTAGATTAAGTGACTTACCTTCAGCAAGTTACAATTAACTTTTCCCTTCATCTCAGCTGCCGAAACCCAATCCAATGGCTCCAAATGTTTCTAATATATGGATATATGGATCATAGATTTAGTTCATCAGATCATTCAAACACACAGAAGATAGATTTAGTTCATCAGATCATTCAAACACACAGAAGCCAAATCAAAAATTCAAATAAAAAACAAGAGGAACTTCGGACATTCCGCATATACTTAGTTCTTAACATCAAACATTAAAATTCAAATAGGAGTAAAAAGACACTGAAAGTTTATAGCACCAAGTGCTACCAGTGAACAACCATTACAGTTGTAGGGGATTTTCACTTGTACAATTAGGACATAAAATACAATAGTTAGTTCACAAAATACTATAGTTAGCCCTGTCGAAAATAATATCAACTAGATACTAGCTAGAGCATATTTTGGTATAGAATATTATCATCAACACAAAATTTTGGGTGTCAAGAACTATGTAGAACTTGCAATGACAATGTAGTCTTGAAGCTCCACATTTTCTCTATTACTGACACCATTACCCTTCTGCTTGGTTCTGCACAAGGTGAATTTTCTTTTGTTTCGCAGCAAATTGAACTTCATTTTTCGAAATTAAAAAACTGAACTTATCATAGTTTAACAAAGGATTGCAACATGTGAGATGTTCATATTGCATTTTGCATACCTTGCACTTTCCCCATTGTTGTAACTATCAAGCCAGGTTCTGTGACACCTTGATTATTTTAGTAAACCTCGTTTTTCTTCAATGGTGGACCACTCAGCAAGGCATCCATTTGTTGACCATTTGGTTCATTATTTCCCTGGTCCTTAGATGGCTTGTTCATATCACTAGTAGATAAATTAAGTTTCTCCTCAAACAGTTCACTAAGACTCTAAGACAATCAAGGGAGTTAAAATTGAGACTAGAGGGGGGGGGGGGTGGAATTGGTGTTGGATAAAAATTCTTCCAATGAAGAACTCGACCTATACACCGATTCGAAACCCGAGTACCTTTCTCCCTAAGAGGCCAAGATCTTGAAGCAACTAGTGGCTAATGTTCTTAGGAACCTAGTAGGGAAGCAATGAAAGAAAAGTAAAAAACGAACGAGCCGAATCAAACGAAACTGCACAAAAACAGTGCGAACCGACTAATTCGGTGGCATGCAATAAAACTGATCAAATGAGTGAGTCCGTATAACACCTTAGAGATAGAAGGACCGATTGATTCAGTGAAGAAACTTCCAGGGAATGAATCAGTAGGTGGGTTTTTACACAGAACACCCTGCAGGCCACTGATTGACTTGGTGCCAACCAGGTCGGTTGTAGACCGAATCAGTGGGTTCCCCCAAAAACTTTGTTTCACGGAAAAACTCAAACTTAGATTCAAAATACCTCACACGGTTTGATTCAAGATTTGGGACATCTCAAGATTACCCCATGGGCAAATAGATGTGAGAAAATCACGTCCAAAACCCCATTGAATCGAGAGGAATTGAGAAGATAAGATTCACGACCAAGAACATGAAGAACACCAAAAATTATTGATTTCCACCCAAATCTCTGTGGATTCTAAGAAGGGATGTCACAAGGTATAGGATTACTAAGGATCTACGAATGATTCTTCCAAAGAAAACACGAAATATTTGAGCCCAAAATGAAGAACAAGACACAGACTAAAAATCTCAAGGGAAAAGAGATGAACTCGAGAGATTAGTCATCCAAACCATGTATGATTAGATTATACACGAATTCTTATATACCATCCACCCTTCACCCTAACTACTTGAAGACTATGGGCTAAGCTATGGTCACTCATTTAACCTAGCTAAACTACAATTAAGCTCACTCTTGGCCTTAGGGAATGTAAAACTAAGTGGGATGGAGAGGAGAGCCAAAGAGTTAAACTTCCCAACCAACCATCTCTTTCGTATATAGAGAAACTATGGGCTAACAAAAGGTCTAAATTGTTGTAAATTTACGTAAATAAGGGACATGCTTTCACAAATAAATAAAATGATAATTCCATGAACAACAAGTACACTTCTCAAATATTTCCAATACACGAGTACATTTGACAAGTCCATCCATGATCATGTCCAAATCAGTGAATATATTAAGAAGATGAAGAAACCAAATAAACAATAGAAATATGTTTTTTATGTTTTGCTCCCAGATACCTGGGTTGCTGCCCTAGGCAGCCTTCCTTCGCCAAGGTGATCTTATCCTCAAATACCGTCACAATTCTATTCATTTTTTTAAAGAAAACTATAGGGGAATACCCCACAGCGCACATTTCAAAGAAATGGTGTCGCACCCAGGATTTGAACCCTAGGTGGGAGCCCCCCAGCCAATGGTCTTTACCACTCCAACTGTGAGCCCCTTGACAATTTACAACTAGTTCTTTACCAATTATAGATCAATTCATGAGTCAATTATTAAATATCAGAAACTGAACACCAAAGAAGTAGTAAACGAACATAACTACACCAACAAAGCAATGAAGCCAACTAGGCAAAGTACAAGACTAAAATCCTGCGATATTGTCACGCTATTGTCTCACTACGCCGATATTCATCATCGAGCAATTTAATTGGCCTAATCATGCAATCACTCCGAAGAGTTAACTAGCAGATTATACAATTTAAAAAATGAAAAACATTGAAAATTAAAGTTAACTCACTGCATGTAGGTTGTCTACGTGGGAAGACAAGCTCAACACACACAAGGTTCTGTCCCAGAAAATCAATTATACCGCTCACGGTTGAGTCTTCACCGACGGGAGGTTAACGGAGATACTAGAGCCGATGTTGATGCCGTGGGGATTGTCCATAGCAGTAACCCGAGAATCAGGCGAGCACCATGCTGCAGAAGACCCAGAGAACCAGGCCATGGTCGGCGACAAGAAGAAAAGGGTCGCGCGACACCACATAAGTGACCTCATAACAACAGCAAGAAGCACAGCGATGCCTCCTCACTAGACAGAGGCGCACAGAGGAATAGAGAGGATAAGATTAGTGAGCAAGAACACAAAGATCACAAAAAATCTTCTATTTCCACCCAATTCTGTGGATTCTAACATGGGATTTCGCAAATCACTAAGGATCGATGAACGATTCCTCCAAAGAAAACACGAAAGATTTGAGCCCAAAACGAAGAGCAAGATGCAGACCAAAAATCTCACGGGAAAAGGGATGAACTCGAGAGATTAGCCATCCAAACCATGTATGATTAGATTAAGCATGAATTCTTATAGAGGTTAGTAGCTAACATCCACCCTTCATCCTACCATTTGAAGGCTAAGGGCTAAGCTATGGGTAATCACTCCCTTAACCTAGCCTACTACCATTAAGCCCACCCTTAGCCTTAGGGAATGTACAACTAAGTGGGGTGGAGAGGAGAGCCATAGAGTTAGCCTCCTCAACTAGCCATCTTTTTCTTACATAGAGAATCTAAGGCCCAACCACGTAGGGACAATAAGGTCGATTTTGGTAGGATACGCATTGAACGGGCACGGTTCGTCTCAGCCTTCCCCTCACCTCGAAGCAAGCCCAAAGATGTCTCCACATGCCATCCACCTTCACCTTGACCGCACCAAGTCCATCCCCTATTTTTGAAGCCCAAACTAGGAAACCAACCGTCTAGTTGGTTAAGTGGTGCCACCTAAACCCTTTCATCTGACGCAGCACGCCTTGACAAAGCCCAATTTTGTGTCCCAAACTGGTCAAACCTATCGTCGGATGGTTTTGTGGAGAAACCACCGAAAACCCCTCAGCAAGTCATCACATGACTTGCCAAAGCCCAACCTTCGAGTTTGTGGTTTTGTGTCCAAATATCTGAAATCCCTTAGCATGTCACCGCACGACATGCAAAGGTCCCAGTTTTTAGACGAAACCGATCAAACTGTTGGTGAAGATGCATGTCCGGCATCCGTCAAGTGCCACGATGCTTTCGAGGTCTTTCACGCCTCCACCGCAATGGCAAGCTTACTCGATGCTCGCCATCGCCATCCTTCTTGACGTGGTCGATGTTATCTCCACATTGTACCCTTTCTCATCCATGCAGCATGCGAGCCACCCGTTACTCCACTCGGCATCTTTGGTTCCTTCTGTCGAAGCCTACTCCTGTCCGCCCTTCACTGTATGTGTCCTTTGGCATGAACCTTTTGTTTGTCCTCCACGACCTAAGCCTAATCGCACTTATCCTTCACTTGGTCCATCGGTGTGACATTTCATGTCTAACCTTCACCACACACCATCGATTGTCATGTCATACCCTACACCTGCACATCAAAGCCAAGAGCTCATCACACACGATGGTTGTCAATCCCTCATCATCTCAGGGTGACCACTACTGATTCACATGTTTAGTAATAATGCATATGTAGGAACACCTGAAATTCCAATGCCCTCTCACCGATGATGGCATTAGTTTTCCTTCGGTATTGTGATTGATTCATCGACTCTTATAAAGAACAAGTTAATTAAGCATACCATAGTTGTCGTGTGTCTTGCAGTCTGCGCATGTTCTTGTACATGTGTGCGCGCTTGTGTACAACTTTTACTTCAGAAAAAGGTCATAGTTTTAATGCACCGATTGTAATTTGTACTATACAAATATGATAAAAATTTAAACAGATCCTAATGCAGCGGCACACAGGCACACATAGTTACGACCTCAGCTAGACATTGTCCGAGGTAGTAACACCTTTACCAGCTACTCACTTCGTATCATAAATTTACAATTGTAGGACCAAGAGGGGACACCAATGCAACATGGAAAATTACCATAATACCCCTATAAATTGATTTGTTATTTTCATAATCATTCCAGAAGCACATAATCTTGCAAAACAAATTGTAGTCGGTTCAACATAATCAACAAGTTGGTGCTACACATGTCATTACACTAATTGGCACACGTACAACATAATAAACAATGTTGTACTACACCAGTTTGAACTATCGTGATAAGTGATTTCCCGCCTCCGACCACCAGTAGAGCCCTCTCGAGGGGCAAACCAGCAGCCCCGTCTACGTCTGCTTCCATGGGGGGCAGCACTTTCTTGATGGCAGACTCGTCCGCGTCCGCCATCGGATGCCCCTCCACAAGCACGTAATAGCAGCTAGCCCGGTTCCGGTTCGTTGGCACTTCAGTGGACACCAAATCGCCCTCTTCAGCAACCTCAATGTCACAGTCTTCATCCTCAGAATCGAGGACATACAGGTTGCCTTCCACATCGATTGATGCACATGCGCTTTTGTCTGTGATGCTCCCGCCCATGGATGGATCCACCAAATTGCATCTCAACAACGGGCGGTTTGACAATACTTATCTTGGGGCCAATGCCTTGTCGACTACGGATGCATCCAACACACCTAGGGTGCTTCCCGCAGCCTCGAGACATCCGCGTGTCGAGGTCGAGGATGAGAGCTACTAGTGGAGAAGAATGGGGAAAGGAAATCTGCAGGGATGGAGGCCGATATGCGCGTGGTTTTGGGTTAGGGATTGGGATTGTGGATGGATTGGGATCAGACCTAATGCGGGAGTGTGTTCGGTGGAGGATAAGATGTGGGAGACCAAAGGAGTGGCTAGATGGCATCCGTGTGAGGTGTGTAGCTATGCAATACAATATTTTTCTTTTGTCCCCCCCCCCTTGAGGTTTGCGGCGTGCGGCGTGCGGCGTGTAGCAAGCTAGATCTAGGTCTGTCTTATCTTTTTCCTGTGTTTTTTTAGCCTTCGAGAGACTTCTATGAGTTTAGGAAGAGCGATAGATCAACAGATGTGTCGTACTCATGACTGTGATCGCGAGGAAGGGGAGATGGCAAACACTTAGATATGATATAGCTTATGGTTTGCAACTTTTTTTGGATATATTTGAATTATATAACCGCAAAAGTTTATGAGACGGAAGGAGTACTACCTTCGTGCATATTGATTGTTTCCGTAGCCACCTTGCATATTTTAAAAGGCTACAGCTTGTGAGTTGTAACCTTGTTGTCTCCTATACGTTGAAAAAATCTTTTTATTTCTACTAGTTCCTTTGGAACCTTCGCTGAGAAATTGTAAAGAATTACCTTATGAAACAAATTGTAAACAATTATATTCTGAAAGAAATTGTTAAAAGTTGATGCCCTCATATTCAGTGACAAGCTAGTAAACTGAACATAACCTAGCTATGAGTTTTCTTTCGGTGAAACCCTGACCATTGGGTTGGAGTTCTCGACTAGTTATGGATTGTCGTATGTTTCAAGAGTTATTGCAGTATTTAACTGACACATCATTTCAATGACAGGCAACATGCATGTTTGTTGACAACGAGGTAGAATTCGTTAATCTGGAGATCTGTATGTTCATTTTCTTAGATATGCGCATAGGCCACAATTACTCATATAACAACGCCATATATGGTGAGGATCAGTTTTATTAGGTGGTAAGTGCCAGAACACAATAGAAGTGCAACGGCAATGGAGGATTGGTTACAAAATGATATCATTGTTGGCACTGTTTGGTTCATATGTGGGCAGGGGCTAGGGGATTTTAAGGGGGCTATTTACACCCCCTGTTCCACAAGGAAGCTCTCTTGCCACCTGAATTCACTATGCAAATAGCTGAGGCTTGCAAGGCAAGAGAGACACTTGAGTTGATTAGAAGTTCTTGATCAAGGTTAAGAACATCTTTAGTGCTTTAGAGAGTAGCAAGTTAGCATCCTACCTTCTCTTCAGCTAGCTTAGGTCAAGTGAAGATCATTGGCTTGTTACTCTTGGGGATCGGCATCACCTTGACGGCTTGGTGGTGGCGATCTTGGTGGGCTCACAAGAAGATTGTGTGAAGTCCCAAAAAGGTGTACATGATATTGGAATCCGCTATCCCAGAGTGGGGGAATGGATATGCATTGCGAGAGCACTTGATCCTTGTGCGAATCAAGGGGGAGCGGTACCCTTGTGTGGGTACTCCAATGAGGACTAGGAGACTGTTGCCGACTCTTCAATACCTCAGAGAAAAACGGCATTCTACTCGATCTTTCTTTACATTTCTGCAAGTTTATTTCTGGTTCTTTCAATTCCTAGACTTGTTGTGTTAGTATGGTTGGACCTAGGTTACAAACTTTATCATCATCTAGATAGTCACACAAACTCAATACTAGGCACATGGGGTAAATAGGCTTGCTTGCATAGGATTGTTTTATTGCAATTAAACTTTTAGAAGCCTAATCCCCCTTCTTAGGTATCTTGATCCTTTCATCATCCTTAATTGTGGAAAGAGCTCTACTTAGGTTTGGTGATTCCAGATTGACCAGGCCACTAATATAATGATGGTAATATATGTTATATTGATTGAGATTGTGATCGTCGTACCTAAACCTTTCATTTAATTAAGAAAAAAACATTAAACTAAATACACATGCAAAATAATCATGGAATATGGATCATGTGCTTACTAACACCTAATATAGAATAGTATCTAGTAGTGGAATATAAGACACACAAAATACAAAATGGCATGAGGGTGAAAAGGGGTTCATAAATAGCATGGCAGTGTACCTTAAAATCATTTTGGAGCTGACTGGTCTCCATATGCCTTTCCTCGGTTTAAAGAGATATTGTTAAACTGGACCAATACTTAAACATGTGGTAAATGTCACTACTACAAAAAGAAAACTTAGCCATGACCTTTGGAGGGTAAATGTCACTAATATGATGGTAAATGTCATCAGTGGCATACTGGGGCTCCCTACCAGCCATTGTTAATTGTAGTCAGGCCGGCAGTCCAGCAACCACAATGGTTAATAGATTAATCGAGCCAGACGGTGTAAAGAAACCATCATAGTTAATAGGCGATTAACTGTGACAGTTATTGTAAACGATAGCCTTGGTTAACATATTAACCGTTGGAGTTTTTTTAATGTAACCCGTTCGGTTAATAGCGATTAACCATGAAGGTATGCAAAAGAGTGCCCTAGCTAATGGATTAATAAGAGGCATTTATTGTTAGATAACTGCTTTGGTTAACATAAGAGTTGTTTTTGCAAATACCCCCCATGAAGCATTTTTCGTGCCTCCAAACCCTATCCATCTCTCTCTTTTTCCCTCTCTGACTCTCCTCGCTGCCACCTCCTTTCCGTCCCCTTCTCACCATCCTCTGCTGCCTCCCCGCGCCTGCCTTGCCGTACCCTGCACCAGCTATGCCACACCGGTCGCTCCGCTCCGCTACGCCCCTCCCCGTGTCGCCTCCTCTCCAACCCGCCTAACTGCCCTCGATCTCAGCTCCCTTTGCATCTCCCTGTATAGAAAGAAGGAGCTGCATGCAGCCGCGACGATGGCGAGCCGTCGTGGCATGAAGAGTGAGATTAGTGAGAATTGAGATCCACTACACCTCTACTTCAGCGTCAATGCCAGGACTGACCTCACGCCGTCGCACCTGCTCTAGTACACCATGGTTATTTCAAACTGTTATAACGGACGCCACGTGGTACAGTGCTTCATTACGTTGACGATCTGGCAGGCTGGACACACAAATCTAAGCTTGCCATGTGTACCGCAGTAAACGTGACCACAATGCTGCAAATTGCAGATCTCGTGTCGTGTTCCTAGCAGCCACCATAACCTGTCGGCTTGTCGTTCCTCCTGCCAAGAAGGGCTAGCTAGCCAGCGCCTGCAACCTGCATGTGCGGTTCTATACACCAGGGAAGCGACGTAACGAGTTTCAAGTGCTTCTCAGGAAAACATTCAGAAATGCTGAATCTTGTCGTGTGGTTAAGGATTTTCTAATTCTTTAGCGATATCGCCTGATAGGAGACTTATGTTGTGGCCAACATAAGTTGTCTGCTTATTTGGTTAGATTGGATCACGTATAAATCATGTCTGCCCGAGTTCGAGTCTATATTTGAGCACAGGCACTCGTATTTCTATTTGTAGGAACGTTGATAGCTTGTTTGGAAAGAGGTGCATTGGATTGAAATTGTGGGAATTGAGTCTAAATTAAACTAACCTCCCCTCAACTCCTCTCATTTTACTTATATATCCGCTGCTTTCTAAACAAACTCGGGTGCCTGGATTTAGATTAACCAAACAATCCCTTATCTAGTTGGCAACGTATTCTAGGAGAACTCAATTCTCGTGAGAACTATGAGAACTCAAATCTGGGCCGCATGATCTTCATCCAAGGGGAGCGAGTAGGGAGGGGTGGGAGGGGGGATTTGTAAAATCACCACCCCCTTAATTATACTTTTGTAAATCCACCCTCACACCTTCCCCTTGGATGAAGATCATGCGGCCTAAATTTGAGTTCACATAGTTCTTATGGGAACTCAGTGCGAAATAAGATTTTTAAAGACCAATATTAGAACGTACAGAAGTGACATAAACTTTGTAGGAACTGCTGTCTTAGTTCGTCAATCATGTGCAGGAATACCTGAAACTCCTTTGACATCTGACCGACGTCATTGTTTTTCTTCTGTCTTGCGATCGACTCAGTGATTCTGGTAATAAAGAACATGTTACTACAAGCATACAAAAATTACTGTGCCTCGCAATCTGCGCGTGTGCCTGTACATGAATGCGCGCTAGCTTTGTGTCCAATTTGTACTCAAGAAAAAGGGCTGCAATGCACCGATGGTTTTCTAGTATACAAATGTTAAGGCCAGATCCTAATACATCGTCAGGCACACGCAGCTACGACCGCAGCTAGTCGTGACCTTTACCAGCTATTACCTTCACGCATCTTGATTGTTTCCGTACCACTCTGTATGTTTTAAAAGGCTACAACTTGTGAGTTGTGATCTTGCTGTCTCCTACATTGAAAAATCCCACTGTTTCTACTAGTTCCTTCAGAACCATCGTTGAGAAATTGTAAAAAAAAAAAAATTAATCTTAACATATGCATGGATATTTGAACTTCATCAGTTCCTCCACTTATTACAGAGTGACAACTCAATATAACTCCATGTATGAGTTTTCTTGTGGTGAAACCTGACCAACTCAGATTCAAATCCTCTACTAGACACAGGCGTTTGTATTTCTCTTGGATTATTCCAACATTTAATGAACACTCTTCCTTCTAGACATCTACTCCACAACAAGGTACAAGAAGTGACTTCATAAATCTCAAGATTTGATGCTTTAGTTAGTATATAGGAGATGTTCATATAGGGATATGTTTGCATACGTGTATATATGCATGGAGATCGATGAGTGTATGTGCGCCCACGCCACATAACCCAAGCCCATACCTTTCAAAATTAATCGATGTATGTACTGTGGTTGATGACGGCTACGTGTCAAAAATTTTACAAACCCTTTTCACCGATCCGAATAGACACCAAAAGCTCTGCCGTGGTATATTATTTCTGGGAGAAAAAAGGAGCATCTGAGACCCACACTTCCCCCACACAACTTCAGTTTTTTTTAAGAGACTTGTAATTAATTAAGTGGCAGAACAACACCCGAGGGCGACGACAATGGAGGATTGGTTACAGACCTATGTGAATGATGCCAATGTTGGCACTGTTAGCGTTCATATGCGGGAACAGTGGAGATAGAGAGGAATGCCAACATCCACACATGGCCTTGCTTTTACAGAGTCCGCTAACAAAGCACACAGATAACAGACCCATCCATAGCATCCACCTGTCCGCCAATGATTTTTACTTTCAGACAATTGTCAACACCCACGGTCTCACACTTGTCAAAAAAGAAACACCAACACCTAACCCACAACCAAAAGCAATAGCAAATTACAGTACCAAAAAAAAGGCTAAAGTGAAAGCATAGCCAAACCACACCATCTCATCTCCCGGCGACCTAAATAAAGCAACCAATCCCCACCGCCCACCTCGCGCTCTCACTTCCCCACGCACGTACGGACACACACTGCAAGCGGCGGGCGTCTCGTCACCGTCCCCGTCCCCGTCGAACACCTCGCTCTCCCCACCCAAGACGACGCAGACGCAAGCCGGCCGATGAAGCCCCCCGGCCGCCGCGGCCTCCTCGCCGCCGGCGCGTGCGCGCTGCTGCTCGCGGCGTTCTTCCTCGTGGCCGCGCTGGTGACCACGCCGCTGGCGCCGTACCTGATCCCCCCGATCGCGCTCACCCTCCCCTGCCTTCCGGCGGTCACTGCTCCCTCGGGCTCCGGCTACTCCCCGCCGGGCGTGGCGGCGATGGCCGAGGCCGCCGTCGAGTACGCCACGACGGAGACGGTTCCGCAGCAGTCGCGCGACGAGATCGCGCTCTCGCTCGCCGTGCTCCGCCGCCGCGCGCCGCTGCGGCTGCTGGTGTTCGGCCTCGGCCGCGACTCGTCGCTCTGGCACGCGCTCAACCCGGGCGGCGCCACCGTGTTCCTCGAGGAGGACCCCGCCTGGTACCGCGTCGTGCGGGCCCAGTCGCCGTCCCTCCGGGCCCACCTCGTCGCCTACCGCACGCGGCTCGACCAGGCGGACCGCCTCCTCGCCACCTACAGGAACCACCCGGCCTGCCTCCGCGGCTCCGGCGAGAACGCCACCCACCTGCGCGTGCGAGGGAACTGGGCGTGCCCGCTGGCGCTGCACAACCTGCCGCCGGAGGTGTACGAGACGGAGTGGGACATGCTTATGATCGACGCGCCCAAGGGGTACTTCGCCGCGGCGCCGGGGAGGATGGCGGCGATATGGACGGCGGCGGCCATGGCGCGCGCGCGCCGTGGCGAGGGGGACACCGACGTGTTCCTGCACGACGTGGACCGGAAGGTGGAGAAGGCGTTCGCCGAGGAGTTCCTCTGCGAGAGGTTCAGGGTGGAGGGAACCGGACGGCTCTGGCACTTCAGGATCCCGCCGGTCTCACGGCGTGGCGATGCGGCGACGACGGGCAGCGGTGACCGGAGACCGTTTTGCTGAGGCGGTGAGTCTAGCTGGGAGTGATGGTTTCTTGTTTTTGTAAGTGGCCCATATTTGATTTTGGGTGTATAGTAGGAAACCGGATTCATATCGCCTGTCCTGCAGTTCAGAAATAGTTTCTTTTTTTAGGAACATGCTTTTTTTGTTTGTCTGAGCTGGAAGTAGAAGCAGAGTGGTTGAAAAGTTGCGATAGGTAGCAAATACAAAAACATGTATCTTTTTTCATTCTCTTAGCATAATGATGACTGATAAGGTTAGAGCATCTCCAACAGATTATCTAAAATGGACTAGCTAAAGTTTTGATTTAGCTACTGTGTAAAATAAAATAGCTAGCAAAAGAATAGTGGAATCCAACAACTTATCTAAATGCCATGCAGCAATGGCTAGCGTGGGGTGCTAGGCAAATATGCCTAGGCTTGGGTGGAAGATAGCTAGCGTGGATGGATAGCTAACCGTTTGCCTCATCTGTTGGAAACAGTTTTTTCTTTCCTCTTTTCTTTTTTTAGCCAACGCAGGTGGTATACAAGAGCTCTTGGAGATGCTCTTATGGATGGCTAATTTCTATTCTTATTTAGCTCGAAATATTGAGATGCAGATTTTAAGAGCTTCTGTGTGTTGTCTATTTGAGCCACGGACCATACTATATATATGCGCTTATACAAGAATTATAATGCACATAATCAAATACCATCCATGGTCCCTGTCATTTTCTATGTATGCTAGGTCCATCGACCACAGCAACCCAGCTCAGCAAGGTCCTCTATGTCTCCAATGGCTCACATCTTGTCGGAGTTTTGCTCCGGCAATCCGCAAGGGGTTAGCCTAAACAGTAGATTTAGTTAGGGAAGCGTGGAACCAAGAGCATGATGATGACATAGAGAGACACAAGGTTTATACATGTATTGGGGAGATGCCCCTCGAAGTTAGAAATGTGTTTTCTATTCTTGTAGGAGGATCGAAGAAGCTGCCTCGCGCATAGACGCTGGATTCGAAGAAACCAGCCTAAAGAAGACAAACAAATGGCTTTCGAAGCCAGCTACGGGGACAGAGGAGGCCTCGAAGCTAACTGAAAGACAGGAGAGACCAGCCTACGCGAAGTCAAAACATGAAGAGGAGAAGGACGAAGTTAACTGGAGCCTTCCTATGACGAGGCTGAACCAAGAGTTGACGGGAAGCAACGGTCATCCAAAGTTACAATTAGCTCGTAAAGATTATGGCGGGAAGTAACGTTCGTGTAATTGTACGAAGTTAACCCCTATAAATAGCTAGTAGAAAGCACTGTACGGGGTATGTAAAGAAAGACTTATTAAATACATCACAATGTTAGGACACGAGAATCCGTGTTACAACAGTTGGTGCCGTTCGCGTGTTAGGATTGAAACTAAAACTCACGATGCCACCAAAGAAAAAGCAATGGGCTGATGACCCGCAGACCTCAAAAGCTCACGAAAACGAAACAGAAAATGATGAACCGGAAACTTTAGCCGAGCTAGTTATCACCGGTACCACCCAAAACCAAGATGAAGCTAGCCTCGAACAGTTATTACAGGAAATCGAGAGACTCAAACAAGAAAAAAAGAAGTTGTTAAAGGAAGCAGAGATTCAAAGAAAAGAGGCTGAAAAAAAGCGAAAAATTGCAGAAGTCAAGAACGAGCTCCTAAGACTCCAAAACGAGCTCAACGCAAGCAAAGGAAACACACAAGAGCCCGAAAGAGAGCACTCTCTGGAAACTAAAAACCACAGCGCAAGCTTCAGAAGCTACGACGCAAACTCGCCACTATCTCTGGGCCTTTAGAGCGTCCCTTGGCCCACCTCATACAAACCCATCACATTACCCAAGTACAATGGCACATGTGACCCAAGGCAATTCCTAATGAGCTATGAAGTCACCATAGCCTCGGCAGAAGGAAACAAACTAGTTCTGGCAAAATCATTCATCATAGCCTGTGAAGGACCAGCTCTTACATGGTTCACTAGACTAAGCCCAGGATCAATATTTAGCTGGGAACAGCTCAAGGCAAAAGTAGTTCAGAATTTCCAAGGGTTCAATAGACAACTTTTAACATCGGGAGATCTCTTTGCATGCAAACAAGAAGAAAAAGAACCATTGGCTCAGTACTTTAAACGCTTCGTCCAACTGAAAGCTCAAGCAGACGACATACTGGGCTCAATAGCAATCGATGCATGTATCCATGGCTTGGGCCGAGGACCGTGCGCTTCTGAATTCGTCAAAAACAAACCAAAGAACCTACATGAACTATTTCATGAAATGGAAAAGTTCTGCAGATCAGACGATGACCATAGAAGAAGAGTCAGTGAAAGAGCCATTCTCCGGAAAGCAAATGGAAACTACAAACAACCGGTGCATGAAAAGCAAAACTACAATCGACCAGCACAAGTCTTTAACATAGAAAATGAGAACGGTCAGCACAACAATGATCCGAATGGAACAAAGCAAGAATTTAACTCCGCAACCTCGCGAAGAAGGGGCGGACGAGGCAGGGGTCGTGGAAGGGGGCGAAGCCAATAAGAAAACCAGTCTCGATCTTGGTTTTGCCAATTCCACACGGAAAACCCGGACCATAGCACAGGAAGATGCCACATAACCATCAGAGTAAAATAGGAGACGAATCAAAACAACGCTCCAGGCCGCCTAGTTCATACAAACTCCTGGTAGTCTACCCCCCATAACACCCCAAACCCACAGTCCCAACTTCCAACAAGTTCGGAGTCCTACTCAACATATCACTAGCCTCGACTAGCATGGCATCAAGCCCAGTCAGAGTCAAACCAACAAGCTCATAGCTCAGTCCAATCTACCGCTGCAAGAAAAGACAAAAGCACGATGCAACCCCCTTTAACGCAAAACCCAACACCAACCAAGGGCCCTATCCCTTTGTGACATCTCTGATGTAAAAGTATTAAAAGTACACTTAAAACAAGTACAAAAGGGAATTATGGGTTGAAACTCAAAAATCCATCAAAAATCCAAATTGAAATTCAAAAACAAGGGTCTTTTGGCACCCAACTGAAATCTCAAAATTTTTGTACTAAACTTGAAAATCTCCAAAAATAAAAGTTGTTTGTCATCACAAATAAGGCCTAATCACTGTTTGGAACTTTTGAAAATTTTGCAGTTTGTCCCTTCAAAAACTTGAAATACAGTTCTAGGCACCTTTTTTGTATTTGGGTTGTTTGAGCTCGAAAAATTTGAAATTTCAGGTTCAC
The DNA here is from genome assembly GCA_015342445.1 of Digitaria exilis. NCBI lineage: Eukaryota > Viridiplantae > Streptophyta > Magnoliopsida > Poales > Poaceae > Digitaria > Digitaria exilis. The sequence continues at coordinate 1,027,894 of JACEFO010001915.1, read as the reverse complement.
CCTAAAAAGAAAGTTGTGTCCCACGTCTCAAACTCCAACTTTTGTTTTCACACTTTTTCTTGTTCAGTTCAAATTTTTGGAGAAAATTCAAATGTAGCAGTGGAGCTCCCCGGGGCTGCCAGCTCGGCCCTGGCGCGCTCCGCGCCTGGCCGGAGCTCGGCCGCCACGTGGCTGGCGAGCGGCGGAGGCCGCGCCGAGCTGGCCGAGCCGCGGCGTTGGGAGGCCGTTGTCCTCACGCGCTTGTCCGACCCCTCCGCGCTGTCACATCACCGCTCGACCCCTCGCTTTGCCTCGCGCCGCGGAGCGCCATCATGGCGGTCGGAGCGCCGCCGTGGCCGCGCGCTCGCGCGCGCGACGCGCAGTGCCTCCCCGCGGAAGATTCCTCTCCGCTCCGCGCCAAGAAGCCCTGTAGAAGATCTCCACTGCTCCACGCGACGATCTTCGACGCCCTATCCCGTGCGCGCGCTCTGCCCGAGCTCGCCGCGCCATCAATGGCGACCGCGACGGCCCGTGCACGCGCACACACGCCACCGGGGCCACTCAGTGCTCGCTAGCGCACCCAAACCCTCCACCGAGCACCCTCACTCCTTCCCCTCAGTCCACGCGTAGCCATTCTCACTTCACCGCGTTCGTTCCCATCGTCTTCCACCTCGGGACGCCCTGAACCGAGCTCGAGCTTCCCCGCCGCAACCTCGAATCGACCGTGAATCCCTCCACCCCTTTCCAATCCCCCGCGCGTGCAGCTCGCTCACTCACCCCGCTAGCTGCTCGAGCAATCCCCAGCTCGAATCGAGCCTCACTCGCCGCGAATCAAAACTTTTCCCCACCGCTCGGCCATAGACACCGCGAACACCACCTCCACGTCGAGCCCTATACCCCGGCCATCTCCGCCGCAGACGAACCCCACGATGAGCTCCACCATCGTCCCGTGAAGCTCACGAGCCTTTCCGCGCACCGCCTCGACCACCGCAGACCGCCAGCGACCTCGGCGGAGCAGACCGCGCCGCCGCTCAACGTCGACGAGCCGCGCCGCTTCACCTCCGACCGCGAGACCTACCTCAACCGACTCGCGGTGAGCTCCTCTCCTTTTCCCCCAACATCCCCCGAGCCAGTTCGCCGTCGTTTCGCCGGCGTAACAACACCGACGAGCCCAAGGACTTGTTCGCGTTCCCCTTTTAGTTCTAGGGTCCTCTGCGCAAAAGTCAGGGACTTGTTCGTAAGTTTTTCAAAGTTCTAGGGTCCCCGGCGTAAAAAGATTCTTAAACCTAGATCTAATTTTCCCGAATCTTGTAAAATCCGTTAAAAATCGTACAAAAATCAGAAAAATGCACAAAAATACTCCCTGGACTCGGGAGATTGTAAAATCCAATCTCCTTTAAGCATGTATATACTTTTGGTGAACCATTTTTGAATTAAAATTCAAACTGTAAAATTTGAAACTTGTGCACCATTTCAAATCTAGAGCTCCTCTAGGGTTGATCTTTGGATATGTTGTTTGCAGTGACTTTGGACAACTTGTGTCCAAAGGGGACCTAAAAATATGGACTGTAGCTTCAGTTATGAATTAAAATGTGTTTCCTGTCTTTTTGTAATCCAGAAATTGTTAAAAATAATCCTTGCAGTGAAAAATCACCATTTTTCTCCAGAGGACTAAAAACTTGTTAGCACATCTGTTAAAAATGCAAAACTTAATTTTTGCTCTGTTTAGACTAGCAAATAAATAGTTATGTGTTTTAGGATAGAAATTTATTGAGGACTGTCCAAGGGTTATTTTGAGCCACGACTTGGCCAGAGCCCTCCTTGCACTCATGACTAGCTTTGGTAGGAAAATTTCCTGATTTGGATGTATTTTCAATTTTATATGAATTTATTTCATTTCTGCAGGCAGCAGTTTGAATTATTTTTAGTAAATTTTGTGTAGCTCAGATTTAGCTAAATTTTGGAGTGAGCTTAGCTCTTATACTCCAGTAGCTGTCATAAAGTTTATAGATAAAAAGGATGAACAGAAAGTGAGAAACAAAAATGAGAAGGAATCTATGTGGAAATTGATTTATATAAAAGAATAAACCTTTTTGTTAATTAGTAGGAATAAAATAAGGAGAATCTAAAATTCCAGAACAGCACCCTAATTGCCAAATAATAAATAGAAATTCTTTTATATATGTACACAATCACCATCAAAGATAAATAAAAGTTTTTCCCTCCACTACTCTAATTTGTGAAGAAAAAAGTAGTACTTAAGCATGTCTAGGTGAATATGGCCTTCAAGGCCTTAATCTTGGAATCAATAGGCAACAGCAATAAGTTATGCATCTCATGTAGAAGGCGCTATTCCGGACGGCACCTACCATCTCATCCCCGTCGACGAGGAAGGAATCCCGGAGGGAGGTGCCAGCGAAGGATCGACCAACCCGGAGGCTAACCCCCAGCTAGAGCAAGAAGGCAAGCCCCGGAGCATGACCTAACTTTTAAAATTATGCATCTATGAATTCCCTATGCTTGTGCATTTACGTTTCAAGGAGTTGATTGAATACCTTAGCTGCACATTTCCTAGTACCTATGACTTGCAACACTAGTATGAAAGGATCGATAGGGCGTTGCTATTGGTCCGTTACAAGTCGAGTGATTTCCTGTCACTCGCGAGACATAGGAGTTGCTTGTCTTTACTTATGTTGGAATCATAAGGATTGATGGGCGGGGTGATAGATGTAGATCTCCCGTCCGTGTATGATAATTGATTTAAGGTCGAAACGTGTGGTTGAGTGTGTCAAGTTTTTGAACGTACCACATGCATGCCGATATATGGGAGTCGGTAAGCCCGATACCAGATTGAAGCAGCTAGGGCCGATAGCCATCTCTCCTTGGAAACTTTGTTTTCCCCTGCCGTACACTTGTGGATATATGCGTGAGACTGTGAGTGAAGCAGTAAACCTTTATCCTAAGGAAGTGGACCCGGTTCCGAATTGTGGATTGATGGGAAAGGTTGGGAAGTGCTTGTACCTTTTATAGCGAGCATTACCCGTGTGTGTTGGGTTTCCCCTGGCCAGGTAGCAAAATTCGGTTCAAACTGTCCGCTTCTCACGGTTAATGAGACTGCTTGACCGCCTTGCTGCATTGAGTAACAAGTGAAACTATGAGATTGATGAATTTGTTCTATGAAATAAATTGTATTGCACCACTTGTATGCTTAGAGAAGATGCTAATCTAGAATGATTAAACCCACTAGAACATGATGCTAAAACATGAAAGCAAGGACCTACTCTTATTTGCTTTTTGGCAAACAAACCCACCAGCCAAAAGCCTCTCATGTCTAGAAGTCGGTGATGTAGTTTTCACCTGACAGGTAAGCCTTGCTGAGTATTAGTATACTCAGCCTTGCTTGTGGCATTGATTTATAGGTACAATGTTGGATGTGGCAGTCGATGCTTTGACGTGGCCTACCCAGGTTCCCCCTGGATGGCACATCGAGTGGGTTCCGTCCTCTGCCGAGGAACGGGAGGAGTAGCACCGTGGCAGGCTTCAGCATGGTGTTACTTGTATCGTCGTTAGTTATTTCCGCTGCTATGAAACTTTATTTCCGCTGCAATGAACTTTTATTCCGCTGCAAGACTTTGATACTCTGATTTAAATTCGAACTCGGTTTGTAATAACTTTGTGATGCTACTCGTGTATGTTAAATTTGTGGAATGTTGTAATCTCTGGAACTCACCTTCGTGTGGGCGTGCTGTTGTTTCGATCGAGAAAAGTACGTGGTTAAATCGGGTTTAATCCGACGGCGCTCCAGCTTATTCCGGATTAAGTGCCTGACTACTCGATTAGTAGTCCCGGGGTACTTAACTTGGAATAATTTCGAAGTGGTCCGCCACAGCTGGCATCAGAGCCGAAACAGCGCACCGGAGAGAGCAACAAACCTTTAATAAACATTTTTGAATAAAATTTGCCAACTCGTACTTCCGCCGCGCTTTGCGAAGGAAGGTTATTATTAGGACCGTTAAGGATGTTACCTAGAGCGTGAAGCCTATGTGGGTTAAGGGATCAGGATATGATAGGTGGCAAATAATATATTATACTGACTTCCAGCACATTTCATTCTGTCATTTACTTTACACAATGGTGGGCGCAAGGTACGGCGATTGCTGTAGCGTACCACGGCACTATATGAAAATATAGTGGCGGCACATAGTCAATACGCTGTGATGGCGTATGAAACTAGAATAGCATGGTGGGCGCAAGGTACGGCGATTGCTGTAGCGTACCACGGCATCATATGCAAATATGATGGTGGCACAAAGTCAATACGTTATCTCATGAGCGTATGAAACTGTCAATATGTTGCCTTGGTGACATATGAACATTGCCCGTTCAATGTTAAACGTTCGGGTGCCACCTCTATAGTGGGTGGTAATGAATGGAGACGCTTTCGTGAGTGCTGGCACGAAAGGTTGATTATATGCTCTGGAATAGAATTTTCTGCAGGTACGCTAACCACGATTCCGTATGTGAAACGGTTAGAAAAGTTCGGCTAGATAATATAGGGAGAGACGGATATTGCCTAGCCACCGGCACTAACTTCGTAGGCCAAAAGTTTATTGGCACGTGTGTTGGCGAGAACGAATAGGCCGCTCATGCATTGCATTTCACTGAAATAATATTGAATTTTAACACGTGACCAATCGAACCGCTGTCAAAATTCAAATAACAAACCAAAATCCTGCTGAAACCAGTCTGTTTGCACCGCTAATTCGAAATTGAAAACGTTGTGAAACGAAAAAGTGTTCAACATGAAAGTTGTCATAAATGTTATGAAGTATATGCTGTAGAAATTTCAACGAAAATGGTTCAGTAAAACTGGAGTTATGCTTAAAATGGTAACCCCCTGTCTGCTGGAAATTTCTGAGAACAGTGGGATAAACATTGAATTTTTACACCATCTTAACGACAGATTTTGCTCAAACCTTCAACATGAAACTTGTTTGGAATTACTTAACCAATTTCCTGGCCAAACTTGGGTATTTTTGGGCTTGTAGGTTTCGAGTTTGGTAATTTTTACTACACTGTCCAGAATCTGTTTTTGTTTTCTTTGGCGCTAACCGGTTCTCACCCTTGCCCTTTTCTTTTTGGTTCACAATGGACGCTCACGCTGACTTGGCCAGCTACCCCAACAACGTGTCCTTCTCAGATTGCCTAGGATGGGAAAGTTTCCCTAGCATTCTGTGGTCGGTTTTGCAGGCGCTCGACTACCCTACCCCGCCACAGTATGAGAGGACCCTCATCCGAGACCGCGGTGTGACCCGTTCTCGTGTGCGTTTGGTGGTATATAGCCACCCACCGTGTCCTAGCTCCCCCACTTGGACTGTTGAAGTTCATGGACACCACATGGAGACGACTTGCGAGCTAGCTGCCTTGAATGGCATTAGCTCTTTTGTTGCTCAGAACCAGGAGTTGGTAGAGCACCAGTTGCTGGGGTTGTTTCCACCGACTCAGCCGGATGATCCCCATTGGATGAGACGCTACCTTAGCTCCCCTTTGAGGATGCGGAGAACCCCGTCGCTGCAGCTGCACTTATGATGAGGTGGATCCGAGCTTACCACCGTTTGCAGGCACTCTTGGGACGATCACAGAGCGAGATGCTCAACCTTGCTATGGACATGTCTGCCCGTGCCCGTGACATTGGGGTTGAGAGGACCTCATTGTCCATTGAGGTGACCACCAGAGATGCCATGATTGCTGATTTGGAGAGGCAATTGAATGACCTCCACATTGCGCACAACAACGTCCAAAATGAGCTAGCCCAAACAAGGGATGAACTTGAGGAGGTACATGGTACCTTGGAGCATGCTAATGCTATGCTAGCCGCCCATGATGCTCAGCACCTTCTTGAGCAAGAGGGAGAGCAAGGAGAAGGAGAGGCCCCCGATTCCGACATGGACACCGAGGATGATATGCCGCCTCTTCCAGCTCCACCATCACCTATGGGCAGCAGTTGTATGCCACGCAAACGGAAATTCTACGGAACCTGCAGCATCAACAACAAATGATGCAACAGCAGATGCTGCAGCAGGGAGGTCAACGGGCCCCTCAGCCTCAAGTGGCCGGATACGAGGATTTTCTGGCTACACACCCGCCAATATTCTCACGAGCCGATGAGCCCTTGGAGGCTGATACGTGGATTCGAGCCATCGAGTCCAAGTTCACCATCCTGGCGACGCCTTGCACTTCCAACCGCAAGGTGGTGTTCGCGGCGCAGCAGCTCCGCGGCCCAGCTCTCCTATGGTGGGAGAACTACCTGGCCCTGCAGCAGGAGGGTCATGTGGTTGAATGGGATGAGTTCAAGGCTGCGTTCAAGGCTCATCATATTCCTGCCGGTTTGGTAGAGCGGAAGTTGAACGAATTTCTGGCTCTGACCCAGGGTACCCGCACAGTGCTGCAGTACGCCCAGGCCTTCAATGGTCTGTGCCCATATGCGGGTCATCATGCCGACTCGGACGAGAAGAAGTTAGAGAGGTTCCGACGTGGCCTCAATACCAAGTTGAAGGCTCAGTTGGCTATCACCCGAGCTGCCACATATGGCGATCTTGTGAACCTCGCCATCGCCCAAGAAGACGCCAACACGGTGCACAAGGCGGAAAAGAAGAGGAAAGCTCCCGCTGGACCTTCGAGCGTGCAGCCGCAGAGATTCCGCTTGGTTCCCCCGGCTGCACCGCAAGGACAGTCCAGGGCACCTCAGGGAGGTGGATGGGTTGCTAGGCTCCCACAGCCTAATGCGCCCCGTTTCCCTCCACCGCCGCAGCAGCAACCGGCGCCAAGACAGAACGCACCACAGCCAGCTCGCCCTGGAGCCGGCTATCAGTGCTTCAAGTGTGGCAGTAACAGCCACTTCATCAAGGATTGCCCGCAGAACAAGCAGCAGAACCAGTGCCCAGGAAATCAGCAAAGCAAGGGCAAACAGCAGCAGCGTGTGCAGGTTCGACAAGGATGGCTCAACTACACCACTTTGGCCGACCTACCCGAGGGAGCCCCAGACATGACTGGTACCTTCCCTATCTGCACACAACCTGTTGTGAAATTGTTTGATTCCGGGGCAACACATAGTTTTATAAGCACAAGATTTCATGTGAAATGTGGATTAAAATCTTACCATACTAAATCATCGTATGTGATATCAACTGCGGGAGGTAAAATTGCATCCAACCAAGTCACCCGAAAAGTTCCAATCAGGCTGGGAAGTAAAACATTTCCTACTGATTTAATTCTGCTTGGTATGGAAGGGATTGACATTGTTTTGGGAGCCAATTGGATGACTCAACATAAGGTTGTGCTAGATGTTGCGGAACGAGTTGTTGAAATAAACTCGCCTACGCATGGCCCTAGTATGCTATATCTGCCACAACGGACTTGCGTCAATGCGTGTGCTTATACAATGGTAGAAACCCAACTAAAGGACATTCCGATGGTATGTGAGTATGCCGATGTATTTCCGGATGACTTACCTGGGATGCCGCCGGATAGGGACATTGAATTTGTGATTGAACTTCAACCTGGCACAGCACCTATATCAAAGAGACCATATAGAATGCCACCCAATGAATTGGCTGAATTAAAAATTCAACTCCAAGAACTGCTAGACAAGGGTTTCATTCGTCCAAGTGTATCACCTTGGGGATGTCCCGCTATCTTTGTGAAGAAGAAGGACCATTCCTTGAGGTTGTGTATTGATTACCGGCCTCTCAATGCGGTAACTATTAAGAACAAGTACCCACTCCCCCGTATTGACATCTTGTTTGACCAACTAGCTGGCGCCAGAGTGTTCTCCAAGATTGACCTTCGCTCTGGCTATCACCAAATAAAAATCAGACCTTGTGACATTCCAAAGACTGCCTTTTCTACACGTTATGGACTTTATGAATTCTTGGTTATGTCTTTTGGACTCACCAATGCCCCAGCCTATTTCATGTACCTCATGAATTCGGTTTTCATGTCAGAACTAGACAAGTTTGTGGTGGTTTTCATTGATGACATTCTCATATATTCCAAGAATGAGGAAGAGCATGCCGAGCACCTTCGCATTGTTCTTCAAAGATTGAGAGATCACCAGCTCTACGCCAAGTTCTCCAAGTGCAAATTCTGGCTGGAGAGTGTGAAATTTTTAGGTCACACGGTTTCCAAGGACGGCATATCCGTGGATCCAACCAAAGTGCAAGAAGTGCTAGATTGGCAACCACCTACTTCTGTCCACGAGATTCGGAGTTTTCTGGGTTTAGCCGGTTATTATCGCCGTTTTATTCCGGACTTCTCTCGGATTGCGAAACCCATGACCGAACTCTTAAAGAAGGGAGTCAAGTTTGAGTGGAATGACAAATGTGATGAAGCTTTCCACGCTTTGCGAAGACATTTAACTTCAGCCCCAGTTTTAGCTCAACCTGATTGCACCAAGCCCTATGATGTCTATTGTGATGCATCAGGCACCGGACTTGGCTGTGTCCTCATGCAAGAGAACCGAGTCATTGCTTATGCTTCTCGAGCACTTAGGCCTCATGAGCAAAACTACCCCACGCATGATCTCGAGTTAGCAGCGGTTATTCATGCTCTCAAGATGTGGAGACACTATCTGATGGGTGTTCCATACAACATATACACTGACCACAAGAGCCTCAAATATGTCTTCACTCAGGCACATCTGAACATGAGACAGCGAAGATGGTTGGAGTTAGCAAAGGACTATGACCTTAGTGTGCACTATCACCCCGGCAAGGCAAATGTGGTTGCGGATGCACTAAGCCGCAAGGCTCATTGTCATTGTCTTTCCGTGGAGTCCTACGCTGACACCTTGTCTCATGAAATGGCAAAGCTCAACTTAGAGATTGTTCCACACGGGTACTTCAATCACATTTCAGTTGAACCAACCTTGCACGATCAGATTGTTGTAGCCCAATTAAATGATGCAATGATTAAAATCCTTAAAAGGAAATTATCAAAGGAGAAAGTGAAAGAAAAATACAAGTGTTTCCGGCTAGATGGGCAGGGAGTGATGTGGTTTGGACACCGCCTCGTGGTGCCCAAAAACACGGAACTCCAGAGGAAGATTATGGATGAGGCCCATCTCTCTAAATTTTCCATTCATCCCGGTAGCACCAAAATGTACCAAGATTTGAAACAAAACTTTTGGTGGACTCGGATGAAGCGAGAAATTGCCGCGTATGTGTCGGAATGTGACACATGCCAGCGGGTTAAGGCTAGCCACTTGAAGGTAGCAGGCACGCTTCAACCTCTACCTATTCCCTCATGGAAGTGGGAAGATATAAGCATGGATTTCATTGTCGGTCTTCCCAGAACCCCTCAGGGGCATGACTCCATTTGGGTAATTGTGGATCGCCTTACCAAGACCGCACATTTTATTCCGGTCAATACCATTTATACCGCTAAGAGGTACGCAGAGATTTATTTGGAACGGGTCGTTTGTGTACATGGGGTACCCAAGACGATAATTTCAGATCGTGGTGCTCAGTTCGTAGCACGCTTTTGGGAACAATTGCAATTATCCCTAGGCACAAAGCTGATCCGTAGTTCAGCGTACCACCCTCAGACCGATGGGCAGACGGAAAGAGTAAATCAAATACTTGAGGATATGCTTCGAGCTTGTGTTATCCATTATGGAAAGAATTGGGAGAAGTGTTTATCTCTGGCCGAATTCTCCTATAACAACAGCTACCAAGCGAGTCTTAAAATGGCACCTTTCGAAGCCTTATATGGTAGAAGATGTCGGACCCCGTTGTGTTGGTCCCAGGCAGGCGAGAGGTATACCTATGGCCCTGACATTGTAAAGGAAGCAGAAAAAAAGGTTAGGATCATTCGTGAAAATTTGAGAACCGCCCAGTCACGACAAAAGAGTTACTTTGATCAACGACGGAAGCCACTTCAGTTTGAAGTTGGTGATCACGTGTATCTTAAGGTCTCCCCGACCAAGGGTGTGCAAAGATTTGGGTTAAAAGGAAAGCTTGCACCTCGTTATATCGGCCCATATGAAATTACTCAACAATGTGCAGCTTCCCGAGAAGCTCTCAGCCGTACACGATGTATTCCATGTTTCCCAACTCAAGAGGTGTCTTCGTGTTCCGACCGAAGTTGTTGAACAAGAGGAACTCTCGGTTGAACCGGATCTCTCTTATGATGAGCATCCCGTTAAAATCCTCGACGAGAAAGAGAGACAAACACGAAGGAAAGGAGTTAAAATGTACAAAATTCAGTGGAGTCACCACTCCGAAGATGAAGCCACGTGGGAAACCGAGGACTATCTTAAGAAGAATTATCCCGACATTCTTTCGTAAGCCAAGGTACTTTTTCCACCTTGTTCCTAAGTTTAATCGAATCTCGGGACGAGATTCCTTTTAAGGGGGGTAGGCTGTGACATCTCTGATGTAAAAGTATTAAAAGTACACTTAAAACAAGTACAAAAGGGAATTATGGGTTGAAACTCAAAAATCCATCAAAAATCCAAATTGAAATTCAAAAACAAGGGTCTTTTGGCACCCAACTGAAATCTCAAAATTTTTGTACTAAACTTGAAAATCTCCAAAATTAAAAGTTGTTTGTCATCACAAATAAGGCCTAATCACTGTTTGGAACTTTTGAAAAGTTTGCAGTTTGGCCCCTCAAAAACTTGAAATATAGTTCTGGGCACCTTTTTGTATTTGGGTTGTTTGAGCTCGAAAAATTTGAAATTTCAGGTTCACCCCAAAAAGAAAGTTGTGTTCCACCTCTCAAACTCCAACTTTTATTTTCACACTTTTTCTTGTTCAGTTCAAATTTTTGGAGAAAATTCAAATGTAGCAGTGGAGCTCCCCGGGGCTGCCAGCTCGGGCAGAGCGCGGCTCTGCGCCTGGCCGGAGCTCGGCCGCCACGTGGCCGGCGAGCGGCGGAGGCCGCGCCGAGCTGGCCGAGCCGCGGCGTCGGGAGGCCGTTGTCCTCACGCGATTGTCCGACCCCTCCGCGCCGTCACATCGCCGCTCGACCCCTCGCTTTGCCTCGCGCCGCGGAGCGCCATCATGGCGGTCGGAGCGCCGCCGTGGCCGCGCGCTCGCGCGCGCGACGCGCAGTGCCTCCCCGCGGAAGATTCCTCTCCGCTCCGCGCCAAGAAGCCCTGTAGAAGATCTCCACTGCTCTACGCGACGATCTTCGACGCCCTATCCCGTGCGCGCGCTTTGCCCGAGCTCGCCGCGCCATCAATGGCGACCGCGACGGCCCGTGCACGCGCACACACGCCACCGAGGCTACTCAGTGCTCTCTAGCGCACCCAAACCCTCCACCGAGCACCCTCACTCCTTCCCCTCAGTCCACGCGTAGCCATTCTCACTTCACCGTGTTCGTTCCCATCGTCTTCCACCTCGGGACGCCTTGAGCCGAGCTCGAGCTTCCCCGCCGCAACCTCGAATCGACCGCGAATCCCTCCACCCCTTTCCAATCCCCCGCGCGTGCAGCTCGCTCACTCACCCCGCTAGCTGCTCGAGCAATCCCCAGCTCGAATCGAGCCTCACTCGCCGCAAATCGAAACTTTTCCCCACCGCTCGGCCATAGACACCGCGAACACCACCTCCACATCGAGCCCTATACCCCGGCCATCTCCGCCGCAGACGAACCCCACGACGAGCTCCACCATCGTCCCGTGAAGCTCACGAGCCTTTCCGCGCACCGCCTCGACCACCGCGGACCGCCAGCGACGTCGCCGGAGCAGACCGCGCCGCCGCTCAACGTCGACGAGCCGCGCCGCTTCACCTCCGACCGCGAGACCTACCTCAACCGACTCGCGGTGAGCTCCTCTCCTTTTCCCCCAACATCCCCCGAGCCAGTTCGCCGTCGTTTCGCCGGCGTAACAACACCGACGAGCCCAAGGACTTGTTCGCGTTCCCCTTTTAGTTCTAGGGTCCTCTGCGCAAAAGTCAAGGACTTGTTCGTAAGGTTTTGAAAGTTCTAGGTCCCCGGCGTAAAAAGATTCTTAAACCTAGATCTAATTTTCCCGAATCTTATTAAATCCGTTAAAAATAGAAAAAAAAATCAGAAAAATGCACAAAAATACACCCTGGACTCGTGAGATTGTAAACTCCAATCTCCTTTAAGCATGTATATACTTTTGGTGAACCATTTTTGAATTAAAATTCAAACTGTAAAATTTGAAACTTGTGCACCATTTCAAATCCAGAGCTCCGCTAGGGTTGATCTTTGGATATGTTGTTTGCATTTACTTTGGACAACTTGTGTCCAAAGGGGACCTAAGAATATGGACTGTAGCTTCAGTTATGAATTAAAATGTGTTTCCTGTCTTTTTGTAATCCAGAAATTGTTAAAAATAATCCTTGCAGTGAAAAATCACCATTTTTTTCCAGAGGACTAAAACCTTGTTAGCACATCTTTTAAAAATGCAAAACTTAATTTTTGCTCTGTTTAGACTAGCAAATAAATAGTTATGTGTTTTAGGATAGAAATTTATTGAGGACTGTCCAAGGGTTATTTTGAGCCACAACTTGGCCAGAGCCCTCCTTGCACTCATGACTAGGTTTGGTAGGAAAATTTCTTGATTTGGATGTATTTTCAGTTTTATATGAATTTATTTGATTTCTACAGGCAGCAGTTTGAATTATTTTTAGTAAATTTTGTGTAGCTCAGATTTAGCTAAATTTTGGAGTGAGCTTAGCTCTTATACTCCAGTAGCTGTCATAAAGTTTATAGATAAAAAGGATGAACAGAAAGTGAGAAACAAAAATGAGAAGGAATCGATGTGGAAATTGATTTATATAAAAGAATAAACCTTTTTGTTAATTAGTAGGAATAAAATAAGGAGAATCTAAAATTCCAGAACAGCACCCTAATTGTAAAATAATAAATAGAAATTCTTTTATATATGTACACAATCATCATCAAAGATAAATAAAAGTTTTTCCCTCCACTACTCTATTTTGTGAAGAAAAGAGTAGTACTTAAGCATGTCTAGGTGAATATGGCCTTCAAGGCCTTAATCTTGGAATCAATAGGCAACAGCAATAAGTTATGCATCTCATGTAGAAGGCGCTATTCCGGACGGCACCTACCATCTCATCCCCGCCGACGAGGAAGGAATCCCGGAGGGAGGTGCCGGCGAAGGATCGACCAACCCGGAGGCTAACCCCCAGCTAGAGCAAGAAGGCAAGCCCCGGAGCATGACCTAACTTTTAAAATTATGCATCTATGAATTCCCTATGCTTGTGCATTTACGTTTCAAGGAGTTGATTGAATACCTTAGCTGCACATTTCCTAGTACCTATGACTTGCAACACTAGTATGAAAGGATCGATAGGGCATTGCTATAGGTCCGTTACAAGTCGAGTGATTTCCTGTCACTCGCGAGACATAGGAGTTGCTTGTATTTACTTATGTTGGAATCATAAGGATTGACGGGCGGGGTGATATATGTAGATCTCCCGTCCGTGTATGATAATTGATTTAAGGTCGAAACGTGTGGTTGAGTGTGTCAAGTTTTTGAACGTACCACATGTATGCCGATATATGGGAGTCGGTAAGCCCGGTACCAGATTGAAGCAGCTAGGGCCGATAGCCATCTCTCCTTGGAAACTTTGTTTTCCCCTGCCGTACACTTGTGGATATATGCGTGAGACTGTGAGTGAAGCAGTAAACCTTTATCCTAAGGAAGTGGACCCGGTTCCGAATTGTGGATTGATGGGAAAGGTTGGGAAGTGCTTGTACCTTTTATAGCGAGCATTACCCGTGTGTGTTGGGTTTCCCCTGGCCAGGTAGCAAAATTCGGTTCGAACTGTCCGCTTCTCACGGTTAATGAGACTGCTTGACCGCCTTGCTGCATTGAGTAACAAGTGAAACTATGAGATTGATGAATTTGTTCTATGAAATAAATTGTATTGCACCACTTGTATGCTTAGAGAGGATGCTAATCTAGAATGATTAAACCCACTAGAATATGATGCTAAAACATGAAAGCAAGGACCTACTCTTAATTGCTTTTTGGCAAACAAACCCACCAGCCAAAAGCCTCTCATGTCTAGAAGTCGGTGATGTAGTTTTCACCCGACGGGTAAGCCTTGCTGAGTATTAGTATACTCAGCCTTGCTTGTGGCATTGATTTACAGGTACAATGTTGGATGTGGCAGTCGATGCTTTGACGTGGCCTACCCAGGTTCCCCATGGATGGCACATCGAGTGGGTTCCGTCCTCTGCCGAGGAACGGGAGGAGTAGCACCGTGGCAGGCTTCAGCATGGTGTTACTTGTATCGTCGTTAGTTATTTCCGCTGCTATGAAACTTTATTTCCGCAGCAATGAACTTTTATTCCGCTGCAAGACTTTGATACTCTGATTTAAATTCGAACTCGGTTTGTAATAACTTTCTGATGCTACTCGTGTATGTTAAATTTGTGGAATGTTGTAATCTCTGGAACTCACCTTCGTGTGGGCGTGCTGTTGTTTCGATCGAGAAAAGTACGTGGTTAAATCGGGTTTAATCCGACGGCGCTCCAGCTTATTCCGGATTAAGTGCCTGACTACTCGATTAGTAGTCCCGGGGTACTTAACTTGGAATAATTTCGGAGTGGTCCGCCACACCCTTCACGAGGAATGATCCTGCTCATAACAGGTGGATCCTCAGTCAACTTCGAAAGTAAAAGACAGAGAAAAGAATATTTCAGAAGGGTGCACGCAATATTACCCGAGGGCCCAGTAAGAAGAACGCACTGGTCTCATGTCCCAATAACTTTCACTGAGCAAGACCTCAAACTCCAATGTTACCCTCACACCAACACCATGGTCATCGAAACAAACGTGGCAGGATGGGAACTGACCAAGATACTGATAGATGATGGTAGCTCAGCCGATATTATCTTCGCAAGCGCTTTCAACCAAATGAACATCAGCAGAAGTCTATTACAACCATCAGAAACACCTCTCATTGGTTTCGGTGGAAAAAGGATTCGAGCTCTAGGAAAGATTGAATTATCGGTAACCATGGGAGACATGGGCAATCCTAGAACAGAACGAGTTACTTTTGATATAATCGACATGTACTATCCTTACAACGCAATTTTCGGAAGGGGTTTCCTCAACACATTCGAAGCCATAGTTCGGCAAGCCTACCTCTGCATGAAGCTCTCAGCAGCAAACGGAGTGATCACGGTATTCGGAAACCAACAAGTCGCAAGGGACATCGAACAAGGAATCACTCCAGGTGAAAAGAACGTAAACCTTTTGCAGAAGGAAACAAAACAACCAAGCTACGGAAATCAAACGAAGACTCCTCCAAAGCCAAAAGCCAAAAAAGGAAAGGAAATCTTTGAAACACAAGACACCAAGCGAGTTTCTCTCGAACCCAGAATCAAGAGCAGAGAGGTCATCATTGGGTCACACCTCTCACCCGAAGAAGAAGAAAAGTTGGCAACTTTCCTAAGGCAAACCAAAATGTCTTCGCATGGATAGCCTCAGATCTAAAAGGAGTAAGCAGAACTCTAATCGAGCACAGACTCAATATAGCTCCAGAAACGAGGCCAACAAAGTAGAAATTGAGGAAACTGTCAGATAAAAAAGTTGAAGAATAAAATCCAAAGTCCGAAGACTGTTGCAAGCAAATGTCATCAGAGAGGTGCAGTACCCATAATGGCTAGCAAACACAGTCCCCGTAGAAAAGAAGAATGGAAAGTGGAGAATGTGCATTGACTTTACCACTCTAAACAAACATTGTCCAAAGGATGATTTCCCTCTACCCAGAATCGACAGCGTTGTCGACGACGCAGATAACAGCGAGATCCTATCATTACTAGATTCTTTTCAGGCTACCATCAAATTTGGATGAAGCAAGAGGACAAGGAGAAAACAAGCTTCATAGCTCCTTTGGGAACCTTTTGTTTCATCAGAATGCCAGAGGGGCTAAGAAATACAGGATCTACCTTTTCAAGAATGACCAAAAAGGTTTTCAAGTCAAAAATTGACAGAAACATGCTGGCCTATGTAAATGACCTCGTTGTGAAAACCATCAAAAGGTTAGACCACATAAAAGATCTCGAAGAGACATTCAACAATCTAAGGCTAGCAAACCTCAGTCTAAATCCGGAAAAATGCATGTTTGGAGTGACCAAAGGAAAAGTCTTAGGTTGTTTGGTAACTTCGAAAGCAATCAAAGTCAATCCAGACAAAGTACAAGCCTTAATGACCATGGAAGAACAAAAAACAATCAATGAGGTACAACAACTAACTAGAAGAATTGCAGCGCTAAATAGATTCGTGCCAAGAGCAGCCGAGCGAAGCTTATCCTTTTTCAAAGTACTTCGACACGCTCAGAAATTCAACTGGGGCGAAGAACAATCGAAAGCTTTCAAGGAACTGAAAGAGTATCTTGCAGCAATGGTCAAATTATCACCCCCCGCCCAAGGAAAAGATCTACTCTTGTACCTCGCAGTATCCGAGTCGGCAGTGAGAGCTGCAATTGTGCAGGAGATTGAAATCGAAGGCGCCTTAAGGCAGCTACCAGCTTACTTCGTCTTTGATGCATTATCTGGAGCCCAAAAATCATATTCTGAACTCGAAATGATTGCTTATGCATTGGTCATGGCATCAAGGAAGCTAAGGCACTACTTCGAAGCCCACAAGATAACAACGGTCACCGACAAACCTTTAGCCAAACTATTTACAAACAAAGAAGCTTCAAACCGAATCATTAAATGGTCTGCAGAATTATCAGGATTCAATATTGAATTCAAACAAAGAAACGCAATCAAGTGCCAAGTACTTGCTGACTTCGTTGCAGATTGGACATCCCCTATACACGAAGTTCCAAATGAAGACAAGAGACAGTGAACAGTCTACTGTGACAGTGCATATTGCAACAAAGGAGCAGCAATCTCCGCAATCCTGATTTCACCAAATGGAATCAAAACCAGATTCGCAGCACGATTAGAGTTCAAGGATCAACAAATCCAAATTACAAATTACGTGGCAGAATACGAAGCACGTTGCTCGGGTTACGGAAAATGAAATCATTAGGAAAACAAAACTTCATTGTGAAGACAGATTCGAAAATAGCAATAAACCATATCGAAAAAGACAACAAGGCAAGAAAGCCAGAGCTAATTAGCTACCTCGAAGAAGTCAGGGAAATAGAAAACTACTTCAAAGGATTTATAGTAGAACACATTCACAGAAATGACAACAACGAGGCCGATGATCTGGCCAAGAAAGCAGCAAAGAATGATGAACTTCCCAAAGATGTAATCTACGAAGTCATGACCATACCCTCAATTAAGAAGCAGTATCTCACTCATATTTGTTGGGAAGATTGGAAGGCGCCAATCATGTCATATCTACAAGACGAATTCACCCCTTGCTCGGCAAGCGAGGCCATGAGAATACCAGTAAGAGCAAGAGAATACCAAATAATCCATGGTGAGCTGTTCAAAAAAGGAATATCAACTCCATGGCAAAGTGCATCGCAAAAGAACAAGGAGCTGAGATTCTAAAAAGCATCCACGAAGGGATATGCGGAGCACATATCGGCCCAAGAGCCCTTGCAGCCAAAACGGTCAGACAAGGAATATTATGGCCAACCATGATAAAAGATGCAGACTGTCGGTGGGTGGCTCACGGGGTGCCTCACGCCGGCGAGTGTCGATCACAGAACACGCACATCTTGGTGGAGAATGGTTCAAGAGACGCAAGATAAGGAGTTTATACTAGTTCGGGAGTGATCCCTACATCCAGTGAAGTGGGCTCACGGCTGTATTGCTCTCTTGACGGCGGATTACAACGAAGCCTAGTTCAAGCCTTGGGTGTAGAATGCGTGTAGGGGATTAAGTGCTATAGAGATTGCGTATCAAGAATTCGGATCCGTTTTGTAGGAGGATGCCCTCCCCTTTTATAGAACAAGAGAAGGGCATCTGTACAACGGTGTTTTAGCTATCTACCCTTGGGAGCCGATGCCCCCGTCGGTTACTTGCTGTCGGCTTAGTGCGTCCTGGCGACCCCTTCCTTGGCCGCCGCGTGTCCCTGGCCTGCCCACGTCGCTTCGCGGTAGCTTCCCCTCTTGGCTGCTAGCGTAACAATGCGCATGCAGCTGCCTTTTCCCGGGCGCAGAGCTGCAGATCAGCTTTTCCAGATGGCAGACGGGTGTGTGTTGTCGGGTGTCGGTCGGGAGAAAGCGTAGGCCGCACTCTTCGTCCTTCACAAGCCGGGTTTGACTTTAGGAGTATCCTCGAGACTCCCCCTTGCTCTTTTTCTGCAGGTTGGGCTCGTCGACGGAAGGGTCTCCTCGCGGGGGTCTACCCTTCCGCCCCGGAGGGTCGGGGGTCGGGAGAGACGGATGCGCCCGACCCCTATATCCTTCTGGTCACTCAGGGGGTCGGGGGTCGAACGGGACGGAGGTGCCATCCCCCCTAGCCTCCAGGCCTTCTAAGGGTCGGGTGGGACGGAGTTCTCCGACCGGCCAAGCCTAGAACCGTCTCCCACCATTATTAGGGCCTTTCCTCGCTCGTCCGCCGTTAGCAGGCGTCCTGTCAGCGGGCCTCCTAATTCATGACACCCACAGTAGCCCCCGACCTTGCGAAGGAGTCAAGGACTCGTTCGCGAGGTCCTATCTGTTCCTTAGGGGAATGGTTTTAGGGGGTTTCTTTTCCCGTTTCTTGCCAACTCTTGGTAGTTTTCAAAGTTTTGGACGCGACCTGGGAAATGCCTCGGCAGCTGTTTCCTGGTGCCTAGTGAGCTGTTAGCAAATTGTCTGATGAGGGCCCTGACCCTCTTCCCAAGGCGTCGGCCCGGGGGCTTCCGCACCCGACCCCACTGTTCTTGAGTGGACGCTCCTTTGTAATTCTCAGTCCTGTACGATCAGGTCCCGAGGGCTCGTTGCCCGGCTAAGATGCTGCCGTCAATGTGCGTGCTGCGTCGTCACGCGTCAGGAACCAGACGTAGAGGCTCGCTGCCTTCAACCATATCATATTTTCTGGCTGCATGGTGAGACCGTCCGTACCCTTCATAGGCCATCTTATGATCCTCAGCCTGGGGCAACACCTCGTTTCCAGTCATCGTTTCCATCTCTTTGCCCCACGTGCGCTTCATAGTCTCTGCCGCTCCCATCTCTGGGTACTCAGATTTCCGATCTCGCCACCCACCAAGCCTGCCATCATCGACATGGCCTTGAGGGGACCCTCGTCATCTGCGCAGCTACGCCCATGGGCACGTTGGAGCGTGTCTCCCGCCGCTCTCGGATCGCTCATCTCCCGTGGGCTTCTTTGCTAGCGTACCTCCGATGAGGAGTGGATCTCGCTACATCCTTCCCAAAAGACCCTGTCTCCGCCAGCGGGGTACGTGGTGAGCTTCATGGCGTACCATGTCCGAGGCTTCACGGCGCCGGCCCACCGCTTCGTTCGGGAAGTGCTCCACCACCTTGGCGTTGAGCTCCACGCCCTCGCCCCGAACAGGGTTCAACATATGGCAAACTTTGTGGCCCTGTGCGAGGGCTATCTGGGCATTGACCCAGATTTCAATCTCTTCCTCCTGTTCTTCAAGGAAGCGCTCGTCCGGTCGCACAGGGTCATGGCTCCATGGGGGTACTGCTCGCTGCAAGCGAAGCAGTCCCGCGTGGACATGTTCCCCCGTTCAGAGCTGCGTGGCTCCAACAAAGACTGGAACAAGGGGTGATTCTACCTGAAGAACTACCCAGATGCTGCCCTCCCACCGTTCGACCCCTCGGGCTTGCCGCTAACAAAGGAGCCGACGCATTGGCAGTGGGGCCTTGAGGCCGCCGACCGCCAGAAGCTGAAGCTGCACCTCGACTGTCTCGCCAAGCTCCGGTCGTGCAGCCTCTCCGGCATAGGCATTGCAGAGGCCTTTCACTAGCGCCGCGTTGCCCCGCTCATGGCCAGGCCACTGCGCCTCTTCGAGATGGGCCGTACGGCCTCTGAGGCCGAGCTGCTCTCAAGCCTCGTGTCATGTGCCGTCCCTTTGGAGGACGAGATTCGGGCTCGGCTTGCGGAGCTCGTCGACACCTCACGGGCCGCCGCCCTGGTGATTCCCACCCCGGCCCTGGGGTTGTGGACCTCATAAGTCATTCGTTCTTATCATATCTCGTTTTCATCTTTTCTTTTTCCCTCTCCGACCCGCAGTCCCCCGAAGCTCCTGGTGGCCTCATCGTCTTGAGAGGGGTCCTGCCCAAGGAGCAAGCCGCCCGCGATGAGGCTCGGCGGAGGAACCGTGCGGTAGGAGAGGCGGACCGGAAGCGGAAAAGGGAGGGAACCGAGAAGCGTCTTCGGACGGAGGAGTGGAGGCGCGAGCGGGAGCGCAAGGAGCATCGGGGGGGAGGAGATTGGGTCGGATCTTGCCTCTTTGTCCGACGACGAGGGGAATCCCAGAAGCCATTCCCCTCTGATGGGGGACTGCCCAGTGGAGGACTTCGTGGCGCGGGGCGAGTCCCGATCGATGCCCATCATCGTGGAGGAGCTTCCTCCTCTGCCCCCGGGCGCTCCGCCCGCGGGGGCACACCGCTCGGGTTTGTCCTCCTCTTCCAGGATGCTGCGGCTCGCGGTTCGCCACCCTGGCTCGGTGAGCAAGTTTGCTAGGATTCTTTCATTGCGCCCTCCTTTTACTTCTCATATCGTTGACGCTTATACCATTACACATGTGGCACGCATTTCGTTGGGCTAGGGGTCGGACCCCGACTCGGCTCCAGTGAAGCGTCTACGCCGGGACGCGCCGTCCATGACCGTCCCCAGCTCGTCGGAGCAGGGGACACCCATCGAGCCACGTCGTGTCGGCCCAGGCTCGGCCGGAATCGAAGGGACGGCTCCGCCCTCCATCCTCAAGGGCCCTTCGTCTGGGTAGGTGAGCGCGGAGCCGACTCAGGTGGCCGCTGCCCCGCCATCATCCGCTTCCCCTCCTCCAACCGAGCACGCCGTCGGGATGGGGGTTAGGTACATGTTGGCCACATCGCCCGTGGCCGGGGAGACAACAGGAATCGAGGATCGGACGGAGGACGCCGAGGCGGCCGTGAGGGTCGTCACGAGCGACGGGCTGGGGGCAAGCGCTGGGACGGCCGCCACGGAGCTCCCGCGGTGGCCGGGATGCCTGTTGCGAGCGCGGAGGTGGCTGCTTTCGAGAATCTGGTCGCACCCTCCGCCACTGGGTCACTCACGACGAACCCCAGGGAGGACATGGAGGGGAGCCGGTGGTCCATGGAGAACCTCTTTGGTGAGGCGGAGGCACGAGCGCGCTCCGAGCCGGAGTCCTCCACGGCCCCGCCGTTCCTCACGCTGGTGTCGGTCCTGGCACCGCCGTCTTCCAGCCAGCTGGCGGGAGCCTCTGGGTCAGGCGACGATCAAGGTGAGGCTTTGCCTGCCCTGGACGAGCCGGCGGCCGACCCCGCGCACGTCATGCCGGTGGACGCTTGGCTGGAGAGCCTCCAGCGGATGGCCACCTTCCCTGCCGCGATCCTGGAGATGGCTTCGAGGCTCCGCACCGCGGCGATTCCCTCTAGTCGGGTATGCGGCCTATCTGTTCCTCTTACCTCAGCTTAGCCGCATGATCGTCTTCTTGGTCTGCCCTCGTCAGGGCTTTGACTTGGTCCCCTGGTAAACACAGTCTATGTTGCTGGTGCTCTCCCAGACCTAGAGCATCAAGGAGGAGGCCATCAACCAGGCTCGCCGTGCGTGGGGGGTGGCCTGCGTGGCGAGGGAAGCTAAGGCCAGTGCGCGTGACGAGGCCGCGGGCAGTGCTCGCCGCATCTCGGAGCTGGAGCACGAGTTGGCTGACCAGGCCTCGATACACCAGGAGGCGCTCGCCGTGCTGAACGCCGAACTAGACTGTCTTCGCTCTCATGCCACCGACGTCCGCAAAGGTACGCTCCACTCATCCTCACTTCTCTCTTTATATTATTTGTGCTTGCTTGGCAACGACCTTATATGTTGGTCTTTCAGAGCTTCACGCCAACTTGACACTCTAAGGGAGGAAAGAGCTGCGGCGGTTCGCGCGTGCATGGACGCCCAGGCAGAGTGCAACCAGGCCGTGGTGGCGAATGAAGACGCCGAGGGAACGAGTGCCCAGCTGGGGCAACTCGTCGCTGACCTACGCTCCGAGGCACAGACCTCCGCTCAACGGATCAAAGTCCTGGAGACTGCCTTGGCTGCAGCACACAAATCCACAGAGGAGCGGGCCGCAGAGATCGACGGTATGCCCCCTTTGCACGTCCTCTCACTCCCCGTCCTGATCGCCCCCTTTCCATAGGTTGTCAGGGGTTTGATCGTTGTTTATTCTTGGGCAGCGCTCAAGTCCCACGTGAAGGATGGGATCTCGCCCGAGAGCACGCTGTTATCGCACTTCGGGATGCTGCGTGACGCGGCAGGGGTGGTCCTGTCGTGGCTCGGATTTCCTCTGTCAGAGGATGTTGAGCGGCTCCCGGGAGATCTCCACCCGACGGTGAAGTGCTGCGGGGAACTGCGCACCGTGGCGGTGTGGTGCTGGAGGCGCTCGAGGCGCCGGCTAGTGGTGACCCCGCGCACCTTCCTGAAGAGCTTGACCGCGTCCCTCTACGCGCTGGGGCCCTCGCGAAGCAGTCGCTGGTGTGCGGCGTCCTGGAGACCTTCACACTGGTGCGTTCCCATTATGACGGGATTCACTTCGACAGGATGGCCACCGGCTTCCCCAACGACTTCACCTTAGAAGCCCTGGATGCCTTAGCCACGGAAGTCAAGGTGCATGCCGAGCAATTCGCCAACGGCTTGGCACCTACATCTGATGCCGAAGGTAACCCGGTGGACGACGCCAACCCCGACTAGGCCCTCTAAATTAGTTTCTCTTTTGCTCGATACTGTCGTGCCCTCGTGTAAAGGGTTTAAACTTTGAACTTGGGGAGCTCCGCTTGACAAGGCTCTCATACTCTGAATACTTGTAATAATTAGCTTACTTCCTGCTTTTTATTTTCCTTCTCGCCGCCTTTTTTAACCCCGTACACGTGGGTTTTTTATTTCTCTATGGTTGTACCCCCTGCCAGCCCCCGAGTGGTGCCTGCCTTCTAGTTTCTTCGCGAATTGGTTAGGAGGTGCCACTTGAGACAGCCATTGTGGGGTTACCTTTGTTTCTGATGCTTCTTAGTTACCCCCCGAGCCCCCGAGCCCTTGAGCTTGGGTATGAGGTTGGCAATGTGGACCCTGTGGTTCCGCCGATCCCTCGAGCCCTTGAGCTTGGGTGTGAGGTGGGCAAAGCGGACCCTGTGGTTCCGCCGAGCCCCCGAGCCCTTGAGCTTGGGTGTGAGGTGCGCAAAGTGGACCCTGTGGTTTCGTCGAGCCCTTGAGCCCAGGAATGTGCGAGCGCTTCGGACTCTTCCCGGGTTCTTACGTTCTGTGGGAGGTAACTTTGGGAAGCTGGGTCTTCGGGCCTCTAAGATCGTCGAGCGCAGACCCAAGCTTCGCGTCCTTGGGGGTTCGGGAGCTGAGCAGGCTTTGGCCAGGTCGTCTTCGAGCCCCCGAGGCTCTGCGTGAGGTCGCAAGCATCATGCTTAGGTGCCGTCCAACATTCGGCCATTGATTCCTGCAAAACCACACCCCACGGGCCTGAAACAGAGTTAGTTTCTTCTGTCTGAGCTGCGTTCTTGGCAACGCTTTTGTATATTATCAGCCTGATTCTTAGCAAAAGGATCAACCCGGCGCAGTTACGTTTGATTGGGTACGCTGGCAGGGCCGGCCGTCCGGCTCGGCAGCCGTGCGACCCGTAACCGCAGGGGCGTAGGCTGTCGCAACGCGGCGCCAGGGTTTCCTTAGAATCGTGGGGCCGATGAAAAAAGGGAGGAATTTTAAGAGATGATGATGAATTTGATCAAAAGGGAGTGCAGAGAGGTCACTTATCTGGCCGGCTGGAGGCCAGGGGGAGGGCTTCCACGCCCCCCCTATCGGGTCTTCTGTCAGGCGACGAGGAGTTGATGCGGCACTGTGAGCCTGTAGCTGGTCTGAGGATGTGTCAAGATCAGGGGCTTGCGGTTACTGTAGCACCGAAGGCTTTGCGTCGGCGGTAGTGCCCCTGGAGACGTGGTTCCGGCGGTTGGACGATGGCCTCTATCTCCGAGGCATTACCGCCGAATGGTCTACTTGTGATGGAACCGCTTTTAAGCTGTGCAGCTCCTCCCAGTGCAGGCGATGTGGTACTAAAAATCAGTACGCTTCGCCATTGGCACCTTCCTACAAAAGGAAAAAGCTGGACTGCGCTCCATTCCAGCCCAATTCTGGTTTCGACCCGCTGGGCCTTCTTTTCACGAGGGTCCTCGTCGTGCGCCCCGTGTCGACGGGGCACGGGTTCTGGCCGACCCTGCCGTGGGGTCAGGCGAGGCGGGATCCTACCCGCTTCCCTCCGCAGGCGGCCATGGGTAAAAGCGCCGCAGCTGCTCGATGTTCCAGGCATTAGATATGTGGGTTCCATCTGGCATCGCCAGCTTGTAATAACCTGGTCGGAGGACCCGTACTATGGTGTAAGGGCCTTCCCCAAGGGGGTGAAAGCTTAATGAAACCACGGCTATCTTGGGCTAGCCTTAGGACGAAGTCACCAACTTGAAACGCATGACCACGCACTCGTTGCGCGTGGTAGTGCCTCAAGCCCTGCTGATATCTAGCTGAGTGTGCCACCGCCACTTCCCGAGCTTCCTTCAACTGATCCGCGGCGTCCTCAAGGTTGGCCGCATTCCCCTCCTCGTCAAAGGCCTGGACCCATGGAGATCCATAGACTATGTCTATTGGGAGGATCGCCTCGGAGCCATAGACCATGTAGAATGGGGAGAAACTCGTGCCGTGGGTCGGGGTTGTCTGCAGGCTCCATAGGACGGAGGGCAGCTTCTCCACCCACTTGGCTCCGAGCTTGTGAATGCGCTTGACCAGTCGACTGAATATTCATGGCTTCAACCCTTGTAGGACCATGCCGTTGGCGCGCTCAACCTGTCCATTTGTCCGTGGGTGAGCGACTGCTGCCCATGCCACCTCGATCCCGTAATTGTTACAGAAGCGGGTGAACTTCTTCCCGGTGAACTGAGTCCCGTTGTCGGTGATGATGGTGTTTGGAACACTGAACCGACATAGGATGTCGCGGAAGAAGCTGACAGCTTGCACCGACGTTATCTTTGTTAGAGGCTGAGCTTCGATCCACTTTGTGAACTTGTCGACGGCGACGAACATGTGGGTGAAGCCCCCGGGCGCACTTGGTAGCGGCCCGACCATGTCCAATGCCCAGACCATGAACGGCCAGATGATGGGTATAGTCTGAAGCGCTTGAGCTGGTAAATGAGTTTTCTTGGTGTAGAACTGGCAGCCTTCTCATGTTCACATGATTCGCTCGGCGTCAGCGACCACTGTAGGCTAGTAGAATCCCTGCCTGAAGGCCGACCCTACCAGGGATCGAGGTGCCGCGTGATGACCGCACACTCCTCTGTGGATGTCCCTCAGCAGTGATCTCCCTTCTTCGTTGAGAATATAGCTTTGGAGGACACTGTTCTGGCCCCGACGGTATAGGTCACCCTCAATTATCCTATTGGACTTGGCCCTTCGGATGAGGCGTTGGGCCTCTATTCGTCCGGCTGGAAGGGCCCTGTATACGAACCAGCTTAAGAAGGGGGTGCGCCAATCTCTTTCTGAGTCAGGTGGGTTTTCCAAAGGTTACCCTTCCTCAAGGCTCGGCCCCTCATCGGGGTCGGACATAATAGCCGCCACTACCCTCAATGGGTCGAGGCTTCCGTCGAGTCCGGGCGACTACTCGGGGTTGGATCCCGAAGTGGATTTCTTATCGTTGAAGTCCACCGACGGGCGAGGCTGGTCTTCTGCGAAGACACCAGGTGGGACCGGCTGTCGCCAGGATGCGAGCTTGGCTAGCTCATCTGCCGCCTTGTTATACTCCCGCCGAAGGTGAATGAAACCCAAGCCCCGGAATTTCTCCTGTGCCCTGTGTGCTGCTTCACAATAGAATGCCAGCTTTGGGTTATGGCACTTGGCTTCGCCGTTGACATGATCAACCATGAGCTGAGAGTCGCCGCGAGCCTCCAGCCTTTGAATGCCGAGCTCCTTGGCTATCCGGAGCCCGGCGAGCAGAGCTTCGTACTCCGCCATGTTGTTCAAGGCGGGGAAGTGCAGTCGTATGGTGTAACGCATCATCACCCCCATCGGGGAGATAAAGACGACCCCTACCCCTGACCCTATTCGGTTCTGGGCTCCGTAAAAATAGAGGACCCAATATTAAGGTCTGCTGGGGCCGGGGGGTGCTGTGTCTCCGTCCATTCGGCTACGAAGTCGGCGAGCACCTGAGACTTGATTGCTGACCTTGGCGTGTAGGAGATGCTGTAGCTCAATAGCTCGAGGGAACACTTGGCAATCCTTCCTGTTGCTTCCCTGTAGTTGATCACCTCACCCAACGCGTGCTCGGTGACGACAGTGACGTGGTGGGCGTCAAAGTAGTGCCTGAGCTTGCGCTTGGCGATGAGGATGGCGTAGATCATCTTCTGGATGTGGAGGTAGCGTGTCTTCGACTCGGTCAACACCTCGCTGATGTAGTACACCGGGTGCTGGATCTTCAGCGCGTGTCCTTCCTCCTCGCGTTCTAGCACGAGGACTGCGCTCACCACCTGAGTGGTTGCCACCACATACAAGAAGGTTTTCCCCATTTTGTGGAGGCACCAGGATGGGTGGTTCGGTGAGCATGTGATTGAGCTGATCAAGCGCCTACTGAGCCTCCGTAGTCCACTCGAAGCGGTCCGCCCTCTTTAGGAGTTTGTAGAGGGGAAGTCCTCGCTCACCTAGGTGTGACACAAACCGCCCTAAAGCAGCGAGACAACCAGCCAGCTTCTGGACATCCTTAACAGAGCTGAGCGGCCCCATATTGGTGATGGCGGCGATCGTCTCGGGATTTGCCTCGATGCCCCTGGTGGAGACGACGAATCCTAGGAGGAGGCCCTTAGAGACCCCGAATACGCATTTCTCCGGGTTGAGTTTGACGCGGTTCGCCCGCAGGCGATCGAACGTCGCTTCCAAGTCATGTACTAGGTCGTTTGGACTTGACTACGATGTCGTCCACGTAGACCTCGACGGTTCGCCCGACGAGGTCGCCTAGGCACTGGTTCATGCAACGCTGGAATGTTGCGCCAACATTCTTTAGCCCAAAGGCTATCGTGGTGTAACAAAATACACCGCACGGGGTCATGAAGGAAGTGGCCAATTGGTCGGATTCTTTGAGCGCGATCTGGTGGTACCCAGAGTAGGCGTCGAGGAAACATAGGGCTTCGCACCCTGTTGTAGAATCCACGACCTGATCAATGCGAGGGAGGGGATATAGAAACTTTTCGCAAGCTTTATTGAGACTAGTGTAATCGACACACATTCTCCATTTCCCATTCTTTTTCTCAATAAGTACAGGATTTGCTAACCACTCTGGGTAGCAAACTTTCCTAATGAACCCTGCATCTAACAACTTGGCTACTTCCTCAATGATGATCTTTCGCTTGTACTCGTGGACTGCCTGACGGGCTTTACGCCTTGGCAACTCTCCTTCTCGCATTCGTACGCCACCTGAGGAGACGTAATTTGGCATAGCCATAAACTTCGCATAGCATGACCTTCCCAGGATGGCATGGTAGTACCGTCGAAATCCACCACCTAGAAACAGAGTGTCTCGGTGCGGAAATTGTCTCGGCCTCCGAAGGTGACTGGGAGGGTGATCTTTCCCAACGGGATAGCCTCCTTCCCCAGGACGACTCCGTAGAAGGGAGCACGCTCCGACTGCACGTTGGATCGCGGGATGCCCAGGGCGTCCAGCGTGCTTGCGGATAGGATGTTGAGGCTACTCCCTCCGTCCATCAGTACCTTGGAGACGCGCTTCTTCCCGATTATCGGGGCCACAACTAGCGGAAGCTTCCCCAGATGCGGGACGTACTTCGGGTGGTCGGACCGGTCGAAGGTGATCGCAGCTTCAGACCACCGAAGGTACTCCTGGTTGGTAGGATGAACCGCGGACACATCACGCTCCATTAGTTTGGCGCGTCATTTCGACGCCTGCGCCTCTGGTCCGCCGAAGATCATGAGGCACTCATCGGGTTCGGCCTCTGGTCCGCCTAAGATCATGAGGCACTCATCGGGTTCGGGGAACGTGTTGGTCGCCGTCCCCATCCCATATGGTTGAGGGGTCGGGCTTACCCCATCTAGCCTGCACATGAGGAACTTCCTCATGATACCACACTCGCGGTACTTATGCTTGGACCTTTGAGTAGCCGCTCGAAGTAGTCAGGGGTCTGACCCTCGGTGGGTCGTCGCCCTTGGGATCGGTTGTCCCGTCGCTGACCTTGTGGCGCCCGTCCCTAGGGTCGGGAGGGCTTGGTGTCTGCGACAGCAATGAACTCGACCCTCCTTTCCTTCTTCTTCTTCTTCTTCTTCTCAGGACGGTCCGACGGACCTGCTTCATCGAGTGTCTCCTCGCGTCTCTTTTTCCCCCCATGTTCGGGAAAATGTGCCAGCACGGCTTCCTCTCCTTGCGCTTCTTCGGTGGCCATGTTGAGGACCTCCTTGATTGTCTTCGGGCACTCCTTGCCGATCCGGTTGACCAAGACCCGGCACCTGGTGCCTCCCATCAGTGCCGCGATGGCATCGGCATCGGTAGCGTCGAGGAGGTTGCTGTACTGTCGGGAGAATCGGCGTAGATACTCTCGAAAAGTCTCCCCATGCTTTTGCTTGCACATTTTGAGGTCCCCGACCTTGCTCGGGCGGGCGCAGGTGCCTTGGAAGTTCCCGACGAAGGTACTCCTCATATCTGCCCAGTTCCGGATCTTCCCGTTTGGCAGGCGTTCGAGCCATGCACGGGCCGGCTCCCCCCGGTACAGGGGAAGGATGCATATGTTGACCTTGTCATTGAAAGCACCCCCCACTCGGCACATTAGCCGGAAGTCGTCCAGCCAGACCGACAGGTCCGTCTCCCCATCATACTTGCTGAAGTTGGTGGGGAGGCAAAATCGCGGGGCAATTGCCACAGTGCGGATCTCGTGGGAGAAAGCGGCCGGGCCCAGGCAATCGGAATCGGAGCTCGAGTCCCAGTCCTCCTCTGCCTCAGTGTGCGCCTCGCGCGACGATGCGTGATACGCAGGACACGATCTTTTGGTTCTTCCGACCGATCCCGACGTCGGGCCTCGATTGTGTGTCGTACGTCGCGATCGGGGCCCAGCCCATCCTGGATCTCCGCGGCATCGAAGTTCGGGACGTTCCGCCGCGACGACCGGCCGTCTCCTGTCGACGGGGCTAGGAGACCGTGAGTCTCCGGCTCCGACCCCGGAGTGCCGCCTTCTTCCGGTGGAGCTTTCTGCCTGCTGCACCACAGCGCGCTCGAGGAGCGTTTTTTAGCCCATTCTGGACTCGACGCTCTTCTGGGGTAGATGGCTGGGGTAGCTGCCTGCTGAGCAGCATAGCGACGGTGATGCATTGGCTTGCCTGGTCGAACAGCGCGTAGCCGTCGGCGTTAATCTCGATCCGCTGGCCTACCTCGCGTGCTTGCGCTCGAGCTGACGGCTCCATGTTCGCATCGAGTTGGGCCTGCTCTAGCTCGAGGGCTAGCCGCACCTCCTCCAGCTCTTCTCGCTTCACCGCGATCTGTTCCGGCGTTAGCCGAATCTCCACCCCGTTCGCCCCGTTCGTCAAGTCGTCTGGGGGGACCACGGTGAAACACTCCCACGTGGGGCAGCGCTCACCCGTCCCCGAGGGAGGTGCACTTCCAGATCCCTTTCCTGACCAGGTTCGCACGGACTGAGCAGGACGTCCGGGGCCACATAGCGTCCCAGTATGCCCTCGTACCTCAGAAGGCGCACCCTGGCGTGTGCTCTTTCGAGGCCTTTCCATGCCTGACGTTGCACCGATTTAGAGAACACTTGTGACACGTTCTTCAGGCCAAAAGGGAGAGTTGATGCCTTACTTTTTAGTGAGTGCACGTCGACCTTCTCAGCCATTTGGCCTTTCGGGCCGCATGATGAAGGTGAACCTGAGCGCTTCGCCCGGAGCGCTTGGGTTGAGTTGTTGCCACCGTCTGGGTGGTGCACGATCCGCTTGCGCCCCACCCTAGACACTGCGATAGAGTTCCGAGTGACGGCGCTCACGGCACGTGCGGCTGTCGCAGCCTTACTCTCAGTCGAGGACACCTCCTGACCACCTCGTAGGACATGTCCTGCGCGGGTGGCCGTGCAGTCAGAGTTGTTGACGAGGATGAGGCGTGGCGCACCACCGCGCGCGTCCGGCATCTCGTTCACGAGGAACTCGAGGCTGCCGAACCGGATGGTTGCGCCCAACCTGAACCGATGGTCACAGAAACCAGCCATCTCGCACCGGGTGTCGACAAGGACGCAGACGTGCACAGGCCCCTACCTGGCGCGCCAACTGTCAGCGGGTGGCTCACGGGGTGCCTCACGCCAGCGAGTGTCAATCACAGAACACGCATGTCTCGGTGGAGAATAGTTCAAGAGACGCAAGACAAGGAGTTTATACTGGTTCGGGAGTGATCCCTACGTCTAGTGAAGTGGGCTCATGGCTGTATTGCTCTCTTGACGGCGGATTACAACGAAGCCCGGTTCAAGCCTTGGGTGTAGAATGCGTGTAGGGGACTAAGTGCTCTAGAGATCGAGTATCCGGAATTCGGATCCCTTTCGCAGGAGGATGCCCTCCCCTTTTATAGAACAAGAGAAGGGCATCTCTACAACGGCGTTTTACCTATCTACCCTTGGGAGCCGGCCCCCCCGTCGGTTACTTGCTGTCGGCTTAGTGCGTCTTGGCGACCCCTTCCTTGGCCTCCGTGTGTCCCTGGCCTGCCCACCGGCAGCTTCGTGGTAGCTTTCCCTCTTGGTTGTTAGCGCAACAGTGCGCTTGCAGCTGCCTTTTCCCGGGCGCAGAGCTGCAGATCAACTTTGCCAGTTGGTAGGCGGGTGTGTGCTTTCGGGTGTCGGTCGGGAGAAAGAGTAGGCCGCACGCTTCCTCCTTCACAAGCCAGGCTTGACTTTAGGAGTATCCTCGAGATTGCTCTTTGCTCTTTTTCCGCAGGTTGGGCTCGTCTACGAAAGGGTCTCCCCACGGGGGTCTACCCATTCGGCCCGGAGGGTCGGGGTCGGGCGAGACGGATGCGCCCGGCCCCTATATCCTTCTGGTCACTCAGGGAGTCGGGGTTCGGACGGGATGGAGGTGCCCTACCCCCTGGCCTCGAGGCCTTCTGAGGGTCGGGTGGGACAGAATTCTCAGCCTAGAACCGTCTCCCACCATCATCTGGGCCTTTCCTCGCTCGTCGGCCGTTAGCAGGCGTCCTGTCAGTGGGCCCCCTAATTCATGACCCCACACAAATGAAGTAGAAAAGAAATGCGAGTCATGTCAGAAGAACGCGAATTGCCAGAAGATCGCATCATCACTACAACTCACAACACCATCTTGGCCGCTAGAAAGATGGGGAATAGACTTAGTGGGGCCTCTTCCAATAGCCCAAGGAAATTGTAGATTCGTGGTGGTAGCGGTAAAATACTTCACAAAATGGATCGAGGAAAAACCTCTAGCATCAATAACCTTGCACACAGTTCAAAAGTTTTTTGGCACAACATCATCTGCAGATTCGGTGTACCCAAAGAAATAACAGTTGACAACGAAAAACAGTTCGACAACGAGTCATTTAGAGACTTCTGCATGACAATGGGCACCAAAGTAAAGTATGCATCCGTTTACCATCCTCAGTCAAATGGCGCAGTAGAAAGAGCCAATGGCATCATCTTCTCAGCCATAAGAAAGATGCTCTTTGCACACAAAAAGGGAAAATGGATCGATGAGTTACCAAACGCAATATGGTAACATAACACGACAGAATCAAGAGCCACCAAGTTCACTCCCTTCAGATTGTTATACGGTACCGAGGCCGTAGTACCTGAAGAAATCAAGGCAAAAACTTTAAGAGTCATTCTGCACCAAGAAGAATGCAAAAAAGAAATGGTGGAAAAGGACTTAGTTGAAGTCGACAGGCTCATCGCTTCCCACAACCTCGAGGCCTATCAAAGGCAGACACGAAAGTGGCACGACCCCAAAGCAAAAATAAGAGAAACCAGAGTTGGCGATCTAGTAATCAAAAGAAAACACAATGCAGAAAATCTCGCCAATTTCGAAGAAAAATGGGAAGGACCTTACATCGTCACAAAAAGCTCGAGACCACGATCCTACCACCTCTCAAACGAAAATGGAGAAGAACTACCTCACTCATGGAATGTAGAGCATCTCCGCAAATACTACAACTAGAAGAGGGCAAAGTAAAATGTACATAGTCTTTTTCAAGTTTCTAGATTCTTGTAAAAGGTCAACTTCGTGAATGTGCAAAACTATAAGCACAAACACGATGCACCATTTCTTATCGCACAAGGGTCACACTCTTTTCCTCACAAAAGGGGCTCCAAGAAATTAGAGATGAGGTTTTTAATGAGGCGTACCCATGTAAATTCTCCAAACAATCAATAAAGGAGATCACCCCTAAAGATCGTGCAATAGTCGTTTTACAAAAAGACCCCGAGCAAAATAACTCGAGGCCGAGGTCAAGAAAAAATAACCTCGCTAAAAGACCACGAGCAAAATAGCTTGAGGCCGAGGTCAAGCAAAAATAACCTTGAAAAAAGACTCCGAGCAAAATAGCTCGAGG
Organism: Digitaria exilis; assembly: GCA_015342445.1. NCBI lineage: Eukaryota > Viridiplantae > Streptophyta > Magnoliopsida > Poales > Poaceae > Digitaria > Digitaria exilis. Next base: position 995,220 of record JACEFO010001915.1, on the reverse strand, counting down.
CTGAGGTCAAGCAAAAATAACCTCGCCAAAAGACCTCGAGCAAAATAGCTCGAGGCCGAGGTCAAGAAAAATAACCTCGAAAAAAAGACCCCGAGCAAAATAGCTCGAGGCTGAGGTTAAGCAAAATAACCTCATCAAAAAATCTCGGGCAAGCTAGCTCGAAGCAGAAGTCAATCAAAATAACCTCGCAGAAAATAAAACCTCGAACAAAACACCCCAATGAAGAAATTAAGAAAAATTTCATCCTCGAAACAAGATGGGCAAAGAGAACGAAAAAAGCAACAAAAGTTTCCCTATTTCGAATCAAAACAAGAGAACGTCTACATTCAGAAACGTTGCTCTACCGAAAAACAAAGAAAATGCAAAGGGGCTATCAGGGAGGGGACTCCTTTTTCAAAGGCTACAAGAGCCCCCTTTTGCATTCATTGGATGGTGGTTGAAAAAAGCAAGTACACCAGCAAAATAAAACACCTAACTGTACCCTCAAAGGACACCAAGTTAGTTCAAGTCATAATTTCAATAACATCGATAGGTCACTATAAAAGGAGAAGAAACCGCCGACCTCAAATGAAAGGAAAAATCAAAGCAAATAGTAAGAAATCCACAAACAAGCTCCTAGGAACGAGAGGAGTCAGGAACTACAAGAATGCTTGACGACAGCAATAGAACAGCGCTCATGGATACTTCATTCAACAAATCCATCATCGGCAGTGGAATCCTGGAGAAGAGTACATTTGCTTCAAGGCAGCCTAGCAATGTCAAGAGCAACGGCAAATAAACAAGACCAAAGAGAAGCCAAAGATTACTTGAGCGCATACCCCAGAAAAAATGAATCTTGAGGTTGTGATCTTGTAGAAAGAAAGAAAAAACCAAAGCCCATTTAGAGGGCACCACGTTTACGAGTCTGAGGCATACACTCTCTTACGAAATAAAGATCGAAATCAGGCACAAGGTCTATGTAACGAACCAAAAGTTGTACCGACCAAGAAAAACAATATAATCAATGAGTACAATAGACGAATGAGTAATCAGTGCATCGTCAACACAAAAGCTAAAGTCGCTTTAACATCTCGATACAACACTAAAAAGTATTCCTTTACAAAAATCAAGTGAGCCTCTCTCCTCACAATTAGATTTCGCCCTCCTCTCGGGTGGATTTAACTTCATCATCTTCCTGCGGAGATTCTAGGGTTTCCTCCTCATCATCTCCATCCTTGGGATCATCCTCGTCTTCATCCTATAAAAACCAAAAAGCAAGTTCAACTTTTCATCCATCTGCACAAAAAGAAATGAGAAACGAAATCTATGAACACAAAGATTACCTTCGAAGAAGAGAAGTCCTTGGCCATTTCACGGCCAAAGACGTTCTAGAAATCTCGCAAGGAATGATGCTTCATAGTCTCGATCTCTTTAGAGCTAGGCGAAGACATATCCCCGAAGTTAGAGAAACGAAATCCAGGACCAGCAATCTGAAGAAGCAAATCTTTATCCTCGTTCTCAAGAAATCTTCCAAAGCCATCGCAACATGAAAGCGCGAAGTTGTCACCAGCTATAGAATAAATGTATCCAAGCCCAGCAAACTCTTCTTCAATCCAAAACAAGAAACTGCAAACGCTTAATTCATCTAGAAGAACATAAGGAGCAGCCCTAAATTGCTTGAGCAAGTTCGAATAAGAATAAAAAATCCAATTTATCCTCTCAACATCAAGAATTTTGGCAGAGGCCAAAGACTCCTGAGCGTCGCGCAATTTCACTTCAAGCGAGGTTGCCTTAGCTTTAGCCTCTTTTGCAGCATCACATTCGCGAACTACAGCCTCCCAAAGATTATCAATCACTTCCTGGGTTTTGTCATGATCTTTATGAAGCGTCGTAAGCTTCCTATCAGTGGTGTCCCTTAGGTCTTCAGCCCTTGTCAAGTCTCTCCGAAGCTTATCGTTATTTTGCCAAAGCCTATCATTCTCCTATTCCATGAATGAAATCCTTTCTTCGGTAGTTTTCGACTTCGAGACACAAGCCACATTGATTAAATTAACCTAAGTAAACAGAACAAAAACAAGTAAGTAAACCTTGTGGACTGTCACGACACTCAAACGAGACAAATCCTCAAGATTAAGGCCCTCCAAGGACGCCTTGAAAGCTGAGAAAGAAAACATAGGAGAAACAAGATAAGGAACATAGACAAAAATACAGCAGGCAGCAATCCATATAAACTTTCTTTACCTCGCATTCCAGCACCACCATCATCAAGTCGAGCATGAGGAGAAGCCAGTTCTTGATTTCGACCCGCGGTCGTTTCATCAGGAACGCTCTTCCCTTTTACATCATCAGCCTTAACCTGAAAATCCTCTACGAAGTAAAGAACAACAACAATAATAAAACAAACAAACATGCAAACACCAAACAAGCAAAGATTTTAACCTCGTTTCCAACATTGATTGCCCTTTCCTCCACAATGTCTACCTCCTTGTTTGTGGTTTCTGTACAATATAAGTCCAAGTTATGCTCTAAGAGCTCAAGAAAGTTCGGATCAAATCCTCTTGGAGGTTTCGAAACGACACTCAATATTGAGCCTACGAGGTTGATTCTAGCACCAGGACATTTGATATAAGGAATAAACACCCCTTCACCCGAAGCAGCAGAAGTGCCTGCCAATTCCTTCATAAAACCTGCAGTGCCGAGGTCGTCGTTTGGAATACCAGCAAACTACAGAAGCCCACACGCCGCATCAATAGTCTCTTCTTCATTTGCAGTTTCGGCTACGGGACTGTCCAACAGCGATGGATCCATCTTGCGAGACAAGCATGGTTTCTTGTTCGCACCAGAAGCAGACTGTTGCACATCAAAACATTTCCTCTTTTGAGCTTCGAGCTGTTTGGTTTTGGTTTTAGGAGCATCTTGACTTGAAGACACCAACACTTTCGATGTAGTTTTCTTGTATCTTCGAGTTGCTCCAACCTGCTCGGATCCAACATTCCTAGGAGCCTTCATTCGTTTTTGGGGCTTCGAAGGTTTGATTCGATCCCCATACTTAACTCCCATCTCAATCCAGGGATGATTCAAATGGCTAGGCCCCTCAAAGAATTCAAGCATTGCCTTTTTCTCGTTCTCCGTAAAGGAACCCACCAAAGACTTCGCAACCTGCTCAACATCTGAGACAAGGTCAAGATCGTTAGCATCTGTAGGTTTCACGAGGCCAAAAACTACAAAAGTAGTCACCAGGTTAAAGCTAGCAATTAGTCTTTCTTCGATTTTGAAAGGCTTCCAGGCAGTCCGAGAGGCCAAATGTTAGCAGCCAAAAAATCCATTACCACATCGCGACCGGTAAGTTGTCGGATAGCATGATTAAAGCACAGGCTGTTTTTCTTAAAAGCAGCTGACGCCTTTTTGAATTCGACGATGGTGGACAAACCAATGTCTCCCAATGGACTAGCGAAAGGATAGTGAATGTCACTCGAATCAGGAACTGCGAAACCAACCTTCACATAAAACCAGTGCCTCGGCCAGTTGACATCACATCGTTTTCGCTGAGCATATGTGAAGTCAACTTTAGCAATCTTCAAAGCAGCGCTTCGGCAACAGGAGGTAAAAGTTGCAAGCCCGAACTAACCAACATGCTCGTCTCCACCTTCTTCCAAACAGATAGACCTCTTCTCAAGATGAAACTCATTATAGCGAGCAAATGTAACGAGCAACAGAATTTCAATAACCGAACAAAAGAATTCAGGGTCAACTGATGCAGCTTCACGTTGAAACTATCAAGGATTTGTGGAAGCATCGGTTCGCAAGGGAATCGAAGCTATGCAGTGAAGAAATCTGAAAAAACTACAGCTTCCACAAACTGAGGATCAGGAATAGTTTCACGGCCAGGGGCTCGACAACCTCCAGAAGGAAAAAAACCATTATGCTCATAAGTAGAAATCATGCTGGCTGTGACCAAAGATCGACAAAAATAAAGAATCTTGGGCACCGATTCGCCAACAAGTTCATCAACATTAGCCTCGACCCCCCTCCAAACCATCACTTCCCGGATTTGAAGCCTGCGGGCTATCTTCCCTTTCCGTATCCGAGGTCGGAACCGCTATAGACTTAACATGAGCCATCCCGAACCTAAAAACAAAACAAAACATTAAACGAGGATAAAAGCTTTCGTATCTAACCTCTGATGTTTTCAAAGACTCTCAAAGGGAACATGGCGACGAGTCGAGCGAACACAAAAGCGTTGTTTCAAGATCAATGCGAGCATAAAATAGAACAGCGCTCATGGATACTTCATTCAAGAGGAGAAGGACGAAGAGTGACCAGCCTACACGAGGTCAAAACATGAAGAAGAGAAGGATGAAGTTAACTGGAGCCTTCCTACGACGAGGCTGAACCAAGAGTTGGCGGGAAGCAACAGTCGTCCAAAGTTACAATTAGATCTTAAAGATTATGGCGGGAAGTAACAGTCGTGTAATTGTACGAAGTTAACCCCTATAAATAGCTAGTAGAAAGCATTGTACGGGGTATGTAAAGAAAGACTTATTAAATACATCACAATGTTACGACACGAGAATCCGTGTTACAACAACATGTTCGGGCAGCCGGACCGTAATACCTTTGTATCAGTGGTGTTTTTTGTATTGCAATGGATGGGTGTACAAGCACGGATGCTGAAGGCTTGGTGGCTAAAACCTATGAAATTGCGGGATGATGTGTGATGATCTAAGGGGGTCGTCCTAGGCACCTTATATAACCTGGCGTCCAAGTCGGGTACGAGGAAGTCGATCTCCGAGATCTTTGGGAAATCTTGACATCATTTGACTAGAGTTCTGAGTTATCCGCCGTCTTCTACTTGGCCGCTATGGCATAAAACGATCCATGCGCCCGGGTTTGTAACACCCTAAAATTTGCCCTAATTAAAATATAGTGATTAAATAGCTTTTTATATTCAAGTGCTCATGAAAATGTAGGGAAAATAAAATTTTGAATAATTAAAAGCAAATATAGGGAATAGGAAGATTATTGTTGCATTCATGCTGGTGCATTTATTTTTTATTGTTGAATTCAAATTTGAATTTGAATTTGAATTCAAATAAGAGTTTGAATGAAATGAAAACCTTTCTCTTTCTCTCCCTCCCATTTCAGCCCAGTCCCAGTCGGCCCAATCCCTTTTCCCCCTCCCTTTTTCCTTTTTCCTCCCGCGGCCCGGCTCTCCTTTCCCTTCTCCACCGTGCGGCCCAACAAGCAGCAGCCCAGCCCGCCACTGGTGCCAGCCCGCCTTCTCCTCCCTGTGCGGCCGACAGGTGGGACCGACCTGTCATCCCCGACCTCTCGCCGTAAGCGAGCCGAACTCTGCCTCCCCGATCCGCAGCCGATTTCCAACCAAACTTCGTGCTTGGCGCACACGCCAAGGAGCCCTCGGGCCTATATATAAGCGCCGCCACCCCCTCGCTCGACCCCTACCCGAAAACCTAGCCGCCACCAAGCCCTACGCAGCGCCGCCGCCGCCAAACCCTAGCCGAGCCGCCGCGCCGCCAACTCGTCGGCCCATTGTCGACGAGACGCCGTCCAGGAGCTTCGCCAGGTATAGAGGAGCACGCCGAGCCCCTAAACCCCCTCTCTCTCGCTTTGTAGTGCTTGCGCGAGCTCGCCGTCAATCCCCGTCCGCCGCCGTGCGTCGCCAGCCGCCACCGCCGCGTAATCCTCGAGCACAACCCCCAAAACGAGATCCCCGTAGTTTCCTCTCTCTCCCGGGCCAAACGCGGTGAGCTTTGGAGCTCTATAGCGCCGGCGGTCCTCGATTCCTGCGAGATTCCGCCACAGAGCCGGACGCGCCGCCGACCTCCGGCGACCAAACGGCCCCAATCGACCGTAGCCGTCCGATCAGATCTGAACGGCCTAGATCCGATCCGAACCCGGTCCACCGTGGGCCCGTGGACCACGGTCTACGGCTAGTCCACAACACAGTAGACCGCGACGTCAGCCAACGTCATCCCTCAGCCGCGTCCTGGAAGTTTTGCAAATAAGCCCCTGTGCAGTTCAAAAATAATTACAGTTTAGTCCTTTTTCTTTTGGTTTAGCCCCTGCGCTTATGAAAAATAGTGCCCGCCGTCCTGAGTGACAGTTTTACCTGTAGGCCCTCGAGTTTTTATACGAAATTATGTTTTAGGTCCCTAGTTTCTTTCAAAAACACCTCTGGAAGCCTAAAACTCTCACCAGGAAGCCCCTAGAGCCCGTTTTAAGCATAGTTTCTTCGTTTTAACTCCGATTTGAGTGATTTTCGCGCTCATGTGTTCGTAGTAAAGCGTGCAGCCACTCTAAAGCCTTATTTTCATCTTTTGTTTATGTTTGGTGTACTATTCTAATTAAATACCTTGTTTGCATGTATGTGTGGATGCTTGCGTGGTGATCGACGTGAGTAGTTGACGAGCCATTCGAGTTCGCCGACGATCCCGTTCCCGAAGAGCAGGTGCAGCAGCAGTTCACTGAGGAAGGCAAGTATAACACGGACAATCCTTGATTACCTATACACCATTTAATCATATGATCATATGCATGTGTCTAATATTGTTATACACTAAGGATGATCCTAGTCTTTACATTATTCCTTGTTTACCCGGGTTATATGCATTATGGTTAGTATTTGCTACGCGCTGCAACCAACATTTATTTTAATGTTAATATTAAATTAATGGTTCACTTCAATGATGACTAAAAGATGCTTTTTAACAACATGGTTCGGGGAACTAGAGCATGTGCTTCATGCTTTGTTCTAGTGACTCTATAAGGTTTGGTCTAGGGAATTAGAGCATGTGCTTCGTGCTTTGTTCTAATATCTCTTCGTAAGGTCCGGTTCTTAAAGCGGCAGCCCAGGAACTTGTTCGCCGCCGTTGGAACTATAATGGCTCTGGTCTTGGATAACTAGCTTGTACGTCTCTAGCTCGCCAGTGGTTACCGAAAGGCGTATGTGGGGAGCATGGGTGAGAGTATAGTTTGATCCATCGAGGACGGATTTATCCGTTGGCTATGTGTCGTTAGGCAAAGTCCCGTGATGTAAGCGCCCGATGTACGGCAGCTTCACACGTTGCGATGACTTGCGCTCTCGCTCTGGACGCCATTGACCCCCTCACGTTGCGCCCTGAGTGTACGTCAATCTCGATGCCTTGGTTATGCTGCCTATGTTGAACCAAAACGGCTACTGTGCTTGTTAGGGTGCTTTGTGAAAGTCCTCGTAGCATAAGTTCTTTTGGATTTATGTGACCAGAGGGTAAAGGGCGAAACCTCTGCAGAGTGTTGATCTATCATGATAGCCATGCTCACGGTTACGAGCGGCCTGGATCCTTTTTTTATTAGAAGATGATATTAGAGGTTGATATTGGTTTATTCTATGATTACTTAGACATTATTATTAATGGGTTTATACTTGGGTTCTACTCATTTGTAGTAATTTGGGTGATAATAAAATAAAACTACTAAAAGTGCTATTGCAGTTTAACCGTGTCAAGCCTTTGTTCTTGCATCACCCGTGTTATACTTGTTAAGTAAGATAGTTGACTTACACTTGCAACTATTCAACAAAATCCCGGATGGGTAACAGATGGAGCAATGAACGATCAGTCGCTTGCTGAGTTTCCGTAGGATCTGCCGTACTTCTAGCTATGTTCAACCAGTTGGTGTCCCTGTGGACTTGAGGCTCTACTAGTTATGAAACGTTTGCGTTTAATAAGAATTCCGTTGTGTTATTTGTTTAAGACTATGTCTTGTGTTAAACTCTGATGTAAACTATTTTATTTGAGCATTGTGTTCTCTGTGATTCAATATTTGTAATCTATATGTGTTCTGTGGACAATCTGGGCACGCATATAGAAGCATTCGGATTTCTTGGAAATTTGGGTGTTATAGTCTTCGTCAGAAGTGGGCCTTGGTCCGTGGTCCTCGGCCTGCTTGTCAGAGATGGGCCCAAGACCAGCTTGTCAGAGCGGATCGTATTGGGACCTAGGGTATCCATATCCGTCAAGCCCCGGAGCGATGTGTAGCCAGGTGATGTTTGGGTGCATAGGGCTCAAGAATAAAGAAATTCAAAAAGTCCCATGTTCAGCAGCCTCTGAGCAATGCGAACTGGACAGAGGTGTGAGAAGCAGCCTGAATGATGAGCAATTTGGAACTGCTCAAACAATAGTCGTGACATGGAGGGCAACGCAAGACGTGCTCCATATGAAGCAGCCCCCGAGCATAGGAAGGATTAGAATAATCGTTCATGTGGTCAAAGAATAGTAGCATATCATCGATGATATACTTGGCAAAGCTTCGGAAGCCATGCCGACCTAATTTGAAGCGTATGTATGATGGTTGGTGGGGCTACAGGAGCACGCCAATCAAATTCAGAGAATAACAAATCAACCGTCGATTAATTCGACATCCAGCTCCAAAAGGCAGACTCATAGAGCCACATAGGCACGCTGACCTGAGACTCGGCGTCCAGCCCCCCGAGTGTGAGGGTTGGCCAAGCTGTAGAATTACGCTGACGAAGAACACATCGCCAGCCCCCAGACATGAGGACTGGCGGAGCTGTAGAAGCACGCCAACAAAGAATCAGAGCCAGCCCTCGAGCGTGAGGACTTGCCAAGCTATAGAAGCACACCGACAAAGAACTCGGCGCCAGGCCCCGAGCACGAGGACTGGCCGAGCTGTCGAAACCACACCGACAAAGATCTCGGGACCCAGCCCCGAGTGTGCCTATACTATTGGCACATTGTTTTGGTCTCCTTCTGTGATTTATGGAGCGCCATCCTCTTTTAGGTTATGGCACAAACAATCATGTGATATATGACAACTGATTTTTTTTTTCAGATATTACACCTCATGAGGTTTTAACCAAAACCTCCATAGATTAACTCAACCATGACATTTTAGAATTGTCATAAAATTGGCCAGCTCAACTCATTCCCAGCCCATTATTTATGATGGAAATTAATGTTGGTGACGGTGCACCCGTGAGTAGGGGTTCGTGGGAACCCCTGTTTAGAGATTCAGCAAGGAGATAAATGTGCTATAATCTATCAAAATAGTTTAAACAATGTAAAAAAATATAAGAGACATTTTTACCCAGGTTCGGGTCTCTCGGACGATAAAACATTCTGCTTATTTGTATATATTTTACATAGTGAATAAATTGTCGAGTACATAAAGCATGGGCTCGTTGATCAGCTCCATCATCTTTTGTTTGGTCCGGCTAGGGAGTCGTGGCCTTCATGCAGGCTTGTGGTTGGCGCCTCCCTCTTTCAGATAAGAAGTGGCCTTCATATCCATGCATGTCTTCATAGCTTTTTAATACACGTTGGGTGCATGCATGGTGCATGTTGCACGCGTGTCACCCACGGCCCCACCTGTCCAGGTCAACACATAATGGACGAACTGAGGGGGGCTGGCTGTCCCACCTAACAAGTGTGTACTTCGTCAAGTACTATGCTTTTCCACTAATCAAAAGTATATACAAGATCACAATGAGGATAAGTATCATTTCACAATCTAAAGATTAATACACAATGAGGACGCTAGTAGCTAAGCTTTGGTTACGTCCACAAGCTTAGTATGCATTTAACATGGGATTAATATTTCTCTTTGTAGTTAACCTAAAACAAAGACATTTAAATCAAATTTAAAATGAATATATAATTTTCTTTATGTTTCTAATACATAATATCCATATTGAAATAATTCTATAATAATTACTCCCTCGGTCCCAAAATATACTCGTTTTAGCTTTTTTGTTGTGGTGGAGCCACTCCACTAGGGTTTAAGTCCTCGACTCAGAGATTGTACTCGCATTTTCTTGGATTCATTTTAGCGAGGCATCTGTGGTGACTTTATGAAGGATTTGTCGGCCCAGTCTTCAGAGGTACCCATAGGGGCCGGGTTGCCATTGTATGTTTTTAGAGACGAGTGTGCGTACATGTATGTGAGCGCATGCGTCTATATTGTGTGATTCACAAAACAAAACTTTTATTATGAACCTATGTGTCTAGACATTATATTTCTAGGTGCAGATAAAAAATCATGTGTCGGATAGAGCAAGAGGTATGCAAATCTCGCTAAACTCTAGGCTAGACACCTAAGAGATGCGCTAATAGATCTAAACTAACACTAGTCATTTTGCTAATTGTCTTAATCTTCTAATTAACACTTTTGTGGATTGAGCACTTAAAAGTCTATGGAACCCTTAGCAATATCTTCTCTGACCTCAAGCACAATTGAAATGGCCGTGGAATGGGGTATCTATGGCCCCAACAAAAACTAGCCCTTGCAACTTTCTACGTACCACAGACTAATTTGGTGGGCACAGAAGATGGACCGCCGAATTAGTCGGTGCTGCCACTCAACTAGCCATTGAGTCTCTGACGCCTAGGCCACCCAGCACCGACTGATTCGATGCCTGCTCTCTGGTACCACCAAAATAGTTAGGGGTGTCCACACAGAAAGATCTTCAACATTCTCTTCATACATGCCAAGGTTTAATTAAAGTTTGAATTATTATACATTTGCAAATCCAAGATGTAAATATCTTCATATATGCAGATCAATAGAGACCAAAGAATTAGATACAAACTTTTGGTGTAATGCTAACTTAAATTTGCTACGAATATGTTCATAACACCTAACGCCTACTAAGGATTGTGGTTTGTCCATTGACTTCATTCGGCACCTATCTTGGATTTTGCCAAATTTGACAGACATGTAGATAAGAAATGCCATCCCCACCACGAATTGAAGACGACAAAAATTTCAAGTAAAAGTTCATTATAGTATCTGTTTGTTCAAACAACAAACGATATTATAGATTTATGGTGGTGGCACCGTGACCTGAGAAAACTGCAGTAGAATATGATTGGATTCAGTGACGTTGGAAAGCCGGAAAATGCATGGCAAGTTAGCTACCCCCAAAATAGTATGTTGCGATGCAGCAAAAACATGTGCCAATGCTTATAGAGTTCTAGTCAAGATACAATTATGATTCATTTGCAAAGAAGCCTTGATGTAAATCTCTTCATGTATGTCAAGGAATTAAAGATATAATTATGATTCTTTTGCAAAGAAGGCAATATATGTAAATATCTTCATATATGCAGATCAATAGAGATCAAAGAGTGTGATACAAACTTTTGGCGTAACTGGTAACTTCAGTTTGCCTATGAAGATGTTCATACACCTAACCTAACGCCTACTAAATTATGTCCAACAGGTTACCCATATGGTGACCCATACCCATTTTGGGTTGCAAAACATGAAAAACGTCCCTCCAACAGGTGACCTAAACCGGAGATCCGTTTTGGGTGCCCTCTCACCCACAACCCATAGATGAGTCTCTTCCTCCCCGTGACTCATCGCGCATCCACTGCTTCGTCCTCCCCCACGCGTCTAAGCTCTACTCCGCCTACCTGCCCGAAGCTCCACTCCCCCCGCCACCGCTACATCCACCCATGCTGGCCACCACATCCGCTCCCGAGCATCTGCATCCGAGCGTTGCCGCCGCATCCGCCCGAGCTCCACTCCTCTCATGCTGGTAACCGCATCTGCGACGGCCATCGCATCACCCCAAAGCTCCATCCGACATTTTTGCGTCTCCAATTTGAGTTTCCTGTTGGAGATTCATATTTTTGGTCCTGCCCCTTCAGTCATGTGGCTACCCATTCACAAATTTGGGTCTCCAATTTGCAACTCTGTTAACTTCATTCGGCAAATCCCTAGCTTGGGTTTCACAAAATTTGACAGACATGTAGATAAGAAATTCCATCCCCAACACAAATTGACGAAGACAAAAATTTCAAGTAAACGTTCATTGTGCTATCTGTTTGTTCAAACAACAAATGATATTATGGATTTGTGGTGATGGCGCCGTTACCTGACAACCACCAAAATAGTTAGTGGTGTCCACACAGAAAGATCTTCAACCTTCTCTTCATACAAGCCAAGGTTTAATTAAAGTTTGAATTATGATTCATTTGCAAAGAAGCCAAAATGTAAATACCTTCATATATGCAGATCAATAGAGACCAAAGAATGAGATGCAAACTTTTGGCGTAATGGTAACTTAAAATTGCCTACGAAGATGTTCATAACACTTAACGCCTACTAAGGATTGTGGTTTGTCCATTGACTTCATTCGGCACCTATCTTGGATTTTGCAAAATTTGGCATACATGTAGATAAGAAATGCCAACCCCACCATGAATTGAAGACGACAAAAAATTCAAGTAAAAGTTCATTATAGTATCTGTTTGTTCAGACAACAAATGATATTATAGATTTATTGTGATGGCACCATGACCTGACAAAACTGCAGTAGAGTAAGATTAGATTCAGTGGCGTTGGAAAGCCGGAACATGCATGGCAAGTTAGCTACCCCGAAAATAGTACGCTGCTGTGGTGGAGCACTCCGAAATTATTCCAAGTTAAGTACCCTCGGACCACTAATCAAGTAGTCAGGCACTTAATCCAGAATAAGCTGGAGCGTCGTCGGATTATACCAGATTAACCATGTACTTTCACGATCGAAACAACACGCGCGCCCACACGAAGGTGAGTCCCAGAAATTACAACATTCCACAAATTCAGCTTACATAAATAGTCTCATCAAGTTATTGCAAACCAAGATCGAATTTCAAATAAAAGTGCGAGAGTTCATTGCAGCGGAAATTTAACTAACGACGATACATAGCAACACCATAATGAAGCCGGCCATGGTGCTACTCCTCCCGATCCTCGGCAGAGGACGGAACCCACTCGACATGCCAGCCAGGTGGAACCTGGGCAGGCCAGGGGACAGAATTCACCGCCTCCTCCAAAGCAGTACCTGAAATAAAATGCTAATACTCAGCAAGGCTTACCCGTCGGGTGAAAGCTACATCATCGACTCCTAGACATGAGAGGCTTTTGGCTGGTGGGTTTGTTTTGCCAGAAAGCAACTAAGTATGGATCCATATTTTCATGATTTTAGCATCAAATTCTAATAGTGTTAACCATTCTAGATTAGCATCCTCTCTAAGCATACAAGTGGTGCAATACAATTTAGTACAGACAACAAGTTCATTATCCTCATAGTTCCACTTGTTACTCAATACAGCACAGCGGTCAAGCAGTCTCATTAACCACGAGAATGTAACATCCCAGATGTATAAGACTTTAAAAAGGTACTAAAACCAATTTTTTTTTAAAAGGGCATCTTGGGTGAAGCACACTTAAGTGGTTTAAAAATTTGAAATTGAAATTCTCAACTAGGCCAAATTGACTCCTAACTGAAATCTCAAAAAGTTTGTACTGAACTTGAAAATCTCCAAAAATAAAAGTTGTTTGTCATCACAAATAAAGCCTAGTCACTGTTGGGCACTTTTCAAAATTTTGCAGTTAAGACCCTCGAAAACTCTAAAACTCCCACAGAACGCCTTTTCATATATGGGTTGTTTAGGCTTGAAATACTCGAAATTTCAGGTTTACCCCAAAGGGAAAGTTGTGTCCCATATTTCAAACTCCAACTTTAGTGTTTGCACTTTTTGAAGTGTAGTTCAAATTTTTGGAGAAATACACGTTTGAACCTGGGTGCTCCTCGGGCGCCCGACAGACGCCCTGGCGCGCTCTGCCCTGGCCGCAGGCCGGCCGCCACGTGGCCGGCGAGCGGCGGCGGCCTCGCCTGGCCGGCCAAGCCGCGGCGGCGTGTTCCTTTTGTCGTCACACGAGCGCCTGACACCCCGTCCGGTCTTCTCCCGCGCTACAGCGCCCTGGCGGCCTCGCGCCGCGCGGAGCGCCATGATGGCGAGCAGAGCTCGGCCACTGGCCGTGGCCGCGCGCGCCGCGCCGAGCTGTCCCGCGGACGGATTCCCGCTCACTACACGCCAAAAGGCTCTGCAGCGTATCTCCACTTCTCCACGCCACGATCCCCCTCGCCCAACAGCTTCGCACGCCCTGCCCGAGCTCGCAGGCGCACTCATGGCGGCCTGCATGCCCTAGCCGTGCACGTGAGCATTCCTAGCCGCCCCAGCTGGCTCTAGCGTGCTCAATTGCGTCGCCAAGTGACCTCTGCCCCTTGCCTTCGCTCACGCCCCAGCCTTTTCCCCTCTCCCACGCTCGAGAGCCTCGTCTTCCACCTCTGGCCGCAAGAGCCGAGCTCGAGCGCTGGAGCAATTTCGCCCCCATCTCTCCACAGTTCCCAAATTCGTCGTACCTAGAGCTCGTCCATTTCCTCAGCTTCCTTTTCCCCCACTTCTCTCAAGCTCCCATCGACCATTCATCGAGAGAAATCGGGATTTCCCCCAAATCCCCATTTTTCAGCCGCCGAAGCACCCCCACGTCGAGCCGCACCTTCGAGCTATCCACGACACCAACCGAGCATCCTAACATCTTCGTCATGCCCTACTGATGCTCACGAGCCCTTCCAACCACAGCGAGAGCCTCTGACCTCGCCGAAGTTGAAGCCGCGGCGGCCGCGCCGCCACTGCTCCCGTCGCCGGCCACCTCCGAACCTCCTCCGGCCTCCCAACCACCACCATTTGACTCGCGGTGAGCTGCTCGTCCTTTTCCCCCACTTCTCCGACCCCATCCCATCGCTGTTTGGCCGGCGCAACGACGCCGACGAGCCCAAGGGCATATCTTCATCTTCTTCCTTTTCGCAGGGCTCCCAGTGAAAGATACTAGGGGCCTGCTTGCGAAATTTCAAAAGATCCAGGGGCCGCGGCGTAAAAAGATTCTTAAGGTCTAGTTCAAATTCCCGAGATCTTGTAAAATCCACCAAAAATCGTAGAAAAATCGGAAAAATACATAAAAATACTCCATGGACTCTGAGATTGTAAACTCCAATCTCCGTTTTGCATGTACATACTTTTGAGGGTTAGTTTTTGAATTAAAATGCAAACTGTGATTTTTGAGTTTTGTGCACCATTTCAAATCCTGAACTCCTCTGTAGCTGAGCTTGGGATATGTTGCTTGTGTAGACTGTAGGAGGTTTGTGTCCAAAGGAGACCTAAAAATATTGCATGAAACTCCAGTTATGAATTATTTCTTGTTCCCTACTCTATTTTGGTTCTACATTTACTAAAAATAATTCATGCAGCCAAAAATCATCCCCTTTCACCAGAGGCCTAGGAATATGTTGGGTCATGATAGAAAAATGCTAAATTGAATTTTAGACTCTTTGGAATGTTAAATAAATAGAAGTAGTTTTACAGATAAAAATTTATTGAGGGCTGTCCAAGTGTTATTTTTAGTCATCACTTGGCCAGAGCCTTCCTTTTACCGATGTCTATCTCTGGTAGAGACATCTTCTGTTTTGGGAGAAGTTTTAATTTTATATGAATTAATCTTGTTTCTTTGAGCAACAACCTGAGCTATTTTTAATAAATTCTGTGTAGCTCGGTTTTAGTTAAAATTTGGAGTGAGCCTACCTCCTATACTCCAGTAGCCACCATAAAGTTTGTGGAGAAAAAGGATAAACAGAAATAGAGAAACAAAAATGAGAAGGAACTAGAGTATCTTAATTTGATAGAAAGAAATTAGGACACTTTTGATAATTATATAAATAAAGCATGTGAAGTCTCAAAATTTCAGAACTGAAACACTTGCTTAGAGATAAAAGTTTTGTATTGCTTTTATATGTGTACACAATCACCATCATAAGAATATAAAATCCGCGCCACACCCGCTATCTTACTTTTGGAGAGAAACATAAATCTTTTATGTCTAGGTGAATATGGCCTTCAAGAGCCTGAACCTTTAGAGTAAAAACCTGCAGCAACTCTTAAAATTTATGCATCTCATGTAGAAGGCACTCTCGCTGACGGCATCGACAAACTCGTCCCCGCCAATAAAGAGGAGACTCCCGAAGGTGGTGCCGACGTGATCGTGATCGAACCGGAGACTGACCCCAGCGTAGCCCAAGAAGGCAAGCCCCGGAGCATAACCTAACTTTCAGATTGTGCAACCATGAATTAGTTATGTTTGTGCATTTACATTCAAGGAATTGTTCGAACACCTTAGTTGCATAATTCTAGTACCTATGTCTTGAAATACTAGTATGGTAGGGTCGATAGAGCAATGCTTTAGGTCCGTTACAAGTCGAGTGATTTCATGTCACTCGCGAGATATAGGAGTTGCTTGTCTTTACTTATGTTGGAATCATAAGGATGGACGGGCGGGATGGTATGTCTAGATCTCCCGTCCGTGTAAGGTAATTGGTTTAAGGACGAAACGTGTGGTTCTGTGTGTCAAGTTTTTGAACGTGCCACGCACATGCCGACCTATGGGAATTGGTAAGCCCGGTACCAGATTGAAACAGCTAGGACCGATAGCCATCTCTCCTTGGAAATATTTTGTTTCCCTTGCCGTACACAAGTGGATATATGCGTGATGCCGTGAGTGAAGCGGTAAACCTTTATCCTAAGGGAATGGACCCGGGCCAAATTATGGATTGATGGGAAAGGTTGGGAAGTGCTTGCACCTTTTATAGCAAGCATTATCCGTGTGTGTTGGGTTTCCCCTAGCTAGGTAGCAAAATTTGGTTCGAACTGTCTGCTTCTCGCGGTTAATGAGACTGCTTGACCGCTGTGCTGCATTGAGTAACAAGTGGAACTTTGAGGATGATAAACTTGTTGGATATACTAAATTGTATTGCGCCACTTGTATGCTTAGAGAGGATGCTAATCTAGAAAGGTTAACTCTACTAGAATTTGATGCTAAATTTATGAAAATAGGGATCCACTCTTAGTTGCTTTCTGGCAAACAAACCCACCAGCCAAAAGCCTATCATGTCTAGAAGTCGGTGATGTAGTTATCACCCGACGGGTAAGCCTTGCTGAGTATTAGTATACTCAGCCTTGCTTGTGGCTTTTATTTCAGGTGCTGCTTTGGAGGAGGCGGTGAATTCCGTCTCCTGGCCTACCCAGGTTCCACCTGGCTGGCATGTCGAGTGGGTTCCGTCCTCTGCTGAGGATCAGGAGGAGTAGCACCATGGCTGGCTTCAATATGGTGTTACTATATATCGTCGTTAGTTATGTTTCCGCTGCAATGAACGCTCGTACTTTTATTTGAAATTCGAACTTGGTTTGTAATAACTTGTTGAGACTATTTGTGTAAGTTGGATTTGCGGAATGTTGTAATTTCTGGAACTCACCTTCGTGTGGGCGCGTGTGTTGATTCGATCGTGAAAATACGTGTTTAATCGGGTATAATCCGACGGCACTCCAGCTTATTCCGGATTTAGTGCCTGACTACTTGATTAGTGGTCCGTGGGTACTTAACTTGGAATAATTTCGGGGTGGTCTGCCATAGAGAAGCGGACAGTTCGAACCGAATTTCACTACCTGGCCAGGGAAAACCCAACACACACGGATAATGCTTGCTATAAAAGGTACAAGCACTTCCCAACCTTTCCCATCAATCCACAATTCGGCGCCGGGTCCACTCCCTTAGGATAAAGGTTTACCGCTTCACTCACGGCATCACGCATATACCCACATGTGTACGGCAAGGGAAACAAAATATTTACAAGGAGAGATGGCTATCGGTCCTAGCTGTTTCAATCTAGTACCGGGCTTACCGATTCCCATAGGTCGGCATGTGCGTGGTACGTTCAAAAACTTGACACACAGAACTACACGTTTTGACCTTAATCCAATTATCATACACGGACGGGAGATCTACACATACCATCCTGCCCGTCCATCCTTATGATTCCAACATAAGTAAAGACAAGCAACTCCTATATCTCGCGAGTGACAGGAAATCACTCGTCTTGTAACGGTCCTAAAGCATTGCACTACCGACCCTATCATACTAGTATTTCAAGTCATGGACTAGGGTATTCAAACAACTCCTTGAACGTAAATGCAAAAGCATAATAATTCATAGTTGCACAATTTGAAAGTTAGGTTATGCTCCGGGGCTTGCCTTCTTGGGCTACACCGGCGCCAGACTCCGGGTCAATCACGATCACGTCGGCACCACCTTCGGGAGCTTCTTCTTCGTTGGCGGGGATGAGGTTGTAGGTGCCGTCAGCGAGAGCGCCTTCTACTGAGGTGCAATATTTTTAATTGTTGCTGCTGGTTTTTAGTCTAAAAGGCTAAGGCACTTGAAGGCCATATTCACCTAGACATACAAGTGGTTTATTCTTTTATTCCCCAAAATTAGAGAAAGAGTGTGCGGTGTAAGTTTTAGGCTTTTATGATGGTGATTGTGTACACATATAGAACAATTCAAACCATTATTTCTATACAAGTGTTTAGTTCTGGAGTTTTAAAACTCCTCATGCCACATTTGATTTCTTATCTAAAGTGCCCTACTTATTTTTATAAAACTCAATCTACTCTAGTTTCTTCTCATTTTTGTTTCTCTGTTTCTGTTCATCCTTTTTATCCACAAACTTTATGACAGCTACTGGAGTATAAGAGCTAGGCTCACTCAAAAAGTTAGCTAAAACCGAGCTATACGGAATTTATTAAAAATAGTACAAGTTGTTGCTCCAATACACAATATTAAATCATATAAAATCAAAATTACTTCCACAACAGAAGATTTCTCCACCAGAGCTAAACATGAGTACAAGAAAGGCTCTGGCCAAGTGGTGGCTAAAAATATCACTTGGACAACCCTCAATAATTTTCTACCCGAAATCCAACATCTATTTATTTGCTGGCCTAAACAGAGTCTAAAATTAAGTTTAGCATTTTTCCAACATGTGCCAACAAGTTTCTAGGCCTTTGGTGGAAGTTGGTAATTTTTGACTGCATGAAATATTTTTAATAAATGCAGAACTGACCTAGAACAGAAAATACTAAATAAATCATAACTGCAGTGTCAGGTCATATTGTTAGGTCTCCTTTAGACACAAAGCGTCTACAGTCCATACAAGCAACATATCCAACGCTCAGCTACAGAAGAGTTCAGAATTTGAAATGGTGCACAAAACACTAAAATCACAGTTTGAATTTTAATTCGAAAACTATTCATCAAAAGTGTATACATGCACATATGAGATTGGAGTTTACAATCGCACGAGTCCATGGAGTATTTCTGTGCATTTTTATGATTTTTATGCGATTTTTAGTGGATTTTACAAGATCTCAGAAAAATGGATCCAGGTTTAAGAATCTCTTTTACGCCGGGGACCCTAGATCTTTTTAAATCCTTTCAAACTAATCCCTGAAACTTACACGGAGGACCCTAGAACTAAAATGGGGAACGCACTAGGTCCCTAGGCTCGCTGGCGACTGGATTCCGGCGAGGAGACGGCGAACCGACGCGGGGGAGGTTGGGGAAAACGACGAGGGGCTCACCGCGAGTCGTTTGGGGTAGGTCTCAAGGACGGTGGCGAAGCGGCATGGCTCGTCGACGGTGAGCAGCGGAGCGGCTTGCTCCGGCGACGTCGATAGCCAGCTACGGGGGTCGAGGCGAGGTGCGGAAAGGCGCGTGAGATTCACCGGACGAAGGCGGAGCTCGTCGTGGAGCTTGGCGGCGACGGGGATGACCGGAGTATAGGGCTCGACGTGGAGGTGGAGCTTGCGGTGGAAATGGCCGAGCGGAGGGGAAAAGCTTTGATTCCCGTCTAGTGTGGCTCAATTCGAGCGGGGAAAGGGTCGAGGAGCTAGCTAAGTGGATGAGTATGCTTCGGGTGCGGGGGATTGGAAAGCCATGGAGGGGATTACGGGGATTTCGGTTTGCGGCGCGAGAGCTCGAGCTCTGCTCTACGCGGCCGGAGGTTGAAGAAGGTGGGAGCGAGCGTGAGGAGAAAGAAAATGGCAGGGTGCTGGCTGGGGGGAGGAATGAGGGTCACTTGGTGATTGTTTGGAGTGAGCTAGAGCTGACTAGTCGGCCTAGGGAACACGCGCGAGGCGGAAGGGCGCTGGCAGCGCCATTGATGCGCCCCCGAGCTCGAACAGAGCGTGTGGCGGGGTTGGGCGAGGGGGATCGTTGCGTGGGTGAGCGAAGATCCTCAGTAGAGGTCCTTGGCGCGTAGTGGGAGGGAATCCAGCCGCGGAGAGGCTCTGCACGACGTGCGCGCCGGCGGCCAATGGCGGAGCTCGGCTCGCCATGATGGCGTGGCCTCTCGCCATGGCAAAGCGGCTCGTGCAGTGCGCGATGGGACGGTACAACGGGTCAGGAGCGTGCGCAGGAGGTCGGGACATCACTGCCGAGGGATTGGCCGGTCGGCCGGGGTCGTCGCCTCTCGCCGGCCACGTGGCGGCCGCTGCCGTCCTCGGGCAGAGCTGGCCGAGCGCTTGTCGGGACACCCGTGAAGCTTCTCAGCTCAAACGTGCAAAACTCCAAAAATTTGAACTGAACATCAAAAAGTTCAAACACAAAAGTTGGAGTTTGAAAAGTGGGACACAACTTTATTTTTGGGGTGAACCTGAAATTTCGAATTTTTCGAGTTGAAACAAGCCATATTTGAAAATGTGTTCTGCATGGTTTTTAGAGTTTTTGAGGGGCTTCACTGTAAAATTTGGAAAAGTTCCCAACAGTAACTAGGCTTTATTTGTGATGGCAAACAACTTTTGTTTTTGGAAATTTTCATGTTTAGTTCAAAATTTTTGAGATCTCCGATGGGTGTCAAAAGGCTTTATTGAAATTCAATTTCGAAATTTAGTTCAACTTAAAAGTGCTTAAACCAATGCTGCCCCTGTTTTTAGTGTATTTTCAAGGTTTTAACATCTGGGATGTCACAGCTGTGGCGCAGCAAAAACATGTGCCAATGCTTATAGAGTTCTAGTCAAGGTACAATTATGATTCATTTGCAAAGAAGCCATGATGTAAATCTCTTCATATAAGCCAAGGAATTAAAGATATAATTATGATTCTTTTGCAATGAAGGCAAGATGTAAATATATTCATATATGCAGATCAATAGAGATCAAAGAGTGTGATACAAACTTTTGGCATAACTGGTAACTTCAGTTTGCCTATGAAGATGTTCATACACCTAACCTAACGCCTACTAAAACTATCTCCAACAGGTTACCCATATGGTGACACATACCCATTTTGGGTTGCAAAACATGAAAAACGTCCCTCCAACAGATGACCTAAACCGGAGATCTGTTTTGGGTGCCCTCTCACCCACGACCCATAGATGAGTCTCTTCCTCCACGTGACTCATCGCACGTCCACTGCTTCGTCCTCCCCCACGCATCTGAGCTCTACTCCGCCTGCCTACCCGAAGCTCCACTCCTCCCGCCACCGTCACATCCACCCATGCCGGCCACCACATCCGCTCCCGAGCATCTGCATCCGACCGCTGCCACCGCATCCGGCCGAGCTCCACTCCTCTCACGCTGTTAACCGCATCTGCGCCGGCCATCGCATCGCCCCAAAGCTCCATCCGACATTTTTGCGTCTCCCATTTGAGTTTCCTGTTGGAGATCGACATTTTTGGTCCTGCCCCTTCAGTCCTGTTGCTACCCATTCACAAATTTGGGTCTCCAATTTGCAACTCCAATGTTGGAGATAGCCTAAGGATTGTGGTTTATCCGTTAACTTCATTCGGCAAATCCCTAGCTTGGGTTTCGCAAAATTAGACAGACATGTCGATAAGAAATTCCATCCCCACCACAAATTGACGAAGACAAAAATTTCAAGTAAACGTTCATTGTGCTATCTGTTTGTTCAAACAACAAACAATATTATGGATTTGTGGTGATGGCACCGTGACCTGACAACCACCGAAATAGTCAGTGGTGTCCACACAGAAAGATCTTCAACCTTCTCCATACATGCCAAGGTTTAATTAAAGTTTGAATTATGATTCATTTGCAAAGAAGCCAAGATGTAAATACCTTCATATATGCAGATCAATAGAGACCAAAGAATGAGATACAAACTTTTGGCGTAATGGTAACTTAAATTTGCCTACGAAGATGTTCATAACACCTAACGCCTACTAAGGATTGTGGTTTGTCCATTGACTTCATTCGGCACCTATCTTGGATTTTGCAAAATTTGACAGACATGTAGATAAGAAATGCCATCCCCACCACGAATTGAAGACGACAAAAATTTCAAGTAAGAGTTCATTATAGTATCTGTTTGTTCAAACAACAAACCATATTATAGATTTATAGTGATGGCACCGTGACCCGACAAAACTGCAGTAGAGTAACATTAGATTCAGTGACGTTGGAAAGTGGGAACATGCATGTCAATTTAGCTACCCCCAAAATAGGTATGCTGCGGCGCAGCAAAAACATGTGCCAATGCTTATAGAGTTCTAGTCCATTTGTGCCAGCGCCTTAGTAGCACGCTACGGACGCGAGGTAGCCTGCAGCATCCATCTCATATCCAACAACGTTTCTCCATGACCCACAGTTTCTCCATGAGCTACAACCAGTGCCATCGACTACCTTCTGGATCTTGTGCGTCGCTACATCCAGCGTATAGAGCCCTGGGCTGTTACTCTCTTCTCCGATCGTGAACAAGATGACGCCGCTCTTCTCGCAGAACCACCGGAGCTTGAAGTCGTCCGATGAGCACACCATCATCTCCGGGATGTAGAGACGACCATGCAGCATCACCCATTTCAACATATTGGTGTCTTGCCCGTCGACGGTGCTGAGGACACTCGTCAGAAGGAAGATAGTACGGCATGGTAGCCCGGCTCTGTGGAGACGATCGTCGACATCAAATCCTACTCCCTCCGTCCCAAAATAGATGTCATTCTCGCTTCCCATGAAAAACAACATCTTTGGACATTAACCAATTATATATAAAATAATATTAATAGTTATAATACATCATTAGTATCATTAGATAGATATTTGAATCTAGTTTTTTAACAAATTTATTAGAGATATAAATATTGCATATATTTTTCTATAAATTAAGTCAAAGTTGAGAAAGTAAGACGTGCACGCATCCCATAACGTCATCTATCATGGGACGGAGGGAGGACGTCTATGAAGCACAGCTTCTGTTGCTGCCCCTGTCGCCGCTCGTCACGCCGAGCAAACGGAGGCTCTGCGGTTGGTCAGCAGGGATGCCCCACGGCGGCATGGTGATTTCACAGGGCTCTGGCCCATCGAGCCACACCGCGAGCGCGGAGTGGCGGAGGGGCCAGTAGGCTACGCCGCGGAGAACGACGCTCTGGCCTAGCCTCCCCAACATTACGTTGTCGATCTTAGGGTGTGCTGATCTTGCGACCTCCGTGCCCCATCGGCTGGTCTCCGATGAGAAGGCGCGGAATGCGGTGAAGCGGTAGCGGTTGTAGATGATGAGCACGCGGAAGAAGACGGTGGTGGAGGTAGGCAACGGTTCGTCGACATCGTCACGGGTGAGTAGCGCGCAGGCGTAGCATCTTGGTCTGGCCTCGCCGGAGAGGGAGGGGAGCATAAAAATCTCCCCTGTCATGGGGTTGAACACGCAGAGATCGAGGCTCTCGGCAGGACTTGCGTGAACAAGCTCAGGACGACCCAGCCAGTGCGAGCGGCGACCGGGCGAGAGTGCTCCAAGAGCGCGCTGTGGCGGCCGCCGTTGCTCAAGGGGATGGAGTAGGGGCTCCTGAAGCCGAAGAGCCAGTAAGCGGCGGCAGAAGCGGGGATCAAACCACAAGGAGATGAGATGTGTCCAACAGATGACGAGCCAGAGACGCGCTTCCGCTTGCGATGATATGCTGCATCTGCCACGCCGGGGACGGGATCCGGTAGTGCCTGTTGGGAGAAGACGCCGAAGAAGGCGCGGCGGCGCGCGAGCTCGGGAGGCAGGAGGCGGGCGTGGATGGCAGCGTCCTTGGCCACGACGCGGCACCAGCGCTTGCATGTGGCGGCGCAGCGCAGGACGTCCGCGGCGTCGGTGAGCCGGACGAAGACCGCCGCGAGCACGTCGTCCGGGAGGACCGTGCCGTCAGCGAGGTGGCCTCGTCGACGCGAAAGCCAGCTGTCCGTGGTGTACGGCATCGTCGGAGAGGGCTGCCGTCGCGACGATATGATTTGGTGTTGAATTGAAGGAGCCGCCACAGATGGCGAGCTGCATATTCATAGCCGCGTTTTCAGGTACCAGACGGAGTAATTCGCTCTGTTATTCCGAAACCCGACTCCGACTAAGCAATGACCCCGGCTCCGACTCGCATCGACGTATTTTAATGCATTAAACCAAAAGTCTGTCGGTCTCAAAAATGTATGGCTCTCCATTTTCGACCCTACTCCAAACCTTCATCTTATTTCACTACACAACAACCCCAAGTTAGCAATAGACGACGCCAATAGAAGTGGGTAAAGATTCAACTCGTGTCCTCTCTAACAAGATTCAAAGGTGTTCTATATATAACTTTATCTTTTGTTGAATAAAACATTAATATAATATAAAGTCAATATGTTTTGTTCATGAAAATAGTTTTATTTTTTAAAACAACAATACATATTAAGTGTTGTTCAACCTATTTATGTAAATTACTTTGCATTTGATTTGTATGTTTCGTAAATCTTTAATTGCATCTTTATATTTGAACAACATATAAGCTAGAATGTTATTAGATTTTAATAACATTCACAAAAATATAAAGAGAAGCTACAAATGTTTATATACTTGACACTTACTTTTATAAGTTATTTACAGTTTTTAAAATTTTAACCCTTAGGTATTTCAAGAATTATAAATTTTAGTCAGAGAACAAAGTGCATTCTTATAACATGCTAAAATAGTTTGACCTTTAAATATGAATTGAGTTATGTCGGGGCACAAACCTAGGGCACCTCTGCAGACCTAGTATAACTGGACTGAGTCGTTGTCACACCCGGTTTTAGAAGGGCAAAACGAATGCATCCCATATTCCCATGTATATATATGCGTCGGGATCAAGTTCCACACATATGATAGACTCCATGAATATACAGAACACAACGTTACAACAAAAAGGATTAATGAGCTATTACACAAACATTTCCTAGCAGCTGAACATTCAGCAATGCATGCATGACATGGAAGGCTGAGACAAAAAAAATAGTTGGCCAAACTAATTTTCTTTTAAGCACATTAGTTGGTCATATTTTATTAAGCCGCATAAATTACTATTGTATACCAATCCAATTAAGCATACCTTACTGTAAGCATTAGCATCATCATATATAAATCTATTTAATTTCATGTTTTGATATATTAATCATGTGAGTGTCCAGGCGGCTCATGACCGCAAGTTCGGCCGTTATAACAGTTTTACTCTCTGTAGAGGCTATACACTTTCACCATGTTGTGTTGATCGTGCACGTATCACACTTTGGAGGTGTGACTACATACGGACACTACGAGACCTTTCCAAATAATTCCTCTATGCATGCATTAGTCCCCGCCCTTGCAGGCCCTCAAAAGGCTAACCTTCATTGACAGCTCACTACCGCACAACCTAACTTCTACTCAACATTCGTCGCCCCAAGCATAACATAGAGTTCATCTAGTTATTTAGCCAACACCAGAGCCATATAGTATCATGGTTATATAGTACCTCCTAGGTGGTTCTCCATATTCCAATAAATCACATGGTCTTGATACTCATGCCAACAAAAAGGCCACAAGTCCTATGAGCGCAAAAACAAGAAGAAGAATGAAGGAGAAGAAAAGAAAAATAAATTCACTCCTAACGTCAAGCCCTATTTAAAGGTTGACAAGGTGAAGAGCACACACACCCTACTTGCTCAAGAAGAAAGATAACTAGGTGGTGGCTCATTTGAAATCATCAAGGCAAGGTGTGGAACCAACCGATATTTGTGCCCAATGAAATCATCACAACCATGAAGGGCTCTAAGAAGGTTTGGGTTCTAAAGGCGACATAGAGTCTGCGGGGCTCGGGAGGATTTGGAGAATTGCCCACAACAGATGTGCATTTCTAGCAAAGAGCCAAGTTAACTAAGATTTGGAGCATGCTGGAAATCACAAGAAATCCAATACCCAAAACCACCAAAGGTAACATAAGTAACTAGATTTAAGTACATGTAATGTGAATTAGCATATGATTCCTTGTTATGTCTAGGATTGCATGATCATACTTCAGTTACATTGCATTCCCTTGTTTAACTTCATATAGGAAGTTATTGCTTGTGTTTCTCTCTAACCCATGAGCAAATTACATGGTTTCTTAGTTGTAGGAAAATGGCCCTAAAGCTTATTTCATGTATTATGTGTGCCAATGTCCAAATTATAGGATAACTTCCTAATGTCGTTATTGACTGCTGCATGTCTCTCACATGTAATTCAATTACTTATATGCACATATTTAGGGGGGAGTTACCTTATAGTTTGTGATTTTGAGATTAACATTATTTGCAAGCTCATCACGTCTGTAGTCTCACTTTGCAAAGAATCCTCGGAGATATGCATGACTTATCCGTATATAGTGGTAAAACTTTCAATTGATATCTTTGTTCTCATTGATATCATGCATTTCAATTCATGTAATCTATCTCCATGCATAATATAGATCAAACTCCCTATCATATCTTAATTGACTAGTTGTGCATATGCTTTGTCATCCACTATATGTATGCACACACATAGGGGGAACTTAGTCTATCATATCCGAGTTTCACGATTACGATCTTGATTTCCTTCACATCCAAAAGATCTATGAAACACTCACTTGTGCATTTGGTGTCTTCATTTTCGGTGTTTGATTCTAAAGGGGGTGAACTTTAGTGACCAAAACAAGTACACCTTAAGGGTGAACATGCAAGAAAGCAAGAATATCAAGTGATGGGGAGATTGTATATTTTAAGCTTGGGAGATTGCAATATTTTGGTCTAAGAAAGGGAGAAAAGTAAGGGGATCCTTATGTCCATCATTACCACATCAGGGGGATTTGTTCAAATTGGTAAGAGCAATGCATGGTGAACTCTATTCTTCCAAATGGTATTTATTGTAGATCTTTATTAGCACATATTCTAGCTCTTTCCTAACATCCAAGCAAGTAGTTAGATTTGATTTTTATTATTTATCTTTTGCTTTGGGTGTGTTATCGTCAATTACCATAAAGGGGAAGATTATAAGAAAAATGACCCCAGACCATTGTTTGTGATTTTGGTGATCCATTAACAACATAGCCATTGGGACAAACATGATTTGCAAGATAATTTTTTAGTATGTTATAAGATGCTCTTGAAGCCATGAAAATGGTTGGAAATTTTCTCAAATATATTACAAAAGTGTAAAAAAAAATAGGACGAAATTCGGCGAGGAAACAACGCAAAAACGATTAAAACAGTGTTGCAGATAACCAAGAGTAATAGTCGGTGATACTCCATCGAAATAGTTGGTGGTAATGTTGAAGCATGGTAATAATCGGTGGCACTATCAAATTTGTTGTTGCTACCATGGAAATAGTCAGTGCTGAAGACTTTTTTCTAGGCCGAGTGAAGGTCTCTCTATGTGCAACCACCAACTCTTTTCGTGATGATGTATAGGGTGCATCGAAATAGTTGGTAGTACCCAAAATGTTGCAACGGCTAATCCTTGAAGGGCGCTTGAGCTCAAGGAAGATAGAGGCAAGTGTTCCACATATTTTGATGTGCTCAATCCACAAAAGAGCTATTAGAAGATCAAGGCAATTTGCCAGAGTATTTATTGCTACTTTAGGTCTATTAGCGCATCTCTTAGGTGTTTAGCCTAGAGTTCAGCAAGGTTTGGACTACTGGAATTCAATTGTTTTCCTAGGGCTCTTTTCTTTCCCTAGGAAGATGGCTCGGCTCGGAGTTCGATTCATTTTATAACAAGCCAACTCGTTTTATAACGAGCTAGTTTAGATTATAATGAGGCAACTGGATTATCAAGCCTATAAATTGAAATTGGCTCAGCTCATTTATCCACACATCCCTCGCCATACCAGCATAGCCCATACACCATAAATTTATACAGGCCAAGCACGTGTGTGACCCTTCTTTCTTCATCCGCTGACTGTCCGACTCCACTTCTTGTGCGGTTACGACGTACCACGGACCGTCGTACCACACATGGCGTGCAAGGAGACTGGAGAGCTGCTCCGCCGATAGTTCAAGCATTGGTTTGTGCATCTAGTCATACGAGGTTCTAAAAGGCCTCCTATTATTCTGGTATATGATGTTTACTGTATTTTTCCACTACATTTTCCCCAAAGTTTGTGTATGTAAAGATGTAATGCTTAATTCTTTGACTGTTTTTACAGTAAGAATGATGTGAACTAGGGTGCCCGGTCTTCCGTCAGGTGAAGGATAACTCGTTGTTGACGGAGTGCAACACACCGATCCGGCTTCAATTCAGCAAACTTGAAACCCGCAATCTTAGCACCGCAACTCCTCTGGTTATCAACCGTAGTTAGAATCCGGTTGACCTCACCGAGAAGGCTAATCCCTGCCTACGCAACGAAGAATACAAGGAAGAACTCGAAAGAACGTAGCACTCAATAAATGTGACAACTGCAGATGAATGATTAAGCACGAATGTTTGGGTTCCATAAACCGATGAACGGCGAAACTGTATCAAACAGATTAATCTAAGCAAAACCCGAATCTAAACGGCGGCCGCCAGCCTGTTTAGGATGGAACAGGGGGGCGCCCTAGGGTTTGGGACATCCAAAGGGGCATCCTCTACTTGGGCCAAAGCCAAACACGATACATGGCCCAGCTTGCCCAAAATAGGTGACACAACACATTTTCGTGGTCTCATAGTGCTCTGGAACTAGGACTAGAACCAAAATGACCACTACTACAAAAAGCATTTTTGGAGGCGGGCAAAAACCATTTTTGGAGGTGGTTTTTGCGTCCGCCTCCGGCCATGAGCTTTTGTTAATAAGCATTAACAAAGGCGGTCTTCCGCCCGCCTTCGAAAATGAAGCAAAAAAAATAAAAAAAAAATCCAAAACCCTAGATGGGCCCGCGGAGCCCATCTGGGCCCGTCGAGCCCATCCAGGACGCATCGCCACCGCCGCTGCTCCTGTGCATGCGCCACCTCAAGCCTCCACCTCACCCTCGCCAGATCCGCTGCGCCCTCGCCAGATCCACCTCGCCCTCGCCGGATCTGGTGGCGCCCGGGTGGACAGGAGGCGTGAGGCAAGCTGGTGGCGCTCTGTGTAGAGCTCCTTGGTGCCATCACCTCCATCGACCTCTGCCTCGCCACGCCACCACCTCCATCGGCCTCGTCTCGTCGGATCTGGAGGAGAGCTGCCTCCTACCGTACCTCTGCCTCGCCGCGCCACCACCTCGTGCGCGAGGCCGCCACGGGCCGCGCCTGCCAGCTCCTACGCGCGGAGAGAGAGAGAGGGAGGGGCACGAGAGAGAGAGGAAGGTGCACGAGAGAGAGGGAAGCTGGAGGGGTTGCGCTGGATAGGGTGAGGGAGGGGTGGCAGCGACGGCGCTGGTGGGTGAGGGAGGGGTGGTGGCGGCGGCGCTGGTGGGTGAGGGTGGGGCGGCGGCGCTGGACAGAAAGGGGTGAGGGTGGGGCGGTCGCCAGGAGGATGTGGGAGAGAAAGGGGTGAGGGAGAAACCCTAAAGTTTAGGGTTATAGATCGAAATGTTATTGTGCTGTCTCGGCTTTGGTTTGGGCTGAGGTATTTTAGAAGGCGGGCCTTTTAACTGTCTGCCTCCAAAAATCGAGTTTCGGAGGCAGACCCGTCCGCCTCCGAAAATAGACGATTTTTAGAGGCGGATATTTTAAAATGTCCGCCTGTGAAAATCGATTTTCGGAGGCAGACAAGAGCAACCGCTTCTGAGAATAAAAAAATACCCGGCTCTGAAAATGTCGGCATTAACGGAGGCGGGCATTTACCCTGTCTGCCTCTGAGCCCTTTTTTGACGTGTCTCCTAAAACATTTTTTTGTAGTAGTGGACGGCGTCATCGTCCCCTTTCCAACGCATACTTATACGCCTCGTTTTGATGTCGTATGTTGGGAGATATCACCGAAACCATCCAAAGGTGTAAGCTGAATCCGAGGTGGACGTGGCAGCGAAGTCGGAGTCATTGCACAACTTGGAGAAGTCCATGACGTGTACAAACCCAGTGTGGTGATGTCCTCATCATTCCCCCTTCTTAAATTGGAGTCGTCCACGACTCCATCTCACCCACAGCAAGGTCCTGCAAAAGGTTAGTCCGAACAGGATGCAAAGTACATGGCATTTGATCATTGGAAGCGTAACACACATATCGACAGAGCATAGTATAACAAGGGGCATCAGGGTTATCACATGACGCACCAGCAGCAGATGTAGTAGCCAGAAAAGTACCACCTTTTAACTTAATCCCTTTATGTGGATCACTAGAAGATGCATTTGTAGCAGATAAAGCACTGTCTTTTTCAGCAGTTTTAGCACATTCTTTTTCATCAAAATGTTTTTTACTTTCAGCAGGAGACAAAGGAAGCAATTTAATTTTCCTGTTCTTATGCACGAAAGTATAGGTATTAGTTCTACCATGGTGGGAAGCATCATTATCAAATTCTCATGGTCTACCTAACAAAAGAGATGATGCTTGCATAGGTACGACATCAAAATCAGCATAGTCATGATAAGAACCAGCAGAAAAATGTATGCGCGCTGACTTAGTTACCTTGGCTTGACTACAACTATTCAACCATTGAAGGTAGTAGGGATCGAAAACAGAACGAGTTGGCAATTTCAGCTTCTCAACCAAATCAGAGCTCACCAAGTTGTTGCACTCCCGCTATCAATGATTGTGAGAACACGACAATTCTCCATGATGAGGTACATTTGGAACAAGTTCTTGCGCTGAATCTTCTATTCGACCTCGGGTTCCTCATGAGAACTCAGCACTAGTGGCAGAAATAGATGGCGTCTTGACCTGCACAGCTGCAGATTTACTAGAAGAACTAGTGGCAGAAATAGATGGCGTCTTGACCTGCACAGCAGACACATTACTTACCCCAGAAGCAAGCGCATGAGCTGGTGAGCGCGGAGAAAAACTCGGCGGTCGAGATATGGCTGGTGCAAAGGTTTTGGTCATGGAGGCATGGTGGCGACCCTGCAATTCTTTTTCTGCAAGCATAGCAAGCTGGAACAACTGGTTGATGGTAGTAAAACCTCTGTGGTCAACAATATCCTGAATTTCACGATTCAAACCACCATAAAAGCCACACACTTTATCTTCAGCATCCTCAACTACACCACAACGAAGCATAGCCTTCTGAAGCGCTGCATAATACTCCTCAACAAACATATCACCCTAATCTAAACGTTGTAATTTCTTGGGCATATCACGCTTATAAGATGCAGGAACAAAACGATCATGCATGGCTATCTTAAGTGCGTTCCATGAAGCATGTTGAATGTTTAATTGAGCACATTCTTGCCACCAGATTATAGCAAAATCTTTAAATTCACTAGTGGCTCGTCTAACCTTATGTTGATCAGGAACAAGATGGGAGACAAACTTTTGTTCTACTGTCATCTCCCAATCTAAATACTACTCGGCATCATAGCGACCATGGAAAGATGGTATAGTAAATTTCATAATGGCATAAGGATCATCATTACCTTGAGAGCGTCGACCTTTGGAACCTCCTCACATACCTATTTTATTTTTGTCACGGAGACGACGTAATCCCTCAGCGTTGGTCTTAATCATATCAGGCTCCCATCAGAACCATAAATGATGTCATCCTCAGCTTTTTCATCATCATGTGCCTCCACCTTAGGCGGTAGGTGGAGTTCAAGCTCTTGAACCCTGCCGGTCAGTGTGGATACATGCTTGTCTACACCTTCGATCGTATGATTGACTTCTTGGATTGCCTTCGTCAGATTGCTTATCTCCTTGGTGAAGAAGTTCCTCAATTCGTTCTTTAGGACCTGCAAATCACTAGAGAGAACAGGTGTGTCATCTGGCATGGTTAGAGAAACAAGAAATACCCTAGGAACTATGTGGGTTAGTTGGTGGAATCACACCCTCACACACGTTTTACCAAATTCTTACCAGGTTCTTACCAACACAAGCAGTGGGATGGTTCAACCGGTGGCTGGATCGTGATACCTTTGAGGAGATGGCACCAAGATTGCAGGGTCCTTCGCTGTATTGATCTGAAGAAAGTATGTGGAGCTTTGGGTGGCCAAATATGGTAGCAAGGTTAGCAAATAACGAATGCAGATTAGCAAAGTTCAATAAGTATCCAAAGAATAAGTTACAATTGCTGGCTAAGATGTGTCCTAGGCGTAGCACAACAATTTGGACCAAGAAGGAAAGGAAAAAGCTCAAAGAACAAGCACAATGACAGTTTGGTAATTATACGCTCATATGGCACTTGTAGGAATCACAGCTGTTTTCAATTTTCTTTTTATTTTATTTTTTCGATATTTTTCTCACAACCAGGAGCACCAAAATAAGAACACCACCAAATATCACCTCAATCTGATGAGAGATGTGGCCTCCAAAAATTCAGACGTGTTTGCCGAAAAGCATGGAAAACAAGAAACCAATTTTTTTAATTATATTCCTGATTTTTTTTATTTTTTTGAGAATGGCCTGTCCGGCGAAGCGAGTATCTCGGAAGTGCAACTTTTCATTGTCAAGCTCCTCTAAAAATTTAAGCCCAAGCAGAGCACCGAGCAAAAAATTATGCTCGTTTTACCGAAGGGACCTCAAGTTAGTGTTTCAGAGAAACATAACTCGACAGATAGAGCATCAGCGCCTAGGACAAAGCATCCATGCCGAACAAGGCTGAGCAAAGCGTCTCAGCAAACACTCAGGGGCACACCTCCTCTCTGGTATCTAATATAAGCTAGATGTAATCGAAGCAATAGGTAATCGCCAAATGGATCCAAGGAGGCCTGCGATGCAAGGCGAAAAACGCTAGGCGGCTCGCAACCTATCTAGGGCTGGCGCGTAGAGAGTTCGTGCAAGGCGGCTAGCGAGGTCAAGTCGAGTAATGGGGTTGCACGACTTGTAATCTGGTAATGGTGGGTGGGATAGCGGCGGACACAGATCACACATCGGTGGACAGCTATTGAACTACGACGAAGACAAACCGTAAACCATCAACAAGACTCGACCACGGATACAAACTCAACAAAGCAAATCTGAAAACAAAATTGCAAAGGCTAAACATGGGTTCTAGGACAGTGTATTATTTTTTTTCGTAGGCTATTTTCTGGAGTTAGACGATGAAACAAACAAAACTAGGATAAGTCTGACGGTATACGAGAGTCTCTGATTACCACTTGATGTGAGTCTCTGTTGGGTATAGAAACTCCGGGTTCCCTAAGCAAGCTAGACTCCTACTAGGACACCTTGTCCTACTAGGACTCCTCAGTTGTAACCAACTAGGAGACTTACCATGTAAACCTTGCCCCCTGGGATATATAAAGGAGGGCAGGGGGTCCCTAGATTAGACCATGAAGCAACGCCGTCGGCATTGCATCGAGCTAATCAATATAAGATACACCATACAGGACGTAGGGTATTATGCATATTGTGGCCTGAGCCTGTCTAAATCGTCTCTTTTCACCTTCGGCTCTAGATTCTCGACGACTTCTCCTCAAACCCTTCTCTCGGGGCATCCCCTCGAGAACCTAGTCAGCATAACTCGCCGACACTTTGGCGCCGTCCGTGGGATATACATCGAGGATCCACTTGTGAATCGAAGGACCTATTAACCTCAACATCGTGGTTGCGTCTGCTAACGGCGTGACGTTCATCCTCAGCTTCTAGTTCCACCTTGACGATCAAGATGGTTTTTCTCCATCGCGCTGCAGAGGGCATGGCGCTGACGATCACCTGATTGGCGAAGCTTCTGCGGTGATCCTACAGCTGATCGGCACCATGTAGACCTGATTCGATCAGAGTTCTGAGTACAAGTCACAGTACGACCACAAGTCCAAGGTTGATACGGATTATTACTGTATCGATTTTGGAAAGTAAAAAAATCAAGAGGCTACACGTGCATCAAGCTACCAGGAGACTTCAAGTTCCTATCTGATCGTACGGATAAGGAATACGGGGTTGCAGGCAAATGCAACACGAGTCCAGCTCGCATCGGCGGACTACTTCCACTGCTCCAGCTCGTACCGCATGGCCAACGATCGCACTTGGCACGACTCCAGTTCGTACCGCCAAGTCGTCAGCGATTACTTCAACAACTCGGATCATCTCGAAACAACTCAGGAACCGGACTATTGACGACCAGCCGGGTTCTTTTTTCGACAAGAACCCGGACCACAGTGGCCAGCCGGGTTCCTTTTCAACCAAGAACTCGAACCCGCCGCGACTTCATCGACAAATCGTCCACGAATCAAGCTAAGTCACATGTTTTAATTATTTTTCTTATTTTTTATCTCGCATCTACAAGCGGATATCTTCATGCGCGATCCACGCTTTCGTCGATTTCTTCATGCGCGTTACGTGCTTTCGACGACTTCTTCAGTCTGTTTTATCTCTAAAGTCGAGTATTTCGAGAGTTTTTGTCTGACGATGCAAACCGTACCTTTTCCAAGCCGATGTGTTATTGACCAGGGTACCATGGAGGGCACGGCTAGCGGGACTAACTACTCGGGCACACGATCTTGAAAAGATACAGACACCAAAACAATATCATATTGAGACAATTCGTGCATATTGCGCTCTCGTCGACTTCTTCATGTGGGATCTATGCGCTCGTCGATTCGTCTTTGCGCAATGCGCAATATCTTGTCGATTCGTCGACAAGACTGAATAAATTTCAGTTTTTCAAATATTTTTCAACATTTGCTACATAATATTTTTATTTTTGCAGACCAAGCTTCGGCGCATCATCGCAGTTCCGCGCACTTTCGTGCTCGGGGGTTGATGCAAGCCGAGTTCTTTTTTCAACAAAGAACTCCCACCACGGTGCCAGCTGAGTTCTTTTTTTTAACAAAGAACTCGGACCACGACGCCAGCTGGGTTCTTTTTTCAACAAAGAACTCAGACCGTGATGCTAGCTGAGTACTTTTTTCAGCAAAGTACTCAGACATCTTCGCTTCAACAATGTTACTTCAAATTTTCTTCAAATCCTGGAGTCAAGATCCTTAATTCGATTTATTAAATCGGATCAAGGCTCGGGGGCTGCGGGCATATCGTAAAAGATTCTTCGGAATTTTTCAGTTAATACTGGATCTTGGAGGTCATGTCTGGGTTCAAACGAACTCGGATTCTTCAATGAAGACCCTCGAATTCTTTCTTCAAAACAAAACGAGACTCTGAGGCTACCCAATTGGGTGCACCTAACTGGTGCACACCAATAAGATTCTCTAAAAAGTTCTTGATCACCTCAAAGTCTTCGTACAACCAACCTGAGAGAACTCGGATGACTTCAGAAAAACTCGGGTTGACAATAAAACAACTCAGCGACATTCCAAGACTCGCAACAAGGTTGTACTTCAGGCAATAAAGCGCTCAGGGGCTTGTTGGGTATAGAAACCCCGGGTTCCCTAAGCAAGCTAGACTCCTACTAGGACACCTTGTCCTACTAGGACTCCTCAATTGTAACCAATTAGGAGACTTACCATGTAAACC
Organism: Digitaria exilis; assembly: GCA_015342445.1. Lineage (NCBI taxonomy): Eukaryota > Viridiplantae > Streptophyta > Magnoliopsida > Poales > Poaceae > Digitaria > Digitaria exilis. The sequence continues at coordinate 959,781 of JACEFO010001915.1, read as the reverse complement.
TTGCCCCCTGGGATATATAAAGGAGGGCAGGGGGTCCCTAGATTAGACCATGAAGCAACGCCGTCAGGCATTGCATCGAGCTAATCAATACAAGATACACCATACAGGACATGGGGTATTACGCATATTGCGGCCTGAACCTGTCTAAATCGTCTCTTATCACCTTCGGCTCTAGATTCTCGACGACTTCTTCCCAAACCCTTCTCTCGGGGCATCCCCTCGAGAACCTAGTCAGCATAACTCGCCGACAGTCTCTGATTACCACTTGATGTGAACTAGGGTGCCTGATCTTCTGTCAGGTGAAGGATAACTCATTGTGGGCGGAGTGCAATACACCGATCCGGCTTCAAATCAGCAAACTTGAAACCCGCAATCTTAGCACCACAACTCCTCTGGTTATCAACCGTAGTCACAATCCGGTTGACCTCATCGAGAAGGCTAATCTCTGCCTGCTCAACGAAGAACACAAGCAATAACTCGAAAGAAAACGTAGAACTCAAGAAATGTGACAATTGTAGATGAATGATTAAGCACGAATATAGGGGTTCTACAAACCGATGAACGACAAAACTGTATCAAACAGATTAATCTAAGCAAAACCCGAGTCTAAATGGCGGTGGCCGCCCTGTTTATGATGGAACAAGGGGCGCCCTAGGGTTTGGGATGTCCAGAGGGGGCATCCTCAACTTGGGCCAAAGCCTGACACGATACACGGCCCAGCTGGCCCAAAACAGGTGACATAGCACATTTGCGTGGTCACACAGTATGATCCACAAATGCTCTGGTGGTACAACCAAAACCAAAACGACCATGTCTTCATCCCCTTTCAAACGCATCCTTATACGCTTCGTTTCGACGTCGTACGTGGGAGATATCGCCGAAACCGTCCGTAGGTGTATGCTCAATCTGAGATGGACGTGGCAGCGAAGTCGGAGTCGTTGCACAACTTGGAGAAGTCCATGACGTGTACAAACCTAGCATGGCGATGTCCTCATTGGAGAAGATGGTGACGATGGTGAGTTGGTGACATTGTGGAGCTTCACAGTACTGATGGTGTACATTGTTTATTTCACTCTTAACTATGCAAGTGATGATGTGTTTGCATACTCTGTAATGTTCATGATGTCTAGGCAAAATCTCTAATATATTTCTGTATGAGCCATTGAGCCAATGAGCTAGCTCGAGTTTTGCACACGATCCAAGTCAAGTTAGCCTACTGTCTTGTTAGTATAACGAGCTCAGACGAGCCAATATGTTAACGAGCCCAGCTGCCTCGAGTTCAAGGCCTAGGTGAAACAGAGCCTAGTGGCATGATTTCAGGGTGAGCATCCTTTACAGTTACATCTTTACCACTTGCATCATTCAAGTAACCATGATCCTTGTTGAGGCGCTTCCTATGATGCAGGTACTTTACATCCAAGGGCCACCTTTCGGGATAGACACTTCTTGGGAGATTGACGGGCTGGCATCTTGTGAATAGCCACATTCCTTCTCCGTACCATGCATAGTTCCGCTCCGTTCCCGTCCCTCGTTTTGGGACGAGGTTCCCGGTATGCGGAACTATGGCCCATCCCACGTTCCATGTGACAAGATTCTTGTCCAGGACTTCAACATTTGGGAGCTGATCGAGGACATGAGGGGCATCAACCGCCAGTCCACCACCTTAGCCAAATGCCAAAGAATATCAGATCCAGCAAGACATGGTGGGACTAAAGTGTCGGGGTTAATGCAGATGGAAAAAAACATTGGATTCATTGCCCTGTTTATTCCTGACATGGAAATGTTCCTCTCTCTTGTTAATCTAGCACATAGGATGACAAGAAATCATCAAAATGGTCTTCCCTGTTGAGTCCTAACATGGCAACATAAGCTGGGAATATCATTCGGCAGCTAGAATGGGAAGCCATTGACAATGTACGAATGACCACCACTACATCATCTCGGACAAGGTGAGTGCAGTGGTTTCGATTCATTGGCTTCCGCCATATGCATTTTCTAAGATGATACTGAACCTCTGCCATCCATTGCACTGCATCAGAATAGAGAGCCTATGTGGAGTGTGTTGTACATTTACTATGATATCAAGTAAAATCAGTTAATATGAGCTATTGTATGTTCTCACAAATAGGAGTGCCAGAGTGAGTTGCTACACCAACTTCCTTACACTGCAATATAGAGTATACTGCCTGATGCTATGTTCATGAAATTTAATGGTATTACAAAATGCACATTTTTCAGTAGGAACCATAAGTGGCCTTGCCCATCAAACTAAGGTGGTAACCCAGGCCAGTTGATGGATAGGTACATATAATTATAATTCATTTAAACATCTCCTCCTTACACTTACAAAAGCTTTTGCTAGTTCACTTATGTTTCAAATGCTTTGATTTAGGGATTGCAGTGTACCAGGGATCAATTCAGGAATGGTCTTCACTTGTGTCAACGCTTTATGGTACTGTCGAGACCACCACCACCATAGTGATATTGTTGTCCATTTTAGGGGGTTTTCCCTTTTTAGTAAATGGATTAAAAAAAATGGCTGCTGGGCCCAGCACACCATCCAGCAACGAGAGCAGTCAGTGCCAGCCGCCAGCCAAGGGATAGAGCTTATCCCTTCGCTGTTGCTCGTCAACGCTCGACCGAGCGTTCCGCTCGCGAGCGGACTGCACGGCAGCGGCGCTGGCGGCGGCCAACGGCGCCCGAGCTTCTCGGAGGTCATGGGGCGCGTGGGCCCAGGGCTAGCGGCTCCTCCTCCTCCTCCTCGCCTACATATTTGGGGAAGCTCCTCTTCCTCTGGACACTTGAGATTTTTCTCCTCTCTGATCCACTCTCTGTTTCTCTCGAACTCGCTCTTCTCGAGGCCGGGCTGTCGATTGGTTGGTTCTGCAAGGCTTGTTGGTGCTGCAGTGCCACGCCTGTGTGGTACCGTGCTGCTGCCTGGTGACAGGGTCCCCTGCTGTGCGGCGTTCGTCTTCTTCTCGGGTTGCTGCCGGTGACGTTCCCCTCGGCATCGATGATGGCTCAGTATCTCTGTCAACCCACCGCCTTCGACGACTCGGACGTGAGCGGCGGAAGTTGGTTTTCTGGGACAGAACCTCGGTTCGCTGAGTTCATCTTCCCACGTAGTTGATCTACGTGATATGAGTTTCCCGTTGCCTTTCTCGGTTGTTCAAGTATTTATTTGTGCAATCTGCTAGTATTTATGCTTGGGCGTGATTGCACATTTATTGGGCGGATTTGATACTCGATGATGATAAGAGGTGTAGTGAGAAATTAGTGTGACAGTTCATAGAATTGATAGGCTTGTTCTTTGTCTAATTTGATTCATTTCAATCCTGATTACTGGTCTTTCGTGACCTCTATTGTGGATGCGATAGTCTCTGTTTACTAGTTGCAGTCGTAGGAATTACTGAATTACTAGTCTCTGTTCACTAGTTATAGTTCCAGGAATTACTGAATTACCAGTGCTCTGTTTACTAGCTGAAATTCCAGTAGTTACTGAATTGCTAGTGCTATTACTGAATTACCTCTGTTTACTAGTTGTAGTTCTGTTAGCTAGTAGTTTTACTGGATTACTGAACAGTAAGTTGCAGATTAGTGAACCCCTCGGCACTTACTGAGTTACTATTGATTTGTTCCTGGTTAGTATTTGGCTGTACTTTTATTTAGATAAAAGAACTTGTTGAATTCTGTGTATTTTCAGTAGAACTGTCACACTAGTCAAGGATCCAAATCACCTTGGCGTTGGACGGCTATCTAGAATAGCAACCCGCTGTCTGAGAGTAAAATATGAAAAGAATTTCTATATTCTTGGTTTTTATCGGCCTACTTCATCTACTTTATGTGTTTATGGATTTTCATATGAACATGGATGGAATTGTAATATGTGTACGGGCATTGGAATTCATGTATGTAATCTATGAACATGTATATCATCTTAGGAATGTACTACCTCCGTTCTTAAATATATGAGACCATTGACTTTTTCCTTCAACTTTGACCAATGATATTTTATTAGTTACTTTCTTAAATAGCACAAAATGGGTACCACTACATCTATTATTGATAATATTTTGGATTTAACTAGTAAACTTATCTAGTTGCATAAATATTTGTAGAAAATGCGAATAGTCAAACGAAGAAAAAAAGTCAATGGTGTCATATATTCAAGAACGGAGGTAGTACTTGTGATTTATGGAATTGTTATTTTACTTTATTGTATTTAAATATGAAAACATGTCTCTTATATCTGCAATATTACAATAATCCAGAAAACCAACTTGTGCAATGGCTTCCAGTTCTGATGTCATTAAGCCGGAAGTGTTCGATGGAGCATGCTTCAAGCGCTGGCAGATCTAGACTCGCATGTGGCTCACTAATCTTAAGCTCTTTTGGGTAGTGGCAGTGGTTATTCCGGCGGCTGCAGCACCATATGCTGATGATGCAGCCAAGGCCGCTGCCAAAGTGGCTAAGGATAAGTGGGATGAGGCCAATCAGGCTTGCTTGTCTAGGCTGCTGAACGTCATCTTGAACCGCTTATTTGACCTATACTCCAAGTTTGAATCTGCCAAAGACCTCTGGACTGAGTTAGAGTCCGAATTCTCTATGGTGGATAATGGCAATGAGTCGGTTTCCGTGGAGAGCTACCTCAACTACAAGATGGTTGAGGGAAGGTCTGTTATGGAGCAGTTGCAGGAGTTATAGCTCCTTGTGCGGGATTTAGTCCAATACAACTGCCTCCTACCAGACAGCTTTCTGGTGAACGCGATACTGGCCAAGCTTCCGCCGTCATGGCGGAACTTTGTGACCGTGCGCCGCCACATGAAGACGCAACTGACTCTCCCTGAGTTGACTATGGCTATCAATATGGAGGAGCGCGCAAGGGCCAGTAACAAGCCAGTCCAATAGGTTCAGGCTCACATGGTGGAGAGGGGTGCAGGAGGGAAAATTCAGAAGAAGAAGAAGGGTAACTTCTCTGCACAGAGTGGACACACTGCACGGCGCTGTCATGACAGAAAGGGCAAAGGTCCTCCTCCTCAGCGCAAGGAAGGAAATGTGGTGGTTAATCCCACCCCTGTAGGGTATGTACCTCAGGCCTTTATGGCAAGTTCATCATATAACTAGTGGATTGATTCAGGTGCTACTGTCCATATTTGTGCTGATCGGTCTATGTTTTCTTCTATACAAGGATGCACCAACGGGCTAGTCTTGATGGGGAATGGTGTTCCGACTGCTGTTCGAGGTATAGGACAGGTGTGTCTGAAGATGACTTCAGGCAAGACACTTGTCATGAAATATGTGCTCTACGTGCCCTCGATGAATCGGAACCTCATTTCAGTGTCGCTGCTGCTACGACAGGGTCTTAATATAGTGTTTGAGTCTAATAAAGTGATCCTGTCTAAATTTGGTGTCTTTGTTGGGAAGTCTTATGAGTAAGGCGGTTTGTTCCATCTTTCTGTCTTGAACAATTATTCGTCTTTGGATTTAATGTGGTTTGTAATAATTACAGTTACATTAATGATGTTTGGCATTCCCGTTTGTGTCATGTTAACTTTGATGCCATTAAGAGATTGAGTGACATGCTTTTAATTCCTGAATACAAGCACGTGAAAGGTTCAAAGTGTGGTATTTGTGTGCAAGCGAAGCAGCCCAGAAAGCCGTTCCATACGGTTGAGGGTAGAAATACTACTACTTTAGAATTAATACACTCGGATGTATGTGAGATGAATGGTATAATCACTAAAGGTGGTAAACGCTACTTTCTTACTTTGATTGATGATGCATCTAGATATTGCTATATTTATTTGCTTAAAACCAAAGATGAAGCACTAGAGTACTTTAAAATATTTAAAGCTGAAGTTGAGAACCAGTTAGACAAGAAAATTAAAAGGTTGCGGTCTGACAGAGGTGGAAAATATCTTTCTAAGATATTTGATGAGCATTGTGCAGAGTGTGGGATCATTTATGAAACCACAGCCCCCTATGCACCTCAGTCAAATGGGGTTGTAGAAAGGAAGAACCGAACGGTGTGTGACTTAGCTAACAATTTGTTGCAAAGTTCGGGGATGCCTGATGTCTGGTGGGGCGAGGCAGTACTCACTGTGTGCTATGTCTTGAATAGGGTGGCGCCCCGCAATCGCGAGGTGACTCCCTATGAAGGATTTAGAGGAAGCAAACCTGATTTATCTCATCTTCGGACTTGGGGCTGCCTTGCAAAGGTAAATGTGCCGTTGCCGAAGAAAAGAAAATTGGGACCCAAGACCGTCGACTGTGTCTTTCTGGGTTATGCACATAACAGTGCAGCTTACAGATTTCTAGTGGTCCATTCCAAGACGAGCGAAGTTGTTGTAAATGTCATTATGGAGTCTCGGGATGCGACATTCTTTGAGAACACCTTTCCTTTGAAGGATAAGGAAGTAGTGGCCCTAGATGGTCCAAACAGGACATACTCTCTGCCCTCGTCAGTCTATGACCCAACTCCTAATGTGGAGTTGAGGAGGAGCAAGAGACAAAGGACTGAAAAGTCTCTAGGAGATGATTATATCACTTATCTAGTGGATGAAGAACCACGCACTATCGCAGAAGCCTATGCATCACCTGATGCAGACTACTTGCATGAGGCTGTCCGTAGCGAGATGGATTCCATCACCGCTAATGGAACTTGGGAGCTGTCTGAACTCCCAGCTGGTTGCAAGCCCGTGCGCTGCAAATGGATCTTTAAGAGAAAGAGAAGACCTGATGGTACTATAGAAAAGTACAAGGCCCGTCTAGTGGCTAAGGGTTTTACTCAGAAAAAGGACGAGGACTACTTTGTCACGTATTCCCCGATGGCTCGACTGCCCACAATTCGAGTGCTTTTAGCACTGGCTGCTGCATATAAGTTCCCTGTTCATCAAATGGACGTGAAGACAGCATTCCTAAATGGAGAGCTGGAAGAGGAAATTTATATGCAGCAACCTGAGGGATTTGTGATAGACGGCCAAGAGGACAAGGTCTGTCTCCTTATTAAGTCTTTATATGGTCTCAAACAGGCTTCCAAACAATGGCATGAAAAGTTCGATAATACTTTGACATCTGCCGAATTTTGTGTAAACGAAGCCGACAAGTGTGTGTATTATCGTTATGTTCGGGGCAAAGGTGTCATTCTATGTTTATATGTGGATGACATACTGATATTTGGGACTGATTTAGACATGATCATGGAGACAAAGGCATTCCTTTCTAAGAACTTCCATATGAAGGACTTGGGTGAAGCTGATGTAATATTAAACATCAAGCTACTAAAAGGTGAAGATGGGATTACTCTGACTCAATCTCATTATGTGGAAAAGCTTTTAACTCGTTTTGAGCATACGGACTGCAAGCCAGTTTCCACACCTTATGATCTATCATAGAAGCTGTCCAAAAATAAGGGCGAGCCTATAGACCAGCTGAAATATTCTCAGATCATCGGATCACTTATGTATCTTGCTGGAGCTACTAGACCAGACATCTCTTATGCAGTATGTAGGCTGGCACGTTATACGTCCAGACCAGGAGAGAGGCACTAGGTTGCTCTGATAAGAATATTTCGGTATTTGAAGGGTATGATGAATTTTGGTATTAAATATACTGGATATATGTCTGTGTTGGAAGGATTCAGTGATGCAAACTGGATTTCAGACTCAGATGAAATGAAGGCTACAAGTGGCTATGTGTACACTTTAGCTGGTGGGGTCGTGTCATGGAGATCGTCTAAACAGACGATAATCACACGATCCACCATGGAGGCTGAATTAGTTGCACTAGATTCAGCAGCATTGGAGGCTGAATGGTTGAGAGACCTGTTGTTAGACCTTCCAATGATATCAAAGCCGATACCTGCTGTCTTAGTATACTGTGATAATACAGTTGTGATACTTAAAGTGCACAGTAGAAAAGACAACAACAAATCCTCGAGGCATATTAAAAGACGACTTAAGTCGTGTCGGCGTGCTAGAGAGACTGGTGTAATGACAATAGATTACATCAAGTCTGAGAGGAATCTTGCATATCCTTTCACCAAGGCATTGCCTCAAAAGTCGATCCAAGCAGCATGTACTGGAATGGGACTCATACCTTGTTAAAGGTTTCAACTACGGATAACTATCCTGTCGGACCGGACATCCCGAGACGCAGGCTCTAGGAAACGAAGCATTGTGAAACCAAGAGCATAACTCATATTCAAGTCTCATTTGCTGCAGTGCTCTTTCTGTATGGCAGGTTAAGCGATATCCTTTTAATAAACTCCATGCTTTAAGCGGAAATTGTCCTACAGAATTTCCTGAAAGAGTTTACCTATGCGAACTGACTGTGGGGTCACAGTCCGTGAGGGTACAAGGTTTCTCTCTAGTGAGCTTGTTAATGGATACAAAGGGCATGACCGTAACGCCCTGCCCCGAAAGAGAAAAAAATTTGCTGCCTAGTACTATGTGCCTTTTGTTCAAAAATTTCTCACACTAAGATTTATGGATCAAGGCGTAGTCCTCCGTTTACCCATGGGTTTTTGGAGATCATCAGGATAGGCTTTGGTTCAAACCTAACAAGTGCTTCTGCTGAATAATAGTATATAAAACAGCATGTGGGCTCAATGACATCGAACATGAAATTAAAAGTGAAAAATGTGGGGATTGTGGTCCAATCTAGGGGTTTTTCCCTTTTTAGTAAATGGATTAAAAAAATGGCTGCTGGGCGAACTGGGCCGCTACAAGGCCCATTGTTGGGCTGAGCAGCCCAGCACACCCTAGCACACCAGCCGCCAGCCAAGGGATAGAGCTTATCCCTTCGCTGTTGCTCGTCAAGGCTTGACCGAGCGTTCCGTTTGCGAGCGGACTGAGCGGCAGTGGCGCTGGCGGTGGCCAACGGCGCCCGAGCTTCTCGGAGCTCATGGGGCGCGTGGGCCCAGGGCTAGCGGCTGCCCCTCCTCCTCCTCGCCTACATAAATAGGGAAGCTCCTCTTCCTCTGGACACTTGAGATTTTTCCCCTCTCTGATCCACTCTCTGTTTCTCCCAAAATCAATCTTCTCGAGGTCGGGCTGTCGATTGGGTGGTTCTGCAAGGCTTGTTGGTGCTGCAGTGCCACGCCTGTGTGGTGCTGTGCTACTGCCTGTGTTCCGTTTGGTGTCTGCCGTGGCCTGGTGACTGCGTCCCCTGCTGTGCAGCGTTCGTCTTCTTCTCGGGTCGTTGCCGGTGACGTTCCCCTCGGCATCGACGACGGCTCGGTATCTCCGTCAACCCACTGCCTTCGCCGACTCGGACGTGAGCGGTGGAAGCTGGTTTTCTGGGACAGACCCTCGGTTTGCTGAGTTTATCTTCCCACGTAGTTGATCTACGTGCTGTGAGTTTCCCATTACCTTTCTCAGTTCTTCAAGTATTTATTTGTGCAATCTGCTAGTTTTTATGCTTGGGTGTGATTGCACATTTGTTGGGCGGATTTGATACTCGATGGTGATAAGCGGTGTAGTGAGAAATTAGTGTGACAGTTCATAGAATTGATAGGCTTGTTCTTTGTCTAATTTGATTCATGTCAATCCTGATTATTGGTCTTTCGTGGCCTCTGTTGTGGATGCGATAGTCTCTGTTTACTAGTTGCAGTCACAGAAATTACTGAATTACTAGTCTCTGTTCACTAGTTACAGTTCCAGGAATTACTGAATTACCAGTGCTCTGTTTACTAGATGAAATTCCAGTAGTTACTGAATTGTTAGTGCTATTACTGAATTACCTCTGTTTACTAGTTGTAGTTCTGTTAGTTAGTAGTATTACTGGATTACTAAACAGTAAGTTGCCAGATTAGTGAACCTCTTGGCACTTACTGAGTTACTGTTGATTTTTTCCTGGTTTGTAATTGGCTGTACTTTCAGTAATAGAGGTTGGTTTCCATTTTAGATAAAAGAACTTGTTGAATTCTGTGTATTTTGAGTCGAACTGTCACACTGGATCTAAATCACCTTGGCGTTGGACGGCTATCTAGAATAGCAACCCGCTGTCTAAGAGTAAAATATGAAAAGAATTTCTATATTCTTGGTTTTTATCTGCCTACTTCATCTATTTTATGTGTTTATGGATTTTCATATGAACATGGATGGAATCGTAATATATGTACGGGCATTGGAATTTATTCTATTCATGTATGTAATCTATGAACATGTATATCATCCGAGGAATGCACTTGTCATTTATGGAATTGTTATTTACTTTATTGTATATAAATATGAAAGCATGTCTCTTATATCTGCAATATTACAACAGATATTGTAGTTTTGCATTTTCTTTTAAAAGCAATGTTGAATTGCTTGCCTCTTTCCATACATAATTGCAGTTGTTAGGTCCTGCTTTGCTTGCCCGTTTTCGGTTGATCCATGCTGAATTGCTTTCCTCTTTCTTGCATAGACTACTTTAAGAAAGTTTCATTACCTTGCATGACATATTGTTGCTTGTATGGTCTTTTATTATGACAACATAGAGGATTATATATCATCATGAACGAGCACTTTAGGGAGAGCCGACAGTCAATACGTATCTCCTGAATTTATTTTCATGCTCAGAAGAAACAGCAGAATTCATAAAGCTTCGTTTGACTCTCTTAATGTCTTCATTTTTCTAGATAACAATATTTATTTTACCATGCAATAATGTGTTAAGAACAAATGCATCTTAGTGCTTTTATCAAGGCAATTCTTCTTATTTCATATACGCAACTAGGCAATAGTGTGTTAAGAACAGGGCACCCTCATCGCACTCATCTGAGCAAAAATGTGTCATTGTTATCCACTGTACTACAAATTCTTATTTGCATTCTAACTATATTGCAGCTATACAGAAGGAGAGGAGGAAGAGAGGGCGACTGAAACTGTGCGGATCATGTATTGAGTGCTGCGCTGGTTGTTGAATGTACAAACCTCGATTAAAAAATGGATCTTGTTTTCCGCTGTTGTGCAGTGATTATTCGCCCGAGTTGCGTCCTCCAATCTGTGCGGCTGGTGAGGTACTTTTTCCATGTCAATTGTTATGGTTGGATCTAGACAAATTGGCTGGTTTGTGCAAAGCAAAAGCTCATATCAGGCTGCCACTTAGGTACTACAGTTCATGACTTTCATGCTGTATCCGAAACTTACTGTGATAATTGTTTTGATCCATGTAGGTACTGATCAAGTTGTTTTTCTGTACATAGTGTAGTTATCTCAAAATATACTGTGGTAGCAGGGCATAAACCTAACACTTGCGATGAAACTTTATATGATAAACCAAGAATACGTACTCAGTAGATTGTTTCATGGTACATTTGCGTCAAAATTTTCTAGGCACGTGAGAACGTATGGGCACGTCAAAAGAGAGCCATAATAGAAATCGTAAACCAATAGGGTGCTTGCAAAGCCTTCATGCGATGGGCTTTCGTGCTTTATTTGTTTGTAAATTGTATACATGCAGATTATCTCATGTTTTATAAAGAAATTACGTTATCTCCGAGCATTTACCATGGCAAGAACACGAAGAGCACTGCTGAAGATCTTCACCTTGTTCTAAAGCATGATTTAAATCTTATGCTAGGATGTTTCGAGTTAACCTTTTTATGATCAACATGGCATTGACAGTATTATTGATTTTGAATTAATCCTTGAAAAAACTAAGCACACATGGATAAGGTAAACTTTATTATTAGCTCCTAAAAAGATGGCATCATATTTCAGCAGTACTAGTACGTTCCTCTTCTCTTCTTAGAGGGATGGATCGCGCAAAATTAAAACGTAGGCCGTCAATTTTCCAGGCTCCAGCCGTCAATTTTCAGCAGTACTAGTATGTTCATCGAGGTTTGAGTCCTCGATTCGGCACATGTGCTCGCATTTGGTATTAGGCACAGTGCATGTTGATAGCGAGATACCTGTGACGGCTTCATGAATCCCAAGATGAGACACCACTGGCAAAATGGTGGACTTGTCCTATTGTTTGTAAGTACTAATAAAACACTTAGAATGCTCAAACACTAGGAGAATCCCATTAGGAGGAATTCAGTAGGAAAAGTTTACACTAAACTTCGAATTGTAAAACGCTAGGATGATCCCATATCACTAGGAGAAAATTTAAATTCTAGTTCTGCAGGCAAAGTCTTTTGGAGGTGCTCATATAGAATTGGGTGCTAGTGTATTTTAGGGGTCATTATGTGTGCATATATGTGCGCTTTAATTGTACTAAGCTACTTTGAGAAAAAAAACTTGTGCTCAGAGCAGCCCCATGTATTTTTTTCATTAACTCATACCAGTGTTACAATCTTTGTCTGCCATTTCCTCGGTATTAATAAGCATACAGTAGTTTCTGAGGCTGAAGCGTGCGCGTGGCCATGTGGCATTCACAGGAGTAAGGAAGAATATACGGCGAGATACACAGGTCATGATTATTATAACCGTCTCATGAGTCATGACTCGTCGCCATCTGATTTCGCGTCCGAGTGATCGAACGTCCGGCGACGCATCGTCCCAGCCGAGAGGTAAGGTAAGGCGGCGGCGCGAGTTCGTTACAGTGGGCCCACCCGTGGATCCTTGACGGCTGGCGCCTGGCCAGCTGGCATGCTCGACCTCGATAACGTAGTCCGTGCGTCGTGTATGTATATAAGGGACAGCCTTCTCTTGCTGCGGCCATATTGCCCAGCGAGCGAAAGAAGTCGGGCGCCCGGAACACGTAGGCGTGAAGCGGTCCTCCATCAGACCGGCGGCGAGGGGACGGGAGGCGAGATCTCTGGACGGGACGGGACGGCAGAGGATTCCCGGCGGAGAAGGGGAGAGAAATGGACGGGCTGGAGGAGTTCATCGCCACGGACTTCACGCAGAGGTGCACGACGTCCTACTTCTGCTTCCAGTGCAGGGGGCCTTTCTGCCCGCACTGCTGCTCTTCGCCGGCGGAGCATCACCGGCTCCACCACGGCGGCCAAGGGCCGGCACCAGCACAGGTGAGGAGAGACGTCGAGAATGGCTGCAACCGCGAGTTGGTTTTCTTGCTGGGTTTTCTTGGATGCCAATGTTTCGGTCTCAATTCTCAAGTACACTAGTTTCTTGATTTCTCCGGTGTCACCGGCCTTGCTCGTTTGTCGATTCGAGCTGGTTCTTGGCTGCGGTCTCAACCGCTTGTAGATTTGCTTCACGTCCCGTGAAGCGCTTGCTGTAATCGGGGTTCTTGGCAGCTTTCTTCTTGGGTACTGGATGTTGATCGAATGTATTTTGCCCTTCCACCTGATTATCGAATGCGAATTCGTCGGCCGCGCACCGACCACGGCGGTTAGAGTCAAGGGACAGTTCTTGATGATTGCGGCCGTGGCGGGCGGGAGCCTGTTCTTGAGATTTTGGCGTCGATTTGCATCATGTCGCGCGCAGCGCGTGCTGTAATCGGTTTCTTGTCTGCCTTCTTTTCGGGTACTGGCTCTTTGTCGAATGGATTATTGTGCGAATGCAAGTTCATCGGCGGGGCGCCACGCCGACCACCGCGGTTAGAGTTCTTGATGATGGCGGTCGCGGCGGGGAACCTGTTCTTGAATTTTGGCAGGCCCAATTGCCTGACGCCCAATTGTGTAGTGTAGCGGCCGCCATAGGTCATCTCTGTTCTGAACATGAACCTTATGTTGTTGTTTTGTTATGAATTGTTGTCTGTTTGTCATAGGTCATCTCCTGTAAGAGCTATGTACTGTTTCCATTATCATTTTTCAGGTGTAATATTATTCATGTATGACCTTTGAAACTATTGGATATATTATAGTTCAGTATAACAAATATGTTTATGTCCAACTGTAAAACCACTAAAATCCCAGCTGTAGGTATAGCCAGTTATAGCTTATCTCAGCTCATGCAGGCTTAGCTGGCTATTTTATACACTGGTTTATAGTTGCTTTTTTGTGTGCCAACATCCATCACTATGTCCTTTATTGTCTGAGTGAAATGGTCGTTTCTTCTCAACTCGGTATTGTATGCAGTGATTATGAAGTGTTCAAGAAATTAAGTGAAGGGAGTGTTATAGTTTTAGGACACCTCCAGTGAATCAATTGGAATATCATATCCTTTGCTTTTGTTTGATTAGTTCGATTTGCCTGCCCATTTCTCACTGAATATCTGTTATGGTTTGGTTCGAAGCGGCCGTATCAGTTTTGTTATTGGCCAGTGGTTGGAATGGTCGATTTCTGCTTCATTTCTGCCCATGCCTCTGTGTCTCTGTCTTACCCTGCTTTTCGATTTGCCTTGTTGCTGTTTTGTGTGCTTCGTAATGGTTTTCATTGTCTTATATGTTTGTGCACTTGTGCTCAAATCCTTGCTCCTTCTGAATATTGTCTTCATTCTTGCGGTTGCAACTTTCCTTTGTCAGCGGAACACCTTGCCTCCAGTCCGATGCAATGAAGGGTTGTGGGTTCAGCACTGCAAGGATACAGAGATTTACAAGGTCCCATGAACACTGGATCCCGATTCTACCGCAGCCCGTTGTGGACATGCGTCTTAAGAGAAATTGTCAGGCCTGCCATCGGAGACTCAAGTCTGGCTCTCACTACTGCTGTTTGCTATGCCGGGTACGTACAACAAAAACACCAGCTCCTTGCTATAAATACAACGCCGCATGCTTTACTCTGCAATCTGTGTCCAACAAACTGAATGCCAAGCTCTATTGTGTGAAGCTGTGAATTCAGGCTGAATCCACTGTAGCACACATCGCAACTGAATTAATCTGCGGAGTAGGAACTAAAATTTCAATATTCAGTTTTAAGTAAGGGGGCTGGTGAACCGAGTGGTTCCTTGAGCCAGCCCTCACGCCGGCGACCTGGGTTCGATCCCCAGCGCTGGCACCGGGAGGTCCCTTGGTTGGCCTTCCTTATGAAAAAAAAAAAGTAAGATGAACCATCAAACAGAGCACCACTGAATAGCTCTCGGATTGCTGGGCTCACAGAGGCTGTTTTATCTTTATTGTTCTTATTCAGATCAATCCTCAGCATGGAAATGCACAAGGGGTAGCACAAGAGCTGATTCAGTTCGCGAACCAGTACAATCTGCCAGTAGTTCAGTTGAATCGTTTCTGTAGGTTTTGTTCACTGGCATACAGCTCCCGGAGCTGCCCTAACCACATGTTACATCATGAGGAAGACCCTGTGGTCGCAGCAGAAATGGTGGCTTCAGGTGCCCTAATAAGCGTCGCTGAATTTGATGGCTTACCTGTCGTGGAAGACCATGATCTGCCAGCTCACTATGTTGAGCAGGTTCAGGTAATAGTCCTTGCTTTCCAAATTCTTATTTTCTCCTCTGCATTTTGGTAATGTCTTGCTCTTGAAAAGACAGTATGCTCATTCTGTCATTCATTTTCAGGCAATCCACCTTGAGGATGACCGCATCTTCTATCCCATACATGGACGCTCAGCTGATGATGTGGCTGCCCTCCCCGTAGACATTGAAGCTCATCACTGTGCAAGGCCTGATTGTTCTGAGCTGTTCAGAGGACCTGCCATCTTCTGCTCTGTACGTTGTCAGCATCAGCCATGAGGAGGGGAGCGCCTGGACCAACAGTTTTACCTTTAGCTCTAGATAACGCAAGAATAAAGCTCCCGTTGTTCTTTTAGTTGATTTTCCATATTAGTGTATAGATTCTTTGTATGTGTCGAAGTTGAGAAAGCCACTGGTTATCGCTGACAATGGTTTGAGCTCCTTCGTTGAAACACTTGCCATGCATGAGAAATTATGGAAGGCATTTTGTAATGTTAAGACCAGATCAACTATTCATAGCAGAGGATGAATCAATGTTAAGTTCTAATAATCGTCCCACACTTAGTCTAATCATCCTGGAGGCTGGAGTATGGCTCGCCGTGTACCATTAATGACACGAGATGATCATTATCAAGCACTTCACACTTGATCCAGGGGTAACAAGATTAGACCTATCTTAGCAAAATACTCTGTTTGTATCAAAATATTTGTCGTTCTTGACTTTTTTTCTCACAAGTCACAACATTTGACTGTCTTACTTAAAAGTTTATTATAAGTACATAAAAAGATAAGCCACCTTAAAACATCTTTAACGATAAAGCCATAAAGAAAATAGATGATACTCACGTGATCCTTTTTTAATAGGTGAATCCCAAAACATAATGGTGACAAATATTTTGATTCGGGTGTATTAGCAGTAGCACAGAGATGGTATGTTACATGGACTAAGAGCAACAACAAAGTTTGTGGCAACGACATTAAGCATATGTGTGCCCGTATATGAGATGTGCACGCTTAGCGTTTCTCGTGACTATCTATTCTAATACAAAGATGCGCAATTCAATTTTGTATTGGATAAAAAAGGAAGTGGAGAATGTGTATGGACTTCGCTGTCTTTAACAAAGCATGCCCGAATGACAATTACCCAATGCCTCACATAGATACACTTCTTGACGACAGTGGCGCCAGGATTTAAAACCTAGGTATTCCCATTTTCTAACAAAAAAAAGGCTAGTGGAACTATAAAAAAATCATAATATGTAAATATCAATAACTGAAGAAATAAAGGTGCAAATTACTCATCTAAAATATCCATCAAATAGATAAGATAAAAATTAAAGTACATAGAAAAATTGCAAATATCCATAATGAGCCTAGTTGTTTCTTTGACACAACAATTAGATATCTATCTTTGTATTCAGCATTCAATTTACAATACAGAGCAACCAAACCTTACCTTAAAAGAAACTTCAAGCACTTCACGTTGGCTCCAGAGCGCCCTGCGCCCATGCTGTTGTGTGCCGATCACCATCTCGCCAAACCTGCCCATTGCCCCAGGCTTCTACACCCACCTGTGCGCGGGCTCGGCGCCAGCAGCTACACGCTGCGGCTGGCAAGCTCCTTCCAGTCGGTGCGGACTACGAATGCTAAGGCGAGAGCGAGAGAAAGAGGATGGAAGTCGCGACTCACGAGCACCGACCGTCGGTGGTTGCCGCCTCTAGGGACTTACGGTTCCTGATTTTGGGATGGATTTTCGATTTGGGTGAGTGGAGGGCAGAGAGAGTTATCAACGCTGGTGCCCTGTGGCTGTGTGTGCGTCACGGAGGAAGAGAAGAGAGGGAGCTTGCAGTGGTAATTGGGCCTCTGTGCCGGCTGATGGGAAGAGAGAGGGGGCGGCCTGGTTTGGAGGGGAGGCGAGAAAAACATTGTTGGGCTGTATTTGAACTCGAGAAAGGAGAAAATAAGTCTAATAATACATGTTTGGTGTATATATGTATAACCTTGCAGTATATAAAATATTTTGTCAAAAAAGCTAGGTATTCCTAGGAATACCTAGGCATAATGGCAGCTCCGCCTAGGAATACTAAGCTGGTTGACGAAGCAACGGGATGTGAGATGCTTAGTCCTCTCGATTGCTTCTCAACACTAGGGCCACATGAAGGAGTTCGACAAAGAGAAAACAAGTTTCATTGGGATGCCCAGGGATTGAAGAATGCTGGCTCATTGTTTAACAGAGCATTAGATGTTGTCTTGGGAACTCAGGAAGGCTAGAATATCTCGACATATGTGGATGATATTGTCATGAAGATCAAGAAGAAGGAGGACCACACCAAAGATTTGTGGGAAACCTTCGCGAAGAAGCACGGGCAGAAGCTCAACCAAGGGAAATGCAGCTACAACGTCACAATAGGAAACTGTTGGGATGCCTCGTCTCGCAAGATGGCAGCCAAGCGAATCCTAAGGAGGTTGTAGCCTTCCAGAACATGCAGCCTTCTAGAACTAAAAAGGAAGTCAAGAAGCTGGCTAAGAGAATCGCTTCGCTCAACAGATTCATCTCAAAGTCATCAAAGAAAAGCCCGCCTTTCTTCACAATGCTTCGAAGCGATAATCTATAGTGGGTTGAGAAGCAACAGAGCACCTTCGATGAACTAAAACACTACCTGCAGCACCTCACAACCCTCGCAAGCCCAACGCCATGAGCGAGCTTGCTACTCTACATCGCAGCCCCAGAATCAGTTGTCAGTGCCATCCTTGTCGAGGAAAAACAGACTGAGAATGACACCAGGCAAATTCCAATATACTTCATTGCCGAGGCACTTTCTAGTTGCAAGCTCTTATACTCAGAAATGGAGAAGTTAGCCTATGTAGACTTTGCCGGTACTTCGAGGCCCACCGTATCATCATACCGACTTTGTTCCCTATCAAAGACATAATCAGGAACCGGGAATCATTTCCAAGAATAGCTAAATGAGCAGCAGAGTTGGCTGAATACACAATAGAGTTTGAGCCAAGAGCAGCGATCAAGTCACAATTCCTTGCTGACTTCATGGCACACTGGACACTGAGTCTCCCAAAGTCTGTGAGATACAAAGTCATGGAGCCTATTGTGACAACGGTCCCGGAGTGTCGATTGTAATCACTACTCCATCAGCAATGAAGCTTCGATACATAATCACGCTAGACCATAGGGGCCACACAAACAATACCGTAGAGTACGAAGGTCTGCTTCATGTGGCGGACTAATCCGAAGTTATTCCAAATTAAGTACCCCATGGACCACTAACAAACAGTCAGACACTTAATCCGGAATAAGCTGGAGCGCCGTCGGATTATACCCGATTAACCATGTTTTTCTCGATCAAAACAACACGCACGCCCACACGATGGTGAGTCCCAGAGATTACAACATTCTACAAGTTCAACTTAACATAAATAGTCTCAATAAGTTATTACAAACCAAGTCTGAATTTGAAATAAAAGTCTGAGAGTTCAACGCAGTGGAAATTAACTAACCACGATAAATAGCAACACCAAGATGAAGTCGTCCATAGTGCTACTCTTCCCGATCCTCGGAAGAGGTCGGAACCCAATCGACATGCCAGCCAGGAGGAACCTGGGCAGGCCAAGTGACAGCATTCACTGTTTCATCAAAGAAGAACCTAAAATTTTAGAGCCACAAGCAAGGCTGAGTATACTAATACTCAGCAAGGCTTACCGGTCGGGTGAGAACATCACCGACTCCTAGACATGAGAAGCTTTTGGCTGGTGGGTTTGTTTTGCCGGAAAGAGACTAAGAGTGGATCCTTACTTTCATTATTTTAGCATCAAGTTCTAGTAGTCTTAACCATTCTAAATGAGCAACCTTTCTAAGCATACAAGTGGTCAATACAATTTAATACAAACAACAAGTTCATCATCCTCATAGTTTCACTTGTTACTCAATGTAGCACAACAGTCAAACAGTCTCATTAACCGCTACAAGTGGACAGTTCGAACCAAATTTCACTACCTCGCCAGGGGAACCCAACCACATTGATAATGCTTGCTATAAAAGGTACAAACACTATCCAACCTTTCTTGTCAATCCACAACTCAGAACCGGGTCCAACTCCCTTAGGAAACAAGGTTATCAGATACTCGCGGACACATGCCTGCCGATCTCACATATGTAACCACTTGTGTACACCAAGGGAAATAAGTTTCCAAGGAAAGAAGGCTATCGGTCCTAGCTGCATCAATCGGTACCGACCACGAAAGTCTCATTCAAAAACTTGACACACAGAACCACATGTTCCCACCTTAATCCAATTACCATACACGGACAGGAGATCTACACATAACATCCCGCCCGTCCATCCTTATGATTCCAACATAAGTAGAGACAAACAACTCCTATATTTCACGAGTGACAGGAAATCACTCGACTTGTAACGGTCCTAAAAGCAACACACTATCGACCTGTCATGCTTGTGTTTCAAGACATAGGTACTAGAATTATACACTAGGGTATTTAGAAAAATCCTTGAAACATAAATGCACAAGCATAAATAATTCATAGTTGCACAATTTAAAAGTTAGGTTATGCTCCGGGGCTTACCTTCTTGCACTACGTTGACTTCGGGCTCCGGATCAACCACGATGATGTTCACACAACCTTTGGGAACTCCTTCTTCGATGGCAGGGACGAGGTCGTACACACTGTCAGTGAGAGTACTATCTATATGAGGTGCACAAGTCCTGGGACAGAGCAGGGCAGCCTACTGTCGGGGCACCGAGGGAGCTCCCCAGCTCTCGGTAAGTTTTCTCCAAAATTCTGAACTAAACTTTCAAAAGTGCAAATATGAAAGTTGGAGATTGAAAAGTGTGACATGACTTTCTTTATGGGACAAACTTAATATTTTGAATTTTTCAAGCTCAAACAAGCTAGGTTTGAAATGGTGTTCTACTTGGGTTTTGAGGTTTTCGAGGGTCTTAACTACAAAATTTTAAAAAATTTGAAAAATAAATATGGCCTGATTTGGGATGACATGCAACTTTTCTTTTTGGATATTTTCAAGTTCAGTTGTAAAATTTGGAGATTTGGGCTGGGTTTGAAATCAGCCCCTTTAAGTTGGACTTTTGAATTTGAAATCCAATTCTAGGATGGAGTTTCATTGTTTTTTTTAATTCTCCCTTGTTCTCATTCATTAGTGAATTTTTAGTGTTTTTAGTGTTTTAAACATCAGAGATGTTACAACCTACCCCCCTTAAATTGAATGTCGACCCGAGATTCGAATGTGCTTAAGCATGGTGTGAAAAGGGGTACCTTGGGCTTAGAAAGGAAGTCGGGGAAGTTCTTGTAACATCCCAGATATTTAGAACCTTAATAATATACTAAAACCAGAGTTAAAAGGACAGCTTAGTTGAGGCACACTTAAATGGATCGAAAATTCGAAATTTAATTTTCAATAGGTCAAATTGACACCTAGCTGAGA
The DNA here is from genome assembly GCA_015342445.1 of Digitaria exilis. Classification (NCBI taxonomy): domain Eukaryota; kingdom Viridiplantae; phylum Streptophyta; class Magnoliopsida; order Poales; family Poaceae; genus Digitaria; species Digitaria exilis. The sequence continues at coordinate 939,065 of JACEFO010001915.1, read as the reverse complement.
TCTCAGAAATTTTGTTCTAAACTTGAAAATCTCCAAAAATAAAAGTTGTTTGTCATCACAAATAAAGCCTAGTCGCCATTGGGAACTTTTCCAAAATTTACAGTTAAGCCCCTCAAAAACTCTAAAAACCCCGCAGAACGCCTTTTCATTTATGGGTTGTTTGAGCTTGAAATATTCGAAATTTCAGGATCACCCCAAAAAGAAAGATGTGTCCCACATTTCAAACTCCAACTTTTGTGTTTCCACATTTTGAAGTATAGTTCAAATTTTTGGAGAAATACACGTTTAAACAGAGGAGCTCCATGGGCGCTCTGGCTGGCCGCTCGGCCACCTCTGCCCGAGGCCGGCAGTGGCCGTGGCCGGCGAACGGCGGCGACCGGGACAGCTCGGCTAGAGCCGCGGCAGCCATGCCTCTCGCCCCCGCAAGCACGCCAGCACCACCGTTGAGTCACGTCCCGTGCTACAGCGCCCTGCCCGAGCCTCGCCACGCGGGCAGGCCATCAAGACGGGCGGAGCTCCGCTCTCGGCCGAGCGCGCGCGTCGTGCTGAGCCGTCCCAGGATTCCTCCCCGCTACGCACCAAGGAGCACTGTGGAGGATCCCCCGTGGCCCATGCCACGATCTCCACTCCCCAACCCGCGCTCGCGCCCTGCCGAAACTGTCAGTGCCATCAATGGCGACTCCGACGGCCCGAGCGTGTGTGCGCACGCTCCCGAGGCAACTCGGTGCCCTCTAGCCCGCCCAAACACTCCACCGAGCAGCCTCACACCCTCTCTCAGTCTGCACTCAGCCATTCTCGCTCTCCTCGCGCTCGCGCACTGCTTCTTCAACCTCCGACCGCGTAGAACCGAGCTCGAGCTCCATCGCCGCAAAACCGAATCCCCCGCAAACCCCTCCATGATTTCCCCAATCCCCCGTACGTGAAGCTCACTCACTCACCTAGCTAGCCACTCGAACACTCCCCAGCTCGAATTGAGCCGCACACGCCGGGAAATCGGAGTTTCCCCCTTCGCTCGGCCATTTCCGCCGTGAACACCACCTCCACGTAGAGCCCTATACTCCGGCCATCCCCGTCTCCGCCAAGCCCCACGACGAGCTCCGCCATCATCCGATGAAGCTCACACGCCTCTCCGCGCCTCGCCTCGACCACCGCAGCCGGCTATCGGCATCGCCGGAGCTAGCCGCTCCGCCGCTCACCGTCGGTGAGCCGCGCCGCCTCACCTCCGGCCACGAGACCTACCCCAATCGACTCGAGGTGAGCCCCTCGTCGTTTTCCCCCACTTCCCCCACACTGGTTCGCCGTTTCCCCACCGGAGTTCGGACGCCGGCGAACCCAAGGACCCATTCGTGTTCCCGTTTTTAGTTCTAGGGTCCTCTGCGCAATTTCTATGGACTTGTTTGCGAAGGTTTCAAAACATCTAGGGCCCCCGGCGTAAAAAGATTCTTAAACCTAGATCTATTTTACTGAGATCTTGTAAAATCCACTAAAAATCATAGGAAAATCAGAAAAATGCACAAAAATACTCCCTAGACTCGTGAGATTGTAAACTCCAATCTCCTTTTTGCATGTATATACTTTTGAGGGATAGTTTTTGAATTAAAATTCAAACTATGATTTTGGAGTTTTGTGCACCATTTTAAATCCTGAACTCCTCTATAGTCGAGCTTAGGATATGTTGCTTGTATGGACTGTAGAAGCCTTGTGTCCAAAGGAGACCTAAAAATATTGCATGAAACTCTAGTTATGAATTATTTTGTGATTCCTACTCTATTTCAGTTCTGCATTTACTAAAAATAATCCATGCAGCCAAAAATCACCACCCTTCACCAGAGGTCTAAAAATATGTTGGCACATGTTGGAAAAATGCTAAACTGGATAAATAGATGTTGGTTTTCGGATAGGAATTTATTGAGGGCTGTCCAAGTGTTATTTTTAGTCATTACTTGGCCAGAGCCTTCCATTTGCTCATGACTAGCTCTAGTACAGAAATCTTCTGATTTGGGAGTAGTTTTAATTTTATATGAATTAATCTTGTTTCTTTGAACAGCAACTTGAACTATTTTTAATAAATTATGTATAGCTTGGTTTTAACTAAATTTTGGAGTGAGCTTAGCTCTTATACTCTAGTAGCTGCCATAAAGTTTGTGGGTAAAAAGGAGGAACACAAACAAAGAAACAAAAATGAGAGGAACTAGTGTAGAATGAGTTTAATAAAAAGAAGTAGGTCACTTATGATAATCATTTAAATAAAGCATGTGGAGTATTAAAATTTCAAAACTAAAACACTTGCTGAGAAATAAAGGGTTGTATTGTTTTTATATGTGTACACAATCACCATCGTAAAAACATAAAATCCACACCTCACGCTCTATTTTTACTTTTGTGATGGAAGAATAACCTTTTTCATGTCTAGGTGAATATGGCCTTTAAGAGCCTTAACCATTAGACTAAAAAACCAGCAGCAACTCTTAGAAATTTATGCATCTCATGTAGAAGGTGCTCTCGCTGACGGAACCTACAACCTCGTCCCCGCCAACGAAGAGGAGGCTCCCGAAGGTGGTGCCGACGTGATCGTGATCGACCCGAAGACTGACCCCAGCGTAGCCCAAGAAGGCAAGCCCCGGAGCATAACCAGTTTTAATTTGTACAACTATGAATTAATTATGTTTGTGTATTTACGTGCAAGGAGTTGTTTGAATACCCTAGTTGCATAATTCTTGTACCTATGTCTTGAAATACTAGTATGATAGGGTCGATAGAGCAATGCTTTAGGACCGTTACAAGTCGAGTGATTTCCTGTCACTCGCGAGATATAGGAGTTGCTTATCTTTACATATGTTGGAATCATAAGGATGGATGGGCGGGATGGTATGTGTAGATCTCCCGTTCGTGTATGAGGATTGGTTTAAGGTCGGAACGTGTGGTTCTGTGTGTCAAGTTTTTGAACGTACCACGCACATGCCAACCTATGGGAATCGGTAAGCCCGGTACCAGATTGAAACAGCTAGGACCGATAGCCATCTCTCCTTGGAAATATTTTGTTTCCCTTACCGTACACAAGTGGATATATGCGTGATGCCGTGAGTGAAGCGGTAAACCTTTATCCTAAGGGAATGGACCCGGCACCGAATTGTGGATCGATGGGAAAGGTTGGGAAGTGCTTGTATCTTTTATAGCAAGCAATATCCGTGTGTGTTGGGTTTTCCCTGGCCAGGTATCAAAATTCGGTTCGAACTGTCCACTTCTCGCGGTTAATGAGACTACTTGACTGCTGTGCTGCATTGAGTAACAAGTGGAACTATGAGGATGATGAACTTATTGTATGTACTAAATTGTATTGCACCACTTGTATGCTTAGAGAGGATGCTAATCTAGAATGGTTAACACTATTAGAATTGATGAGACGTAAGTGGCCGATCTTCCGTCAGGTAAGATAATTCCCATTTTTGGCGGAGTGAAACACACCGATCCGGCTTCAAGTCAGCAACTCGAACCCTGCAATCTTAGCACCACAACTCCTCTGGTTATCAACCGTGTCACGATCTGGTTGACCTCACCAAGAAGGCTAATCCTTGCAAGCGAAACAAAGAACACAAGCAAGAACTTGAAACTACGCACATCTCAATATTGGTGACAATCTGCGGATGAATGATTAAGCACACAAGTTGGGGTTCTACAAACCGAAGAACGGCGACTGTTCAAAGACAGATTGATCTAAAGCAAAACCCCAAACCCTAATGGTAGCGACGATGGCTGTAAAATAGAGTCTAGGGTCGTGGTCAACCCCTGGACGCGCCGCCTAATGGGCTCGACAACGATACAAGGCCCAAAGGCCAAAAGACGGTGACGCAGCACCGGAACAGATTCTGGACGCCACCTTGTTCGGACGATTCCCGACGACTCAGAAGTTATTTCGGCCTCAAACCAGCTCCATTAGAAGGTCTATAAAATCTTCTTTCCAACCATATGTGGATCGTCGAAATCGGACTCCGTATGTGGCCTGGGCGTCTGTTTTATAGTTCCTGGACTCCGAGTTGGACTCGAAGTTGAGTTGTATTGGGCCTCCACGAAGCTTGGCCGACCCTTGCTGGTCCTCCACGCCTCTAAGCCTTTCTATATGTGTCTCTTGGTCTTCTCCTTAGATCCTAATCATATTATAAACAATAGATAGCGAACCATTCTCAAAAATATCAATAGGAACATTTAGGAGCGAACTCACCTCCAAATTAAATTGCCGCGCTCGAGCTCTTGTGATTGGACCTTGAATGTCCAGCGAAGAAACCTCGTGTATATCCGTAGGAGTGATGTCCTCATCAAGAATTAATGCTAAATCATGAAAGTAAGGATCCACTCTTAGTTACTTTCTGGCAAACAAACCCATCAGCCAAAAGCCTCTCATGTCTAGAAATCGGTGAAGTAGTTTACACCCGACGGGTAAGCCTTGCTGAGTATTAGTATACTCAGCCTTGCTTGTGGCATTTATTTCCGGTACTGCTTTGGAGGAGGCGGTGAATTTCGTCTCTTAGCCTGCCCAGGTTCCACCTGGCTGGCATGTAGAGTGGGTTCCGTCCTCTGCCGAGGATCGGGAGGAGTAGCACCATAGCCGGCTTCATTATGGTGTTGCTATGTATCGTCATCAGTTAATCTTTCCGCTGCAATGAACTCTCGTTCTTTTATTGAATTTCGAACTTGGTTTGTAATAACTTAATGATACTATTTATGTAAGTTGAATTTGTGGAATGTTGTAATTTCTGGGACTCACCTTCGTGTGGGCGCGCGTGTTGTTTCGATCGTGAAAGTACGTGGTTAATCCGGCATAATCCGACGGTGCTTCAGCTTATTCCGGATTAAGTGCCTGACTACTTGATTAGTGGTCCGTGGGTACTTAACTTGGAATAATTTCGGTGTGGTCCGCTACAGTTCTTATTAAGATACTCTTCAGTTTCCCATGTTGCTTCCTCTTGGTATGATGACTCCACTGAATTTTGTACATTTTAACTTCTTTTTCTTCAGGTCTTTCTATCTTTCTCATCGAGAATCTTGATAGGATGCTCATTATAAGAAAGATCCAGTTCAACCGATAGTTCTTCTTGCTCAACAACCTCGGTCGGAACTTGAATACACTTCTTAAGTTGAGAGACATGGAAAACATCATGCACGGCTGAGAGCATGGTGGGAAGCTTTACACGATAAGCAGCTGGTCCACATTGCAGAGTGATTTCGTATGGACCAATATAGCGGGGTGCAAGCTTTCCTTTTAGCCTGAACCTTTGCACACCTTTGGTCGGAGGGACCTTGAGATACACATGATCGCCAACTTCAAATTGAAAAGGCTTCCTTCTTTGATCAAAGTAGCTCTTTTGTCGAGACTGGGCGGCTTTAAGATTTTCACGGATGATTCTAACATTTTCCTCCGCTTCAATCACAAGGTCGGGTCCGTATGTATAGCGCTCACCCGCTTGAGACCAACACAACGGTGTCCGATATCTTCTACCATACCAGGCTTCAAATGGTGCCATTTTTATACTTGCTTGGTAGCTATTGTTATAGAAGAATTCAGCTAAGGGTAAACATTTCTCCCAATGTTTCTCGTAGTGGATGGCACAAGCTCCAAACATGTCTTCAAGGGTTTGATTTACCCTTTCCATTTGCCCATCGGTTTGAGGGTGGTAAGCTGAGCTACGAATCAGTTTGGTGCCTAGGGATAGTTGCAATTGTTGCCAAAATCATGCCACAAATTGCGTACCATGATCGGAAATTATTGTTTTGGGTACCCCCTTGCAAACAAACGATTCGCTCCAAGTAGATTTCAGCATACTTCATAGCGGTATAGGCCACCTTGACTGGAACGAAATGCGTGGTCTTAGTGAGTCTGTCCACAATGACCCAAATGGAATCATACCCTTGCGGAGTTTTGGGAAGTCCAACAATTAAATCCATGCTTGTATCCTGCCACTTCCATGAGGGTATAGGTAGAGGTTGAAGAGTACCAGCAACCTTTAAGTGACTAGCCTTTACTCACTGACACGTGTCACATTCTGACACATATTTGGTAATTTCCCTCTTCATTCTAGTCCACCAAAAGTTTTGTTTAAGATCGTGGTACATTTGGAAAGATGAGCTTCATCCAAAATTTTCTTTCAGAGTTCGACGTTCTTGGGCACCACCAACCGATGTCCAAACCACATTAATCCTTGTCCAACTTGACGAAAACACTTATATTTTTCTTTTCCTTTTGGCAGTTTCCTCTTTAGGATTTTAATGCACGCATCATTTAGGTGGGCCATGACAATCTGGTCGTGCAAGGTTGGTTCGACAGAGATATGATTTAGGTAGCAGTGTGGAACAATTTCCAAGTTGAGCTTCGCCATCTCATGGCATAAGGTGTCAGCGTAGGACTCCGCGGAAAGACATTGACAATGAGCCTTGCGGCTTAAAGCATCCACAACCATGTTGGCCTTCCCAGGGTGATAATGCACATCAAGATCATAATCTTTTGCCAACTCTAACCACCTTCGTTGCCTCATGTTTAAATGTGCTTGGGTGAAGATATATTTGAGGCTCTTGGGGTCAGTGTATATATTGCATGGAACACCCATAAGATAGTGCCTCCAAATTTTGAGAGCATGAATAACCACTGCCAACTCAAGATCACGAGTAGGGTAATTCTGCTGATGCGGTCGGAGCGCTCGAGAAGCATAAGCAATGACCTGATTCTCTTGCATAAGAGCACAACCTAGTTCGGTGCCCGAAGCATCGCAATAGACATCATAGGACTTGGTGTTGTCGGGTTATGCTAAGACTGGGGCGGTAGTTAAATGTTTTCTCAAGGCGTGGAAAGCTTCTTCACATTTATCACTCCACTCAAACCTTACTCTCTTCTTTAAGAGCTCGGTCATGGGCTTAGCAATCAGAGAAAAATCTGGGATGAAGCGGCGATGATAACCGGCTAGACCCAGAAAACTCCGAATCTCATGGATAGAGGTAGGCGGCTTACAATCCATCACCTCTTGTACCTTGGTTGGATCAACAGATATGCCATCCTTGGAAACAGTATGACCCAAGAATTTCACACTCTCTAGCCAGAATTCATACTTAGAGAACTTGGCATAAAGTTGATGATCTCTTTGTCATTGAAGAACAATGCGAAGATGTTCGGCATGTTCTATCTCATTCTTGGAATATATGAGGATGTCATCAATAAAGACCACTATAAACTTGTCAAGCTCGGACATGAAAACGAATCCATAAGATACATGAAGTAGGCTGGAGCATTTGTGAGCCCAAACGACATGACCAAGTATTGATAAAGTCCAAAGCGGGTTGAGAAAGCAGTCTTGGGAATATCACAAGGACGAAGTTTTATTTGTTGATAGTTAGAGCAAAGATCAATCTTGGATAACACTCTGGCACCAGCTAGTTGATCAAAAAGGACCTCAATGCGGGGAAGTGGATACATGTTTTTAATGGTCACCGCATTAAGAGGCCGGTAGTCCACACACAATCTCAAAGAGTGGTCCTTCTTTTTCACAAAGATATAGCGGGACAACCCCATGGTGAGGCACTTGGACAAATAAAACCCTTGTCTAACAATTCTTGAAGTTGGATCTTTAGTTCGGCCAATTCGTTGGGTGGCATTTTATAGGGTCTTTTTGATCTAGGTGTTGTGCCAGGTTGAAGTTCAATCACAAATTCAATGTCCCTATCCAGTGACATCCCAGGTAAGTCATCTGGAAAAATATCGGCATACTCACATACCACCGGAATATCTTGTAGTCGTGGTTCTATCATTGTAAATGCACAAGCGTTTGTGCATTTCTGGTGTGGCAAATAAAGTGTGCTAGCCCCATGTGTTGGCGAGTTTATTTCCACGACCCTTTCTGCAACATCTAGCACAACCTTATGTTGAGTCATCAATTTGTCCCCAAAACAATATCAAGCCCTTCCAATCCTAATAGAATCAGATCGGCGGGAAAAACTTTACTACCCATCTTGATTGATACTTTTTGAGAAACTTGGTTTGATGCTATTTTACCTTCAGCTATTGATAATATGCTTATTTTATGTGACATGATTTTAACCCACATTTGGCATTAAACCTTGTACTTATAAAACTATGTGTTGCCCCCGAATCAAACAATATAACTGCAGGTTGATTATGGATAGAAAAGATACCCATCATATCTGGTGCTCCCTCAGGCAGGTCGGCCAGGGTAGTGTAGTTGAGCCTTCCTTGCTTGACTTGGACTCACTATTGCTTGCCCTTGTTCTGCTGGTTACCCGGGCGCTGATTCTGAGGGTAGTCCTTGATGAAGTGACTATTACGCCACACTTGTAGCAAGAGTAGCCACCTCCGGGACGAGGTGGCTGTTGTACATTTTGCCTTGGAACCTGCTGCTGTTGAGGTGGAGGGAAACGAGGAGCACCCTGCTGTGGTGGCCTGGCAACCCAACATCCACCCTGAGGTGCCCTCTGCTGTCCCTGTGGTGCTGCTTGTGGAACCAAGCGAAACCTCTTAGGTTGCCCACCCAAAGGGGCAGCAGGAGCATTCCACTTCTTCTCGGCCATATGAACCAAGTTAGCGTATTCTTGCACAATGGTGATTTTCACGAGTAGTTTTAAAATGCGCCTTGAGTTTTGTGTTAAGGCCACGACAAAACTTTTCCATTTTCTTGTCATCTGAGTCAGCATGATGCTCCGCATAAGGACACAAGCCATTGAAGGCCTGAGAATACTGGAGCACAATGCAGATTCCTTCAGTTAGAGCCAGGAATTCATTAAGCTTTCTCTCCACAAGACCCGCAGGAATGTGGTGCGCCTTGAAAGCAGCCTTGAACTCATCCCATCCCACAACATGATCCTCCGGTTGCAGAGCCTTGTACTTATCCCACCACAAGAGAGTTGTGCCATGGAGTTGCTGAGCCGTAAATATCACCTTACGGTTTGAAGCACATGGTGTTGCCAGGATGGAGAATTTGGACACGATGGCCCGAATCCATGCGTCGGCATCTAAGGGTTCCTCGGCCCTTGAAAACACTGGAGGGTGAGTAGCCAAGTAATCCTCATAGCGAGCCACTTGGGGTGGAGGGGCATGATGACCACCATGCTATTGTTACATTTGCTGCTGCATCCTTTTTTATTGCTGCTGCAGATTACAGAGGATCTCCGTTTGAGTTGCATACAACTGCTGCGATGATGGTTGTTGTGGTGGTGGCGGCGGTAGCTGTTGCCCTTCCTGCATTTGTTGGTTGGCATTGGAACCAATGGGATCTTGGCCGCTGCGAGTGATAGCCATCTGTAGTAGGGAACTTTTATTAGCCAGATTCATAAGCTTGCATGAATAAATGACAAGATAGAACGTGGCATAGTAATTAAGCTCACTGCGTACAGGACAACATATCAGCAAGCAGTTTCGGAAGAAAAATCATATCTCCTAGAAGGAGGCGAGTTATATGCTCCAATTTAGTCAGTAGCTTGGAAATTTCGTGTTCTACAACTTTCATGTTTGACTCAGAGCCAAAATCGAGCTGGAACTTGGTCAAACAATTCAAGTTTTAGTTCCCTGTCTTTGCTGTTTTTCAGGAGGGCGAGCTGTAGTGTTTCGATCGCCATTTTAGTTTCGCTTAACCAATGGGGTTGAATTTTGGTGAGCATTTGGTTTAACAAATTTCAAACAACTTCGTTATTCGTGGCACAACCCAGAAATGAAGGGAAAACACCTTAATAAATTAAACAAGGGCAGCTGCAGAAAGTTTGCAGCACAATCATTACATCCATCCTTAAGTTTCTGGGGTCACTCTTCCCATACGAATGGATTACATGATCATGAGCTCAAAAGAATACTCAACTACAACTAGCCTATTACATTATAGCCTATTACATCATGGGATGAAAATTGGGCTATGTTAAGGAGTAAACTTGCTACCGAACGCCCCTAGAAGTCGTGTAGGTTGTTCACCATAGCTTGGCTGCCAACGCGAGACGGTGGAGCTTCGAGAGGTGGCATATCCTCCTCCCTGTCGACATTTGATTCAGGTGTCTCTGCATCCGCATTCTGTCCACCTTCAGCCTGAAGATGCTGAGCATCATGGGCCGCTAGTATGGCGTGGGCATGCTCCAAGTCAAATTGCAAGTTTTCGAGCTCATCCCTCTCTTGGGCTAGCTCGTTGTTGGTGTTGTTGTGCTCCAAGGTGAGGTTAGCTAGCTGTCTTTCCAAATTTTCAATCATATTGTCTCTGGTGGATAACTCTACAGATAGAGAGGTTCTCTCAATACCAAGGTCACGGGCGCGAGCAGATGTCTCAGCTGCAAGATTGAGCATAACAATTTGAGACTGACCAAGGAATGACTGCAGCCTGTGGTATGCCCTGATCCACCTCAACAAGAGGTAGGCTACCCCATTGGGATTCTCTACCACCACAAGAGGTGAGGTAAGGTAGCGCCTCATCCAATGGGCATCATCTGCTTGGGCCGGTCGAAAAAGCCCAAGGAGCTAGTTCTCCACAAGTCCAGGGTTTTGGGCGCAAAACAAGCTGATCCCCTGTAGAGCGGGCAGCTCACACGTCTCCTCAAGACGGTACCCATTGACTTCAACGCCCCATGCTAGAGAGCTTGAACATGGTGGGTGGTGGTACATGACCAAACGTACCCTGCATCGAGTCACACCCCGGTCATGGATCACTCCTCTCGTATTGAGGAGGGTTGGGGTAGCCAAGGGACTGCAACACAGACCAAAAGTGTTGGGGAATCCTTCCCAACTGAGGCAACCCGAGCTGGAGTAGTCATTGGCATAGCTAGCGAGGTCAGCGTTAGCGTCCATCTGATAAAAAGGTCGAGTGTGAGAACCGATACGATGAAAGGAAATTAAAAATATATTCTGGACATTGTAGAAAAAGTGGTAAAACTCAAAATATATAATCCCAAAATTTTCCAAACTTTGCCAGAATGTGCTTTATGTAATTTCAAACAAGTGTCCTTTTTATCTCTCAGGCAGAAACTGCTGTTAAGAGGGCGTAAAAATTCAATTTTTAACTTGTTCCCAGAAAATTCCAGTAGACAGGGGGTTACTATTTTAATCATCACTCAAGTTCTACTTCACCGATTGCTCTAAGATTTTGGAAGTAGAAACCAGATAACATTTCAAACAACTTTTATGTTTAACATTTTTGCAGTTGTCCACGTTTTCAGGTTCAAAATAACGATTGTAATCAGAACTGTTCTTAGCGAGATTTCAGCACATTTCACTGGATGTTAATCAAACTTTTGTGACGGGTAGTTCAATGAACATACAATATTATTTAATGGAGTTTTAAAGAATTAAAGATGCATGAGCGACCTATTCATTCTCAGCAAAACAAACGTGCCAATAAACTTTGGCCTACGGAGTTAGTGCCGGTGGCTAGGCAATATTAACTAGCCGCATTTTCTATCCGTTCAACTTATGAATCGTGGTCAGCGTACCTGCAGAAAATTCCATTCCAGAGCATTTTTAATAAACCTCCCGTGCCAGCACTCACGGAAGCGTTCCCATACATTACCATCCACTATAGTGGTGGCACCTGAACGTTCAACATTGAACGGGCAATGCTTCATACGTCACCGAGATGGCATATTCACTTCCCATACCATCGCCTTATGGGAAACCCCGAGGAGACATGGCTCGAGGCCCATTTCCATGATCACCATCACACGGCTCAATGAACTTATCGGAGTTACCATAGCGTAGGTGCATCGTTATGGAATTTAATCAACAATAATTAAATGACAGAATGGAAAGTGCTGGAAGTCAGTACAATATACATAGTTAGCCAATTGTCATAGCGTGATCCCGTAACCCACATAGACTTCACGATCTATACTTAATCCTTAGCGATCCTATAGATAGCATTCCATCGCAACTGCGCGACGGAAGCGAATGTTGGCAAGTTTTATAGAAAATGTTTGTTTACGGTCCGTTGCTCTCTCTGGAGTGCATGTTTCGGATCTGATGCCAGTTGTGGTGGACCACTCCAAAATTATTCCAAGTTAAGTATCACGAGTACCACTAACATGCAGTCAGGCACTTAATCCAAAATAAAGTGGAGCGCTGCCGGATTATACCCGATTAACAAAGTTTTTCTCGATCGAAGCAACACGCACGCCCACACGAAGGTGAGTCCCAGAGATTACAACATTCCACAAGTTCAACTTAACATAAATAGTATTAATAAGTTATTGCAAACCAAGTCTGAAGTTGAAATAAAAGTCTGAGAGTTCAACGCAACGGAAATTAACTAACGACAATAAATAGCAACACCATGATGAAGCCGTCCATGGTGCTACTCCTCCTGATCGTCAGAAGAGGTCGGAACCCACTCGACATGCTAGCCAGGAGGAACCTGGGTAGGCCAAGTGACAACGTTCACTGATTCATCCAAAGCAGTACATGAAATAAGAGCCACAAGAAAGGCTGAGTATACTAAAATTTAGCAAGTCTTACCCGTCGGTGAAAACAAATCACTGACTCCTAGACATGAGAGGATTTTGGCTAGTGGATTTGTTTTGCCAAAAGAGTAACCTTTCTAAGCATACAAGTGGTGCAATACAATTTAATACAAACAACAAGTTCATCATCCTCATAGTTTCACTTGTTACTCAATGTAGCATAGCGGTCAAGCAGTCTTATTAACCGCGAGAAGCGGACAGTTCGAATCGAATTTCACTACTTGGCTAGGGAAACCCAAACACATGCATAATGCTTGCTATAAAAGGTACAAGCACTACCTAACCTTTCCCATCAATCCACAATTTAGAACCGGGTTCAACTCCCGTAGGAAACAATGTTAGCGAATACTAGCTGTATCAATTAGGTACCATGCTTACCGGAGCCCAGACTTCGGCATGTGCGTGGTGCATTCAAAAACATGATGCACAGAACCACACGTTCTGACCTTAATCCAATTACCATACACCGACGAGAGATCTACACATACCATCCCGCCCGTCCATCCTTATGATTCCAACATAAGTAGAGACAAACAACTCCTATATCTCGCGAGTGGCAAGAAATCACTAAACTTGTAACGGTCCGAAAAGCATTGCACATTGACCTATCATTCTAGTGTTTCAAGATATATGTAATAGAATTATGCACTAGGGTATTTAAACAACACTATGAAACGTAAATGCACAAGCATAAATAATCCATAGTTCCACAATTGAAAAGTTAGGTTATGCTCTCGGGGCTTGCCTTCTTGCACTACGTTGACTTCGGGCTCCGAATCAACCACGATGACGTTCACACCACCTTCGGGAGCTCCTTCTTCGATGGTGGGGACGAGATCGTACACACCATTAGCGAGAGTATCGTCTACATGAGATGCACAAGTTTGAATGTTGCTGCACGTTTTGTGATCTAAAGACAAAGGCACTGAAGGCCACATTTACCTAGACACTTTAATGAACTATTCTTTTCTTCACAAATTTAGAGAAGGGGTGTGGTGCAAGGCTTATGCCTACACGATGGTGATTGTGTATATATATAAAAACTATTCAGATTCGATTTTCAATATGAGTATTCTGTTCTAAAATCTAAAAAAGTATGCAGCCAAGCTTGATTTAACTTACCACACATGAAATACATGCCTTTTTTATTTCCCACGATTTAACTCTAGTTTCCTTCTGAGTTTTGTTTCTCTTGTTTGGTTCATCATTTTAAGCTACAAACTTTATGACAGTTACAAGGGTATAACTGCTAAGCTCACCCCAAAATTCCGCTAAAACAGAGTTGTACAGAATTTATTAAAAATGCTACAAGTTATTGTTCAAAGAATCAAGATTAAATCATATAAAATTAAAAACACAACAAAACTATAAGGGATTTTTACCAGAGCTAGGAATGAACAAGTTAAACTCTATTGCCAAGTGGTAGGTAAAAATACCACTTGAACAACCCTAAACAAATACTACACCGAAAACAAACATCTATTTATTTGATAGTCTAAACAGAGCCAAAAATAAGATTTAAAATTATTCGTGCATGCTAAACAAAGTGTTTAAGCCTCTAGTAGAAGTTGATAATTTTTGTCCGCAGGAATAATTTTGAAAAATTCCAGAACTCAACTAGTACAGAAAGCACAAAACAATTAATAACAGGAGCTACAAAGCATATTTTTAGGTCTCCTTTGAGCACAGAGCCACTACAGACCTTAGGAGAAACATATCCAAACGTTAGCTACAGAAGAGTTCCAGATATCGAATGGTTCACAAATTATTTAAAACTGATTTTGAATTTTAGATCAAAAACTATTCATCAAAAATATAAACATGCAAACATAGGGTTGGAGTTGGCAACCTCACGAGTCCATGTAATATTTAGTTGCATTTTTGTGATTTTTCTATGATTTTTAACAGATTTCTGAACATCACAGCAAAATGATCTAGACCTGAACAATCTTTTTGCGCCGGGGACCCTAGATCTATTAGGTTCTCGCAAACAAGTCCCTGGTTTATGTCGTTCGCACCCCTACAAAGATTTAAGGAAAAACTGTCGGGTCCTAGGCTCACCGACGGCTACTGCAGGCCAAATTCCGGCGAGGGCACGATGAACCGGCGTAGGGAAAGAGGGGTAGCGCGGAGAGCAGCTCACCGCGAGTCGATTGGGGGTGGAGCCGAGGCTGAAGGTGAAGCGGTGAGGTCCTGTGGCGGTTAAGGCGGTGGCGCGGCGCTGCGGGTCAGTCTCCGGCGAGCCTCGGGCTGGAAGGAGGGTGGTGGCGCTGCTTGGGAGCAACAGTGGAGCGAGGGAAAGGTGGTGTTAGGCTTGATTTGTGGAGAGGTAGCTCGGGGTGATGGCTCGGTGTGGAGCTTGAGCAGGTGCGCGCGGTGCTTCTTTTTTATAGGGGATGTAGGGGAGGCTCAGACGAGGCTGGAGGACGTGCAGGATAGCTCGGCACGGCTGGGGAGGAGCTCGGGGTGCGTGCGTGTGGCCATGGCGCTCAGGCGGCCTTAAGCGATTGGGTGCGAGACCGGGTCATAGGGAGGCTCTGCCCGGCGTGCGCGCTGCGACCAATGGCGGGGCGCTGCTCGCCGTGATGGCGTGCTCAGGTGACGAGGCTGGCAGGGGGTGTGGGGTGCGCAACAGGGCGTGATGATAGCTCAGGCGCGTGCGTGGGAAGACAGGATGCCGTCTTTGAGGGCTTGGCCGGGCTGACACGGGTGCCAGCACTCGCCGGCCACGTGGCGGCGCCGCGGCAGCCTGGTTTAGAGTAGGGCAGCCAGCTGTCAGAGCACCGAGGGAGCTCCTCATCTCTCGGTAAGTTTTCTCCAAAATTCTGAACTAAACTTTCATAAGTGCAAACACAAAAGTTGGAGATTGAAAAGTGGGACATGACTTTCTTTTTAAGACAAACTTGTAATTTTGAATTTTTCAAGCTCAAACAAGCCAGGTTTGAAAAGGTGTTATGCTTGGTTTTTGAGGTTTTCGAGGGTCTTAACTGCAAAATTTCAAAAAGTTTGAAAAGAAACATGGCCTGATTTGGGATGACAAAAAACTTTGATTTTTTAGAGATTTTCAAGTTCAGTCGTAAAATTTGGAGATTTGGGATGGGTTTCAAAACATCCCCTTTAAGTTGGACTTTTGAATATGAAATTCAAATCTAGGGTGGGGTTCCCTTGTTCTCATTCATTAGTGAATTTTAGTGTTTTAAACATCAGAGATGTTACACTTCAGGGCCTTCCGATGGCAAAAGCCCTCGAGGCATGAAGGGTTATCATCAACATTGACTCTGAACTCATCGCAAGGTACAATAACAAGATCTACAGAACAAAGAAAATGAAGTGGATGGAGTACCTCTTTTGATGGTCTGTAAGTGCTAAATATTTCCATCAACATCTTAAGAAAAATACTACTTTTCTATCATAATTTTTTTTAGTATGACTTGGTTTCACTTATATCTTGTCTTTACGTGATTTCTCAGGGTGACAATTGAGAAAAAGATATAGAAAAGAATAAAACATATTCCACTCTAGAAATCCCCAAAGTTGGTGAAAGGCCTGCAATACAAGTCCACCATGAAAAGGCAGCGGCCGAGAGGCAGTGATTGAGGACCGACCGGTTTCCTGGGCATGTCCGCCTACCAGTAAGGCGGCTTGAGCTCCCCTTTGGCGAGGCGGTTGAATGGTGGTTCCCTATGTCGGTTATATTAGCTATCATACTTAGAACCCCCTGAATCAACCTAGGAGACCTATATAAGTAGAGGCAGAGCCCCCTTTTCACTCATTCCACATTCCTCTCAGTTGAGATTAGACAAGCCGGTCTCTAGTTCTCTAGTTCTCATTTTAACTCTACATCTAGTTCAGGAGCTAAGTCCAGTTCATCATCTTGATCAAGTTGTTCTTAAAGATCTTCATCATTCTTGGGTAATGACTTTGTAAGGAAAATGGCCCAAGGTCATTGTTTGTGATTTTGGTGATTTATGGACAACATAACAATTGGGACTAATATGTTTGTTGAGATGCACTCTTATAGATATTCTATGTCCCAAGGATACTTTGGACGCTATCCAAATGATGGTCATCCGCCTTGTTGAGACTACACAAAAGTAATGTTGAATCAAGGGAACCAAAATATTGAATAAGTAGAAACGAAAGGTTAAACAAGAACATTGACCATTTCGGTGTTCCAATGGCTACATGAGGCGGCGCCATCAACAAATTCGTTGGTACCTCCCATGTGACAATTTTGAACAAGAACATCGACCGTTTTGAGGTGGCACCATCGACTAATTCGATGGTGCCTCCCCTGTGACCTTCGAAATAGTCGATGGTGCTGAAGATAACGGCTGAAAGGCACATTATTGAAACTGTGCAGCAGAAATGTTAAAACAGAGGTCACAAAATGTTGAATTAGTGAAATGGAAATGTTGAGCAGGACCATCGACTAATTCAATGCTACATCTCCCGTGACCATTGAGTGACCATCGAATTTGTCGATGGTATGCAGAAAGTTACAACGGCTTTGTAACGGCTAGTTCCTTTGGTTGGGGTTATAAATACCCCATCTCACAGCCATTTCATGTGTACTTGAGGTAGGACAAGATATTGGCAAGTGTTCCACACATTTTTAGGAGCTCAATCCACCAAAGTGCTAATTAGAAGATCTAGGTGATCAGCAAAGTGATTAGTGTTAGTCTAGAACGCTTAATGCATCTTTTAGGTGTTTAGCCTAGAGTTTAGCGAGGTTTGCATACCTCTTTGCTTACCAGTGCTTGCACGCACCAATTATTGTAAATCTGGGGCCTGTAGTCTTCCTAGACCCTTCAGCCGAGTTTGTGGAGTGGCCGCTAGTGCTTGTGCAAGGGAGGAGAGGACCTTGGCATTTGGTCGAAGCTCTACCAAGTGAAGGCGGTGAGGAACATCCAGGGAGGGACTAGCAGAGACCCACTTGCATGTGGAGAAGTCCCGTGGTCACCCACGGAGTTACTCGACCTGGGTGTTTATGCCCTTGCGCATGCATTCTCTTTGAGAGGGCCTCCAACCACGAGGACTAGTGGAAAGCTCATGAGTTTGCCAATACCTCGGTAAAAATCAACGTGCCAGGAGTTTGATCTGTTGTACCCTTTTAACTTCTGCATTGCATACTTGCTCTACATTCCGTATTTACCTTTGCTAGACTTACCATGCTAGTATAGGATTGGACATACTGTGTAAAACTTTGTAGCGGTTGAGATAGCAACACAGAGAAAACGTAGAGGACAATTAGATAGAAATTGAAATAGGTTTTTACATGTGCAATTGCAGCCTTAGTTTTTAGAGACACCTAATTCACCCCCCTCTTAGGGTGTCACGGTCCCATTGGACCTCTGGCTTCACTGCTAGACGAGCAAAATGACATCTGAAGAGGGTAGGAGTCATACCGGTAGGCCTCCACACTTCATTGGTACGAACTACCCCTATTTGCATATTCGTATGTAGTCTTTTTCAGAAGTAAAAGGGTTTGGTATTTGGAGAGTGACAAATGATGGAATGCAACCTCTCATTCGGCCCGAAAAACTCACCAAGACCGATGAGAGGGAGTTGCAACTCAATGCTATTACTCACAATTTAATTATTAAATCTCTGAACGTTGAGATGTTTAATTAAGTCTATAATGAAAAATGTGCCAATAAAATTTGGGAAAAGCTTAAGAAAATTCATGATGACACAAGTGATGTGATCAATAAAAAATATGACTTGATTAAGCACAAAATTGATTATTTTGAGATGTTGCCTAATGAATTAGCCAGTGACATGTATTCATGACTTAATGTTATTGTCAATGAGCTAAATGTTTTAGGTTTGAACAAGTTGATGAACGAAGACATCTCAAGAAATATCATCCAAGCCCTTTCAAGAGAGAAATATGGAAATCTTGTCACTTACATCTTTGTGAATGAGAAGTTTAAGGATGCCGACCCAAGCATGATTTTGGGTAACATCATGGCTTATGAGCTATCCAACAAGATTACCAAAGAGCCTTCTACCTCAAACCAACTAATTGCTTCATCAAGCAAACAAGAAGAGGAGAAAGATGATGAGAAGAAGCAAAAAAAAATCTCACAAGCAAAAGAAGAAAGCTCATGAGCATATATCAAGCTCATGTGAAGAGGAAGAAAGTGATGATAAAGAGGAAGATGATGAAGATGATGAAGATAATGATATCTCTCTTGATGAAGAATCTAAAGGCTTAACTCCAAGGGTGTTCTCATCACCATGTAAGACGTGGTCTTCACCAATGATAGAAGAAAGCAAATAAAGTATTGTTGCTATCATTGTGGTGAGAAGGGGCACTTCCGTGATGCATGTCCTATTCTTTCAAAGGACTTGAAGAAAGCCTGTAATCAAAATGGGAAGGAGAAAGAGGAAAAGGGAAAGAAGTAAGCACTCACTTGCATTGGTAAGTGGATTGATTTCACTAGTACGGAAAACATTAACTGAGGTGGTCAAAAGGCATTAACAGAGGTGGTTTTTGCAACTGCCTTTGAGCTGGGGTCGCACTTAATCAGGTATTAACAGAGACTGTTGAAAAACTGCCTCTGAAAAATCGTTTAACTGAGGTGGTTGTGTTAACCGCCTCAGTTAATCATTTCAGCCGAAACAAAAAATGCAGAAAATAGCGAAAAAATTAATGGGGGGAGGCCCCCACTTGTTACTAGTTCCAACCATGCCTTTTTCACCGAAATTTGCGCACTTTGTGGTCGAGGGGATTTGAACCCGCAACCTCTCCCTCACGTGTGTCGCCATTTACCACTACACCACACTCTCTCTTGTGTCTAAATTCTGTTTTGACTCCTGCCATATTATACCAAACCGACTGTAAATTGCATCTTTTATAGCCTAAATGTTGTCAAATGAAAAGTTGTTAGCTACTGAGGTTCTTAACTTTTTGAGATGTACAACTTCCATATTGGTCATTTCTCCATCCGAGTCTTTTGTGAAATTTGAATTTCAAATTTAAGAACATTCAAACATACTTTTCACGGACAAGATGATTTCAAATGAAAAAGTTGCCTATTACAAAGTTTTTTTAACGTTTTGAGATCTACAACTTTCATATTGGTCATTTATCCATCCCATGTCATTTGGAAAAACTTAAATTTGAAATTTGAGAATGGATTTACGGAGGTGGTTACATTCATTTTAGGAGGTGGTTACATTTGTCTGCCTCCTAAAGTCAAAAACAGAGGCAATTATTGTAACACAACTGTCTCCGAAAACGGTCGATTAATAGAGGCGGTTATGTTACAATAACCACCTCTGTTAATCGATTTTAGGGGGCGGTCAAAATGTAATCACCTTCTAAAATGAATGTAACCACCTTCGTTAATCACTGGCATTAACAGAGGCGGATATTTTTTGCAAACATCTCAGAAAATGTTTTGGCATTGTCTTGCAAAATGTTTTTTGTAGTCGTGTTTCGACGAGAAGCCAAGAAAGCCTCGTAAAAAAAAGCCTCGTCAAAGAAAGCCTCGTCAAGCTCATCACACATGTGCCTCATGGCCAAAGGTAATGTTGCTAGTGATAGTGACGATGATAGAGATGTAAGTCATGATGACTCCACTCCTTCCATTCAAGAGCTTGTTGACATGGTTTGCTCTCAAGATGATGCAATTAAAAAGCTCTTAGCTCAAAAGAAGGATACTAAGGAAAAATTGGCTAGCTCATCATCTAATTATGAAAAATTAGTTGAAAAGTTTGAAATTGTGGTAAACGACAATGATGAGCTAGAAAATAAGATTAACGTCCTTGAACAAGCATCATCCAATAATGCATTCACTCCACATATTAGCGAAAAATCTAAAATGGATGCATCTATCTCTTGCATTGATTTAATTGATGAATCTTGCTCACCATCTTGCAATGAGAGTTGTGTTGAGAATGTGATTATAGAAAAAATTGATAAGACCATTGTACAAGAAAATGAAGAGCTCAAGAAAGGGGTAGAAAATATAAAAAATGACTTGGCAAGGCTCAAGGGCATGGAAGTGGTATGTGAGAGCAAGGAACAACCTCCTCAAGATAACCTTCCTAAGATGGTGAAGAAGCTTGAGAATGGTGCAACCGTAACTTGCTACTCGTGCCAACAAGAAGGCCACAAGTCCTATGAGTGCAAGAACAACAAGAAAAAGGAGGTAAAAGAAAAGAAAAACAAAGAAGTCACTCCCTATACCAAGCCCTATTGGAAGGTTGACAAGGTAAAGATCATATTGTACCTACTCAAGAAGAAAGACAACAAGGTGGTGGCTCACTTAATCAATAAGAAAATAAAGGGGTGAAACCAACCTATTTGGGTGACCAAGGAGATCATTCCTATCATGAAGGGCTTCAAGAAGGTTTGGTTTCCGAAGATGACTTAGAGTCTGCGGGACTCGGGAGGATTTGGAGGCTTGGCCACAAGAGAAGAGCATTTTGAGCAAAGAGCCAAGCCTATTAAGATTTGGAGTATATAGGAAATCATGGTAAATACTATACCCAAATCAATTAGCATCTAGTTCCTTTTCATGTCTAGCATTGCATGATCATATCTATATTCCATTGCATTGCCTATCTTTCTTTTCATATTTCAAGTTTGCTTGTGTCTCCCTCTAACCCACGAACAACTTGCATGTTTTATTAGTTGTAGTAATTCAATTTCTTGTATGCACATATTTAGGGGGAGTTATCTTATGGTTTGTGATTTTGAGACTAATATTATTTGCAAGCTTATCATGTGTGTAGTATCTTATTGAAACAATCCCCGAAGATGTGCAAGGCTTAAACTGATATCTTTGTCTTTAATTGATATATCCCCGGAGCCACATTTAGCGGGAGTTATCTTTTGGAACTTCAAGTGATATATCCTCCAATTGATATATTTGTCTTTAATTGATATCATGCATCTTATTTTATATAAGCTATCTCTATTCATAATATATATTAAACTCATCATCTTGTCTTAATTGACTAGTTGTGCATATGGTTTATTTTCTATCATATATATACACACACTTAGGGGGATCTTAGTCTATGTTATGTGAGTTTCATGTTCATGACCTTGTTTCACGAAGGGGGAGAATCATGTCTTCCACATTCAAAAGGTTCATGTTCTATGAAACTCCCCCCTCTGCATTTGATGTCTTCATTTTCTGTGTTTGATTCCAAAGGGGGAGAATTTTAGTGACCAAAGCAAGCAGACCTTAAGCCGAAGCTGACCTTAACGGGGAGGATGCAGGAAAGCAAGAACCTCAGGTGTAGGGGAGATTGTAGATTTCAAGCTTAGGGGAGATTGCAAGAATTTGATCCAAGAAAGGGAGAAAAGTGGCATTGGAGTAAGTGGGAGTCTTATTTCCAACATGATCACATAAGGGAGATTTTAATCAAACATGAACTCAATCATTTCAAGCTTTCCTTCAAGTGGTATTTATTACCTTGATATGCATATGTTCCTGCTCCTGCATTTATATGCAAGAAAGTAGGTGTATTTACTTTTTATTATCTATCTTTTGATTTCGTTGTGTTGTCATCAATCATCAAAAAGAGGGAGATTGTAAGGAAAATGACCCTAGGCCATTGTTTGTGATTTTGGTGTTTGATGGACAACATAACTATTGGGACTAATATGTTTGTTGAGATGCACTCTTCTAGATATCCTACATCCCTGGGATACTTTGGAAGCCATCAAAAACGTGCAACGATATGGAAGTGATCAATATCCAAATGATGGTCATCCAAAATATTGAGACTGCACAAAAGTAATGTCGAAACACAGGAACCAAAATGTTGAATCAGTAGAAACGAAATGTTTAACAAGAAGCTACATGAGGTGGCACCATCGACTTATTCAATGGTACCTCCCCTGTGACCATCGAAATAGTCAATGGTCATGAAGACAATGAGAGGTTTCTTCTCTGGAAGGCAAATTATTGAGACTACACAGTCAGGTGGAACCGAAACAAAATGTTAAATGAGTAGAACCAAAATGTTGAAAAAGAACATCGACCATTTCGGTGCTCCAACGGCTACATGATGTGGTAGCATTGACTAATTCAATGGTACCTCCACTGTGACCATCGAAATAGTTGATGGTGCTGAAGATAGTGGCTGAAAAGGAAATTATGAAAACTATGGAGCATAAATGTTGAAACAGAGGTCACCAAATGTTGAATCAGTGGAATGGAAATATTGAACGGGACCACGACTAATTCATTTATACATCTCATGTGACCATCGAATTAGTCGATGGTATGCAGAAAATTACATCGGCTATGTAACTGTCAGTTCCGTTGGTTGGGGCTATAAATACCACATCCCAAGGCCATTTCATGTGTGGCCTACACCATTTCACACATTTTTTAAGAACTCAATCCACCAAAGTTATAATTAGATGATCTAGGTGATTAGCAAAGTCTTTAGTGCTAGTTTAGGCCCCTTAGCTTATCTCCTAGGTGTTTATCCTAGAGTTTAGCTAGGTTTGCATACCTCTTTGCTTACCGGTGTTTGCACACACTAATTGTTGTAAATTCGGGGCTGTAGGCTAGCTAGATCCTCCAGCCGAGATTGTGGAGTGGCCGCCGGTGCTTGTTCAAGAGAGGAGAGGCCCTTGGCATTTGGCTGAACCTCTACCAAGTGAAAGCGGCAATGAGCATTCGGGGAGGAACGAGAGGAGACCCATTTACGTGTGGAGAAGTCCTGTGGTCACCCACGGAGTTACTCGACCGGGGGCAGGGGCGGGCACATGATTTAGGCCTTGTGTATTCCATTTTTCGTGTAGCAAATTTTTTTAATAGACTAAATTATTAACACATCAAATAATTAAGTGCCAACATCGTCTATTAATAAAAATGATCCCATCTTGAAGCTCAACATATGGATATATTAAATAAGCAGTATATCCATGATTCAAAGTTGCAACTTCTGCTGCAGCTCTGTTCAACGATGGATGGATCAGTAGCCCCGATTGGCGATGTCGGCGAGCACGGAGCCCCCCATTGCCATGCTGCTGCTGGTCTGCCTGCCTGCCTGCCGCACGGTGCTGCGCCTGCCGCCTTCTGCAGTGCCGCTCCCGGCCTACTGCTCCTCGACCCGCCGCGCGCCACCGCTGCCTAGCGTCTGCTGGCTGCCGCCCTCTCGCATGCCGCCGTCGCCGGCCACCGCTGCCTAAGGTTTTGGATTGGGATGGGGAACCGGGGGAAAGGAACGTGGGGATGGGGACGATCTGATGCGGGCGTCGGGGACTCGGAGGACGGGGCGGTCAGGCAGGGGCGCAGAGGTGGGAGGGGAAGACAATAGGTTTTCTTGGGCCATTTGACCGTGTGGGAGGATGAGAACCGGGAGAAGTTGGGCTAATTTTTCTAAACAGGCCACATATAGCAGTGAAATAGTGATGTTTATCAAATTTTTTCTACATATATGTAGTATACACTATATATATTGAAGGGACCATGACACCCTAAGGGGGGGCTGATTTGGGTGTCTCTAAAAACTAAGGCTCTAATAGCACATATGAAAACCTATTTCAATTTCTATCTAAATATGCTCTAGGTTTTCTCTATGTGTTGCTATCTCTACCGCTACAAAGTTTTGCACCCTAGGTCCAATCTTATACTAGCATGGAAAGTCTAGGAAAGGTAAATGCGGAAAGTACTGCAAGTATGAAATGCGGAAGGTAAAGGGTAGAGAAGAGCAAACTCCCGGCACGGCGATTTTTACCAAGGTATCGGAAAGCTCACGAGCTTTCCACTAATCCTCGTTGTTTGAGCCCCTCTCAAGGGAATGCCCGCTCAAGGGCATAAACTCCCCGGTCGAGTAACTCCGTGGGTGACCACGGGACATCCCCACGCGCAAGTGGGTCTCCACTCGTCCCTCCCCGGATGCTCCTCGCCGCCTCTACTTGGTAGAGCTTCGGCCAAACAGCCAAGGGCCTCTCCTCCCTTGCACAATCACCGGCGGTCTCTCCACAAACTCGGTTGGAGGGTCTCGCAAGACTAGAAGCCCTGGATTACAACACTTGATGCGTGCTAGCACCGTTATGCAAAGAGGTATGCAAACCTCGCTAAACTCTAGGCTAAAACACCTAAGAGATGCGCTGAAGGTTCTAGACTAGCACTAAGCACTTGGCTAATCACCTAGATCTTCTATTTAGCACTTTGGTGGATTGAGCACTCAAGAATGTCTAGAACACTTGCTAATATCTTCCCTGAGCTCAAGCACACATCAAATGGCTGAGGCAACCCATATTTATAGCCCCAACCAAAGGAGCTAGCCGTTGCAAGCCGTTGCAGCCTTTCTGCGTACCACCGAGTGATTCGGTGGGTGAAGAAGGGGTACCACCGAATTAGTCGGTGGTGCCACCTGAGCTAGCCGTTGAACTAGCCGTTGATCCATTGTGTCACTGACATGTGGGGCTGGTCCAATGACTGTGACATCTCTGATGTCAAAATAGTTAAAAGTGCAATTAAGATCAATGCAACAGGGAATTATGGTTGAAATTCAAAAATCCCTCAAAAACTCACCAAAATTCAAAGTTTAATTCAAAAACAGGGGCTATTTGGTACCCAACCGAAAACTCAAGATTTTTGTACTAAACTTGAAAATCTCCCAAAATAGAAGTTGTTTGGCATCACAAATAAAACCTAGTCACTGTTTTGAATTTTTGAAAATTTTGCGGTTTAGTCCCTCAAAAACTCAAATTACCGTTCTAGGCACCTTTTTGTTTTTGGGCTTTTTGAGCTTGAAAAACTTCGAATTTCAAGTTCATCCCAAAACGAAAGTTGTGTCCCATCTTCCAAACTACAACTTTTATTTTCGCACTTTTTCAAGTTCTGTTCAAATTTTTGGAGAAAATTTGAATTCAAACTCGGCGCTCCACGGGCCGGGAACAGTGCCCCTGGCGCGGCTGACGCCGGCCAGAGCTCGGCCGCTGTAACACCCCTGGTGTTTAAAGCATATAAGTAAGAGTGATTAAACAAACTAAGGAACTATAAACCTTGAAACTAAATCACTAGTAGGAATGAGATTATACACGAGGATGGTTAAGTTTGTACTCGTGCCTTGGTTCTTGAATTTTTGAACCCTACAAAAACTTTTCTAGTACGAATCTAAACATCCTCTCTTACAAGTTGAACGGCAAAAATTAAGTAATGCTTCTATGCCCCTAAAGGTCTTAAAGGACTAATGGCTCACATGAAGACAACACATGAAATAATTCCAACTAAAGATATTAATGACCTTCTGAAGGCAAGGTTCTAATTCAAAATTATAAATAAGAGTTGTGACATCACAAACGTGTGATCAATATGAAAGGTTGTAGTTTCTATTGTTTCAAAACACCTTTCTTTAGGAAGGTACTTTCTAATTGTAAAACCAAACCACTTCCTCAAATGGAAGTTGGGTATATATAAATATGTGTCATTTGCAACCTTGGTGAGTTATGTATAGCTCAGATGCTTTATCCACCAAACATAGGAAATCAAGTTGAAAGACCAACTTAACCATGAGATGAAAACACACGACCACACACCCTTTTTAAGGGAGCACACTTGGGCTATAATAAAATAATATTTAGAGTGCTCCTAATGTTCCTTAGTAAATTAATTGTCAATGATTTAATGTTAGGCTTAAATAATTGGACTAGTAGGCTTGCAGTTCTAATCATGGCCTACATGTGGCAACCTTTTGGTTTTAGTAATAAAATGAGAATTTGTCCACAACATGAGCTTTCATAAAGAACAAAGGATGTAAATTAATTAATATTTTAATATAAGTTATGTTGTCAGTGACATAATTAAAGTTGAGCATATGAAATAAATAAGCTTTTAACCTCCATGTATGTGTCCATGTTCTAACTTTAAGTTAAAATAAGATTTTACTACCAGAATAAAAAGGGGGTAGGACTTTAAATTGAAAACTCTCTTTGAGTATCATACCTCTGATGATTAGTGACACTATTGAAGGGTTTTAATAAAGGCGTGAGAGGTTAATAAAATAATTAATAAAAGGAATTGGGAAGATAAAGCAAAACAATGGAAAGGAAGTTATGAATTTACCAACATATTGAAAAAGGGAGAAAACTTTGACTAACACTACCAAATGAGGAAGTTATTTAAGACTTGAGTTTTGGTCTTACAAAGGTGGATTAGTATGCCAATAAAACACCTCCTCTTTTCTACCTTATTCGAAATATTTTTGGAAGCAATTAGAATTATGGAAATTGAATTTGGATTAAAATTATGACTTGTAAAGAAAACCCAAATTCCCTAATATAACTATGATGGGTAAAAAGCTTATAAAAGACTAGGTCCCAAATGTTGAATTTACATCTTTTTCCCCTATTTTTGGAGTTGAATTGCTAGGGCCAAAAATTCATACCAAATTCAAATTCAAGTCTTTTTGAATTTAAAAATGCACCTAAACCAAGAATGTTTTGCAACTTTTCAAACCTCCATTGTAACACAAATGTTCTAAGGTTTCTAAAATGTATTTATTCATAATTTTTGGACCTTGGGAGCTATTTCTTTTAGAGCAAAACTTTTAAATTGAAAATTTCTCCTCTCTCTCTTACAGCCCGACCCCACCTGTCAACCCCTTCTTCCTCCTCACGCCATCTCCTTCCTGCACGTTGCCTGCATGCACTGGGCAGCGATGGTGGAGGCGCCACGAGTCCCTGGCGCCAGCTCCTCCCTTCCCCACGCGAAATCCCTTCTCTACCCTCTCGGATGCCTCCTATTTAAGCTCTCCACTGCCAAACCCTAGCCATTTTCCCCCCCCTGCGCAGCAGCCCCCATTGCTGCCATGGGAGCTCTGCTCGAGCTCGACCCCGCTGCCCTGCTGCCCCACGGCCTCCTCCACGCAGCCCCTGACCTTCCCCTCCGCCTCTCCAACACGCCCAGCCGCCCAGCAGCCCCCTCCCCACCTGCAGCGCCGCCGCCAGCCGCCATGGATGCGCAGAGCTCGAGCTCACCGTCGAGATCCCCCCTGCGGCCATCCCCCGCTCAAAGCAACGGCCAAAACGGGTTCCCCTACCTCCACTCTACCTTTCCCAGCCGCATCCCCACCACTCCGGCCACCGTCCTCGCCGGAATCGGAGCTCCAGCGGCTGCTCCGCCGCTGCTCCCATGGCCGGCCCTCTACGGTCCACCTCCGACCTCGACTGCTGCACAAAGCCATCTCGTGGTGAGCCCCTAATCCCTCCAGTGCCCTCAGTCCGGCCATCCCCGGCCTCCCTTCGCCGGAATTTGGGCCGCCGAGTTCTCTGCTCCGCCCAGGGACCCGATTGCAAATCGCGAGATCTTTGTAGGGTTCCCAATGCAAAAACCGAGGACCTATATGTAATAGCCGAAACTGCAGATCTAGGGTTCCGGCTGTGAACTTGTAAATTCAATATAAAATCATAGAAAAATCATACAAATGCAAACTAAAATTCTTCGTACTCCTGGTGATGTCTATTTCATTCCCTACACAGCATGTGTATACTTTTATTGCTTGGTTCAGGCTCTAAAAATCAAACTTTGAAAATGAACTTTTGTGCATAATTCCTAAACTGCAGCAGCTATGGAAGTGATCTTTGGATATGTTGTTACTCTAGTTACAAAGGCTTTGCAGTATCAATATTGCACTGAGATATGTTTTCTAGCTCCGGATATAAATTGTTTAAGTTTATCCCAGCTGAAACATTGTTTGAATTTTAGAAATTATTCCCTTCAACAAAAATTATCCAACTTTGTACAGTAGTGTATCCTTATTAGCAGCTATCTTAGAAAAATGCTAAACCCCATTTTTAGCTCTGCTAACATGCTTAAATAAATTCGGGTAAGAAAAAGAAGTAGCATTTGTTTAGCTCATGTTTACTACTAAAATTGAGTACCCACTTGCTAGATGAGCTACACATGACTTTATTTTGCTCCTATAAATAGTTCACCCTATTTTCCTGTGTATTTATTTTTATAGGATTTAATATCGTCTCCTAGCGGCTGAAATGGTTGAAAATGTAGGAAATCTGAAAATTTAAATTACTTAATAGGATATGCTCAACCATGCTGCAGCAAACATAAGCATAATGACCTAAGTTTATTTATGAAGTTTCACTAGCATTCAAATTATAGGAATAGAACAACAAATTGGAGTTTGAATCTTGTTTAATAGAAGAACAATTCCTAGTCACACGCACGTGAAAGTAAAATTTAGGGGAAAAACTAAAATTATCCCAAAAACATAACCTGCGTTGCTAAATGAAGAAATAAAGAGTATAATTTTATATATGTACACAATCACCATCGAAAGTAAAAAACCCTTTATGGCACCCTTCCAAGTGTGCTGTAAGGTGAAAGAAAAGAATTCATTTTTGGCTAGGTGATTATGGCCTCAAATGCCCGTGCTTTATTTGGAACATTGAAATCAATGTAAACCTTATGCATATACATCTTGTATAGATCCCGGAGCATGCGTACCCGTCGCGGATTTCGAAGAAGGACCACAAGAAGGATGGGAGAATGCTGCCGAAGCAAGTCAAACTAACCTTACCTTAGCCCAAGCTTTGAGTTGAGCAAAAAGGCAAGCCCCGGAGCATAACCTAACATTTCCAAATTATGCACTTTGAATTCTCTATGTTCGTGCATTTACGTTTCTAGGAGTTGACTGAATACCGTAGTTGTAAAACTTCCTAGTACCCATGACTTGCAATACTAGTATGAAAAGGGATCGATAGTGCATTGCTATAGGTCCGTTACAAGTCGAGTGATTTCCTGTCACTCGCGAGACATAGGAATTGCTTGTCTTTACTTATGTTGGAATCATAAGGATTGACGGGCGGGATGATAGATGTAGATCTCCCGTCCGTGTATGATAATTGATTTAAGGTCGAAATGTGTGGTTGAGTGTGTCAAGTTTTTGAACGTACCACATGCATGCCGGTATATGGGAGCCGGTAAGCCCGGTACCAGATTGAAGCAGCTAGGGCCGATAGCCATCTCTCCTTGGAAACTTTGTTTTCCCCTGCCGTACACTTGTGGATATATGCGTGATGCTGTGAGTGAAGCAGTAAACCTTTATCCTAAGGAAGTGGACCCGGTTCCGAATTGTGGATCGATGGGAAAGGTTGGGAAATGCTTGTACCTTTTATCGCAAGCAGAGTATCCGTGTGTGTTGGGTTTCCCCTGGCCAGGTAGCACAAATTCGGTTCGAACTGTCCGCTTCTCGCGGTTAATGAGACTGCTTGACCGCCTGGCTACATTGAGTAATAAGTGAAAGTTTGAGATTGATAAACTTGTTCTATGAATAAATTGTATTGCACCACTTGTATGCTTAGAAAGGATTCTAATCTAGAATGGTTAAATTTACTAGAATGTGAAGCTAAAACTTGGAAGCAAGGACCTACTATTAGTTGCTTTTTGGCAAACAAACCCACCAGCCAAAAGCCTCTCATTGTCTAGATGTCGGTGATGTAGTTTTCACCCGACGGGTAAGCCTTGCTGAGTATTAGTATACTCAGCCTTGCTTGTGGCAATATTTTTACAGGTATCTTTTTGGATGTGGATGCTATGACTTGGCCTGCCCAGGTTCCACCTGGCTGGCATATCGAATGGGTCCCGTCCTCTGCCGAGGATCGGGAGGAGTAGCTTCGTGGCAGGCTTCATCACGGGGTTACTTGTTTCGTCGTTAGTTTATTTATTTCCGCTGCAATGACACTCTAAATTTCAGTTGTTATGAACTTTTCAATTCCGCTGCAAGACTTGTGTACTCTGATTTTAATTTGAACTCGGTTTGTAATAACTATGTTTCCTATGTGTGTAATTTAATTTGTGGAATGTTGTAATCTCTGGAACTCACCTTCGTGTGGGCCTGCTGCCGTTTCGATCGGGTAAAGTACGTGGTTTAATCGGGTTTAATCCGACGGCGCTCCAGCTTATTCCGGATTAAGTGCCTGACTACGTGATTAGTGGTCCCGAGGTACTTAACTTGGAATAATTTCGGAGTGGACCGCCACAGCTGGCATCAGAGCCGAAGCAGCAGCCCGGAGAGAGCAACAAACCTTAATAAACAAATTTTTGAATAAAATTTGCCAACTCGTACTTCCGACGCGCTTTGCGAAGGAAGGTTATTATAGGACCGCTAAGGATGTTACCTAGAGCGTGAAGCCTATGTGGGTTAAGGGATCACGTTATGATAGGTGGCAAATAATATACTATACTGACTTCCAGCACATTTCATTCTGTCATTTACTTTCCGCAATGGTGGGCGCAAGGTACGGCGATTGCTGTAACGTACCACTGCACTATATGAAAATATAATGGCGGCACATAGTCAATACGCTGTGATGGCGTATGAAACTAGAATAGGATGGTGGGCGCAAGGTACGGCGATTGCTGTAGCGTACCACGGCATCATATGCAAATATGATGGCGGCACAAAGTCAATACGCTATCTCAAATAGCGTATGAAACCGTCAATATGTTGCCTCGGTGACATATGAACATTGCC
Source organism: Digitaria exilis (assembly GCA_015342445.1). NCBI lineage: Eukaryota > Viridiplantae > Streptophyta > Magnoliopsida > Poales > Poaceae > Digitaria > Digitaria exilis. The sequence goes on along the minus strand of JACEFO010001915.1, from coordinate 908,099 downwards.
CGTTCAATGTTAAACGTTCGGGTGCCACCTCTATAGTGGGTGGTAATGAATGGAGACGCTTTCGTGAGTGCTGGCACGAAAGGTTGATTATATATGCTCTGGAATGGAATTTTCTGCAGGTACACTAACCGCGAACCCGTATGTTGAACGGTTAGAGAATTCCGACTAGATAATATAGCGAGAGACGAATATTGCCTAGCCACCGGCACTAACTTCGTAAGCCAAAAGTTATTGGCATGTGTGTTTGTGAGATCGAATAGGCCGCTCATGCATTGCATCTCACTGAATTAATCTCGAATTTAACCCTTGACCAAATTGAACCGCCGTCAAAGAAATTGAAATCACTATCTAAAAATCCTGCTGAGAACAGTCTGATTGCACCCTCAATTCGAAACTGAAAACTTGGTCAAATGAAAAAGTGTTCAACATGAAAGTTGTCATAAATATTATAAAGTACATGCTGGAGAAATTTCAACGAAAATGGTTCAGTAAAACTGGAGTTATGTTAAAAATGGTAACCCCCTGTCTGCTGGAAATTTCTGGGGACAGTGAGATGAAAATCGAATTTTTTTTACACTATCTTAATGACAGTTTCTGCCCAAACCTCCAACATGAAACTTGTTAGGAATTACTTAAACTAGGTTCTGGCCAAAGTAGAGAATTTTTGAGCTTATAGAATTCGAGTTTTGTAATTTTTATCACCTTACACAGAATCTGTTTTGTTTTGGCGCTAACCGGTTCTCACCCTTGCCCTTTTTCTTTTGGTTCAGATGGCCTCCCTCGCTGACCTGGCTAGCTACCCCAACGACGTGTCCTTCTCTGACTGTTTGGGATGGGAAGGATTCCCCAGTATCCTGTGGTCGGTTCTGCAGGCTATGGACTACCCGACACCACCGCAGTACGAGAGGACGATTATCCGGGACAGAGGTGTGGTTCGTTCCCGCGTGCGGTTGGTGGTATACCGCCACCCGCCGTGTCCTAGCTCTCCCACCTGGACGGTGGAGGTGCACGGGCACCACATGGAGACCGCGTGCGAGCTAGCTGCCATGAACGGCATCAGCTCCTTTGTTACCCAAAACCAGGAGTTAGTGGAGCATCAGTTACTTGGTTTGTTCCCGCCGACTCAGCCAGACGACCCTCACTGGATGAGGCGTTACTTGAGTTCCCCTCTGAGGATGGCGGAGAGCCCCGTCGCTGCAGCCGCCTTGATGATGAGGTGGATGCGGGCGTACCACAGGTTGCAGGCACTTCTTAGTCGGTCACAGAGCGAGTTGCTCAATGTTGCCATGGACATGTCCGCTCGCGCCCGAGACATAGGGGTTGAGAGGACCTCCTTGTCCATAGAGGTGACTACTAGGGATGCCATGATCGCTGACCTAGAAAGGCAACTCAATGACCTACAGATTGCACACAACAACACTCAGAATGAGTTAGCCCAGACTAGGGATGAACTTGAGGAGGTACACGGTACCTTGGAGCATGCCAATGCCATGCTTGCTGCCCACGACGCTCAGCACCTCTTTGAGCAGCAAGGAGGGGATATAGATGGTGAAGGAGAGGCCCCCGACTCCGACATGGACACCGAGGACGACATGCCTCCCCTTCCAGCTCCACCTTCCCCTATGGGCAGCGAGGCTACCGCTAACAACTTGGATGACTTTTAGAGTGGTAGTAGCAATGACTCCTCCGCTAGGCCTAGATTTTGGCTTCATGATGTAATAGGCTAGATGGAGTTGAGCTCCTCTTGTTATCTTTTGTGGCTATGTAAACTCAATGGTGTGAAACTTGATGATGATGTCAGGGCTGTATTGAAACATTCTGCAGCTCCCCTTTGTTTTAATTATTGATGGTTTTTCCTTTCATTTCTGGGCTGTGATGTGAATTAGAGAGTTGTTTGGAATTTGTCAAACTAAACGATCACCAATTTGCAACCCCATTGGTTAAGCGAAATAAAATCGGCGATTAAAACACTACAGCTCGGCCTGCTGAAAAACAGCAAACGCAGAGAACCGAGATTTGAATTTTTCGGCTTAGTTCCAGTCCGAATTTGAAATTGAGCCCAACATGAAAGTTGTAGAGCATGAAATTTTCGAGCTACTGACCGAATGGGAGCTTATGACTTATTTCCTGTTGGGAGATATGAATTTTCTCCCGAACTGCGTGCTGATGTGTCATTCTGCGCAGTATACTTCAACTGTTGTCACATTCTACCTTGTCATTCATTATGCAAGTTTATGAAATGTGGCTAATACAAGTCCCTACTGCAGATGGCAATCACCCGCAGCGGTCACGACGCTAGCGGCTCCAATGCTAACCAGCAGGGGCCTGAGGGGCAGCAACAGCCACCGCCACCTCCTCCACCGCAGCAACCTCCTACGTGGCAGCAGCTCTACGCGACGCAAACGGAGATTCTCCGGAATCTGCAGCATCAGCAGCAGATGATGCAGCAGCAAATGCTGCAGCAGGGAGGACAACGGGCCCCTCAGCCTCAGGTGGCCCGATACGAGGATTTTCTGGCGACGCACCCGCCGATCTTCTCTCGTGCCGACGAGCCTTTGGAGGCCGACACCTGGATTCGAGCCATCGAGTCCAAATTCACCATTCTGGCAACGCCTTGCACCCCCAACCGCAAGGTCGTGTTCGCGGCGCAGCAGCTCCGCGTCCCAGCTCTCCTTTGGTGGGAGAACTACCTGGCCCTGCAGCAGGAGGGTCACGTAGTGGAGTGGGATGAGTTCAAGGCGGCATTCAAAGCTCATCACATTCCGGCCGGTCTGGTTGAAAGAAAGCTGAATGAGTTTCTGGCGCTGACCCAAGGTACTCGCACGGTGCTGCAGTACGCTCAGGCCTTCAATGGTCTGTGCCCCTATGCGGGTCATCATGCCGACTCGGATGAAAAGAAGCTGGAGAGGTTCCGCCGTGGCCTTAACACCAAGCTGAAGGCGCAGTTGGCCACTACCCGTGCTCCCACGTACGGTGATCTTGTCAACCTTGCCATTGCTCAAGAAGATGCCAATACGGTGCATAAGGCGGAGAAGAAAAGGAAGACTCCCGCTGGACCGTCAAGCTCGCAGCCCCAGAGGTTCCGTCTGGTTCCCCCGGCTGCACCGCAGGGACAGTCCAGGGCACCTCAGGGAGGTGGTTGGGTTGCTAGGCCGCCACAGCCTAACACGCCTTGTTTCCCTCCACCGCCGCAGCAGCAAGCACCCAGGCAGAATGCACCGCAGCCAGCTCGTCCTGGAGCCGGCTATCAGTGTTTCAAGTGCGGGAGCAAAGATCATTTTATCAAGGATTGCCCGCAGAACAAACAGCAGAACCAACGCTCGGGAAATCAGCAAGGCAAGGGCAAGCAGCAGCAGCAGCGTGTGCAAGTTCGCCAAGGACGGCTCAACTACACCAACTTGGCCGATTTGCCCGAGGGAGCCCCAGACATGACTGGTATCTTCCCTATCTGCACTCAACCTGCTGTGATATTATTTGATTCCGGGGCAACGCATAGTTTTATAAGCACAAGATTCCATGTGAAATGCGGATTAAAATCATACCATACCAAATCATCGTATGTGATATCAACTGCGGGAGGCAAAATTGCATCCAACCAAGTCACCCACAAAGTTCCGATCAGGCTGGGAAGTAAAACATTCCCTACTGATTTGATTCTACTTGGTATGGAAGGGATTGACATTGTGTTAGGAGCCAATTGGATGACTCAACATAAGGTTGTCCTAGATGTTGCGGAACGAGTTGTGGAGATAAACTCGCCTACGCATGGGCCGAGTGTGCTATATCTGCCACAACGGACTTGCGCCGATGCGTGTGCTTATTCCATGGTCGAAACCCAACTAAAGGACATTCCGGTGGTATGTGAGTATGCCGATGTATTTCCGGATGACTTACCTGGGATGCCGCCGGATAGGGACGTTGAATTTGTGATTGAATTACAACCTGGAACAGCACCTATATCCAAGAGACCATATAGAATGCCGCCCAATGAATTGGCTGAATTGAAAATTCAACTCCAAGAATTGCTAGATAAGGGTTTCATTCGCCCAAGTGTATCACCGTGGGGATGTCCCGCTATCTTCGTAAAGAAGAAGGACCATTCCTTGAGGTTGTGTATTGATTACCGGCCTCTCAATGCGGTAACCATTAAGAACAAGTACCCGCTACCCCGAATTGATATCTTATTCGATCAATTAGCTGGCGCCAGAGTGTTCTCCAAGATTGACCTTCGCTCTGGCTATCACCAAATCAAAATCAGGCCTTGTGACATTCCAAAGACTGCCTTTTCCACACGTTACGGGCTTTATGAATTTCTGGTTATGTCTTTTGGACTCACCAACGCCCCAGCCTATTTCATGTATCTCATGAATTCGGTCTTCATGTCTGAATTAGACAAGTTTGTGGTGGTTTTCATTGACGACATTCTTGTATACTCCAAGAATGAGGAAGAGCACGCTGAGCACCTTCGCATTGTTCTTCAGCGACTGAGAGACCACCAGCTCTACGCCAAATTCTCCAAGTGTGAATTTTGGTTAGAGAGCGTGAAATTCTTAGGTCACACGGTTTCCAAGGATGGTATATCCGTGGATCCATCCAAAGTGCAAGAGGTGCTAGATTGGCAACCACCTACGACCGTTCACGAGATTCGGAGTTTTCTGGGATTAGCCGGTTACTACCGCCGCTTTATTCCGGATTTCTCTCGGATTGCGAAGCCTATGACTGAACTTTTGAAGAAGGGAGTTAAATTTGAGTGGAATGACAAATGCGATGAAGCTTTCCACACCCTGCGAAGACATTTAACTTCAGCCCCAGTTTTGGCTCAGCCCGATTGCACCAAGCCCTATGATGTTTATTGTGATGCATCAGGCACCGGTCTTGGTTGTGTTCTCATGCAAGAGAACCGAGTCATTGCTTATGCTTCTCGAGCACTTCGACCTCATGAGCAAAACTACCCCACGCACGATCTTGAGTTAGCAGCGGTTATTCATGCTCTCAAGATGTGGAGACACTATTTGATGGGTGTTCCCTGCAACATATACACAGACCACAAGAGCCTTAAATATGTCTTCACTCAGGCACATCTGAACATGAGACAGCGCAGATGGTTGGAGTTAGCAAAGGACTATGACCTTAGTGTACACTATCACCCCGGGAAGGCTAATGTCGTTGCGGATGCACTAAGCCGCAAGGCTCGTTGTCATTGTCTTTCCGTGGAGTCCTACGCTGACACCCTGTGTCACGAAATGGCAAAGCTCAACTTAGAGATTGTTCCACACGGGTACTTCAACCATATTGCAGTGGAACCAACCTTGCACGATCAGATTGTGGTGGCCCAATTAAATGATGCAGGCGTTAAAGTTCTCAAAAGAAAATTGTCTAAAGAGAAGGTGAAAGAGAAGTACAAGTGCTTCCGGTTAGACGGGCAAGGAGTCCTGTGGTTTGGACACCGCCTCATGGTGCCCAAAAACGCGGAACTCCGGAAGAAGATTATGGATGAGGCACATCTCTCTAAATTTTCTATCCATCCCGGCAGCACCAAAATGTATCAAGATTTGAAACAAAACTTTTGGTGGACTCGAATGAAGCGAGAAATTGCCGCATACGTGTCGGAATGTGACACATGCCAGCGGGTTAAGGCCAGCCACTTGAAGGTAGCAGGCACGCTTCAACCTCTACCTATTCCCTCATGGAAGTGGGAAGATGTGAGCATGGATTTTATTGTTGGACTTCCCAGGACCCCTCAGGGCCACGACTCCATCTGGGTAATTGTGGATCGCCTTACCAAGACCGCACACTTTATTCCAGTCAATACCGATTATACTGCTAAGAAATACGCGGAGATTTATTTGGAGCGGATCGTTTGTCTACATGGGGTACCCAAGACGATAATTTCAGATCGTGGTGCTCCCTTCGTAGCACGCTTTTGGGAACAGTTGCAAATGTCCCTAGGCACCAAGCTGATCCGTAGTTCAGCATATCACCCTCAGACCGATGGGCAGACGGAAAGGGTAAATCAAATACTTGAGGATATGCTTCGAGCTTGTGCTATCCATTACGGGAAGAATTGGGAGAAATGTTTGTCTCTAGCCGAATTCTCTTATAATAACAGCTACCAAGCAAGTTTAAAAATGGCACCTTTCGAAGCCCTATATGGTAGAAGATGTTGGACCCCGTTGTGTTGGTCCCAGGCAGGCGAGAGATATACATATGGCCCTGACCTTGTGAAAGAAGCCGAAGAAAAGGTTAGGATCATTCGGGAGAATTTGAAGACCGCCCAGTCACGGCAAAAGAGCTACTTTGATCAGCGGCGGAAGCCACTTCAATTTGAAGTTGGTGACCACGTGTATCTTAAGGTCTCCCCGACGAAGGGTGTGCAAAGGTTTGGACTTAAAGGCAAACTTGCACCTCGCTATGTCGGCCCGTATGAAATTACCCAACAATGTGGGCCGGTAGCCTATCAAGTGAAGCTTCCCGAGAAACTTTCAGCGGTACACAATGTGTTTCATGTTTCTCAACTCAAGAGGTGTCTTCGTGTTCCAACCGAAGTTGTTGAACAAGAGGAACTCTCGGTTGAACCGGATCTCTCTTACGACGAATATCCTGTCAAGATCCTCGACGAGAAAGAACGACAGACACGAAGGAAGGGAGTTAAAATGTATAAAATTCAGTGGAGTCATCATTCTGAAGATGAAGCCACGTGGGAAACCGAGGACTACCTTAAGAAGAATTTCCCCGACATACTTTCATAAGCCGAGGTATTCGCTTCCCCTCTTTGTCTTTAAGTTCAATCGAATCTCGGGGCGAGATTCCTTTTAAGGGGGGTAGGCTGTGACATCTCTGATGTCAAAATAGTTAAAAGTGCAATTAAGATCAATGCAACAGGGAATTATGGTTGAAATTCAAAAATCCCTCAAAAACTCACCAAAATTCAAAGTTTAATTCAAAAACAGGGGCTATTTGGTACCCAACCGAAAACTCAAGATTTTTGTACTAAACTTGAAAATCTCCCAAAATAGAAGTTGTTTGGCATCACAAATAAACCCTAGTCACTGTTTTGAATTTTTGAAAATTTTGCGGTTTAGTCCCTCAAAAACTCAAATTACCGTTCTAGGCACCTTTTTGTTTTTGGGCTTTTTGAGCTTGAAAAACTTCGAATTTCAAGTTCATCCCAAAAAGAAAGTTGTGTCCCATCTTCCAAACTACAACTTTTATTTTCGCACTTTTTCAAGTTCTGTTCAAATTTTTGGAGAAAATTTGAATTCAAACTCGGCGCTCCACGGGCCGGGAACAGTGCCCCTGGCGCGCCAAATGCACTGTAGGAGATCCCCGCGTCGATGCTGTAGCGATTCCCTCGCCGACCGAGCCTCTCACTCCACCGACCGAGCTCAGTGCGCAGCAATGGCGGGTCGCGTCGGGAGTTAACGCGCTCGCACGCTCCCGAGGCAATGCCGAGCCACCCTAGCGTGCTTGAGCACTCCACCGAGCCTCCCACTCACTCCACTCACTCCCTCGAGCCACCAGTGAAGCTCCTCGCGCTCTCCCCCTCCTTCTTCCTCCTCACGCCATCTCCTTCCTGCACGTTGCCTGCATGCACTGGGCAGCGATGGTGGAGGCGCCACGAGTCCCTGGCGCCAGCTCCTCCCTTCCCCACGCGAAATCCCTTCTCTACCCTCTCGGATGCCTCCCATTTAAGCTCTCCACTGCCAAACCCTAGCCATTTTTCCCCCCCTGCGCAGCAGCCCCCATTGCTGCCATGGGAGCTCTGCTCGAGCTCGACCCCGCTGCCCTGCTGCCCCACGGCCTCCTCCACGCAACCCCTGACCTTCCCCTCCGCCTCTCCAACACGCCCAGCCGCCCAGCAGCCCCCTCCCCACCTGCAGCGCCGCCGCCAGCCGCCATGGATGCGCAGAGCTCGAGCTCACCGTCGAGATCCCCCCTGCGGCCATCCCCCGCTCAAAGCAACGGCCAAAACGGGTTCCCCTACCTCCACTCTACCTTTCCCAGCCGCATCCCCACCACTCCGGCCACCGTCCTCGCCGGAATCGGAGCTCCAGCGGCTGCTCCGCCGCTGCTCCCATGGCCGGCCCTCTACGGTCCACCTCCGACCTCGACTGCTGCACAAAGCCATCTCGTGGTGAGCCCCTAATCCCTCCAGTGCCCTCAGTCCGGCCATCCCCGGCCTCCCTTCGCCGGAATTTGGGCCGCCGAGTTCTCTGCTCCGCCCAGGGACCCGATTGCAAATCGCGAGATCTTTGTAGGGTTCCCAATGCAAAAACCGAGGACCTATATGTAATAGCCGAAACTGCAGATCTAGGGTTCCGGCTGTGAACTTGTAAATTCAATATAAAATCGTAGAAAAATCATAAAAATGCAAACTAAAATTCTTCGTACTCCTGGTGATGTCTATTTCATTCCCTACACAGCATGTGTATACTTTTATTGCTTGGTTCAGGCTCTAAAAATCAAACTTTGAAAATGAACTTTTGTGCATAATTCCTAAACTACAGCAGCTATGGAAGTGATCTTTGGATATGTTGTTACTCTAGTTACAAAGGCTTTGCAGTATCAATCTTGCACTGAGATATGTTTTCTAGCTCCGGATATAAATTGTTTAAGTTTATCCCAGCTGAAACATTGTTTGAATTTTAGAAATTATTCCCTTCAACAAAAATTATCCAACTTTGTACAGTAGTGTATCCTTATTAGCAGCTATCTTAGAAAAATGCTAAACCCCATTTTTAGCTCTGCTAACATGCTTAAATAAATTCGGGTAAGAAAAAGAAGTAGCATTTGTTTAGCTCATGTTTACTACTAAAATTGAGTACCCACTTGCTAGATGAGCTACACATGACTTTATTTTGCTCCTATAAATAGTTCACCCTATTTTCCTGTGTATTTATTTTTATAGGATTTAATATCGTCTCCTGGCGGCTGAAATGGTTGAAAATGTAGGAAATCTGAAAATTTAAATTACTTAATAGGATATGCTCAACCATGCTGCAGCAAACATAAGCATAATGACCTAAGTTTATTTATGAAGTTTCACTAGCATTCAAATTATAGGAATAGAACAACAAATTGGAGTTTGAATCTTGTTTAATAGAAGAACAATTCCTAGTCACACGCACGTGAAAGTAAAATTTAGGGGAAAAACTAAAATTATCCCAAAAACATAACATGCGTTGCTAAATGAAGAAATAAAGAGTATAATTTTATATATGTACACAATCACCATCGAAAGTAAAAACCCTTTATGGCACCCTTCCAAGTGTGCTGTAAGGTGAAAGAAAAGAATTCATTTTTGGCTAGGTGATTATGGCCTCAAATGCCCGTGCTTTATTTGGAACATTGAAATCAATGTAAACCTTATGCATATACATCTTGTATAGATCCCGGAGCATGCGTACCCGTCGCGGATTTCGAAGAAGGACCACAAGAAGGATGGGAGAATGCTGCCGAAGCAAGTCAAACTAACCTTACCTTAGCCCAAGCTTTGAGTTGAGCAAAAAGGCAAGCCCCGGAGCATAACCTAACATTTCCAAATTATGCACTTTGAATTCTCTATGTTCGTGCATTTACGTTTCTAGGAGTTGACTGAATACCGTAGTTGTAAAACTTCCTAGTACCCATGACTTGCAATACTAGTATGAAAAGGGATCGATAGTGCATTGCTATAGGTCCGTTACAAGTCGAGTGATTTCCTGTCACTCGCGAGACATAGGAATTGCTTGTCTTTACTTATGTTGGAATCATAAGGATTGACGGGCGGGATGATAGATGTAGATCTCCCGTCCGTGTATGATAATTGATTTAAGGTCGAAATGTGTGGTTGAGTGTGTCAAGTTTTTGAACGTACCACATGCATGCCGGTATATGGGAGCCGGTAAGCCCGGTACCAGATTGAAGCAGCTAGGGCCGATAGCCATCTCTCCTTGGAAACTTTGTTTTCCCCTGCCGTACACTTGTGGATATATGCGTGATGCTGTGAGTGAAGCAGTAAACCTTTATCCTAAGGAAGTGGACCCGGTTCCGAATTGTGGATCGATGGGAAAGGTTGGGAAATGCTTGTACCTTTTATCGCAAGCAGAGTATCCGTGTGTGTTGGGTTTCCCCTGGCCAGGTAGCACAAATTCGGTTCGAACTGTCCGCTTCTCGCGGTTAATGAGACTGCTTGACCGCCTGGCTACATTGAGTAATAAGTGAAAGTTTGAGATTGATAAACTTGTTCTATGAATAAATTGTATTGCACCACTTGTATGCTTAGAAAGGATGCTAATCTAGAATGGTTAAATTTACTAGAATGTGAAGCTAAAACTTGGAAGCAAGGACCTACTATTAGTTGCTTTTTGGCAAACAAACCCACCAGCCAAAAGCCTCTCATTGTCTAGATGTCGGTGATGTAGTTTTCACCCGACGGGTAAGCCTTGCTGAGTATTAGTATACTCAGCCTTGCTTGTGGCAATATTTTTACAGGTATCTTTTTGGATGTGGATGCTATGACTTGGCCTGCCCAGGTTCCACCTGGCTGGCATATCGAATGGGTCCCGTCCTCTGCCGAGGATCGGGAGGAGTAGCTTCGTGGCAGGCTTCATCACGGGGTTACTTGTTTCGTCGTTAGTTTATTTATTTCCGCTGCAATGACACTCTAAATTTCAGTTGTTATGAACTTTTCAATTCCGCTGCAAGACTTGTGTACTCTGATTTTAATTTGAACTCGGTTTGTAATAACTATGTTTCCTATGTGTGTAATTTAATTTGTGGAATGTTGTAATCTCTGGAACTCACCTTCGTGTGGGCCTGCTGCCGTTTCGATCGGGTAAAGTACGTGGTTTAATCGGGTTTAATCCGACGGCGCTCCAGCTTATTCCGGATTAAGTGCCTGACTACGTGATTAGTGGTCCCGAGGTACTTAACTTGGAATAATTTCGGAGTGGACCACCACAGCTGGCATCAGAGCCGAAGCAGCAGCCCGGAGAGAGCAACAAACCTTAATAAACAAATTTTTGAATAAAATTTGCCAACTCGTACTTCCGACGCGCTTTGCGAAGGAAGGTTATTATAGGACCGCTAAGGATGTTACCTAGAGCGTGAAGCCTATGTGGGTTAAGGGATCACGTTATGATAGGTGGCAAATAATATACTATACTGACTTCCAGCACATTTCATTCTGTCATTTACTTTCCGCAATGGTGGGCGCAAGGTACGGCGATTGCTGTAACGTACCACGGCACTATATGAAAATATAGTGGCGGCACATAGTCAATACGTTGTGATGGCGTATGAAACTAGAATAGGATGGTGGGCGCAAGGTACGGCGATTGCTGTAGCGTACCACGGCATCATATGCAAATATGATGGCGGCACAAAGTCAATACGCTATTCCAATAGCGTATGAAACCGTCAATATGTTGCTCTGGGGACATATGAACATTGCCCGTTCAATGTTAAACGTTCGGGTGCCACCTCTATAGTGGGTGGTAATGTATGGAGACGCTTTCGTGAGTGCTGGCACGAAAGGTTGATTATATATGCTCTGGAATGGAATTTTCTGCAGGTACACTAACCGCGATTCCGTATATTGAAACGGTTAGAGAATTCCGACTAGTTAATATAAGGAGAGACGGATGTTGCCTAGCCACCGGCACTAACTTCGTAAGCCAAAAGTTATTGGCATGTATGTTTGGGAGATCGAATAGGCCGCTCATGCATTGCATCTCACTGAAATAATAAATGAAATTTAACATGTGAACCAAATCGAACCCCCGTCAAGGAAATTGAAATCACAACCCAAACTCCTGCTGAGACCAGTCTGTTTGCACCCCTAATTCGAAATTGAAAACTTGGTCAAATGAAAAAGTGTTCAACTTGAAAGTTGTCATAAATATTATAAAGTACATGCTGGAGAAATTTCAACGAAAATGGTTCAGTAAAACTGGAATTATGCTAAAAATGGTAACCCCCTGTCTGCTGGAAATTTCTGGGGACAGTGAGGTAAAAATTTAAATTTTACACCCTCTTAACAGCAGTTTCTGCTAGAGGCTTAAACATGAAAGTTGTCACAAATTTTGTCTAGTTTATGCTGTCCAAATTTCCACAAAATTGGTTCAGCCAATTAAAAGTTATGCTCAAAATACCAACTTCCTGTCTGCTGGACTTTCAGCAGAGAGTTAATTAAAAGATTGGGGTTTTGCGCCACCTAGATCACTTGTTCTGTTGTGGTGTTGAACTAAAAAGTTATTGGAAACTTTCTAAACTGTATTCTGGTCAAGTTGGGTAATGTTTGGGAGTATAGATTTTGAGATATGGAATTTTTCCTACTCTGTCCATAATCTGATTACTTTCTTCAAATATATGTCGGTTCTCACTTAGATTTGATGTCTATATTGCTGCCGCCTCACTTGTAGCTAGCTCTGCTGTGGCATCTATAAATTTTAAACACTTAAATAATCTACAATTAAGTCAAGGGATCACGTTATGTTTGTCCGAATTGTTACTAGGTTTTGTGCAATCCTTCCTGTTAGACTTTGGTGTACGAGTTTAACTAATATTTGGGCGAATGAGTTGGACTGGATATTTCTCCCTTTATGATATGCTTCTAAATTATGGTTTGATCATATGTTTGACTTGATTTTACTAACTGTTGACTGTCGATTTGATATCTTTTTACCATCAATATCTTGGGAAAGAAATGAGGAAGTCACACCATGTTCCATGCATAAACTTGCCTATCACTAATGAATTTCACAACTTTTGGATGAGTTGTGTACACAGGAGCACACTTGTGAAAACCTTACAAAACTGGAGAAAAGGCTAGGCTGGCCGGCTGACCACACGCAGGCCGCCGGCCTAAAACCGGCTGGCCGACCATGCCTTGGAGCCAACTTCCACGTCATTGATACATGACTCCAAAAACACACTCCAGATCATCCAGAGACGTGCACCTGATGACGGTTTCACCTAAGAGTCCGAAAAACCTAAACTTTAGACAACCTCAAATCAACTTGTTGACGCACTTCTGGTCAACACATGAAAGCGCTAGATCACGCGGTCGTCAAGATTCTCCTCATCGGACCTCCTGAGTGCAGCCGGTTAGACCGCCTGTAGGGGCCAGTCAAACCGCCTGTAGCAGAAATGCCGCGAAAGCCTACGATCACAACCTCGGGAGGGACCCCGTCGGAGGCTGCGAACCTAGGGTTGTTCTAAGGTCGGCAAGGCCACTTAGAACGTCCTAAAACGTCATAGAGACGAAGAAGGAAAGCAAAGGGGTTGGAAAAGCTAGGGTTTGAAGGTAAAAGTAAGACAATGATTTGTACAGTTGGGTAGAGGTCCTCAATCGGCCACGGCCCTTTATATTTATAGGATGGGGTGGTCTTGCCCCGCAAGGAAGTCCTTGTACAGATCTAAAAACGTGTAAAACCCTGATTCTACTCGAACTCGGGGACAGGCGGTCAGACCGCCTGTCACAGGCGGTTAGACCGCCTGGCACATTGCCAGATCGGCTACAGGGCCCAGCCGGTCTAACAGCATGTACAGGTGGTCTAGACCGGCCATCCCAGCCTGATCGGCTTTAAGCCATTTTTGGTCATCAACATATGCCCCCCTGTTTTTTGGTAAAACTTTGTTTACCATAAAACATTTAATAAGACTAAGGGCGACCCTCTATTGTTGGCCATTTTTCTTTCTAAGGGCGATATCACATATCGGCCATACCCTTTCAAGCATGTTGCCAAACATTTGGATGATATTTCTTCAAGTATTTCCCATTGAGCGCTCTTGGCAACTGGAATCCTTGCAAAGTCTCCACTATATAGGAATTCCCAGAACAAACCTTCACAATACCATAAAGTCCTTCCCAATTTGGTGACCATTTGCCAAATTTATTGCTCTTTGTTCCTATAGGTAAAATAGGCTTCCAAACCAAATCATCAACTTGAAAGGATTTGAGTTTTACCTTCTTGTTACATGCTCGAGCTATTCTTCTTTTATCTTTTTCAATTTCCTCTAAGGCCTCCAAACGTTTGTCGGTTACATCATCAATATTATTCATCATCAAAGCAATATGTGCTAGCATCAAGATCATTTTGCTTAGCCAATCTATAAGCAGTCAGATTCACCTCAACGGGCAAAACGGCCTCTTGACCATAGACAAGCTCAAACGGAGTAACCTTGGTAGCCCCATGTCTAGAAATACGATGCGCCCATAATGCCTCAGATAAAACCTCATGCCACTGCTTAGGATGATCTTCAATCTTCTTCTTTATGAGCTTGATCAAAATCTTATTCCTAGACTCGCCTTGACCATTAGCTTGAGCATAATATGGAGATGAATTGAGCAATTTAATACCATAGGATTCAACAAACTCACGTACCTCCTTAGAAATAAAAGACGTCCCTTGATCTTTCGTCAATGTTTGAGGAATCCTAAATCTATGAATAATATGCTCAGTAATCAACTCAATCACCTCTCTATGTGTCATGTTCTTGAAAGGAATTGCTTCAGTCCACTTGGTAAAATAATCGGTAGCCACAATCACAAAACAATGACCCTTGGATGACGGAGGATGAATCTTACCAACAAAATCTAAAACACATCCTCTAAAAGGCCATGGTTTAATGATTGGATGCATCAATGCAGCAGGTGCTAACTGAATATCCCCAAACTTTTGGCATTCTTCACATCCTTTGTAGTAACAAAAACAATCGGCTATCATTGTAGGCCAATAAAAACAAGCCCGCCTAAGAACCCACTTCATCATCTGAGCCGATTTATGTGTACCACAAATTCCTTCATCAACCTCTATCATAGCCAATCTAGCTTGATCAGGATCTAAACATTTCAACAACAATCCATCCATGGTTCGACGATATAGTTCACCATCAATCAAAGTAAACCTGAAAGCCCATCGTCGGATTTTTCGATCCACTAACCTGCTAGTATCCTGTAAATACTCCATCAGAGGCTTCCTCCAATCACCAACATCGGCCACAATAGATTGAAAATCATTAGCAGCCGAATTGGTGTTTTCAGAGGCACAAGCGATCAGACCGCCTGTACTGGCGGTTAGACCGGCCGTATCGGTCAGACCGGCTGTAACAGGCAGTCGAACCGCCTATTCCAGAGCAGAAACATCGGCTTCACGAAACATCGGCCTCTTTTCATGAAAATTTCTTTTCTGAACATTATAGCCTGATGCTTGCTGAGCCAACGCATTAGCTCTAGGATTCTCTTCTCTTGGTACATGATAAACAACAAATTCATCAAAGCAAGATATAATATCTAAACACTTATCAAGATAAGCATTCAAAAATCCATCTAAGCATTGACAAACCTTAGATACTTGTTGTACCACCAATAAAGAATCACCATATGCTTCCACATGCTTTACCCCCGTATCATGTAAAATTTCTAACCCGAATAATAAAGCTTCATATTTGGTTTGGTTGTTAGTGCATTTATGATCTAATCGGTTAAGAGCTTCAAAAACGACACCGTTTGGTGATATAAGAATAACACCAACTCCGCAACCACTTTTGCAAACCGATCCATCAAAATGTAATCTCCATGGGGTGAAAGTAATATAGCCGACACTTAAATCAATATGTTCATCAACCCTATGTTCAACAATAAAATCACAACGATTTGTCCTTTCATAGATTTCAATGACTCAAAGACTAAATCATATTAAATTAAAGCATAATCCCATTTACCGATTCTACCACTTAATATAGGTCTATGCAACTATGCAAGTATTTAGTAACAAATAATGCCCCAACTTTGTACAAGCATTATATAATGATAAGCATAACTTTTCAATGAAAGTATACCTCGTTTTGGCGTCCAATAATCTTCTACTTGCATATGCAATAATATATTCCTTCACTTCGGTCTCTTGGATCAAAACAGCCCCAATAACACTTTCTTCGGCTTTAGGGTTTAGGGTTTAGGGTTTAGGGCCGCGATATATAATTTAAAAGGAACCCCTCTCCTAGGTGCCCGAAGAACCGGATGCGAAGATAAATAATACTTGATCTCACCAAACGCCTCTTGCTGTTTTGCACCCCAAGTGAATTAAGCATCATCTTTCAACCGAAGCAAAGGAGTAAAAGCATCCACCTTCCCCGACAAATTGCAAATAAATCTTCTCAAGTAATTCACCTTGCCCAAGAATTTCTGCAACTCTTTCTTAGAACTAGGCACCTGCAATTTGCCAATAGTATCGGCCTTCTTTGGATCAATCTCTATGCCATTCTCATGAACTATGAATCCCAAAAACGTCCCGGCCGACACACCAAAAGCACATTTGAGTGGATTCATCTTCAAACCATACCGACGCATTCTTTCAAATGCAAGTCTCAAATCACCCAAATGAGAACCACTTCCAGTCGATTTAACAACAATATCATCGATATAAACTTCTAAGATAATATCAAGCAAATCATGCAAGATCAAATTCATCGCCCTTTGATAAGTAGCACCAGCATTCTTTAAACCAAAAGTCATAACAATCCACTCAAACAAACCAACAAAGCCTGGACATACAAAAGCCGTTTTGGATATATCCTCTTCGGCCATAAATATTTGATTGTAACCAGCATTACCATCAAGAAAGCTAATCATTCTATGTACAGATGCAGCATCGATAAGCATATCGGCTATTGACATAGGATATTCATCTTTAAGAGTAGCACGATTAAGATTTCTAAAATCAATACACACTCTAATCTTACCCGTTCCTTTCTTCTCCACGGGCACACTATTAGAAATCCAATCAGCATATCGAAAGGTCTAATAAACTTTGCTTCTAATAACCGATTTATTTCCTCTTTAACTCGGTTATAAATTTTAGGATTAAAACGCCTAGTTGGTTGTTTATAAGGCCTAAAACCAGATTTAATAGGCAACCGATGCTCAACAAGCTCTCGGCTTAAACTAGGCATTTCATGATAATTCGAAGCAAAGCAATCGACGTACTCCCTTAACAACTTTATTAATTCATATTTAAAAACAGGATCTAAATTCTTAATTACAAATGTCGGCCTGGGAAAAGAACCATTACCAATGTCTACCTCCTCAAGAGGATCAGCCGACGTAAAACCACATCCTAGCTTTCTTTTACCATCAAAGTCTTCAATAGCTTCACACATATCGTTCTGATGCGAGCGATAGTGTTCAAGTCTCTGCTGCAACCACTCTCGGTTATCCATTAAATCATATGAGATGATTCAGCCAATTATTCATTGGCTTTATGACAGCAGAGATGAAGTCATTCTTAGTACAGCTGATAAACTCAAATTCAAAAAGATCTAAGCCTGACAAACATCTAACATCATCATGAATGCCAATCAAAGAGCTATCAGCTATAGCAACACAAGCAGAAGTATCACCATGCACAATTCTACATCATCATCTACCCATTGAATTAAACATTGATGCAAAGTAGATGGAATGCATTGTTTTGCATGAATCCAATCACGATCCAAGATTAAACTAAAGTTACCTTGAGTCTCAGCGACGAAGAAAGAAGTGGCCAAGGTCTTGCTCCCAATAGTAAGCTCCATAGAAATCACCCCCTTGGCACCAATAGGCACTCCTCCTCCAATGCCGCTAACGTTCATGTTGGTATTGATCAGCTCTGAATCCGAACCACCAAGCTTCTTGTACAAAGAATAGGGCATTAAGTTCACAATAGCTCCTCCATCGACCAACATCCGCAAGATTGGCTTCCCATTGATATGTCCCTTCAGATATAAAGCCTTCAAGTGATTATCCTCAGCTTTAGGCTTCTGGAATATGGCCTCCTTGGGACCAAAATCAAGATGAGCAACCTCCTCCTCCGAAAGCATGTCCCCATACATGGACATATGAAGCACATTCACATCAAAATTCATCCGCTCCGGAGAAGGACTGTAATCAAAAAGCTCTTCATCGTCCTCAACAGTGGGAACCGATGTTAACTTGCTGTCACGAGCCGATGAACTAGAGGAAGAAATACCGGGCGCTTCTGCATCACCCGGTCTGACCGCCTGGGTCGCTGACTCTGAATGTCAGGCGGTCTGGACCGCCTATGCAGCCGGTTGTACCGCCTACGGGTCTTCCTTCAGCTTCCACTCTTTCTTCTGAGGAATCATAGGCCTGCTCTGGTTGAAGAATTCATCTCTCTGTTTCTCCAACTCTTGTTCCTGCTTCTCCTGAAAACGAAGTCTCTGAAGCTTCTTCTTCTATGTACGAGTCAAACCCTCGGGACACCACTTCGGAAGAAAGCGCTGCTGAGTCTTGTTGACACTAGATCCCTGATCTTCCACCGTCTTTCCTCTGGAAGTCGGCTTTGAAGCCAGACTTTTCTCAATAGGAACATCCATAGTCCCAACTTGAATAATATCGAACTCAGTAGTCCTCTCTGAGTCCACCTTCATGCTCTGCACCTCCTCTATCTTCTTGGGCCGATAAACCTACTTCAGAGGAGCTTTAGGCAGTTGACCGTGACGAGCGGTCTGACCGCCTGTAATAGGCGGTCTAACCGCCTTTGACCAGTGCCCTCGACCAGATTGATGGAAAGCTGATCGGTCATGTCTGGGATATACAATCCTGTCCGGTATGCGTCTTCTCGGACCTTCCCAGCCAGGGTGAAACGAAGGCTGCATTGTCGAATGATATGGCACCCACATCACTCCATTATTATCCCACACCGGATCCAAGTTCATAAGAGGAGGCGAAGGAATCCTCTCATGTTGAATCGGTGATATCATTCTTTTTTTAACGGCCAATCGCTTGGAACGGCCTTTTGTTTGGTGCACTTGTCATAAAGCATATCAAACGTGACTTTGGGCTTCTGAACACCCTGCTCCTTTGTCACGTTCATCTTCCAAGTACCAACTTCTAGACGCTTCGGAATCAGCATCTTTGGGCGTCTATGGGGACAGGCGGTCTGACCGCCTGGCACAACCGGTCTGTAACAGACCAGACCCAGGCGCCCGCAGTTCAGGAGTAGCGACCGGCCCTTGCCCCCCTTGTCCAGAGGATTTCACAGTAACCTTGAATGACTCTTTGCCATCAGCCGTCTTCTCATACGTCACTTATCTAACCGACTCTTTTGAAGACGGTCTTTTTTCTCCAATCACCACGTTCTTTCCTTTGGTAGATTCAGCTTGATGTGGCCGAACCAAAACCTTGGGCTGCTGCAATTCTATGGTATTGACCGGAAAAGGAGTTTCATCAATTTGCATCTCATGAAACTTCAAACGGCTCTAATTAATAGCCGATTGAACCTCCCGAGGGAAGACATTGCAATCATTAGTAGCATGCGAAAAAGAATTATGAAACTTACAATAAGCACGCTTTCTCAATTCTTCCGTAGGTGGTATAACATGAGAAATCTTGATGTAACCAAATTTGTGCAATTCATCAAATATACGATCACATTTGGACACATCAAAAGTAAACTTTATGTCTTCTTGCCGATTCATACGAATTGGCTTAAGAGATTGGCATGATACAGTTTTCCTATTAGCAGGTCATACAAATTCTGCTAAATAAACATCATTATCATCACCGGCCGAATCATCGGATTCATAATCAACTATATGAACATTAGACCGACGTGTTTTAAAACTCTCATTCTCTTTATTCATTCAGCCTTCAGCTACCTTAGCTCTAATATGTACTTCTGTGACCGAATAATAATCACAATTGTCCATTTCTCTCTAATAGAGGATTTTAAACCTCTAAAGCATAAGCCAGCAAGATCAACCTCAGAAATAGACAAATTAAAGCAACGGTTTTTAATGTCTTTAAATCTTCTCATAACCGATGCCAAATCTACCAATTTCATATCATGATCGCCACTATAAAAATGATCATGAAACTTACGCTCTAGTTGATCCCAACTCATAATAGAACTAGGGGCTAATGAAGAAAACCAAGCAAAAGCAGTACCAGTAAGAGACAATGAGAACAAACGTACTCTAATTGCTTCAAAATTTCTAGCCTCCCCTAGTTGAGCTACGTATTGACTAATATGTTCCCAAGTGGTGCGCTCATCATCTCCACTAAATTTTACAAAATCAGGAAGGCGCCACCCATTGGGAAAAGGAACAGTATTAAAGCTAGCATGATAAGGTTTCTGATATACTCTAGTATTACCAAAATCAACGCCTAGCTTATTTCTCATCACATCAGACAATTCATCCCTGAATCTAGTAAATTTGGCCCATTGAGGGTCTTGTTGGGCCGAAGATTGCATAGCATTCATATAATTCAAGTGAGGCGCTTGTCTGTTCTGCATATCCCTATGTGCGTTGAAAACATCATAGGGAATACCATCCGAATGCGTAGTATGCATAGTTGTGGAATAAGTAGCGCCTGCTGTAGCTACTGGACCAGCACGACCAGGAGAGACCGAGTTTGAAACAGTAGACAACGACAAAGGTTGCTCCGGCATGAATACCATAGCATTAGTAGAATTAATCTGACCACTAGAACCAGTGGTCTGACCGCCTGTACACACGGTCTAACCGCCTTTCGCGGTTCGACCGGCTGCGCTGGCGGTTTGACCGGCTGTAGACCCAACCGCTGCCGACCCATTTGCATTGACCATTTTCGGTCTGAGCATATTGGGTGGTGGTGGAGTCTGTCCAGCAAAGTAATTCGGTGGCATACCATAAAAAATATTACGCTCACGTAATTCATGAGTTTCTAAAGATTTACCCTCTAGTTTTTCGAGTCGTTCTAATAGTTGTTCAATTAATGCATCGCCATCCGAAATACCCGAAGCCATAGGAGTAGATGCAGTAGGGTGAGGTGCAGAAGTGCTTACATCGTCGATTACCTCAATTTGTCCCTTACTCATCTTGAAAGAAGGCATCACGAAGTCTTGGACACTTTTCGCCGGATGATCCCGATTCTTCTGGAAAGTCTTCAAGAATTCTGATTCAGGATGCCTTTAGAGCGCTATGAATCTCTCATGATCTTCAGCGCTAAGATCTTCAAGTGTTGGCGTCACAATGTTGTCTTCTCCAACGTCGAAGCCCATAGTGCTAGGGGTAGTAGATTGGTCTTAAAAAACCAGATTTCTTTCCCCAGCGGAGTCGCCAAAATATGTTGACGCACTTCTGGTGAACACACGAAAGCGCTAGATCGCGGTCGTCAATATTCTCCTCGTCGGAGCTCCTGAGTGCAACCGGTCAAACCGCCTGTAGGGGCCGGTCAGACCGCCTGTAGCAGAAACGCCGCGAAAGCCTACGATCACAACCTCAGGAGGCACCCCGTCGGAGGCTGCGAACCTAGGGTTGTTCTAAGGTCGGCAAGGCCACTTAGAACATCCTAAAACGTCGTAGAGATGGAGAAGGAAAGCAAAGGGGTTGGAAAAGCTAGGGTTTGAAGGTAAAAGTAAGACAATGATTTGTACGATTGGGTAGAGGTCCTCAATCAACCACGACCCTTTATATTTATAGGGTGGAAAGGTCTTGCCCCGCAAGGAAGTCCTTGTACATATCTAAAAACGTGTAAAACCCTGATTCTACTCGGACTCGGGGACAGGCGGTCAGACCGCCTGTGACAGGTGGTTAGACTGCCTGGCACATTGCCAGATCGGCTACAGGGCCCAGCCGGTCTAACCGCATGTACCGGCGGTCTAGACCGGCCATCCCAGCCTGATCGGCTTTAAGCCATTTTTGGTCATCAACACAACTCCATTTCCTATCAACGTCCAGAAGGCATGCAGACTACACACAAGAAAAGCGGCATTAGACGGCATCCATGCCTGGCTGCCCGGCCTGTTGCTGAAGCCTCACCTTACTCCAATATCTAAGGCGCCAATTATACATATAGAAACCTATCTCAATTTCTATATAAATATGCTTTAGGTTTTTCTAGTTGTTGCTATCTCTACCACCCAAAGTTTTGCACCCTAGCTCCAAACCTATACCATCTTGTCCAAATATGTTTGGATGCATGAGCAAAAGCTATTTGGATGTCCACTAATAATTTGGATATTGATAATCATTGGATGACTTCCATATTATCTTTAGGAATTAAAACATCTACAAAGATATATCTAGACAAACTTATTGGTCTCAATGGCTATGTTGTCAATCGATCGCCAAAATCACAAACGATGACATAGGGCCATTTTACTTACAATCAGACCACTTAAGGTGTGCCATCTTTGCCGAGATGGAAATCTGCCAAACACCTACATGTTGCAGTGCATCAAGATGTCACTCTATGTTGCTCATGAACAGATCGAGGCAACAGCACACAACCTGAACCAACACCATGCGCCCCACGCAAAGCCACATCAGATCATGATATGATGACTGCCCAAAAAGGAGGGAGCCTCTCCTCCATTCAAGATGAGGTCAATAAGCCCAAGAGCTGGTCTGCTGTCATGCTGACTCTGCTGCCACCATAGACGCAGACGATGAGCAATGATACAAGAGCAATGGTGGCAGCTTCTGTGGCCCCTATGATCACCGCAATGAAGACAAACAATCCGGACACGATACACATTGCAACATAAAAACTAACACAGAGACAAGGATCCAGCCCAGATGGAACCTGCAACCGCTATGATAGTGACTAAAGTGCACTTGGCTTGTGTGACCAAGTTCCTGACATGGATCAGGAAGATGGAGCTCACCAACGCTGCCACGATGAGTTCATCTACCAACACGATTACGATTAGCGATACTGGTATTGACGCAAAAAGTCAGGAGGCGATCTTCATGTACTAACACATGAAATGGGTTATGACCATCGGAAGCAGTGCGTACCAGTAAATATGATCTGTTGATTGACAAGGAAATATCAAAGCGAATAGGCTGGGATTCCGATTTGCGATGTAGATGGAATCGGCAGTGAATTCTGATATATAGATAATGAACCGGCTAGATCAACCGGTCTGATTGGAAATAGAGTAAGATTACTAAAATGTAACCTGACAAGCTAAGCAGAGCAACGCCTAGAACAGATCTAATCAGCTATAACATATCTAATAAATAGAACAAGTAAAAGCTAAATATATAAGCTGGATAAAGATTGAGTAAAATCTAAACGAAGCAACAACGATACGCCGGTTACTAAAGCCTAGATATTTATCCAATAACTGTTGAATAATTCCAAACAAAGTAACAACAATGTGTCAGTTTCTAAAGCTTAGATCTTACGTAGTCATACGGGACTTACAGGCAAGCCATGAGATCGAGATCACCCTAGACGTGCCCAGAAGAACTCGCAAAAAAGAAAAGGCAAAGTCATCCACAATGTATATTTGAAACTGCACGAAAGTAGATGCAGAATATTGGAAAGGTTTTGTTGATGTTGCTGTGTACAAACTTTTTCGATTACACAGGGCCTCTATTTATATCCTAAAAACCATGACACCTAACTGATTACAGTAAACAAAATTTGATGTAAAAGAAAAGAACTTACATAGACCTTCTACGACTAGGACTATAAAGTGTTCTATATCTCTAACAACCCAATCTCTATTTCGGCCCATCTTTAGCCCATCCTACGGTCTTCTTCGCCCTAGCCCACGTGCACACGCCTTGTCAATTAGCCATATCCTTTCTCCGTCTTCACCACGGATGCCGATTCCGATCCGCGTTAGTCTTCACGTTATCTCTGATTTCCGCTTTCCCTATGGATTTTGATTCCGATCAAACCCATACTGTGCTCGCTTTATCTTGACGTTGAGTCAAACAATGTGTCAAAAAACGGCGTCAACACATGTACCCCTAGTTTTGGAACATATCTCACGATCTGTTTCGGAACAACCGATTCTGATTTATTTAATCTCTGTAATCCCTAGGTCAAGGCACTATCTCTTTTTTACCCCTAGCAAAGTTAAATAAGGTCGAGCAGATGCCCCTTCCATCGACTTCTTCATAGAACCACTGCTCCTTTTCTCTCTTCTTCACGAACACTTGAGCTCCGGTGACCTTCTTTGGGACCCCCATTTATTTTGAAGTAGCGAGTCCCATTCCGGCAATCTTCGCCTACGCATCCAAAGGTGACTCTTGTCGAATTCCCGAGGTAATACTAGATCCAATCTTACTCCCCTTCGTCCTTTCCTGTTAGTAGACCTATTTTAACCCGAGGTAACATTTTAGGTTCTTTGGATGCAATCTTTGACTTAGCCATATATGAGGTATAAGTATGCTTTACACATACCCAAAACTCCACACATTAGCTTATTAGAAGATAGCAATTGTTCTATGTGAGGAATTATACACATTTGAGCGATCTGAGAGATCATAAGAGGAACCTTGATTTTCTTTAAAAACAGGCACAACCCTTCGGATTAAGAGCTAACAAAGGGAAGTGAAAAGTCCTTGAAAGCTGTTATGACTCTTTAATTGCGAAGACAAGGGGAGTTATAAGCCCCACTGAAAAAGGTAAAGGAAAGATTACTTCAGGCTTGTAAAAGCTCAGGTATGAGAATTTTGTTGCGATAAAGGTCTAAGTTGGAAGTACATCTTTTTAAGCAACTTCTGATCAACAACCCAAAGGTTAAACTTTGCTTCAGGATGAGCAAAGGATAGCTTGGGGGAGTTTGTTGATGGCCCTTAAGTGCTAAATATTACCGTCAGCATCTCAACAAAAATACTACTTTATTATTATATTTTGTTAAAGATGAACTAGTTCCACTTGTATTTTGTCTTTGTGAGATTTCAGGAATATAAAGTGATAAATTGAGGAAAAGCATAGAAAAGAACAAAGAATATTCCATTCTGGAAAAGTATAAATTAAGAAAGACACACAAGGCAAAGTCAACAGAGGCCATCGTAAGCAAAAACGACCCAAAGAGGAGGCCCACGATCCACCACCAGAAGACGGAGGCCGGGAGATGGTGATGGGGCCCGGCTAGCCCATGTGGTCCTGGCTGGCCCCTGGGTAAGTCGGTAGGGACCTCCCTTTTGTAAGGCGGTTGTATGGTGGTTGCACATGTCGGTTTCACCTACTACCATAATTGAAGACGCCCGAACCGACCTTGGAGACCTATATAAGCAGAGGCAGACCCCCTCTTCATTCAGTTGGGAATAATAGTAGCCTGGACCACCATAGAAGGCTCTCTTGTACGTAATTGGAGTTCTACTTATTAGGATTAGAGTAGCTAGTTCTAGTTCATCATCTTGATCAAGAAGACCTTCAGATTAATGTTCTTCTTCAGTCTTGGGTATGGGACTGTATTTATTCAGTCAGATCTTTATCAGTTATCCAAAGTTATTGTATGAAGTTTAAGCTATATTTATAGTATATATCTTAATATCTTGTGATATCATGAAAAATATGAGTGTATTGAGGAAATTAATCATCTATGCAGATATTTTGTTCGAGGGGTGCTTTATTCATAATTCTGGCCTTTTGCTTCTCTATCCATATGGTAGGCGTCCTGGGGAGGTTAGAACAGTCTTTGTATGTGCATAGACAAATTCCACTAGTAACAAATGATCCTCTGAACTGCCTTTCCAGGATAGAACACATCACCTAGGCATATCCTATAAGGTTTGTATCTTATGTTCGGATTAACCATCCATTTGAGCGTGGAATCAATGCTACGTACCACTCCAGTGCCCAAAGCATCCTGTAAGCTCTCCTAGAACATGGAACAAATTTCACATCCCTATTGGAAACAAGTGTAGAGTACTCCATGCAACCTCACAACTTCTTTCATGTAAATAGGATCAAAGTCACTCACTAAATTTGTGGATGATAACATGTGCAAACTTACTCACATGGCCCATGACCACAAACCAATTATAACACCATCCCATGGCCAAATAGGAACTTCTAATGATAGTAATTTTCCGACAAGACACTTCTCTCATTCTCAATTCGTTGGCATACACCACATAAAGCCATATACATTGCAAAATCCATTTTGATACACTTCCAATAGTCTTCTCTAAATCTTGGCTCATCTTGTTTTCACCATTATTTATTAAGGCGGGCGATCTGCCTATCCAAGAACACCTTCCTTGACTTTGAGCCTGTTGTGGACGATAAAGATGGCCCAGAAACCGAAAATTCCGACAACTTCTCAAGTTAAGCCACAAACTCTTCTTTCACTAATGAACTTCTTCACATCTTCTATACAATAGATCATGGTTTTGTGCCTCCAACATTCGCTCAGGAATAACAGAGTCAAGAATAACATGTCACTATTTCTAGCACTGCAACAAATGAGTATGGAATGTCTATTTGCTCTCCTTGGCATATACTGGATCATATCCCTCAATCAATTCTAACCATCTTCATTGTCTCAAATTTAAATATTTTCTATAACAACACTAACAAATCATATTTATAAGGATAAGGATAATTAAATGATGGTATTCTCTCTTAATCCGGAATAATCACACTTAGAATACCATAGCATCTTTGTGATCACTTTCTCCATTATTGAACGACATACTCAAATCTAATCAAAACACTATAATAAAATATGCTCTTTCCTGACCAAGAAGAGTGCAAATAGGGTCTATCACAAATCTCTCCTTCAGTACATGAAAATCATGCTCGCTTATAACTCATAAATCCACTTGAAACATATATTTTCTGGGTCAGAAAAATCATAGGCTTGACAATGCTCATCTGCTCCTTAAACAAATATTGACACTGGCATGGTATATGTCCAATCTTTTTTCTCAACTCCCTCAAGTAGTTACATAGTCATCCTTCTATTGGGTCACCAAATAGCTTTCTTAAGCTATCCTGAAAAGTCAAAACCTCTTACTCCTACAAAATCTCACCTAGTCTTTACAGAGGGTCTCAGTAAAATTCAAATGGCCAACAGATATCTGGAATTCTTGAATATGTTACTTTGTCAAGAATAAACTAACATCGAGACCACACTGAAAGATCACATACTGTGATTACTTCAGGAAAAACCATTAAAACTTTAATATGGCACTAGCATAGAAAAGGAATGTAGACAGAGAAACTTGATTGCTCAATACAATTGTGCACCAACAGGAGGAGATTTGTTTTCCGTGAAGTAATGTAGCTAATGTCAAAAGCCTTTTGGATCAATTTGGATCATCAACCATAACTCATAGTCAAGTCCTTCAAGGAAAGAATTGTAAAAGCTTCATAGGTCAAGGTCAACATGGGTAAAGGAATTCATCGACTAAACCATGATGGTCAAGGAGGTCCAGTAAGGAATCAAATCAATAAAATCAATGTAGAAACACGAGTTATTGATTCTAAGGGTAGATGTGTTGAATGACTTATCTAGATATTTATGCACCATGCTAGCATCTCTTCCATGAACGACACATATCCACGAACCCAAGAATTGTATATCATCTCATAAAACTGACTGCATTCAGAATATGCAAGCTTCATAACATCACCTCCTGTTGTATCCAATTTTGATTACTTGGAAACCGTAAATTATACCATCAATATGGCATCCACCTAAAGTGATCAAGTCTCTGATGCATGGCAAAACCTACTTACTCCTCAGGCTTTGATATATTCAAGTAAGTCCATCCAGAACTTCCTCCAACTTCCATATCTTATAAGTGAAACAAATACCAATGTCCCACATTAGTCACACTTTAAATTATTACCGGCAATCTTGAAAAGTAAAGACTAAACAATGAGGTGTTGTGAGACCAGATTTTATTGTACAAACAACCTATTTAGCATTCCCAAGTGACCATGAATATGGTCTTTCAATGTCCTGATAAAAAGCTTACTAAAATCACAACAATGCATTCTTCATGACAGCTATCCACCTAGGGGAAAAATCATACCACAGCAAAGGATAGATAGGGATGGTACGTTAAACTAATTTATTGCATGACAAAGCTTTATGATAGTAACTAATTTTGATAAAATAACACAATTAATCTAATTAAATTGTCTTTCCCAGTGACTGATGTAATTAGGATATATGGCAACTTAACCATATGAACTTAGCTCATTATTTATGTGGTCGGTGTACTCTCGGTAGGGTATTATGAAGGGAAATATTTTAATCCAGAAATCCACTAAAGAAAGATGAACAATATGAGCTAATAGCATGGTTGATCAGGCCATCTATTGTGCATACCATTCAATAGGAATGGTGGATGGATAGATCAAACATAACCCGCACATGATAGAACTGGTACCAAGGCATAATTTATAGTTACATGGAAGACATATCTAATAAAGGGAAACAAATGGGTTACTGATCCTATCAACCTATAGACCGATAGCCCAGGGAGTTGGCTAAGTAATCTATTGGTCTATCACTCATTATAAGATAGGATTGGGTATGCATAATGTTTTCAAATCGTTAAGTCACTCCTAGTCGCTGGGGTACCGACTAGGTGATTAATCGCAACAAGGCATCGATTAATCATGATTAGTTGTGACCTAGTCAACCTAGTCGTCCGATCGATCTAGAGCAGTTTTATAGCCTAGTTGGCCACCAGTAGAAGAGAATGACAAAAAGATTGCGTTGAGCATATACTTGGTTTAAGGTCAACATATAGTTTCCTTTATGAGTTTCTTTGTTTTGAATGGAGAACACATAAAGTGCAATAAAACATAAGTTCTTCAAGTCCAATCTCAAAGTGCATAGCAGCATAAACAAAAGACATGAATAGATCATTGTTGATTCTAGATTGTTCAACCATCCAAAACTGGATCCAACTCGAATTCCCCTCCTTGAATCCTAGGTTGGCAAAAGTGTTGAAAACCATCCACATATGAAAGGTCCAAGGCTAGTCATTTGACTAGAGTACCTCGACTAGTCGTGATTAATCACCGGTTAGTTTCCTGATCGCTCGACTAGCCAGTAAAATCGAATCGATTTACCTGATCCACGTCAAGAAAATGATATGTTGATTAATCATTGATTAATCATGATTAATCGAGTGATTTGTATATGCATCACTTCTCTGAACATCTTAAATTACTTCAGGACATATGAAATATTCATCTTGTATGCAAGATTACTCCTCTAATGCTACAAACATACTGATCTAATACTACAAAATTACTCCTGGAAAAATCTATGGTCACTCAGATGATCATATTGGCTTGCTCTTTAGCGTGCATACGTGGATTGCTCCGCCACAGATGGAATCAACGGCTGCTATCACAGGTCTGCACCATCAGCTTGCATCATTCCCTCAACAGAGCCAAAAAGAAAAAAATAAAAACAATGACAGGTTGGAGCAGTATATTCAAACAGAGCTTATCACATTAAGTAATTTTCAAACAGGAAGCTGTAATATCTACAACATGGGAAATTGAAAAGTAGTACGGATTCAATTTGACTGAAAATTACTTATATAAAATTATTTTCACTTCTCCCAGCATTCAAATTTACTCATGGACTTGCTATGATGCGAATCACCCTGTGTCGGTGCCTAATTTGGTCACACCGGCACTAACTAGTGATCGCGTCGCTAACTTTGTACGAGATGGCGGATTGGATCGATCAATCTCTTGACACGAGGGTTTTATCCTGGTTCCGGCCGTGAGGCCGTACGTCCAGCCGTGGTGCGTAGCACCAGATTTCATGTTGCTTGTAGTAGGGGGGTTACAAGCAAGGTGGGAGAGGGAGTTGAACTCCCAAGTCCCGGTGATATGTGCGGGTGGAGCGTATTCGTGTTGGACTACCAATCGCCTCTCTTCTGACATGCTGGGCTCCCTCCCCTTTTATAGCTTTAAGGAAGAGGAAAACCGTACAAAGAGACCGTGGTGAACATGCTATTTTGCACACTGTGGCGCCATGTCGTGCACTGTGCTGGCGGGAATCGCGCCTTCCAACTCTGGCTGATGGCATGAACGTCGCCATCGCTGATTTCTTGTTAGCCAGCATTGCTTCGAGGGGTGTTGATCGAGGGTGGATGCGGCGTCGTGTCTTTTCATCATTCCTCGGAGGTCCTCTTTCGACGCCCTGCGTCGTGATCCAAGGGAAGACTGGTCGTGGAGTTGTTGATGTCGTGGTACGGCCTGTCACCGGCCCTGTCCGCACAGGACCTGGCTCAGGGGCACAGTGTCTGGCTCAGTTGGAGGCGACCGGTGTCCTATCCGAGGCGTGGCGAAGCGGAGTGTGCGGTCATGTCCCATATTTATTGCGTTCGGGGTAGAGTCTTCGAGGCCGGATCGGGGGTCTCGACCGCAGGGGGAGGGTCGACCGTGACGGAACCCTGTTCGAGGGCAAAGGATACCTTCGAACGAGACGGAGATTCTCGTTCGAGGGCATGGGGTGCCCTCGAACGAGACGGAGATTCCCCTCTTGGCGGCGCCGACGTAATAGGCCTTTCTCGGACCGCCGCACCTTTGGGCTTCCCCCTGTGGCCTTCTCGTTGGGCCAGCTTGGGCCGTAATTTGGGGTACCCCATAGTTTGGTACACGACAGTAGCCCCCGAGCCCCCGAGGGTATTGAAAATCAATCCCACGGGGGGTTGGTTACCTTTGTCGGACACCAAGTTGTCGTGGGGGCGCGCTAGCGCACCCGCGGGTGTAGCCCCCGAGGGTGTGGGAGAGTGTTTGACACTCTTTCATACCCTTTGCCTGTCTTTTCTTGTAGACGGAGTCCCCTGTAGCCCCATCCGAGGGGTCGGGGGGGGAGTGCATCGCGCTACCCTCGACTTTGGGCTGGAACGCGGCTTCCCAGGTGAGCTGGTAACGGGAAGTTTTGAGTGGGCGTCCATGCCTCGTTCGCCGAGGGTAGGCTCGCGGTCTGAAACGGCCCGGATTTTCCAGACTAAAAACCCGACTCCCTGTACCCTTGTGGTAGTCCCTGGATCAGTCGCTACCACGTACAGAATCCCGAAACAGTAAAATAGCAGTTCCAAACTTCCGATAAAGCATCACAGAGTTAAATAAGTTATTACATTCCCGACCAAGGGTTCAAATTAATCGCCACGCAGGGCTAAACAAGCAAGTAAAAGACAGCTAGCGCTAGGAAGCTCGTCGATAGGCCACCATCTTCGCGTCTCCTCCACAGGCAGGCTTGAGCGTAGACTGTCGCCTAGTCGTACCAGTTGTCGAAGTTGGAGTCAAACTCCGCTCCATCTCCCAGATACTCATTCTCTGTTCCCAAGGGATGGAACAGGCACACGTCACCGACTGAATGCAGCTTTAAGTGGACTAACATGCTAATGGTATATAATAAAGACAAGGAATATGGCTTGGGGTTTCCTAAGCAAGCGGCTTAATAATAATAATAGTATCTTCATCCCACCAATTCCCATATCACTGTCCCGGGCTAGTCCCATCATACGACGGGTTCCCGGCGGCATTCTCCTTGACACACACCTCCAACTCTCGGCGATGCGCAGCTTCATTCCTGGCATCTCAAGAGGGATAACCGGATCACAAGGCAGGCGGAGCACAACCTACCTCTCCCCGGCTACCCCTACGCCCTCACACTCTCACCTATAGGGGGAGAAAAGCATATCCCAAAACAATGGCCGACCATACTGAAGAACACTGCGCTATCCATGACCAAGATCACGGCTATACGTATAGATCATAACACTCTGCAGAGGTTGTACACCTGTACCCAACCCGGGCTACGACTGGTAGCGAGCCAGTCGAGACGCAGCCCACAACTAGTAAACCTCCTAGTAAGAATGGCACCCTCCTGGTCTCCCGGGTCTGGATGCCTCCGCCCTAAGGCGTTGGCCCCAAGGAAATGTGAAAGCATACCACCAGAGCTGCCCATCGGGGGTGTAAGGCACGGGCACTCACCCCTCACACATACACAAACTGTGATCTCCGCATTCGGGTGCCACCCTAGCTAGGCTAGTCGTTACCGGTCACATCTCAGGCAAGTTGGCGTGTACGGTACAGTGAACGCAGGATAGTCAACAAGGTTTTAGGTACCGGTACGGGAGGCAGTCTTCTTCCTCACCCTCTCAAGTAACCTCCTACACCTGGCTCCAAGTCATAAAACCACTAGGGGGTCCAACCCCCCCTAGGGTACCCTAGGGGGCCATCTCCCCTAGAGCCCACGAGGTGACCCAGAAGTCATCTCACCCCGATATAAGATCAGGTTGTTATTACCCGCACCGGTAAGACCTAGTAAGGTCAAAATCGCCATACACCTTCCCAGTTTTATCCCCACACACACGCCAAGAATATCTACCACATATCCCGCACACAAGCAAGCATCTCATCATCATCATATAACAAGGTACGATATGATAAGCAGTAGGTAACAAGGCATACGATAAGTAAGACAGGCTATGCAAGGTTCACAGCTCAAGCAACACATGCAAGCCTAGCGTATCTAATAAGCAATGCCTATAGGTAATCAAAGAAGCAGTCGGGCGTGAACCTGAGCAAGTGGGGTAGTCGTCCTCCTCGGCGAAGTAGTCCTCCTCAGTCAGTGCTCCTCCGGCGGCGGCACCTGATCGTAAATACGAGTAAGTCTAGGGGCCTATTTGCAAATAAGAGCCAAATGGAACCCAAGAAAGACCCAACTAACTCCAATTGCATTTTTAAAGTGTTATTCATGATTTTATAAAATTATAGAAGTTGGTTTCACATTTTTCCGAGTTAAACTGAATTAGTTATGAATTTTCTAAGTTTAAAGCATTTTCTGAAATTATTAAATGTATTTTGGAAAAATGGAAATCCCAGGAAAAACCACAGAGTGCCACGTGGCCTGCTGACGTCATCATGACATCATGCTGACGTCAGCACAGGGGCCACCGGGTGATGACGTCAGCAGTGGGCCCTGCTGACGTCATCGTTGACCGGTCAACGGTCAACGGTCAAGGGTCAGCGTTAGTGGGCCCCACACGTCAGCGCGTGGGTCCCAACGGTCAGTGGGGGCCAGTCACCGACTGGTGGGCCCCCCGCGGTCAGTGCGGCGCGCGGCGCGGCTCGGCCATTGGGCCGAAACCGGCCATGGGCCAGGCGCGGCCCAAAATGGCGCGGCCCAGCTACCACGCGGCCTGGCCCAGGGATCCGCTGTGGCTGCGCAGCGATCCCGTGCGGCCAGTGCCGTGTGGCCCGCACAGCGCGAGCGCGGGGCGGCGCCGCGAGCGCGCCTGCCAGGCGTTCGGTGAAATGCCGCAATGGCAAGACCGAACGCCGGCGAGCGAACGCTCGGCGCGTTCCCGAGTCCGCGGGCGTCCGTGTTCGTGTGTGCGTGTGCGCGGTCGCGTGCGCAAGCCAACGCGCCGTGCACGTGTGCGTGCGCGGGCGTGGCGAGGCGCTGCGACGCGGCTCGGCGGCCGGGGTGGCTCGCCGCGACGGTGAACCCGTGGAGCGGCGACTGCGCACGCCCACGGTCGCGTCCAAGGCCAAAAAGGCGCGGCTCTGGGTTCCTGCAAGCGGCACGACGGCCGGACAGAGGGGGTAGGGGGTGTCCTAGGGCGGCGGCGTGCTAAGGTGGCTCACGGCGACCCGCCGGAGCAGAGCAAGGCATGGCGAGGCAGGGGGCTCACCTAGGGCTCGAAAAAGACGGCTTGGCGACGCAGGAAGCTTGACGGGGCGGTGGCGAGTCGAGGTGGTAGGCGCGAAGTCGAGGTACGGCTTGTGGTCGTCTTCTTCGTCTCCGGCGGCGGCGTGGACGTCGGTGCGCAGCTTCCTCGTTGGCGTGGCTTGGTGCCCCTCCTTGTCCCGCGAGGTTCGCCTTGGCTCGAGGCACGGCAAGGCACCTCCTTGCCGCGAGCCTCTCCCTTCTCCTCCTCCTTCTTCCCTTCCCCCTCTTCTTCTCCTCTTCCGGTGGCGGCGGTGGAAAGGGGAAATCCCCAATTTGTCGGCTAGGGTTTCAATTGAGGGCACCTAGGGTTTAAATAGGGTATTTGCTAGGGTTTGAGGTGGTTCCCGGGTGGTTGGTAGGGCGAGCGGCGGGGATCCTCGGCGTCCGCGCCGGTGGACACGCGGCGAGCATCTAGGGGTGTTGCGGCTAGGGTTTTGAGGGCAAAAGGGGGCTCACAGGTGCGCGGGGTAGGTAGGGCGCGAGGGCGGCTTCTAGAGGCTTCCGCGGCACGGCTGGCAGCTGTGACATCTCTGATGTCAAAATGATTAAAAAGTGCAAATAAAAGCAAGGCAACAGGAAAATATGGTTGAAATCCAAAAATCCTTCAAAAAAATTCCAAATGTAAACTCCAAAAACAGGGGTTGTTTGGCACCAACCGAAAACTCAAGATTTTTGTACTAAACTTGAAAATCTCCAAAAATAAAAGTTGTTTGTCATCGCAAATAAACCCTAGTCACTGTTTGGAACTTTTGAAAATTTTGCAGTTTAGTCCCTCAAAAATTCAAATTACCATTCTGGGCACATTTTCGTTTTTGGGTTATTGAGCTTGAAAAACTTCGAATTTCAAGTTCATCCCAAAAAGAAAGTTCTGTCCCATCTTCCAAACTACAACTCTTATTTTTACACTTTTTCAAGTTCAGTTCAAATTTTTGGAGAAAATTTGAATTCAAACTCGGAGCTCCCCGGGCAAGGAACAGTGCCCCTGGCGCGCGCTGCGCCGGCGAGAGCTCGGCCGCCACGTGGCCGGGGAGCGGCGCAGGCGGCGCTGAGCTGGCCAAGCCGCGGCGGACGTTGGCGTTTGTCGCCTAGCCGTTGTCCGGCCACTCCCGAGCCGTCGCTTCGCCGCCGTCGCCTCGCTCTGCCTCGCGCCGCGGACGCCATCATGGCGGTCTCGCGCCGCCGCGGTCGCGCGCGCGAGCGCGCCGCGCCGAGCGCTCTGCTGGCGCTAGAAGCCGTTCGCGTCGCGCCAAAGCTTCTGCTGAGGATCTCCACTACCTCACGCGATGATCCCCCTCGCCAACCGCGCCGTTCGCGCTCAGACCGAGCTTGCAGAGCGGCCATGGCGCGTCGCGTCGGGCATTAACGCGCTCGCTCGCTCCCGAGGCCGCACTGTGCCACCCTCGCGTGCCCAAGCTTCCCACCGAGCCCCTCTCGCACTCCATTCACTCGCTCGACCCTCCAGTGCAGCTCCTCGCGCTCTTCCCCTCCTTCTTCCTCCTCGCGCCGCGCGAACCAACCCGAGCATCTTCGAGAAATTCGTCGCGCACACTCCACCATTCCCAAATCCATCCCGCACGGAGCTAGTTCACTCCACCAGCTCCAAAACCCCCAACTTTCCCCAAGCAATTACCCCTTCTCCGGCGCGAATTTGAGATTTCCCCCAAATCCCAAATTCCGGCCGTCGAACCACCCCCACGTCGAGCCCCTACTCCGAGCCGTCCCCGAGCTTCTCCGAGCACTCCATTAGCTTCCCCAAGCTCTGCTGGTGCTCAAGGACCTCTTCCCCCTCCGCGAACGACCCCGAGCTCACCGGCGTAGAAGCCGCGGCGGCCGCGCCGCCACCTCCTTGTCGCCGGCGCAACTCCGACCTCCCCCGGCCTCCAAACTGTCCCCAAACGACTCGTGGTGAGCCCAGGATCATTTCCCCCCTCTTCCCCGTGCCCAGTTCGCCGTGGTTTGCCCGGCGTAACTCCGGCGAGGTCCCAGGGGCCTTTCTTCATCTTCTTCCTTTGTCCAGGGGTCTCGGTGCAAAAGAGCTGGACCTGTTCGCGAAGTTTTGAAAGTTCTAGGGTTCTCTGCGTAAATAGATTCTTAAACCTAGATTTGTTTTTCCCGAATATTGTAAAATCGATTAAAAATCGTAGAAAAATCAGAAAAATACACAAAAATACTCTCTGGATTCGTGAGCGTCTAAACTACAATCTCTATTAGACATGTGTATGCTTTTGGTGAACTGTTGTTGAATTAAAATTCAAACTATGAAAATCTAAAGTTGTGCACCATTTCAAATCCAGAGCTACGCTAGGGTTGAGCTTTGGATATGTGGTTTGTAGTGACTTTGGGCAGCTTGTGTCCAAAGGGGACCTAAAAATATGATATGTAGCTCCAGTTATGAATTAAAATGTATTCTCTGTCTTTTTGCAGTGCAAAAATCATTAAAATTAATCTGTGCAGTGAAAAATTACCATTTTGCTCCAGAGAACTAAAAACTTGATAGCACACATGCTAAAAATGAAAAACTTAATTTTTGCTCTGTTTAGAATGGCAGATAATTAAATATGTGTTTTTGGTTAGAAAAATATTGAGGACTACCCAAGGGTTATTTTGAGCCACCACTTGGCCAGAGCCCTCCTCATGTTTATGCTTAGCTTTGGTAGGAAGATCTCCTGAAATGGTTGAATTTTCAATTTTATATGAATTAAATTCATTTCTGCTGGCAGCAACTTGATATATTTTTAATAAATTATGTGTAGCTCGAAATTAGCTAAATTTTGGAGTGAGCTTAGCTCTTATACTCCAGTAGCTGTCATAAAGTTTATAGCTAAAAATGATGAACAGAAATGGAGAAACAAAAATAAGAAGGAATCTAGGTGGAAATTGAATTATATAAAAGAATAAACCTTTTTGGTTAATTGGTAAAATAAAATAATTGGAATCTGAAATTCCAGAACAGCACCCAACCTTGTAAAGAAATAAATAAAAATTCTTTTATATATGTACACAATCACCATCGAAGTCAAATAAAACTTTTCCACACCTACACCTTGCTTTTGTGAAGAAAATAGAAATGCTTAAGCATGTCTAGGTGATTATGGCCTTCAAAGGCCCCAGTCTTAGAATCAAGGCAGCCGCCTTAAACTATGCATCTCATGTAGAAGGCGCCATCCCGGACGGCAACTACACCCTCATCCCCGCCGACGAGGAAGGAGTCCCGGAGCAAGGTGTCCGTGAAGAAGTGACCAACCCGGAGGCTAACTCTCTGTCCGAGCAAGAAGGCAAGCCCCGGAGCATAACCTAACCTTTACCAATTATGCATTATGACTTCTCTATGCTTGTGCATTTACGTTCAAGGAGTTGATTGAATACCTTAGCCGCACATTTTCCTAGTACCTATGACTTGCAATACTAGTATGAAAGGATCGATAGGGCATTGCTATAGGTCCGTTACAAGTCGAGTGATTTCCTGTCACTCGCGAGACATAGGAATTGCTTGTCTTTACTTATGTTGGAATCATAAGGATTGACGGGCGGGATGATA
The DNA here is from genome assembly GCA_015342445.1 of Digitaria exilis. NCBI lineage: Eukaryota > Viridiplantae > Streptophyta > Magnoliopsida > Poales > Poaceae > Digitaria > Digitaria exilis. The sequence continues at coordinate 871,112 of JACEFO010001915.1, read as the reverse complement.
GAAGTAGATCTCCTGTCCGTGTATGATAATTGATTTAAGGTCGAAATGTGTGGTTGAGTGTGTCAAGTTTTTGAACGTACCACATGCATGCCGATGTATGGGGATCGGTAAGCCCGGTACCAGATTGAAGCAGCTAGGGCCGATAGCCATCTCTCCTTGGAAACTTTGTTTTCCCCTGCCGTACACTTGTGGATATATGCGTGAGACTGTGAGTGAAGCAGTAAACCTTTATCCTAAGGAAATGGACCCGGTTCCGAATTGTGGATCGATGGGAAAGGTTGGGAAATGCTTGTACCTTTTATCTCAAGCAGAGTATCCGTGTGTGTTGGGTTTCCCCTGGCCAGGTAGCAGAAATTCGGTTCGAACTGTCCGCTTCTCGCGGTTAATGAGACTGCTTGACCGCCTTGCTACATTGAGTAACAAGTGAAAGTTTGAGATTGATAAACTTGTTCTATGAATTAATTTGTATTGCACCACTTGTATGCTTAGAGAGGATGCTAATCTAGAATGGTTAAATTTACTAGAATGTGAAGCTAAAACTTGAAAGCAAGGACCTACCTTTAGTTGCTTTTTGGCAAACAAACCCACCAGCCAAAAGCCTCTCATTGTCTAGATGTCGGTGATGTAGTTTTCACCCGACGGGTAAGCCTTGCTGAGTATTAGTATACTCAGCCTTGCTTGTGGCAATATTTTACAGGTATAACTTTGGATGTGGATGCTATGACTTGGCCTGCCCAGGTTCCACCTGGCTGGCACATCGAATGGGTCCCGTCCTCTGCCGAGGATCGGGAGGAGTAGCTTCGTGGCAGGCTTCAGCACGAAGTTATTTGTATCGTCGTTAGATCGTTTTACTTCCGCTGCAATGAACTTTTAAATTCCGCTGCAAGACTTTGTACTCTGATTTAAAGTTTGAACTCGGTTTGTAATAACTTGTAATACCTATGTGTGTAATTTAATTTGTGGAATGTTGTAATCTCTGGAACTCACCTTCGTGTGGGCGTGCTGTTGTTTCGATCGAGAAAAGTACGTGGTTTAATCGGGTTTAATCCGACGGCGCTCCAGCTTATTCCGGATTAAGTGCCTGACTACGTGATTAGTGGTCCCGGGGTACTTAACTTGGAATAATTTCGGAGTGGTCCGCCACAGCAGCGCGGGCGAACGGCCGGCGACAGGGTCATGCGAATCGCGTGACCCTGTCGCGAGGTTGAAGGGAAAGCTGACGGGTGGGGCCAGCCCGTCAGCGAGAGAGAGAGAAAGAGGCAGCGCGCGCGCGGGGGAGAAAGAGGCGGCCTGACAGGTGGGTCCGGAGCGGCAGAGAGAGAGAGATGGCGCGGCGCTGCTCGGCTCGGCGCCGACAGGTGGGTCCCACCTGTCAGCGAGAGCGAGCGCGCGAGCGCGACTGGGCCGGCGGCCTGCTGGGCTTGCGGCGCGAGAGAGAAAGAGAGAGAGAGAGGGAAAGAGAGAAGTGGGCTGGGCCGGTTTCAGGGTTAGGTTTAGTTAGAGCCCAAGTTAGTTTTAGGTTTAGAATTTGAATTTAAATTCAAATTCAAACCCCACACAAAGATCCAAATAAAACCAAAGGAAGATTCAAATGCCACTCTAGCATTAGCAAGGTCCTTAGGCAATAAATTCACTTTTTCTAGGAATTTTTGAGGGGAGAGAAGAAGACAACCTTATGGTAAGCCAAATTTTTTTCAAGCACACAAAAGTTTCAAAAATTTTCACAATTTTGAAAATAGTGGACTGTTACAGACTCCCCCCCTTAAAAGAATCTCGACCTCAAGATTAAAGAACTAACCTCGGACTCGAAGAGGTACGGGTACAACTCCTTCATCTCGGCTTCTTTCTCCCAGGTAGCTTCTCGTTCCGTGTGATTGCTCCACAACACTTTGCATATTGGAAAGCTCGTCCTTCTGGTCCCTTTTGTTGCCCGGTCCAAGATTTTCACCGGGTGTTCCAGGTACTCCAGGGTCTCCTGCAGGTCTAGCACATCCGCTGGAACTTGATCCTCCGGAACCCTCAAACATTTTCTCAACTGGGACACGTGAAACACCGGATGTACTCCTGCGAGTTCTTGCGGTAACTTGAGCTGGTAGGCCAAACTGCCAATCCTCTTCTCTATCTGGTATGGGCCGACGAACCTCGGTGCAAGCTTCCCTTTCACATGGAACCTCTTCGTGCCTCTAAGTGGTGAAACCTTTAAGTAAACGTAGTCCCCAACTTCGAAGGTTAGCTCCCGTCTCCTTTTATCGGCGTAGCTCTTTTGTCTGGTCTGGGCTATCTTGAGGTTTTCCCGGATCTTGGCCACATTCTCTTCGGCTTGTTTAATCATGTCAGGTCCAAAGATGATCCGCTCTCCGGTATCAGACCACATCAGGGGTGTCCTGCACTTTCTTCCGTAGAGAGCCTCAAAAGGCGACATCTGCAAGCTCTCTTGATAACTGTTGTTATATGAGAACTCGGCATAGGGTAAGCTCTTCTCCCAATCCGACCCGTAGGTCAACACGCAGGCCCTCAACAGATCTTCTAGAATCTGGTTCACTCTTTCTGTCTGCCCGTCAGTCTGCGGGTGATAAGCTGAGCTATACTTCAAATCAGTTCCCAAAGCTCGGTTCAAACTTTGCCAGAACCTAGAGGTGAACTCTGACCCTCGGTCCGATACTATGCTCTTGGGTGCGCCATGCAGCTTTAGGATCCGATCTACATACAACTCTGCCAGTTGCTCTGTCCTGTGGTTTTCTTTAATGGGTACGAAGTGAGCTACCTTGGTCAAACGGTCAACAATGACCCAAATGGCGTTGTGGCCCTGCTGGGAGCGCGGTAACCCAACCACGAAATCCATGCCAATTTCATCCCATTTCCACATAGGAATCTCCAGGGGCTGTAATAGTCCCGCTGGCCTTTGATGCTCGGCCTTGATCCTTTTGCAAGTGTCGCATCGGGCTACGTACGTGGCGACGTCCCCCCTCATATTCTTCCACCAAAAACAGCCCTTCAGATCCTGATACATCTTCGTGCTGCCTGGGTGTATGGAATACCTTGAGTGGTGCGCTTCCCTCAGGATAGCTTCTCGAATTTCCTTGTCCTGAGGTACACAAATGCGATCCCCAAGCCACACTGTGCCTTCCTCATCCACCCGGTAGTCCGTCATTTTTCCCTCGGACTGGAGCCTCAGGATTCTCTTGATCTCAGGACATCTCTGCTGCGCTAGCTTGATTCGGTCCTCTAGATCATACTTCACCCTTAGCTCGTGGAGCTGGCCTTGTTCAACGATCTCCAGCTTCATCTTCGAAAGTTCTTCATACAGCTCAGGCTGGCTCTCTTTTACCATGAGGTTGTTGCAATACACCTTGCGGCTCAGAGCGTCTGCCACCACATTTGCCTTGCCTGGGTGATATTGTAGGTTCACATCGTAGTCCTTTATCAACTCCAACCATCTACGCTGCCGCATGTTCAGCTCGGACTGGGTGAAGACATACTTCAAACTCTTGTGGTCGGTGTAGATGTCGCACTTGTTGCCGATCAGATAGTGTCTCCATATCTTCAGAGCATGGACTACCGCTGCTAGTTCCAGATCATGGGTAGGGTAGTTCTGCACATGCTTCCTTAGCTGGCGGGAAGCGTATGCCACAACCTTGCCTCCTTGCATCAGCACGCATCCGAGTCCCTGTCTCGAGGCGTCACAGTAGATCACAAAGTCCTTCCGGATGTCTGGTAAGGTTAGTACCGGGGTAGTGGTGAGGCGGCTCTTGAGCTCCTGGAAGCTGGCCTCGCACTTCTCGGTCCACTCGAAAGGTGCATCTTTCCTGAGTAGCTCTGTCATGGGCTTAGCAATTTTTGAGAAGTTCTCGATAAACCTTCTGTAGTAGCCGGCCAAGCCCAAGAAACTTCTGACTTCTGAAACATTTTTCGGTTGCTGCCACCCTGATACTGCCTGAATCTTCTCGGGGTCCACAGCAACTCCTTCGGCGGTCAACACGTGGCCTAGGAAAGCCACCCTCTTCATCCAAAACTCGCACTTGTTGAATTTGGCGTATAACTGATTCTGCCTCAGCTTCTCCAACACGATCCTCAGATGTTCCTCGTGTTCTTCCTCCGTTTCCGAGAAGATGAGAATGTCGTCGATAAAAACCACAACGAACTTGTCCAGTTCGTCCATGAAGACCTTGTTCATCATGTTCATGAAGTAGGCAGGGGCATTGGTTAGACCAAAAGATACAACAGTGAACTCGAAGAGGCCATACCTGGTGGTAAAAGCCGTCTTAGGGATATCTTCTGGCCTGATCTTCATTTGATAGTATCCTGACCGTAGGTCAATCTTGCTGAAGAACTTGGCCTTCCTCAGCTGATCCAGTAGGTCATCAATCCTCGGCAGCGGGTACTTGTTCTTGATGGTGACCGCATTGAGAGCGCGGTAATCAATACACATCCGCAGAGTTCCATCCTTCTTCTTGACGAACAACACGGGCGATCCCCATGGCGAAGCGCTCGGTCGGATGTAGCCCTTCTCCTGTAGCTCCTTCAGCTGCTTCTTCAGTTCTTCTAGCTCCACTGATGACATTCGGTACGGCTGCTGTGCAATAGGCGCCGTTCCTGGCACCAGATCAATCACGAACACCACGTCCCGATCCGGCGGAAGTCCTGGTAGCTCCTCCGGGAATACGTCTGGGAACTCCCGCACTACTGGGACGTCATGCACGGTCATCTCCACCTTTGGCTCATCTTCTGCATCAGCTCTCTCCAGCATTGGACACAGCTGAGAGACTCGGGTCGACTCAAGCGGTACCAATTCAACCTTCCTACCCTCCAGCATTGGACACAGCTGAGAGACTCGGGTCGACTCAAGCGGTACCAATTCAACCTTCCCACCCTCTGGGTGAACCAGGGTGACAAGGCGGGGATCACAAGAGATTATGCCCTTATGAGCAGTCAACCAATCCATCCCAAGGATCACATCTATTCCATCGGACTTTAGAACCGTCAGGTTGGCAAGGAACTCCCGACCTCCCAAAAGCATACGGACTCCCTTGCACGCTAAGGTGCACCTCAAATCACCTAAGGGTGAGTTGGTGACTATAGGTCGTGCTCGCAACTCAACGGGGAGAGACTGCTTGTCCACAAACTTGGTTGACACAAAAGATCCAGTAGCTCCAGAGTCAAAAAGAACCAAAGCAGGTACATTGTCAACTAAAAACTCATCGATCACCACGTCGGGCGTGTCCCTGGCCTCCTCCTCTGTAAGGTGGTTGAGTCGGCCTCGGACCTCTGGAGTTGGTGCTCGAGCTGGGGTAGGTGTGCTCCTGGTAGCTGATCCCGGAGCGCGTGCTGGTGTAGCGGCTCCCTTCTTCTCAGGACACTCGAACGAGCGGTGTCCGGGCTTCCCACAAGCGTAGCAGGTGTAGGAAGGCTTCTGTGCTGATGCCGGTCTGTTGAAACCTCCTCCTGGCGAAGCAGTGGTGCCGGTGCCTCGGGTACTGGGGTTGGTAGAGCTGTTCCCACCAAAGCTGCGCCCGAACTGACGGGGCCCTGGTCGGAAACCTTCACCTCTCTGTGGGTAGCTGGGCGCAAACCTCTGGGCAGGCCTGTCGCGGTTCTGGAACTCTGGCTTCCTCTTCTTGTTCCTGAGACTGTCCTCCAGGTCGAGCCTCTCTCGCTCGATAGCAATGGCACGATCGACCATGCTACGGAAACTCCTGTGCTCGGAAGTGACCAGTCCCTGGCGGATCCCACGGTGCAAACCTCTCTTGAACCACAGCTGCTTCTGATCATCATTACGGGTCTCATCTGGGGCATACCTCATCATGCGCAGGAAGTGCTGCAGATACTCCTCGACACGTAGGGTGCCCTGGGTCATGGTGCGAAACTCCTGTGCCTTCTGTAGCATCACCTCCTTCGGGATGTGGTGGTCCCGGAAAGCCTTGCAAAACTCATCCCAAGTGATGGCAGCTGGGTTGGGGTGCGTCTCACAAAAGCTGTCCCACCAGGCCTTAGCAGACCCGGTCATCTGGTGTGCGGCGATCGCCACGCACGCCTCATCATCGCAGTCTGTGAGATCCAGCTTTGACTCGATAACCCTCAGCCAGTCCTCTGCATCCAGCGGATCGGTGGAATGGTCGAAGGTAGGTGCCTTGAGACGGATGAAACCCTCAATCTTCTTCTGCAAGTCCACAACTGGTGGGTGACGGTGACCCTGCTGTCCTTGCTGTCCTTGGAAAACGGCAACCATGTCGGTCATCCGCTCCATCACACGAGTCTGTCTCTCCAAGATATCGGCCAGGTTGGGAGCCTGAGGCAACTGCTCCTGAACTGGCGGTACGTACCCCTGAGCTCCATTGCCTGCCGCGGGCTGCGGCGCAGGCTCAACCTCGATCTCCTCCTGGTCATCCCTCTGCTCAGCGTTGACCACCGGTGGCGGGTCAACGGGCGCAGGCGCTGGGGCAGGTGCTGGCACAGGCGCGGGCTGCGGTGCCCGACCCCGAGCACGCCTCATGCCTCGTCCTAAAGGCGCGGCTGCCTCCTGGGCGGCTTCCTCGAAGCGCGGAGCGAGCCTGTTGGATCTCCGGATTGACATCTTCTGCACACAAGCGCGGGTTGCAGACAAAAGAGGGATTAAGGGGGTTAGCCTCACAGCCACACTAAGGGGGAGTATAACACAACAGAATTCATACAAGAAACAAAGTAGTTTGCCTAATATAAACTTTACCAAACAGGGGGAACAACAAAGAAACTCACAAGAACATCCATTAAGATTCAAACACAACAGACAATGAATACATCAAAGCGGTGTCTCCAGGCTACTCCTAAACCCAGAGGACACACGCGGAGCGACTCTACAACGTGGTCACTTACAAAATATGGGGTTCAACACTACCCACAAAGGACTTGACACTAAACATGACGGACTTGCCGGAATGGGTCTTCGGCTTACAAGATTATTCTAGGTATCTTACATCTCTGCCTAGGTCCTGAACTCTACTGGTCGGTCTCCTGCTCCTCCTGAGCCCGCTGAGCGCACGCCCGGTCGTACTCCTCAAGGTGTACCTCTGACCCTGGTCCCCAGAAGTACCGAAGGAAAGGATCATCACGGCGTGGCTTCTTGAGCGCAGGTGCTGGCTCCACCTCCTGCTGCTCTCCGTCCTTGTACTCCGCGAGGACTCATGCCTCCAGATCTCTCAGTCTGCGTGCCTCCTGTCGGTGGTACTCAAGCTCCTCCTCAGTGCGAATCAGCTCGGCGTCCATCGTGTCCAGGTACCCCACGGTCTCACGTAGCTGAGTACTCTTGCGACCGAGCTCCTGGATTCGCTCCTCCAGATCCTCCTTCACCTTGGCGATCCTCGTCTGGTAAGTAACCCTCACGGTAAGATCCATCGTCATCAGCTGCCTGATCGCGTGAGCCTTCTGGTTGTTGAGATTCACCATCTCTTGAAGCTCAGCTATCAGCTCCTGGATCTCCTGATCGGTGACCTCTCGGTAAGTCTGCAGCTTCTCGAAGGCCCTGTTCCTGGCGGCAAGAGCCCTCCTCTTCCGACAAGTGAGATCATCCAGGTGAATCTTGAAAGTCTTATTCTGCTCCTCCATCTCCTCCTCTAGCTCATGCTGCCGAAGCGACCCTGCCATCACCTCATCAACCAGTATCTTCTTCTCCTTGGAAAGCTGAAGGTTGCTCTGTACGAGCTCTGCCTTTTCCTTGGCGAGCTGATCCATCTTCTTCTTGAGCTCTTCCTTCTCCCTGCGTAGCATTCCCACATCCTGATCCCTGCGGTGAAGCTCCCGGTCCATGGCGTGGATGCAACGGGCAGCCACCCGAAGCTGCTCCACTGGCTCTGCAAGGGCATCACGATGGTAGCGACGCACATTCTCCGCTAGGTGCTTCTGTGTAAAGAGCGCCTGAGGGAGGTAGCGGTAGGGGGTGTCCTCCAGCCTCTCACCGATCTCAGCGTGCACCCATCTGACAGCCTCCCTTGCTGCTGTCTGGATGGCATTGGCTGTGCCCTCCTCCTGAGCTCGTATGATGGTCCCCTTGAACTCTGGCACCATAGGATCTGCTCCGACCCTCACTGTCACGACAGCCTGGCCTTCCTCCTCTGACCCCTGAACCTTCCCCTGGTAGACAGCCTTGGTCTTCAGTCCCGCCCTCTCGATCATCTCGTCTAGCAGAGCTGGGAAACCTCGGTAGCTGGCGGGGCTGATCTCAAACGGTCTCCACTCCTGGGGCTCCATCTGGACAAGGTAGAGGTCAAGTCAGCGAGAGAAGGTAAGCAATTTTTCCAAAACAAAGTTCAAGGCGAGAAGTCAAATTTTTCAACATACAAGGTTTTATATACAAAAGAGCGTAGAAAGAGTCCTATTACTAGCGGCCAAACCTAAGGCTGCGGTCTATGGTCAAGCTCGGCTCTGGTACCAACTGAAACGGCCCGGATTTTCCAGACTAAAAACCCGACTCCCTGTACCCTTGTGGTAGTCCCTGGATCAGTCGCTACCACGTACAGAATCCCGAAACAGTAAAATAGCAGTTCCAAACTTCCGATAAAGCATCACAGAGTTAAATAAGTTATTACATTCCCGACCAAGGGTTCAAATTAATCGCCACGCAGGGCTAAACAAGCAAGTAAAAGACAGCTAGCGCTAGGAAGCTCGTCGATAGGCCACCATCTTCGCGTCTCCTCCACAGGCAGGCTTGAGCGTAGACCGTCGCCTAGTCGTACCAGTTGTCGAAGTTGGAGTCGAACTCCGCTCCATCTCCCAGATACTCATTCTCTGTTCCCAAGGGATGGAACAGGCACACGTCACCGACTGAATGCAGCTTTAAGTGGACTAACATGCTAATGGTATATAATAAAGACAAGGAATATGGCTTGGGGTTTCCTAAGCAAGCGGCTTAATAATAATAATAGTATCTTCATCCCACCAATTCCCATATCACTGTCCCGGGCTAGTCCCATCATACGACGGGTTCCCGGCGGCATTCTCCTTGACACACACCTCCAACTCTCGGCGATGCGCAGCTTCATTCCTGGCATCTCAAGAGGGATAACCGGATCACAAGGCAGGCGGAGCACAACCTACCTCTCCCCGGCTACCCCTACGCCCTCACACTCTCACCTATAGTGGGAGAAAAGCATATCCCAAAACAATGGCCGACCATACTGAAGAACACTGCGCTATCCATGACCAAGATCACGGCTATACGTATAGATCATAACACTCTGCAGAGGTTGTACACCTGTACCCAACCCGGGCTGCGACTGGTAGCGAGCCAGTCGAGACGCAGCCCACAACTAGTAAACCTCCTAGTAAGAATGGCACCCTCCTGGTCTCCCGGGTCTGGATGCCTCCGCCCTAAGGCGTTGGCCCCAAGGAAATGTGAAAGCATACCACCAGAGCTGCCCATCGGGGGTGTAAGGCACGGGCACTCACCCCTCACACATACACAAACTGTGATCTCCGCATTCGGGTGCCACCCTAGCTAGGCTAGTCGTTACCGGTCACATCTCAGGCAAGTTGGCGTGTACGGTACAGTGAACGCAGGATAGTCAACAAGGTTTAAGGTACCGGTACGGGAGGCAGTCTTCTTCCTCACCCTCTCAAGTAACCTCCTACACCTGGCTCCAAGTCATAAAACCACTAGGGGGTCCAACCCCCCCTAGGGTACCCTAGGGGGCCATCTCCCCTAGAGCCCACGAGGTGACCCAGAAGTCATCTCATCCCGATATAAGATCAGGTTGTTATTACCCGCACCGGTAAGACCTAGTAAGGTCAAAATCGCCATACACCTTCCCAGTTTTATCCCCCCACACACGCCAAGAATATCTACCACATATCCCGCACACAAGCAAGCATCTCATCATCATCATATAACAAGGTACGATATGATAAGCAGTAGGTAACAAGGCATACGATAAGTAAGACAGGCTATGCAAGGTTCACAGCTCAAGCAACACATGCAAGCCTAGCGTATCTAATAAGCAATGCCTATAGGTAATCAAAGAAGCAGTCGGGCGTGAACCTGAGCAAGTGGGGTAGTCGTCCTCCTCGGCGAAGTAGTCCTCCTCAGTCAGTGCTCCTCCGGCGGCGGCTCCTGATCGTAAATACGAGTAAGTCTAGGGGCCTATTTGCAAATAAGAGCCAAATGGAACCCAAGAAAGACCCAACTAACTCCAATTGCATTTTTAAAGTGTTATTCATGATTTTAGAAAATTATAGAAGTTGGTTTCACATTTTTCCGAGTTAAACTGAATTAGTTATGAATTTTCTAAGTTTAAAGCATTTTCTGAAATTATTAAATGTATTTTGGAAAAATGGAAATCCCAGGAAAAACCACAGAGTGCCACGTGGCCTGCTGACGTCATCATGACATCATGCTGACGTCAGCACAGGGGCCACCGGGTGATGACGTCAGCAGTGGGCCCTGCTGACGTCATCGTTGACCGGTCAACGGTCAACGGTCAAGGGTCAGCGTTAGTGGGCCCCACACGTCAGCGCGTGGGTCCCAGCAGTCAGTGGGAGCCAGTCACCGACTGGTGGGCCCCCCGCGGTCAGTGCGGCGCGCGGCGCGGCTCGGCCATTGGGCCGAAACCGGCCATGGGCCAGGCGCGGCCCAAAATGGCGCGGCCCAGCTACCACGCGGCCTGGCCCAGGGATCCGCTGCGGCTGCGCAGCGATCCCGGGCGGCCAGCGCCGTGTGGCCCGCACAGCGCGAGCGCGGGGCGGCGCCGCGAGCGCGCCTGCCAGGCGTTCGGTGAAATGCCGCAATGGCAAGACCGAACGCCGGCGAGCGAACGCTCGGCGCGTTCCCGAGTCTGCGGGCGTCCATGTTCGTGTGTGCGTTTGCGCGTTCGCGTGCGCAAGCCAACGCGCCGTGCACGTGTGCGTGCGCGGGCGTGGCGAGGCGCTGCGACGCGGCTCGGCGGCCGAGGTGGCTCGCCGCGACGGCGAACCCGTGGAGCGGCGACTGCGCACGCCCACGGTCGCGTCCAAGGCCAAAAAGGCGCGGCTCTGGGCTCCTGCAAGCGGCACGACGCCCGGACAGAGGGGGTAGGGGGTGTCCTAGGGCGGCGGCGCGCTAAGGTGGCTCACGGCGACCCGCCGGAGCAGAGCAAGGCATGGCGAGGCAGGGGGCTCACCTAGGGCTCGAAAAAGACGGCTTGGCGACGCAGGAAGCTTGACGGGGCGGTGGCGAGTCGAGGTGGTAGGCGCGAAGTCGAGGTACGGCTTGTGGTCGTCTTCTTCGTCTCCGGCGGCGGCGTGGACGTCGGTGCGCAGCTTCCTCGTTGGCGTGGCTCGGTGCCCCTCCTTGTCCCGCGAGGTTCGCCTTGGCTCGAGGCACGGCAAGGCACCTCCTTGCCGCGAGCCTCTCCCTTCTCCTCCTCCTTCTTCCCTTCCCCCTCTTCTTCTCCTCTTCCGGTGGCGGCGGTGGAAAGGGGAAATCCCCAATTTGTCGGCTAGGGTTTCAATTGAGGGCGCCTAGGGTTTAAATAGGGTATTTGCTAGGGTTTGAGGTGGTTCCCGGGTGGTTGGTAGGGCGAGCGGCGGGGATCCTCGGCGTCCGCGCTGGTGGACACGCGGCGAGCATCTAGGTGTGTTGCGGCTAGGGTTTTGAGGGCAAAAGGGGGCTCACGGGTGCGCGGGGTAGGTAGGGCGCGAGGGCGGCTTCTAGAGGCTTCCGCGGCGCGGCTGGCAGCGCGGGCGAACGGCCGGCGACAGGGTCATGCGAATCGCGTGACCCTGTCGCGAGGTTGAAGGGAAAGCTGACGGGTGGGGCCAGCCTGTTAGCGAGAGAGAGAGAAAGAGGCAGCGCGCGCGGGGGGGAGAAAGAGGCGGCCTGACAGGTGGGTCCAGAGCGGCAGAGAGAGAGAGATGGCGCGGCGCTGCTCGGCTCGGCGCCGACAGGTGGGTCCCACCTGTCAGCGAGAGCGAGCGCGCGAGCGCGACTGGGCCGGCGGCCTGCTGGGCTTGCGGCGCGAGAGAGAAAGAGAGAGAGAGAGGGAAAGAGAGAAGTGGGCTGGGCCGGTTTCAGGGTTAGGTTTAGTTAGAGCCCAAGTTAGTTTTAGGTTTAGAATTTGAATTTAAATTCAAATTCAAACCCCACACAAAGATCCAAATAAAACCAAAGGAAGATTCAAATGCCACTCTAGCATTAGCAAGGTCCTTAGGCTATAAATTCACTTTTTCTAGGAATTTTTGAGGGGAGAGAAGAAGACAACCTTATGGTAAGCCAAATTTTTTTCAAGCACACAAAAGTTTCAAAAATTTTCACAATTTTGAAAATAGTGGACTGTTACACGGTCGTCGGACACGCCCATGAGAACCTTTGCAAAAAGTCTTCTAGACGGGACTCGATCTCGTTCGGTGGGGGTCGAGGGCTCGACGCTCCCCCTCGTAGGGTCCCTCAGTCTAGATGCTCTTGCCCAGCCTCAAAACTCGCCTGACGGGTCTTCTCGATCACGTCGGTTCGAGGCTTCCTCTCGTGGGTACCGTCAAGCGTCACTAACTCGGTCAATCTGGGGTGCCTAGGGAACCCTCGATGGGCCAGGGCTCGAACCCCTGATTAGTAAGATGGTGACTTCTTCCATTCGAGGGGGAGGCTTCCGAGTTTTTCCTCCACGTGTCCCGCTCCGCTCGGGGTAATGATGGCAGTCGTAGAGTTTATGGACGCCGTGGAGGAAGATGCGCTCGCCTTTTTAGGCGGCGCGCGGGACGTGGCCTGGGTGAGCGACCGCACGACTGCGGTGCCTGGCCTCCTTGATTACCGTGGTGTGGTTAATGCGCCCCGCGGCGTTACACCTTTCGGGCCCATCCGTCGGTCTCGTTTCGGCGGGCGGGTATCTCGCCCCACGTTTCTGCGTCTCGCGGGTATAAATAGTGCATTAGGGCGGCCGTTGATGTGGTACGTCCTCATTGCCTTTGTTTGCTCCTGTTCTTCTTCTTCGTCTTGCTGTTCTTGCTGCCACCATGGTTCAGGTACAACTCGTGGATCCCGCGCCATGGAAGCCATCGTCGGCGACCACCCACTATTTAGAGAGCTTAGTGGTGTCCGGGGAGTTGCCTCCGAACGTTGACGGCGAGCCGGCGGTTTGGATCTCGCCGGGGAGTGCTGCAGAGCCGAACCCCCCAAGAGGCTATGTCGTTAGCCTCGCTCGTCTCCATGAGCGGGGCTTCGGCATGCCTGCGAGCCGCTTCTTGAGGGCGCTGTGTTACCACTATAAAGTGGAGCTGCACAACTTCTCCCCCAACTCGATCTTCCAGGCAGCGGTGTTCGTCGCCGTGTGCGAGGGCTACCTGGGAATCGAGCCTCACTGGGACCTGTGGCGGCATCTCTTCCGCGGCGATTTCCATACGGAGAGCGTCACCAAGGGTGTCCGTCGCCCTGTTCGTGCTGGCGGCCAGGTGCTACTTGTACGGGAGCCCCGGAGGAATTTGTACATCCCTTGTTCCATGGTTACCAACAACCAAGATTGGGACAGGGGGTGGTTCTACCTTCGCAACGACCGTTACCACCTCCCGGCGTACACTGGGAGGATTTTGACAGAGAAGCCCGACATTTGGGGCTACAGGGTGTCACCGCCAGATCGTCAGCAGAAGCTTGGCCCCTTCGTCGAGGCCCTTCAGCGTCTTGCAAGGCACGGCCTTACCGCCGGTGGCATCCTTGCGAACTTCCACCAGCGGCGGGTGCTTCCTCTTATGGAGAGGAGGCTCCTGCTGTCGGAGATGGTTCGAGGGGCCAACACCGAGGGCGTGGTGATGGCGTTGAAGTTGCCCTTCAGCTCGCGTGGCGTGCCGTCGACTGCATGTCGGGAAACCCATGGGCGGTGCCCATGAGGCCCGAAGACGGATACCTGAGCTTTGTAAGTGTGCTTCTTCGACATCAGTAGTGTTTGTCGTCTGGGTTTTGATCGCCGTATATTGATGTTGCGGTTGTATTCGTAGGGGCTCTCCCGCGGCCACTCCTGCCGGCCTCCTGTTCGAGAGGACCGAGCTGCCAACCGTGCTCACGCCAATGAGGCGAAGCGGAAAAAGGACCAGAAGGACAAGAGGCGAAGGCGGAGGGAGCAGAAGAAAAGGAGGCATGAGGAGGAGAACCGGGATAGGCAAAGGCAAGGCCTCTCGCCCCTCCCGACGCCCGAAAGCTCCCCCGGCCATGAGGATGAGGACTCCGACGACTGGGCTTTTGCGGCGAGAAGTCCGTCCCCGCTCGAAGATCCTCTGATTCCGGTGCCTTGTCATCGCGAAACTTCTTCTGCCGACGTGGCGAGTCAGGAGGTTTCAGGTTCCGCCGTTCCAGAGGGAACACGCGCGGAGCCTAGCACCTCGGGGGTTCACGCCCCTGAGGTACCCATTGCGCTCGCCGAAGTCGAGGGCCATGGCGAGCGGCGTGCCACGGCCCGGGTCGTGGATGACGTCGGTGACGACGCCCTTGAGGTATCCGTTGCGCTCGCCGAAGTCGCGAGCGGCACGCCACGGCCCAGGTCGTGGATGACGTCGGTGACGTCGCCCCATCTTCGGGAGCTGCCGACGTGGTGCTCGATGTTGCACGCGACGGCACCCTCGAGGATCCCGCGGGGCAGGAACGTGCGTCTGGCGAAGAGCGTGGCGCCGTGCTTGCCCTCGAGGATCCTCCAAGGGAAAGGCCGGCAACCACCGAGGCGGGAGAAACCGCGCTCGAGGGTCGTCGTGGTGATGAGCCTCGCGAAGAGACTCATGCCGTGGGGGCCGAAGTTTTACCGGGGGGCGTCGTGGTTCCGCGTGGCGCCCCTGGCTTGGTTCTATCGCGAAAGCGGAAGCTGCCCATTGTTCGGTGAGTTCCTTTAGCCGATCAGTTGCTCGTCGAGGCTCGATATCTTGAATCATCCCCGTATACTTGTCTTTGTATTGCGTAGCCGTGCCGGCGGGCGGGTTCCCCTTTCTCTTGGCCCGACCAAGGCTCTCAAGATCGGGGCGAGCTCGTCGCCTCACTCGTCCTCACAGCTCCTGGGACCCAACAACGAGTTGGTGTAGGACTTCGTCGCCTTCTTTGACGCTAAGGGGGCATTGGAGGACGGCCAGCGGTCGTTGGAGGAACCGCCTCGCCTCCTCGAGGGGGTGGGCCTATGCTCCTAGAGGGGGCACCACGTACCCTCGAGGGGGGTATGGAGGTGTGCCGTGAGGTTAGCCCGGCTTGCGTCGGTGAGCCTTCGGCTGTGGGGGCGGCTCGGGCTATCGAGGCGCCCCCCACACAGCCGGAGGGTGCCGAGATCGCGGACCCGGCGCGTTCTGGCGATGCGCCACCTGCTTCGCGCGGGGAGGTTGACGCCGTGCCAGCCGTTCCGCCCGAGGATACGACAACTGCCATGGCAAGTGGGGGGTCCATCCTAGCTGGTGGAGGCGGATTCCCCCTCCTACCGGAGTTGGCGGAGGCCTTCCAAGTGCGGGTCGCCAACCTGCAGGAGCGCGAGGGTGGCGAGGCGGTGCCACTAGGCCTGGTTCAGTTTGGTGCGGGTGGCACAGTGGGCGAGTTCGGCGGGAGGTGTGTTCGTGTTGACGAGCACGGTGCGCCCGTCCACTGGCAGTCGTACGCCGGTCTTCCCCAGCCATTTGTCTGCGACGCCGAGGCGGAGGAGCAGCTGTGGAAGGTTCAGTTGGAGCGCGGCCGGGCGGTCGTCAATGCACTGAATGACACCCTTTGTTTCCATCAGGACGTCGGCAAGGTTCAGCAGGTTAGACCCGCCCTTGCCCGTTGTCCACGTAGATGCTTCTTAGCCCTTTGGCTTTTGTTGTGATGACCATTTCCCCCTTTCGCGTGCAGGAGCTCCGCAAGGAGGCGTATATGAAGAATGATCAGATTGCTGCCTTGCTCACAGACATCCGTACCTTGGAGGGAAAGGTGGAGGCTCGAGATCACCAACTGACCGATCTTGCGGCTGCCCGGGACCGTGCACTCGACGAAAGCCGGAAGAAAGGCGAGGTCATCACTTGTCTAGACGACTCGGTCCGGTCCCTGCACGGCGAGCTTGCTACCGTCAACACTCGGTTGGAGCGGGAGCGTGTTGCGCATGCGGCCGTCAAGTCGTCGTTGGAGCAAGAGAGGCGCTTGCTGGTGGAGGCTCGAGATCAGCTTGAGCAGGAACAGTCGGCTCGAGAGGAGTCCGAATCTCGGGCCCGGGAGCAGGAGAAGGCGCTCGAGGCAGCCAGGGGTCAGGTCGAGGTCTTCCAGAAGGAAGTCGAGGGTGAGCTTGCTTGCCTACACCCAGTTTTCCGCCTAGCTTCTTTTTCTGACGTTCCTTTGTTGGTGCAGAGCTGAGGCAGGCTCTCAAGGCCGAGACGGACTCGAGGGAGGCTCTTCAGGTGGCTCACGCGGAGACCCAACGTGAGCTGGATGATCTGGGGCAAGCCGTGCTAGCTGCCTGCAACGAGATCGCTGGAGCCTACGCGCAGTTCGGCTGCTCCCTAGGCAGTCGTCTCCAGGCGCTTGGGGGGCATGTCACCTCGCGTGTGAAGGACGCCCTGCTGGTGGGTATCCGGAAGGCGCTCGGAGTAGTGAAGACCCACTACCAAGCGGATCTCTCGAAGCTTGCCGCCGGGTACGTCGTTGCTGACGACCTTGACGACGAATGGGCAATGGCTGCCATCAACGAAGCCGATGCTGCCGCGGACGAGACGGCACGGGTGTTGGCCGGCTGCTTCGAGAGCGTCCTTTTTCCCAGCGAGGATGACGGCGGCTGGGATGACTTGAGCGGTGGGGGCGATCCCTAAAAGGTCTCGGGTCATGGAGCCCGAGTGTAAATAGTAGTTTTTAGAGATTTATCTTTTTCATTTGCTGGATATGAACAATTTCGTTAGACCATGAGCATGGCTTCCGATTTGCCCTTTGGGTTCTTCGTCGTGATCACCTAGTTGGTGCTGGCTTTAGGATCGTTCACGGAAAGCTTAGGCATTGGGGGACTTAGCGTTTTTCGTATCCCTTTCGAGGGAGTTGGTACGCGATCCGTGCCCCCTGCCGTAGCCGTTCGCGCGCCTAATGCCGCTTTCCGGAGGCGGTCGCGAGTGAGAAGTGCATGTGTTTTGCGTAGAAAAAGAAATCGAAAAAGCGATCGACTTTTTTGGGGTTTTATCCCCGTGCTAGCCCCCAAGGGAGGGATGATCCTACCAAGGGTAGGATTGTCCTTTCCTCAGGTCGAGGCTAACCTCATAGGAGAATTTATTCAAGTCAAAAAAAATGTACAAAGATCTGAGGGCTCGAGGGCCGCTCTAAGGGTAGAAGCGACGTAGCTGTTGTATGTTCCAAGCGTTTGCTAGGATCTGCCCTTCTTCGTTCGCGAGCTTGTATGTTCCGGGCTTGAGCACCTCGGCGATGATGTACGGGCCTTCCCATGGGGGCGTGAGCTTGTGTCGTCCTCTGTTGTCCTGCCAAAGCCTCAAGACGAGGTCTCCCTTGTTGAGGTCTCAACGCCAGACCTTTCGAGCTTGATGCCATCGCAGGTTTTGTTGATATCTTGCGGAATGAAACAGGGCTACGTCTCGTGCTTCGTCCACTTGGTCCAACGAGTCTTCCCGCACCTGCTCGTTCTTGATAAGCCTTGAGTCTTGGGGGCCCATATTCCAGATCTGTGGGGAGGATCGCTTCTGCCCCATAGACGAGGAAGTAGGGGGTGAACCCTGTCGCTCTGCTCGGGGTCGTTCTTAGGCTCCAGATCACGGATGGCAACTCTTGTACCCACTTACGGCCGAATTTTTTCAGCCTGTTGTGGATTCTTGGCTTGAGGCCTTGCAGGATCATGCCGTTGGCACGCTCTACCAGGCCATTCGTCTGTGGGTGCGCCACTGCCGACCAATCCACCCAGATGTGGTAATTGTCGTAGAACTCCAGGAACTTCTTGCCCATGAACTGTGTGCTGTTGTCGGTGATGATGGAGTTTGGAACCCCGAACCTGTGGACGATGTCGGTGAAGAAGAGCACCGCTTACTCGGATTTAATCCTGTTGATGGGTCGAGCCTCAATCCACTTTGAGAACTTGTCGATGGCCACCAATAGGTGAGTGAAGCCCCCAGGCGCCTTTGTCATCGGTCCGACTAGGTCCAGTCCCCACACGGCGAAGGGCCATGTGATGGGTATGGATTGAAGCGCGTGGGCCGGAAGATGCGTCTTGCGCGCGTAGAATTGACATCCTTCGCACGTTCGAACCACCTCCATGGCGTCGGCCACAGCGGTGGGCTAGTAGAAGCCTTGCCGGAAGGCGTTATCTACTAAGGTGCGTGGGGCAGCATGGTGCCCGCAGACACCCGCGTGGATAACCCTTCCTTCGGGAATCGGAATGCATCGTTGTAAGACTCCCGAAGCTCCTTGCCTGTATAACTCCCCCTCGATAATGAGGAAGCGTTTGGCCCTTCGGGCAATGCGCCTTTCCTCCGTGCGATCAGGGGGCAAGGTGCCTTGCTCGAGCCAGTCTAGATATGGAGTCCGCCAGTCTTGAGAGGTTGGGGCTTCGTCGACTTCCATGACTTCGGCTTCGTCTCCCGAGCAGGCCTCGTAGCCTATGGGCTCATCCTCTTCCGTCGAGGGGTCTATGTCCATGGGTTCAAGGGTGGAGCCTCGGGCGTCTGTTGTCTTTGAGGCCTTGGTGTGAGGGGCAATGACAATTGAAGGCTTGTTGTTGTCTTTTGCGAACACGTTCGGGGGAACGGTAGTTCGTCCCGACGCGATCTTGGCCAGCTCGTCAGCCTCCTCATTGTATCTTCGGGTGATATGGTGGAGCTCGAGGCCCTTGAATTTGTCCTCGAGGCTACGCACCGCCTCGCAATAGGCTGCCATTTTTTCGTCGTGACAGCTTGATTCCTTCATTACCTGGTCGACGACTAGCTGGGAATCGCCACGAATGTCCAGTCGATTGATGCCGATCTCGAGGGCGATGCGCAATCCCGCGAGCAGCGCTTCATACTCCGCCATGTTGTTGGACGCAGGGAAATTGAGGAGCACGACGTACCGAAGGTGTTCCCCGTGGGTGAGACAAAGAGCAGACCGGCGCCCGCGCCTGTTTTCATCACGGACCCGTCGAAGTACATCTCCCAGCAGTCGACGCTGGCCTTCGAGGAAGGGAGCTGAGTGTCTGTCCATTCAGCCACGAAGTCGGCCAGGATCTAGGACTTGATGGCCTTTCTTGGTGCGTAAGTGAGGGTTTCCCCCATCAACTCCATCGACCATTTCGAAATTCGATCGGAGACTTCGCGGTTTTGTATGATCTCGCCCAAGGGGAAAGATGATACAACGGTCACTGGGTGCGCTTCGAAGTAGTGTCGTAGTTTGCACCGAGCCAACACGATGGCGTAGATCAGCTTCTGGATGTGGGGATACCTTGTCTTGGTCTCGGCGAAGACCTCGCTGACGTAGTATGCTGGTCGTTGAACGGGTAACGAGTGCCCTTCCTCGGTCCTTTCTACTATGATCACAGCGCTGACAACCTGAGTGGTTGCAGCGACGTAGAGAAAGAGAGTTTCGCCTTCCCCTGGCGAGGTGAGGACCGGCACACTCGTTAGCGCCATCTTGAGTCGGTCTAAGGCTTCCTGAGCCTCCGCAGTCCAGGTGAAGCACTCAGACTTTCTCAAGAGTCGGTACAGAGGGAGCCCTTTCTCTCCTAACCGTGAGATGAAGCGGCTCAAGGATGCGAGACACCCCATCACCTTCTGTACCCCCTTCAGGTCTCGAATCGGCTCCATCTGTTGGATTACCGCAACCTTCTCGGGGTTGGGCTCGATACCTCGCTGGGAGACGACGAAACCCAAAAGCATGCCTCGAGGCACGCCAAAGACGCACTTTTTGGGGTTGAGCTTGACCCCATGCGCCCTGAGACAGTCGAACACGATTTTAAGATCGTGCACCAGGTCGTCCGCCTTCCTGGTTTTGACAATGATGTCATCGACGTATGCTTCTACGATACGACCTATATGATCACCGAAAACGTGGAGCATACAGCACTGATACGTGGCCCCGACGTTTTGAAGGCCGAAGGGCATCGTAACGTAGCAGTACATGCCAAAGGGGGTGATAAAGGAAGTCGCGAGTTGATCAGACTCCTTCATCTTGATCTGGTGATAGCCGGAGTAGGCGTCAAGGAAACACAAGAGTTCACATCCCGAAGTGGAATCTACTATCTGGTCTATGCGTGGTAAGGGAAAAGGGACCTTTGGACATGCTTTATTCAAGCTAGTGTAGTCTACACACATTCTCCATTTCCCATTTTTCTTTTTCACTAGTACAGGATTAGCTAGCCACTCGGGATGGAAGACTTCCTTGATGAACCTGGCCTCCAGTAGTTTGCGCACCTCCTCGCCAATGGCTCGCCGCTTGACTTCATCGAATCGGCGTAGCCGCTGCTTGACCAGCTTGGAGTGTGGGCGGATGTCAAGGGAGTGCTCGGCGACCTCCCTCGGAATGCCTGGCATGTCCAAGGGGCTCCACACAAAGATGTCGGCGTAGGCGCGGAGACAGTCGACGTGCACCACCTCTTATTTGTTGCTGTGGGCGGAACTGACCGTCAACACCTTGATGTCATTGCCGTCGGGGTTGAGCGGGATCGTCTTGGTGTTCTCGGCGGGCGCGAAGCTCCCGTCCTGGCGCTCGTTAGCGTCAGGGGGCATGTTGGCGATTGCTTCTAGGTCCGCCACGAGGGACTCATCAAGGGCTAGGGCCTCGGCCAGCTCAATGCTCTCGACATCGCACTCGTAGGCGTGTTCGACCGTTGGGCCAATGGTGATAATTCCGTTAGGCCCTGGCATCTTCATCTTCAGGTAAGTGTAATTTGGAACGGCCATGAACTTGGCGTAGCATGGCCTTCCCAAAATGGCGTGGTAAGCCCCCTTAAAACCTACAACCTCAAAGGTGAGCACCTCCTTGTGGAAGTTGGTCGGGGTGCCGAAGCAAATGGGCAAGTCGATCTGCCCAAGGGGTTGCAACGCTTTCCGGGCGCGACGCCGTGAAACGATTACTTGTTCAGCCGCAACTCCTTGGTGTTGATCCCCATGAGCTCCAAGGTTGGAGCGTACATGATGTTGAGGCTGTTGCCCCTGTCCATGAGTACTTTGGAGAAGCGTGTGTTGCCAATGACGGGATCGACAATGAGGGGATACTGCCCGGGGTTTGGTATGTGGTTGGGGTGGTCCTCGCGGCCGAACGATATGGTCTTTGAGGACCAGTCGAGGTATGACAGGGTTGCTGGCTGGACCAACATGACCTCCCGACGCTCTCGACGCCGCTGCCGGGAGGTCATGTTCGCCGTGGGGCCACCCACGATGAAGAACACGTGTTCTACCTCGGGGTAGCCATCGTCGTCCTTGTCCCCGGCTTCCTTTCTCGAGCCGCCATCCTTTCGGGGGATGCGGTTGTAGTACTTCCGTAGCATCTCACACTGCTCGAGGGTGTGAGTGACTGCGGTCTTGTGGTATGGGCACGGTTTTTTGAGGAGATCATCGAAAACCCCTCCTCCACGTGGGGGGCCTCGGGGTCCCTTGTGATTGGGGTCTACCGCGAGAGCCTCATCGTCGTTGCCACCTTTTTCACGTGGAGCTTGAGCCTTCTTCCCCTTCTTACCGTGCTTCTGCTTCTTTGAGGAGTTCTTGGCCTTGCTGCCCTCCGCAGGTTCTTCTTCGGGGCGCTTTCCTTTTTTTCCATTGAAGATGGCATTGGCCGCCTCCTCTACCGAAGCATACTTGGAAGCTACCTCAAACAGTCGGTTTGCGTCGGGGAGAGGATTTCTCCCCAACTTGCATACCAAGCTGTAACAGGTGGTGCTCTCAAGGAAGGAGTGGATGATCTGGTGATCGGTGAGGTTGGGGAGCTCGGTGCAACGCTTGGAGAAGCGCCGGATGAAATCCCTCAAAGATTCACCGGGTTTTTGGTTGCACCCTCAAAGGTCCCACGTATTCCAAGTCGTACGTACATGCCCTAGAAATTTCCCACGAAGGTCTCAACCAGGTCGTTCCAATCGTGGATTCGATTGGGAGGCAAGTGCTCGAGCCATGTTCGCGTGGAATCTGCCAAGTGAAGGGGCAGGTTGCGAATGATAATGGCGCCATCTGTCGCACCGCCGAGCTGGCATGCCAGACGGTAATCGTTCAGCCATACCCTAGGGTCTGTTTCCCCAGAGTACTTGGTGATGGTGGTCGGCTGCCGGAAACATGAGGGGATTGGGGCGGTGCGGATGATGCGACTAAACACACGCGTTACCGTTGGTTCCGGCGGCCCATCCTGATCATCGTTACGACCGTCGCGTTGAGGTTGGCGGGTCTAGGCCTCCTCCCGCCGCCTCATCTGGTTCAGGACGTTCCGGGCGTCACCATCATCCAAGATGCCTCGAGCGTCCCGGAGACATGATCTCATGGGTACTCGTGCGGGGAGCGGTTCTGCTTCCGGCGTGCGTGGCTCGTCCGTGCGACATCGCGCAGCATCCTGATGGGAGTTGCCTTGGTACCGTGCACGCATGTCATCGTTCGGCGGAGGTGAGCGCACCGATGATTCCCCTCCACGTTCGCCCCTCGAGGCCGAGGGGCGTCGAAGGTGGGAAACCGAACTTTCGGCTTGCTGACGTGCAGCGTTCTCGACCAGCTTCTGAGCCTCGAGGTGGAGTTTTCGCCCTTCGGGGGTGGCTGGTTCTGGCATGGCCCAGAGTAGGGCAGCCGCCATGATGAGCTTTTGGCTCGTTCTCGGCACCAGATCATCATTCTTGTCTTCTGCGAGGATGCGCGCGCGCGCGACTCGCCCTACGTGTCGTGCATCTGCATCGCGACCATCATCTTGGTCGGCTGGACCGTGGTTAGAGTGTGGCGGAGGCAAGGCATTCCCGCCCCCTAAATGGGGGTGGGCAGCCCGCGGCTGGTGACGCGGGTGTGGCTCGCTCTCGGAAAGCGACTGCTCCTGCTCGTCCGAGGGTTGTGCGCCTACTGGATCTTTGGCGCGACCTTCATTGTCTTCTTCGTCACTAACTTCGTTGTTAATGACGAAGCACTCCCGTGTGGGATCGTAGTCGTCGTCGGAGTCGTGGAGCAGGTGAGGCAGTAGTCTGCCGCAGCTTGGAAGGCAGCGAAAGCACTACGATCCTGAAGGCCAGAATAATCCCACTCAGGATGTTCTGACCCGGGAATGTGCTCCTCCTCTGACTCCGAATAGGAGTTGTCGGGGGCGACGTTGTTTCGTCTTGGTACCCAGCGGTAGCCGGGTTGACGGTTTTGTGCACCCTAGCCTATTCTTGCGAATGAGGCGTGGACAGCAGCGGCGTTGTCAAGCTCGTAAGGGAAACGCGGCGTTGGAGCGGGTCGCTCCACGCTCGTCGGGAGTGAAGAGTAAGCTTCTATAGCCGAGATAGAGTGATGTGGCATATCTCCCTCCCTTGCAGGTGGGGCGTGGTTGGCATTGGCCGCCCGTCTGGCGGCGCGTGCCCGCCGATTGCGTGGTCCCGGGCGTCTCCTTCGTCGAGGAGCCGCTGTTGGTGGTGGCTCTTGACGGCCGTCGGATCCTTCTGGGAGGATGCGCATGAGGTAGCCATTGCCAGTCGCTTGGAAACGGAGGCTTCCGAACCGGATCTCGTATCCCGCTGGGAGCGGGTCGCTTGATCCCATCGGGAAACGTCTCCGGTCGAAACCCGCCATCGGGATTGAGGCAAAAGTTGTGCGACACGTGTCCCCCTACCTGGCGCGCCAACTGTCGGTGCCTGATTTGGTCACATCGGCACTAACTAGTGATTGCATCGCTAACTTTGTATGGGATGGCGGATTGGATCGATCAATCTCTTGACACGAGGGTTTTATCCTGGTTCCGGCCGTGAGGCCGTACGTCCAGCCGTGGTGCGTAGCACCGGATTTCGTGTTGCTTGTAGTAGGGGGGTTACAAGCAAGGTGGGAGAGGGAGTTGAACTCCCAAGTCCCGGTGATATGTGCGGGTGGAGCGTATTCGTGTTGGACTACCAATCGCCTCTCTTCTGACGTGCTGGGCTCCCTCCCCTTTTATAGCTTTAAGGAAGAGGAAAACCGTACAAAGAGATCGTGGTGAACATGCTATTTTGCACACTGTGGCGCCATGTCGTGCACTGTGCTGGCGGGAATCGCGCCTTCCAACTCTAGCTGACGGCATGAACATCGCCACCGCTGACTTCTTGTTAGCCCGTCATTGCTTCAAGGGGTGTTGATCAAGGGTGGATGCGGCGTCGTGTCTTTTCGTCATTCCTCGGAGGACCTTTTTCGAGGCCCTGCGTCGTGATCCAAGGGAAGACTGGTCGTGGAGTTGTTGATGTCGTGGTACGGCCTGTCACCGGCCTAGTCCGCACAGGACCTAGCTCAGGGGCACAGTGTCTGGCTCAGTTGGAGGCGACCGGTGTCCTATCCGAGGCATGGCGAAGCGGAGTGTGCGGTCATGTCCCGTATTTATTGCGTTCGGGGTAGAGTCTTCGAGGCCGGCTCGGGGGGTCTCGACTGTAGGGGGAGGGTCGACCGTGACGGAACCTTGTTCGAGGGCAAAGGATACCTTCGAACGAGACGGAGATTCTAGTTCGAGGGCATGGGGTGCCCTCGAACGAGATGGAGATTCCTCTCTTCGCGGCGCCGACGTAATAGGCCTTTCTCGGGCCGCCGCGCCTTTGGGCTTCCCCCTGTGGCCTTCTCGCCGGGCCAGCTTGGGCCGTAATTTGGGGTACCCCGTAGTTTGGTACCCGACACCCTGAAAATTGCTTCTACAACATTCTCTTACTCCTTCCAACATAGAATCAGAATATCCACCATGCTCTAATCACTAGAGGAAAAACGCACATTCGTCCCCTTCCATTCAGTACCGGTTGCTTACCAACCGGTACTAAGGCCCATTTAGTACCGGTTGGTAAGCACAGTACCCCCCGAGTCTCATTTAGTACCGGCTCGTAACACGGCCCGGTACTAAATGGTGGCATTCAGTACCGGTTGGTGTTACGAGCCGGTACTGAATGGTCTAGGGGGGTTCCCGAGGCCCCTTTTGCATTCAGAACCGGTTGGTAACACCAACCGGTACTAAATGCCACCATTCTGTACCGGTAAGTGTTACCAACCAGTGCAGAATGCACCACCCAGGGTTACTTTAAAAGGATAGCATCCTTCTCTCAACCACAAGTGCTCTATAGGTGGGATGGTTAAGGAGGAATCGCGCGAGGGAGGAGGTCGTGAGTTCGAGTCCCACGGACCGCGTACGCGCATTTACGCGTGAAAAATCGTGTGACTTGTGCGGGGCCCCCCAGTGAGTTCAATTTTTTTTCAATTTTTTTACGCTCAAAATCATTTGGTACGGGTTGGTATTACCAACCGGTATAGATCGGCGCCCATCGGTACCGGTTGTAACAACCGGTACCGATGGGCATGCCCATCAGTACCGGATTGCCAGTACCGGTTGCATAAGTGGCACCGATATGTGCCTAGCAACCGGTACTGGGGGCTTGTTTTCTGCTAGTGAATGTTATTAGGAGTAATCTTCCATATTAGAGGCGTATTTTTAGTGTTAGGGGAGTGCCATTTTTTTAAGAAGTAATTCTTAGTACTACTATTGCTACAAGAGTGCTTTTAAATCTTACAGGTTTTTAAATTTGATTATTACTTCTTTATTAAGAAAAAAATACTCCTTGCTCCCACGGCTAAATATTTCGTGGCAAAAATAGTCATTGACCATATTACTCTTACAGTATTACTTCTTCTGTATATAAGATACTCAAATAAGTATTTATTTCAATAAAAAATGTCGTTCTTGCTATACAAATTTACAGCTTGTCCGGGATGAGGAGTATGTTCTGCAGAATTACTTCCCTCTGCATGTCTAATTACGTCTTTGCAGAGTGGGTAAATGTATACAAAATTGTTCCCTTTACTCATTCTCTGGTTTAGGCATTATTATAGAGAGATGAAATTTTCAAATATAGGGTAGTTTTCACAGTGAGCCACTTGAACATCCTGTAGAAAACATACATGAAGATTAGCTTTGTTGTAACCGACTAGCTCATACCTGAAAAAAAATGAGGCAGGAGCAATACCTTTCACACAGAGTATATAACAGTACGTAATTTTTAAACGAAAAGAAGTAATATCTACAACATGGGAGATTCAAATGTTGTAGAGACTCAATTGGATTGAAAATTACTTTAACATTATTTTTACTTCTCCCAACATTTAAATTTACTCATGGACCTGCTAAGATGTGACTTGCCCTGAAAATTACTTCTCTAATATTCTTTTACTCCTCTCAACATAAAAAGAAGTAAGTTCTGCTTGCTAATCACTGACGGATCGCATTGCATTTTCTAGAAAGATTAAAACAGGCTGCTTAGAAGAAACAGAAGTCGTTAGCATACTCTGATTAAGAAGAAAAAGGAATTAGTATTTCTAATATTTAAGAAACAAAAGTGATTGCATCAGTGATGCAAAGCATTAGCTGAAGGCTAACTGACAAGAGACTAGCATCCCGACAGTTCTGTACAAGGCACTAGCATGTTGAACTATTCTGTAAAAATTACTTCTCTAATCTATACATTCCTTCTCTCAACATTTAAAATTACTTCTGGGCATATGAAATACTCATCTCTAATGCTAGTAACACGAACAGTAATAAGCCTTCTTTTCATCATTTGTTTATGTTTGGTGTACTGTTCTAATTAAATGCTTTGTTTGCATAAATGTGTGGATGCTTGTGTGGTGATCAATGTGAGTAGTTGACGAGCCGTTCGAGTTCTCCGACGATCCCGTTCCCGAGGAGCAGGTGCAGCAGCAGTTCGTTGAGGAAGGCAAGTATAACACAGACAATTCTTGCTACCTATACACCATTTAATCATATATTCATATGCATGTGTCTAATATTGCTATACATTAAGGTTGTTCCTGGTCTTTATCTTATTCCTTGTTTACCTAGGTCATATGCATTAAGGTTAGTATTTGCTATGCGCTGCGAACAACATTTATTTAATTGTTAATATTGAATTAATGGTTCACTTCAATGATGATTAAAAGATGATTTTTAGCAACATGGTTTAGGGAGTTAGAACATGTGCTTCGTGCTTTGTTTTAGTGTCTCTTTAAGATAGGTCTAGGGAGTTAGAGCATGTGCTTTGTACTTTGTTCTAATGTCTCTCCGTAAGGTCCGGTTCTTAAAGCGGCAACCCAGGAACTTGTTCACCGCCGTTGGAACTATAATGACTCTGGTCTTGGATGATTAGCTTGTACGTATCTAGCTCACCAGTGGTTACCGAAAGGCGTATGTGGGAAGCATGGGTGAGAGTATAGTTTGATACATCAAGGACGGATTTATCCGTTGGCTATGTCTTGTTAGACAAAGTCTCGTGATTTAAGCGCTCAATGTATGGCAACTTCACACGTTGCGATGATTGCGCTCTCGCTCTGGAGGACATTGACCCCCTCACGTTGCGCCCTGAGCGTACATCAATCTCGATGCCTTGGGTTGTGCTGCCTATGTTCAACCAAAACGGCTATTGTGCTTGTTAGGGTGTTTTGTGAAAGTCCTCATAGCATAAGTTCTTTTGGATTTATGTGATCGGCGGGTAAAGGCGAAACCTCTGCAGAGTGTCAAATCTATCATGATAGTCGTGCTCACGGATACGAGCGGCCTGGATCTTTTTTTCTTAGAAGATGATGTTAGTGGTTGATGTTGGTATATTCAATAATTACTTATATATTACTATTGGGTTTATAATCGGGTTTCTACTCATTTGTAGTAATTTGGATGATAATAAAATGAAACAACTAAAAGTGCTAATGCAGTATAACCGTGTCAAAGCCTTTGTTCTCGCATAACCCATGTTATACTTGTTAAGTAAAATGGTTTACTTACACTTGCAACTATTCTACAAAATCCCAGATGGGTAACAGATGGAGGAGTGAATGATCAGTCGCTTGTTGAGTTTCCGGAGGATCTACCATACTTCTAGCTGTGTTCAACCAGTCGGTGTCACTTGAGGCTCTACTTAGTTAAGAACGTTTAATAATATTAAGACTTCCACTGTGTTATTTGTGTAAGACTATGTTTTGTATTAAACTCTGATGTAAACTATTTTATTCGAGCATTGTGTTATCTGTGTTCCATATTTGTAATCTATATGTGTTCTGTGGACATCCTGGCACACATATGGAAGCATTTGGATTTCTTGGAAATCTGG
Source organism: Digitaria exilis (assembly GCA_015342445.1). Classification (NCBI taxonomy): domain Eukaryota; kingdom Viridiplantae; phylum Streptophyta; class Magnoliopsida; order Poales; family Poaceae; genus Digitaria; species Digitaria exilis. The sequence continues at coordinate 842,976 of JACEFO010001915.1, read as the reverse complement.
GTGTTACAAATTTGGTATCAGAGCTGTGCTGACTGTAGGATCACAGAATAGATAGAACGGTCGATTAGATTTTGCTTAATCCTTGCTCTTTTATTATCTTCTAGCTTGAAGTTGAGTTTTTGGTTGAAAAATAGTGTTCTATCCTACCTCTGTCTATTGTGAAAAATCCTAACTTTCGTTTTCATGTTCTCCTTCATCTTTATGCTATAGATGGCTCGCACGAAACAGACACCCCGCAAAAGCACCTGTGGCTACCTTCCACCCCGCGTCACTGAATACCCATTGGTGGCATGCAACCCACATGCCTACATGTGTTCAACCAGTCGGTGTCCTATGGACTTGAGGCTCTACTAATTTAAGGTTATCATACTTTAGAAATCTATTTAATTTTTAAATAAAATAAATAAATTGACATAAATTTAATTTAAAATTAAATAAATTCGCAATCTTAAATATTTTTGTTCATACAACATTTTGAATTCTTATAAATCTACGTCGCTTGACTAATTCTTATTCTAAAATTAAAAAATATAGAATTTCAGATAATTGAAAGACAATAAAATAGAAATGTATATATTTTTTGAACATGCAAAAATAGTTTACAACACTTTATTTAATATACTCTACTATGTTGACTTTAATTAATAAATTCTTTACTTTATTTCTTACTAATTTAAGGTTATCATACTTTAGGAATCTATTTAATTTTTAAATAAAATACATAAATTGACAAAATTAAATAAATTGACAAAATCATAACTTCAGTTCATACATAATTAATACACTTGAGTTCATACATGCACCATTTTTCACTGGACTAATTCAACATTGATACTTTTCTTTTTAACTAAGACTCTGTCTTTATGATCGCGACGTAAGTACGGAGCATCCTCTTGAGACAATAGGATGGTGGGGTCAACATCAATTGAAAATAGAGGGAGGTCATTGATCTGATTAAATTCTTCTGAATTATCTGAAACGTCCTCTACTCCATCTTCCTCTTTCCAAATAGTACTATATGGTGTTTAGGTTGGTCTTTCTTAGGGCCCTTTTTCGGTTTGCTTGACATGTCCATCACATAGAAAACCTGATTGACATCCTTTGCTAGAATGAAAGGTTCATCTTTGTATCCAATCTTACTAAGGTCCACTGTTGTCATCCCATACTGGTCCACCAATACGCCTCCTTGAGCACGGTTCACCCATTGGCAACGAAATAAAGGGACCTTCAATAGAGGTTCATACTCCAATTCTCATATCTCTTCTATGATACCATAATATGTCTCTTTTGTTCCCTCAGTGTCTATTATTGCATCGATACGGACACACTGTTCTGGTTGATACTCTTTTGGTCTTGTTTCCTTGTATAATATATATTTCTGTTTATATCGTACCCTTGGTATAACAAGATGGTGAGAGATGGCCCCCTAGCTAACCATTGAAGTTGTAATTACCTTTATGGTGAGAGATGGTCACCCATAAGAAGTCTTCGGAGCCAAATAGTGAAATTATCTTTATGGAGACGTGTAATCCAAGCTTCACTCTTATCCGAGTTTGCTGACCGGATAATGTTCTTGTGCTGAAGCATATATGGAGCAACTAGTGATGAGTTCTGCAAAATTGTGAAGTTTGCTATGCACATATCAGACTCAAGGATGGTCAAACTAACTTTCTTCCCTAGTGTTCCCTATCCCTTCAGCCGCCCCTCGTGGCGTGACACGTGGTGTCCGATCGGACCAATGTCATCAAAAAAATTAACACAAAATTTCATGACCTCCTCTGTTGCATAGCCATTAGCAATGGATCCTTTTGGGCGAGAACGATTGCGAACGTACTTCTTTAAGACTGCCATGTATCTCTCAAAGGGGAACATATTGTGTAGATATACGGGACCCATGATCGAGATCTCTTTTACATGGTGAGTAAGGAGATGGGTCGTAATGTTGAAGAACGAAGGTGGGAAGATCATCTCAAAACTGACAAGACACTGGACCACGTCATGCTGCATCCTTTCAAAGTTTTCTTGGATCGATTATCTTCTGTGAGATTTCATTTAGGAACGCACATAGCTTTACGATTGCCAATCTTACATTCTCTGGTAGAGTACCCCTCAATACAACCGGAAGCAACTGTGTCAACAACACGTGGCAGTCATGGGACTTGAGATTTGCGAATTTCTTTTCTGGCATCTGTATTACGAGTACCCGAACAGGACCTTGAAACTGTTCAAGCAATCAAACATGCTCTTCTTCTCCTCTTTGCTAAGAGTGTAGCTGGCAGGATGTAAATAATGTTATCCAGTATCTCTCTTCTCTGGATGTAAGTCCTTTCATTGCCCCATATGTTTCAGGTCCCGACGTGCTTGTAGTGTATCTCTTCCTTTCTCATATACACCTAGGAAGCCAAGCAAGTTCACACAAACACATTTCGTCACGTGCATAACGTCAATTGCGTGGTGAACATCTAAGAATTCCCAATAGGGTAGCTCCCAAAAGATTGACTTTTTCTTCCACATGGGAGCGCGTCCTCGTTCCCTTTTGGGGTTGGTTTGCTACCAGGGCCCTTGCTATGGATGACATCAAAATCCTATAACATCGAGTGCACGCGTTTGCCATAACAGTGCAAAGGCTTTGAACATATTTCTTGCACCCCTTCAAAATGCTTTCCTTGCTTGCGTAACGGGTGATGAGTCAGAAGAAACCGATGATGACCTGTATATACATTATTTTTACAATATTTTAGGTAAATACTGCCTGTATCATCTAGGCAGTGGGTGCATGCCCGATATCCCTTATTGGACTGCCTGGAAAGATTACTGAGTGCAGGGCAATCGTTGATGGTTACGAAAAGCAATGTTCAGAGGTTGAAATCATCCTGTGTGTCTTTGTCCTACACAGTTACTCCTTTATTCCACAGGAGTAAAATATCATTAACCAACGGCCTTAGGTACACGTCAATATCATTCTCGGTTTGATTTGGACCTGGGATAAGCACCAACATCATGATGAACTTCCGCTTCAAACACATCCAGGGAGGAAGGTTCAAAATACTAAAGGTCACAGGCCATGTGCTATGACTACTGCTCTGGTTACCGAATAGTTAGGCATGAAACCGACAACAACAAGGTGTGCGTGGACTGTCCTTCGCTTGGAGTATTCCTTTTCATTTTTGCAATCTCTACATGGACAACAAATGAACCCCTTTGTTGACCGGTTGGCCTCTGCAGCATCAAGAAATGTAGCCAAACCAGTAACCCACGCACTGGTGCTTCGTTCACCGTACATCCAACGCCGGTGGAGAATGAAGTTACCAACCTTTTGAACAATTGGATGGGTGAAGTCTCCACAGATTTTTGAAAAAAATGGGCAACGTCTCCCTTAAGGCGCCATGGAGGTTGAAGAAGCTTGCTCTCGGGTAGGGGACTAGAGTGATGGCTGTCGGAGGAGGAAGACAACTTTTTATACAGAGTCATTTAGTACCGGCTGAAGCCTCCAGCCGGTACTAAATATTCTGCACCGGCTGGAGCCTTCAGCCGGTACTAAATGATTTTAGTGGTTGCCCCTAACACATGGGGTGTAAGTGGCCACCATTTAGTACCGGCTGGTGCCTCCAGCCGGATTAAATTGGTCCGGTGACGTCGACAGAGGCCTGTTTTGCACGTTAGTACTGGGTCAAAGTGTAACCGGTACTAACATGTCAGGGACGAATGCTCGATTCTTTGGTAGTGTAGATACATGCAGAAACTATATTGCCAATATATAGTTTTTGCAAATAAATTTTCATACGTATCTTCTTTTTTAATCGTATGTTACATGAAACAAAGTGGGCACAAAATAAACATTATTTTTGCATCGTTTTTAAATAAATAAAAAGATCCATTGTTTGCAGGGAAACCCCGAGCTCCTCACACATCGCAGGGTGGTGGCACGACCGCACGACACGATCACCTCAGGTCGTACAGCCATGGATGTGTATGCGGTATGCCTGTATGGAGCGTGCGCCTGGCGGGGTTCCCGTTAGCGAGGTGACTGTGCGGCTGTGGGCGGCGCTGTGCCAGGAAAGGGAGAGAGAGAGACAGGACTGGAAAGCCTGCGCAGCACGTGAAGCGCCGCTGCAGCGCAAGCGCAACCCGTAAACCCCACAACCTCTCCGATTGACAAGTGGGGCCCGCGATGCCTGGCCCCGTCTGCCATTTGCAAGAGGGAGACGGCTTCCCCGAGGCATTCCGCTGCTTCGGCTCCCGGTTTCGAAGAGAAGAGAGGGAAAAAGGAGGGACGCCGGACGCGAGAGCTGACAAGCCAAGAAACCGCCCGGCTTCCTTCTCCGTCGAGCTCCGGCCCGTGAATCCCGCGCCTCCCATAGCCGCCGCCAATGTGGTGGGGTGCTCCTCCCGCGTCACGGGCCTGAGCCGAGGAGCGGGCGGCTGGGGAGGGACGGGGCGGCCGGCCGGGTGGTGGGTGGCGGGTGCCTGCCTACTGCCTCGCTTCTCCTCAACCAGGGCGGGGTTGCGGGTGCGACGGTCATCGGGCTTCGTTCTTGGGAGGCGGGGCACAGGAGCAGGGGTTTTGGTGGTCGACTGCTTGGGGCACTCGGCTTTGGGTGGGTTTCTCACTTTGTCTTTACTTTACCCCCATTCTCTATTTAGTCTGTGGAAAAAATTGTTCTTTTTTTTTCATCTTAGATCCACCATTGTCGAATCTTTGTACTAATTTCTAGTTGGTTTTATGTCTAATGAGTAGAGGCAGGGGGTTGTCTACTTTGGACTTGTGGGAGTCTGGGTTGCTGATTGTAGGCGTCTCCTGAATCCTGAATCCTGATGCATCAACTCTAGGCTCCTACTCCTTAGAACGAGTTTTGCAGCAAGATGTTTGGACCATGGATTTTCAGACCCGGTCAGAATTAGCATGTAGTTTAGGATTTTGGCCCTTTCATTGCTCACTCGTGCAGTCCTGATCCATCATGCCTAGTGCTGTTATGCAAGGTTGCTCGCATCATTAGCCCTTTTCTCACCTATTTTACTGCTGCTAGTGCTAGATATGGTTGGGTGGGGTAGGGTCTGGACATTCTAGCCTCTTCAATCATGTGTGTCAGATAAATGCCCACAAAAGATGCTGCTGTGAGGAGGATATTTAGAAGTCTGTTTTCTCTCCCTGGCGTATAATCACGCCTGATGTATGCCTTTAACTTTGATGATCATTCATTTACTCTGCTGTCATTTTAAGCTTTGCACATTGAATCATTAGTGTACAACTCTGATATAGCAAAGCTCCTTTTTCGTCATTTGTATTAGGTGTGAGGTTATGTCTATGTTTGATGGTTTAATCCTTGTTCCTGGGTTCATTCAGTATATTGTTGAATTCTTTGTTTCAGTTAGTTCAGGTTCAGTTGGGCTTTGTAGACGGCTATCGTTTTTACATATAAATAAGGAGTAATGTACACAAAAACTTCATCTTTGAGCCAAAATCCTTTTGAGTGTTCTGTGTTTTGAGTTGATGAGGTGGGGGATCTTACAATATTCTGGGGCAATTAAAGATACTAAATAATAGAAAGCACTTAACATCATTTTTCTCTCTTTTTTTCCTTTCACAATCATGCATGCATGCCCTCTCATAGTCTATGCTTGTGATCTAGTGGTCTCCATATAGTCTTCCTGCACTGCATTGTCAATGGCATGCTGCAGTAGTTTATCGTTACTTTAATATGGTAGGCCCAATAGTTTTCTCCATCTTGTTATATTCATTATTTTTTTCTAGGGTTAGCGGAAGATTGATGGCATATTTGACCCATATAACCTTACAAATAAATATGATTGGAATGTGATTGACATTGATTTGTGGATTAAAGAATATGAATTGGTTTCATCATTGTGGCCATTAGAGAATGCCATGGGGTCATGATTACTCATTTTGCTAGATGGTAGGAGGGCCATCTATAGGCTAGGGAAACCACCAAGTTTATTGTGTTCTAAGCAGCACTGCATGCTCATACAACTTCTTGGTAGTTGCTTAGCAAAAAAACCTTTTTATTTTGGGATGTGTAATAATATTGAAGTGGTTTTGTCAGATACATGATCTGTTTAAAAATTTATCATTCCTTTTGTTAATATAACCTGTGAGAATAATATAGGTATTAAATTATTTTGGATGAATGGTTTTTTTCAATAACTTATTTGTTTTCTTATATTCAGATTTTGGTTCTTTAAATAAATGGATACTTCTCAAACTCTACCAGTTTCTGGAGTAGCTCAATTCGAGGTAATACTTAATCTTAATTTCATGGCTATTAGGGATCATCCACTAATTTAGTCACATAATTAATTCAGTTTCTCTTATAATGCTAAAGATTTTGTTCTTTGAAATTATTATCAAGATAATGTAACTTTTTTTAATTATGATTGAAACAACTTCTATTAGGTTAATGGTCAAAGATCTATAATGTTGCTTGACCCTACACTATTGGCGATGGAAAAACCATCTAAACTTTCTTACTATCTTGGAGCTGTAAAATCAGGAAGTCCACATAATAGACTAGAGGCATGCAAAGCAATTATTTTCAGATTCAATGATCTAGAAGGCACAAAAGTTCTGTATGACAAACTTAATCAAGTTGATCATCCAAGTGTGCTAAAGTCTATGGGATTAGCTAAAGGAGTTGGAGACTACAAGAATTATACATTTTTAGCTCTTACTCCATTTGATTCAACATTAGCACCCTATATTCAAAGGCATACTGGATGTGATCATAATGGAAGACTCACGGAAGAGTTCATTACTTTGGTTAGGTACGTTTTCTTTACTTTGATTAGGTACCACAATTCTTTAATAGTTAGTTTGTTATGTTTTTGTTTTAAAAATCTTAAAATCATTTGTTTGGTCGGAAAAGTGAAATGTGCATTGTATATTTCTTTAATTGATTTAGTTTATCATCAAGGCTATAGTCTGTATTTAATTGATAATAATATATGAGGTGCAAAAAGTCTTAAAATGATTTGTTTTAGTTAGTGAAGTGAAATGTGCATGATACACTGTTTTTAATCGATTTAGTTTTAAGAAGCCTACAATTAGTATTTTAATGATAGTAATGTATAAGGTTTTAATGTTAGTCCATCTCAACCTTTTTGCATTAAATAACTAGTATCACTTAGAATAAACGGAGGAAGTATGTCTAATTTGTACTACTTAAAATATAGCATGGTTAAGTATGTTAATTTGAAAAGAGTATTGTCAAATAATATATATTTATTTTTTTAGTGATATCATTGATGGTCTAGAAGAATTGCATGATTTGGGATACTGCTGTCCAGAACTTCAAGGCGATGATGTTGCAGTTATCAGACAATCTGGTTTGATAAATGCAAAAATTTGGAAATTTAAAAAATGTGATCCAGGTAAAAGTTATTCTTTGAGTTGATAAAAGTTTAATTCTAGTTTTTTTGTAATTTTCTTTTTTAGATTATTTTTATGTTCTTAGGAATGGAAGAGAAACAAAAGGATGAAGACTGGATTTATCTAGGGAGACTGATCGTTTCAGTATCATGTAGTAAGGAGGTGACAAATCTTATGAGAAAGATAATAAAAGGCACGGTAAAAGGGTAAGTAAAAGTTGGTATATAGCATACTTTTGTTTAAATACATGACACTTGTCTATTGTTAGAACGCATGTTCATGAATTCACCATGACATAAAATATTCTCGAATTCATGTAGCAAAAAAATTGGTGTTAACTTGTCATTTTACTGTTGAGGTCTTCCTTTTAAATATTTCATTTTTATGTGAGTAAACTCTTAAAAGTATGATTATTGTTTAAAGCCTCAACACTTGGTGCTAATAGAAGAATGATGCTAGTATATATTGAATTGGAAATAAACCATTGTCCCTTGAATGTTGCTCATTTTCCCTCAACATGTGAATCATAAATCATAAAGTGTGCAATCAAAGTCAGCATACCACACAAGAAAAATGCTCAGATTTAGTAAGCATGAGAAATGCCATGCCATTTAATTTTAGTGGATATAGTCAAGGAAAGAGTGACAGTGGCCATTTTCAAATTTGGTATGCTTTTAGGGGATTTGTTAAAACTGATTTGTGTATCTATTATTCCCTTTATATATAATTTCCTTTTGGCGTTTTCTGCAGAAAATCCATTATGAAAGAATGCGCATTATTGACTGTGAGGAAAAAATTTGAGAATGTTCTGGCGTTCAACCTACATATAACTATACGTTGTCCGCAAAATTCAAATGCAAGTCAAAATAAGAATGTGTTGAAAGCAAATGAGATATCTGCAGCTAGCTTGGAGGCACACTTGGACAGGTGGTTGTCTTGGACAACACCTGCATGGACACAAGCGCGAGGATTACCAATTTCAACAAAAACATTAAGAGGATTTGTAAATCAGCTAAGGATTTTCTTTGAGCATGAGATATTTTATATTCCTGAGGTATAACTTGAAACATCACCATAGCCACATAGCCAGGTTCAATTTATTCTAAACATGGTTTATGCTTTGCCACATTCTTAAATGTTTCATTGTCATTTCGTAGCTCACTATGAAAGAGAAATTGGAGTACAAGAAACCGGAGGATCTCGAACATCAACTTCAAGGTGAATGTTGTGGGATGGCATTCCGTGTCGTGCAGAAGCTTGTTAATGAACTGAAGCTAGAATACTGAATATGCCCAAGGTAAGATATCCTCATACTAGTTTCACATTCTCTATTGTCCGATACCAATAAAGAGTAAACTATTTTTTACTGCTCTAGGATAAATATAAATAAGTGAGACTCTAAAATAAACAAATTTAGTACATATAATGTTATGTGAAAACAGGACGAATTCATAGGGTGCATAATTCATGCTTAGAACTGTCTAATGTGATAGAACCTATAGCTGGAAAGCTTGTCATCTGTTCAATAGTTGCATATATGCCCTGAGTAACAATCAGTAATTGATTCATACTCATGGAAAACTGCATAGGAGTCATTCCCTCCTTATGTTCATCTGGATTTAGATAGGCAATAGGAATTATTTTTTAATTCAAAACAAAGGAAAACAAATTTAGATGCAAATTCCATTGGGTCCTCTTCCACAGGAGCTTTTGATAGGATATTCAGTTTAGAATCAGTCTTGTGACTATTTGCAAGTTCATGTGTGTGTTGAAACCTGGGTGATAATTCTATAAGGAAGATGGCTTCAAGTGGCAATGAGTAGTTTGTAGCCAATGAAACAGTAAGGGAATATTTCGTTTTGTGGGGATGAAGTGTTCCATTCACAAAGGCATCCTTTATATTTCGGGGGATTCTAACATAGTGAAGCAAGCTCTTGACAATAATAACACTAAACGTTTGGCAAGGGTTTCATATCCAGTGATCTTAGATTGCCTATTCTTATATTGTGAGACTATATATTGGGAGTGTACCTAGAGGTAGGTTCACAATTTCGCAGCTGTAGATTGTTGTGTGTTGCCCTAGCTAATTTTTATAAATTTTGTGTTGCTTGTGAATCAGATACGTGACGGAGGACTGGAAAAGAGGTTCACATGATAACTTTTGGCCCTGATCCCAAAACCTACAGCTGATAAGATTGAGAAGTGATTATGATCTTTTGTTTTTGTTGCTTTCTATTATTTGAATTGGAGCTCAAAAGTGTTTTACATATTTTGAGCATAAGACATAAGTTATGGAACCTTTATTATCTGCTCTGGATTTGGAGAAGCTGACCAAAGACGCATTTCCCTTTCTATCTGTTCGTGATTCCGCAGAGTTATGTAAAATTGCGCACAAGTTTCTGGCACTTGGATTTACAGACAAATTATGCTTTGATGCATGTATGCTGGATTCTGGTTTTTGGGTGGCATCCTGGTTCGCTCATCATTCTGGATTAGCTTTGGTGTCCTCAGCTTCCTCTCTTGCAGGTTATGTGTTGATAATCTGTTACTGCTTGTCTTCACTCAGTCTAGTAATTGTTGCGCTAGAAACTTTGATAGTGGTTTTTTGCCCGTTTTGTAGAATGGATTGCTCTTGAAATTGAATGATCAAGCTCAAATTTGAACAGAAATTCTGAGGATTTGGATATCCCACGTATCTGAATTTTGTCGAACCCTTTTATTTTCAGTTCGGTTTTTATTCTCTGTGATCGTATAGCGCTTGTTTTGACTTTCCTCATATGGCTCAGCCGCAACAAACTACTCTATGAAAACAAGAAGGAAAAGAAGAAAGTGCAACGCCATACGTGTGGTTGTGTAGACGGATGTGGGAGCTCTGAAGTTTGGACCGGAACAAAAGCTCTGCTGCTGGCTGCATGATCACCAATAAAACTTGGTCCGGATAGAACCTGCTGATGCCTTTTTGGACCAACACTCTGCGATGCGCATAGCTGCATCTCCTCTGAGATGGGTGGTCAAACCCCATCTCCTCTGAGATGGGTGGTCAAACCCCTGTGACGGACGGACAGGCTCCCTATAATAGCCTGACGATGAACCAACGAACGCTCGCCCGGGAGGGACCCCGTCGGGGCAAGTGCATGCAGTGTTGTCCTAGGCTTGGCAGGCTAGCTAGGACGCCTCCTCATGCCATTGAGATAATAGCCCGACGATGAACCAACAAACGCTCGCCCGGAAGGGACCCCGTCAGGGCAAGCGCACACAGTGTTGTCCTAGGCTTGGTAGGCCAGCTAGGACGCCTCCTCATGCCATGGAGATAGAAGAATTGCATGGGGTTGGAAAAGATTATGGTAAAGAGAGATAAAAATAAAAAATAGATTTGTTTGATCGATTATGATTATAATTATATATACCTGAATATGCACTCCATGACATATGAATGCATTAAATTAAATGATGAAGATAGTTGAGAGGACCGTTGATGCGTTTTCGCCCTTGGTGATGAATTCCTACTTTGATCATCTCCTAACCGATTTTTTAGCTTTTGCTCGTCTATCTTCTGATATTTATGCAATAATTCAACAAAGCTTGGTTTCTTACTCATCACCTTTTCTTTTGAATCAGTTACTTTGTGACCATCTTGCTCCCCAACCGAACTTGATTGTTGTTCAGCTATATTGTTTGAAACATTATCACCATTGGGGGTAATTAGATCAATAGAGCTAGCCGATGATTCTTCAATGTTCGGCTTTTCTATGTCTAGTGTCAAATCTGAATTTTTGTTTAATCTACCATCCTTTTTGACACGATAGACTTATTTGATCACCTTATACTTAATTTTCTGCATAGACTGATTCTTTTGATCAAAACGGTCATTACGCATAGGTGATTCTGGACAAAAATATCTAGGAGTAGACGGCATTAACAAATTAAAAGACCATAGTGGATAAAAATAAGACATGCTAAAATAAGTTCCAAATGGTACATGCATAGAGAATCCATATGTGGAAGTCGGCATTGATGTAGAAAAATTATTCCCTTGCTGATTCTGATCATTGAATCGTTGCTTTGGAGGTGATTTTGATTGTTCGGAATTGTCAGGCTGACTTGCATCATTATTTTGTTTTTTGGACTTAGCCGGAAGCTTTCCAAGAACATGCTTTGGCTTTTACTTTTGATGCTTGTGATGACCTTTGAATTCAATGGTTTTCCAAACACCGATCTCGGGCTTTTTAGGCTTCAACATCTTCGGTTTGAATTTGTTGCATTGCCCCCCGAGTATATGAGTATTAAATGTAATCTTTATGCTTTCAGTAGATTCGGCTTGAGTTGGCCGAATTGTTTGATCAACAATGTGTTTTTCATAACTAGTTGATAAATGATGGCAAGAATCAATAAGAACATTGGACAGCTTGTCAGTAGCCAACTTTTATCATCTTTAGCAATCAAAGATTTGAGTTTATTACTCACAAAATTGGATAGACGAGTAGATATAGTACCTGAAGACTATAACTCCTTCAATATAGCGATTTCCGATGGTAGTTGCCAGTCTTTATTTATCTTCAGGACGCCTTGCTCTTGTATCAAGAGGCAAGAGAAAATGACGCTTTACTGATACGACGGACTTCTTGTTTATATTCTTCATGCACGTCCTCATAATCATCTTCATGCACCACCATATTGTTAGGGGTTGATGAATCGGCTATGATAGCCAGATCATTCATCCCCAGCGGAGTTGCCAAAATGTGTTGATGCCTTTCTGAACCAACACACGAGCACACTTGAGCGTGCGATGTGCAGAGGGGTTCGCTGCAGCTATGGTTAGACCCCCCTATGACGGGCGGTCAGACTCCCTGTAACCGTCCGACGATGAACCAATGAATGCTCGCCCGGGAGGGAGGCCCCCAGGGCAAGCACATGCAGTGTTGTCCTAGGCTTGGCAGGCCAGCTAGGACGTCTCCTCATGCCGTGGGGACAAGAGAAGAACAACACAAGGGGATGGAAAAGATTAGGATAAAGACAGGTAAAAATGAAAGATAGATTTGTTTTGATCGATTGTGATACAATTAATCGGCCGTGGCCCTTTATATTTATAGGTAGGGGAGGTATGAAATCCTGTCAAATTGCAATTCCTAACTCGGTTTGTACAGGCACAACCGGTCTAACCACCTATACAGGTGGTCTAACTGCCTATCTCAAAATGTAGAACTTCCAAGGTCGTATCTCTCTCGTGTGGACTCCAAATTGGACATTCTATATATGAATTTTGATCTACTCGATGAGAGGAATCTATTGGTGAAGTCCATATTGCATTTGAAGGACATTACTAACATCCTGCCTAACCTCCTATCCTCGACCTGCCAATTTTGGTCGTCCACGGAACTATTAATATAGCTATCATAGATTGGGAGCGGATGAATAATGGAACAGACTGCATCACTGTTGTTAAATAAATGGTGTGTACATATCTTCTAAACATGGTAAACAATAGTGTATGAAATTACAAAATGAAGTCAATTTGAATCACATGAACAAAAGGTTTAAAATTGGTACAGAGCCACAACATATGCGCTCCTCCCCCTCCCACAGCCCCACTCCACCCCTCCCCCTTGTGTTGCCCTCATGGGCGATCGGGCGAACCACCGCAGCCGCCCAACCAGCCCTCCCACGCCCCTGCATCTCCTACCACCTCGGGGACGCGCTATTAGAAGCATGTGTAGGCGTGGGGATGGCGGCGGCGGGGCCTCCTTTCTCCCCCCATGGAGCTATCTTCTCCCTGAAAGCAAGCTGGGCCAACGTGTGCTCCAACATGTCGACTAGGTGACCCTTCAAGTTGGCGGCGACCGGATCCACTCCATACGTGTTAGAATATTAGCCCATTATTCTTGTAATAGGATTAAATCCTACCTATTATTGCTATAGTTATTATGGTTAAAACCATATTGGTAGTGGAAAAAGATCTCAACTGACTTAAAGTGTGTACAATTGGTGCATCCCTTGTAAAGACAGTAAGAGGAGATTGGCGTGCCACACGTGCGCGCTCGCTCGCCTCGCCTAGCCGTTACGAGGCCAAGCCCGAGCAATTGACGACGGATTGATTAGGCCTTCCTGACGGGTATAGAAACCCCGGGTTCCCTAAGGAAGTAAGACTTCTACTAGGACACCTTGTCCTACTAGGACTCCTCAATTGTAACTAACTAGGAGACTTATCATGTAAACCTTGCCCCGTGGGATATATAAAGGAGGGCAGGGGTCCCTAGATTAGACCATCGAACAATGCCGTCAGGCATCGTATCGAGCAACGCCGTCAGGCATTGCATTACACTAGATCAATATAAGATACACCAAACAGGACGTAGGGTATTACGCATATTGTGGCCTGAACCTGTCTAAATCGTCTCTTGTCACATTCGATTATAGATTCTCAACGACTTCTCCTCAAACCCTTCTCTCGGGACATCCCCTCGAGAACCTTATCAGCATAAATCACCGATACTTTGGCGCCGTCCATAGGATATGTGTCAAGAGTCTGCTGGATTCGAAGGACCGTATCTTCAAAATCAATCTTGGTGGCCTGTCGAGCTAATATTTGGGCGACAGGCCCGTCGTGTTCCAGCGTCAGATTCATATAATTTGCAATGGATCAGGACTCCGATACGGTCACGCGAAGCAGGATAAAACATTTGTTTCCATGATCAAATCTGAAGTTGCAGGCGTGTCCGATGCGATCAAGGCAACAAAGAAAAAGATTTGGCTGCTGTTCAAAAATCCAGAAGCGTGCAGGCTTCTGTCCTGCAGAAGCACGAGTGCCAAGGCGAAGGAGAAACATCCTATCATTCTGCTGCTAAACATCATGCGTCGACAGGCATTGCATGCCAAGGAAGCTACGTGACTTGTGCCTGGAGATTACAAGAAGCTTTCAGCTACCCGCACACAAAAGGAAGTGGAGCGCGCACAGCCTGGAGATCTACGTGAAGTTAAGCTGTTCGGCGTGCCAACGCAGTTTCGTGGACTTTCATGCTCAGGGGCTGACTCTGCTATGCCAGCCGGGTTCTTTTTTCAACAAAGAACTCGGACCACGATAACCAAACGGGTTCTTTTTCAATCAAGAACTTGGACTAGTCGGCTTCATCGACAAATCGTCCACGAATCGAGCTAAGTGACATGTTTTAATTATTTTTTCTTATTTTTTATCTCGCATCTACAAACGGATATCTTCATGCGCGATCCACGCTTTCGTCGATTTCGTCATGTGCGTTTCGCACATTCACCGACTTCTTCAGTGTGTTCTGTTGTATCTCTAAAGTCGGAGTGTATCGAGAGTTTTTGTCTGACGATGCAAACCGTGTCTTTTCGAAGCCAATGTGTTATTGACCATGGTATCATGGACGGCACGGCTAGCGGGACTAACTACTCAGGCACACGATCTTGAAAAGATACAGACACCAAAACAATCTCATATTGAGACACTTCGCGCATATTGCGCTCTCGTCGACTTCTTCATGCGGGATCTACACGCTCATCGATTTCGTCTTTGCGCAATGCGCAATATCTTGTCGTTGACAACACTGAATAAATTTCAGTTTTTCAAATATTCTTAAACATTTGCTACATAATATTTTTATTTTTGCAGATCAAGCTTCGGCGCACCATCGCAGTTTCGCGCACTTTCGTGCTCGGGGGCTGATGCAAGCCGGGTTCTTTTTTCAACAAAGAACTCGGACCACGACGCCAGTCGAGTTCTTTTGTCAACAAAGAACTCGGACCATGACGCTAGCCAAAGTACTCGGACATCTTCGCTCCATCAGAGTTACTTCAGATCTTCTTCAAATCCTGGATTCCAGATCCTTAATTCGATTTATTAAATCGGATCAAGGCTCGGGGGCTGCGGGTATATGTCAAAGATTCATCCTATCGTCTCCCTGCGCTGAGCTTATAACGAGAGGCCTCCTGTAACATTCAAAATGTTAAACACCAATTAAACTTTAATTAAGAGAAATTTTATAGTCAAAGAATAGAAATTAACAAGTTATTAACAAAATTTTGGGCTAAAAGAAGAAATTGGAACAAAAATTTAAAATTTGATCACATTTTGGTCAAATTTGAATGGAAGTTCAAAAATTTATTCAAATTTTAAAATATTAAAAAAGAACCCATAAAATGCTTAATGATCATATTCAAAGTTTGAAGGCAAGAAAGAAGTTTCAAATTATGAAATAGATATTCAAATTTTAAGTCTTTATAGAACATAATTTTTAGCAAACTTTGCAAGCCAATTATGAAAAATCTAGTGCAGCAAGGCTAGAGTTTTATGGGCAAAATTGATTCTAGGATGTTGGGTTAACATTTTTGTGAAGAAAAGAAAGTCAAAAACTTAAATTTTAAGCCGGTTTTGGAATTTGAAAAGGGGTAAATGAAATTAGAAAAAGGGGGAGAGTTCAGGGGGAGGGGTAAATGAAATCTAGTGTCGCCACCGCTGGAAGCACCGCCGTGCGTGGCTGTGCCATTTCCGGCCAGCTCCCCTCGGGGCTTTAGGTGCGCTAGGTTCATCTAGGTTCAACATAGCTCATGCACTCGTTTGAAGCAGCTCTTGCGCTCTCCTTTGGCTGGACGATGAGCCGTGCCGTAGCGTCGCCGTTGTCGTCGTCGCCGGTGATCGCCCGGGCGACCAATCGTGGCGCAAAGCTAGGGGAATCGGTTCACAAGGTCGAGGCGGTTCTACTGGTACCGCTCACATCGCTGGAGACCTCGCCGACGGTGAGAAATCCGGCGAGAACGCCAGTGCGGTCGCCGTCGCGAGCGGTACTGAGCACCTGGGCCCACATGTAAGTGAGAGATGGAGAGAGGGGAGAGGGGAAAGACCTGAGTGCGAAAGTTTGATTTGTTCAGGGGGTTTACGGCAAGATATCAAAACAGATTTCGACTTTTTTAATTTAAAAACTATATTTTCACCATTTAACGCGTACAAAATTCTAGAAATATCCAAACATTATGAAACCAATTTTATTGGGCTTCTAAAATTATTCCCTCTCCATTAAAATTATTAAACCTTATATAAGGAACAATAAAATTTTTAGTATTTACTAAATCACTTTTCTTTAATGATTAAATAAATAATGTATTAATTTATCAAAAATATTTCCATAATAATATAATAGAAATTATAAAATTAAAATATTATATTTACAAAAATAAGATTTAAATAATATCAAAGGGTTATATTAAAAAGAAATTTAATTTCTAAAAATTCTTAAAAAGGCGAAGAATTCTTTTAACACTTTATTCTTCTCTCTTGTTCATTTTAACTTTGCACTATGCATTTTTAGTACCAGAAACCGATGAGGTCGAGTACATATAACTCACATACGAAGCTGCTCAAGACCCCGAGGAGGTCATCATAGTCGAGCAGGAACCGGAGAACTCGACTGATCAAGTCAACTCCGAAAATTAACGAGGCAAGCCCCGGAGCATAACAACCTCTATTTACAATATTCACGTGTCCAAATATTTTATTGATTGTGATTGTGCATTATGTCTTTAGTTGAATGAAAAACACATGCATTTGTACTTCCTTGAATAGAATTCACCCTATCAGTATTTTAGAGCCAAGAGTATAAGCTTAGCCTCGCTTAGATACAATATATTACAAATTAAGATAGTGGAATGCTTAGGTAATATAAGGATCAAGAAACTCAAGCTATAAGACAAATGAGAAGTTTTGAGTGACCAATGATTGGATCGAATCAAGAAAGGAGTCTTGAGTTCGAAAAACCATTCGGGAATAATTGACTAAGGGCCGTTCGTTGTTTAACCTTGGACAAGCAATGAAAGTACTAGTCACATGCTTGCATATGGAACCAGTAAACCCGGTAACTTGGATCACCTTAGGCTTGATTTGTCACTTGCCCCGTTCGAAGTGGGGAGGTGGCGGGATCATAGCCTGGAACTCGTATGGGGCAGCGCCAGACGTGGGCGCCATGCGGGGGTGCGATCTCGGACCTGGGCGAGGGTAATTCTAACTTATCGTGGTTTTTCGTGAGGGGTTGCCACATGACGATCGATAGGTCGAGCAAGTGTCCTGTGGCTAGGTTGTCCCTGCAGGATGTAAATTCGGTCTGGATCGTCGCACTTCTCGGTTATGAATACCGCTTCACTGTTGTTACTTCATCGTAGTAATTCAATAAAGAAAGGTTGATTATACTCTGCTGTGTGGGTGCTTGAAAACTTAGCAAAAACCATTTTTACTCAAATATTGTATATTAGGATATATATAAATTTTAATAAAAATTACTCATAAGGATCTACTCCTAGTAAGCTTTTATGCAAAAGTCCAAAAGAATAATCCACATATTGCCTTGCATACTCCTTGATGTCTTTTAAATTCGGTTGACGGATAAGTCTTGCTGAGTACCTTTGTACTCAACCTGTTAATTTTCTTGCAGATTAATTGAAAGATGAGCGGAGGTTGACAAGAGAAAACAAGAATGTATTATGAGTCGGATACATTCTTGACTAATAAATTTTTGTAATATTATATGAAACATCTATGTTCTACTTTATTTTACTTTCAAACTTCTATAGGAGGTCCATTATATTTAAGACTTCTCATTTGTAATAATAAACTTCTGTTGTAAAATTATTTGTAAGTATCTGTGAGGCTTGTCAATACTCCTCATCCAAGGATCCTGAAATGTACGGATGAGATAACAGATCCAAGTGATGAACCGAGTTGCCCAAGGGTTACCTGGCGGACTACCGCATTTAGCCCGATTCACATACATTTATTATAATCATTCTTAAATGAGTGATTAGACGCATGTGGGCCGGGTTAAGTTGGGCGGTTCCGTCACAGCTGGTATCAGAGCCGTATATTAAGGAATTGGCAAACATCCTTAACTTCAAAACCTTTTTAAGACTCTATTTTTATTAAAATAAAAAAATTATGAATTAATAGGTGGCTTAGAACTAACTTCTAAATTCCTGCAATTTCATACTGTCAAAACTTACAATTTTGTAATGACGAATCTACACAGAGGTAAGAAGGTAAAAGTATTCGTTGTTCGGTTACGAAAAACCGATGTCACCCATTCGACATCTAATTGGGGTGCCCCATAAGGCGATGGTACGAGAAGTGAATATGTTCGGAAGGACATATGAACATCTTACCATAGATGAAAGTACGGTCACGTCCCTCAAGACGTGGCTTCCTTGAGGACATTCCGTATGGCAATGATACGGAGTGTAAGGCATCTGTCATGTGATGTTGGCCATGACCGTGTACCTGGGACACATTTACCTAGGAATGTCCCGTGGAGCGATTTACACAGGAAGTGAATACGTCACTTGTGACATATGAAGTGCTGTCTATGCAGTGTTGAACGCATAGGCACTACTTCTACATGGAAGTAGTGATGTTTGAATAAATATTTATTCTGTGATCTTTTGCAGGTATGCTAACATCCATTATACACCATTAGACCCGATTAACTTTTTCTTTTGAGAGTGAACGATGCCACCAAATCTTTATTTCGTGAGAGTGGTAAACGATATAGGAAGAATGATGCATAGCATCATGTATTTTCAAAAGGTAATTTATGGGTTTGGGAAAAATATTTAACTAAAGACTTACCTTTTAGCAGATGGAGGATTTTGCACATATGTTGATAAACCCGAATTCACTAGTATACTTTGGAAAGTCATGATGGAACTAGGATACACCACTGAACCAGATTATATCCATATTGTAGATGACTTATTGTGGTTCAGCGTCCCCAATAGAGTAGAGGAGTGTTCTAAAATCATTGTAGTGCTGGATATATAGCTTTATTGCTGAGCTTTGCTTCCTCTGTCCATTCCTTGCTCATAATCGCAGAAAGACCCTCAATCCATGACGTATGTTCTGGAATGAATGCCTCCGGTCTTGAGCCAATGCACAACTATTCCATTACTTTTCCAAGTGAAATGTGCTCTTCACCTATGAAGAGAGGTGAGACGAACAATGGCATTTCTTCAATGAACAACTCTTGATCTAAGGGCTTAGGTGGTTTGGTAATCTCCTCTATGATAGGTGGAGGTGGATAAGATGTAGATGTAGGGGTGCGAATATTCTGCCATCCTAATGGCTTGCGGGATTAAATGCATCTTTCAGCGTCATCCGGATTCCTCCAACACTCCTGCCTTCTAGTTGTAACACCTTTTCACTACCCCGTCAGAGGTAACCTAAAAAGTTTCATTGAAAGGTCTCTTGGCCCATACCGAGTGTCATGAGAAGAGAACAATTCTCTTCAAGATCCTGTAGGTGAGTATAGAGAGAGATTTTCTCCGCCCTTCTTACTACAAACGATGGACAAGGCTGTCACCACCTGCCGCCTACAACAACGGTCCCGTGGGGTGGAACACAACCCAAGGTAACTATCAAGCACAAGCACCATGCCTAAACTATCTAGCTACTAACATCTCATTCCTCCGAGGTGGATACATAGTTGGAGTCGAGCCGACAAAACCGGCTCGACTCCACGTTGGAGTAGGACCAACAAAATCAACTCTCCTCCTAGCTCATCTCTCAACCAAGCTCTCACCTCACACTCTTCCTATTCTACAAAAGTGGAGCGCTACATCTTGAGACTCTTCTTCCCTCCCTTGAAATGGTGTGTTGTGAAGTGAAGTAGAGTTGTCCTTTTATAGCAATTTCCAATCGGTTTGGAGTTGAAACCGATGTAGGAAACCTCCGGTCGAAGGTGGGCCTTGGCCACCGAAAAGTTGGGCTGGCCAGCCTAGGGTATGGCCGGCCGGACGGCCACATCCGCTTATTTCAACCACCTTTCATGTGGACCTCTAGGATCGCACCCTGAGGTTGGCTTGAGTGGTCGTTGCATGCTTTGAGTCAGTTTGGACCGACATGTGGGCCTCTCCATCCATGGCAAGACCTTTTAGTGCCCTTGGATCACACCGATGTCAATTCCTCCGCTTAGAATCCTTTCATTGTGTTTCTTGTACACGGATCATCGACGTGGCAAAGTTGGTCGAAGCAGGCGGCTGCCAGCAGGGCTTCTGGCCTATTTCAGCAATCTCCATTCTAGATCAACTATTCTTATTTTTGTTCACCTACTGGAGAAAGTTTGGCCCGAACGGCCGTGGTGCAAGGCCGGCCGGCCAGACATTTTCTCCAAAATGGCCTATTTTCCTCCAGTTGCTTCCAATACTCAAATAAACATCAAAACTTATGGAGATTGTTAGGATAAATGTATTTTCCATGTTTTAGCCTTTGGAGGTTAGATTTTGGTTAAAATGTTGGTGGAACTTAGTGATGAATTTGATAAATAATGTATGCCAACATCCACCTAGGATCCTAGATGCACTTTCACCATAGGGGCACACTAACCTGGTTAATAGGTGAGTAATCAAGTATTCAACATTTATCAAGTAATTAATTTCTAGGTTTTGGTCTCTAGGCACATCGTTGTTTCCTCATCTATATTTTATTCACAATTTATCGGTGATTGCTAAATTTATAGGTTTTACTAGTTTTTCATTGAAAACATCACAGTTATCCTTCTTAAGATGCATCAGATCGACCGTTAATGTGCTTGTTCTCTTGATATCATCGGTTAGCTGATAAGTATTGCACGTATAGGTATGTTAATAGTTGTACATTAACATCCATATCAGCTTTCTATTCCTTCACATAGATGTTCGATCAGTCGTTTATCTTGCTAAATATTGCTAAAATCTACTTAAAACTAATTAGATCTGTCTTAACTCATAAATACAATGTTCATGTTACTCATTCATAGCTGTTCGTTAGATCCAATGTACACGACAAGCGCCCCAGCCGATTGAATAAGATCTAATCACTTAAATCGCCAGATCGGCTGATTCTGTCTTTTTTTTTCTATCGGCTGATTTATCCGATTTGACCTATGGGAGATGTTTGGAATACCAGCCGATAAGCTCTTGAATTCAACGTCTACATTATCTTGTCAATTAATAGGTCAAATTGACTGGTGCACCTTGGTCATTGGAGGTCAACGGTCCGGGCTTGGTGAACAACAGTCTCGGATCTGAGTGTTGATTTTTGCGCCAACACTTATGCTATAGAATTAGATTCTACAAGCACACATAATAACTCGTAGTATTTCACCTTGCAGTATTCTAGGGTATTGTATTTATATCCTCAGGGAGCCACCATGAATGAATAGCCTTTATAGCAATATTCACCTACTAACTTTAGGGGAGATAATATGGTAGCAAGGTAATGGTCAGATGAATAGACTAGGAACTAGATGTCATAAAACTCAGCTTGCTTCGACGACTAGAATGGGAGGACCCATAGGGATGAGAAGGGGTCCTCCAGGCTCAACAACTACTATTATAATAACACCCGAACATCGTGGACTACAAAGGACCAACAGGGTTGTCACCACCTGCTGCCTGCCACTATGATACCATGGGGGAACCACACTCCCTAACTAAGCCAGACACCACATATGCACTTACTACTAGAAATTCCCCTGAGGTCTGGACAGAGGAAAATCCCTTCAACCCAGGAGCTCACAGAACCTGGTCCAGGCGAGAACGACCCACAATATGTGTTCCCGACAGAGCTACTAGACTCTAAAGCTAAACTAGAGGAGATAAGATAAACTATTACCCTTTACTCAAGATCATAGATCAGAAGGTATAAATCTAAATAGGAAAGTAAAGTTAACTCAAGACTATAGAAGATAAATAGATTGACAAAATAAGTTTGAGAAAATAAATTAAAGATACAAGAGCTTTACCATAACTCCGAAGCTTTCCGGAACCTTGATACAAGACCCTAACTCTGAACTACAAATCCTAAAGTAAAAAGTGGAAATGAAGAACTCATTGAGTTATAACTCCTTGGTCTGCGTCTTGGATGGGTGGAGGGCTCCTTTTATAGCCTCTGAGGTCCTGCGTCACTATCACTCCATGTAGGTGGAGTAGCTCCCACACGAAGGAGGTCGCGTGGGGTTGCAACACTAGGCCAGCCAGCCTGGCCTTGGCTGGTCGACTAGGGAGTTCGTCCACCTAGCACTGCCTTCCTCATGGTCGCTCTGGAAGTTGTCCAGAGGTCAATATTTGTCACGTTTCGTTGAGGTTGTCCAAACCTGACATGCATGTGGGCCCTTCAATCAAAGCAAAGCCTTTCGTGTCCTCTGATTATACCGAATCAAAGCACATGTCTTAGAATGACTTGAAGTTTGTTTGTAACCCCCTGGATCAATGACATGGCATTTAGCTTCGGGAGGGGGTCGGCCGGCCTAGGGATGGCCAGTCGGCCTGGCTATGGCTGGCCGTCCTAGCTTTTTTTTTCTCGAATTTGGCCCGGTTTTCACCACTATGTCCTTGCAAGCACAACTCATCTAAAACTCGTGGAATTCATCAGTGATAAGAAAATTTAATCAAGGAACAGGGTGTGATTTCTCCATTTATTCCTAAGATGTTGACGGCTCAACACAATCAATTGACCATCAACACTCACCTGCGGTGAATCCATTCTCAGCTCCTCTCATCACCATTAGGCTACTCAAGAGACTTCTCCTAGCACCACTGATCCTCTCCAATTCATCAGCAATATCCCAGAGTTTCCCATTCCTCAATAGAGACGAAGCAGAGGCCGCCGACCACCATTGACGGCACCGGAACTGGCCTCCACGTCGAGCCCCTACCTCTGGTCTCTCTTGTCACCAATCTAGTGCACGAACACCTTCCCCACGCTCCACTGCACCTTGCAAACCACTTCCACTTCAGCTCGATGAAGTCAGAGCAGAGGTGCCGCCTCGAGCACAATGACACTTCATTGGCCCTTCAGTGACACCAAAAACACCACCAATCAACTCGTGGTGAGTCCCTCGATGTTTCCCCCAACTTCGCCCTCCTAATCTCAGTGCCATTTAGCCAGAACCCCACCAGCTGATCTCATCAGTGTGTTGAGGACCACATTGCAACAATTTTGAGTCTTTGTAGGGGGTGACCAGTGTAAAATGTAAGGACCTGGATGTAAAACTTAAAAAGCTTCTAAGGGTCAAACTAAAAAGTGACTCTTTAGATCTAGGGTGAAATGTTGTGATCTTGAAAAAGTCATTAAAATAATAGAAAAATAAGAAAACTACAACTAAATTTCGCTGGACTCAGGAGGTTGTGCAATAAATTTGTCAAAACAAAAGTGTGCACTTGTTAGTCTAAAAAATGGCATGTATATACCTTTGATTAATAATTTTTGAGTTAAAGTAAAGTAACTGTTTCAACAAGTTTATGAACAGTTTAAAATCAACAAATTATCTGGTAGTCAGTTTTGGATCTCATGCTTCCTAGTCTCGTATAGAAAATTTTCTGTTAAATCTTGTCTCTAGCTCCTGTTATTATTTATTCCTTTTTGTCAGCATAATGATCTTTGTAGGTTTTCAATAAATGTTTCCCTATGCAGATGATGCTCAACTTTTTGCAGTAGATTAGTAGTGCCGTTATCTATCCTGGTGCAAAGAATAACACCAGTGCAACCTGCTAACTTGCTCAAATAAATACTTGTTCCATTATGAGGCTGCAATGGTTCAGCTAGATTCACTTCATGGAATGAACTGAAACTTTGTGTGACGGCTTGCTATAACTAAAACTTGCTCTAGTAAACACCATAGGCCCTGTTTTTTATGTTGATATTGGGAGCTTTGGCATTAAATTGGTTCAGATACTAAATCAGAGTAGTATTGATATATTGAGTTACAAAACCAATGCCATTTTCTCGATGCAGATGGAATTACTGGATAGAATTATGAGAGTGAATGTCAGCCAATACGGAGGGGTCAGGCTCTATACTGAGACTAGGGGGATTGTGTTGGGTGAATTCCAATTGGCATTGAGTTTGATTTTTAATTCTGAACTCCAAGTCATCCAAACAGTCAGCATTTGCTAACAACCAATTCCAATTCGAAATTACAGGCCCAATATCTATATCCAAACGCCACCTAAGTGAATATCATGCATATCTATTTTTGTAGGATTTAATATTGTTCCTAGCAGTCTGATATTGCTGTATTTTAAATAATTAATTTGTCGCATAAAAAGAGACCAAACATTTACAATTAGTTATTTGTTAGTATAAGAAGATGGTGTAAAATTGTCAAGGTTTAATTATATGCCGAACTTGAGGAAAAAATCTGACTATAAATCCATGTTAAATGGCGAAATAAATAAACCACTTCACCATATCACTCTGAGTATAACAAAGAAACCTCTCCAAAACTTATCTAAAATAGAACCAAAGGTCGTTTGGTGGAAATTAAAATTTCTATCTTATATATGTATACAATCACCATTAGAAAAATATCTACTAATGCACATTTCCCCATGCTTAAATAGAGATAAGAAATGCTTTTAATTTTGTCTAGATGAATATGGCCACATATGCACCATTACTTTAAGTGAATTAAAGAACTCAAACATGTGGAGATAATTTCTTATTTGACCCTGAAAAAAGTCCTCATTCCTTCCTTAGCGCTCAGAAAGTTTTTGTTCTCTATTAGGCCAAAAGGTTTTTTCCCACTCCTTTTGTGCCCCTGCCATCTAATTGAAGGGGTAACACTGTTAACAAGGGTACAAAAAGACATTTTTGCCCCTGAACGTTAATACAATCTACTGTCATTTTATATACTCTCTAGTATATTTATCTTCTTGTTTATATTATTATGCTTGGCTCATATGTTTGGCATTGTAGCCAATCTGGGATTATGATCCGGTCTGATCGGTTCATATATCCGGCCCGGCCAGCTTTGCAAGGAATCTGAGTAAATTAAAAAGATTTTGCATATTCCTGTCTATAAAAGGATTTTCTTGTGGGGACAAGACCTCACCACCCTATAATATAAAGAACCATAGCTAACTAAGGCCTTTTATCACACAATCGATCAAATGTATAATTTTCTTTTTATCTCCAAACTCTAATATTTTCTTACCCCACTTTGCTTTCTTCCCTCATCTCTACGGCGACCGAAGTGGCCTCTTGATATCATAGCAACTCAAAGCGTGTTATCCCTAATGGGATCGCTCCCGGGTTTACAGCAAGACCGGATGAAACTGGCCTGACCCATTTCCCAAACCGGTCTGATCTTGGTTTGCACAGGAGCTGATTTCCGACGGTGTTGACCAGAATTTGTGTTAACATAAGCCTCTAGAGATCTTCAGTGGGTCTAGTCATATCCTTCAATGTGCAAAGAACAATATACCATTTAGCCCCTTGCACACACCTCGATCTTAGTGAACATTGGATCTAATGTGCCCCTGCCTAATTCGTCATGCACACATGAAAACTCAGGGGCATAAAATTATATATGTATCCGAACTGCATCCAGCCTATTGAGGAAAATGACGTGTTGTGAGGCCCATCCCGGTCATTGGATCTTCCTCTGCCATCAAGCCACAAACAAAAGTTCAAGAAGCAGCATGATGATTGATGAGGGGGGCCAGGTGCCCAATGCAAACCCCCCCCCCCCCACCACACACACACATGCACCCACAGAGAGCCATCAACTAATAGTCTATTACCCATAGTCCATCACACAGCAATCACATCTTGATCCAAACCACACATTAAGTTCATACATTCACAGTCCTTGTCTACCTTTATAGACTGACACATACAGCTCATTCAGGTAACATGATGAACGAACATATAAAGGATTTTGCAGAGGCAAGCACACAAACATAAGTACACAACATGCTCAATATACTCACTATGCTTGATATTGACCAGCCAACAGATTTTGACTTTCTCTCTTTATTTCTCGCTCTATAACTCCAGCACCAAATCTGCATCGAGTCAGAAAAACGAAGTGTCCAGTCAGTGCTGTACATGGCAGGCTGCATCATGATACAGTAAAAACTAATTGATAGCTCCTGAAGATTCTTTGCCAATAACAGTTATGGAAGTCCCCCTGCCAAGACTGCATTTTGTGACTGCAAACTATTGGTGCATTAGGATAATATACGCTGTGTTGTGATTGCAAGGTCTATGGATCGGGAGTTCTTGACGTGGACTGATCAATATCACAATATGCACTCACATTCAGCGTCGGTCTTGATCCAGTGGCCGCTCTTGCTGCAGTTGAGCTCCTCCTCGTCTTCATCCACTGGAGAAGCAGCGACGCCGAAGGAGGCACGGTTGGCACAGCAGCCGAACCCCGGGGCGCGCTGCCCCTTGCGGCACCGGAGCTTCGATGACGCCAGCTCAGGCTCGTCGGCGCCGCTGCTGCCGCGCTTGCGGCTCTTCTTGGTCAGGCTCCTCGCCGGCGCAGTGCTCTCAGGGTACACTTTCCTGTGGAAGATTTGAAGGATCTGCAAATGAGAAAAATGCTTCCTCCTTTCAGAATTTTTGCAGTAGCTCAGTTGCCCATCATTTTTGCAGGGCTCAACAAGATTACATCCAACAAGTGCTTTTCAGAATCGAGCCAATTATATTGACTGTAAATCGAGTAGTATCTTCAGGAGATCCTTTTAAATAATTTTTTAATTAAAAAATCTTCAGAGCTTATCTTATAGCTAAGGACCTATATGCATTATACATCTACAGAGTCCTTATACAGAAAGATGCAAAATGTCCACTGATAAAGATCTGACATAGCAAGTCTGATTGTTCAATTGGAGGCTAAGGACACCCAAAATGACAAGAGCAAGGAGCCATAAAGATAGCACTGGACAGGAGATTGCAAACAAAACGCCGTGTCAAGTCGCTACCCCCACTCCTAACAACAACTTGACTCCTAGTCCTAGCTGGTGCGCTAGATCTATAACAGAAGTGGACATCTCATCGAAAGATTGTCGATTCGGATATGACAGCTTGAGCTCTAGAAAAATCTCTCTTGCTACTTCCTGTTTTGGACATTGACATTGTTTCATGCACTTGATTGCAAATATGAAGAAAATGTACTTGCCGTGGATGAA
Organism: Digitaria exilis; assembly: GCA_015342445.1. Lineage (NCBI taxonomy): Eukaryota > Viridiplantae > Streptophyta > Magnoliopsida > Poales > Poaceae > Digitaria > Digitaria exilis. The sequence goes on along the minus strand of JACEFO010001915.1, from coordinate 815,642 downwards.
CTAGCTAATTCCTTTTTAGAAAGGAAATGGTTACCTCGTTGGGAGCAAAAAGGAACTCAAACAGACTAAACTAGTTTGATAGCAAAGCTACAAATATTTATATGACAAATATTTTGAATTAGAGTCAAAATTTGAAAAGTTAGTGGCAAGCTTTGTATAAAACTCACTTGAAAGACAACGAAGCTAGTACTTATCCATTAACATTTTAAATTAAAGAAATATTTAAGATTATGAATTTGTCCATAACTCTTATTACCCACAATCTGAGAAATTAAAGGTACCTTCTGAAACTTGCTCTTGGTAACCGCTGCACTCGCCGTCCCTCCTTCACTCCCGGCGACTTTTCCATCCTTCACCCTACTCTTCTTCATCGTCTTGTGGCCACCGCCGCCGCCGCCTTTCCCTGCCTTCCCGTCGTCCCTTTCCTCTCCGGCGATTCCATCCCCGGCGTCCTCGACCTCCTCGACGGCGACGAGCGCCACCTTCTCGTCGGCGAAGCGCGTGCGCATGAATAGCTCACCAAGCGAGGTCCGGCACCCACCGCCATTGCTGTCCCGTGGCTGCTCCAGCCGCGACTCGGCGTCGCTCACCGGGGAGCCGAACAGGAAGCCCTGCAGCGGGCAGTCAACGCCCATGGCGAAGCTCACCCGCGCAGACGCCACGAGGTCGCCGGTGACTGCGGCGCCAGTGACGCCGCTGTTGCGCCCGCCGAGGACCTTCTCCAGCTCGGCGCTCACCACCATGAGGTCGTCCTCCGTTGTGGTGTCGTCGTCCTTCTCGGCGATGACCACCTCCACCGCCGCGACCGCCTTCTTCTCCACCTCCGGCGGCGGAGGAGGGTAGATGAACGTGGGCGTGACGGCGCCATCGTCGATGACGTCATCGCCTTCTTCCTCATCGAACGTGTCGTCGTTGTCGTCAGAGTCTGGTTCGGCATCAACATCGACGACGTCGTATTCCTCATCGTCTGCTTCTGAAGGGACCGCGACAGCGGCGATGCCTAGAGTGCCAATGGTGAGGAGACCACTGCCGCCGAAGGTGAAGAGATCGGTGGCCGGCGGCGATGGATGGTTGGTGGTGAAGGCATTGTCGGCGAAGTATTCGTTGGCAGAGGTGAGGAAGTTGACTGGGTCAGGTGAGGCCAGCCCAGTAATGCAGTTGCAGGTTCCCCCTGCAGTGACAAAGTGAAAAAGAAAAAAAGTTTAGAATCTAAGTTTTGGGTACATGAAAAATAAGTACTTCAACATGTTTATTGGGTACTTGAAGACATATGTGAATGCGTAAAAGATGAGTTCAGCCAGTAACATGGTTCAGAATATGACATAAATGATCTGTGTCATAACGAGGTAAAGCCAGCAAAATGGGTTTGAGATCCTTCCAAGAAAAATATTGAAGAACAAATTTTGTTCATATACCAAAGTTATTTTGTTTAGTCAGTGTAATATCACGAGGTAAAAATCTTCATTTCGGTTTCTTATTTGTAAATTTATCATATATATTTTATCTATAAAAGATTCTAAAGTATTTGAACCTTATGAATATCATGATATCTTGATTTTTTTTTTCCAGGTCAAACTATCAACATGTGAGCGCTGATTAAAAAACAATAAACGTTCTAGCAATATGTGTATATATTTCATTTCCAAGATACCGTCATATACAACAATGTAGCTATAAAGAAATATTATCTAGAATATGATAGGGTTCCTGCTAGAGCTGCAATTGTTGAAGGCTTAAGCTGGAAAGGAATGGCAAATGTGTGCCATGTTCGTCAGTCCAATGTGACAAACAGGAAAAGTGCAAGGATTTCAGGGATCCATACTGTTGAAACAGTTCAAATTACTAACTACGAAGTTTTCATGACATGTGGACCAAAGGAGGAATGCATTTTGCATGAACATGTGCCTCCTTGTCGGTGATATAATTTATAACAATATGGTAAAACTAGCTTGACCATATTGTTGCCCATACTGTCCTATATACTCTTCTATGTACTATGCTGTCAGATGAATATCTGAAATGCCAGCATGAAAAGGCTACTTTCATTTCTCTTCTCTCCTTTCTTGTGAGAGGACAGAAGCCCTCTTTTCCCAGTCAAAAATTGAAAAAACGTCGGTACGAGTTAAATGAGCTGCGAGGAAATAAGAAATTAAACAGAGAGGGCAGATCGATGTACCTCCACCATTGTTGAACTCTTTGAACACATCATTATTATTCTGTCGTAATTTACGGTGCATCCAACCCAGGAGCTGATCACAAATCCATAAATAATATCAGAAGAGGGTGGATGTGTAGATTTTTCTGACAACTCTATAATACTGCAATTGGATTAGTATACAAAATTTGATTTTGTCATAGTGTCAGTACCAAATGAGACTGAAACTGTAAATTCAGAGGAGGATGAACTTGTCCTTTGAATAGATTGGTGACCATAACTACAGAAGAACATAAGCTTAAAGCCGTTCTAGCTACTTTGATCTGATATATATGCATCCAAAATCCATCGCTCATGAACCAGAAAACTTAAGAGAGAACCCATATTCATCGAAGAAGAAACTGCTAATTTTCCAAATGAAAATGATAAATGATAATTGGAGGAACCATAATCAGGTAATCACGCAAAAAGGAACAACTAGCTAGTGAAGATTTCATTTTGAAGAGGGTAAGTAGGGACTGACCTTCATCTTGGAGAAGCTTGTCTAAGCGAGGAGCTTGAGCTGGACGAGGCATTAATAGACGATGAAGAGGGTAGCCGCAAGAGGCACAACAGCCCGACTGCAGCTGCAGGAGTGTTCCATCAGTCGGCAGATCAGAACATGGAGAAGGATACAAATGGTCGACTAGGGAAAGGTCCCATTTAATGCAAAATCAGCACGGCCCTACTTTGTTGCCTTGTGTCAGTTGTGTGTAATGCAAACTCTTGCTTGTTTTTTTTTATTACTTCCTTCTTAAACTAATCATTAACTTACTGGGGTATTTGGTTTAAGTGGAGCAATAACTTGAAACGAAATCCATATATTTGGATTTGGCCTTTGGTGGGAGAACATGTTGAGTCACACAATCTCTCATAAGCAGATATATTTAGTAAAACTATAAAATAATAGCAATTGTACCCTATCAGTGTGACCAATTTGGTGCCTTTATAATGAATTCATTGTGTAGTTTGGTAGAACTCAACAAGAGCATGGCATACGTACTGTAACCTTCTCTGTCCATGGTCGCCTTCACACTTTCAAATCAGCAGATGTGTGCAGTGGTACTCCTCTGCTTTGCTGCTTGCTTTTGTTCATCAGATTCATCATTCATCACTCATTTAACAAAAGCAATTCGGTAGCTAACTAGGAGTAACGTGTACTTGCAAATTCAGTCTGATCTAGCCGTACAGAAAGCCTTTATAATGAATGTGAGATGGTGAGTGAGCAACTGAAATGGGAGTGTCAAGAAAACGACAGACCAGTAAGCTGCTGGCAAATCGATGGGTAAAGGTGGCATGCTGGACTCATGTACCGACCGACACGACACGACGTATATACTAGTGTCTAATCAGTTATTTGCATGCATGCCAATAAAATGATTAGTATTGCCAAAAAGTAACAAGATTATTATACTCAAGTACTTCATTATATTAATTGAAACGCTTGAATGACACTTTCACTATTTACTTATTGAGATATGAGTTTTCTAGTCCCCAATAATTCTATCCTATTGTAACAACTATAAGAGCATCTCCGGTGTGAGTAGCTAAGTTGGGCTCCTAAATCCATTTTCTCAAGTTCAGTTGTAAAATTTGAGAGCTCAATTTTGATCACAACTCCAGTGGGACTCTCTATATGGGCTCCTATTCCCTATGAGACCCACCATTTAGATTAAAAAGAAAACGTAAAATGATAAAAAGTGGTGGAGTCCATGGGTAGGAGGGTGGATAGGAGGGTCATATTTCTAGGGTCTTAGGATCATATTTTAGGAGGGCATGGAAAAAAGATATTATTTACAATCCCCACCGGAGTTGATTTTTTCTTTCCCCTCCTAAAATTTATAGCAGAGACTTAGATAGAGACCTACACTGGAGATGCTCTAATATTGAGTATAGAACTCTCCTTCTATTTGAGAAGAATTATGACGAAACATAGAAACAAATCAATATGCACTCAGACAAACTCGGGCTTAGGGATGCCTCTAAATTATCCCCCATGCCACCAGACCAAGGGGCTTAGCCGCAGCCTCAATTGACAGTTACTTCTATTTTCCACCATGGCATTTCCCTCATTGTTCCCTATGCCCGCTGGTGGTCTAGTTCACTGCTACTCGCCAAGTCACCGCATGCTAAAAGTAGTGGCTCGCTAATAGGTTATTATGACTGGTGATTGGTTTTAGTGACAAAAGTCTCTATTTGGTCACAAACATGTATGGACCTCTACAAATGTCATAAAATGGTATAACCTTATGAGGTTTTGCTCAGTTGTCATATTCTTCATAGATGGTCACATTTCTTTGTAGTGAGTGATATCGTAGCACTCGTCATGTAACCTAGCCCTAGTAGAACAATGGTCTCTAGATTGGCAGATAACATACGGGTGAACCACAACTAACACCAAAGCAATCTAGTGCATGGTGCAACATGCTATAGCTAAACTGAACTTTAGTTACTATAAGCTACTATGCTACATTGGCAGCCGGGACTTGTATATATATATGTGCTCGCGCAAATTATGGACCAACACATGAGCCGGTTTTGGGCTTTCAGCCAATTTTGGTCGTCAACAATATGTTGCCGCTGAGTGCGTTTATCCACGAGTTTTTGACCTTCGCTGAAACCTTACCAATAAATTTACTAGTTAGGAATCTCTAAGCAGGATGCCGATGTAAAAAAGCGGACAAGCAGGAGCACACCACCGTACCCTGGTGGCCTCGCTTGCTCTCGTGTCGAGCGTCAAGGACAAACGGGGAAGGACACATGGAATAGGATGGAAACAGGAACGTCATTAACTTGCATGGTGTGTTCGACTGATCGTGACTGGTTAGCATGAAAGGAAACATAATCAAAATCATGTGTATGCACACAACAATTTTACATCATTCATAACGCGGGTACACATGGGTGCAGGGTATGTTTGAGGTGGGCGTGAAAAAATAGATGGATGGTGAAAACATATAAGAAACACTATTTTGGGTGTCCCTCTGCCTTTCTCTTCCTCTAATATACCCCTAAAGAGTGGCCCATATATGAGGGGTAAAAGAGTTATTTGTAGGTGAGAAATGTTTCGAGTCTTATAATTTAGATAACTCAATAATTCTTGTCTACTCCCTCCATTTCAGAATATAGCTACGTTAAGAGATTTTCAGACAGAATAAGAAAGTGGATAAAAAGTCCCATTTGCCCCTCATGAATCAGGTTGCATGTTGACCCAACCATGTGTCCCACTAATCACGCACTTGCCTAATCTGGTGTGACCTATCTAATTAATCCCTCCAGATTGGAAATAAGTGAGGGAATAAAGACGAGGGTATTTTGGTCACCTCATACATAAAAGCTACAGTTAAACTCTTCGTGTAACTATATTTTGACACATATTTTGAACTCTTAACGTAGCTATATTCTAGAACGGAGGGAATACTTGAGTAACAATAACAAAAAAGAACCTCATTTAGTTTTCATAAAAGAACTCTTTCCCAATTATGACTTACTGCTTATTCTCAATGAGGACTCAGCATTGATTCCAAACTTTCTTTCGTCCTAATTCCTCATGTGGAGCATCAGCAGAACCCTAGACCGCCGATGCCAGTCACCTCTTTCTTGCCCCTCCTGCCGTGACCTCTCATTGCAGCCACCATCGCCATGGTCATCACCCCGCCCTAGCCCTACCCAACTTTCTTCCACTGCCATTTGGCGCCCCTGCCACTGCACCACACCGCACCACCACACGCCCCCTCTAGCGGGCAGGCCTTCCACTACCGGCCCTCCCTCTAAGACTGCTAGTGAGAATCTGCCCAGCAACCTCGAACCTCGAAATGCGGCTGGAATCTCACTAGAGTTGAATGAGGGATGAGGGTGAAGAAAAAATCAGGTGCGGAGAGGAGAAGAAATACCCAGCTATGATTTAGCATTCCCCAACATGTACATATTGTTAGAAGATTTGGGCACATGGCCCAAACAACAATCACAATAAACCCCAAAGGCTTACTCGCACAACAGCACATGGATGGTGTAGTGGAAAACATTATTCCAACACTACTACTCCAGGAGGAGTGTAAGCCCAACTTAAATAGTTGAGTTGTCTCCACCTGGTTGAAGCTACTGAGGTGACGCAAAGGAAGAAGCATATGTGCATGCGAGCTCGCTCGCTTCGCTAGTCCAGGCCAAGCGATGGGCACGGGCACATGACATGTGCACAAATGGTCCGGCAAAATTCTCACCTCGTGCTTGTGGGGTTACTTTTGTAACTTTTAATTGTGAATGCATGGAGAAAATTGAGTTCGCCTAATTTGGTAACCAATTATTCTTGTATTAGCATTCGATCATAAATGAGAGGTCAATTACGCGGATTGGTTACTAACCATACTATGGCGTGCGTGTATATATGGACGAGGCGTCGTCCTCTAGAAACACAACACCGAGCTCTTCTCATGCCTCTTTGTCGCACCGTCGTTGTCTTCCCCATCCCTTCTCTGAAGTGCCATCGGCGCTAGGAGAACTGGTGTTTTGCTACATCCCCTTGTGTCCCTGCATGGGGTAGGGGTCATATCAGGTTTTCGGGAAGCATCGTCGCGACTGCTTGCTGGACATCTTATTCCCTCTACGCCGGTGTTTACTGATCTCCATCAATGGTCCACTTCATCTACTTTGCACTATTTCTAGCGCTGATAACCCCAATGTATGAATGTTTTTACTTCCTATGCAGATCCTTTGTTCATCCATTCTCTGTGTTAGCGCTAGTGAGTTTTACTCAAATCGTAGCGCCAGAACCTCTGTCTTTTATTTTGCTGCAAATGTATCTGGGATAGGTCTGATTTTGTTGGAGCATTCACCAATGATACATCACTACAGCGTTTTCCCCCTAATACCACGAAACCTTTAAGCTACACCACACATTTGGATGCAATAGGGGGGGTACTATGGCATCGAAATAGTAATAGGCGTTCCTATTACTACACATCAAATGTGTTGTGATTTTGTTTTTTTGCGTTGCAACAGGTAGACGCTAATGCACCCATTTTAAGGATTTAAGTTGCAATTGGTGGGGAATACTACTACACCAATTCTGAGTTGCATTAGCATTTCGTGTGTTGCAATAGAAAGGTGATATGACGACCATATTACTGTTGGTTGCTTCTGAACGGCTATATTGCAACCATTGATTTGGGTTGCATAATAGTTGGTGCATCGTGGCAATAAATAGGTAGCTATTGCATCCTTCGTTGCTGCGAGATGCAATAGCATGTATTGCCACCAATTTGCGTGGTTGTCATACTGGTCGCAGTCGTTGCAACTGTAACATACGTATTGCAATGAAGTCTGCCTTGGTTGCACTTAAATTTGTCTATGGCAGCGTTTTGTTTCCTACATGTCGGCCTCCAATAATCGGTACAGATCTCGATCGATCTCGCGATCTCAAGCCTAAATTTAGGAACTGGTGGCTTGTTCGTAATTGATCCCAAGGCCCACACTATCGATCGAAGTGTGTCCTGGGTCTCATCGATGATCTGATGCTCCTTTCGTCCTAGCTCGATCCCTACGATCAATCAAGGAACCTTCGTCACCGCGCACCCAGGTGCGACTCTATCCTGCGTGCTCCTGAGTCTGTCGTCCCCCGTACGTGGAGGCCAATAGATTTAGGTTATTATATGCATGCTATATCATGATCTCTCTCGTTGCAAACATGTATGCAGATTATTGGCATCACACGAAGATAGGAGTTGGATGCGGCTGCCTCGACATTCATCGGTTTGGAAGACGAATTTCAGTAATTTTTTTACTGAAAACTTTTGCACACCATCACCATCATCACGTGCATCTGTTGCGTGCCCATGTGCTGCATGTCAATGCATGATTAGATATCATGACGTGATTCAGATTCATCTTCATTTTACTTACTAGAGGGTTTGCTGATTGTTTTATCGATAATAATGAATTGGAAGGGCCAACTTGTTCGTCATCAGCTGAGGGTCGTGTGAATCATGGTTTCGGTCCTGATCGGAATACTGGTATAAGAGAAGAACCTGAAGATGCACAACCTGCAGCTGACTCATCACCGTACTTTGGAGAAGACGATGAAGAAGCTGACGATGACCCTGCTGCAACTAATACTATGTTTAGAACCATTATCAGTGGCACCATACATGGACAAATCATATATGAGGATGGTGAGAAGCCAAATAATGCTGCAGATATATTTTTGAAACTATTACAGGAGGCAAAGAAGGAATTGTATCTAGGATGCAAAGATGCAACTAAGGTATCTTTTATAGTGCAAATATTTCAGATAAAGTGCTTGTACGTAATTAGTAACTCAGCATTGAAGGCCATACTAAAACTGTTCTCGAAGGTTCTCCCTGAAGGCCATTGTATCCCTGACTCGTTGGATAAAGTGAAAAGGGTGGTACGAGACCTAGGCTTGGATTATATCAAGATACACACATGTAAGAATGATTGTGTCTTGTTTTTTAAGGAACATGAAAAGCTGGATGAATGTCCCGTCTGTGGAGAGTCTAGGTGGAGACTTGCAGAGAAAACCTCTGATAATGATGTTGGTGATGGTGCTACTGTAAAGAAGAGGTTACCAGTTAAGATCCTACGCTACTTTCTGCTTATTCCTCGGCTTCAAAGAATGTATATGTCCAAGCAGTTATCAGAGGAAATGCAATGGCATAAGAAAGAATTGGTCAAAGATAGAAAATTGTGTCACCCTGCTGACTCACTAGCATGGAAGCATGTGGATAATAAATATAAGTGGTTTGAAAGAGAAGGTCGTAATATTAGGCTGGGTCTTGCTTCTGATGGCTTCAATCCCTTTGGGATGCAAAATGTTACATACTCCATTTGGCCTGTTATGCTAATACCTTACAATTTGCCTCCATGGTTGAGTCAGAAACAATCTAACTGGTTGCTGTCAATGTTGATATCTGGTCCAAAATCTCCTGGAATAGATATTGATGTGTATTTGAGGCCCCTTATATTGGAGCTCAAGGAGCTTTAGGAAAAGGGTGTCCCAACATGGAATGCTCAGACAAGGAAGAATTTTAGATTACATGCTCTACTACTTTGGACAATTAATGACTTCCCAGCTTATGCTATGCTTTCTGGATGGAGCACAAAAGGAAAGTTTGCATGTCCGTACTGCCACAAAGATACTGAATATTTGTGGTTGAAACATGGGTCGAAGCACTGCTACATGGGACATCGACATTTCTTGCCCTTGGATCATCCATGGCACAAAACAAGGTGAGCTTCAACAACAAGGTCGAAACCAGGGAGGCGCCAGTACCACTGACAGGTGCACAGGTACTTGAGCAGTTCGAAAGTTTTGAACAAGTGAAATTTGGGAAGAATGCATCAAAAAAACGAAGCATGACGAAGACCAATGATGGCACAGGTCTGGAGGAAGAAGAATATTTTTTAAGCTCCCTTACTGGTCTTCGTTGCTCATCAGGCATAATTTGGACGTAATGCACATTGAAAAAATGTATGTGAGGCCATATTAGGCACTCTGCTTGAATTGGCTAGTAAATGTAAGGACGGGGAGAAGGCCCGGCTTGACATGGAGCAGATGCAGATACATCCAGATCAGCATCCTGTGATTAAGAATGGTAAGTATATCTTGCCACCAGGCTTGTACAAGTTAGATAAGAAGGATAAGGAAATGTTATGTGAATTTCTATATGGAGTTAAGATGCCTGATGGTATTTCCTCAAATATAAGAAGATGTGTTGACCTAAACTCATGTAAGGTGTCTGGCTTGAAAACTCATCATTAGCATCTAATTCTACAGAAACTGCTACCCTTAGTGGTGCGAAGGATTTTGCCAGAACAAGTTGCCATCGCATTGATTCAGCTTAGTAATTTCTTCGAAGCACTATGTTCCAAGGAGCTGGTGGCAGCAGAGTTGGACAAACTTAGCTGTTCAATTAGGGAGACTGTTTGTCGACTAGAGATGCTATTCCCACCTTCACTTTTTGATGTTATGATGCATTTGCCTGTTCATTTAGCTGAGAGGCTAAGCTTGGTGGACCTGTGTGTTATAGATGGATGTATCCAGTGGAGCGGTACCTACGTACTGCGGAAGGTTATGTGAGGAACAAGGCGCACCCTGAAGGTTCAATAGCCGAGGGATACATACTCGAGGAGTGCCTTACATTTTGCTCAAGATTATTGGACGTGGACACCAAACTGAATCGTGCTGATCGACATGAAAGTATTGCTGTGCATGAGCCACCATCTGATCTGAGCACATTTGCTAACATGGATTACAAAAGGAGAGGGCAGTCTGTCCAGATGAAGCACTGCATAATTTCAAATTGTGATGAAGCCAGGCAAAGGATAGACTAATAATTTGAGCTACTAATAAACATCAATTTATTAAAATTATATTTTATATACTAACAATAATATTCATTTCGTTGCAGTGAACATATGGAAGAACTAAAGAAATATGGTTCAAGAAATCTACAAAGGCAACACGAGGAACAATTTGTAAGATGGTTTGAGGGCAAGATTAGGGATCTACATGCGAAAGGGGAAGTAAGTGAAGATTTGTTTGCACTTTCTCAAGGACCGGACAATCGAGCTCGTACATTGCATAGATGCCATGTCAACAATTGGCTGTTTCGAACCGCTGACATCGAGAAAGGCCTCGTAACACAAAACAGTGGTGTGCTTGTCAAGGGAGACGTTGCTACTGGCAACATGAACTGGTATGGGGTGATTAAAAAAATGATCTCACTAGGATTCCCAGGACGAAAAGAAGTTATTTTGTTCCAATGTGACTGGTATGATGTGCCTGCTGCCACTACCAACAGAGGCATAGGATATAGTAAGGATCAATTTGGGGTTATTGATATCGACACTACCAGATATAGGTATACGAACGAACCATATATCCTGGCCACACAGGCAGAACATGTGTTTTATGTGAATCTAGTAAACAAGTCTGGTTAGAGCAGTGTGATTGCGTTGAAACCAAGGGATTTGTTCTCCATGCCTGATTTAGAAATTGAGGAATCTATTGACGTGGGCTCGAAGTTAGTAGTTTATTCGGTGCACAACAGGATTTGACAAATTGGACAAGATCTGACAAGGAAGGCACAACCGGGGATGCTTCTGTTATTGCTCAGGTGCAGAATGAAGCAGTTGATGAACCAGATGATGCGGCCTTTGATAGCGACGATGAAGATGATGAAGATGACACTTACATTGATGATGGAGTTGTTGCACCAGTTGCTTCTGTGATACAAGGCGAAGATGATGAATTTTTTATATGATACTCATACAATTTGTTTGGACGATGATGGCTTTACATTACATGGAAATTTTTAGAGTGCATCGGCACTATATACGTTTCAAGAAGTTAATACAGACACAACATCCATAGATGTAACAAGTTCTCTTTTTTAGATAAAAAAAGATGTAACAAGTTCATTAATTGATGTAACAAGTGTGAATGGAGACCAAATTAAAACACAAACAGCATCCATGATTCATTACCAAAGCAGAATCATTAACAAGTTCATTACAAATTAAAACATGCATTCACACGCATCAAGTTCATTACATTTTGAGCTCACCTCCACCAGAGCATTCGAAATGAAGTCGCCTTCTTCCGGATCGGGGGTGGGATTGATGTCCTCCTTCACCTCCTCGTCAATGTGGACGTCAGCACCTTTGGGCGTTGGCTTGGGGGTCCGCGAAGCCCTAGAGCGACGAGCCACCACCGTCGAGGATTCCACGCCTAGAGACGCGGCCGTTGGCGAATGCGAAAAGTGCCCAAGCTCATCACGCTCCTGCCACTGGGACTGGTGCACGCGTCTACCCGACATGGCTTCGCGTGACGGGAAGCCAGCAACAGGTGAGGCAGCGACGGCCGGCGGCGAGGTTGGATTCGATCTAGGGGATGCGAAAAGGGAAAAATAAACCCTGCCGCTTGGAGAACCATAGGCGAGGGCCGGTGGTGCGCGGCAGCGTTTAATATAATTTTCTCCAATGCGTTGTATTAGTGGGCCCGCTGATGACTAGAGACAAAAAGAGTCCACACAGGTATAAATGGAAACACAACCATTCCTTGACCTGTGGAAGGAAACCGAAGGTCGAAACGTGGGGCACCAAATGACTTGTGGGACCCACGAAATCCATGCGCTTGAGACGCAGCAAATGACATGTGGGACCCACGAAATCCAGGCGCCCGGGATGCACCAGATGACACGTGGGACCCACGAAATCCAGGCTCGGGGGACTCATGAGCACAAATGCAAGCACATTTTTTTCTTTTTGATCACTGCATAAAACTTGTAACTAGTCTTTCTCCATCATACGAACTTGAAAACATGTCTTTTGTTTTCTAAATCTTTCTAAAATTACGCTATATGAATTCATGAAACTTATTAGTGGTATTATTTTGGAATATATTCTCATGTGAGACTGTTTAGACAATTGAATGTTTTAGTTTAAATGAATGACAACTACAAATTATGTGAAATGGATAATTGATGAATAGCAAACTTATAACTCATCATGATCTACAATATTTATTTAGGTCATTTGGTCATTTTCACAAGTGCTAATAACACGTAGTGCAAACTTGTCAAGTGTCCCACATAGTTTCTTAATCATTGTGAGTTAATCTAGGATGAATGAGCAATGTACACTACCACTTTGTCAAATCAAAAAATGTCCTAAATAAACATTGTACATCTTGTTGAGTTATGAAAGTTTGGTATTCATGACTTTCTAGGATGAAATCATTTACGGCCAAAAAAATGCTGCTTTACTTTACAAATTTTGAAATTTAGTACTTGTATGATTCAAACTTTGTCAAATGTATTTATGACTTACATAAAGTTTGTAGATCTTGATGAGTTCTGCAACTTTGTAATTTATGAATTTTTCATTTGACTTCATTTAATACCCTAAAAAGCTATGTGCATTTGTAAGCTACTCAAATTTAATTTGTACTGATCGAACAGTTACATTGGCTCTCTAACGTCTGGGGTCCAGTGACGATGGGACCACGTGTCGGTGATTCATCACTAAACGTGTCCCTAAGTTTTTGAGTCCCAAAAAATAGTAGCGCCGATTTCTTCATCCGAAATTTTGTTTCCGCGCCATTGGACCGCGCCGGGGGACGAGGCGCATGTGGGACTGGCTGGTTTGAAATTCATTACTTGTATGATTCAAACTTTGTCAAATATACTTATGACTTACATAAAGTTTGTAGATCTTGATGAGTTCTGTAACTTTGTTGTTTATGACTTTTTCATTTGAATTCATTTAATACCCTAAAAAGCTATGTGAATTTGTAAGCTATTCAAGTTTTAAATTTACAGAGGCCAATCTAACTCGGATGGGGAATGGCCGAACAGTTTGACAACTTCTGTACTGGTCGAACAATTAATTGGCTCTCTAACACGTGGGGTCCAGTGACGATGGGGCCACGAGTCGGTGATTCATCACTAAACGTGTCCCTAAAGTTTTGGGCCCCGAAAATTAGTAGCACCTATTTTTTCATCCGAAATTTTGTTTCCGCGCCATTGGACTGCTCCACACGATCCCTGGGTCCACATTTAAGCCGAAAAGCCACTTTATCAGCTTGACTTCTCCATCTTAACCTCCCCAATCCCATCACATCAATTAGGGTTCTATGAAAAACGCCACCTTGTAAACTAGATTGCTGCATCTTAGCCTCCCAAATCCCATCGCAAGGTCGAAAAGGATGGCGCCATCGAGCGAGGCGGGACGGGGAACGAATTCCGCGTCATCGTCCTTGAACACACCTTCAACGGCATCGGCGATGCTACATCCAACGTTCACAACACTGTCTCGGAGTCGGAGGCCGACTCCCCTGGTCATGTCCAGCAGGCCTAGGGCTGCGGCTTCGCTCTTTGTGTCACCGCCGTCCCAAAGTCCATCACGCAGGACCGACGCCGAAGATGCCCGGGACAACTCTCAAGAACCAAAAGATTTGCTGCTTTCGTCTCAGGTCGAATCACAGAACGGGTACGTGCCTAGATCATCCCCTAGTACTAATGCCCGTAGCATTCATGCATTTGTCCACGCGATTCACTACACCAAAATTGAAATGCTATCGCTAAATATGCAGAACGGACGGTAGATGGCTCGTGCATGTTGTTTCCCAGGGGAGTGAGGAGGGACAACAATTTCTTAAATCTTATTGAGTTCCCAAGAGTGATATCACACTTGGGAACTTGACAACAATGAAATCTAGGTTGGGGTATGGGTCGAGCGACTACATGTATTACAAGGAGAGAAGTGTTGCTGATCCTGCGGCAACAACACTTAAAGATATCGACTATGATGTTGATGCATTGAGAATGATAGATAATAATGAGGAAGAGAGGGAGATCAGAATAGTATTGTCCAAGAATGAATTGGCAGACCGATGTGTGGCCATAACACCAATGAAATCCAACAGTAATGTTTACTCAGATCCTGAAGAAGAAGAAGTGTATGAATCAGATTTAAATGCATACAAAGATTGGCTACATCTTATGCATAGAAGGCAGCAAGCCATGGGTGAGATATATGATGCAGCCCAATACATACACGGTTTTTTCAATGCACTTATGCCTGATATTATCGTTCCTTTCCAGAGCTTCAAGATATCTACATGGAGGACACAATAAAGACATACGAAGAATGGTTAGGTGTTGAAGGAAAACTTGATGCCATCAGTAGTATCCCTCGCCTAATTGATAAATCAATTTCCAATCTTCCTTGTAAACTTCACATTATGCTAGCTGATGATGTGACAATATTGTCTGCATATTCTTTTTTGCACTCTAGCCGTCAGATACATTCCAGTGAAGACAGCAACCCAACACCTCAAGCGCAACCATCATCTCATGCTTGCCGTTCAAGACAAGGGCAAGGCAATGGTAAGTTGTGTTTATTAGGAATTAATATTGTTTCTGTTTCATGTGGTCATATGTACATATGTTCATAATATTACAATTTGTTCATGTGGGAATATGTTCAGGAAATGGGAAGAAAAGAGGACGTGGTCTTCTAAAAGGCTTGAAGGCAATCAACAAGAGATTCAAGGCGGGCAATCAGAAGATGAAAGTTGAGTTCTCCAGACTTGGAGGACCGATAGGTGAGAACTACCGCACGTTCACTGATGAAGTGGTAGTGTATATGAGGAAAAGGGCGCCACTAATTGGAGTGAGATCGTGGAAAGAGATCCATGAAGATGTAAAAGAATCAATAGCATCTGATATATTGGTAATAATCATGTTTGCTTGTGTATACATTTTAGTAATAGTTTAAAGTAACAACTCACCTAGTATTTGCATGTTCTTGTAATTACAAACAGGCTAGGTGGGACATTGAAGATAATTACAAATCAAGGACAATCATATGGGGCATTGCTAGGGCGCGTCAAAGGCTGGCGTTCAACTTTCAGTGCTACAACAAAGGCATACAACAATTACCGTGAGAGAATGTTAAATAAGCCAGAAGAATTAGGTATTGTTGAATGACACTATCTACTGCAGTATTTTAGGACTGCCAAATTCCAGGTTTGTTCGACATTGTTACTGTCATTGACAATACCACTTTCATATAAATGTATATGTCTAGGTCATTAATATTATTGTTCAACTCTTTGCATTCTGTAGACAAGGAGCA
This sequence comes from Digitaria exilis, assembly GCA_015342445.1. Lineage (NCBI taxonomy): Eukaryota > Viridiplantae > Streptophyta > Magnoliopsida > Poales > Poaceae > Digitaria > Digitaria exilis. The sequence goes on along the minus strand of JACEFO010001915.1, from coordinate 799,789 downwards.
CACAGAATTCTGAGATTCGAAGCCAAAAAAAGACCACACATTTGTCAGGCGCCAAGCCTTATGGTTAGTGCAGCTATGGGAAGGTAAAAATTAGAAGTGCACATCTACAAGCTTTCGTGCAGAAAGATTTACTAATTTGTTATTTACTTGCCATGTCAGAGAGACCCAGAAAGTGGTGAGGAGCCCAGTGATATGGAACATTGGTTTTTAACTCACACTAACGCTGGGCAATGGAAAGATGACGAATCCAGGGATGTCTATGTGAGTCCTCAATGAATTTGTATGTACTTGCTATAGTCCATGCAAATAGCAAATGCATGCAATTTCTTCTTCAGCTTACTCCTCTATCTGTGACATGTTAATGTTAGGACAAAACAAAGAGCCTGATCTCTGTGAGGGAATCAAATTCGGAGGAAAACTTCATTACATTAAGGAAAGGAATGAGATTTTCCAGCAGGCATACAAGGAAGGCACAGCGTCCAAATCAACCAGGTTGCATGGTTGTGGGTTCCTCGCCAAAAACCCAACTAGAAGGGAGTTGTTGGATGCAGGGGCGAATCTAGGAATGAAGAGCACCGGGGTCAGCTTCATTAGTAGATAGGGGTCATTAGTACTAATGAACAGTGATTCCTTTATAGTTTACAGGAATTCATCGGGGTCAGCTGACCTCGATGATATGGGCTGCATCCGTCCCTGGTTGGATGTCAATCGCGAGGAGCAAATTCGAAAGGAGGAGCAACAACATCAGGAACACGTCGAGATGATGGAATCGTTTGGCCAGCTACAAGACCAAATGACCTCATGGGAAGCTGACAGGGAAGCAGAAAGGATAGAACATGCACGATAGATTGAGGAGATAAGTAAGGCAAGGGAGGCTGACTTACAAGCGCTTAGACAAGAGTTCTTGTCGATGTTGCAAGGAGCACATGGGCAGACAACAATTCAGCAGCTACTAGTCAAACTAGTTTTTGAATGCCTTTTTTTTCCTTAGGTACTATAACTACTTCTCTGCATGTTTCATAGAATCTCTAGCCAACACCATCTGTCCAGGCAAACAACAATGTCACTGCATTGACAGAGGTGGCGGCAGCTGCAACAAACATGAATTCTCAAGAAGTTCAGCTAACCTCACAACATGAGGCCCCTTCACATCAGGTTGTTTGTGAATTATCAACTTTTTAGTGCTATCATCAGTTACTAAACAGAATGGCGCTAATTATTTCATTCGATCTTCTTTGTACCCAGGAAAACCCTCGAGGTAACCCAGATCAATCCGAAGTCGATGATAGATCAAGGTCAACCGTTCGGACTACAAGAAGTAAAGGTGCAAATACGGAAAGGGCATATGTTACTACAAAACATCTACAGGAAAATGCTGCAAAGAAACGACAAGGCTCAAAAAAGACAGGTGAAATCTTTGTTTCTGAATGAACTGTGAAAGTATCTAAAGTTGTGGAAATCATTTGCTGTCAATGTTAATTTTAAAATGCACTGTGAAACTTCGGTTTACTACATGCAGTTGTTTCCTCCTTTTCATAATTTCATATTACTTCATGATAAAATTGGTATTCTTTCTTTTCAGCTAACTAAGGTAGTTTAAATGGAGGAAACAAGTGATGGGACCATCTTCAAGTCACCCTTTGCTCATCAAGTGATGGGATCATTTGCCTATGCGTTTCTTTGTTGATCCATTCTTGTCAAATTAGCCTTGTTTTCATGAATGATTACTCCCCGCTGGTGGTGCAAACTTGTATCCCTTTCAGTACTGTGTGTGGAATTGTACACTGAATGGTTGAATTAATCTTGTTTTCATGTATGATTATTGCATAATTTTTATTGATCCTATATTATATATATTGTTTTATTAATTGGTGATACAAATAATTGAGCGTGGCATAATATACATGTGGCAATAGCTACCAAAACCATGCGTGGCAAATGCAAATTCATCCTATCGCAACCCAATTTTTTCGGTGTCACAAGGGCCGTGGCAATACGAAGTTCCACTTGTAGCAACCCACTATTATGGTGGTTATAGAGAGATTACCTTTTACCTACGCACATTTACGAAGCAACAGAGGTGATCACATCTAACAACCAATCAAGGATGGTGGCAATATAGCTCCCCCTATAGCCTCCTATCAAGGTTGGTGGCAATATAGCCCCCCCCCTATAGCCTCCAACCGCATTTGGTGGTAATAGAATGACACATATATAACAACCATCCCAAATACGAGGCAATATAGTTGTCCACCTCTAGCCACCAACCGAACCTGGTGGCAATAGAGGAGGCCACCTATAGCACCGAAATCCACTTTGTGGTAATATAGGGAACCACATATAGCCACCAAAGCACGTTAGTGGCAATAGAGGTGCTTGCCCTATAGCAACAATAACGAGCGTGTAGCAATACAATGTTTTGCAATGCACGATTTTACAAAATGCAACACATTGGGAATGATGCAATTGAACCTCTGACAACAGCATATACGTCGCAATAGGATCATTTGCAACCACCACGAGGGCGCCCATAGATGCCAACTGCAACGACTCAGTGTGTTGCAATAAAAAAACTATTGCAACCACAAAAAGACAATCGTGGAAACAGCCTAATACCATGGCACATAACGTAGCAAAATCTGACGAAATTTTTTGGGCGCAATTGTGGCTATTGCAACCAAATCGGGCATATTGCAACGTATTTCATGCGTTGTATCGGGGGGAAACGCAATAGTGATGTTGTTGTCTGAATTTTTGAATTAATTTATTCATCACTAAATTGCCTTTGTTTCCAACATATCTACATATGTAAGAGCATCTGACAATGGTACCGTGTGTGGCCCTAAAGTCAATGTCAAATGTATTCCTGTTCCTACATTCCTGTTTGGGCATATATGCAGACAGTGAGGTATTCCGGGCCCCAACGATGAGCCGATCAAAACGAGGGCTCCATCTAGGAAATTTTAACCAGCGATAATGTGCACTCTCAATAACATGGCCACTGGGCAAATTATTGGCCATCACGTATTGACGATACATGCTTATCTCGATCTGTGTCATTGTTCTGAGTAGTAGCAGTGTTTAGTTCTCCTCTTGCTTTAGTCTTGTACGCATCTTGTGCTATGTAACAGAAGATAGGCAAAACCATGTGCACATGTTTGCAAGTGTAAACTAATAGCACCACAGACGCGTTAAATAGGTGATCAATTTACAGATGAGTTACTGATAATGTGGTACAGATACATATGGATCTGTTAATATAAATAAAGGCATGCATCTGCAATTTACTCCCTCCGTCCTAAAATAAGGGTCTTTCTCACTTCTCGAAAAAAATTTCGGTCAATTACATATTTTTAAATTATGGTACAATATAAATATTATTAAATAGATATTTAGATCTAGTTTTTATAAAAAAATATTTAAATATTTAAATGTTACATGTATTTTTTACAAATTTAGTCAAACTTATGGCACGAAAAAAAAACAATACACTTTGTGGACGGAGTAGTACATGTTAAAAACAACACTATTCCTTGCACAGTCGGTTGATGATTTTCCCAACAATAGTGGAATTTGTGCCTGGGGATTGGATCTCTGATTTAGTGGTCGCAATCATCACATGTGTGGATCCCGCCCTCGCCGGATCCGGTCAAGAAGACCCACGGCATGAAGCTTCGAGCAGAACTAAAGTGCAAAAGGTCCAATTCAAGAACGAAACGAGATAATGGGAAAAATAAAACATTCGAATTAAGGCAATCGAGTTGCAGCTGTTAGGTGGCAGTGGGTGACTGTTTAAGTTTCCCTACCCCATGGGAGCAGTGTTCACTGTGCACAGATCAATCTAGCAATATGTTCCCTGCACCATGCATGAAGGACCGTGACACCCTAGGAGGGGGAGTGAATTAGGTGTCTATAAAAAATAAGGCTCCAAAGCATATATGAAATCCTATTTCAATTCTATAAATGTGCTTTAGGTTTTCTCTATGTGTTGCTATCTCTACCGCTACAAGTTTTGCACCCTAGATCCAATCCTATACTAGCATGGCAAGTCTAGGAAAGTTAAATGCGGAAAGAAATGCAAGTATGAAATGCGGAAGCTTAAAGGTTAGAGAAAAGCAAACTCTCTGCACGACGATTTTGACCGAGGTATCGGAAAGCTCATGAGCTTTCCACTAATCCTCGTTGTTGGAGCCCCTCTCAAAGGAATTGCCCGCACAGGGGCATAAACTCCCCGGTCGAGTAACTCCGTGGGTGACCACGGGACATCCCCACGTGCAAGTGGGTCTCCGCTCGTCCCTCCCCGGATGCTCCTCGCCACCTTCACCTGGTAGAGCTTCGGTGAAAACGCCAAGGGCATCTCCTCCCTTGCACAACCACCGGCGGCCACACCACGAACTCGGTTGGAGGGTCTCACAAAACTACAAGTCCCGGATTTACAACACTTGGTGCGTGTAAGCACTGGTAAGCAAAGGTATGCAAACCTCGCTAAGCTCTAGGCTAAACATCTAAGAGATGCGCTAAAGGGTCTAGACTAGCATTAATCACTTTGCTAATCACCTAGATATTCTATTTAGCAATTTGGTGGATTGAGCACTTAAGAATATGTAGAACACTTGCCAATATCTTCCGTGAGCTCAACCACCCTTCAAATAGTGGAGGCACCTCATATTAATAGCCCCAACCAAAAGAACTAGTCGTTGCAAACCGTTGCAATATTCCTGCGTACCACCGACTAAATCGATGGATGCAGGAAGGGACCATCGAATTAGTCGATGGGGCCACCTCAGCTAGCTGTTGAACTAGTCGTTTGAATCCTTGTGTCACTTACATATGGGCCAGCCCAACCACCGACTGATTCGGTGCCAGCTCCCTGGTACTACCGAATTGGCCGATGGCTTCCACACAGAGAGGTCTTCAATCTTCTCGCTCGCACCGACTAATTTGATGCCACCTTCTTCAAGACCATCGAATTGATCGATGCATTCTAGAGACGAACCAGCTTCTGAGCTTCCATCACCGACTAATTTGATGCCAACTTTTGGCCCCATCGAATGAGTTGATGGTCGTCCTTGCAGTGCCGATAGCTCTCTGATCATCATCGACTAATTCGGTGTTCATGCCTTTGCACTATCGAAATAGTCGATGGTCTTCTTTATCTTTTCAGCCCCTTGGTCACCGACTGATTTGGTGGTCTTCTCAGCCCACCATCAAAGTAGTCGATGGTCACTGTGTGACGCTGAATTTGATTCTTTCTTCCCAGGCTTTTGATCCGTCTTCTTTGCCATCTTTTCTACATATTTTGGATGCTTCAAAATATGGCTTCAATTTGGATAACCAACATTTGAATATTGATTATATAAGCATTTGGATGGCTTCCAAAGTATCCTTGGGACCTAGAAAAATTGTTAGTCCAAATGATTATGTTGTCAATCAATCGCCAAAATCACAAACAATGACCTAGGGCCATTTTCCTTACAATCTCCTCCTTTTTGGTGATTGATGACAACACAACCAAAGCAAGAGATAAAATATATTAATTTGAAAACAACTACTTGCTAGGATACTATGAAAGAGCAAGAACATAAGCATTCAAGGTATCAATTGAAACAAATATTTGAAATGCTTGAAAGATTGAGTTAATCATATCTTGCTCTTACCAATTTGACTAAAATCCCCCTTGTGTGTGATCAATTTGGACACAAGGCTCTCCCTTACTCCAGTACCACTTTTTCTCCCTATCTTGGACCAAATTCTTGCAATCTACCCCAAGCTTCAAATCTATAATCTTGCCTACACTTGAGGTTATTGCTTTCTTGCATCCTCCCCCTTAAGGTCGGCTCACCCTTAAGGTGTACTTGCTTTGGTCACTAAAATTCTCCCCCTTTGAAATCAAACACCGAAAAAACTACATTCGATTCATTCATTGGATACAGTATAGTAAATTTAGTTGCTATAATTCCAACCAAAACCCAGCTAAATTTTAGCAGGCTGAATATTTCTTTAGCTAGTTGAACCCAGCTAAATGATAAAAAACACTACGGAAGCCGCCAAACAACTAACAACCATACAACTTTACTATCCATCTTCAAGTAGATCTTAACTTTTCCATCTTTTAGTGTTTGAGATTCATGAAACAACCACAACCATTGGATCCCCAACCTAACCCTAGCTGCACCTATCCTCTGGTCATTGGTCGTCGTTGCCCCTCCCAACAACATGTGACATTGCTGCTTCGAGCAGCTCCACTGCGGCTTGCCCCTGTGCCGCTGCTTGCTGCTTGACACGGGTCGCATTGCACCGCAGCATGTCGATGCTCACTCGCACCGTTTTTGCTGGCGACAAGCCCATGTGTGGGGTTTCGTATACGTCTGGAAGCTCATTAAGCTTCCTAACATTAAAAGCAAAATTAAGCCCAACACCTCATCAGATTCCCCACCTTCTAGTGTTTGAGATTTGTGCAACTGTTGACGCCTTCCTGGTCAACACACGAATACGCTAGATCACGTGGTCGACGAAATCTCCTTGCCGGGGCTCCAGGACGTAGCTGGTCTGGACCGCCCGTAGGGGCCGGTCAGACCGCCTGTAACAGAGGCACTGTGAAAGACTACGATCACCGCCTCGGGAAGGACCCCATCGGAGGCAGCGGACCTAGGATTGTTCTAAAATAGGCAAGGCCACTTAGAACGTCCTAAAATGCCGCAGAGACGAAGAAGGAAGCAAAGAGGTTGGAAAAGCTAGGGTTTAGAGAAAAAAGTAAAGGCGAATTGATTGTGTGATTGGGTAGAGGTCCTCAATCAGCCACGACCTTTTATATTTATAGGGTGGAGAGGTCTTGCCCCACAAGGAAGTCTTTTTACATATCTCGGGGACTCGGGGATACGAAGTTAGACCGCCTGGCACATTGCCAGACCGGCTACAGGGCCCAACCGATCTAACTATGTGTCATAGTCGGTTAGACCGGCTGCCCAAGCCAGATTGGCTTTTAGCTATTTTTACCATCAACATATGCCCCCCCTGTTTTTTTGGTAAAGCAACGCATACCATAAAATATTAATTCAGACTAAGGGCGGCCCTCTATTGTCGGTTATTTTTTTTTCTAAGGAAGATATCACATATCGGTCATATCCTTTCAAACATTTTGCCAAACGCTTAGATAATATTGTTTCAAGTATTTCCCATTGAGTGGTCTTGGCAACTGAAACCCTTGTAAAGTTTCTATCATATAGGAATTCTCAGAACAAACTTTCACAATACGATATGATCCTTCCAAACCTGGTGACCACTTACCAAACTTGTTGCTCTTCGTTCCTATAGGTAGAACAGTCTTCCAAACTAAGTCAACAACTTGAAAGGATTTAATTTTTACCTTCTTGTTGTATGTTCGAGCTACTCTTCTTTTACCTTTCTCAATCTCCTCCAAGACCTCCAAACTCTTGTCAGTCACTTCATGAATATTACCCATCAACAAAGCACAATACGTACTGGCATCAAGATCATTTTGCTTAGCCAATCTATAAGCAGCTAGATTCACCTCAACGGACAAAACAGCTTCTTGACCATAGACAAGCTCAAATGGAGTAACCTTGGTAGCACCATGTCTATAAATACGATGTGCCCATAAAGCTTCTGATAAAGCTCCATGCCACCTTTTGGCATGATATTCAATCTTCTTCTTTATGAGCTTAATCAGAATTTTATTGCTAGACTCGGCTTGACCATTAGCTTGAGCATAATATGGAGATGAATTGAGCAATTTAATACCATAAGATTCAACAAACTCACGTACTTCTTTAGATATAATTGACGTTCCCTGATCTGTCGTCAATGTTTGAGGAATCCCAAATCTATGTATATTATGCTTAGTAATGAACTCAATCACCTCTCAATGTGTCATGTTCTTGAGGGGAGCAGCTTCAGTCCACTTAGTAAAATAATCAGTGGCCACAATCACAAAACAATGACCCTTGGATGATGGAGGATGGATCTTTCCAACAAAATCTAAACCCCATCCTCTCAAGGTCCAAGGTTTAATGATTGGATGCTTCAATGCAGCAGGTGCTAATTGAATATCCCCGAACGTTTGACACTCTCCACATTCTTTGTAGTAACGAAAACAATCGGCTATCATTGTAGACCAATAAAAACAAGCCTGTCTAAGGAGCCACTTCATCATACGAGCTGATTGATGCGTACCACAAATTCCCCAATCTATCTTTATCAGGATCTAAACTTTTCAAGAGCAAACCATTTGCGGTCCGATGATATAGTTTACCATCAAACAAAGTAAACTTGAAAGCCTTTCATCGGAATTTTCAATCCACTGACCTGGTAGTATCCTGCAAATATTCCATTAGAGGCTTCCTCCAATCACCAACATCGGTCTCAACAGATTGAGAAGCATCCACGGCCGAATTGGTTTTTTCAGAGGCACAGGTGGTCAGACCGGCCGTCGGACGGTCAGAGCGGCTAGGTCGGTTAGACTGGCTGTAGCAGGCTGTCGAACCGCCTGCTCCAGAGCAAACACATCGGCTTCACGAAACACTAGCTCTTTTCATGAAAATTTCTTTTCTGAACACTATAGCCTGATGCTTGCTGTGCCAATGCATTAGCTCTAGGATTCTCTTGTTTTGGTGCCCAATAACCTTCTACTTGCATATGCAACAATATACTCTTTTCCTTCGGTCACTTGAGTTAAAAATACCCCCACTAACACTTTCTTCGTCCGCAATATATAATTTGAAAGGAACCCCTCTTCTAGGTGCCGAAGAACCGGAGGCGAAGATAAATAATGTTTGATTTCATCAAATGCCTCTTGCTATTTTGCTCCCCAAGTAAATTCATAATCATCTTTCAAGTGAAGCAAAGGAGTAAAAGCATTCACCTTTCCCAACAAATTGCAAATAAATCATGTGAAATAATTCACCTTGCCCAAGAATTTCTGCAACTCCTTCTTATTGCTAGGCGCCTGCAACTTGTCAATAGTATCAATCTTTTTTGGATCCACCTCTATGCCATTCTCATGAACTATGAAACCCAAAACCTTTATAGCCGATACACCAAATGCACATATGAGTGGATTCATCTTCAAACCATACGGGTGCATTATTTCAAAGGCATGTATTAAATTGGCCAAATGAGAATTACTTCCATCCGATTTGACTACAATGTCACCAATATAGACTTCCAAGATTATACCAAGCAAATCATGGAAAATCAAATTCATGACCCTTTGATAAGTAGCACCGACGTTATTTAAATAAAAAAGCCCACTCAAATAAACCAACAAAGCCTAGACATATGAAAGCCGTTTTGGGTATATCCTCTTCGGCCATAAATATTAGATTGTAACTAGCATTACCATTAAGAAAACTAATCATTCGATGTCCAGAAGCAACATCAATAAGCATATCGGCTACAGGCATAGGATATTCATCTTTAGGAGTAGCACGATTGAGATTTCTAAACTCAATACAAACTCTGATATTGCTCGTACCTTTCTTTTCCACAGGCACAATATTAGAAATCCAATCAGTATATCGACATGGCCTAATAAACTTTGCTTCTAACAACCGATTTATTTCTTCTTTAACTCGGTCATAAATCTTAGGATTAAAATGCCTAGTAGGTTGTTTAAAAGGCCTAAAACCAGATTTGATAGGTAACCGATGTTCAACTAGCTCTCGGCTTAAACCAGACATTTCATGGTAATTCCATGCAAAACAGTCAACATATTCCTTCAATAACTTTATTACTTCAACTTTAAAAGCAGGATCTAAATTCTTATTTACAAACATCGGGATGGGTATAGAATCATCACTAGTGTCTACCTCCTCAAGAGGATCAGCCGACGTAAAACCACATGCTAACTTGCTTATATCATCAAAATCTTTGATAGCTTCACACATATCATTCTGAAGCGACCAATAGTGCTCAAATCTCCGCTGCAACCACTGTAGATTTTTATCCATTAAATCACATGAGATGGTTCAGTCGATTATTCATTGGCTTTTTGACAGCAACAACGAAGCCACTCTTGGTACAACTGATAAACTCAAACTCAGAAAGATCTAAGCCTGACGAGCACTTAACATCATCATGAATGCCAATGAAAGAGCTATCAGCTAAAGCAACACAAGCAAAAGCATCACCATGCACAACCTCTACATCATCATCTACCCACTGAATTAAGGATTCATGCAAAGTAGAAGGAATGCATTCATTCGTATGAATTAAAACACAACCCAAGATTAAACTAAAGTTACCTTGAGTCTCAGCAACAAAGAAAGCAGTAGCCAGAGTTTTGCTCCCAATAGTAAGCTCCATAGAAATAATACCCTTGGCGACAATCGGCTCTCCTCCTCCAATGCCACTGACGGTCATGTTGGTCTTGATCAGCTCTGAATCTGAACCACCAAGCTTCTTGAATAAAGAATAGGGCATTAAGTTTACAATTGCCCCTCCGTCGACCAACATCCGAGAGATTGGCTTTCCGTTGATATGTCCCTTCAAATATAAAGCCTTCAAGTGATTGTCTACAACTTTAGGCTTTTGAAGTATAGCTTCCTTGGGACCAAAATCAAGATGAGCAATATCCTCCTCTGAAAACACATCACCATTCATCGACATGTGCAACACATTTACATCAATATTCATACGCTCCGGAGAAGAAACATAATCAACAAGCTCTCCATTGTCCTTAGCAGTGGGAACCGATAATAACTCATTGTCACAAGCCATCGAATCAGAACAAAGATCACCTGACGTCTTTCTCTGCATCACCTGGTCTGACTGCCTATACATGCGGTCTGACCGCCTGGGCCAGTTGAACAGCCTGTGCTGCCGGTCCTGAGTGACAGGCGGTATGGACCGCCTATGGGGTCAGTTGGACCGCCTGTGTATTCTCCTTCGGCTTCCACTCTTTCTTCTGGGGAATCATAGGTCTGCTCTGGTTGAAGAATTCATCCCTCTGTTTCTCCAACTCTTGCTATCGTCACTCTCGAAAGAGAAGTCTCTAAAGCTTCCTCCTATGTGTACGAGTCTAACCTTGAGGTTACCATATTGAAAGAAAATGTTGAGACTTACCAGCACTAGACCCCTGATGTTCCACGACTGTTTCATTGGAAGTCGTCTTCATAGCTAGACTCTTCTCAATAGGAACCTCTATAGTTCCAAATTGGATAATATCGAACTTTGTAGTCCTTTCTGAGTCCACTTTCATGCTCTGCACCTCCTCCTTCTTCTTAGGCTGACTAGCATATTGCCCTTGCTAACGCTACAGCTTTCACCAAGAAAGGCAATATATTTTAAAAATTAAGTAAATAATGATGGTGTAATGGTCATGCTAACGCTACAGTGACATTCATCCAAAAATGGTATGTATTGCCAGTGATAATTTTTGTACATTACCCGTGCTAACGCTACCGTGACAATTTTTTGTCCTACACGGATTAACTTAATTACAGGCAAATATCATGGCATGGTGAACGAACTTATGGTTATCAATTGAAAATTGTTGCTCTGGCGCCTACCAGTCCACACCAACCAGACATTCCCTCATGCACAATCATATAAGTTATTTATTATATTATATTTCCAAACCATCAAAATAGGAGCTGCGCTTTTGTGCAACAACAATCCATAATATAGCAATTCAGTGTACATCAATTGCTAAATCTGAAAAGAACTATTCAGTGTGCATCTTGCGACAGTAGCATTTCTGCTGGGTTGTCGTCCATGTCGATAGCCGCTCCGGCTGGGAATGATATCAATGGACTAACTCAACTCCGCAAATAGTAACAAATAAAGGCTAAAATCTGCGTATAAGTTTCTGTTGTCAGTATTTTTTTTTCTTTTCGATGTTCTACTCTTACAAAATAATATAATAACATTCTATGGAACAGTCAAGAAGGAAAATCCATCCTCATGGGGAACAAAGGCCATTTACCTGCAGAAAACATGACAATGAATTTGTAGGATGAAACCAGCAAGGCTACAACTACTCTAAAGCTGGAGATGAACCCCTAACCATATCAACACCAACACCTAACCATGAATCACAGAAAAACTCGGACACCTGCTATAAATTCTAAAAGAGACTAAGGTCATGTTCAGATTCTCCAACAAAATACTATCCATTCCAATGTTATACTATTCATCAACTTTTCACTATTCACCTCCCTCACAAAACACGCTTCCAGCAAGTGCTACAGTGTTGGATTCTTAAGACCACCCTTGTAGTAGGATAACCTTCAGCTACAATGTTTTTTACCCCAATCTGAACATAGCCTAAGGGAAAATATTATCCTGGTTGACACAAGCGGAGAGAGTGTTGTGACCATCTACCTTTCGTGCTCCCTCGTCTTCCCATATCAGATCAACTGAGGAGCCGTTCACCAAGACAATTTTTGATCTGCCAAATAAAACCCAACCAACAAAAAAAAGACTGAAGATCAGGAATGTATTGTCAGTGCTAATTGCTGCACAACATCGAAACCATGTTAGACTGTTAGTGCCAAAGCTCAGTACAATGCGCTGTCAAGAACATCATATAGATTTTGCCAGGAATTGGATAAAAACTGCAGAATATATTGGTAATCCTTCTTCTCAGCTGTGTTGGAAGCAATCAATTTTATAACCGGCATTATGTTACAGTCTAAAAGAACATATCGGGATCCTACAAAGAAAAAAAAGCAATACCTCCAGCAACAACCATCAAGCGGCTCCGCCTTGCCTTGACTGTTCATCGAGAGGTCCATGTGAGGCTCATCGACTACCACGGTAGTGCACAGCAAGTCCCAAGCGGCAGCAAAAGATGCCCTAGATCGCGCCTCCCGCATATGGATGGGAGGAAGAGGAATTGAGGCTGAAATCGAATGCGCGCTTATTCCGATTCGGGAGAGGAGTCTCGACTCGCAAACGGGCAGGCGAGAGACGAGGGACGGGTTGTTCTTGCCGCCGCCAGTCTGCCTCCTCCTTCACAGGGAGACGGGGGTGGCGTGGCCGTCGCCTGCTCCTCCTTCGTGGGGCGATGGGGGCCGGGGGTGGGCGAGTCTCACAGGGAATGGCGAGAGTTGCGGGAGGGGCGACGGCGATGTAGGGGCGGCGGCGTGATCCAGGGAGGCCGGAGGCGGGGACATGCGTGAAACCAGGGGGCATCGTTTTTTTAATTTGACGTGGATCGTGGTTGGGTCATGGGAGGAGGAGGTAGGAGGACTAACCAAATAACATTAGTCCTTAGATTTGAGTGAGGTAGAATGAGATTAGATCCGAGAAACTGTTTTAATGAAGTTATTTTTCTAAGTGCACAATCTAGGGTGGGTTTAAGAGAAATCATGTAGTTGGGGTGAAAAAAAATTGGGTGGGCATAGGAAAGTTTGAAGTGGTGCTTTTAAGGGGTAGAGATAAATCTTCCTCAGAGGAGACTTCGGCACCTGACCGTGACGGGTGGTCTAACCAGTCTAACCGCCTATGACCAGTGTCAATGACCAAATTGGCGAAACGTCAACGGTCACGACTGGGATACACAATCCTGTCCTGCATGTGTCTTCTTGGACCTTCCCATCTAGGGTGAAAAGAAGGTTGCACTGTTGAATGATATGGCACACACATCACTCCATTGTCATGACATACCGGACTCAACTTCACATTGGGGGGTGAACGAAGTCTCTCATGCTGAGTTGGTAACCTTATTCTTTTTTAATGGCTAATCACTTGGAACGGTATTTTGTTTAGTGTACTTGTCGAATAGTATGGTCTTCCGAATCCCTTGTTCTTTAGCTGCATTCGTCTTCCAAGTACCAACCTCCGGACGCTTTGGCACCAGCATCTTTGGGCGCCCATGGGCCAGCCGGTCTGATCGTCTGTCACAGCTGGTCTGACCGCCTGTGGTGGAACGGGTCCAAACGGCTGCGACTTAGGTGTGGTGACCGACTTTTGCCCCCCTTGTCTAGAGGACCTAACAGTGACTTTAAACGATTCTTTACCATCAGCCGTCTTCTCATAAGTCACTTAACGAACCGACTCCTTTCCAATTGAAGATGGCCTCTCTTCCCCTTGGTAGATTTGGCTTGATGCGGCCGAACCAAGACCTTGGGTTGCTGCAATTCCATAGTGTTGACCGGAAAAGGAGCTTTGTCAACTTGCATCTCATGAAACTCCAAACGGCCTTCACCTATGGCCGATTGAACCTGCCGATGGAAGACATTGCAATCATTAGTAGCATGCGGAAAAAAATGAAACTTACAATAAGCACGCTTCCTTAATTCTTCCATAGGCGGTATAACATGAGAAATCTTGATGTACCCAAATCTATGCAATTCATCAAGTATACAATCACATTTAAATACATCAAATGTAAATTTCACATCTTCTTGCCGACTTTTATGAGTCGGCCTAGGGGATGAACATGACACAGTTTTCTTATTAGATGGCCACACAAATTAAGCCACATCTACATCATTATCACCAACGGTCGAATTATCATAATCATAATCTACCATGTGTATATTAGACCGACGTGATTTAAAACCTTCTTTTTCCTTATTCATTCGCCCTTCAGCTACTTCAGCTCTAATGTGAACTTGAGCAATCGAATAGTAATCACAATTGTCGATTTTCTCCCTAATAGAGGATTTTAAACCCCTAAAGCATAACCCAGCAACATCAACATTAGAAATTGACAAATTGAGGTAACGGTTTTTAATCTCTTTAATTCTCCTCATATACTGAGAGAAAGTTTCATCTCGACCCCGTCTAACCGATGTCAAATCTGTCAATTTTATTTCATGATTTCCACTATAAAAATGATCATGGAATTTATGCTCTAATTGATCCCAAGTTATGATAGAGTCAGGGGCTAATGAAGAAAACCAAGCAAAAGCAGTATCAGTAAGTGACAAAGAAAACAAACGCACCCTTATAGCTTGTGTATTTCCTGCTTCCCCTAGTTGAGCAACATACTGACTAATGTGTTCCCAAGTGGTGCGCTCATCATCCCCACTAAATTTTACAAAATCAGGCATTCACCACCCAGTGAGAAAAGGAACAGTGTCAAAACTAAAGTGATAAGGTTTTTTATAGATCCTAGTATTACAAAAGTCTATACCAAGCTTGTTTCTCATCACATCAGACAACTCTTTCTTAAATCTAGTAAACTCGGTCCAATTGGGGTTTTGTTGAGCCGATGATTGCATAGAATTCACATAATTAAGGTGAGGTGCATGTCTATTCTGCATATTCCTATGTGCATCAAAAACTTTATCAGGAATAAGGTTACCCAATTGTGTAGATTGCATAGTTGTCGAATACTAGGACGGCCAGAAGAGACCAAATTTGGAATAGTAGACAACGGGAATGGTTGCTCCGGTACGAATACCATAGCATTACTGGAATCAACATGACCTCTAGCAGAGGCGGTCTGACAGCCTGTAGATGCGGTTGGACCGCCTGAGGCAGTCAAACCGGTTGTCGTGGTGGTTAGACCGGCCACAGTACCATCTACCACCGACCCATCTGCATTGACTGTCTTCGGTCTGACCATGTTAGGTGGTGGTGGGGTCTGTTCAAAATAATAATTTGGTGGCATCCCATACAAAATACTATTCTCAGGAAATTCTTGAGTATCTAAAGACTTCCCTTCCAATTTTTTGATTCGATTTAACAATTGCACAACCAAAGAATCATGATCCAAAAAAAACTAGTGTATCAAGAGGAGTAGAGGAAGCGGGTTGAGGCGCGGAAGTGCTTACATTATCAATTACCTCAATCTTATCTTTACTCATCTTAAAGGAAGGCATTACGAAATCTTCGCACGTTTTTTGTCGGATGATCATCTAGACCCTTTCCGAACGTCTTTAAGAACTCGGACTCGATATGCTTCTAGAGCGCCACGAATCTCCCATGATCTTATGGGCTAAGGTCTTCAATGGTGGCCCCCACGATATTGTCTTGTCCAACGTTGAATCCCATCGTGCTAGAGATAGTAGGTCGGTCTTCAAAAACCAGATTTCTATCCCTAGTGGAATCACCAAAATATGTTGGCGCCTTCCTGGGTCAACCCACGAATGCGCTAGATCATGCGGTCGTCAAAATCTCCTCGCAGGAGCTCCTGCACGCAGCCGGTCTGGAAAAATCTCTAATTCTACTCGGACTCGGGGATAGGCGGTTAGACCGCCTACCATATTGCCAGACTGGCTATAGGTCCTAGCCGATCTAACTGTGTGTCACTGGCGGTTAGACCGGCTATCCAAGCCAGATCGGCTTTTAGCCATTTTTTGCCATCAACAGCAACCAATGACAATTGTTGGATCCCTATCTCCCTTCCCCTCCCCCTGCTCAACTCTTCCTTATGTGTTCCCATCATCACTCCCATGGCCCAGTGCCACCACACCAACGCCACAAGATGCCACGCAGGCACGCAACCAAGCGTATCATCGCTCCTGCGCCCGCGTGTGTCGTGGCCGCAACTGCCATGGGGGCTTATGCCGCTGCCTCCCATGGCAGGGATAGTGCAGGAAGCAACAAAGAACGCCATGGCGGCAAGCACAGTAGAGTACGGCTGGTCCACGGCCGGCCTATTGGCGCTATGTGGGCAGTCGCTCCTGGCGTTGACGAACACGCTTGTCATGTCGGACAACCGGGATGGATGCCATTGTCACTGCGCCAATCGTGCTGCCACGGCAGCCATATGTCACCCGCGTTTCTAACGAGCTCGCTGGGGAAAGTGAGGATGTCGCTATTTAACATTTGGTTTCTGCAGCATCAACATTTGTTTTGCGCTTAACGTTTGGTTTGTATTGGTTCAACATTGCAGTTTAAATATTGAATACGCTAAAAGCAAATGTTGAATCTGCTGTAACAAAATATTGAAAGAAGTAATTTCTTAGTTTGGGGTGTTTCCACTTTATTCTGATTAGTTGGGCCAAAATGTGTTTTTACAGATGGTTGGCTTATCCATGTTGCACAAGATAGATAGGAAGCCACATAGCTCATTGAGGTACTATTTCTACTTTTGACAGATAAAAGCATTTCGTCTTATGGCCCACCCAAGACTGTTCTGTGTTCTCAAATATTAGACGCATGGTCCATGTTGTAGATCAGAGAAACACATATACACGAGCAATCAGTAGACCAAATAAATTTGCTGCTTCTCACAGCTTTCGTCAACAAACAGGAGACAATCTGCACATGCGCTTTTTTTCTAAAATTTCTAAAACTAGATTTCACAATGACATATTCAATATTTTTTTTAATAGTGATTAAACATTTTAGAGAACAAATTCAATACTTTGAAATAACCAATTCAACATTTCTTAATAATTTTTTTATTACCAAAACAACAAAGGAGTCCCCTACTGAAATTTTTCTGTTAATAAAAGAGATATGTATATACATTTGCAAGGCTACAAAGCCAAAAAAACACCCTATCTATGCAAAAGGTATCTATTATAAGGTATTACAGTGCCAAATACTAACACCTGCTTTAAAGATGCCTTGGATGTGTAAGGAAAATGGCCTTATGCCATTATTTGTGACTTTACTAATTGATTTACAATATAGCCATTGGGACTAATGTGATTGTTGAGATGTACTCTTGTAGATATTTTAGGTCCTAAGGATACTTTGAAAGTCATCCAAATAGTTATCAGCATAAAATGATCAATATACAAATGAATACATCTCATCAATAACAAAGGTACGTAGACGTCAAGATGACGCATGGTCAGATAAGTGGGGTAACCCCCACCAGAAAGTGCTCGATATTAAACCTTCGGACCAACGAGGGTTTACATGACCTGGGGATTGTGGGATATTATGCTCCTCCCTATTTACAATAGGTTGGAATGGATGCCGCCATTACCAGCCACAAATGCACCAAGGGTTTTAAATCCGAGGCTTGTAATCTTACGATAACCTCCTACTACCAGAAAAACAATTTTAGAGGACACTCCAAAATGCTCCTCCGAGACAAACACAAAATCTCTCCACCTTCGTTAATCGCACGCATTAATGGAGGTGGACACTTTTCATTTTCAGAGGCATTTAATATTTTCCGCCACTGAAAATCGATTAATGGAGGTGGACACTTTAAAACAACCGCCTCTGAAAATTATCTATTATCGGAGGTGGTTGTATTAGAGTGTCCGACTCCGTTAATCGATTTTCAGAGACGGACACATAATAAGGCACGCTTCCTAAAAATGCTGAAGCCCTCCAGGTCCAGTCAGTCCGAAATCACACCTCATATATATACAAACAACACTCAACTCTAACCTTGTATGTCCCTCCACTCTCCCACCCCCCCCCCCTCTCCCCACTTCCCTCTTACCAGGCACCTCCTCTCTGCCACCACCGCCGGCTCCCTCTCCCCCAACAGCGGCGCCTCCTCTCCCCACCACCATCTGCTCCCTCTCCCCCACCAGCGGCGCCTCATTCTGCCCAACCAGCACCACCCTTCTCCCCACCGTCAACGGCATGAGGGTGGCAACGCAAAGGCGAGAAAGCCGAGGTGAAGGAGCGAGGGCGTGGAGGCTGAGGCGGCGGCGTGTGGAAGCGGCGGCGGATTTGGCGGCTGACCTGGATCCGACGGTGCGAGCGCGGCTCAGCCTAGATCCGGCGGCACTGGTGCGGCCGGCGACGGATCTAGCGGCGTGCCGATAGTGGTGGGGCATGGAGTGGCAGCGGCGGTGGATCAGGCATCGTACAAAGTGGCAGCGGCAGCAGTGCCCTGGATAGGCTCGGCGGGCCCGATCTAGGGTTCCAATTTTTTTAATTTTTTTATTTTGATTAGCGGAGGCGGACATCAAACCGCCTCCGAAAAACGTTGATTAACAGAAGCCTAGGCTCGGAGGTGGATCCAACAACAGTCTTGAAAAATGGGTTTTGGACCCTTGAAAAACCACTTTTGTAGTAGTGTCCAACAAAGTTAGTAGAGTGGTCACTGATGCTTGTGAGAGAAAAGAGAGGTCCTCGTCTAGTTGGCGAAAACTCTATCTTAGTAAAGATAACGAGGAGCATCCGGGAGAGACGAGCGGAGACCCACCTACACATGGGGGAAGTCCCGTGGCCATCCATCGAGTTACTCGACCGGGGAGTTGGCCCTTGCACATGCATTCCTTGACAAGGGCTCCAACAACGAGGACGAGTAAAAATCTCGGAAGCATTCTAATACCTCGGTAAAATCATTGTGCCGGAAATTAGCATTCTCTATCCTTTAACTTCTGCATTTCATATTGCACTATATTCCGCATTTACTTTCCTAAACTTATCTCCTAAACTTATCGTGCTAGTATATTCTACGTCTCACGGGCTCACAAAGCATCTGAATGGTTGGAATTACTTTTGCACAAATTTTATTTAGGTTGTGTTTAGATTGGAGAAAAAATATTATAGATCTAGAAAAACATTGTAGGTCGTAGTGGGAAGCATGTTTTGTGAGTAGGAGGAATAAAATAAATACGAAAAAATTAGATGAATAGTGTTTTTTTAGAAAAAAATCCAAATATATACTCCTATGATCTCCGGTAGTCCGGTGTGCGCTTGTAGCTCAGCTCGGGTCAGCGACGACACCTATCTCTCATGCGCCAAATGCAGATCACCACAGTTGGAAAGAGGCAGCCCAGGATGTTTCTTCCCTCGGACAGTCTAAAAAACAAAAGCAAAGCATGTGCAGACAGTGTAGTGTGCCCGTATTGTCGTCAATTTTTAGCCGGAAATTTTTGCGCAACCTCATGGCATGTGCAGTGCAAAGATTTTCCCAGCCCTGTTCATGGGCTGGTTTCACCGATTTCCATTTTTGTTGCCGGACCAGCCCAAGGAAATGCATCGGACTGGATCGGGTTGGTTTTACACGGGCTGCTGCGCAGGTTGACCCCACGTTGGGTTGGGCTGGCTTTACCGGTTCCATGGGTTTACACGGGTTGGGCTCATCCTATCGCCTGCTAGCTTGCCTAGTTGGACGTTTAGCCTGTTAGGCTCTCGTCTGTTGCTGGCACGCTGCTAGACGTGATCTGGTTAAATAAGAAATGTTGGAATAAATACTTTTGTCAAGTCGATAAGCTCATGATTATATAAAAAAATTAGTCTGAGGTAGTAGTAATTTGTATTAAAAAATGCATGAATCGCTCAAAATAGATAAACCAAATTTAGCTACATATGAATATTTATATTAATCAGCCTATTATGGAATAGTAATAGTATTGCCATCGAACTGTCACCAGAAATTTACATAGCACTATCACTTTGAACTAGTCATGTTCATAATTTAGCCTAATAAGTAATATGTAAAGAGAACAGCAGGACCAGAAATACAAGAAGAAGAAATAACAGCAGGATCCAACAGAGAGCACTAGGCACCAGGGGGAATGAAAAAGCGCACGTGCTTTCTACTACCACACGTTGCAGAGAAATTCTCATGACTGTATCAAAAGTCTGTGTGTCCGGCTAGCTCAACGAAATCTGAAGCATAACAAAGAAAAGAAGCTTTGTCATTGAAAGCTATAATAATGAATTATGCAATCGGTAGCAATATATGCATCAATAAGTAAATAATGTATAATGAAATAGGTGTTTAACAATGGCAAGGGGCAGGCGGGCATTCCTAATGCGCATGCTACTGAATAGGAAGAAAGAGGGCGTGGCGTGGTGTCCTCGATGGCCACTGGTCAGCACGGCTACCTTTCCTTCCTGTACGATGTGGGTGCGTTTAGTTCCCAAGATTTTCTAAAAAAACACTATTTATTTAATTTTTTTCTATTTATCATATCCCTCTCACTCACAGAACACTATTCATCTACAGTATATATTTGGTGAATAGTGTATTTTCGAAGAATATTTCTCCAATCTCAACACACCCGAAGACGGAATCACTGGCCTGTTTCCTAGCAAGTAACTCGAGTCAAATTCTGTGGCACCCTAACATGGGATGCATCCGTGCATGCTAGAAAGCTAGAGGATCGAGGGTCAACGAACGACAGAGAGAAATATTCTTTTTGGATTTACTTTTGCATGGCCCAAAAGGGCCTGCAAATGAAGGCCCGCTAGAGTTTTGTGGACAGGGTTTGATAGCAAATGGTCCTTTACAGGACGTAGTCCTAATCTGGGCTAGGCGGGCCCCGAACAAAATGTTGACGGTTTTTGCCCGAAAGAAACTGGGCTTTTGTATGGCCAGTCATTTCAGAGTCTCTCGTCGATCGATGCTAAAAGGTCTCTCATCGATCTGTCGCAGGACTCGCAAGGCTTATTTAGAATTGGATATTGATAAAAATTAGTCAGAAGTAGATTATTTTACAGGGCATGGTAGATCAAAAGCTTAGGTTTTGGTAAATTCATCACCGACCAGTTATATTAAAGCCAAGTTTTAGGAGGTCAACCATGACCCAGTTTGATTAGCTGAAATTTAGTTGACTCGTCAAGGACTTGTTGATATGCTTCCAATTCTAAAGGAATTTGAACCAGTGTTTTACTTGCTGCGACAAGAGTAGAGGCTATCCAATCAATCTTCTATTGCTGTTGTTATGGTAGCAGATGTGGCAGCCATCTACTAGTGGCACCCCTATAGTGACAACATACATCGAGGTGTCGATCTAAACGAGTGTACACAAACCACCATCACTATTTATAAAGTGATGGCAAGGAAAATAGCCCTAGGCTATAGTTTGTGATTTTGACGATTGATTAACAACATAATCATTGGGACTAACAATTTGTCGAGATGATATTTGTAGATATTTCTAGGTCACAAGGATACTTTGGAAGCCATCCAAATGCCTATATAATCAATATTCAAATGATGGTTATCCAAGTTGAAGGTGGAAAATTGTCCTTAGTCATATTCAAGGACATCCAAAAGATGACAATGAAGATAGAAGAAAATACCCACGAAGAAGCAAGGAAGAATTGCAAAACGCAGAGGCGACGACTAAATCGATGGTGTGCCCGTCGAATTAGTCGATGGTCCATCGAATCAGTCAATGGTGATTGAAGACCGGCGTGCGTTCGTCTCTCATGGACGACGACTAAATCGATGGTGTGCCCGTCGAATTAGTCGATGGTCCATCGAATTAGTCGATGGTGATTGAAGACCGGCGTGCGTTCGTCTATGGTGGGCGACGACTATTTCGATGAGGTGCCTGTCGAATCAGTCGATGGTACAAGTAGCCGTTGGAGTTCAAAGATTCAAAGAGAAAAGGGGGCGATGACTAATTCGATGGTCCATCATCTGCACCCGTCGAATCAGTCGACGGTTCGCAGGAAACTGGCAACAGCTAGTTTCTTTGGTTGGGGCTATAAATAAGAGGTGCCCTGGCCATTTGAAGCGTGCTTGAGCTCAGTGAAGATATTGGCAAGTGTTCTACACATTCTTGAGTGCTCAATCCACCAAAGTGCTAAATAGAAGATCTAGGTGATTAGCCAAGTGCTTAGTGCTAGTCTAGACCCTTTAACGCATCTTTTAGGTGTTTACCCTAGAGTTCAGTGAGGTTTGCATACCTCTTTGCTTACCGGTGCTTGCATGCACCAAGTGTTGTAATCCGGGGCTTGTAGTCTTGCGAGACCCTCCAACCGAGTTTGTGGAGAGGCCGCCGGTGCTTGTGCAAGGGAGGAGAGAGCCTTGGTGTTTGGCCGAAGCTCTACCAAGTGAAGGCGGCGAGGAGCATCCGGGGAGGGACGAGCGGAGACCCACTTGCGCGTGGGAAAGTACCGTGGTCACCCACGGAGTTACTCGACCGGGGAGTTTATGCCCTTGCGCGGGCATTTCCTTTGAGAGGGGCTCCAACAACGAGGATTAGTAGAAAGCTCGTGAGCTTTTCGATACCTTGGTAAAAATCGTCATGCCAGGAGTTTGGTCTTCTCTACCCTTTAAGCTTCCGCATTTCATACTCGCACTACTTTCCGCTTTTACCTTTCCTAGACTTGCCATGCTAATATAGGATTGGACCTAGGGTGCAAAACTTTGTAGCGGTAGAGATAGCAACACATAGAGAAAACCTAGAGCACATTTAGATAGAAATTGAAATAGGTTTTTATATGTTCTTGGAGTCTTAGTTTTTAAAGACACCTAATCCATCCCCTCCTCTTAGGGTGTCACGGTCCCTTCAGTGATGTGTGTAGATCAACACGTCACTGTATGTTGTCATTAGTGACGCGTTACTAATGACAACATACAGTGATATGTTGATCTAAACGCATCACTAATTAGTATAAGTAGTGACTGTCGATACCCTTTATCCATCATTAATAATAACATTGATGTGTTTATCTACACACGTCACTAATTATTATAAATAGTGACGGTTGTTTGTCTACACACGTTACTAATGACTATATATTAGTGACTCGTGTTAGCTTACATGCCTCACAAATTATTACAAATAGTGACGCATGTTTGTCGTGTCACTATTGAGAATGAACTATGCTCATAAGCCTAGCATACAGACAAGCTCAGAGGCCTTCCATATAGAATTTCACATCCACAATAAAATTCACATCATGATATAATAGGGCAACCATGAGATGTTCACAGTCAATTCACAAAATAAGTCAATACAAGGTAATAGTTCACAGCAGCCATACATGCATACATGTTCAAGGTTTGGTTCACACCAGTAATACTTACTTGTTCAAGGTTTAGTTCACACTAGACATTCCTAAACAAAAGTCAGCCATACATGTTTACATGAATTAGGCCATGGAGCCATAATGTATCAGCGGATCAGCGTCGGGGAAGATTAGCTAGAGCATGCTGACAGTCTCGACCTCCTACGGGAAGGTGAGGCTGAAATTGGGTGTGACAGATGACTTCACACACCAGCGATGGACAGACGAGGGAGAGAGATGAGCGAGCCACTGAGAGATCCACCTGCGGTGGCGTCGGGCTCGCCATCCATGTGCGGTCGCTTGTGGTATCGGGCTCATCATCCATGTGGGGTCGCTTGGCGTCCTCGCCGCATGCCTTTCACCTCTGCATTGGTGACCTCGCTTGTCGTGACCCCTCCTGCTTTGAAGTCAGCGTCCGCGGGCGTGAAGTACTCCTCGGGGGCCACCACCTCCATCGGCGTCGTTGAGGCTCGGCGCCGGAGTCCGTGAATGGATCAGGGTTGGGGCAGGCGTGAATGAGATATGAGGAGGGAGGAGGCGGCATTGCAGAGAGGTGGCGGCGCTTGGGGGAGGCACGAAGGAGGGAGGAGGTGGCGGGGCATCTTGTTTTGGGCCGTGTGAAAGACCGTGGTGGCAGTGTGAAAGGCCCTGATATGCTTATAGATCTACACTCCTCATACTAGTGAGTTATAGTGACGTATCTTAATTATATCCATCACTAATGACTTATCAGGTATTTTTAGTGACGACTCTTAGTGAGAGCTGTCAAATGTTAGCTCATGTGCTTAGACGAGACATTAGTGACACGTCTAAGTAGGAACATCACTATTTCTATATTAGTGACGTGTCTCATTTTTGCGTCACTGTTTTAGTGTCTCTTTTATGCATTTTTTACGTAGCGAGAGTTACTTGACTGGAGAGCTTGGTCCTTGTGTGGCATTATCCTGAGAGGGCTCCAATAACAAGGACCAGTGAAAATCTCGTGAGATTTCCGACATCTCGATAGAAAATCATTATCTCAAGAGAGTTTGCGTTACATTATACATTACTTTTTGCACCACATTTCGTATTTACTATTTCATTACCATGTGTAGTTTGTACTTTGTAAGAATGGACCTAGGGAGCAAAACATTGTATGGTAGAGATAGCAACATATTAAAAAATGTTAGATAGAAAAATAGAATAGATTCTATACGTACAATTTGAGTCTTAGATTTTAAAACACTTGCTCCCCGCCTAATGTCACGGACCCTTTATCATGATACATCAAAAGTAGCTAATTGAGACTGTCCTCTAAGTTTCATACGACACTGGAATAAAACTGCGGGGCTTCCCTTTCGGTCTCTCAGGCGTCAGATTCTGCCTTTCCGCGGCCAACTTTTTTGACGCTGCTCTCAGCAGAGGAAAGAAGAGAACAGGTCGAGCAAAGCGGTGGATTACTGACCACGTACGTACCGTGAGGCGCGAGAGGGATCACGAAGAGATCGAGAAACACTATTATTTCAGATCGAAGATTCAAGAACACAAGGAAATGGCCAGGAGGTCTAGTCTAAACGGAAGCCGGAATTGCAAAGAAAAATATTTTCCGTTGGCTAGTTACACCGTCACTGCAGTTTGGATGATTGAGCCGACTATGCCAAATAAAGAAAAACAAGATAATGCGCTGATCAACCATTATTGCGATGAAAAATTCGACTACAATTAAACTATGCGTATTATATACCTTATCTTCGTGTAGGAAAATTGTTTTGTACAACCAATAATTTGTACACTTGCTTTCTCTAGAAGTGTCTAACTGTCTGCTGAGACAGAGGATATCATGTGCATGCCTCTACGAACATTTACGCCTGGAAAAATTGCTAAGGTAAACTAGTTTCAATATACAATTTCATCACAGTCACCAAAACTACGTACCACGTCAGATTTATAATGAAGTCAAACCCCTTCTCGGCAACTGCAACGTATTTGGACCATGTAGTCCTTAGTGGTGGGACTGTGTGTATGTGTATAGCTATGGTGAAGTTTACAATGTGCAACCCAAAAACATATAGGGAAAAGTCTATTTTTCAACCTTCAACTGTTACAAAAGTCTGATTTTCAACCTTAAACTACAAAACCGGATACTAAAGGCCCTCCAACTATCCAAACCATGCAAAATTGGACCTTTGGGTGGTTTTCTGGGTGGTTTTGGATTTTCTAAAAATAGCAGAAATATTATTTAAACTTTAAAAACCATAACTAATTCATTTTGGACCCAAAAAATATGAGATCAGTGCCAAAAGTTCTCTTAAAATGTAACCAACCTATTGGCACACACTTTAATGTTATTTGGATATTATATATTTATATTACTAGTGTTTTATTGTTTTTTAAAAAATAATTAGAATAGAAATAAATAATATGCAAATAACTTCTAATGGTGCACCAACATATAGGTCACATTTTTAGAAAAATATTTACACCAGATTCTAATTTTTCTAGTTCAAAATAAATTAGTTATGATTTTTTAATAAAAAAATTATTTTTTAATTTTTTTGGAAAATACAAAACCACCTTCAAAACCACTCAAAGGGCCAATTTTGCACGGTTTGGATAGTTGGAGGGTGTTTGGTGTACGGTTTTGTAGTTGTGGGTTGAAAATCAGATTTTTGTAATAGTTGGAGGGTGAAAAATAGACTTTTCCTAAACATATAGTAGTGGTGGGAGGAAAGAAGATAGATACACAGAGAGAAGAGAGAAACGATAGAGGTGAATTAATATTTTATTCCCTATGGGCAGCCCATGAGCTTATGGGTACCCTTTGTGATAGACTGCTATAAGGACTGCTTGCACAATGTGTCACTAGGTTGAATGTAATATTTTATTCACTATGGACTCTTTTGCTTCCCATTGTGGACGCCCGTGTATAGTTTCATGGCACAATTTTATATGCAAGCTGTTAGTTTCATGGCACAATTTTATATGCAAACTGTAACATTTAATTCTCGTATGATATATGGTTAAATATGTCATGGATGAAACTGTAAACATCCTCGATGCAAGTTTTATTATATTTCATGGATGTGGTAACTGTGTCTGACGCGTTTCATAGTAATGAAACTCCAATCTTCTCCCTCCTTATAATGACCATGATATGTAATAAAAACACTAATATGTCACATGATTTAATGCCATGAAACTCTTGTGACACCTCTCATACATTAAGAGTGTGTTTAGTTCCCAAAAAATTCTTTAAAAAAATATTATTCATCCAACGTTTTCCCTATTCATCACATCCCCCTACTCACGTAACACTATTCATCTACCATGTATTTTTGGTGAACAATATATTTTTGAGGAATCTTTCCCAATCTAAATACACCCGACTGGCCTTAGGTATAAGGCTGTGATATCTCTTCTTTTCTTACACTAAAGGAAGAAAATGAAAGGTGGTGATACACTAATGGGCGATCAACGATCATGTTCTGGAATGGTATTTTTGGACCTACAGTGTATTTTTGGGAAATCTTTTTCAAACTAAATACACCCTAAATCGAGTCTCCGAACTCCAAAGCGTGCCACACAGCTTTCGTCTTCATCGTACAGGGATGCCCGTGCTGCCAGCGCGATCAGAAATGCGCCTCCGCCTCACCTCGGCCACTTTTCTTCCCATCCCTATTCCCCAGGTGACAAGTGCGATTCGAAAGGAATTTGTCGATGGGAGCTCCAAGTTCCGAGCACACAAACCGGATGCGAGGACAGCGTCGCTGATACGATAACCCGAATCAAATTCGAATATAGCTTCGAATTTTGGGTCTTGTATCGTGTATTAAGAATAGACTGTTATGAGATGTAAAGTTGGTAAAATGTCACATCTATCCTTTTGACAGTAATTAGAAGTACTAAATATAAACTAATTATAAAACTAATTCTACATATGGACTGTACATTACAATACGAATCTATTAAGCCTAATATGTGCCGTTATTAGATTATTGTAGCATAACAGTGTCTAATGACAAATTAATTAGGCTTAATAGATTCGTCTCGCACCTATGTTTAATACTTCTAATTAGTGTTCAAAAATTCGATGTGACAGATTGACAAAATAAGTTGGCGAAAGTTGACGATCTAAACAAGACCTGTTTAGGTGAAGCAGAAGTGAAGAAATACAGTATAATAATTTTTTGGAAAGCGTGTTCTGTGGGCCTGTTCGGCTGGCTGCACAGGGCGTGTGAGATGAAGGAACACTGAATATCATATGAATGGTGAATTTCTAGAGAATTTTTGTGCAAATGAAACTAGTTTAAAAAAATTCTCGTCTCTGATAGGCACATCGCAGACACACGGTCGGGATTTCTAGCCGATGGCTTCACTGAGAGAAAACCCAAGCAGGGAAGACAAAGCTTATTGCAGGGTGGGAGCGCCGCCGTCCTCTGTTTTCCTCCCTCCCCGGGTGGCAAATGGAATCTCGCATCGCACAACGCAAGAAGATGCCATGGAGGGAAGGAAAAGAAGATGCCAAAAACAAAAGGCACAGATCCCCTTCGTCCGTCCAAGAGCACGAGGAAACCCAAAACGTACACGGAGTCACGGACCAGGAGCCAGGATTCAGAACCTACAGAAAACACCACCAGGATCCTTGTACTAAGGCGCTGACGTGCTATGCGCAAAAAAGCATCGATCGTCGACCGCTCGCACGCATCGGCCGGCACCGGCAGGGAAGACGGGCACATCTCTGCCTTCGTCCACGGCCACATCTTCCCTGCCGCCCACGAGCCAAACACACACATACCACCTTGCCCTGCTCTTTCTGGCAGACGAGTGGCGTACAAGGGAGACGGCCAAACACCGAGTGCGCGGCGAATCAGCCACCCGCAGCCGCACACAAAAGCTTCGCTCCCAAGGAAACAACACGGCCAGTTGCCACAATTAGCTCTTGTAAACCGAACTGATCGGCAACAAAAGGATAGAGATCACATCAAGGGTTGGGTTTTTTTGGTTTCCACATGGCCACATCAGAATACCAGTGTGCTATCTTGGTACAGTACTACGCAGGTGCGTTTCCACTATAGATCATCAGTTCCAGTTATATTGGGATCAAGCATTTTTCACACCAAGAACATCGTTTCCACTAAATGACTGGTCAAAACTGTTCTAAAAAAATTTCAGTGTGCACCCCGCTTAAACTTAAAACACACTAATCCACCAACCAAAACAGGGCTAATCAGTCAGTTCATGTTTTGTAATATGGTCAACCGCAGAGGCGAGCTGCCTTTAACGTGTGTGGCAACACACACGGTTGTGGTCTTGATTTTTCGGCTAATTCAAGCTTTGTAAGAGTCAAAGACCTATGTGACCACGAATCATTGGCACCAACTGAAATTTCCTGGCATTGACAAATCATTGGCCCATTGCACAAATATAGTAGTAATTCGACAAACACTACTAGTAAGTACTGGCTGCTACCATTAATTTACATCGGTTACACACACTACCAATTCCACAAACCTGCATACTGCTGCTACATATGTACACCAGCAACAGCAACAACCTACTGAACAGACGCAAGATCCACCACACCAAGCTGATGAACACATTGTCGTTATTATCATGGCACTGGGAGTATGAGAGCTAGTGTCAACGCTAATCTGAAATGCTATTCGTGTGACACTGCAGCATTAAACATTCTCTAATCAACCTGCAGCTTCTTGCTAAACCCCCAACCCAATACCAGAAGGTGATAAAGAAAGAAAATAAAATGGAGGATCAAGATTCAAGATCGAAACCCCCCAACAACCAAGGCACCAACGAACGAACCTAAACTGAGCTGAGTGATCAGCAGAGGAGTAGGAGCCGCTCACTGACTAGTGGGACCCCCACAGGCCCCACGACCTCCAGCTGAGCACGCCGCCCCACCCGCGCCGCCGCTTCTCCTCCTCGCCGCCGGAGGCGGATGTGCCAGCATCCTCCGGCTCCTTCTCTTCCTCGGCGGTGAGATAATCGGCGCCGTCCTCCGCCTTCGGGGCATCTTCCGGAGCAGGGGAGGAGGGCGCCAGCGGCGGAGGAGGGGGAAGAGGGAGGGGTTCAGTAGCAACCTCCTTCCCTTTGCCCTTCCCCTTCCCCTTGCCGGGCTTCTCTTTGGCAGCTGCATCCTTCGATGGAGGGGCGTCCTTGGCGGCGCGTTTCTTGCGTCCGCGACGGCCACCGCCTCCCCCCTTACCGCCGCCGCCGGCCTCCCTCTCCTCGTTGGCCAGGTGCTCCTCGAACGCCTCGATGGCGCGGTGGATGGCCTCGCGGTCGGCCTCAGGGGACCCGTTCCAGCGGGACCAGTAGGCCGTGTAGCAGCCGAAGCAGCCGCACCCGAGCTCCGGCCGGTGCGCCGCCCTTAGACCCCCCTCCGCAGCCTTCCCCTCGCCGACGCGCGAGGACCGAAGCGAGGCTAGCACCAGGTACGCCAGGACCTCCTTCCCCTCGGCCCCGAGCGGCGCCGCGGCCGCGAGCACCGCCGCGGGCAGCACCCGCATCAGCACCGCCTCCGCCGTAACCTCCCCTCCGCCGACCCCGGCCGCCGCCGCCGCCGGCAGCGACGGCGACGGATGCACCTTGCCCTTCCCCATCGCTTTCCTTCGCGAGCCTTCCGCCTCCTCGGCTTTGATTTGTGTTTTTTTTTTTTTCGGAAAATGAATTAATTCTGTGGTTTGTTAGCTTGCTTGGGTTTTAAGCGACCTCTGCTGCCGCGAGCTCGTGTGGGCCCCGCCCTGGCTTTTTTTACGCGACGGGACGGTAGGGCCGTGGCGGAGTGGATTAGGTGCAGCGGGATCCTCTGCGGCGGGTTAGGTGGGGTCGGCGCCACGGTGGGTCGTCGGATGGCCGGTGGGCGGCTGGGTTGTGGCCGGAGGTGGGGGATGGTTGGGGACAGAAGTACGAATGCGTAGTTTCTGGCGTTACTCTTTCGGATAACCCCTGGATGGTTACTTTACGGCCATGCTTTTAGGTGAGGTTTGGAGACGACGCACGGTAGATTAGAGGAGGATAATTGTTTTTTGTTTCATCTTCCTCAACGTCATTACGGCAGCGTTTTGCTAGGCCGGTGTGGGACACTACTTTGGCCCCAGACACAAATTTTCTGCATACGTATTGTATTGGCGTTTTTTAATAATTTTCTGCAGCGCAATTCTCTCGCAAGATATGGCTCGGGGCTTCTGCATCACTGCATACACGGTAACTGAGCCATAAGTGATGAGCCGATTCTACTTAAAAAAAAAGAGAGAGATTGTGCCGATCGGCTTCTCTCGAAAGCAAATTCGTTTTTAAGGGTATGTTTAGATTATGGAAAGATTCCTCAAAAATATACTATTTACCAAAAATACACTGTAGATGAATAGTGTTCTATGGGTGGGAGGAATGAGATGAATAGAGAAAAGTTAGATGAATAATGTTTTTTTTTTGGAAAATTTTGGAGATTAAACGCACCTTTAATTCTGACTATATGGGATCAGCTCGTCCAAAGAAAATATATCAACTCATGGCTGATTTCTGTCTCCGACCGTCACTGCTGATTTCTGTTTCTGATCCCTCGGCCGATCAACCTCTACTTGTTTGTGATTGTTGGCTTGCTGCGGACATAGAGTTCGTATGCCAGTCCATACGACCACAAGTCACCATGCCGCACATATTAAGTTCTCGGCTCGCCTTCAGCGCCACCCTAGGTCTCATTCAGTTGGAGCTGAGTGCCTCCTTCATGAGAGGTAGGGCGCTGTGAGACGATCCTTCCAAGAGGGGAGGAGCTCCCATCGTTCAAGATCATATTAGCGGCGGAGGCACATATGAAATCTCGATGGGGAGGAGGTGCCTCACCCCCTAATCAAGCTAGATTAACACTATAAAAATCAAAATTTGATCAAATTTTAAATTTAGTTACACTATTAGCCCCTCTAGCATGAGAAATTTTGAATTTCTGGCTCCACCCTATGCAGAGAATTATGTTCCCAACATCCGCGGTAGGTCGGTCCTTGAATAATATCATCCTAAGCGTTTAGAACGTGCAGCGCGACTTGCTCCCTTGGGAACGCAACGTGAGTCAGAGGCTAGAACGCGCAGCTGAAACCACTCAAGACTAAGGGCTCGTTCGGTAGGGATTCTGATAATGCAAAAAACAGCTTTTGTAGTAGATTCTAGTGAAAAGCAACTTCTTTGGCTTATTCGGGATTATCGGTTAAAACAACTTATCCAGTCAGACCGTTTGGCAAAATAGCTTCTTCTGATTTTCTTAAACTAGATTATGCATGCCAAATGTTGAAGCTCCAATTTGTTTACACCATGTATACTATATTGATATCAAAATAATTACAAAATATAATTTAATTATTAAATATATGACTAGTTCAAATTAATGTAATATTTTTTATTTTTTTGCAAAATATAGCAAAGCGTGGTCTTATTTTGAAAATCTCGTCGCAACGATAGCAACGATGTAATCGGTTCCTGATTCGGACGTGGGACCCGGTTGGTACCGCAGAATCAGCAAAAAGCTACGTTAATTTTGCAGCTTGCGCTCACAGGTTGAAATGGAAAACAGATAGAAGCCGAGGTGCTATTTCAGACAAGAAGCAGAAGCAAAATCGGATAGAAAAGCTGTGCCAAAGGGGGCCTAAAACTACACATGATTTATTCAACAAAATTCAGTGGCTCCGATGCTTTCAGGGATTCAGAGGTTATAAGGTGCATCCCTAAAGCAAATATCATCAGTACCGTAATCCCAATATTTTTTAGACGTACATTCAACATACTAACAAATATAATCTAG
This sequence comes from Digitaria exilis, assembly GCA_015342445.1. Taxonomy (NCBI): domain Eukaryota; kingdom Viridiplantae; phylum Streptophyta; class Magnoliopsida; order Poales; family Poaceae; genus Digitaria; species Digitaria exilis. The sequence continues at coordinate 767,409 of JACEFO010001915.1, read as the reverse complement.
AATTACCACACTGGAAGCCAATATTGGGCGGAGAGGAGAATATATATGAGCGGCATCGTAACTTCGTAAGTATGGCTAACCATTGGCTAGCCTAGCCTTAACATATATCCACGGTACATTCTCCTTCCATTTGCCTTCTTTTGACATAGAGATCCCTTATCCAGTGCATCTCAGCTGCTGCATCCCGGATGCACATCCTCTCTGTTGGCGCCTGCTTGCTGCATAACAGTGCAAGTAGGGGTGCAGGCGGGGCGGATTGTGGCCAGCCACTAACCCGTAAAACATGCCACAAGCAATTATTTGCGGGATTGAGGCTTCCTGCAAGCTCAAACAAGTGGATAGGAAATGTTTCGTGGACTTTGTGGCAGACTAGGTTAAACCCGCATGTCCCGCGTAGATGACCATTCGGCGGTTGGAACACAACTATTAGCTTCTTCAAAATATACTCCAATCAACAATCTGCTGGGAGAAAATCGATTCTCCACTTCTACTGACCAGGCAAGCCTCTAACCCAATGGAATCGAATGAGAAAACTGCAACACATGAATCGAGAAAAGCAACACATGAATCGAGAAAAGCAGTTCGAATAGAGAGAGCAGTGCATCGGATTGACGGAATGAAACTGAACGAACAAACCGACAGGGCGGCGACCTCGTCGGGCATGCCTGAGCTGGCTCTCGACCGGGTCCCGTCGGAAGCATCAACCTCCCTCCTGAGGTCACCATGCTGCCTACGGTGCTAGGGAAGACCAGCAGCGACGCCACTGGAAGCTAGCGAGGGCCTGTCAACGGCAACGCGGCTGAGGGAGAAAGAAGGCGGCCCTGGCATGGAGGACGGCGGTGTCCGTGGCGTGGACGTCGACGACGGCGTCTGGGCATGGACGACGATGGCCGTGGCATGGAGGACGGCGGTGGCCGTGGCGTGGACGTCGACGACGGCGGCCAGACAAGGACAGCAGCAGGGGCCGGGGGCGAGGACGACGGCGGAGGCCAGGCGAGGACAGAGGCAGTGGCCGGGGGCTAGGACGATGGCGGCGACCAGGCAAGTACGACGGCGACGGCCGCTAGATTTCGCGACTCGCGAGGCTGTTTGCGATGGTAAAAGGAAAGGGATAAGGTTGTAGTGGGTTTCCTGAGGGTAGGGGTGCAGGCGAGTTCCTGAGGGAAAAGGACGACGGGATAAGGTTCTTAAACGGCTACAACCTTATCCCTTTCCTTTTCCCATCGCAAACAGCCTCGCGAGTCGCGAAATCTAGCGGCCGTCGCCGTCGTCCTTGCCTGGTCGCCGCCATCGTCCTAGCCCCCGGCCACTGCCTCTGTCCTCGCCTGGCCTCCGCCGTCGTCCTCGCCCCCGGCCCCTGCTGCTGTCCTCGTCTGGCCGCCGTCGTCGACGTCCACGCCACGGCCACCGCCGTCCTCCATGCCACGGCCATCGTCGTCCATGCCCAGACGCCGTCCACGCCACGGACACCGCCGTCCTCCATGCCACGGCCGCCTTCGTTCTCCCTCAGCCGCGTTGCCGTTGACAGGCCCTCGCTAGCTTCCAGTGGCGTCGCTGCTGGTCTTCCCTAGCACCGTAGGCAGCATGGTGACCTCAGGAGGGAGGTCGATGCTTCCGACGGGACCCGGTCGAGAGCCAGCTCAGGCATGCCCGACGAGGTCGCCGCCCTGTCGGTTTGTTCGTTCAGTTTCAGTCCGTCAATCCGATGCACTGCTCTCTCTGTTCGAACTGCTTTTCTCGATTCATGTGTTGCTTTTCTCGATTCATGTGTTGCAGTTTTCTCATTCGATTCCATTGGGTCAGAGGCTTGCCTGGTCAGTAGAAGTGGAGAATCGATTTTCTCCCAGCAGATTGTTCATTGGAGTATATTTTAAAGAAGCTAATAGTTGTGTGCCAACCGTCGAATGGTCATCTATGCAGGACATGCGGGTTTAACCTAGTCTGCCACAAAGTCCACGAAACATTTTCTATCCACTTGTTTGAGCTTGCGGGAAGCCTCAATCCCACAAATAATTGCTTGTGGCATGTTTTACGGGTTAGTGGCTGGCCATAACCCGCCCCGCCTGCACCCCTACCTGAGGGTTATGCAGGTCGTTCGTTTTGTCTGCTGGGTTTAGTGGCGTGGACAGCATGGGCCCGCAAAAACCTTGCAGCTGGGCCACATTAGTCACAAGAGCTAATTTTGTGGGGCGGGTTGGAGGGTTCGTTTAAGAACCCGCCCCACCTGCACCCCTAAGTGCAAGTTTCGTGATAGACAGCATGACCATGCTGATGTGTTCTGTTGCATTTCGTCCAGCGTGCAAATTATTTCCATGACTAGCTTCTTCGACAGTGAGTAGGATCGGATTAACAATCCTCATCAGCATCCCCGGAAACGCATTCTCAGCATGCTTCTGCAAGGTCAACCCATCTCTGAACATGTCATTAGTAGGTGACAGTCCTGTAAACAACTCAAGGATGATGCCACATGTAGAAACTTGACCACCGTCCCCATATTCTACAGTGAAGACAAATATTACTGATTGAAAATGCAACTACAGTTTTATTTTGAGTGTATGTAATGTCAGAAAAATAAAGTTACCTGGAGCGACGTATCCAATTGTTCCTCTTAGGAAAAATTCTATATCACCCCCCAACCTATGGACTATATAACCCCTCAACGTATGAAAAGGTCTATATCACCCCCTGAACTTCTCAAAACCGATCAAATTACCCCCTAAAGCAATTTTGAAAAATCATAGTAAATCACAAAAAAAATCATAAAATGAAAATTCCAATTGTGTTGGACTCCAAATGAGTAGATATACACACAAAACTTATAATATGATTTATTTTAATATATTTTTTTACTACTACAGAGAAAAGCGTAGATCTAAAGCTATAGTGAAAAATATACTAAAGCATACCATATTATATGTTTAGTGTGTATATCTACTCATTTGGAATCCAACACAACTGGATTTTCTATTTTATGATTTTTTTATGATTTACTATAAATTTTCAAAACTGCTTTAGAGGGTAATTTGATCGGTTTTGAGAAGTTCAGAGGGTGATGTAGACCGTTTCATAGGTTAGGGGGTTATGTAGTACAACATCTATTGGTTGGGGGGTTATCTAGACTTTTTCCTTCCTCTTATTGCTATAGTGCTCTTTGAGTCAATTAGCTGCTCACTCGTTGAATTAGGAAGAATTCTTGCAATACCAAAGTCCCCAACGAGAGCAACCATTTCCTGATTTAGAAGAATGTTGCTTGACTTCAAGTCACAGTGAACTATTGGAGGCTCACAATCGTTGTGCAAATAATCTAGTGCGTCAGCAACATCTACAGCAATATTCAATCTTTCTGTCAACGTCAACCCGTGCCACTGTTCTGATGATTGCACATCATGATGTAACCACCTATGTAAACTTCCATTTGGCATAAACCCAAACACAAGTGCTTTAAAGTCGTCTTGGTTCAAGTCAGAAATTGAACAGCAAGTTATGATGTTGATCAAGTTACGATGTCGGATCTTACTAAGCGCTTCACATTCAGATATGAAACTTTTCGAAGAACCAGATTGTTGAAGATCGAAAACCTTCACGGCAACTGTTGTCATTGTGTTGTTGAGGCACAGATTGCACTTATAAACTGAGCCATACCTTCCTCTACCAATCAGATTGCTTGTATCGAAGCCGTTTGTTCCATGGACCAATTCAGCATAAGATACTCTAGGATATTTGTCATCTATCAGATGAGACCCTGCCAATGCTGTAGACGGAGATTTTTGTTTCCTCTTTAGTGATATGAAAATAAGCACCAAACTGAAGCATAAAAGGATGCCAACAATTGGCAATGTTACTTTTAAAATGTGATGAAGTTTCCATCTGTTCTGCTGCATGGAATTTGGCAGGCATGGAGGCAAATGTAACTGTGGGATACCACCACAGAGCCCCAGATTGCCATCCAACAAAAATTCAGTCACATTACTAAACACCCCACTCAAGGGAACTCCCCCATTCAGGTGGTTGAAGGAAATGTCTAACATGTCCAACGATGTCATGTTTTCGAAACTTTCTGGTATATGCCCAGACAAGTTATTGTGTGAAAGAGACAATATTTTCAGTCCATTCATGAGACCCAACTCTGGAGGAATTTCACCTGAGAGCATATTTTCGAAAAGAGTTAAAATTGTCAAACCTTTCATTTTGCTGATAGATGCCGGGATGCTACCATTGAAGGAGTTAGAGTCCAATCGAAGGTCTACCAAGCTCTGGCAGTTGCTGATAGCATCTGGTATCCAACCAGAAAAGTTGTTCCCGCTGATGTACAAGTATGCAAGCTTTGTTAAGCTGCTGATTTCAGGTGGAAGAGGACCAACGAAATAATTGTTTGACAAATCCAGATAAAATGACAGGGATGATAGGTTAAAGATCTCCATTGTCAACGGGCCTGTGAACTTATTGTTTGCAAAGAGTGCTGCAGTTAGCTGCTGGAGGTTCCTTAGGCTCGTTGGAAGAGGCCCTTCGAACTTGTTGTCTGTAAGCAGATGTAGTAGCTGTGTCAAGTTCCCAATCGAGGATGGCAATAACCCTGTCAAATGGTTACCATCAACATCCAACATTTCCAGCAAATTTAGCATTCCAATGGTACCAGGCAAGACACCAGTAAATCGGTTATTGGTGAACTGCAGCCGAGTTAGCCCAGCAAGGTTGCTAATGCCAGATGGTATCGCTCCAGAGATCTCATTATTTCCAACATATAAGTTCTGGAGTTGTGCTGATAGGTTGGTGATAGAGCTTGGTAGCATGCCTCCTAGACTATTGTCCTGGAGATTAAATATACGAAGACGAGTGCAGTTTGTGAGGAACGTTACAAACATCCAATCTTGTGCAGTTGTCGCTGTGTGCTGATTTGTGTCGAAAGAGAGCAAGGCTGGGCAAAGCTTACCGATTTCAGGAGGCACACTTCCAGTGAAATTGTTGAGGTAAATATCTAGAGCATAAATCTTTGTTGCATTGGCAAGAGACACCGGAAGAGTTCCTGTAAAGTGGTTCATGCCGAGGAGCAGATATTCAATGTTTGGGATATGATTGCCTAAGTCAGAGGGTAGCTTGCCGTGTAACTCGTTCAAGGCCACACTGAAGTGGGTCAGTGAGGAATGGTTAAAGAGTGTTGTAGGGATGGTGCCTGAGATTTGGTTTGCAGCCAGCTGCACATACGCAAGACTATTAAGCCTACCAAGGCCCTTAGGTATTGGACCCTCAAGTTTATTGAAGGCAAAATAGACTTCTTGCAGTGCTGAGAGGTTGGCAAGAGATGGGGGGATTATACCATTGAAATTATTCCTCTGAAGGTATATGGCATTGAGTCTTGATAAGCCTCCTAACAAAGCTGGGATCTCTCCAGTAAGCATATTTGAGTCAAAATTGATCATTTCAAGACTGGTGCAGTTATTCAAATTGCCATTTATTTCTCCATGAAATGAGTTGTTGGACAAGTTGAGATATCGTAAGCGAGATAGATGGCCAATTGCTGAAGGTATTTCAACATGTAAATTGTTCCAGCTGAGATCTAGAGTTCTCAAGAATGTTAGATTGCCAATGCAAGCAGTGATTGTTCCCGCAAGACCCTCCGAAGAGAGGTTGAGTTTTATGACCCTGTTCTTGTGCTTAAGGCTGCAACTGACACCGTGCCAGCTGCAGAATTCAGTGGTTTTGTTCCATGAGGCTATGGCACCCCACGGGTTGCGTAAGCTTGACCTGAATTCCAACAAGGCATCCCCATCAGTTATATTGTTTAATGTGGTTGCTGAAGCTCGAACAGATAAACCCAATCGTGGTTTGGCAACAGATGGCGACATAATTAGCAGAAGGACAGGAAATATCGTCTGCACTGGGAAACACCAACGAAATGTGAGTTTCAAAAATGAAGAGGTGAACATGTCAAGCTATTCATATATGTACAAGCTTTGCTATGTGACATGCCAAAGAAAAAAAAGCTTTGCTATGTGACAGATTCATTCTGTTGACGTTATGTTGGACTTGTGAACCCTGTTTACTTCGCAACAAGTTCATACATTTTGATCTAGGCTGTAATTTGTAATTGGACCATGCATAGGGCTATGGTCAATCATTCAAATGTACACACAATACCATGCTATTTAAGATTTTGATACGATCTTAGGGGACATGCTTTTGGTTACGGTGCAACTTATCGTGTGTGGTAAGTTGAGCAGAGTTGTGAGCTAGGCGGCCAACACGATGCAAAAGGAGCTCAAGATGCTGCACCTGAGAAGCTAGAATCAGGATCGTTTCTTAAACGAAATCATTGCTTTTTATAGTCTAAAAGGGAAAGGGGATGAAGTAGATGATATTAAAATCATTCACCTATGCCTTCTGTTTTTCCATGAACATAAACTGGATCATATCATTTAAGATGTGCATCAAAACTTGACTTACTGGGAAATACTAATAAAAAAGACTTTTGCAATGTAGAGCCAGTCCTAACGACACTACTATAAGAAAGCAATAACAGTCAAGACGCAAGTTATATGGAAATGTGGTCTAAAAGGAATGTAATCTCGATATGATGATTTATCCTATGGTATCGGTAGGCAAATGCCATCGTAAGTCAATGTTGGAGTCCACTAAGGATATGTCTATGATCACCAAAACTCTCCTGGTCAAAGTTTTGTGGTCGCCACAAAGACTTATATCAGGCGAGATGAGAAGTTTTCCACTTATGCGGCCTATATCTTGCATTCTTGCTCTCTTCTAGTCACCTTAATGCCATTTCCACTATAGGCTGTACGAAAAGGAAAAGAACTCCTGTTTCCTCGTATACGGTCGGAGTCACCACTCTACACAAAGTCAGATGGCTCGAAATTTTCTGAGGAGCCAAACCAACAAGGTCGCAAGCGGCCAAGCAGGTGCTGACATACAACTATACAGGGTTGGTTCACGCCATGAACTTATCACAAGGTACACGCAAAAGACAAAATAATCACAAGTTAATAATACTGCATGGTAATTAAGCTCATATATTTATACAAGTTAGTGAGTTAACAAAAACCCTCCTAGTCTGGTCCAGGCTCCTTATTATCTAGAGTCCAGACTACTGCCTACCAATCACAGAAGGTCGAACTACAACACCGAGGCGTAATTGAGAACGTCTCTAGCTGGCTGGCCTAGTCCACGCTACATATGCCTCCTAAATTTTTCTTTGTTTCTCACTCCAACACACTATTTAATCTGCGACGGAATGAGATCGTCACAAATTAACGAAAAAACGTTATAAAACAGCTTCTATGACGGTCTCGTGACGGTTTCGGATAACGTCATGGATTGAGCGTCACAGATTAAATCGAGCAACGTTTCTTCTATATTCATCACAGATTATGACGTTTCTAAACCGTCACAAAGGGACTCGAAGCCATTTGGACCAACCAAGGGCCCAATATCTATGAGGCCAGTCTCAGTGTGAGTTTCATGGGCAATAAATAGAGTGCCACATAGGCAGTTTTGGTGATATGGCAGTGAATTAATGAAGAGAGAGGTGTAATGAGTTTATGGTGATGAAACCCTCCATACACAGTTACCTAGACAGTTTGTGTCTTGCATGTAACATAGGGAACAACAATAGATGAAACTATGCATTGAGAGCGGGGTGTTTCATACTAGTTTTAAATATTTTTAGATGATGTGGCACTCTAGGTAATCGTGTCGATGAAACTCCGGTTGAGATTGGCCTGACGAAAATAAACCATCACAAATTGTGCCACGTAGGCAAGCTATGTGGCTGCTCGTGCTGCTGATGTGGCACTACACATGGCCACGATTTGGTGTCCGATGTGGCACTACACATGGCCACGATTTGGTAGGACACGTGGACGCTGACGTGAAAGAATATGGGGATGCTGACGTGGCAGGACAAGTGGCTGCTGAGATGGCAGGACATCGCCGCTGACGTGGCAGAACTTGTGGATGCTGACAAGCTGAGCATGGCAGGACAATTGGCTGCTCATGTGGTAATTTCTTAACGTCGCAATTTTTTTTCAATAGACACAGCCCACTATACAGCCCAAAAGAGGCCCATAAAAATTCAACCCATTAATCAGAATGAACAATTCATCCACAGGACATCATACAATACAAGGGCTTGAATAATCCAGGCTGAATTTACCTAAATTTTAATTCAAATCAAGTACAACCTCAGTACCAGATTTTCCACAATTAAGACCTCAGTACACACAAAAGGCACTCTAAAGTGAAAAACAACATAAGATAGGTTTCAACTGCACCAAGTTTGGTTCCAACAAAATCTACCATCATGTCTCTGCTTGTGCTCCTGTCTTGGATTTCCTCCAAAGTCACAATTAGCTGTTATCAGGAATAGTCAATTTCAGCGATTAGAAATATAAAAAATAGGATAATGGAGAACTTTATTTTGTTCAAAACTCATAGGATAGACTGAAACTATGCAACCCAATTTTAACATAGCTACTCAATTCATGCCATAAACGTTCATACATACAGTGCATGTCAACACATGAAATGAGGACTATTGCATACTTCCAACCTGGCACTGAAATACCTAACCTCAAGTGATGCTCTACTACTAATAACCAGAAAAACATGCATGCAAGCCGACATACTAATCACCAGTTAATGTATCAATGCTTGAAGTATTTTTCCATAACAATCAACAGTGCTATAACCAGAATTAATCAATGGTAAATTGTAGAGTTGCTTCCTCACAGTTCGACTCTCATCACCAAGAACCTGCATTTCCAAGTAGATTAGGGGTAGAAAGAGAAACTTTTACAAGCAGATTGGAAAACCCAGATAGAAAATTTAAACTTGAACAGCTACTTACTTGCATTGCCTTCAAAATTAGCAGCCTGAACCTAATGTACAAGAATGTGGCACTGTGTACAAAAATAAGATTCTATCTGTGACAAAGGCCTAAATAAGCATGTAGCACTATGTACAAAAGATAATGCTGCGCTAAAGAAATTAACTACTTATTCTTCAAATACTAATTCAGTGCAGATACATGTCATCACTCTAGAAGCTCAAGTCATAAGGATGCGCACCAAGATTAAGCTATTACTGCAATAACAGCTACTCTGTCATATACCATGGATACCCAAGCACTTGCCCTGACCACTTGGACATTGACAATGCTTCAGTTCAGCTAGTGCAGAAACGTGACAACAGGAAATGCAAGACAAAGCGAGGCAACACAACAGCATCAGCAGGTGATTAATGACAGGATCTGCACACATGTGACAGCAAATAAAAGCGATGACTGCTCACTGTCACCAACAAACTAAACTTAGGCAACACCGCGAGCAGCTGGAATCTAAAAACGCGTTCCTGAAGATAGTTAACAATCAATGATTAACCACGAAGTGCTACAATTTGCACATCTAAGTCTTACAAAAGAGCGAGAAATTGGGAAGAATGAGATGCACGCTTAGCTTCTTGGAGAAGGAGAGGAACACCGGACAGGAACGTTGGGGGTCGCAAGACCAGCAAACGGCAGCCACAGCTGTTGATGTGAGCGCTGTCGTAGGAGCCGCAGTGGCTGCTCCGTGACCTACCTCGTGAGCACCGGCCCAGCGCCTCCACCCAGTCCTGCGACGTCCAGACCTATGCCCGCCATGGTCTGACCTTGCGCTAGCCGTCAGGGCTCCGTCGCACTCTCCAGGGCCGGCGGCGGCGGAACCTGGGATGAGGAGGCGTGGCGCAGCTCGCTGGATCTGAGGAGACGGAGAGAATCCGAGGAGACGGAGAGAGGTGAAAGGAAGGGAGGCGCCGTCGGCCGGGGGAGGGAGGAGAGGGAGAAGGTATACGAGCTAGGGTTTTCAATCGGGATGGCCTCTTTATAGACATTAGGATCGATATGAATCGTTGGATCGAAGATTGACGGCTGAACCAAGTTGGGCCATGGAAGCAATTGGACATAGCTAGGTTTCTCGGCCCGTTTAACGTTTTTTCTTTTTTCTTTTTATTTTATTGCACCATTGTGAAGTAACATACAAAAAAAGTTATGTTATATACACCAATGTATTTTTTATATGTAATAGACTATATATAATGTCTCTTTAATATGTTTCAAAAATTTTAAAAATTAATGTATTATTTTCTGTATGTTAAATGAAAAACTACGTGAATATTGAAATTAATTCCAATTTGATATAGATGGACATATAATAAAATAAAAAAGTGACACAAATATTAGATTTAGTCTCATATGTTATATTCTAGTTCATAGCCTAGTGATAATGGAAAATTTAATTTGCACCTAGGGAGAACTCAAACTTCTACCTCCAAATTACAACATAATAATTACAATAAAATCTAAACTTGGTAAAAAAATCTATAAATTGACATGACAATATATTTTTTGGTCCATAATGTTTCCATAAAAAACTTATATGGTTTCCACAAATTTACATCATACATTCTTCACAAAAGGGCACATCTCTCCTATAGTTTCTTATAACTCAAGTCAAACTTTAGGATTTGAACACATCTTAATATTTTATACCTCCAATGCACTTCAATTTTGGGCACACTCTTACGTTCAGTATAATATTAGAAAATATGAAGTTATATTGCTGTTGACACCGGATTTTAACAGGTCACATCGGTGCCAAAAGTTGAAGCAAGAGATACGGAATCGGAGTCCGGGAAATGAAGCAGATCAGATCGGAATCGGAGTCCGAGAAGAAAAGCAGTTTGAATCGGAGACAGAGTCCGATGAGAGTCAAAATCGGAGAAAAGGGTGATGATGTGGAGGAGTCCTGGGAAGTTACCAGGTTAAGCTTATAGAAGGACCGAAATAAAGTGTCGATTATTTTAGAGTTTGAGTCGTAAACGGTTGTAAGAAAGATCTTTTCTTTTGCGTCAAATAAGTTTGTCGTATACGCTTAGGAGTCATAGTTATCAGGGTATAAATATCGACCCTGCGTGGTCATAGAAGTCTGTACACACCAACATCAAACAAACCTTTACACTTTTTCGCATCTTACATGCATTTGTCGGCGACTTCGTCTTTCTTTTTCGCGAGTTCTTTTGGGCACGTCGAGGGTGATCAGATCTCAAGGCTTGCCTGTAAGTCCCGTATTACTGAGTAAGATTCAAGCTTTAGCATCCGGCGTATCGTTGTTGCTTCGTTTGGGATTATTCGACAGTTATCGAGTAAATATCTAAGCTTTAGTATCTGGCGTATCGCTGTTACTTCGTTTAGGTTTTATTCAACCCTTATCCAGCTTAGAATAAGCTTTAATCGGCTGTTATTTATACTTCATTATCGGATCTGATATAGCCGTTTAGATCTATTCTAAGTGTTGCTCTGCTTAGCTTGTTAGGTTACGTTTTAGTAATCTTACTCTGCTTTGCATCGGAATCGGCTGATCTAGCCTTCATTATTCTAGATCGGAATCTAGTGTCAATCTGGTCTTCATCGCTAAATCAGAAACCCAGCCGATTTCGCTGTAATACTAACGTCCAATTTTCTTTGTCAATCAACAGGTCAGATTGATTGGCACGCCCTGTATCATCGGTCACAGCCGATTTCGTGTGCTAGCACGTGAAGGTCTTTCCCTATTTTTGCGTCAACACACTTTTGGCACGCCCGGTGGGACAAGACAACTTCGATCATGTCAAAGAAGAAAGCTGGTCGCTTTGACGTTGGGATTCAGAATGTCATTGATACTACTAAAGAGGATCTTAGTGATGAACAAAAGGCTGACATGGCAAGAGCAGTTGAAGATTTTAAACTTTTATGCTTGAAGTCGTTCAGTACTACTAAACGAGTCCAAGCTATCAAGAAAACTGAGTTTTCACTGCCTCTTGAAGTCAAGATAGCTGAGACACCTGGAATGATAAACGAGTTAATAAATGAAGCAGTCCATCATGCTTTTGCAAATCAAGGAAAAGTTTTGGGTAATGAGTTACATAACCAAATGATTCGCTCATTGCATGATGGTGATCTTCAATTTAAAGGTCCAGCATATCAACAACTTCCTCCGTTTGAAGTTGATACCTCAGCAAAGGATGTTCAGGCAAGGGCTGCAAAGAATGCATTCTCTCAGGTGTTCAATGGCTCAACATCCGATCAGCCGATCGGACAGACACAATCGGCATCAAGGCCGATTATGCAAGGAGGTTTTCCAGCAACAACAGGAGTGACTATGCCTCAAATTCATATCCCAACAAACAGCTCAGCAGTTTTTACCACATCATCGCCGATACCATCGGTGTCAAAGGGGACAGACTTTTTCGAGGGATATGATCCTAAAACTGGTTTGGGAATGCCTCCTGAATATTTTGTGACTTCTCCTAGATCAAATCAGAAGATTCAAGCTGAGGAGCCAAAGATGGCCTGGGTGCCGCATACTGATGGGATTAATTGTGTTTTAATTGATGAGAAGGGAATCGTACACCAAGTATGGACTCCAAGACTAGAGTCGGTAAGAGCACCTAATATGAATATGCCGAACCAGTCAGAGTCACATGGTACTACAACAGCTATGGAGGTTTATCGCAATACCCAACATCAAGGTCAGGGTCAGATATCCAATCAAAACGCATCTTCAGGGCATATGATTGGTCAGCCAGAACCATCTGGGCAGAATGAATCGGCACCAAAGGGATATGTAAGGCCGATTCAGCCAAATCAAGAGGTAGAGAGAGTGTGTCAACCAGTACAAGAAACGGCACAGGGAGCAAATCAAGTGGATTGGGCAGCTCAAATTGCTGAAATTATGCAAAATCAGTTTGGATTGAAGCCCAAAACTCAACATGTGATGTATAGAACTCCCTATCCACCTGCTTATAATTCGCTACCTTATCCTCATCGTTACAAGATCCCTGATTTTACCAAGTTTTCTGGTAACGATGATATCTCCACCATTGAGCATGTCAATAGATTTCTGGTGCAATGTGGAGAGGCTGCTGCTACTGATGCATTAAGGGTCCGATTATTTTCAAGTTCTTTATCTAGACCAGCTTTTTCATGGTTTATGACATTGCCAGCAAATTCAATTATCTACTGGTCTGACCTAGAAAAGCAATTTCATCAATATTTCTTTTCTGGTGTTCAAGAGATGACCATTACTGATTTGACAAGCTTGAAGCAAAGGAATGATGAATCGGTAGCAAACTTCATTCAGAGAATCAGGGAGACAAAAAATAGATGCTATGGATTGAACTTGACAGATATCCAATTGGCTCAGTTGGCATTTGATGGTTTACTTCCTTATTTCAAAGAAAAGTATGATTCTCAGGAGTTTGAAAGTTTGAGCCACATTGTGCAAAGGATGTCAAGGCATGAGAATTGGATGTATGAACAGAAACGACCTTATCATAAGAAGATAAATTACCTTGGGTATAGTTCCGATTCCGATTCCGATGAAGATAAAGAAATCGGCTTGGCAGAGTGGTAAAAAATAAGAAGCCGATTGCTTGTCCATTTGGTAAGAAAGAATCAGAAAGCTTTGGTTCTGATGGTACCAAGGCTGATAAGATTTTTGACCTGCTACTTAAAGAAGGGATGATCAAATTGTCGGCCAATCATAGTCTTCCATCTGTAGAAGAGCTCAAAAGGATGACATATTGCAAATGGCATAATGCTACTTCTCATAATACCAATGATTGCAAGGTTTTCAGAAATCAAATCCAATCGGCAATTGAACAAGGGAAGTTGCAATTTGAGATTCCTTCTAAGCCAGTCAAGCCGATGAAGATTGATGGAATCCTTTTCCAGTGAATATGGTAGAGCCAGTTAAGGGAAGCGCTTTGCAGACAAAGCTTTTGACATCGGAATCTGTGAAAGAAAAGGGAGCTGTTGATTCTAGAGTGCATATTTTTGCTTCCGATTTAAAGGATAAAGGAAAGGTGGAAAAGAATGATTATCCCAGGAACCCTCAAAGATATGTTACTTCTCAAGGGTTGATCAAGAAATATCAACGTCAACAAGAAAGAACAAGGCAGGAAGAGGAAATGATGTATCGGCATGAGGATCACTGGAGATGTCCTTTTTTCCTTTACTGTTGGGAAGAAGGAATCAAGTTACCATCTCCAGATGATTGCCCAGAGTGCAATGGAGGCTATGAAAGAGATAGGTCATTCAAAAGGCCTCGATTTGAAGATAGGGAGCGTCGGCCGATTATTCGGGATAGGGATGAAGGGTATCGGCGTACTCCAGTTCGTGAAAAAATCGGAGACAGGCAGAGTGTATATGATCGGTTGGGAAATAGACCGATTATGAGCAGAGAATTGGAAGAACGTGCTAATAATTTGGTTTCTGATGAAGAGCCTTTGCCAAATCGGGATCGGAATATTCATCGGGAAGCTAAAATACCTCAACCAAGGTGGTGCCCGGATGGAGTTACGAAATCTCAGAAAAGGAGGTTGCAAAGGCTCCGATTTGATGAAATTCAAGAAGAAAAGTCACGACAGCTTTTGAGGAACAAGAAGGTGTCATCTAAAGTATGGCATCCTAAACAATGTGATCAAGATGATGCTGCAGCCGATGTTAATATGGTTTTCATGCTGCCAAGGGAATTCATGGCATCGGCTAGTGATGAAGAAAATTCTGAGATTGAAGAAGCAATGACTCAATTGAATTTAGAACCAATGCAAGCAACTTTTGAGAAACCAGAAGAAAAAGAACGTATTCACTTGAAGCCTTTGTTTCTGAAGGGACATGTTGATGGTAGGCCAATGACCAAGATGATGATTGATGGGGGAGCGGCTGTTAATCTGATGCCATATGCTGTTTTTCGCAAAATCGGCAAAAGTGAAAATGATCTGATCAAAACGGATATGATGCTGAAAGATTATGAAGGGAAGATTTCTCCGGCTCGGGGGGCATTATGCGTAGAGTTGACTATTGGAAGTAAGACTTTTCCTACTACTTTCTTCATAGTTAATGGTAAAGGATCATATAACCTCTTGCTGGTGAGAGATTGGATCCATGCTAATTGCTGCATTCCGTCAACCATGCATCAATGTTTGGTTCAATGGATTGAGGATACAGTAGAAATTGTCAGAGCAGACACGTCATATAGCATATCCATTGCAGAAGCACAGCCATGGAATTATGAGCAAGTGATGTCTATATCGGGAAGAGCTTTGGATACTGAATTCCTTAGAGTGGCCAATTTTGGTCTACAGCCGATCCAAGCTGTCGGCTCGGAAGAATCGTCCTGATGGATGAATTTCTTCAAGAAGATAAAGGTTAGTTAGGATATGGCTTCACGTCGGCCGATGTACTAGAGAAAATAGATTTAGGAGATGGTGATAGACCAATGCCGACGTTTATCAGTGCAAAATTAAATTCTGAGTATAAAAAAGAATTGACTTCTTTATTAAGAGAGTTTAAAGATTGTTTTGCTTGGGAATACTATGAAATGCCGGGTTTAGACCGATCTATTGTTGAACATCGGTTACCCATAAAGCCAGGATATCGGCCATACCAGCAAGATTCTCGACGATGTGATCCTAAGATATTACCTGACATAAAGGCCGAGGTTACCAAGTTAATTGAAGCAAAATTCATTAGGCAATGCTGATATGCTGAGTGGATTTCTAATGTGGTTCCTGTATATAAAAAGAATGGGAAATTGCATGTTTGCATTGATTTCAGGAATCTTAATAAGGTGACTCCGATGGATGGATTTCCGATGCTTATTGCCGATTTATTGGTTGATGCTGCAGCAGGGCACAAAGTAATAAGCTTCATGGACGGTAATGCTGGTTACAATCAAATTTTTATGGCTAAAGATGATATTCATAAAACTGCTTTTTGATGTCCGGGGCATGTTGGTTTATATGAATGGGTAGTCATGACTTTTGGCTTGAAAAATGCTGGAGCTACATATCAACGTGCTATGAATTATATTTTCCATGAGCTTATCGGCAAGATTGTTGAGATTTATATTGATGATGTGGTGGTTAAATCGGAAAGCTATAGACAACATTTAGTCGATTTACGCAAGACTCTGGAGTGCACAAGAAGACATGGCTTGAAGATGAATCCGATGAAGTGTGCATTTGGGGTTTCTGCTGGTCAATTTCTGGGATTTATGGTTCATGAAAGAGGGATTGAGAT
Organism: Digitaria exilis; assembly: GCA_015342445.1. Classification (NCBI taxonomy): domain Eukaryota; kingdom Viridiplantae; phylum Streptophyta; class Magnoliopsida; order Poales; family Poaceae; genus Digitaria; species Digitaria exilis. Next base: position 751,301 of record JACEFO010001915.1, on the reverse strand, counting down.
CAGTCAAACTCTGATAGGTTCCATTAATAAGATTGTTGCTCCGGAAAATAAGACTAAACTTCAATCATTAATCGGCAAGATTAATTTCATCAGGAGATTTATTTCTAATCTCTCTGGGAAGATTAAGCCGTTTACACCTTTATTGAAATTGAAGGCCGATTAGGAGTTTATCTAGGGAAAGGAGCAAGAAGAAGCTTTGGAGCGAATCAAGAGATATTTGGTATCTCCTCCCGTTTTAGTTCCTCCTCAGAAAAATAAGCCATTCAAAATATATTTATCGGCTGATGATTCTTCCATCGAATCGGCCCTAATTCAAGAGTTTGAAGGAAAAGAGCGAGTTATCTACTTTGTGAGTAGAAGGCTTTTGGATGCAGAGCCAAGGTATTCTCCGGTTGAAAAGTTATGCTTATGTCTATACTTTTCTTGTACCAAGCTCAGACATTACCTGCTATCGGCTGAATATGTGGTTGTTAGTAAAGATGATGTCATAAAATACATGCTGTCATTGCCGATTTTAAATGGTAGAATCGGAAAGTGGATTTTGGCTCTTTTAGAGTTTGATTTACATTTTGAATCATTGAAAGCAGTCAAAGGGCAAGTACTGGCCGATTTTGTCACTCATCATTGTGGTCCAGAAATTGGATTAGTAGAAATTGCTCCATGGACTTTGTTTTTTGATGGATCTTCTTGTGGAGTTGGCTCTGGAATCGGAATTGTGTTGATCTCGCCTCGGGGGGCAAGCTTTGAATTTTCTTTTCCAATTGAAAAAGAAGCCACCAATAATCAAGCAGAATATCGGGCTGTTCTTAAAGGTATCAAACTACTCCAAGAGATTAAGGCCGATGCTATTGAAATATTTGGAGATTCCCTATTGGTAGTAAAGCAATTGATGGGTGAGTATGAATGCAACGATGATATTTTGAGGATATATCATGATGAATGTCTCCAGTTGTTAAAAGAATTCAAGCTTGTTAAGATTGAGCATATTCCCAAATGTCATAATGAAGAGGCTAACCGATTGGCTCAAGGAGCGTCTGGTTATCGTCCGATCAGAGAAATTTCAAGTTTAGAGTTAGAAGATTCCGATTGGAGAAAAGAGATTTATGAATATTTGAAAGATTCATCGAAGAAAGTTGAAAGAAAGATAAGGATTCAGGCAGTGAAGTATGTTATACTTGAAGATAATCTTTATTATTGGACGATTGATGGAGTTTTGCTCAAATGTGTTGGATCAGAGGAAGCTAAAGTATTAATGGGAGAAATCCATGAAGGGGTGTGTGGAGCACATCAATTGCCCTTCAAAATGAAATGGATGATCAGGAGGAATGGATATTTTTGGCCTACGATTCTTGAAGATTGTTTTAGATATTACAAGGGATGTCAAGACTGTCAGCGGTTTGGGAATGTTCAAAGGGATCCTGCATCTGCTATGAATCCGATTTTAAAGCCTTGGCCTTTTCGAGGATGGGGCATTGATTTAATCGGACAGATTAACCCTGCATCGAGTAAAGGACACAAGTTTGTGTTAGTGGCAACTGATTATTTTACTAAATGGGTTGAAGCAATTCCTTTAAAGATTGTGTCATCAGCTAATATGGTGGATTCTGTTAAAGAACATATTATCTATCAGTTTGGTATTCCTCAAACAATTACAACCAATCAAGGAACTATGTTTACTTCAGGGGAATTTGGAGAGTTTGCTGAAAGCATGGGGATTAAAATATTGAATTCTTCTCCTTATTATGCTCAGGCTAATGGTCAAGCAGAGGCTTCCAATAAAAGCGTGATCAAGTTAATAAAAAGGAAGATTGATGAATTTCCCAGAAGATGGCACGCAGTGCTCCATGAGGCGTTATGGTCATATCGGATGGCTTGTCATGGTGCGATTAAAATGTCACCATATCAATTAGTTTATGGAAATGAGGCTGTGTTGCCCTGGGAGTTGAAAATTGGCTCTAGACGTGTTGAGTTTCAAAATAAGTTGACAGCCGATGAATATTCTATTATTATGAAGGATAAGTTGGAAGATTTGACTCAATACCGTTTGAAAGCTCTTGAAAATTTAGAGGCTAATAAGGAGCGTATTGCCAAATGGTATAACAGGAAGGTAAAAGTTAAGGAATTTTCTCAAGGAGAATTGGTGTGGAAGCTATTTTTGCCGATTGGGTCTAAAGATTCTAAATTCGGTAAATGGTCTCCGACTTGGGAAGGTCCGTATCGGATAAATCGGTGTGCTCCAGGCAATGCGTATATTTTGGAGACTTTAGAAGGAGAAGAATTTCCTCGCGCTTTGAATGGAAAATACTTGAAAAAGTATTATCCCAGTATTTGGGTTGATGCCTGAGCCGATTTTTGAAGAATCGGAAAAGATCATAGCCGATACAAAGTATCACCTCTAGCAGAAAAAATAAATGAAGGTAGTACATTCGAATTGGAAAATTACATATCCAAGGATACATGGCCGATGCGTTATGCATCGCCCTTAGGGCAAAAATATAAAACATTACAGAGCATGCAGAAAGTTCTGAATTGACTGAATGGCTTGCATGCGGGATTCATGGTGCTCATGGTTCTCTATGATTTGATTTCTAGAATCGATAGAAACATGAATCTGGCTAATATTGGCTTCAGACCTGGATATAGACTGGTTGATTGTGTTGATCTCCCTCAAAAGTCGATCCCTTCTGCTCTGTAGGTGGATGAGTCGGGATTGTTCTCTGTTCAGGGTGTCTTCGAGGTTATGAATTTGGCGTTGAATCCTGGATATGTCATTGCTTGGAGATTCTTGGCCATAGATGAAAGAAGACACTGAGGTAAGACCTTCAGGAAGTAGGTTCATAATCTCATATTTGTTTTGCCAAGAAAAGCCGATGGTTTGAAGAAAGGGGAGCGTCAGATTGAAGTTGAGTGATGATGAACTCCAATGTCTGTTGAACCTGAAAGTTGGAAAAGTTAGTTTGCTTTAATCAATAGCAAAGTGAAGAAAGAGAGCTATTCTGTACCTCATTGGATGATGATGGATTCAGCGTATAGCTCTATTTATAGGCAAAAGAATCTACCTACTAGATTCAGAGCATTTACTTTTTGATATAAATGAGTGCAAGGACCAATGCATTTTGGTCAAAAGATGCTATTTTCAGAAGATTCGCTGTAAAAGCTGATCGTATTGATTAAAGGTAATAAAGACTCTTCAGACTTGGCAAAAATCGGAAAAAGGATGAGTCAGAGATTTACACATGCAAAATAGTTTGGTGGCCTCAATGCATTACAAAAGCTATTATTGGCAAATGTTTACAACGACCCAAGGAAATCTTGGATCGCTTTGATCGCGCGCAGGCGAATAACATCTACATCGGAAATGGCTTTCCGATCTTCATCGGCCGAGCCCTCAATTGGCTTCAAGTTCTCCTTAAGATGATCAACCTTTTGAACAAGGGTTTGCTTATTCTGTTCGAAGGTTGTCAGAGCCCCAGGGATCTGCTGCAGATCGGCTTCCACAGTTTGCAGTTCTGTGTCGATCTTGGCTATGGCTTGCATGTGAGCTTCACGCCTAGACTTCAAATCGGATATGGTCTTTTCCAAGGTTTCCTGAGTTTGCTTCAGGTTTCCGATTTGGTTGTCTATGCCTTCAATATCCGATTGGATTTGCTCCTGGTCCTTGGAAGATTTTTCAAATTCAGCTCGATTGGATAGTCTCTTCTGGGCCTTTGTCACCTGGTAGTAGTTAAACTCTATGAAGGCAGCTGGGAAGAGAGCTTCCTCAACTGACTCAGGTATTTGGCCTTGCAATTGTTTGAAAACTGATCGGACGAGATCGGCGTTCTTCACAAGTTGTCCGATTTCAGTGTTCAAATGACTTAACATTTCTTCAAGATGGAGCTTGATCGGATCGTAGCTTGGAGCTGATTCTGCTGTAGAAGGACCGACAAGTTCTGCTGCAAGAGCACTGGGAGTTGGAGAATCTTGTGCCTAAGGAGGAAGAGTGAAAATCGGATATTGGTTTCTTCTATTGTGAAAAGGAAAACGAAGAAAGAGGGAGTTACCTGCTTCAAATTGACCTCATCAAACTGGGACGGTTGAAGAGTTGGAAGACCGGTTGCAGTTCCGATTGCAGAAATTGCCATTCGTTCCTGGTATAAAGATTCAGATGTGAAGAATGGGATGGATTGATTTTCACAAATAAATAAAGACATAATAATCATCCTTACGATGATTTCTTGGGCCAATTCCGGGGCTTGGATTGGTTGAACAACGCTCGATGGAGGAATCGGCGATGAAGAGGAGGTTGGGGCAGTTCCTATTTGACATGATTGTTCATGAGTCTAGGGAGGTGCCTGTATATACATGAAGTTAGCTCGAAAAGCGAAAGAATTGCAACAAATCAGAAATAGTTTTACCTGTTCCGACGCGGTTATGTCCGATGGGTTTTCTTGAATCGGATTTGATGTGCCTGTCTCAGGAGTTAATGGGACGCCAGTGTCCGAACGTATTTTTGGTATACGTCGTGCTGCTTCTGAAGCTGAAATCTTTCGAGCAATTTTGGGAATCTTCCTTGAAGTTGTTTTTGATAATACCAGCTGGTGTTTTTCTCCGATTCTTGAAGGTACGGCCGGTGACTCCGATGGCTTAATGTCTTCTTGACTGGTCACGGAAGAAGAAGTTTCTTGAGCTTTCTTCTTCGGCTGCTTGGAGGAGCTGGTGCCTTGTTGCTTGTTTGAGCGAGTATTCTTGACCGATTTCTTATTCCGGCCAGCGATGATATCCAGCACAGATGGGCTGGAGTTTCCGATGTGAGGATGATCCGAGGAGGGCATATACTTAATCGGATGGCCGCTGTTGCTGACAGAAGGAGGGTTGATGGACACATCTTGCAATTGAAAAAAGGATTAGGTTTAAAGTAATCAGTGATTGAAAAAGCAATTAAAGTTAGAAATTTTTACCTAATCACTAGTTTTGAAGTCGGGGTTGAGAAGCAGATAGTAATCTTGGGCGGGTCGACAGAAGAGGTGATTCCTCCATTCTTGCCACCAAGTTTTGAATAAAGCTGTGGTGAAGCTAGAAAATCGCCAAGACGATAGATCTATGGCTTCTTGAGAAGGTGACAAGTTTTTCAACCTCTCGTAAGCCAGGCTTGAAGGGATGATTTCCCTAGGCTTCACCAAATTGGCTATATACAAAGAAATCGGCCCTTGGCCGAATCCGAGTTGACGGGCAGCTATTGCTGGATGATAGTACTCGAAGGATTGATTCTTCTTTCCCAAGAAGACATCGACTGGAAGTATCTGAGGAGTAATAATCTCTTTGAAGATTTTTTGCAATCAACGTCTGTGCCGATGTTGTCAAATCGGAATTGGGTTGGGAGTTCAAAATGATCTTCAGGATCGTCGTACACATACTAAGGCATGGAATCTTCTTTGAAACCATTATAGAAACCCCTGAAGTACTCGGCAGTGCGAGTAGAAGGGAGCCGATCGCCAGCAAAACTCGAAGCTGCTTCACCAAAAGACATGCAGCGTCGTTCATCAGGATCTGCCTTATTTAGTTGATCGGCTGGGAATACTTTGCTGATCATAGAGTCGTTCACCAGTTTCTGCATATGCATATTCAGCCAAAGGTTGATAAACCACCAAGGGCCTCCGAGATGTCCGATCTGTTGCCTAGTTCTCAGTCGGATAGATACTTCATGAAGAAGTCTATACACTGATCCCAGGAGGTGTTTTCCGATTGGGAAGTTGTTTCCTGAAGCTAAGTGTTCAGCCAATCGGAGATAATGAATTGCTGGGCCTACTGTTTTGCCACAGAAGACGAAATGCTCTAGCCACATGTTGAGAAAAGCTGAATGCTCTCGTGCATCTACTGTTCCTGATGTCTTTGAATATTTCTCAATATATCCTCTCCAACCTCCTATTTGCTTGGTGTCAATTTTATGAGTGGCTTTTGATGAAAGCTGCAAGGTGGTATCCGATGCCGATATATTTAAGCCTGTGAGCATCAGTACATCGGCCAATGTGGTGGTCATCGGACCTTGACCAAAAAGGAAGGCATTCAGAGGATCTGACCAAAAGTAGCTGGCGGCGATTAGCAATGGTTCATTCCGATCCATATCAGCTAAAGAGAGAGCAATGCACTGGCGTAAATTATAAGATTCCCACTCATCTCCTTTGGATCTGGCAACCCTTTGGTACCATGTTTTCTATCCAGCAGGGAGAGTTGGCCATGATCTAAAAGCGTTGTTCCACTCATGTTCTGAATCAAATGATTTGTAGGGGAGTCTTTGCGTCTCTTGGTTGATGAAATCAGTGGGATCTGGAGAGCCTACTAGGCCTAGTATGGCGAGACCTGGCTTATCTACTACTGGGATGACAATGCTGTTGTGGGAGGCCTAAGAAGAATGCATTTCTAGTAAGAACAGATCTATCAAGGATAAAACAGATCTAGATCTAAGTACTGGATGAGGGCTTACCTCAGGGATTTCTGAGAAGGATGCCATGGGAGATGGTTGCTGAAGGCTTCGAGAGCTGATCCTTGTCGAAAGTTGCTTGCGCTCGATGATCCAAGGACGGGGAGCAGAGGAAGATGAAGCAGCGGCGGCTGAGGGAAGAAGATGAATGAGGAAGATGAAAGGGTTGGCCTTATATAGGTTTCGCTGAGGGTAAAAGAGGAAAGAGAAAATGTTTGACCTAAAGGATAAGGATCAAATAGTTTCGAGTCAGAATCGGATTCTTCCGCGAAACTAGGGGGGCATGTGTTGACACCGGATTTTAACAGGTCAGATCGGTGCCAAAAGTTGAAGCAAGAGATACAGAATCGGAGTCCGAGAAGAAGAGCAGTTTGAATCAGAGACAGAGTCCGATGAGAGTCAAAATCGGAGAAAAGGGTGATGATGTGAAGGAGTCCTGGGAAGTTTGAAAGGATCAAGATGCCTAAGAGAGGGGTGGTGAATTAGGCTTCTACAAAAATTTAAGCGATAAAACAATCCTATGCAATAAGCCAATTCACCCCATGTGCCTACAAGTATGGTTTGCGCCTCGCTAGTGTTGAAAAGAGTTAAACGACCTAGTTTCAATCCTACTCTAACATGACAATTCTAGGAATAGAAATACGGAAGGTAAACTTGCTCAAAGTAAAGAGAAGAGTAGGAAGCCGATTTTTCCCGAGGTATCGAGGAGTCGGCAACTCCCCCTAGTCCTCGTTGGAGCACCCACGCAAGGGTATAGCTCCCCCTTGATCCCCGCAAGGATCAAGTGCTCTCATAGGGGATATCCATTTCCCACTCCGGGACGGCGGATTCCAAACCGTGTACACCTTCTTGGGGCTTCACACAATCTCCACGTGAGCTCCCAAGATCAACACCACCAAGCCATCTAGGTGATGCCGAATCACCAAGAGTAACAAGCCAAAGATCTTCACTTGACCTAGACTAGACCAAGAGCTAGATGGATGCACACTTGCTACCCCCAAGCACTAAAGATAATCCTTAATCTTCTCAAGATCAAGAACACCAATGAATCCAAGTGCCTCTCTTGCCCTCAAACACTCCCCAACAGCAGCTGGATGAACAGTGAAAACGTGTGGCAAGAGAGTCTCCAAGTAGGAGGAGAGTGGCTATAAATAGCCCACTCAAAAGCTCCTAGCCGTTAGTGCTGACGCAGAGGGACTGATTGATTCGATGCCCTCCAAAGATGGCCACCGAAACAGTCGGTGCCTCCTTTGATTTGAACTTCCAATGGCTAGCCAGTGACCACCGACTGATTCAGTGGCCACCCACAGTGCAGCACCAAACCAGTCGGTGCGCACCAGTACCGAACTGGTATTTCCAGCCACAATGACCGACTGATTCGGTGCAACCCACCGAATTAGTCGGTCCCCCTTGGGACATGGGCTAGAACAACATCTTGAGGGCCACCGACTCATTCGGTGGGTCTTCATGGGGTACACCGAACCAATCGGTCCCCCTCCATTTTCACTCAATACCTAACAGCCATTTCCAGCCAGAATGACCGACTGATTCGGTGCTGCCCACTGAACCAGTCGGTCCTCTCTGGGACTTAGCCTGTTAAGTGACCGAAGGCACCGATTGATTCGGTGAGCCCTGCTGACAGGGACCGAATCAGTCGGTGCCTCTGTTTGCCTCGCAAGGCAAACAGAGCACTGACTAATTCGGTCACTGCCCCAGTGAGCACTGAAATAGTCGGTCCCTACTGAGTAAAACTGCTTCAAACTTCTTAAGGCTGAAACTCGTCCAATTCAAATTATTTGAGTTACCAACCTTCTTAAGGGCTTTGACATAGCTACCTAGCACTAGGTTTCACAAGTGTGCACCACACCTAGACTCTAAATTTACCTAGGTCAAGCTACCAATCCTTAACCCCCCTTTATAGTATGGCCAAAGAAAAACAAAGACCTAAACTACACTTAGAACTAGCTTATCCTTAATCTTCGATCATATCCTTTGCACCAATACAATCATTCGCGAATGATGGGGGCCAAGAATACCATGAAAGCGCATTATTGCATTAACTTAACTTAGTTTCTGCAAAACACTTGCTAGTCGCAATGATAATGTTGCCATTAATCGTCAAAACCGAATTAGGGGCCTAGATGCTCTTTCAATCTCCCCCTTTTTGGTGATTGATGACAACACAACCTCTAAAAGGATATGAGAGAAGTAAAAAGAGGTAAAGGGCTGTAAATGAGCTTGAATTGCATGAACTAATAAAGGATAGCGGAAGCAAAACACATAGTTCATACAAGACAAGATGAGCACTATTGCATAAGAATTGATAGAGAAAGCATAAGTGCACATAAGAGTGAGAGACATGACATGAGATATATTAACAAAAGCACATGTCAACCATAAAGAGTTCCAAGAGTAGCATAACAAGCATCACACATAAGTCAACACACATATAAACAAAGAGACAAGTGCATGAAGTAAACATGATGCATGAGTTCACTCAAAGAGCCAAAAGTCTATGCTACCCAGGCTCCCCCTATCTCTCATATCTCACTCTCTCCCCCTTTGGCGTCAAGCACCAAAGCTAAGCGTCGGAGGCGGGAGGAGCGCTCGCAGGTGGGTCGAGAGCCATGGAGGTAGGAGCTGCTGCGGCTGCTGCTGCTTCTTCTACTTCCTTCTCGATCTCATCTAGAAACGGAGTGGCTCCGGAAGTGGTACGTACTGGAGGATCTGGAAGCGGAAGCTCAACCCCCGAGCTGATAGCCTCAAAGATCTATGCCTCAAGAGCGGATTGTATATCGGAGTCTGGCACAGGCTGAGGTGGCTGCTGAGTTTGAGAAACAAGCTGGGGCTGACTCGACTGGGGGGTATCAAGGTTGAGCAGATCTGTGTAACTGCACCCCAACTGACTGGACCCTGGTGAAGTGAGTGGGGTGGTCTCAGTCATCACCGCTGTCACTGCCGGTGTACTCCCAAACTGTCCAACGAAGGTAGACGTAGGTGTGTCGAACGTAGTAGGTATATCAGGAAGACCAGCGGACACACTCGTCGTGACTGGCTCAAAAGGTGCCATCTGTGGAGAGCTAAGGGAAGCCATGGGACGCACCAGGGACATCGGTACACGAGGAGGAAGGCCAGGGTGAGCCGGGCGAGGTAAGCTCTGAAGAGGGGGCCCTGGGAACACCGGAGGTGGAGCAATACCCGTCTGCTGGAAGAGATACTGAAACTGATACTGGGTATAGTCCTTCTGCCTCCTCTGCTGCTCAGCTAAGGACTGCATGAGCTCTGCATGTTGCCATGCCTGCTGCTGCTGCTGCTGAGCCTGCATCTGAACAATGGCGGAGGACATGGTCTGAATGGATTGCATCATGACTGCCATCATCTCTGCAGTAGAGGGCCCAGTGGTAGGAGGAGGAGCTCCAGGCTGCTGAGGTGCCTGTGAGACAGGAGTGGCCTCTGTGACTGGTACGGACCGGGAGCCTCCAGCCTCGGAGTCGTGAGGGGCACTGAACGGAGGGACAAATGGTATCTCAAAGTCATCATCCTCCGAGTCAGTGTCAGAGAGAGAGTCGCTGTCGAGTATCTGCTGAATGCCCTCAAGGCGTGCCTCAATCTCTGACTGGCGTAGCTGCTGATCCTCTGCCTCATATTGAGCTCTCTGCTCAGGTGTCCACTGCTGGGCCATGTGGTGTAGAGCTCTTTGACCACGGCGATGATCAGTTGACTTGGCAGGCTTGTAATCAATGAACATAGGAGTCTTAGTGGCAAGACGCTCTGCCTGAGCCTCATCTCCACAACTCACAGCAAGAATACAACTGATGATGTGTGCATATGGTAGAAATCTGCCAACTTTGAGTCCATCTGCTATCACATCCTCAATCTCACACAGTATGAAGTCAATACCATCAAAAGGCATGCGCTGAACCATGTGAGCCAGGAGCCACTGCTGCAGAGCTATCACAACCTCTCTGTTGCCAGTACGAGGCAGCAGAGAACGGTGAAGAGCCTCTAGGAGAATGTAAGCCAGCTGAGTCAGGCCAGCCGGGTGTCTCTCAGACACTGCACCAAATGGAGGACGGTAGATAGCAGCTACTGTCTCGTGGTCTGGTGCATAGATCCCCACAGACTATGGACGACGAGGTGGCTCAACATTGGGGTATGCAAGCTGATGTATCCTCGGACCCTCTGCCCTGGCACCAAAAACTCCAGCTATCTAAGCACGAGTCAGTCTGTATCGGCGGTTCTAGAACATGTACTCAATGAACCTGTGCTCTGGGTCAATCCAGACTGAGGCATAGAACTGATAAACCCATTGCTTGACCACTCTGCCAGGTGTCTTCAAGATCTGAAGCAACCCAGGCATATAAGCAATATAGCATCGAAGCTCAGCAACTGTGATACCCGCTGCCCTGGCCAGAGTCTCTAGGACTAGTACTCTGTGACTGAAGAAATGAGCAGGAGTGTTGATGTACGCTCTGTAGAAGCCTCCTGCCTGTCTATCCAGAAGATGCACTCATCTGGAGTCTCTCTGGTCTCAGGAAACCAGGTCTTGTGTTTCCGAAGCCTGAGCTTCCATACGGTCCCTGCTGTGGCTTTCTTCAACTCCTGATATGGTGGTACAGCTGCAGGAGTGTTTGAGTCTGAGCTCTCTGGTGCCTCTGGAATCTCTGGCAAGGTAGAGACAACCTCCCGTGCCCTCTTCTTGCCACGAGTAGTAGTGGGTGTGGCAATAGAAGGAGGACGCGGGCGGGCCTTCGAGGTGGTGGAGGCCGGAGTCTCTGTCACAAGTGGCTTCGTCTGAGATTGAGTACACCCTGAGCGGCGTGGCTGAGGTGGCTGGGGACCCTCAGGAGCTGCTGGTGACCCTGTAGTATCAACAATCTGGAACTGAGCGGTGCCACGCTCAACACGCTCAGCAGCTCTGACAGCTGCCATAGTGGCCTCCCAGTTGTCAGGATGACCAGGAGGAAGTTTCTTCTTCTTCTTCTTCTTCTTGACAACAACCTTGGCCTTGGCCTTGCCCTTCTTTGGGTCAGGTCATCACCCCCTGCACTGCCAGAACTCCCCTGAATATCTGCCATAGTGAACTATTCTGTGAAAACCCCTGAGACTGGTAAGGTCCTCGGTCAAGGCTTTGCCTTGACTGTCCAGAAAAAGAACCCGAGGCTTTGCCTCAAGCACTGTCACTGCTAACTGCCTCTGTCGCTGCCACTGACCCTGTCTTAACAATCACACCTGCTCGCAAAAATAAAATAAAAAAATATAGAGGCATAGCTAATTAGTAGAGAATCCTAGAAAGCATGAAATAGATACGAGCTTGGAAGCACGTCTATCCTAGGATATGGTTGAAATGTAGCTCTCATTAATCCGGATAAATTATATGAATTATAATCATCAAGAGATAATGAGAGCAAAAATTACTCTAGCTCTAATTGTGTCATATAGTGAGAATATGAAAGTAATTCTACTCATGAGCACATAGAGCATAGGCAAGGTGCATTGTTCAAATTTTAGTTTGAATTGCAAATTTTAAGTTTAAAACTCATGTCTCTAGGGTTTGAGATCAAAAAAGGAATGAGAGAGAGAGGGAAAGAGAAGAAACATTGCACCTTGCACGAAATCAGAGGAGGAAGAGGTGAATTGAGTCCACGAGCTCGAAGGGGGATCCTTTGCCGGCGTTAATGGCGGCTGGCGGCGGCGCTACGCAGCGGCGGCAACCACAGATGGCGGCGCTCAGCGGCGAGGCGAGCAGTGGCGGCTAGGGAGCAGCGACGAGGTGCGACGGCGCAAGCAGCGGTGAGGCGAGAGCGCTGGCGGCGGCGCAGGCAGCGGCGATGCGAGGGCGCTGGCGGCGGTGGTGCGGCCGGAGGCGGCGCTAGGCGTGCGCGAAGTGAGGAGGAAGATGACGGCCTAACGAGTGGGTCCCCCACAAGTGGTGATTGGGGTAAGAAGGAGACGAACGGACGAGATTGAACAAATTTGAATCAACGGTCCAGATCTGTTCGACATCGGGGAGACCGACTGATTCGGTCGTGCACGGTGGCAGGCACCGAACCAGTCGGTGGGGTGGGGGTTTGACCCGCACACACACAGGGCACTGACTGATTCGATGGTCTCCACCGTGGACCACCGAAATAGTCGGTCCGCACCAGAGCCGAAACAGCAAATAGACAAGAAATGACCGACTGATTTGGTCCTCTCCAGGAAAAGCGTCGGTCCTTCTGCAGTGAGGATTTTTCAAGGATTTTTCGTGGAATTTTCTTGTCTCAAGTCCATGAATCGAAAGAGAGGCAAATAAATATGATTCTTGGACAGAGACAAGCGAACCTCTCTCAAATACTCATGTTTCAAGATAGTTTCATATATGGCCAAGTGGCTTAACATAGTTTTGAAATTGAAAACCAAAGCCAAAGCACCGGAGGGTACCAACATCTAGAGAGAGCACAAGGGATGATGAAAGCAGTCCATGCTCCCCCTAATTGTATGCCACAACCAAATGCCAACAAAATGACTAAAAGAACACAATGCAAGATGCATGCAAGTGCATTGACAAGAATTTAAGGCTAGAATTTAAATCTATCTTGCCAAGTTTGAACCCTTTGCAAGCTTACTCATGGCTTTCACCACTATCTTCCAAAGGTTAGACAAGCTCCTAATGCATATGAGATATACTACACATGATATGCAAAGACAAGTCTAGCACCTAATTTTTTGTGTTTTTCAAGCATATCTATATACAAGCAACATAGAGCATTCTAGACGAAATTGGAGAAGTCAACCACATTAAGCTCATTCCGCAAGTTGCAAAACCTATTTTCATCCAAAGGCTTTGTGAAGATATCCGCCAATTGATCATCCGTCCTTACACCATGCAAAGATATATCATCCTTAGCTATATGATCTCTAATAAAGTGGTGATGGATATCTATGTGCTTGGTACATGAGTGTTGGACGGGGTTGTTTGCAAGCTTTACCGCACTCTCATTGTCACAAAGCTTCTTCAACTTTGGATGGCTCCTTCTTTGAGACAAAGGAGTAGAACTCACAAAACATTGCTTGTTGATTCTTTGATCTTGTCATGATTCCTTTGGTGGGGCTTCCAATGATGAGATCTTTGGGATGAGCTTGAATTCTTGGATTGTGTCTTCTAGGTAGTTGTTCTTGAGGAGCCCTTGGAGCATCAACATTTTGAGCTTGAGCCTCAACTTCTTCTTGTGGAATATGAACATCTTCATGAGGAAGTGGTGTGTCATCTTCATCATTCTTGTTTTCATCCACATGCACTTGAGGCACCATGGAGGAAGAAGATGGTTGATTGATAGCTTGCACTTCATTGGTGATAGTGTGAGAGTTGAGATCATCATAGAAGTAGACGATGATGATGCCGGAGTACTTGTCACTTGGAAGAGCACTTAAGAATCTTGTCTTGACTTCAAACTCCTCCATCTTGGTGACATCAAGTTCATTCAACTCCTCCACAAGAGCATTCAAACATGAGTACATGGTACGAGCACATTCATTAGAAAATTTCTTGAAAGCATTAATTTTATCCATAATGACTTTGTGTCTCTCCTCTCTCTCATCCTTAGAACCCATATGAATCTCAACAAGCTTCGTCCACATTTTATGGGCTTTTGTCTCACTTCTAACTTGGTTGAAGTTTTCCTTGTTGAGACTTCTAAGGAGAGTGTTTCTAGCCTTAGCATTGAGCCTCGCATGAGACATCTCAAGTGGGGTGAGGTTTTCCTCATCAACGGGCGCGGGAAAGCCAACGGTGGTAGCCCTAAGCACATCGGCATCCATGGCATCAAGGTATGCTTTCATACAGATCTTCCAATAAGAAAAATCCTTGCCATCGAAAACCGGGGGAGGCCCTTCACTAGACATCTTGCTCTAGGCGGTGAAGCCTATCCTTTGAGTAACGAGGCTCTGATACCAATTAAAAGGATCAAGATGCCTAAGAGGGGGAGGGGGTGAATTAGGCTTCTAAAAAAATTTAAGCGACAAAACAATCCTATGCAATAAGCCAATTCACCCCATGTGCCTACAAGTGTGGTTTGTGCCTCGCTACTGTTGAAAAGAGTTAAGCGACCTAGTTCCAATCCTACTCTAACATGGCAATTCTAGGAATAGAAATGCGGAAGGTAAACTTGCTCAAAGTAAAAAGAAGAGTAGGAAGCCAATTTTTCCCGAGGTATCGAGGAGTCGGCAACTCCCCCCTAGTCCTCGTTGGAGCACCCACGCCAGGGTATAGCTCCCCCTTGATCCGCGCAAGGATCAAGTGCTCTCGTAGGGGATATCCATTTCCCACTCCGGGACGGCGAATTCCAAACCGCGTACACCTTCTTGGGGCTTCACACAATCTCCACGTGAGCTCCCAAGATCAACACCACCAAGCCGTCTAGGTGATGCCAAATCACCAAGAGTAACAAGCCAAAGATCTTCACTTGACCTAGACTAGACCAAGAGCTAGATGGATGCACACTTGCTACTCCCAAGCACTAAAGATAATCCTTAATCTTCTCAAGATCAAGAACACCAATGAATCCAAGTGCCTCTCTTGCCCTCAAACACTCCCCAACAGCAGCTGGATGAACAGTGAAAACGTGTGGCAAGAGAGTCTCCAAGTAGGAGGAGAGTGGCTATGAATAGCCCACTCAAAAGCTCCTAGCCGTTAGTGCTGACGCAGAGGGACTGATTGATTCGGTACCCTCCAAAGATGGCCACCGAAACAGTCGGTGCCTCCTTTGATTTGAACTTCCAACGGCTAGCCAGTGACCACCGACTGATTCGGTGGCCACCCACAGTGCAGCACCGAACCAGTCGGTGCGCACCAGTACCGAACTGGTATTTCCAGCCACAATGACCGACTGATTCGGTGCAACCCACCGAATTAGTCGGAACCCCTTGGGACATGGGCTAGAACAACATCTTGAGGGCCACCGACTCATTCGGTGGGTCTTCATGGGGTACACCGAACCAATCGGTCCCCCTCCATTTTCACTCAGTACCTAACAGCCATTTCCAGCCGGAATGACCGACTGATTCGGTGCTTCCCACCGAACCAGTCAGTCCTCTCTGGGACTTAGCCTGTTAAGTGACCGAAGGCACCGACTAATTCGGTGATCCCTGCTGACAGGGACCGAATGAGTCGGTGCCTCTGTTTGCCTCGCAAAGCAAACAGAGCACCGACTAATTCGGTCACTGCCCTAGTGAGCACCGAAATAGTCGGTCCCTACTGAGTAAAACTGCTTCAAACTTCTTAAGGCTGAAACTCGTCCAATTCAAATTCTTTGAGTTACTAACCTTCTCAAGGGCTTTGACATAGCTACCTAGCACTAGGTTTCACAATTTTGCACCACACCTAGACTCTAGATTTACCTAGGTCAAGCTACCAATCCTTAACCCCCCTTTATAGTACGGCCAAAGAAAAACAAAGACCTAAACTACTCTAAGTGCCTCTCAACATCGAAACGGCACTTAGAACTAGCTTATCCTTAATCTTCGATCATATCCTTTGCACCAATACAATCATTCGCGAATGATGGAGGCCAAGAATACCATGAAAGCCCATCATTGCATTAACTTAACTTAGTTTCTGCAAAACACTTGTTAGTCGCAATGATAATGTTGCCATTAATCGCCAAAACCAAATTAGGGGCCTAGATGCTCTTTCAAAGTTACCAGGTTAAGCTTATAGAAGGACCGAAATAAAGAGTCGGTTATTTTAGAGTTTGAGTGGTAAACGGTTGTAACAAAGATCTTTTCTTTTGCGTCAAGTAAGTTTGTCGTATACGCTTAGGAGTCATAGTTATCAGGGTATAAATATCAACCCTGCGTGGTCATAGAAGTCTGTACACACCAACATGAAACAAACCTTTACACTTTTTCGCATCTTACATACATTTGTCGGCGACTTTGTCTTTCTTTTTCGCGAGTTCTTTTGGGCACATCGAGGGTGATCAGATCTCAAGGCTTGCCTGTAAGTCCCGTATTACTGAGTAAGATTCAAGCTTTAGCATCCGGCGTATCGTTGTTGCTTCGTTTGGGATTATTCGACAGTTATCGAGTAAATATCTAAGCTTTAGTATCTGGCGTATCGCTGTTACTTCGTTTAGGTTTTATTCAACCCTTATCCAGCTTAGAATAAGCTTTAATCGGCTGTTATTTATACTTCATTATCGGATCTGATATAGCCGTTTCGATCTATTCTAAGTGTTGCTCTGCTTAGCTTGTTAGGTTACATTTTAGTAATCTTACTCTGCTTTGCATCGGAATCGGCTGATCTAGCCTTCATTATTCTAGATCAGAATCTAGTGCCGATCTGGTCTTCATCGCTAAATCGGAAACCCAACCGATTTCGCCGTAATACTAACGTCCGATTTTCCTTGTCAATCAACAGGTCAGATTGACTGGCACGCCCTGTATCATCGGTCACAGCTGATTTCGTGTGCTAGCACGTGAAGGTCTTTTCCGATTTTTGCGTCAACAATTACCAATTGTTCTTCAAAAATATGTATTATATACTAAATTGCAAGAAAATAAAGCCATATGGAACCAATTCAAGAAATAGCAATTAAAATACAAATAAACACGATTAAATGAAACATATTAGTTTTTGAGAAAGTTAGAAAAAAGAATCATCAAATTTGAAGGTCTTATGAGGAAGAAATACTTGTTACAAGTTTTAATGTCAAATTAGAAGAAAAAATGAAGCATTTGTTTGTTCCTCTACAAACCTAGCAGGACTTGGCGACGTGGCGCGACAGGATTGGCCCAACTTGTTGCATGTGACGCAACCTAATTGGCTGACCAGGTGCACGCGGATCACTGGATTTGGGCGCGATCAGTGGCAACGCCGCTCCGCCACTAGTTCGCTGCCATGTGGCGCAAGTTGCTAGGCATGCAAGTTCTAAGAAGATAATATATTTGGATGGACACCAAACCTACAGGTGGAGCAGTGGTTGTTCTGATGTTTCGGATGAACGAGGTCTCAGGTTCGATCCCCGCTTGCCCTTCTTTTTGCATTTCATGTTTAGTCTTTTTTAGATAAATTTAATGTTTAGTTGGGCCACCACGACATTGCTGGGCGCGCGGGAGGCCTGGTGCCTGCCGGTTGCCCTGGGCCGAGCCAAAAAAATGGCCCAGAATGAGATTTAAATGTTATTTGCCAAATAACTTTTTTTGCGACAGTTATTGGACAAATAACTAATTAGATCACCCTTGTGAAGCAAATCCTAAAAATAATTATCTTATACACCATAATATAATTTTATATATAGTACACCGTATAGAAGTTTTATTGTAGAAATTATCTAAGTCATTTACTATTTTTAATACCTTAACGTCACCCGGAGCCTTTGGCTCGCCCTCATCGTCTATCTCTGTTATAATTAAACGCCCGTGCATCTTTGCTTTCGTGCTCCGTTTACGCTTCCTCGATCCAGATGCCTGCCAAAGTTATACAAGCAATGTTATGATGTGGTTCTTGGACGTGTATAGTGCATCGTGGCTCATATATAGTACGTGTTTAATAACCTGAGACACAGGGATGTCTTCCTCCTGATCTTGGTTGTTTTCATTACTGGCATCGTCACCATCACCAGTCATGTTTAAATACTGACTCCCATCACCACCATAATCTTCTGGAGGTAATTGGAAGTGGGGTTCGCCATTACCCATCAAATTATCCAAGAACTCATTCATGGGATCATCCTCACCAGCCATTTTAGGAGCTAATGTGTAAGAAAACAAGGACTAAAATGTAATTAACTATAAAGTTCAGGGGCTATTTCATAAAACTATACAGGATATATACTATACAACATTTAGGAGCTAATTTGTAAGAAAAGGACTAAAATGTAATTAACTATAAAGTTCAGGGGCTATTTCATAAAACTATACAGGATATATACTATACAGCATTTAGGATCTAATTTGTAAGAAAAGAAGGACTAAAATGTAATTAACTATAAAGTTCAGGGGCTATTTCATAAAACTATACGAGATATATACTATACAGCATTTCAGGGGCTAGTTTATAAGAAAACAAAGACTAAAATGTAATTAACTATAAAGTTCAGGGGCAATTTCATAAAACTATACAGGATATATACTACACTATAAGAAAACAAGGACTAAAATGTAATTAACTTAAAGTTCAGGTGCTATGTCATAAAACTATACAAGATACATACTATACAACATTTCAGGGGCTAGTTTATAAGAAAACAAGGACTAAAATGTAATTAACTATAAAGTTTAGGGGCTATTTCATAAAACTATACAGGATATATACTACAATATAGGGAAAAAAAGACTAAAATGTAATTAACTATAAAGTTCAGGGGCTATTTCATAAAACTATACAAGATATATACTATACAGCATTTCAGGGGCTAGTTTATAAGAAAACAAGGACTAATCTGTTATTAACTATAGATTTCAGGGGCTACATTGTAAATATGACAAAACCTCCCAAACCCATGCTGACGTCATCACAGTGCGATGCTGACGTCAACAATGGCAGGGAGGCGGCCGAACGGCGTGCAGCGGCGCGCGCACTTACGCGACGGCGTGGAGCGGCGAGCGCGCAACGACGCGCGACGACGACGACGCGCGACGATGACGCGGAGGACTTGGCGGCCGACAACGACGACGACGCGCGGTGGAGGCCGGCGGCATCGGGCGACGAAGATCAGAGGTGGTGGAGGCCAGCGTCGGCGAGGGCGAGGCGGAGGATGCGGTGGAGGCCGGCGATGACGAGGAGGAGGAAAAGGCAGCGACGACA
This sequence comes from Digitaria exilis, assembly GCA_015342445.1. Lineage (NCBI taxonomy): Eukaryota > Viridiplantae > Streptophyta > Magnoliopsida > Poales > Poaceae > Digitaria > Digitaria exilis. The sequence goes on along the minus strand of JACEFO010001915.1, from coordinate 732,054 downwards.
ATGGAGGAGGCGAAGGTGGAGCGACGAAGCATGCGACGGCGCGGCGGCGGCAGAGGAGGACGAGGTGGCGCTGCGGCGGAGAAGGAGGAGGAAGAAGAAAGGAGGAACTGTTCCTTATATAGGGTTGGGCAATCGGTACCGGCTGGTAACACCAGCTGGTACAGATTGCGCAGTCCCATTTGTACTGGCTGGTGTTACCAGCCGGTACCGATGGCACCGATCGGTACCGGCAGGTAACCCTAGCCGGTACAGATGGGCCTTGCAGGCGGGAAAATGGGTTTTGTCCCATTTGGTACCGGCTGGGCTGTCTAGCCGGTACAAAATGGGCCCCCGTTTTCATTTCCCGCCAAGTTCTTTTCCATCCTTTTTTTTTATTTTCAATTCTACATTAATTTATAGAATTTCCAATATATGTAATTAATTCACTAAAAATAGATAATTGTCTTATTTTAAACATGCAAAAATATTGATTAATATTAGGTGAAATGATCTACCCTATGTTTCCAATATTGTTACGAGGCATTTGTTTATATTACTCAAATTTAATAAATTGATATATTGATAATATAATTCAATAAATGGGTATGTTTTTTACTATTTTTCTGGACTATACTGAACATAACATACAATGAAGTGACAGTTTTAAGAAAAGTTACACGTCATCATCATCACTTAATTGAAGGTGAACATTTGTAATCTTTTTCTTCATGAATGTCCCTTGGTTGTGATCGAGTCGTAAGTATGGAGCATTTTCTCTTGATAACAGGATGCTAGGGTCAACCGAAACTGAAAATGGAGGTACGTCATCAAGCTGATCAAAATCTTCTGACTTGTCCGTAATGTCCTCAACCCCGATGACTTTCCTTTTGCCAGGAAGCACTATGTGGTGTTTTGGCTCACCACCTTTTGACTTGCCCTTCTTTGGTTTGCTTGACATATCCATCACATAGAAAACTTGGGTCACATCCTTAGCTAGAACAAATGGTTCACTTCTGTATCCAATCTTGGTTAGGTCAACTATTGTCATTCCATACCGATCCACCGTTATGCCTCCTCCAGCATTGTTCACCCATTGGCAGCGAAATAGAGGAACCTTCAAAGGTCCGGAGTCAAGTTCCCAAATCTCTTCGATAACACCGTAATACGTCTCTTTTCGTCCGTTATTGTCAAGTGCATCTATATGTACACCACTGTTTTGGTTGGTACTTTTTTCATCTTGTTTTCTCGTATAGTATGTGTTCCCATTGATATCGTAGCCTTGGTATTGCAACACTGTGATAGATGGTCCTCTAGCCAACCATTGAAGTTGTTTGTCAACTGTGTCGTTACCCGTAAGACAACATCGAAGCCATCTGGTGAAATTTTCCCTGTGATGACGTGTGATCCACGCTTCACTCTTGTCTAGATTTTCTGATAGAACAATATGCTTGTGTTCTTCCATATATGGAGCAACAACAGAGGAATTTTGCAGAACTGTTAAGTTGGCTTGACGGATATCACACTCAGGGATATGCATATTAGATTTCTTGCCAAGTGTTCCCTTTCCTTTTAGGCGGCCCTCATGGCGTGAAATAGGATGTCCGATCGGATCAATGTCATCAATAAAGCCAACACAAAACTCTATGACCTCCTCAGTTGCGTAGCCCTAGGCGATGGATCCTTCGGGGCGGGAGCGATTGCGAACGTACTTCTTTAGGACTGACAAGTATCTCTCAAAAGGAAACATGTTGTGTAAGAACACGAGACCCAAGATTGAGATCTCTTTTACTAGGTGAACGAGAAGATGCGTCATAATATTAAATAATGAAGGAGGAAAGACCATCTCAAAGCTGACAAGACATTGGACTACATTGTTTTGCAACCTCATGAGTTTTCTTGGATCAATGACCTTCTGAGAGATTTCATTGAGGAACGCACAAAGCTTTACGATTGCCAGTCTCAAATTCTCTGGTAGGATACCCCTCAATGCAACTGGAAGCAATTGTGTCATCAGGACATGACAGTCGTGTGACTTGAGATTTGTGAATTTCTTTTCTTTCATCTGAATTATTCCCTTAACATTGGAAGAGTACCCGGACGGGACCTTAATAGTATTCAAGCAATCAAACATGCTCTGCTTTTCCTCTTTGCTAAGAGTGTAGCTAGCAGGCCGTAAGTAGTGCCGTAAGTAGTGCCGTCCGTTATCTCTCTTTTCTGGATGTATTTCTTTTTGCAGCCCCATATGTTTGAGGTCCTGCCGTGCTTGCCATGTATCTTTTGCTTTTCCATAGACACCAAGAAAACCAAGCAAGTTAACACATAAATTTTTTGTCAGGTGCATAACATCGATACAGTTGTGAACTTCTAAGACTTCCCAATAAGGAAACTCCCAAAATATAGACTTATTCTTCCACATTGGTGCTCGACCGTCGTTATCTTTAGGAATAGGCGTGCTACCAGGACCCTTGCCATGTACTACTTCAACTTCCCGTAACATGGAGTGCACATGCTTTCCACTTCGATGCAAGGGCTTAGTATGCGTTTCACGCTCCCCTCCAAAATGTTTCCCATCCTTTCTTAGCGGGTGGTTTGCGGGAAGAAACCGACGATGGCCCATATACACGTTCTTCCGCCCATATTTTAAATATATGCTGTCGGTATCATCTAAGCAGTGGGTGCAAGCCTTGTATCCCTTGTTACTCTGACCCGGTAGGTTACTTAGTGCAGGCCAATCATTGATTGTTACGAAAAGCAAAGCTCGAAGGACAAAATCCTCCTGTTGGTCCTCGTCCCACATAATTTCTCCTTCATTCCAAAGTTTTAAAAGATCATCAACCAACGGCCTTAGGTACACGTCAATGTCATTGCCAGGTTCTTTTGGGCCTTGGATAAGTACGGGCATCATGATGAACTTGCGTTTCAAGCAAATCCATGGAGGTAGGTTGAATATACATAGGGTGACAGGCCATGTGCTGTGGCTGCTGCTCATATCACCAAATGGGTTCATTCCGTCTGTACTTAGGCCAAACCTTATGTTCCTCGCTTCCGCATCAAAGGCTGGATACTCCCTGTCAATGTTCCTCCACTGGGACCCATTTGCGAGGTGTCTAAGCAGCCCGTCTTGCTTACGTTCCTCTTTGTGCCACCTTATCAACTTAGCGTTTTCCTTGCTTCTGAACAAACACTTCAGACGTGGAATTATTGGAAAATACCACATGACCTTAGCAGGAACTCTCTTCTTTACAAGTTCCCCATCAACATCACCAGGGTCATCTCTCCGAATCTTATACCGTAGTGCGCCACAAACAGAGCAAGCATCCAGGTTCTCATATTCACCGCGGTACAAGATACAGTCGTTAAAGCATGCATGGATCTTATGGACCTCTAGTCCAAGAAGGCAAACAATATTCTTAGCCTCGTATGTTGTTGAAGGCAGAACATTATCTGCGGGGAGCATATCTTTTACAATAGTCAGTAGCTCCCCAAATTCTTTGTCGCTAACCCCATTGGTTGCCTTCCATTGCAACAATTCAAGTGTGCTACGAAGTTTCTTGTGACCCTTCTGGCATCCCGGGTACAACAATTTCTTGTGATCCTCCAACATCTTTTTAAACTTCTTTTCATCCAATGCAGATGTACTTTCTCTTTGGGCTTCTAGCAAAACCTTACGAAGCTCGTTGGGTGTTTCCTCTTCTTGGACACTTTCCTCAGTCTCGTCCATTTGGTCGTCATCCTGAAAGGCACCGGCTTCATGCATGTGAACCCAGCCTGGAAGTTCTTCTTCTTCTTCTTCTTCATCATCATCATCATCTCCCATCAAGACTCCAGGTTTACTGTGCTTGGTCCAGAGACAGTAGTTTGGCATGAAACCTTCGCTAAAAATATGGGCGTGAAGAGTGCTTTGCTTTGAGTATTCCTTGCAATTCTGGCAAATTCTGCAAGGACAACTCATGAAACCCTTTGCTGAACGGTTGGCCTCTGCAGCATCGAGAAATTCCTTTAAGCCATTGATCCACGCAATGCAGCAACGATCGCCGTACATCAATTGTCGGTCCATCTGTAACAAGAGAAGGAATTATTGAATATTTCTTTGGACAATACTTTGGATCATATTATATAACGGATTATATCCATTCATAGTCATATTGAAATAAAAGAATTGAATCAAATAATAATATATAATTATCTAGACATAATATATGAAGTACCCGTTACACCCTAATTATTTTCTCTAGATAAAATAATTATTTCAATAATGCATGGTGAAGTAATATTTTCTACTTCCACCTTAAATTACACTAATCAAATAAATTTCTATAACCTAATATATGAATTATAGCCATTAATAAGATAATATTATCATGCATTAGATAATATATAATTGTCTAGAGATAATATACGAAGTACCCATTACTCTCTAATTATTTTCTTTACCTAAAATAATTATTTCAATAATGGATGGTCAAGTAATATTCTTCCTAGCTAAAATAAAAAATTTTACTAAAGATTTCACTAAGTAACTATTTCTCCCTTTAATTGTACTAATCAAATAATATTCTATAACCACATATTGATTTATCTAACAAAAAAGATGAACAAATAAAAAAAGAGAGGTGAATTTCTCTCTAGTCAACCTTAATCCAAGAATTTCTCTAAGTTTAAAGCACCAAATGCAATCTACTAACCATCAAAGAGAGGAGAATCAAGCTACTAACCTTAGATACACTTAGATGCACGAAAATGGCCACAAAATGAAGAAAAAAATGGGCATGACATCCCTAGGACGCATTGCTCTCGGAGCAAACGAGGAAGAGCAGCCTCTGTGTCTGTGCTGGTCGTGAGGAGGAAGACGCCCTTTTTATATCCGGCGAGTTGGTGCCGGTTGGTAACACCAGCCGGTACTGTTTGCTTCCATTCGGTACCGGCTGGTGTTACCAACCGGTACCAAATAGCATCACGGGCGGCTGTAGCCGTTGCCCGCGGGTCCCTGTGAGCCATTTGGTACAGGTTGGTGTTACCAACCGGTACCAAATGGACACGGCCCCGACTACCGAGGCTGATTTGCCCGTTAGTACCGGCTGGTAACACAACCGGTACTAACGGACATGGGACGAATGTGCCGTTTTCCTGTAGTGTTGGACGATGTCAATAATAGGATATCCACCTGCCTCGGTGACCTCTGCGCTGCTAGCGGCATCATCATCGAGAGTAAGGTCGACCGGCTCACTGCTCGCGATCGACGTCGTCCCAACACGGACAGACCAGTAAGTGATCAAACCCACAACTTTTTCAACCCAAGATTTGACCACTCATCTTATTTAAAAAATTTATACAAATATAATCAAATTTAAGTCATTCTTAAAAATGTGTATTAGTAAAGCCATAACAAAAAATATGATATTTTGCAAAATTTTTTTATAAGACGAGTGGTCAAGCTGGAGGGAAAAAATCAAATGACTTATAATTTAAAACGAATAGACTACTATTATTTTCTTGTGCAATACACTAAGCTGATGAAACTACACTGAAAAAAAACTAGGCTGATGAAACTTATCTCCCTCGTCCCTTTACCTTTTAGAAGAAGCAGAATCAGATCAACACTGGAAACGCGCCGCCGAAGGCCGGCTCGAAGAACGGTGGACAGAACAAGGGTGCGCAGAACGGTGGAAGCGGCGGCAAACGGAGGGTATGGAAGAAGGAGGCCAGGCCACAGCCGGCGCCCTGCCACGTCCGCGTTCCTTCATATCCGAATGGGCATGGCTACGCCTACTTGTTCCACCACCACTCACTTGAGGAGGATCCTACCTCCTGCTCCGTGATGTGATCCACCTGCTCGTGTAGGGAGAAAGCCATGCCAAACATGCCCCTAGCTCCGGCTGCGGCACAGCTGGTGCTCGATCTCGATCAGTCACCTCTGGCTCAAGCGGCGTGCGACAACAAGGTAAGAACTAGTGCGTCGAGCCGTCGAGCACTAGTCCATATGATCGAGAGATGCAGTACCAGTGTACCACAGTGAGTGGACAAGGGTTGGAGAGGCAAGGCGATCTGGTCAGGAGCCTGCATGATCATTCCCCGGGTCGAAGAAAGTTCTAATATGCCTTTGCATGTTTTTGGTATCCGGAAGTTCAGAGGACCAGCTCGCATGGGAGGGTGTGAAACTTAGGAATGGATTTTGGATATCTTGCATCATGCCGGGTCATGTGTTTTGGTTTGGATTTCGGGATGGTCTCCGTGCCGTTTCTGCATCAAATTCAGATTGGACACATCCACACGTTCATATTCATCAATCATGTTCATAAGTAGTAAGCAATTGAGATGCCATCGAGTCTGTTGGTCGGGGTATAATTCTTCGCAATTGCTGTGCTTTATTGTTGTGTTCAATGCATCTCTGTTTAGTGGAGTCTAGTCAATCACATTTGCTTGTATGTCGTCATGCTTTTGTCGGTATAAGAGTGAATAATAAGAAAGTACGATTCCGGTGGATAACCAAAGTGAGTTTGGTACTTGGACTTTCTAATCTTATTCCACCAATTTGTCACACACCGAACAGCTCTATTAAACAATTTGGGCATTAGATGAACAATTGCTTATCAATTGGGCACTCAGTAAGGGATCTGGGATTCGGGCCGAATGGGCCGAATTTCAGTGAAATTCGTCTAATTCGGCCCGGCCCGAAAGAAAATTAAATCAGCCAAAAAATTCGGCCCAGTTTGAATTTTTTACCTCAGCCCAAGACCAGTTCGGGCCATCCTTGTGTTATCACTTGTTTGAATCGTTTGGCAGCACAAATTAGTGATGAACTGATTGATTCGATGGCAAAAGATGCAGTGCCATGTCGTCACTTCCTTGTGTTATCACTTGTTTACTGGTTGTTGCTTAAATCAGACCATTTTTACACTTCTGTCAAAATTCTTCATATTTCAGACAAAGTTTGGTCAAATACGAATCGTTTGACTGGTCAACTCCCTTGAATCATGGTCCGAATTTTTTGAATTTTCCGAAATTCATCCAATTCCGTGGGCTCCGAAGTCAGTAGAGGATTATATGTTCTGGAAGGATCAAGAAGCCACTAACAAGATCTGGGTAGAAATACTGAGAGGGCGGCGGTCTCCTGAAGGAGCATGGCATCAGGAATACCATCGTCATTGCCGTCATAGGTGTGGAAGCAGTAGTCGCCTTGCACTCGGCGGCGGCGTGTGCTAGGGGTTCATGCGCGTGGCAGCGGCGGCGTCCTGGTCCTTGGAGGCAACAGTGGCCTCCTGCTCTGATGCTAGGCCGAGCACAAACTAGCGCATCATCGTGCTTAACCAGACAACCAGGCAACCAGCGTGAGCATCGACGGACATTTCTTTCACATCCACAACGTCATCGATAGGAGGAGGATAACCAGGGGGCATCGGGCAATAACGGCGAGACGACGGTTCGGGATGGGAGAAGGGGTGGCGCCGGTGTGGAACTCGGGGCTGCGACGGCGCATAGCCGGTGCAGGGAGAAGGGCCAGCGGCAACCCTAGCCGGCGAAAGCGAGATCGTCAAAGCCCCAATAATCTCAGGATACCATGAAAGCAATTGGATTTAGTGGAATAATAGATTGATTATGGTCAAGGATATGTTACACATATATAGGCAGTCCCTTTGGATAGGTTTGTAGAAACACCACCAATCGAGGGCTTGCCGATATCATCTACAAGGGGGACATGACACACTACGGCCGGCCAGCCCTTCCGAGTGCTGACACCGGGTCCCACACGGGCCCATGGGCAGAGGACCCACGTACAACACAAACAGTCTAACAATTTCAACACTTACATGCTGGTCCTGAAGTGGCGTTGGTGCTTGTGCAAAGGAGGGACCAGAAGCTCCAAATGCAGAAGCAGAACTGCTTTTAAACAAGTTGTTTAAAATATGTTTAACTACATGCAACTTATAACTACCAGAAAGAGAGAGCCGAGTGTTTTTTTTTTGGCACTCGGTAAAGAGCTCTTTCGCTGAGTGATAAAAAAACACTTGGCACAAAAAAAAAACACATGGTAAAAAAAAACTTTGCCGAGTGTATTATTTTCGGCACTAGGCAAAGACAAGAGTTTGCCTAGTGTTTTATTTTTTACACTCGGCAAAGAATTAAGTTCCTTCCCTCTTTCAATCTTAAAACTTGATATATTTTTATATTTGTTTGCTATATTTAATCAAATAAATACATTTTAATAAATTAAGTCAAATTTGAACTACAAGTGATTCAAGTAATAGAATATAATAAGTACAAAAATTACACTCATGTTATTTTGCTTGGTTGGAGGCCTTACCTATGAAATGAAAAGAAATTCCGAACATGATGTTAAAGAAATATGATCACTAATGTGTGTCCTATTGGTTTTAAAATTCTAAAAAAATAAAATAAAGTCTGAAAATTATGAGATTTGCCATGGTGTGATGTTATCACTCATAGAGGCTGTGATAAAAAGTCTAGATGATTTCACACATTTTGCCCTAACAATGTTTACAAAATTGAAACATCTCACTAGAAGTAAATGTCTGATTGTATGTGAGAGAGTTGGTGGATGCAATTTTTGGACACAAACTTCTTTATATGATCTCATATGGAAAAAAAACTGTATACCAAAGTAGTATAACTTGACAAAATTTGAAACTTTGTAGTTCACAAATTTTGTATTTGAGATTGTTTAATACTTTAAAATATTATTATAAGTTATCTCATTTGAAAATATAAATTTTGATACTTTCAGATTACCTATGATGTAAATAACTTTTATACAAAAGTTTTTCAGGTCGAGAATAGTTGAAAACTCTTTTGTTTGAGGATGCTTAAGACTTCAAAATATCAATTCTGGACGGCGGAGGCGGTGTAGGACAGCGGCCTCGATCCTGCGCGTGCAGCAAGACCCAGCGTGGCCGCCGCCGTCGCGGCAGGCCAGCTCGACGACAGCCTGGAGTGCCGCGACCACCTGGAGGGCGGAGCTGGAGGCTTCCGGCGTCGCGGCGAGCCGGTGCGGGAGCTGCAGTGACAACCTTAACGGCGGCGCACGGCCAGGCCGTACCCGACGGTCCGGCGGGATTTTTTTTTCAAGAATTGTTTGCCGAGTGCCAAAATGTACACGGCATGCATTAGTTTGGTTACTACGCCAAGCAATGGCCAATTGCATATTATTTTTTTTAGCTTAACACAATTGCATATTATTTGAGTGCCTACTATACATCAAATTGCGTTGTTTAATTGAGAAATTTCCTAGTCCAAGTTTGGGATTGAATCCATGGGCCATGGCTGCCGAACAACAAGTTGGTTGCAATGCAAGGGAATGAAACCCAGGAAATTAAAGGCAAAATAGCTAAAATGGTCCTTGAACTTTTAGCAAAGGGTCAAGTTCGTCCTTGTACTTTCGGTTTGGCCCATTTAGTCCTCAAACTCTGTTTTATGGTTCAATTACCTTCTCTGTCCCGTGATGTCTACGGCGTCAGTTAAAGCTAACGGTGACCTGTTTAGCCGTGCTCCTCCCGTGTCCTGTGCTCTGCTGCTCGACTCTGCTTTGCTTCCCTTCGCTATGCTTCTGTTTGGCTTGGTCCCGAACACATCAGCAACCTGCTTGCCCGCGCTGAGGCGCTGGTCACATGTCACCGATGCCGCGCCATCTCCGTGGCCCCGGAGGCCAAGGCAGGTAGGCAGAGCCAGCCACTGGGAGAGGGGGGACAGCCCGTGCTCTCGTCGTCATCGCCGCCAGCAGGGAAGGAGGAGGTCGACGGTGGCCAGCTGCCGTGACTGGTGTGGTTCGAGGTGCTGCCTGACTACCTACGCAACAACGAGTTCATCCAAGTGCACTCCTGCTGCGAGTGGTCCGTCTGCAACGCACTCCGCAGCATCGTCGTGTAGCACAATGAGACGCTCAACGTGTAGAGGTATGCCACCTCTTCTTGGCCAGCCGGCCGGCCGGCCTCACGCCCACGCCTACGCCTCTCTGCTGCTACTTGCCTCTCCCGGTTCTCTGGTTGATCTGACTTGGCCTGATATACCACCAGAGATGAAAAGCGATGGGCTTTTGGCAACCAACGCGGAAGGAAAGAAGGAAGGGGCGACCCGGGATGCTGGAGTAATCAGGGGCAAACAAGTCACCGTTAGCCTTTAAACTGACACCGTGGACTGTAAATGGATGAAGGATGTAACTGAATCGTAAAACAAAAGTTCAAGGACCAAATTGGCCAAACCAAAATTACAGGGACAAACTTGACACTTTGCTCACAGTTCAAGGACGACTTTGACTATTTTGCCGAAATTAAACATGTACCAGAATTGAAAGACAATTCGCTCGTTCCCAGCCCGAAAGGAGTCAGCTCCATGAAGGAAGTCTACACAACCGAACGAGGCCTAAACATGTACGCGGAACGGACCCAAGTCCGACTTCCCTTCCGAATAACAGTCAGAAGATCGGAAAACGTGGCTATGAATATGCAACTGTGCATTGCATCCTTCGAGTCGCTCCTTCAACCCACGTCCGATCCCCAAAGTCCAGCCCGACCAATCCGACCATGCCGGACATGGATGGCTGGCTTTCGTGGCGACGACGTGGCCAGAGTCAAGAAGACGACAACGACTCCACGCCCCTCCCGGACGACGTGCTCGCGGCGGTCTTCGCCCGGCTCACCGACGCCGCGGACGTCCTGCGCTGCGCCGCCACATGCAAGCGGTGGTGCCGCGTCGTGGCCAAGGACGCCGCCGTCCACGCCCGCGTCCTGCCTCCCGAGCTCGCGCGCCGCCGAGCCTTCTTCGGCGTCTTCTCCCAACTGGGACTGCCAGATCCCGTCCCTGGCGTGGCAGATGCAGCATATCATCGCAAGCGGAAGTGCGTCTCTCGCTCCTCATCTGTTGGCCACATCTCATCTCCTTGCGGTTTGATCCCCGCTTCTGCCGAGCTTACCGGCTCTTCGGCACCAGGAGCCCCTACCCCATCTCCTTGAGCGACGGCGGCCGCCATGACGCGCTCTTGGAGCACTCTCGCCCGGTCGCCGCTCGCAACGGCTGGGTTGTCCTCGAGCTTGTTCACGCAAGTCCCGCCGAGAGCCTCGATCTCTGCGTGTTCAACCCCATGACAGGGGAGATTTTTATGCTCCCCTCCCTCTCCGGCGAGGCCAGACCAAGATGCTACGCCTGTGCGCTACTCACCGGGGACGATGTCGACGAACCGTTGCCTACCTCCACCACCGTCTTCTTCCGCGTGCTCATCGTCTACAACCGCTACCGCTTCACCGCATTCCGCGCCTTCTCATCGGACACCAGCCGATGGGGCACAGAGGTCTCAAGATCAGCGCGCCCTAAGATCGACAATGTCCGGTTGGGGAGGCTAGGCCAGAGCGTCGTGCTCGGCGGCGTGGCCTACTGGCCCCTCCGCCGCTCCGCGCTCGCGGTGCAGCTCGATGGGCCAGAGCCCTGTGAAGTCACCATGCCGCCGTGGGGCATCTCGGCTGACCAACCGCAGAGCCTCCGTTTGCTCGGCGTGACCAGTGGCGACAGGAGGCAGCAACAGAAGCTGTGCTTCGTAGACGTAGGATTTGATGTCGACGATCGTCTCCACAGAGCCGGGTTACCATGCCGTACTATCTTCCTCCTGACGAGTGTCCTCAGCACCATCGACGGGCAAGGCACCAATATGTTGAAATGGGTGATGCCGCATGGCCGTCTCTACATCCCGGAGATGATGGTGTGCTCATCGGATGACTTCAACCTGCGGTGGTTCTGCGAGAAGAGCGGCGTCATCTTGTTCACCGTCGGTCAAGAAAGTAACAGCCCTGGGCTCTATGCGCTGGATATTGCGACGCACAAGGTGCAAAAGGTGGTCGATGGCACTGGTTGCGGCTCATGGAGAAACGTTGTTGGATATGAGATGGATGCTGCAGGCTACCTCGCGTCCGTAGCGTGCTACTAAGGTGCTACCATAAATGGACAAGAACTTTATAAGCATGCCATATGTTTTTGCTGCGCCGATGCATACTATTTTGGGTCAGCTAACTAGCCTGTTCCCGCTTTCCAACATCACTGTATCTAATCATACTCTGCTGCAGTTTTGTCAGGACACGGTGCCATCACCATAAATCTAGAACATCGTATGTTGTCTGAACAAACAGATACCACAATGAACATTTACTTGAAATTTTTGTCGTCTTCAATTCATGGTTGGGATGGCATTTCTTATCTACATGTCTGTCAATTTTTCGGAAATCCAAGATAGGGTTTTGCCGAATAAAGTCAACGGACAAACCACAATCCTTAGTAGGCGTTAGGTGTTATGAACATCTTCGTAGGCAAATTTAAGTTAGCATTTACGCCAAAAGTTTGTATCTCACTCTTTGGTCTCTATTTATCTGCACATATGATACATCTTGGCTTCTTGGCAAAAGAATCATAATTCAATCTTTAATTAAACCTTGGCATATATGAAGAAATTTACGTCTTGGCTTCTTTGCAAATGATTCATAATTCTATCTCTAATTAAACCTTGGCATGTTCTCTCCTAGGATTTAAGAGGTACTAATACTGATAGAAAAGGGAAATACGCTATGAATAAAAAATTATGATGTGGCAAATGATATTATTTGCTATTTTGCTTACAGCAAAACAAGAAAACTTTCATATTAATTTATCAGACAAATCTGCCCTAAACATTTCAATAAATTTATTTACCTCCCTTCTAAAGGTGCTTCCGGGGGCACAATCCTTACATGGAAATGCTCTTGCTTTGACGGGAAACTTATTTTTGACCATAAGTATGCTCAGTCGGTGGATTCTCATCTCTGAAGTGACTCTTGGATCCTGAAAAACATTATCCTCTTGTAAGATGAAGACTGATTTTCCTATACTAGATGGTTCGAAAAAAATTATTGTCATGCTGCAAGAGATTGATTGGCTTATACTAGGGGGACTTCAATCTTATAAGAAGTGTGGATAACATAAATAAGCCAGATGCAAATATAAATAACATCATAATGTTCAATGCAGCTATATTGCTCTTTTTCTCGTAGAAATTACTCTACATGATCTTCGTTTTACCTGGTCCAATAAACAGGAATGTCTACTTTTACATAGACAACTCGTTCTTCACTTATTAATGGACTTTAGCTACCCAGATACGTCTGCATGACTGCATCCACTTTAGGAAAAAGTCTAAATTACTCCCCTCAACTATAAGCCAAGTCTATATAACCCCCTAAACTATTTTTTGTTTTATTTTACACCCTAAACTATGTTATTTGGTCTATTTGGCCCCCTAATACAATTTGTCCTTTTTATTTTTCCATGTACAAGTGTCATATTACGGTCAAAATTTGCAAGATGATAGTAATCATCATAGTTCATGATAGGAAAATAAAAAAATAATTTTTTGTCCTTATTTTTGAGATGGTAAGATATTTAATAATTAATTAATCCTTAGGATACAATATTTTACAAAAACGAATAACGAAAAATTCATACTATATTTTTTTAACATACATTGTGATGTTTACTACAGTCATACAAACTTTGAAATTAAAATTCAATTTGTGAATGAAGAAATAAAAAAGACAAATTCTATTAGGGGGTAGAATAGACCAAATAACATAGTTTAGAGGGTAAAATGAACCAAAAGATAGTTTAGGGGGTCATGTAGACTTTGTTTATAATTGAGGGGAGTAATACGGACTTTTTCCACTACTTTAACGATACAGATATCTGACCTGTGTCATGAGAGCTGAAGTTGTTAGGTTTGAAAATTTCTGGTACCGGGCCGTGCTTAGGTCGCATCGTAGTTTTTGGTGATCAAAGCAGTGCTGAGTACACTTGTTGATGGAGGCGGGTGGCAGGCTTTCACTGCTGAGGAGGGATCTATAGTCCCTGTTACAAAAAGCCTTTGCTCCCTGTAGGGGGGATACGCCCAGTCCATGTAAAAGATGGGCTCCCTTTGTGAAGGTTTTAAGACTCGTTAGTAAATACTAAACCCATCAAAGGACAGATGTAAATTGCCAACGCCAATTCTTAGGTCCAAGAGGTCCAAAGGAGGAAACTCACTTTGGGCACTGCACACTTGTTTCCTTGTTTTGGGTGCCTACTACTCTCTCTCACTCTCTCCACTGCTTGGCGAGATTCCATCCTCAACATTTGGCGCCCTCCTCGTGGTTTAACTTGACCGCTTCATGGCAATGATAAAGAAAAATATTTTTTAAGGGAACCTGCGTCGTTTCCTTCACCTTCGCCGGTTAAAATACCCTTGTCAATCATTTTGCACCTTCGTTTAGATTACATTTTCTATTTACCTTCGTTGGTTCAGAAGTACCTTCGCTGTTTTTTTTCTTCTTCCCACGGTACAAACAAATACCTTCGTTGAAAAAAAACATATAATATTTCCATTTCCTTCGACTAAATGTTTTTACAAGGTCCACCCATCAGCGGCGAGGAAGAAGTCACCCGACCCTTCGGTCCACACGTGCCATGTCTGCTTGTTGCAGCTTCGTCGTGATTGAGACAAGCTGCACCAGTTTCTTCCTGAGGTCACCACATCGGACACATGTTCAGTTGTTCTTCAGCTACGAGCATATCAGCCACTTCGGTCAGTTAGCCAGGCCAAGGCTTCAGCCCTTTTGGAGGACACTTCGGGCCGACAAGGCGCGCCGACACCGTGGGCTCCGGCAGTATACGCGCGGAAGTGCTGGTGAACCTCTTTGCCGCCTACCCGTTCATATCTTCTATACTCCTTGTTGACGCCTTCCTGGGTCAACAGAAGAATGCGCTAAATTGCGCAGTCGTCGAAAGTTCCTTACCGAAGCTTCTAGACTCATCCAGTTAGACCACCTGTAGAGGGACCCCGTCTCGGGAGGGACCCTGTCGGAGGTGAAGGGAGTCAACTTGCGTGGGTGAAGGGAGTCTGTCATGCTGAGTAGGTGAGCTCATTCTCTCTTTTAACGGCCGATCACATAGAACGGCCTTTTGTTTGGTGTACTTGTCGAAAAGTATATCGAACGTTACCTTGGGCTTCTGAACTCTCTAATCTTTTTGCCACATTCATCTTCAAGTACCAACCTGCGGGCATTTCAGAATCAGTCTCTTTGGGCGACCATGGGAACAACCGGTCTGACCGCCTGTGGCAGAACAGACCCGGGCATCTGCGGTTTAGGTATAGTGACCGACTGTTGCCCCCATTGTCCAGAAGACCTGACCGTGACTTTAAACGATTCTTTACCATCAGCCGTCTTCTCATAAGTCACTTCACGAACCGACTCCTTTCTAATCGAACCAATCACCATATTCTTCCTCTTGGTAGATTCGTTTGATGCGGCCGAACCAAGACCTTGGGCTGCTACAATTCCATAGTGTTGACCGGAAAAGGAGATTTGTCAACTTGCATCTCATGAAACTCCAAATGGTCTTCACCTATGGCCGATTGAACCTGCCGACGAAAGACATCAATCATTAGTAGCATGCGAAAAAGAATTATGAAACTTATAATAAGCATGCTTCCTTAATTCTTCCATATGCGGTATAACATGAGAAATTTTGATGTACCCAATCTATGTAATTTATCAAATATACGATCACATTTAGATACATCAAATGTAAATTTAACATCTTCTTGCCGACTTTTATGAGTCTGCTTGGGGATGAGCATGACACAGTTTTCTTATTAGATGGCCATACAAATTTAGCCACATATACATCATTATCACTATCGGTCGAATTATCAGAATCATAATCTACCATGTGTATATTAGGCCAACGTGATTTAAAATCCTCTTTTTTTCTTTATTCATTCGGTTTTCAGCCACTTCAGCTCTAATGTAAACTTGAGCAACCGAATAATAATCACAATTATCGATTTTCTCCCTAATATAGGATTTTAAACCCCTAAAGCATAACCCAACAAGATCAACATCAGAAATTGACACATTAAAGCAATGATTTTTTATCTCTTTAAATCTCCTCATATATTGAGAGACGGTTTCATCCCAACCCTGTCTAGCCGATGTCAAATCTGTCAGTTTCATTTCATGATTTCCACAATAAAAATGATCATGAAATTTACGCTCTAATTGATCCCAAGTCATGATAGAGCCAGGGGCTAATGAAGAAAACCAAGCAAAAGTAGTACCGGTAACCTAGTTGAGCAATGTACTGACTAATGTATTCCCAAGTGGTGCGCTCATCATCCCCACTAAATTTTATGAAATCAGGCATTCGCCACCCATTGGGAAAAGGAACAGTGTCAAAACTAACATGATAAGGTTTTTGATAGATCCTTGTATTACCAAAGTCTACACCAAGCTTGTTCCTCATCACATTAGACAATTATTCCTTAAATTTAGTGAACTCGGCCCAATTGGGGTTTGGTTGAGCCGATGATTTCATAGAATTCACATAATTAAGGTGAGGTGCATGTCTATTCTGTATGCTCCTATGTGCATTAAAAAATTCATCGGGAATAAGGCTATCCAATTGTGTAGATTGCATAGTTGTAGAATATGTAGCACCTGCTGTAGCTATTGTACCAGCATAGCCAAAAGAGACCGCATTTGGAATAGTAGACAACGGTAATGGTTGCTCTGGTACGAATGTTGGGTGGCTAACGAGTCCGAAAGGGATGACGTCATGAACAGATGAGTAAAATGAGTGTACGAAGGGTTTAAAGGACGCAAACAATGAAAAATCCCCAATTGGGAGGCCAATTAACCGTCACCCTCCAGTATATTTCTCAAGTTTTTATAGTCAAGGCATACGGGCCCTGGCGTCATTACAGTCATTTCCACATTACAGAGGGGAATATTCCCTACTTTACATGGGCATTTCAGTACATGCGCATTCTCGTTACAGGATTGACTCAACCACTCCCTTTGACTCGGGTCTCAGTCACGCTCGCCTTCACGCATGCCTAGCCTTCGGGAGATGTAGGCCCTTCGGGAGATGTGGGCTTCCTCGGCATACATCTTCGCGTATACCTCGCTGGCCCCTTCGAGGGGCTCTGCTGGTTTCTGCCCGCCTTCAGCGCTGAAGGTCCCCCGAAGGTCCTTCGTCAATTGGAGCGTCCGGTCCCTGCAGAAGTAGTCAAGCATCGCACACTAACCCTACGCGACCAAGCCAGGAGGCCGCATCCCCAATAGCGGCCCCTTGGCGGGTAGGGCCAAGTCTTTTGGGCCGAACCACCAGTTCTTAGTGGATTGCGGCTTCGGGCTTTTCAGAACACCTCCCCCTGGGCGCCAAGGGTCTCTGGGTGAAAAGGTTAGTGGGGTAAATGTCATTTTGACCATTGTAACGGTCAGAATTTTACGGTGCCCTATATAAGGCCCGTGGGAGACCCCAGGTTAGGTCACACCTCATATTCGCTATTGGGGCGCAAACTTACTTCCTTGTTTTGCGGAGCAGAGGACGTTCTTTACAAGGTATGTTTGCTTGTGTTATGCTTGTTCCCTTCGTTTGTGTTTGTATTAGGTTTTGAATTACTTGGATTGTTTTCAGGCTTCGAGCTCTTTAAATGGCACCCAAGCGGAAAGCCTCGGGTTCAGGCGAAGGTCGAGTTGCATCTCTTCCCCTCGAGGGAAACACTTTGGCCTTCGGGCTTTCAGATGTTACACTAAGGACTCTCGACCGTTTGGGTGATGCGGTCGATTCGTTGAAGTGTGTTTGCCCGAATCTGGAAGGTTCAAACCGGCTCCCCAGCCTGGAGAAGTGGTTATTTTCCACGACATGTTTGATGCAGACCTTCGCTTTCCGCTGGACCCAGTGATTGTGGAGATTCTTGACTTCTTCAATATCAAGACGCCTTCGTTCGGTTAAGCCTTTATATGTGGATTTGCAAAACTACTGGTGTTCCAGCTAGAGCGAAGGGGTTTGCATTTACCCATCGCGTTCACAAGCAACCTCTTTCAGTGGCGCTTTCACGCAGAGATGGAACTCCTGTTCGGAGAGAGGGGCACTTCGGTGTGGCGGTCCACTCCGAAATTATTCCAAGTTAAGTACCTTTGGACCACTAATCACGTAGTCAGGCACTTAATCCGGAATAAGCTGGAGCGCCGTCGGATTTAACCCGATTAAACCACGTACTTTTCTCGATCGAAACAACAGCACGCCCACACGAAGGTGAGTTCCAGAGATTACAACATTCCACAAATTAACTTACACAAATAGGTATCACAAGTTATTACAAACCGAGTTCAATTAAAATCAGAGTACAAAGTCTTGCAGCGGAAATAAAAGTTCATAACAACCGAATTTGAAGGTTCATTGCAGCGGAAATTAAAACAATCTAACGACGATACAAATAACTCCGTGCTGAAGCCTGCCACGAAGCTACTCCTCCCGATCCTCGGCAGAGGACGGGACCCATTCGATGTGCCAGCCAGGTGGAACCTGGGCAGGCCAAGTCATAGCATCGACATCCAAAGATATACCTGTAAAATATTGCCACAAGCAAGGCTGAGTATACTAATACTCAGCAAGGCTTACCCGTCGGGTGAAATCTACATCACCGACATCTAGACAATGAGAGGCTTTTGGCTGGTGGGTTTGTTTGCCAAAAAGCAGCTAAAAGTAGATCCTTGCTTTCAAGTTTTAGCATTATATTCTAGTAATTTAACCATTCTAGATTAGCATCCTCTCTAAGCATACAAGTGGTGCAATACAAATTAATTCATAGAACAAGTTTATCGATCTCATACTTTCACTTGTTACTCAATGTAGCAAGGCGGTCAAGTAGTCTCATTAACCGCGAGAAGCGGACAGTTCGAACCGAATTTTGCTACCTGGCCAGGGGAAAACCCAACACACACGGATACTCTGCTTGCTATAAAAGGTACAAGCATTTCCCAACCTTTCCCATCGATCCACAATTCGGAACCGGGTCCATTCCCTTAGGATAAAGGTTTACTGCTTCACTCACAGTGTCACGCATATATCCACAAGTGTACGGCAGGGGAAAACAAAGTTTCCAAGGAGAGATGGCTATCGGCCCTAGCTGCTTCAATCTGGTACCGGGCTTACCGATCCCCATACATCGGCATGCATGTGGTACGTTCAAAAACTTGACACACTCAACCACACATTTCGACCTTAAATCAATTATCATACACGGACGGGAGATCTACATCTATCATCCCGTCCGTCAATCCTTATGATTCCAACATAAGTAAAGACAAGCAATTCCTATGTCTCGCGAGTGACAGGAAATCACTCGACTTGTAACGGACCTATAGCAATGCTCTATCGATCCTTTCATACTAGTATCGCAAGTCATAGGTACTAGGAAAATGTGCAGCTAAGGTATTCAATCAACTCCTTGAACGTAAATGCACAAGCATAGAGAAGTCATAATGCATAATTGGTAAAGGTTAGGTAATGCTCCGGGGCTTGCCTTCTTGCTCGGACTGAGAGTTAGCCTCCGGGTTGGTCACTTCTTCACCGGCACCGTGCTCCGGGACTTGCTCCTCATCTGCGGGGATGAGGGTGTAGTTGCCGTCCGTGTATGATAATTGATTTAAGGTCGAAATGTGTGGTTGAGTGTGTCAAGTTTTTGAACGTACCACATGCATGCCGATGTATGGGGATCGGTAAGCCCGGTACCAGATTGAAGCAGCTAGGGCCGATAGCCATCTCTCCTTGGAAACTTTGTTTTCCCCTGCCGTACACTTGTGGATATATGCGTGAGACTGTGAGTGAAGCAGTAAACCTTTATCCTAAGGGAATGGACCCGGTTCCGAATTGTGGATCGATGGGAAAGGTTGGGAAATGCTTGTACCTTTTATAGCAAGCAGAGTATCCGTGTGTGTTGGGTTTTCCCCTGGCCAGGTAGCAAAATTCGGTTCGAACTGTCCGCTTCTCGCGGTTAATGAGACTACTTGACCGCCTTGCTACATTGAGTAACAAGTGAAAGTATGAGATCGATAAACTTGTTCTATGAATTAATTTGTATTGCACCACTTGTATGCTTAGAGAGGATGCTAATCTAGAATGGTTAAATTACTAGAATATAATGCTAAAACTTGAAAGCAAGGATCTACTTTTAGCTGCTTTTTGGCAAACAAACCCACCAGCCAAAAGCCTCTCATTGTCTAGATGTCGGTGATGTAGTTTTCACCCGACGGGTAAGCCTTGCTGAGTATTAGTATACTCAGCCTTGCTTGTGGCAATATTTTACAGGTATATCTTTGGATGTCGATGCTATGACTTGGCCTGCCCAGGTTCCACCTGGCTGGCACATCGAATGGGTCCCGTCCTCTGCCGAGGATCGGGAGGAGTAGCTTCGTGGCAGGCTTCAGCACGGAGTTATTTGTATCGTCGTTAGATTGTTTTAATTTCCGCTGCAATGAACCTTCAAATTCGGTTGTTATGAACTTTTATTTCCGCTGCAAGACTTTGTACTCTGATTTTAATTGAACTCGGTTTGTAATAACTTGTGATACCTATTTGTGTAAGTTAATTTGTGGAATGTTGTAATCTCTGGAACTCACCTTCGTGTGGGCGTGCTGTTGTTTCGATCGAGAAAAGTACGTGGTTTAATCGGGTTAAATCCGACGGCGCTCCAGCTTATTCCGGATTAAGTGCCTGACTACGTGATTAGTGGTCCAAAGGTACTTAACTTGGAATAATTTCGGAGTGGACCGCCACAGCTGGTACCGCCCGTCAATCCTTATTATTCCAACATAAGTAAAGACAAGCAATTCCTATGTCTCGCGAGTGACAGGAAATCACTCGACTTGTAACGGACCTATAGCAATGCTCTATCGATCCTTTCATACTAGTATCGCAAGTCATAGGTACTAGGAAAATGTGCAGCTAAGGTATTCAATCAACTCCTTGAACGTAAATGCACAAGCATAGAGAAGTCATAATGCATAATTGGTAAAGGTTAGGTAATGCTCCGGGGCTTGCCTTCTTGCTCGGACTGAGAGTTAGCCTCCGGGTTGGTCACTTCTTCACCGGCACCGTGCTCCGGGACTTGCTCCTCGTCTGCGGGGATGAGGGTGTAGTTGCCGTCCGGGATGGCGCCTTCTACATGAGATGCATATTTTAAGGCGGCTGCCTTGATTCTAAGACTAAGGCCCTGAAGGCCATATTCACCTAGACATGCTTAGGCAATTCTATTTTCTTCACAAAAGCAAGGTGTACGTGCGGGACAAGTTTTATTGATTTCGATGGTGATTGTGTACATATATAAAAGATTTCTATTTATTTCTTCACAAGTTTGGGTGCTGTTCTGGAATTTCAGATTCCATTCATTTTATTCTAACTAATTAACCAAAAAGGTTTATTCTTTTATATAAACCAATTTCCATCTAGATTCCTTCTCATTTTTGTTTCTCCATTTATGTTCATCATTTTTAGCTACAAACTTTATGACAGCTACTGGAGTATAAGAGCTAAGCTCACCCCAAAATTTAGCTAATTTTGAGCTACACATAATTTATTAAAAATATACCAACAGCTAGCTGCAGAAAGTGAAATAAAAGCATAATAAATTGAAAATTCATCCATTCCAGGGGATTTTCCTACCAAAACTAGTCATAAGCATGAGGAGGGCTCTGGCCAAGTGGTGGCTCAAAATAACCCTTGGGTAGTCCTCATTATTTTTTTTATCCAAAAACACATACTTATTTATTTGCTAATCTAAACAGAGCAAAAATTAAGTTTTTCATTTTTAACATGTGTGCTAACAAGTTTTTAATCCTCTGGAGCAAAATGGTGATTTTTCACTGCACAGATTATTTTTAATGATTTCTGCACTGCAAAAAGACAGAAAAAACATTTTAATTCATAACTGGAGCTACATATCATATTTTTAGGTCCCCTTTGGACACAAGCTGTCCAAAGTCACTACAAGCAACATATCCAAAGCTCAACCCTAGCGGAGCTCTGGATTTGAAATGGTGCACAACTTTAGATTTTCATAGTTTGAATTTTAATTCACAAACAGTCCACCAACAGCATACACATGTCTAATAGAGATTGTAGTTTAGACTCTCACGAATCCAGGGAGTATTTTTGTGCATTTTTCTGATTTTTGTACGATTTTTAATGGGTTTTACAAGATTCGGGAAAATCAAACCTAGACTTAAGAATCTTTTTACGCAGAGAACCCTAGAACTTTTAAAACTTCGCGAACCAGTCCTGCACTTTTGCACAGAGGCCCCTAGACAAAGGTAGACGATGAAGAAAGGTCCCTGGGACCTCGCCGGAGTTGCGCCGGGCAAACTACGGCGAACTGGGCACGGGGAAGTGGGGGAAAAGGCTCCTGGGCTCACCACGAGTCGTTTGAGGACGGTTTGGAGGCCGGGGGAGGTCGGAGTTGCGCCGGCGACGAGGAGGTGGCGGCGCGGCCGCCGCGGCTTCTACGCCGGCGAGCTCGGGGTCGTTCACGGAGGGCTGAGGGTTCCTTGAGCACCAGCAGAGCTTGGGGAAGCCAATGGCGTGCTCGGGGAAGCTCGGGGACGGCTCGGAGTAGGGGTTCGACGTGCGGGTGCTCCGGTGGCCGGAGTTTGCAATTTGGGGGAAGTTGCAAGTTCGCGCCGGAGAAGGGGTAATCTCTTGGGGAAAGTGAGGGGAAATGGAGCTGGTGGAGTGAACTAGCTTCGTGCGAAACGGATTTGGGAATGGTGGAGCGTGGACGGGGAATTTCTCGGAGGAGCTTAGGTCAGTTCGCGCGGCGCGAGGAGGAAGAAGGTGGGGGAACGCGCGAGGGGCTGCACTGGAGGGTCGAGCGAGGAAATGGAGTGCGAGAGGGGCTCGGTGGGAAGCTTGGGCACGCGAAATTGGCACAGTACGGCCTCGGGAGCGCGCGAGCTGAGTTAATGGCCGATGCGACTCGCCATTGATGCACTGCGAGCGAGGGCAGCGCTCGAACGGCTCGGTCGGCGAGGGGGATCAATGCGTGCTGCTCAAAGATCGTCTACAGGGCGCGTTGGAGCATAGCGGAGGGAGAATCGCGGCCTGCAGGCGCTCAGCGTGTCGCGCGCGCGCGCACGACCGCGGCGGCGCGAGACCGCCATGATGGCGTCCGCGGCGCGAGGCAGAGCGAGGCGACGGCGGCCAAGCGACGGCTCGGGAGTGGCCGGACAACGGCTAGGCGACAAACGCCAACGTCCGCCGCGGCTCGGCCAGCTCAGCGCCGCCTGCGCCGCTCGCCGGCCGCGTGGCGGCCGAGCTCTGGCCGACGCAGCGCGCGCCAGGGGCACTGTTCCTTGCCCGTGGAGCTCCGTTTCAAATTCGAAATTTTCTCCAAAAATTTGAACTGAACATGAAAAAGTGTAAAAATAAAAGTTGTAGTTTGGAAGATGGGACACAACTTTCTTTTTGGGATGAACTTGAAATTCGAAGTTTTTCAAGCTCAAATGACCCAAAAACGAAAAGGTGCCCAGAACGGTAATTTGAGTTTTTGAGGGAATAAACTGCAAAATTTTCTAAAGTTCCAAACAGTGACTAGGGTTTATTTGTGATGACAAACAACTTTTATTTTGGGAGATTTTCAAGTTTAGTACAAAAATCTCGAGTTTTCAGTTGGTGCCAAACAACCCCTGTTTTTGGAGTTTAAATTTGAATTTTTGTTGGATTTTTGAATTTCAACCCATAATTCCCTGTTCATTGATCTTATTTGCACTTTTTAATATTTTTGACATCAGAGATGTCACATTCGGCTGTCTAAACTTCGTGTATCATAGTGACCTGCTTGCGCCAGTGACCGCTTACAAGAACAGCTGGTCTAATGATTGGTGGACTTCGTGGTTCTATTACAGTATTGAACCCGAAGGCTCCAGCTTGGCCGTGGATTCTATGCGAAAGCTTGCTGAGCCCTTAGGCCTATACCGATGAATGTCCCGAGGGTGATCAATTTGCTGATATGCTCCGCAAGATCTCGAAGACATTGTTGGTTCGGGATCTCGTGGAGGAGTATTGCCTCTGTGGGGTGTTCTCCGTTCAATCTTCCTGGGATGTTCTTCGTTCTCTGAGGACAAGCTTGATGGAGTTCAAATCCTAGACTTTCGTAGGAGTTTTTCTATCAACAAAGCACTCCTCGAAGGTGATACTGCTGAGGAAAAAGCGAACCACATACTGGGGAAAGAAAACTCGAAGGAAAGCAAGGAGATTTGAAGGCTCCTTGGACCTCAACGACGCAATCGCGTGTTTGAATTTTTTAAGAAGATTGTGAAGCTACGGGCAGCTTCGCGCGACAATGACGCCATTGAAGCAAAGGCGGGCGAAGGGAACCCTCGGGGTCGAGGGTGTCGTGACGAACGGTGAGCTGGTACGAAGAGGCAAAAAACTAACTGGTTTGAGAGTCTAGATGAGGAAGGTGCCTCTGCTGCTCGACCACCCTTCGCCGCTGCCTCTGGCGAAGCAGTTGATGCGGGCATCGACTACACTTCGAGTACCACGACAGCAGACATGGCACTAGAAGATCAGGCGCCTCTGGTCCAGGCGCATCCCCCTCCAGCGCCAGAGGCCCAGGAGCTCCCTCCACTTGGGCCGATTACACGGGCTCGCGCAAGAGAGTTGAACTACATCATGGTACTGAAGAATGAAGGCCCAGGAGAATAGATGACCAGCCCACTTGGAGGCCCGTGGTTGCGGCGGCCCAGCTAGTGGCGCCTAGGGTTTCCCAACCCTAGGGCGCCCCCTCCTGTAGCCGCCAGGGGCTGCGCCCCTCTATTTAGTTAGACTACTGTTTTCATTTGCAACTTGAGTTTTGTTTTACGATTAGCCTCTGCTAACGGATCACGCGCAAACACGCGCTGACCTCTGTAATTCGAGACTCCACCTTCGAGTGATATTAAGATTGCTCGCCTCTTGTTCTTGTTTGTTCTTTGATTGCAAACAGGGATCAATCTTCGTGATCAGGCCGATTGCTAACCATAGGGAGTTGGTTCAGCGATTGCATTGGCACCTCGAGATGTCACAGCCTACCCCCCTTAAAAGGAATCTCGTCCCGAGATTCGATTAAGCTAGAGATAAAGAGGGGAAAAGAAATACCTCGGCTTATGAAAGTATGTCGGGGAAATTCTTCCTAAGATAGTCCTCGGTTTCCCATGTGGCTTCATCTTCGGAGTGATGACTCCACTGAATTTTGTACATTTTAACTCCCTTCCTCGTGTTTGCCGC
The DNA here is from genome assembly GCA_015342445.1 of Digitaria exilis. Lineage (NCBI taxonomy): Eukaryota > Viridiplantae > Streptophyta > Magnoliopsida > Poales > Poaceae > Digitaria > Digitaria exilis. The sequence continues at coordinate 706,965 of JACEFO010001915.1, read as the reverse complement.
TCTTTCTCGTCGAGGATCTTGACAGGATGCTCATCATAAGAGAGATCCGGTTCAACCGAGAGTTCCTCTGGTTCAACAACCTCGGTCGGAACACGAAGACACCTCTTGAGTTGAGAAACATGAAATACATTGTGTACAGCTGAAAGTTTCTCAGGAAGCTTCACTTGATAGGCTACCGGCCCACATTGCTGAGTAATTTCATACGGGCCGATATAACGAGGTGCAAGCTTTCCTTTTAGTCCAAATCTTTGCACACCCTTGGTCGGGGAGACCTTAAGATACACGTGATCACCAACTTCAAACTGAAGTGGCTTCCGCCGTTGATCAAAGTAACTCTTTTGTCGTGACTGGGCGGTCTTCAAATTCTCCCGAATGATCCTACCCTTTCTTCTGCTTCCTTCACAAGGTCAGGGCCATAAGCGTATCTCTCGCCTGCCTGGGACCAACACAACGGGGTCCGGCATCTTCTACCATATAAGGCTTCGAAAGGTGCCATTTTAAGACTCGCTTGGTAGCTGTTGTTATAGGAGAATTCGGCCAGAGATAAACACTTCTCCCAATTCTTCCCATAATGGATAGCACAGGCTCGAAGCATATCCTCAAGTATTTGATTTACCCTTTCCGTCTGCCCATCGGTCTGAGGGTGATATGCTGAACTACGGATCAGTTCGGTGCCTAGGGACATTTGCATTTGTTCCCAAAAGCGTGCTACGAACAGAGCACCACGATCTGAAATTATCGTCTTGGGTACCCCGTGTAGACAAACGATCCGCTCCAAATAAATCTCCGCGTACTTCTTTGCAGTATAAACGGTATTGACTGGAATAAAGTGTGCGGTCTTGGTAAGGCGATCCACAATTACCCAGATGGAGTCGTGGCCCTGAGGGGTCCTGGGAAGTCCAACAATAAAATCCATGCTTATATCTTCCCACTTCCATGAGGGAATAGGTAGAGGTTGAAGCGTGCCTGCTACCTTCAAGTGGCTGGCCTTAACCCGCTGGCATGTGTCACATTCCGACACATACGCGGCAATCTCTCGCTTCATCCGAGTCCACCAAAAGTTTTGTTTTAAATCTTGGTACATTTTAGTGCTGCCGGGATGGATAGAAAATTTAGAGAGATGTGCCTCATCCATAATCTTCCTCCGGAGTTCCGTGTTTTTGGGCACCACAAGGCGATGTCCAAACCACATCACTCCCTGCCCATCCAACCGGAAACACTTCTACTTCTCTTTCACCTTTTCCTTGGACAATTTCCTTTTAAGAACTTTAATGCCCGCGTCATTTAATTGGGCTACAACCATCTGATCGTGCAAGGTTGGTTCCACTGCAATATGGTTGAAGTACCCGTGTGGAACAATCTCTAAATTGAACTTTGCCATTTCATGACACAGGGTGTCAGCGTAGGACTCCACGGAAAGACAATGACAATGAGCTTTGCGGCTTAGTGCATCCGCAACTACATTAGCCTTCCCGGGGTGATAATGTACACTAAGGTCATAGTCCTTTGCTAACTCCAACCATCTTCGCTGTCTCATGTTCAGATGTGCCTGAGTGAAGACATATTTGAGGCTTTTGTGGTCTGTGTATATGTTGCAGGGAACACCCATCAAATAGTGTCTCCACATCTTGAGAGCATGAATAACCGCTGCTAACTCAAGATCATGCGTGGGGTAGTTTGCTCATGAGGCCGAAGTGCTCGAGAAGCATAAGCAATGACTCGGTTCTCTTGCATGAGAACACAGCCAAGACCGGTGCCTGATGCATCGCAATAAACATCATACGGCTTGGTACAATCGGGCTGAGCCAAAACTGGGGCTGAAGTTAAATGTCTTCGCAAGGTGTGGAAAGCTTCATCACATTTGTCATTCCACTCAAATTTAACTCCCTTCTTTAAGAGTTCGGTCATGGGCTTTGCAATCCGAGAGAAATCCGGAATAAAGCGACGGTAGTAACCGGCTAATCCTAGAAAACTCCGAATCTCGTGGACAGAGGTAGGTGGTTGCCAATCTAGCACCTCTTGCACTTTGGTTGGATCCACGGATATGCCATCCTTGGAAACCGTGTGACCTAAAAACTTCACGCTCTCAAGCCAGAATTCACACTTGGAGAACTTGGCGTAGAGCTGGTGATCTCTCAGCCTTTGAAGAACAATGCGAAGATGTTCAGCATGCTCTTCCTCATTCTTGGAATATACAAGAATGTCGTCAATGAAAACCACCACAAACTTGTCTAGTTCAGACATGAAGACCGAATTCATGAGATACATGAAGTAGGCTGGGGCATTGGTGAGTCCAAAAGACATAACCAAGAACTCATAGAGTCCGTGTCGTGTAGAAAAGGCAGTCTTTGGAATATCGCAAGGCCTGATCTTGATTTGGTGATAGCCAGAGCGAAGGTCAATCTTGGAGAACACTCTGGCGCCAGCTAGTTGGTCAAACAAGATGTCAATACGGGGAAGCGGGTACTTGTTTTTAATGGTTACCGCATTGAGAGGCCGGTAATCAATACACAACCTCAAGGAATGGTCCTTCTTCCTCACAAAGATAGCGGGACATCCCCAAGGTGATACACTCGGACGAATGAAACCTTTATCTAGCAATTCTTGGAGTTGAATTTTTAATTCAGCCAATTCATTGGGCGGCATTCTATATGGTCTCTTTGATATAGGTGCTGTGCCAGGTTGTAATTCAATCACGAATTCAACGTCTCTATCCGGCGGCATCCCCGGTAAGTCATCCGGAAATACATTGGCATACTCACATACCACCGGAATGTCCTTTAGTTGGGTTTTGACCATGGAATAAGCACACGCATCGACGCAAGTCCGTTGTGGCAGATATAGCACACTCGGGCCATGCGTGGGCGAGTTTATCTCAACAACTCGTTCCGCAACATCTAGGACAACCTTATGTTGAGTCATCCAATTGGCTTCTAACACAATGTCAATTCCTTCCATACCAAGCAGAATCAAATCAGTAGGAAATGTTTTACTTCCCAGCCTGATTGGGACCTTTCGTGTGACTTGGTTGGATGCAATTTTACCTCCCGCAGTTGATATCACATAAGATGATTTGGTATGGTACGATTTTAATCCGCATTTCACATGGAATCTTGTGCTTATAAAACTATGTGTTGCCCCGAAATCAAACAATATCACAGCAGGTTGAGTGCAGATAGGGAAGGTACCAGTCATGTCTGGGGCTCCCTCGGGTAAGTCGGCCAAGGTGGTGTAGTTGAGCCGTCCTTGCCGAACTTGCACACGCTGCTGCTGCCTGCCCTTGCCTTGCTGATTTCCCGGGCGTTGGTTTTGCTGCTTGTTCTGCGGGCAATCTTTGATAAAATGATCTTTGCTTCCACACTTGAAGCACTGGTAGCCGGCTCCAGGGCGAGCTGGCTGCTGTGCATTCTGCCTCGGTGCTTGCTGCTGCTGCGGCGGTGGAGGGAAACGGGGAGCGTTAGGCTGTGGCGGCCTAGCAACCCATCCACCTCCCTGAGGTGCCCTGGACTGTCCCTGCGGTGCAGCCGGGGGAACCAGGCGGAACCTCTGGGGCTGCGCGCTCGACGGTCCAGCGGGAGTCTTCCTCTTCTTCTCCGCCTTGTGCACCACATTGGCGTCTTCCTGGGCAATGGCAAGGTTCACGAGATCGCCGTACGTGGCAGCACGGGTGGTGGCCAACTGTGCCTTCAACTTGGTGTTTAGGCCACGTCGGAACCTCTCAAGCTTCTTCTCATCCGAGTCGGCGTGATGACCCGCGTAGGGGCACAGACCATTGAAGGCCTGGGCGTACTGTAGCACTGTGCGAGTACCCTGGGTCAGCGCCAGAAACTCATTCAGCTTCCTTTCAACCAGACCAGCCAGAATGTGATGAGCTTTGAATGCAGCCTTGAACTCATCCCACTCAACTACATGACCCTCCTGCTGCAGGGCCAGGTAGTTCTCCCACCAAAGGAGAGCTGGGCCGCGGAGCTGCTGCGCCGCGAATACGACCTTGCGGTTGGAGGTGCAAGGCGTCGCCAGAATGGTGAACTTGGACTCGATAGCTCGAATCCAGGTGTCGGCCTCCAAAGGCTCATCAGCACGAGAGAAGATCGGCGGGTGTGTTGCCAGAAAATCCTCGTATCGGGCCACCTGAGGCTGAGGGCCTCGTTGACCTCCCTGCTGCAGCATCTGCTGCTGCATCATCTGCTGCTGATGCTGCAGGTTCCGGAGAATCTCCGTTTGGGTGGCATACAGTTGCTGCCACGTCGGAGGTTGCTGCGGTGGAGGAGGTGGCGGTGGCTGTTCCTGCCCCTCAGGCCCCTGCTGGTTAGCATTGGAGCCACTAGCGTCGTGACCGCTGCGGGTGATTGCCATCTGCAGTAGGGACTTGTATTAGCTCCATTCGGTCAGTAGCTCGAAAATTTTATGCTCTACAACTTTCATGTTGGGCTCAAAATTAAATTCGGACTGGAACTAAGCCGAAAAATTCGATTTCTAGCTCTCTGCAATTGCTGTTTTTCAGCAGGCCGAGCAGTAGTGTTTTGGTCGCCATTTCCATTTCGCTTAACCAATTGGGTTGTAATTCGGTGATCATTTCGTTTGACAAATTCCAAACAACTTTATAGTTTACATCACAGCCCAGAAATGAAAGGAAAACCCATCAATAATTAAAACAAGGCTAGCTGCAGAATGTTTTCAGCACAGCTATTACACTTCATCAAGTTTGACACCACTTCCACATCATTAATTTTACATTGCCACAAAAGATAACACAGGAGCTCAACTCCATCTAGCCTATTACAACATGAAGCCAAAATCTAGGCCTAGCGGAGGAGTACTTGCTTTTACCGCTCTAAAAATCATCCAAGTTGTTAGCGGTAGCCTCGCTGCCCATAGGAGAAGGTGGAGCTGGAAGGGGCGGCATGTCGTCCTCGGTGTCCATGTCGGAATCAGGGGCCTCTCCTTCACCATCCACATCCCCTCCTTGCTGCTCAAAGAGGTGCTGAGCGTCGTGGGCAGCAAGCATAGCATTGGCATGCTCCAAGGTACCGTGTACCTCCTCAAGCTCATCTCTAGTCTGTGCTAACTCGTTTTGGGTGTTGTTGTGTGCAATCTGGAGGTCATTCAGTTGCCTCTCTAAGTCAGCAATCATGGCATCTCTAGTGGTCACCTCAATGGACAAGGAGGTCCTCTCAACCCCTATGTCGCGGGCATGAGCGGACATGTCCATTGCAGTGTTGAGCAACTCGCTCTGTGACCGTCCCAGAAGTGCTTGCAAACGGTGGTACGCCCGCATCCATCTCATCATCAAGGCGGCTGCAGCGACGGGGCTCTCCGCCATCCTCAGAGGAGAACTAAGGTAACGCCTCATCCAGTGGGGGTCATCTGGCTGAGTCGGCGGAAACAAACCCAGCAACTGGTGCTCAACCAACTCCTGGTTCTGAGTCACAAAAGAGCTAATGCCATTCAAGGCAGCAAGCTCGCACGTCGTCTCCATGTGGTGCCCGTGTACTTCCACCGTCCAGGTGGGAGAGCTAGGACACGGCGGGTGGCGGTATACCACCAACCGCACACGGGAACGAACCACACCACGGTCTCGGATAATCGTCCTCTCGTACTGTGGCGGTGTCGGGTAGTCCAGTGCCTGCAGAACCGACCACAGGATGCTAGGGAATCCTTCCCATCCCAAGCAATCAGAGAAAGACACGTCGTTGGGGTAGCTAGCCAGGTCAGCGAGGGTGGCCATCTGAACCAAAAGAAAAAGGGGAAGGGTGAGAACCGGTTAGCGCCAAAGACAAAAACAGGTTCTGTGCAGAGTGATAAAATTACAAAACTCGAAATCTACCAGCCCAAAAATTCCCAACTTTGGCCAGAACATAGTTTAAGTAATTCCTAACAAGTTTCCTGTTGGAGGTTTGAGCAGAAACTGTCGTTAAGATGGTGTAAAAATTCAATTTTTATCTCACTGTCCCCTGAATTTTCCAGCAGACAGGGGGTTACCATTTTTAGCATAACTCCAGTTTTACTGAACCATTTTTGTTGCAATTTCTCCAGCATATACTTTATAACATTTATGACAACTTTCATGTTGAACACTTTTTCATTTGACCAAGTTTTCAGCTTCGAATTAAGGGTGCAAACAGATTGTTCTCAGCAGGATTTTTGGATTGTAATTTCAATTTCTTTGACGGCGGTTCGATTTGGTCATGGGTTGAAATTTGATATTACTTCAGTGAGATGCAATGCATAAGCGGCCTATTCGTTCTCACCAACACACATGCCAATAAACTTTTGGCTTACGAAGTTAGTGCCGGTGGCTAGGCAATATTCGTCTCTCCCTATATTATTTAGCCGACTTTTCTAACCGTCTCAACATACGAATTCGCGGTTAGTGTACCTGCAGAAAATTCCATTCCAGAGCATGTATAATCAATCTTTCGTGCCAGTACTCACGAAAGCGTCTCCATTCATTACCACCCACTATAGAGGTGGCACCCGAACGTTTAACATTGAACGGGCAATGTTCATATGTCACCTAAGCAACATATTGACAGTTTCATACGCTATTGAAATAGCGTATTGACTTTGTGCCGCCATCATATTTGCATATGATGCCGTGGTACGCTACAGCAATCGCCGTACCTTGCGCCCACCATCCTATTCTAGTTTCATACGCCATCACAGCGTATTGACTATGTGCCGCCACTATATTTTCATATAGTGCCGTGGTACGTTACAGCAATCGCCGTACCTTGCGCCCACCATTGCGTAAAGTAAATGACAGAATGAAATGTGCTGGAAGTCAGTATAATATACTATTTGCCACCTATCATATCGTGATCCCTTAACCCACATAGGCTTCACGCTCTAGGTAACATCCTTAACGGTCCTATCATAACCTTCCTTCGCAAAGCGCGTCGGAAGCACGAGTTGGCAAGTTTTATTCAAAAACCGTTTATTAAAGGTCTGTTGCTCTCTCCGGTGCGCTGTTTCGGCTCTGATGCCAGCTGTGGCGGTCCACTCCGAAATTATTCCAAGTTAAGTACCTTTGGACCACTAATCACGTAGTCAGGCACTTAATCCGGAATAAGCTGGAGCGCCGTCGGATTTAACCCGATTAAACCACGTACTTTTCTCGATCGAAACAACAGCACGCCCACACGAAGGTGAGTTCCAGAGATTACAACATTCCACAAATTAACTTACACAAATAGGTATCACAAGTTATTACAAACCGAGTTCAATTAAAATCAGAGTACAAAGTCTTGCAGCGGAAATAAAAGTTCATAACAACCGAATTTGAAGGTTCATTGCAGCGGAAATTAAAACAATCTAACGACGATACAAATAACTCCGTGCTGAAGCCTGCCATGAAGCTACTCCTCCCGATCCTCGGCAGAGGACGGGACCCATTCGATGTGCCAGCCAGGTGGAACCTGGGCAGGCCAAGTCATAGCATCGACATCCAAAGATATACCTGTAAAATATTGCCACAAGCAAGGCTGAGTATACTAATACTCAGCAAGGCTTACCCGTCGGGTGAAAACTACATCACCGACATCTAGACAATGAGAGGCTTTTGGCTGGTGGGTTTGTTTGCCAAAAAGCAGCTAAAAGTAGATCCTTGCTTTCAAGTTTTAGCATTATATTCTAGTAATTTAACCATTCTAGATTAGCATCCTCTCTAAGCATACAAGTGGTGCAATACAAATTAATTCATAGAACAAGTTTATCGATCTCATACTTTCACTTGTTACTCAATGTAGCAAGGCGGTCAAGTAGTCTCATTAACCGCGAGAAGCGGACAGTTCGAACCGAATTTTGCTACCTGGCCAGGGGAAAACCCAACACACACGGATACTCTGCTTGCTATAAAAGGTACAAGCATTTCCCAACCTTTCCCATCGATCCACAATTCGGAACCGGGTCCATTCCCTTAGGATAAAGGTTTACTGCTTCACTCACAGTCTCACGCATATATCCACAAGTGTACGGCAGGGGAAAACAAAGTTTCCAAGGAGAGATGGCTATCGGCCCTAGCTGCTTCAATCTGGTACCGGGCTTACCGATCCCCATACATCGGCATGCATGTGGTACGTTCAAAAACTTGACACACTCAACCACACATTTCGACCTTAAATCAATTATCATACACGGACGGGAGATCTACATCTATTGGTAAAGGTTAGGTAATGCTCCGGGGCTTGCCTTCTTGCTCGGACTGAGAGTTAGCCTCCGGGTTGGTCACTTCTTCACCGGCACCGTGCTCCGGGACTTGCTCCTCGTCTGCGGGGATGAGGGTGTAGTTGCCGTCCGGGATGGCGCCTTCTACATGAGATGCATATTTTAAGGCGGCTGCCTTGATTCTAAGACTAAGGCCCTGAAGGCCATATTCACCTAGACATGCTTAGGCAATTCTATTTTCTTCACAAAAGCAAGGTGTACGTGCGGGACAAGTTTTATTGATTTCGATGGTGATTGTGTACATATATAAAAGATTTCTATTTATTTCTTCACAAGTTTGGGTGCTGTTCTGGAATTTCAGATTCCATTCATTTTATTCTAACTAATTAACCAAAAAGGTTTATTCTTTTATATAAACCAATTTCCATCTAGATTCCTTCTCATTTTTGTTTCTCCATTTCTGTTCATCATTTTTAGCTACAAACTTTATGACAGCTACTGGAGTATAAGAGCTAAGCTCACCCCAAAATTTAGCTAATTTTGAGCTACACATAATTTATTAAAAATATACCAACAGCTAGCTGCAGAAAGTGAAATAAAAGCATAATAAATTGAAAATTCATCCATTCCAGGGGATTTTCCTACCAAAACTAGTCATAAGCATGAGGAGGGCTCTGGCCAAGTGGTGGCTCAAAATAACCCTTGGGTAGTCCTCATTATTTTTTTTATCCAAAAACACATACTTATTTATTTGCTAATCTAAACAGAGCAAAAATTAAGTTTTTCATTTTTAACATGTGTGCTAACAAGTTTTTAGTTCTCTGGAGCAAAATGGTGATTTTTCACTGCACAGATTATTTTTAATGATTTCTGCACTGCAAAAAGACAGAAAAAACATTTTAATTCATAACTGGAGCTACATATCATATTTTTAGGTCCCCTTTGGACACAAGCTGTCCAAAGTCACTACAAGCAACATATCCAAAGCTCAACCCTAGCGGAGCTCTGGATTTGAAATGGTGCACAACTTTAGATTTTCATAGTTTGAATTTTAATTCACAAACAGTCCACCAACAGCATACACATGTCTAATAGAGATTGTAGTTTAGACTCTCACGAATCCAGGGAGTATTTTTGTGCATTTTTCTGATTTTTGTACGATTTTTAATGGATTTTACAAGATTCGGGAAAATCAAACCTAGACTTAAGAATCTTTTTACGCAGAGAACCCTAGAACTTTTAAAACTTCGCGAACCAGTCCTGCACTTTTGCACAGAGGCCCCTAGACAAAGGTAGACGATGAAGAAAGGTCCCTGGGACCTCGCCGGAGTTGCGCCGGGCAAACTACGGCGAACTGGGCACGGGGAAGTGGGGGAAAAGGCTCCTGGGCTCACCACGAGTCGTTTGAGGACGGTTTGGAGGCCGGGGGAGGTCGGAGTTGCGCCGGCGACGAGGAGGTGGCGGCGCGGCCGCCGCGGCTTCTACGCCGGTGAGCTCGGGGTCGTTCACGGAGGGCTGAGGGTTCCTTGAGCACCAGCAGAGCTTGGGGAAGCCAATGGCGTGCTCGGGGAAGCTCGGGGACGGCTCGGAGTAGGGGTTCGACGTGCGGGTGCTCCGGTGGCCGGAGTTTGCAATTTGGGGGAAGTTGCAAGTTCGCGCCGGAGAAGGGGTAATCTCTTGGGGAAAGTGAGGGGAAATGGAGCTGGTGGAGTGAACTAGCTTCGTGCGAAACGGATTTGGGAATGGTGGAGCGTGGACGGGGAATTTCTCGGAGGAGCTTAGGTCAGTTCGCGCGGCGCGAGGAGGAAGAAGGTGGGGGAACGCGCGAGGGGCTGCACTGGAGGGTCGAGCGAGGAAATGGAGTGCGAGAGGGGCTCGGTGGGAAGCTTGGGCACGCGAAATTGGCACAGTACGGCCTCGGGAGTGCGCGAGCTGAGTTAATGGCCGATGCGACTCGCCATTGATGCACTGCGAGCGAGGGCAGCGCTCGAACGGCTCGGTCGGCGAGGGGGATCAATGCGTGCTGCTCAAAGATCGTCTACAGGGCGCGTTGGAGCGTAGCGGAGGGAGAATCGCGGCCTGCAGGCGCTCAGCGCGTCGCGCGCGCGCGCACGACCGCGGCGGCGCGAGACCGCCATGATGGCGTCCGCGGCGCGAGGCAGAGCGAGGCGACGGCGGCGAAGCGACGGCTCGGGAGTGGCCGGACAACGGCTAGGCGACAAACGCCAACGTCCGCCGCGGCTCGGCCAGCTCAGCGCCGCCTGCGCCGCTCGCCGGCCGCGTGGCGGCCGAGCTCTGGCCGGCGCAGCGCGCGCCAGGGGCACTGTTCCTTGCCCGTGGAGCTCCGTTTCAAATTCGAAATTTTCTCCAAAAATTTGAACTGAACATGAAAAAGTGTAAAAATAAAAGTTGTAGTTTGGAAGATGGGACACAACTTTCTTTTTGGGATGAACTTGAAATTCGAAGTTTTTCAAGCTCAAATGACCCAAAAACGAAAAGGTGCCCAGAACGGTAATTTGAGTTTTTGAGGGACTAAACTGCAAAATTTTCAAATGTTCCAAACAGTGACTAGGGTTTATTTGTGATGACAAACAACTTTTATTTTGGGAGATTTTCAAGTTTAGTAAAAAAATCTCGAGTTTTCAGTTGGTGCCAAACAACCCCTGTTTTAGGAGTTTAAATTTGAATTTTTGTTGGATTTTTGAATTTCAACCCATAATTCCCTGTTCATTGATCTTATTTGCACTTTTTAATATTTTTGACATCAGAGATGTCACATTCGGCTGTCTAAACTTCGTGTATCATAGTGACCTGCTTGCGCCAGTGACCGCTTACAAGAACAGCTGGTCTAATGATTGGTGGACTTCGTGGTTCTATTACAGTATTGAACCCGAAGGCTCCAGCTTGGCCGTGGATTCTATGCGAAAGCTTGCTGAGCCCTTAGGCCTATACCGATGAATGTCCCGAGGGCGATCAATTTGCTGATATGCTCCGCAAGATCTCGAAAACCTTGTTGGTTCGGGATCTCGTGGAGGAGTATTGCCTCTGTGGGGTGTTCTCCGTTCAATCTTCCTGGGATGTTTCTTCGTTCTCTGAGGACAAGCTTGATGGAGTTCAAATCCTAGACTTTCGTAGGAGTTTTTCTATCAACAAAGCACTCCTCGAAGGTGATACTGCTGAGGAAAAAGCGAACCACATACTGGGGAAAGAAAACTCGAAGGAAAGCAAGGAGATTTGAAGGCTCCTTGGACCTCAACGACGCAATCGCGTGTTTGAATTTTTTAAGAAGATTGTGAAGCTACGGGCAGCTTCGCGCGACAATGACGCCATTGAAGCAAAGGCGGGCGAAGGGAACCCTCGGGGTCGAGGGTGTCGTGACGAACGGCGAGCTGGTACGAAGAGGCAAAAAACTAACTGGTTTGAGAGTCTAGATGAGGAAGGTGCCTCTGCTGCTCGACCACCCTCCGCCGCTGCCTCCGGCGAAGCAGTTGATGCGGGCATCGACTACACTTCGAGTACCACGACAGCAGACATGGCACCAGAAGATCAGGCGCCTCTGGTCCAGGCGCATCCACCTCCAGCGCCAGAGGCCCAGGAGCTCCCTCCACTTGGGCCGATTACACGGGCTCGCGCAAGAGAGTTGAACTACATCATGGTACTGAAGAATGAAGGCCCAGGAGAATAGATGACCAGCCCACTTGGAGGCCCGTGGTTGCGGCGGCCCAGCTAGTGGCGCCTAGGGTTTCCCAACCCTAGGGCGCCCCCTCCTGTAGCCGCCAGGGGCTGCGCCCCTCTATTTAGTTAGACTACTGTTTTCATTTGCAACTTGTGTTTTGTTTTATGATTAGCCTCTGCTAACGGATCACGCGCAAACACGCGCTGACCTCTGTAATTCGAGACTCCACCTTCGAGTGATATTAAGATTGCTCGCCTCTTGTTCTTGTTTGTTCTTTGATTGCAAACAGGGATCAATCTTCGTGATCAGGCCGATTGCTAACCATAGGGAGTTGGTTCAGCGATTGCATTGGCACCTCGAGTTCGCTCGTCGTAGTCGGATCGTGAGGGTCTACTTCCGCCCAAGTCAAAATTATCTCCACTCACCGAAAGATTGGGCACTCCAACTCTATCAGCAGTCGTCATTGTAAACCCTCTACAGTCACGTGAACCTTCTAACACTAAGCCTAAGACCGTGGTTGCTGTTAGACGAGATTCCCCCGTGCATCCTGCTGACCCCTTCGACGTCCCATATAGTGATGCTGAGGACAGCGAAGCTGATGTTGAGATTGATGATATCCCGAAAGATATTGTCGTGGAGACAACAGATTTGGTTGCCGAAGACTCTGGTAGTGGAAGTGGCTCATCCCCTGATTCAGCGATAGCAGCTCGAAGGATTCCAGCGCTGATAAGGGGATGGATGAGGGGGAGAAGGAGGAAACCAGTAGCGGCTTCTTCGGGCCTACCAAGGCCTGCGAGGGTCAATTTTTTTTGCTATGTTTGTAGCACAGTTTACTCTGCCCAGTGGCACTGTTTATTCCTTAAGTCTTGGGGTACTGTTTACCCTTTGACTAGCGTTTTTGCACTATTTATCCATAATACTGTTTACCCTTGCGAACTTCTATATAAGCAAGGGTACGCATGATGCCTGAAGCATTGTGGCGCCGTATAAGTGCTACGCCATGACTAGTTCCTCAGGGGGAACAAGGCTTCCCCTTATTTGTTCTCAATGTTGTTTTGAGTTTTTACACCTTCAGGTTAGACGGCATAGGGAAAGCTCGGTGTTTCTATACGCTGGTCAAACTTATGTCCCCACACCCTCCATAGGAACATTACGAAAGCTTTGCTTTGCTTCGTGCTTTTTCTCAAGGGAGGCCCCTTCAGCCCGTGGTTATTGTGTACAACCGAAGTGTGGCAAATTCTCTCCGAGTCGGTTTCTTTGTTTTACTAAGAAGGTTGTATTTTCCTTCAAGCTTTGAACTCGCGAGGTCGAGAAGCCTGGATCCGGCTCGAAGGTTGATTCGTTCTTCGCGAAGAGGTGGAGAAACCTGGATCCATTCGAAGGCTGGTTTTACTTTGCGACGACATAGAGAAGCTAGGGTCTGTTCCGGAGGCTGTTTTTGCTTCAACATGGTAGCTTTCCCCCTTCGGGTGTGCCCAATTTTTTTTGTTTCTGTTTTGGACTTTCTTGGTCTTGTAATGTGTACGCAATGCTTGCGGTTTCCATGAAGTGTGGTTCGTTGTAATTTTTCCCTGTAATCTTGTGAAATGAAATGAAATAGACTCGAAGTATTGTCCCTGTGCTTAACTTTCTTAGGCAAGTTTGCCTTCGCAATTTGACATTCTGTTGAGCATTGCCTGCATGCAGGTTGCCTTTTCAGGCTTCACGAACTTTTTCGCGGTAATCTTCTTCACAAGTCTTGTCGTGGTAATGTTTTTCACGAACTTTGTCGTGTTGTTTGATTATAATCGGATAACGAGTTAAGGCGAAGGCTTGTGTACCCTCCTTACTCGAGCCAAGCCTTCACTTGCTTGACTGGCATGACAGATTCTCCCGGAGGCTACATCCCTTCGCTTCGGGCTAGTTATTTGGGGAACCTTGTTTATATTACAGAAAAGAAAATCCATCAGTCTCGGCTTCACTTCGTTTATACGAAGTACTTTTGGAGGTTCTCTTCATTCCATGAGTAGGGGTCCTCTTCGCCTTCCAGGGTTTGCAATCTGAAGGCCGAAGGTCTCTCTGTTTGCGAAACAAGAAACGGGCCTTCCCATTTTGATTCAAGCTTGTTGCCTCTTTGGTTCTTTGGGATTCTTCGGAGCACCAGGTCTCCTGTTTGAATTCCCTAGGTTGTATGGCCTTGTTCTTCCAACTTCGCGTTTTGTGATGGTAGCTTTCGCAGTTGACGATGGCTTGGGCTCTTAACTCTTGAGATGCATCGATTGTTGGTTCCATGTCTTGTTCGTTCGTCTCTTCTGTTCTGATCGAACCCAGCTTTGTCTCTTCTGGTGTCATGGCCTCTTCCCCATATAGCAGTCTGAATGGGGAGAACTTTGTTGCCCGGGACTGCAAAGTGTTGTGAGACCAAATGACCCTTGGCAACTCGACCGCCCATCTGCTTTTTGGTAGTTCAGTGATGTTTTTCTTGATTCCTATGAATATAAGCCCGTTTGCCTTCTGCACTGCTCCGTTGGATAGAGGGTGATATACTGACGCGAAGCATAGTTTTGTACCTAGTTGTTCGCAGAAGCTTCGAAACGCATGACAGTCGAAGTGCTTTCCATTGTCCACCGTTAATTCTCCTGGGACTCTAAAGCGAGAGACTATGTTCAGCCATAAAAACTTCTGAATAGAGGCTTCGTTTATCACTTGAATTTGCTTTGCTTCAATCCATTTGGAGAAGTACTCGACTCCCACCACTGCGAAGGCATTGTTCCCTCTTGTCTTTGGTAATGGCCCCACAATGTCCATTCCCCATCGTGCTAGAGGCCATATTGGCGGTATCAGTTGCACTTCGTTTGCTGGCAGGTGCTTGTATGGGGGCATGCTTTCTGCAATTGTTGCACGTACGCACAAGATTGTTGGCATCTGCCACTGCCGAAGGCCAATAGAATCCCTGCCTGAAAGCCTTCGTCACCAGCTTTTTTGTTCCGAGGTGTGATGAGCACATGCCACTATGAATTTCCTGCAGTAGCTGTGAGCCTTCGGCAGTGGATATGCATTTGAGCAGTGGAGCACACACTCCGCTTTGATAGAGGTTGCCTTCGATTATACAGTAGTTTAGTGCTATTGCCTGCATGCGCTTCTCTTCTGTGCTATCTATTGGCTCGAAGTGTCCCTTGATGAATCCTGCTATGGGTGCACTCCAATCTTCGCTATGAATTGAGCTTAGATAACAGACTTGTTGCTGCAAGGAATTCTTCGGTGTCGACTTCAGGACTTCGTAGAAGACATCTGGTGGCAAGGGGTTTTTGTTGGCTGCAGCTTTGGCCAATTCATCTGCCTCTTTGTTGCGAAGCCTGTTGAATGCCTTCACAGAGTACCCGAAGAAGTGCTTCTCCATCGATCTGATAGCTGTCAAATATTCTGCCAAGTCTGGACTTCTGACTTTGTACGTCTTGTCGTTGTGGCCAGCAATGAGTTCCGAGTCTGTGTTAACAATTATCCGCCTCGCCCCGAGAGCCTTTGCCTTTCGAAGGCCAAGTAGTAATCCCTCATACTCAGCAGTGTTGTTTGTGTGCCCTTCGCGGTCTAGTCTGACGGCATACCGTAGTTTTGCACCCAAAAGTGCTGTAATGACCGTGGCTGCTCCTGTGCCCTTATCGCAATATGCTTTGTCGCACTGTATTTCCCATACCTCCCTTCGTATTGGGCTGGAGTCTTGCGTTTCGAGCGGTGTCCATTCTGCTACGAAGTCGGCAAGGACTTGTGACTTGATGGCATTTCTGGGGATGAAATCAACAATGTACTCGGTGAGTTCGGCTACCCACTTTGCAATTCTTGGTGATGACTCTCTGTTCCGTATCACATCTTTGATTGGCAGTGATGTCGGCACAGTGATTTTATGAGCTTCGAACTACCGCCTGAGCTTTCTCTTCGCGATGATGACCGCGTAGATTAGCTTCTCCACCTCTATGTACATAAGCTTCGATCCTGACAGAGCTTCTGACAGGAAGTATAATGGGAATTGTTTGTTTCCCCATTCAGTCTTCCTTTCCTCGACGAGGACTGCGCTCACTGCTGACTGCGAGGCCGCGATGTATAGCAGCAAGTTGGCGCCTGTAGTTGGACTCGCCAATGTTATGAGCTTCTGAAAGTACTGTTTCAAATCATCAAAGGCCTTTTGCTGTATTTCCACTTCGAAGGATCTCAAAGAATGGTAAACTTTTTTCTGCCGATCTTGAGATAAAGCGGTTGAGGGACGCGATTCGCCCTACGAGTTTCTGCACTTCTTTTTTTGTTCTGGGGGCTGCATATTCTGGATGGCTGCTACCTTCTCCGGGTTGGACTCGATGCCTGTTTGGGAGATTAGGCATCCCAGCAGCTTGCCTCAGGTTACCTCGAAGGTGCACTTTTCAGGGTTGAGCTTGAGGCCGTGCTTCCGTAAATTGGCGAAGGTCTCCTTGAGGTCACTGATATGGTCTTCTTTCTTCTTGCTCGTGACGACAACATCATCGCCATATGTTGCGATGTTTCTGCCTTTCTGGGTTCCAAGTACTTCATCAACTACTCTGTTGAAGGTTGAGCCAGCGTTTTTCAGCCCTTCGGGCATCATGGTGAAGCAGTAAACTCCCGAAGGTGTTATGAAGCTTGTTTTCTCCTCGTCGGACTGCTTCATTCTCACCTGGTGATACCCCGAGAAGCAATCAAGGAGACTGAGCATTTCACTTCCTGCAGCCTGATCGACAAGTGCGTCAATCCTTGGCATGGGGTAGTCATCTTTTGGGCACGCCTTGTTAAGTATGGTGAAATCAATGCAAATTCTCCACTTCCCATTCTTTTTGGGTACCATTACCATGTTCGAGAGCCATTCGGCAAACTTCACAGGTCTTATGACCTTCGCGTCCAGCAGCTTCTGGACTTCAATATTGCAAGCTGTCTTTTGTTCATCAGACATTGGATGAAGCTTTTGTCTTCTTGGTCTTACGTTTGGGTTGACTCGAAGGCTATGTTTGATTGTCTCCCTGTTTATACCCTATAAATAATTCGGGGACCAAGCAAAAATGTCTTCGTGCTCCCTCAAGCAAGCCATCAGTCCAAGTTCCTCCAGGAGATATAAATCTTTGCCAACGACAACAATTTTGTCTGGGTTATCTTCGTGGAGTGGCACTTTTTTGGTGTGGCCAAGGGGTTGCACTCTTTCGTGTTGCATTGGCTTCGTGGGCACTGGGGTGCATTCTGGTTCTTCGGGCTCTATGACATGGACATGGTGATGACCACACGTGAAATTGCTCTCTGCTCGCTGTGCTTCTCGTTGGTCTCCGTGGACTGAGATTATGCCCCCGGCCGATGGGATTTTCATGCAGAGGTAGTCTTGACGGATGACTGCCGAGAACTTGTTCAGAGTAGATCTTCCATATATTACATTGTACGGATACTTGATGTCAATGATGTCGAAGGTGATCAGTTACATCCGTCTTGTTTGGTTTTCCCCGAAGCTTACGTTTAGCTCTTTCTTGCCCATTGCTTGCACCCGTTTTCCCCCGAAGCCATAGAGTGGATGTTCGGCCTTGCGAAGGTCCTTTTTGTTAAACCCATTTGGGTGAAGCAATGCCATGTTATGATATCCGCTGAGCTGCCGTTGTCAACTAGGATTCTCCCAATATCATTGCCAAGAAGGCGTAAAGAGTTCTTCCCGATGTTTGCTCTTATGACCATTGGGTCATTATGCGGATGGCGAAGGAGCTTGATGTCACTTTCCGTGAAGGTGATTGGGATATGCGACCATGCTGTTCTGAAAACTTTGTCATCGCAGAGTTGATTGACAAAGCGAAACTGTTCCCTTCGCTGGCGCTTGGACAGGTGCTCTGGTTCATTCGAACCCCCGGAGATTGCATTAATAACATGAGGATGTAATTCCTTCTGCTCGGATTGGTTTGAGCTTTCTGGCTCCTGTTTTGGCTTTTGGGGGAGCTGATAGTTGTCAGGGTCATATGAGGGCACCTGCCATTGTTGCGAAGGCATTGGAGGCGGTGATGGAAGGGCTGGAAAACTTGGGCCTGCTATCATCTGGCTGGTTGGTAGTTCGATGCAATAGGATAGTATTGTTGCTGCGAAGGCCAAAAGTTTCTTGCCACATGAGCAACAGGCTGATATGGTGCTTGGGCACGATGTTGTTTAGCTTCGAGGTCTTTTTTTGCTTTTTGCCCCATTGGGCATTTTGTTGTTGTCTGACCCATGTCTGGTCCGTGGAAGAAGCAATACTGCCTTCGTGGTCCCCCTCGACCTCTTCCACGGCCTCCACGGCCTCTATGACCACGACCTCCTCGAAAGCTGTTGTTTTGAGATGGTTGGTCCTGCTCCTGGTGATACTGCTGGTTGTCACTTGTCAGATTGTTAACTGGCCTTGGGGGATGTTGGGCGGATTCATTGCCCCATTGCCTTGATTGTGAAGGTTGATCTTGTCTGGATCTTTTCTGTGTGTTCATGTTGTCTATTCTTCGCCTTCGGCCACGGTCCGACTTCAAATATTCTTGCAGAACTTTGAAGAGTTCTGTGATTGAACGAGGCCTGACCCTGTCGATGTAGTCTTGGCATGGATCAATGCGCAAGCCTGCGATGGTGTAATCGATTATCTTCCCTTCGAAATCACTCGGCGCTTTGGCCGCTACCCTGACGACTCTGTTGAGCAGGTCCTGGAGTGCTTCCTTCTCTGCCTGGGTGCACGCATATAGCATGTCCATTGGCGTTAACTCTTCGGGCTGGGTGCTGCGAAAGGTGGTACATAGCTTCGTTCTGAGCTGAGGCCAAGACTCAATATGCCCTGCCGGGATGTTGGAGTACCAGATTTGGGCTGCTCCTTTTAGTGCCATAACCAGCGATTTGGCCTTCGTGGAGTCTGAACTTCCGCAAGATTCTACTATGGCTTCGTATTTGAGTAGGAAGTCCTTCGGGTCGGTTTCGCCATCGAACTGCGGGAGATGGGCGGAGTTGAAATGTCTGGGCCACGGCACGGCTTCGAGAGCCGATGATAATGGAGTTCGCGGTCCGCCCATCATGCTTTGGTTGTGGTTGCAGTTTGGGTACTGATCAGCATGAGCATCTCGACGAAGGCTGGATATGCTGTTTTGTATCTCTTGTATAGCCTGCCACAGGTTGATGTCGCTGTTTTGTGCTTGCCCAGCTGGTTCTGCGTTTTGAGGTTGTGGTTGGGGGTCTTCTGCTTAGAGCAACGCACGAAGGTCTTCTTGTAACGCTTGGATCTTTGCCCTCCTCTCCTGATTTTGCATGTTCTTTTGAATATCCTCAGCAGTTTTCTCGGGCTGTTGAGAGTGTCGTATTGTCTGGCTTTCTGTGTTCAGCTGCGCAGACGTTGCAGGTGCGGTCAGAGCTGATGGTGAAGGGTTGATGAGGGCTGTTAGGGGCTGATGGAGCTCCGGTGCTGCCTTCGAGGCAACTGACATTATCCTTCGCAATGCTTGGATGTCTTTGGGGGCTACACCCATTGCCTCCAAATTGACTTCGAAATCGCCCGCAGCGACCTCCTCGATATCTCCCTCGGAGTTCTGGGGGTTGTGTAGAGCGGTACCATCGCTGAGCTGAGCGAAGCCGTCGCCGGAACACCCGGGGTCGGTCGAAGGTGGTGGGTTCTTGCTCTTTTTAGGTGGCATGTCATGGAGTGTCACCATGAGGTGGGCGCCAAACTGTTTGGTGGCTAACTAGTCCGAAAGGGATGACGTCACCTACAGATGAGTAAAACGAGTGTACGAAGGGTTTAAAGGACGCAAACAATGGAAAATCCCCAATTGTGAGGCCAATTAACCGTCCCCCTCCAGTATATTTCCCAAGTTTTTATAGTCAAGGCATACGGGCCCTGGTGTCATTACAGTCATTTCCCCATTACCGAGGGGAATATTCCCTACTGTACATGGGCATTTCAGTACATGCGCATTCTCCATACAAGATTGACTCAACCACTCCCTTTGACTCGGGTCTCAGACACGCTCTCCTTCGCGCATGCCTGGCCTTCGGGAGGTGCAGGCCCATCGGGAGATGTGGGCTTCCTCGGCATAGATCTTCGCATATACCTCGCTGGCCCCCTCGAGGGGCTCCGCTGGTTTCTGCCCGCCTTCGGCGCCGAAGGTCCCCCGAAGGTCCTTCGTCAATTAGAGCGCCCGATCCCTGCAGAAGTAGTCAAGCGTCGCACACTAACCCTACGCGACCGAGCCCGGAGGCCGCATCCCGAACAACGAACATCATAGCATTAGTGGAATCAAGATGACCACCAGTAGAGGCGGTCTAACCGCCTGCACACGCGGTTGGACCACCTGAGGCGGTCACACCAGCTGTCGTGGCGGTTAGACCGACTGTAGTACCAGCCATCACCGACCCATCCGCATTGACCATCTTCGGTCTGAGCATGTTAGGTGGTGGTGGGGTCTGTCCAAAATAATAATTTGGTGGCATCCCATACAAAATACTATTCTCAGGAAATTCCTAAGTATCTAAAGACTTTCCTTCTAATTTTTTGATTTGGTCTAATAATTGCACAACTAAGGAATCACGATCCGAAAAAGGCTGGAGCATCAAGAGGAGTACAGGAAGCGGGCTGAGGCGAGCAAGTGGTTACATTGTCAATTATCTCAATCTTATCCTTACAAAATCTTGCACGCTTTTTGCTGGACGATTATCCCGACCATTCTTTATGAAGTCGGACTCGATATGCTTATGGAGCGCCAAGAATATCTCATAATCTTCTGGGCTAGCATCTTCAATGGTGGCCCCCATGATGTTGTCTTGCCCAACGTCGAAGCCCATCGTGCGAGAGATAGTAGATTGGTCTTTAAAAACCAGATTTCTATCCCCAACGGAGTCGCCAAAATATGTTGACGCCTTCCTCGGTCAACACACGAATGCGCTAGGTCGCGCGGTCGTCAAAATCTCCTCGCCGGAGCTTCTGGACGCAGCCGGTCAGACCGCCTGTAGAGGCTGGTCAGACCGCCTATAGTAGAGGCGCCGCGAAAGCCTACGATTCGCCGCCTCAGAGGCGACGAACCTAGGGTTGTTCTAAGATCGCCAAGTCCACTTAGAACGTATTAAAACGCAATAGAGACAAAAAAGGAAGCAAAGGGGTTGGAAAAACTAGGGTTTGGAGAAAAAAGTAAAGACAATTTGATTGTACAATTGGTTAGAGGTCCTTAATTGGCCAC
The DNA here is from genome assembly GCA_015342445.1 of Digitaria exilis. Taxonomy (NCBI): domain Eukaryota; kingdom Viridiplantae; phylum Streptophyta; class Magnoliopsida; order Poales; family Poaceae; genus Digitaria; species Digitaria exilis. The sequence goes on along the minus strand of JACEFO010001915.1, from coordinate 685,938 downwards.
GACCCTTTATATTTATAGGTTGGGGAGGTCTTGCCCCGCAAGGAAGTCGTTTTACAGATCTAAATCGTGAGAAATCTCTAATTCTACTCGGACTCGGGGACGGACGGTTAGACTGCCTGGCACATTGCTAGACCGGCTACAGGGCCTAGCCGATCTAACCGCGTGTTACAGACGGTTAGACCGACCGTCGAAGCCAGATCGGCTTTTAGCTACTTTTTACCATCAACACTTCTATTTCAGGAACTTAGCAAAGATAAGCTCCTTTCGTGCCGATTTCACTTTTTGCAGCCAAAATCAAATAAACTAAATTCGGCTTTGACCTCCGAGGTAGCCTTTGATTTTTGCATCGTGCAGTTATTTCGGCCCCCTCCGACACATCAACTAAATAAGCGGAAAAAAATTCTATACAGCACTCCTGTAAAACGGAGTCTGTACAGCCCCGGCCTAGATGCTACCCACCTGTCCACCCTCCCGATCCGACGCCCCTAGCTCGCTCGGCTTCCACACACGTTTTAGGAAGATTGCGCTCGGCTCGCTCGGCTCACATGCATGCGGCTCATGTCCCCAGCTGATGCACTCGGTTCATTTTTTTCCCTGTACGCCACAGACAACTGCTGCCGCCGCGTTTGTGCGCTGCTGCCTCCCTCGTCCACCACCACGTGCAGGTAAGCGACGAGCATAATTATTGGCATACGCCACAACTACGCTGCTGGCGAATTCTTTTACAGGCAGAGCTCATGATGCAAGCATGGTTCAGATAAGGAACATGCGTGGCACAACATATGCTTGATCAAATGCCTGACAAGTGTCCATTGGATGTAGGTTCTCTAATCTCTACTAATCCTTTCATTCACGTATGTATGACTTCATCTAGCTAAGAAACAAACACAAGTGGAATTGAATAATTCTCCCCATGGTGGAAGTAGCGAGCTGATAGGGATAGAATGGCGATCATATTGTTGTAAAGGGTAAGATGATAGCCAGTGGCCTGACTGACTGCATATACCGCATAGCCAATACCAATGTATGGATGTGTTAACAAAATATTTTGTTCATTATTCAAAAATAAATATGGATACTCTGAAAGGTTTGTTCATTATTCAAAAATAAATATGGATACTAAAGATTGAGTTTTCTCTCATTTGGAGGTTCTGAGATACAGTCTGATCATCATAAGTATAGATATCAAATTTATGATCTGAACTTACACGGAATAAATAAAAATAAAATTCAGTGTAACACGAAAAGGTCACATGTTTTCTTCAATTGACACTCCATCAAAATCTAATTTCTTAACAGCTGGCTGTAACGTGGCAGCTCGATCAACTCCAAGTAAAAGATCTGTGTATCCTCCTTGGACATAGGTAGCACCCACTGTAGAAGAACCATTGTACATATTTAAGTGTGGCATCGTGGCATTATCACATCCTTCTTGGATCAACGGAGCAGCCATAGAAGAAGATTGCACATTGACATTATTTGCAAAGTTTAACATTGTGATGTTACCACCAAAACTCCCAGCAGGAACATCCTATGTCACAAAATGTAACATTGTTAATAAAATTGCACATAAGCAAAACAAAATAGGAAAAGTGAATATAGTACGAGTAATATGGCTTACAATAAATTGATTTGCATCAACACCTTCATATATATTTTCTGCTGCATTCTTTGACTTTTCTCCTATAATCAAACCTATAAACTTAATATAATGGGATAGAAAGAATAAACCATGCTAGTTTGGCAGTACCAATACCTTTCTTTTTAGCACTTTTCTTTTTCTTCCCTATCTTTTTTTCGAGGGAGATGGTGCCTCGTTTATTCTTTGGGCCTTTTACCACCCGAGGAATTCTAAATGATATTTTACCATTTAATGTATCTGTAGCACAATGAACTGAAACTAGAGGAACCTCAGTAGCTTTTTCTTGCATCTTACTTAGAGAAATATCTGCTTCCAAGTCCAACCTATCTATTGCTTTCTCCAAATTATTAAGGAGTTCTTTTGATGTTGAACACTTCAATGCAACGGATGTCGCCTTCCCTGAGACACGTGCAGCATGTGTTTTCAAGCTTTCATCCTCAACTTCTTCTTTCTCAATATAAAATCCTCTCTTTGCATATTTTGTCCATCTACTCAGTATGTATTGTGGTGGAAAAACAAAAACATCATTGAAATTGAAGACTTTGAGGGCATGCTTGCACAATATACCTACAAGATGTGGAAGCCATATTTCATTAATTGGCACTTCAAACTCTATATAAGACATGGAAAACATATGCACATACCTATGGATTCGTACTTTCTGCAAGCACATGAAATAGTCATATCTGCTTTGTTGAATAGGACTACTGCTCCATACTCAGAGTACATATGTGTAACCATGTATGTCAAAATTGACCCTTCATGATGCAACAATTTACAAGAGAATGTAAATTGTTCCTTAAATTTCTCCTCAAACTCTGAATACATCCTCCTTGTATATGATTCTGCGGCAGTCTTTAATAGAGGAAAATTCAGGATGTCAGTAACCATGTTCTTACATCGTGATTTAAAATCTTCATCTAGTTCATTTTCTCAAAGAATACGAGAAACATTGTCACATTCAACAAGAAGTTCTGAAAGACCAATTTTCCTACGAAATCTTTTCTTGTATATATTATTCATACCTTCGCTCCTTTGAGTTGAGTTCATATCAGCTGTAAATGAGTCACGGTAAACAGCGGCCCACTTTTCTCTTATTTCATATAGGTTCTTCATCCATTCATTGTCCTCTAGGTTGTACTTCTGCAACAATTCATGCCACTTCTTGTTGAAGTAAAACTCGGACCTGTCTTCATATACACATCTCTTAAAATCTGGTAGAAACTTCTCAGGATGCTCATAAATTACATGTGCGAGATGTTTAGCAGCATTTACGTAAATGTGCCACAAGCATAAGCGATGGCTTGTATTCCGAAAAACAATAGCAATTGCTACTGCCATGGCTGCATCTTGATCAGTGAAGATTGTGCTTGGATGCTTGCCTGACATTGCTGTTAGAAAAGTTTCAAAGAGCCAAATAAATGATTCGATAGTTTCATTAAACAATAATGCGACTCTAAAAATTATTGTCTGCTTATGATGATTGGTTCCAAGGAGTGGTGCAAAAGGCATTTCAAACTTATTAGTTTGAAACGTCGTGTCAAAAGACACGGCATCACGAAAGCATGCATAATCCATGATAGATTGACCATCTGCCCAAAAGAAATTAGATATCCTTCCATCTTCCTGATCTATTTGAATGGCATAAAAAAATGTTAGATCCTCAATCTGCTTATATCTCAAGTACTGTAGAAGTGTTTGTGTGTCATTGGATTCTAAATACTTCTTGCGCTGGCGACCAATCACATTATTGCAATCGATCCATGAGAATGGCACTTTGTTACCTCCTCCATAAAATCGCTTAAAAAACTCATAAACCTGGGCTGGTTGCATCCCTCCTTCTCTTATGTGGCCAATTAATTGTATGTCTGCTTCTGTAACACTTCGTTGGGACCTTAGCTTATGCCTTTTATCTGGACTAGCAAGGTAATGATTGTGATCAAGTATGACTTTCTGCACCGTCCAACGCCCATCCCTGCCGACACTGAACTGAACACGAGCATTGCAACCTGTTCTTGTGGTGTTCTTTGATGACTCATTTCTAGGATGACCTTGGTTACTGCAAACTATATGTTTCAGATATATAGTATTATCTTCTCGACGTTTTGTGTCACTCCTTCTAATACTGAATCCAACATTGCCAGCATATGTGTTGTACATCTCAATAGCTTTCTCCTCTGACTCAAAAACCATTCCATACATTATATGGTGATTTTGTTTGACTAAACATATCAGCATGACAACATCTCATACCTCAGCTGCTTTGTGTGCGATGGCATCTGGACCCATAGTTCTGTCCAATGTGGACGACGCCATGGGCATATGAACACCATGGTCATTCTCCTGAGCGTTCTGGTGCCAAACAATAAATAAATTGTATCTCAAATCAGAGGTCGTTGAGGTGTGCATTGTGGTCAGATCCACATACCGTGTGATCACCGGTGTTGGAAGAGTCAAATGCATTTGCATCCTCTTCACCAGCAGCCTCTACGTTGATCTCCATGGCGACTCCTGGCTGCTATACGCACCTAAGCATGACGATGACTGCAGGGAATAGGGCACGGCGATGGCTGCGGTGACAAGGGCACGAGGATGCAGCGACTAGGGCATGAGGCTGCCGCCGCAAACATGATCGCGAATCTGACGGCCTATGATTTGTTCCTGCGCGTGGTTCTTGTTTCATGGAAGGTAAACATGAGCTGCGCCTACGAGCCAGCTTTGCCCAGGAGCGGGAAGGAGCTTTGATGCCTCGGAGCCGGGCTTAACGTGCGTGCGAGCCGAGTCAGCTGGGGGCGTCGGATCGGGAGGGTGGACAGGTGGGCAGCATCTAGGCCGGGCTGTACATACTCCATTTTACAGGAGTGCTGTATAGAATTTTTTTCCAAATAAGCATACGCGCCACTCGCCAGCATGCATTCACTGAGGGGGTGCTCCGGCGCCGTCGTGGCTTTTGCCACCAGTAAACTGCATGTCTTCCCCGGGAGAAGCAAGGATCGGCGCAATTAGAAAACGAAATCTAACCCTCGGGGTTAGTCCTTCGTGACCCTTCGGTTTTATTCTTGTTTGGTTCTTACAATATTGTCAGCCTCGGATGGTAAGTCTGCACCACGGCTCTAGAAAAGCTGAAGCTTCGTCCTCTGCTCGTTTCGACGCTGTGTGCTTATAGGTGCGTTTAGTTTCACCCACATCCACCCAAAAAAACACTATTCATCTAATTTTTTCTTATTCATCCAACTTTTCCCTATTCATCCCACATCTTCTACTCACAGAATATTATTCATCTACAGTGTATTTTTGGGTCTACAGTGTTTTTTCGGAGAATCTTTCCCAATCTAAACACATCCTAAATCTACAGCCTGCCATCTCAGTGATAAACACCTTCGTGCTTTTTCAAGAATACCTTCGCGGTTTTCTACTGGTTTTTCAATCAAATACCTTCACGATTTTCTACTGGTTTACTACTACCAGTGGCTTCTATGTTTTATTGTTTTTACAAGATGTAGGGGGAAGCGAGGCAATCAGCAACTTCATTGTGAAGCTGGGGCGAGGGGCTACCACGCCACCACCACGTGCGCTGCCTCCAAGGCCGTGGCAGCGGCGAAGGCCATCGGGCACCTGACGCTCCTCAAGGTCCACGCGTGTCCCTGCGGATTCATGAGCATCACCGAGACACCAACCTTCTCCCCTCATTGGCAGCAACGAGGTCGACCTCAGCTTCTAAGCCTCCGACGTCCGACCTCGTCTGCGAACTTGCCAAGCAGCGCAGGAGCGAGCTCTCTGCTGCGCCGACGGCGTCGATTTCTGCGTGCACGGCGAATCGCCTTCGTCCATGCAAGGCGTGTTCACGACCTCTGCGACAAGACTGCGGAACCTCAGCTCGGCACCATGGCTCGACATTGCCAAAGTTAGCCGTCGAGTCGAGCCCCGCGCCATGGACCTTCGTCACCAGGCCTCACCATCCGCGCTCCAAAGGGCTCACGCGGCCCATCAGCATTCTGCGAACCTGGCTGCGGCATCGGCATCGCGAGGACCATGGGAAGGCGACCCCAAGGCCCCGAGGAGCTGGACCACGGAGACGTTTGCTGCTTCAGAATCAGAAGCACCTCGTGAGCACGAAGCTGTGGACTTCCAACACCTTCGTTTTTTGGTATTTCAGGTTGAAAATCGCTTTCGGCTGGCGTGCACACCCTTCGGTCTGCAAGCGGCGCCAGGCCAAGGGATAACCGGATGAGGACATCAAACATTGAGTAGCAGCTTTGCGTTCCTCAAGCTGCAAACTGTAACGACGAGGAACCTCTTTGGCGAGGTCGATCCGCCGCTCAGGGATGCATCGGATGACGAGACCACTGGGCTGCGGCTCGGAGGTGACTTGCCTTGTCGACTAGCCCGAAGCTGCCACCGAGGCCACGGGACTGGTCGACCTCGCCGTCGGACCACTCTCAGCCACGGGTGGTTTAGGCGTCGAGGCATCGAGGTGTAGAGACCTGAGGGAAAATTTTCTCGCCGAAAAAAAAACGAGAAATCTGATAAACGTGTTTCTCGTTGGACCCCGGTTTGTATAGAATTCTCACCGATATTAAAATTACATAGGATAAACGTGCTGGTTGTTGTGTGATATTAATATTTCCTCACTTCTATGCATTGTTTTGCCTTGTTTTTCATGTTATATTGTTTAGAAACAGTCTTTGTTGTTTTTCTATACAAAATGAGATTTTCTTTTTTCTAAATTTTATCAAAAAAAATAATAAATTCAAGAAATTTTCAAGAAATTCGATAAACGTGTTTATCGGTGACCTCTGGTTTTTTTCCTTTACCGGTAAGGTTAACCTCACCTGACTTCAAGCTGTCCATGTCTCGGCAAAAGGGACGCCCTTCGTCCCAACTGCGCCCACAGCAATGCGAGGTCATTCTATGATGCTAACATGGTGAAACACCATAATTAAACTATATACTGAATATCTTACTTTATTCTATGGTGATATTAATTTTTTACAAAGATAATTTAATCTTCATGCGTACCTTCGCTGGTGCCTTGTACATTCGTACAAGAGGCTCCTGTAATGCATATAGCTTCATCGATTTTCTTGTACCTTCGTTGGTTGTCACACACCTTCACGCAGCAAGTAATACCTTTGTCAGTTTGCAAACTTCGTCAGATCCATCACGATTGATTTCACGAGATTGGTTCTTATAAATTCTTATAATCTTTGCATCCATCTCGATGGGATTTCACGAGATTGGATTTTACTATTCAAAATTGGATTTCAATCCTTCGGAATTGACTCCAAGGTCGGGTTTTGGACCTTCGGAATCGGATAATCCTTCGGAATTGACTCAGGTCGGGTTTTCAACTTTCGCAAATTGATTTCAACCTTCGGAATTGACACGAAGGTCGGGTTTTAAACCTCTGGAATTGGATTTCAATCCTTTGGAATTGACTCAGAGGTCGGGTTTTAAACCTTCGGAAATTGATTTCAACCTTCAGAATTGACACGAAGGTCGGGTTTTCAACCTTTGTAATTGGATTTCAGTCCTTCGGAATTGACACGAAGGTCAGGTTTTCAACCTTTGTAATTGGATTTCAACCCTTCGGAATTAACTCAAAGGTCGGGCTTTCAATCATCGAAAATGGATTTCTAATTTTCGGAATTGACTTAAAGGTGGGGCTTTCAATCTTGGGAACTGGATTTGAATCATTTAGAATTGACTTGAAGGTCGGGAATTCAATCCTTCGGAATTGGCATGAAGCCTTGTGTATTGTCATGAAGGTCATGTTTTCAACCTTCAGAATTTTCAAGAAGATGGTCCTATTATGTTCCTCTCCATAAAAAGAAGTAAGAAGAATTTGTTGGAATTAGGGGCATTTACGGTTTATTTTAATCCGAATTAAAGCATAAATCAGGACATAAAGAATAGCATAAACATATGCATAATTCATTGTGCTTATTACACAAGACATATAGGACATAAGGAAAGAACATAGAAGATTCTTAAGTAAGTACCCAGAGGTGGAGCTAGTTCCGAGGGAACCGGATGCGCCGTTACTTGACATTGCTAGTCAAGCCTGTTCGATGTAGTCGATCAAGAGTCGATGCAGTGCAGATGATCGCAGTGCCGATACGCATCTAGGATGTAGACGAACGCAGCGAGTAGTCGCGCGGATGCGCTCCCCAAAAACTTGATCGCTCCTCTACTCCTTGGGTGCAGAGTCTCAATGAGGGCGTAGCTTCGGAGGCCTGCTCTTCCGGCGAATTCCGTGCACGCAGAACGCCGGAACGGAGAAGAACAAAAGCACAGCGCAGCAATGGAACCTTCGTGTTTTATTCGTGGAAGACAATGGAGGGAGGCCTCCCTTATAGGTACCATATGTGACATTTGGTTGCCATGGTTAATGCCATGAAAGAGCACTATGAGAAACCTTTGGTTACCTAGCTCAATGCCATCAAGGTAGTAATTTCCATCCATTGAGATGTATGTTACTATGTTTGATGACAACAATTCAGTGGCCACTAACATCCAACCTTTACTAGTCACTAACCACATGTTAGTTACTAGTCATCAAGCCATGATCAAAATGGCAATGGCCTTCTCAACTTTCATGTGTCATGTGCCTTGAGATTTATTGATTATTTCTAATAGGCCATTGGCACAATTAATCTAACAATCCCCACCAAATTTCAAGACATATTTTATTTCCACCACTGTTTAATATACCGGCGATTCAATGGAGACCTGGTTAAGGTTGAACATCCATCTAGAGCATAAGCTACGCTTGGCCACAACTGAATAATGGACTATGCCTTGAATTGTCAGTTTTGTGTGAACAAGTTTTACTTACGACCGTAACCGATACCGGGCTGCAAATTGCTTCCCCTCTGGTAGGAGCATAAAAGTCATACTCCTCTGCCTTTCATGAGCCTCTAGAGATTACCCAATCTCATAGACTGTGACTAGCAGTCAACTCGTATAGGTGTGCTCCTTAAAAGATGTTTCTGCAAGATAACATCTCTGCTTCAGTAAGCCACTCGGATCACATTAAGGTCTTTAACCAACCTGCCATGCAGAAAAGGAGAGAATGTATCTCCATCGGAGTGGGTTTATAGGAATAAAAATACTCTCCTTATCAGTTAGTTAATAGCTTGTTTCACCATCCTTCTTCACGGGATCTCCGATCAAAAAGTACCACTACAACATAACTCTCAAGTGGGTCTCAATCCCATCTCCCTAGATGCCTCGTCGATCACATTCCGTGAAAGACCTTTAGTAAAAGGATCTGCCAGGTTTTTAGTAATATGGACATAGTCCAATGCTATCACTCGATAGTTTCTCAGTTTCCTGACAGACTTCAACCACCATTTCACATGCCTTGATGACTTCATGTTGTCTCATGAACTGTTCACCTTGATAATCATAGTTTGATTATCACAATTCATTGGAATAGCTGGTATTGGTTTTTCAACCACTGGCAAATCCATCAAAAGTTCACGAAGCCACTCAGCCTCAACTGTGGCGGTATCCAATGCAGTGAGTTCTGCTTCCATAGTTGACCTCGTTAAGATGGTCTGCTTGCAAGACTTCCAGGAAACAGCGCCACCTCCAAGTGTAAACACATATCCACTTGTGGCTTTTAACTCATCTGCATCAGATATCCAGTTTGAGTCACTATAGCCCTCAAGTACTTTTGGGTACCCAGCATAGTGAATTCCATAGCTCATAGTGCCTATTAGATAGTGCAATACTCTCTCAAGAGCATGCCAATGTTCATCTCCTGGATTGGAGACAAATCTACTCAACTTGCTCACAACAAATGAGATGTCGGACCTCGTCGCACTAGCTAAATACATCAATGAGCCAATTATTTGAGAATATCTCAATTGATCTCTTGCGATCCTTCGGTTCTTCCACAATGTCACACTAGAGTCATAAGGCGCAGGAGTAGACTTGCAATCACTATACCCAAAGCATGCAATAACTTTTCCACATAGTGAGACTGCAGTAATGTAACCCCACCATTGCCTTCTCTTAGTAGCTTGATGTTCAAAATCACATCAGCCTCGCCCATATCTTTCATCTCAAAGTTTTGGGATAGAAAACTCTTGACTTCCTCAACCACATTGAGGTTTGTTCCAAATATCAATATGTCGTTAACATATAAGCACATAATCACCTCTTGACCCCCACCAAAGCGGTAGTACACGCACTTGTCAGCTTCATTCACAACAAAGCCAACATTCATGAGAGTCCTATCAAACTTCTCATGCCATTGCTTAGGTGCTTGTTTGAGGCCATACAAAGATTTTAACAATTTACACACCTTTCCTTCCTGACCTGGTACCACATATCCATCAGGCTGATCCATGTAGATTTCCTCATCCAACTCTCCATTAAGGAAAGTCGTCTTAACGTCCATTTGATGAACGAGAAGACCGTGTGAGGCAGCCAACGATAATAGTACTCGAATGGTTGTTAGTCTAGCAACTGGTAAGTAAGTGTCAAAGAAATCTTCGCCTTCTTTCTGGGTATAACCCTTGGCCAAAAGCCTTGCCTTGTACTTTTCAATAGTATCATCAGGCCTAAGCTTTTTCTTGAATATCCACTTGCATCCTACAGGTTTGCACCCATATGGACGATCAACAACCTCCAAAGTCCCATTCGACATTATGGAATCCATCTCACTTTTAATTGCTTCCTTCCAATAGTCAGCATCTAAAGATCCATAAGCCTCTGCAATGGTACTTGGAGTATCATCTACAAGGTATACAATGAAGTAATCACCAAAGGACTCCTTTGTCTCTTGCTCTTTCGAGTCACCTCATTGTCATCCTTCTCAAGATTCTCCTCTAGTGGTTTTTCAAAGTGTACTACCCCATCATTGTTTTCAGGGATTTCAACAAATTCATGACTAGAACTGCTAGATGCCTCTTTCATAGGAAAAATGCTTTCAAAGAAATTCACATCTCTGGATTCCATGATTGTACCAACGTTCATGTCAGGTACTCCAGATTTAATTATCAAGAATCTATATCCAACACTATGGATAGCATAGCCTAGAAAGATACAATCAACCGTTTTCGGTCCAAGCTTGCGTTTCTTAACAATTGGCACATTTACCTTTGCCAAGCATCCCCAAGTACGCAAGTATGAGAGTGTTAATCTTTTATTTTCCCATTCCTCGAATGTTGTCTTCTCTTTGTTTTTCATAGGAACTCTATTAAGAGTATGACATGCGGTCAACATGGCTTCACCCCACCATTCCCAGGAAAGCCCCGATGTATCTAACATGGTGTTAACCATCTCTGTTAGAGTACGGCTCTTCCTTTCGGCCACTCCATTTGACTCAGGTGAATAAGGGTGTTCTCTCATGAATAATACCATGCTCCTCACAAAACAAATTGAACTCATTTGAAAAATACCCTCCTCCTCGATCCGACCTAACACGTTTTATCTTCCTCTCAAGTTGGTTCTCAACTTCGGCCTTATAGATCTTGAAATAATGAAACTCTTCATCTTTCGTTGAAAGCAAATACACATAGTAATATCTAACACAATCATCTATCAACGTCATGAAATATCTTTTTTCTCCTTTAGTTAACACACCATTCATTTCACACAAATCAGAATTAACTAATTCTAGTGGTGCCAAATTACTCGCCTTGGCAGCCTTGTGAGGCTTGCGGGGTTTCTTAGATTGCACACACACTTGACACTTAGAATTTTTAACCAAAGTGAATTTTGGAATTAAACTCAAATTTGCTAGCCACAACATACAACCAAAATTAACATGACAAAGTCGTGAATGCCAAATATTAGACTCATCATCATTACACACATGGTTCAAAACTTTCTTACAAGAGTCTGACAACCATGGGCGAAACAAGCCATCACAATCGTATCCTTTACCAACAAAGGAACCAAATTTAGATAGCACACATTTGTTCGACTCAAACACCAATTTAAAACCATCCTTACAAAGAAGGGATCCGCTAACAAGATTTTTATTTATTGAGGGGACATGCTGCACATTGCTCAGTCGCACGATCTTTCCTGAAGTAAACTTCAGATCAACCAAACCAACACCACGAACAACCGCATTTGAACCATTCCCCTTCAACACGGATCCAGTCCTTGTGACCTGGTAAGAAGTAAATAGAGAAATATCAGCACACACATGTATATTGGCCCCGGTGTCAACCCACCAATTTGGTGAATGACAAACTGAAAGAACAGTAGCATGATTACCATACCCTGATCCCTTCTCAGCATCGCCAATAACAACATTGGCATACTTCTTCTGCCCGTGCTGCTACTTATCCTTGCGGTCCTTGCAGTCCTTAGCAGCATTTCCCGTTGTTCTTCTTCTTCTTAAAATTGGTATTTTGGTTAGGCTTTGACTTATACTCAATCTTCATTTTTCCCTTATTCTTGTTGAAGTGGAATTTCTTCCTCTCCAGCACATGGGCGCTAGAACTTCCTTCATTGCCACAACTACTTGTGTCCTTTGTTCTCACCTTCTCTTCAACATCAAGAGTACCAATAAGGTTCATCACTGTGAACTCTTGCCTCTTATGCTTTAGAGAAGTAACAAAGTTTCTCCACGAAGGAGGTAACTTGGCGATGATACCGCCAGCCACAAATTTGTCGGGCAACGAACAGTTGAGGACATCAAGTTCCTTAGCGAGCATTTGTATCTCATGGGCTTGTTCCACCACAGAACGATTATCATCCATTTTGTAGTCATAAAATTTTTCCATAAGGTACAACTCAACGCCCGCATCGGTGACACCAAAATTCGCCTCAAGTGTGTCACACACCTTCTTTCCAAAGGAAAGCCGCAAGTATGTATCAACAATGTTCTCTCCAAGAACATTGATGATGGCTCCTCTGAACAGACTATCAGCAGCCTAAAATGCTCTCTCCTCATCGAGAGTGCGTGGTCCAAGAGGAGGACCCTGAGTGATGTACCATGCATTCATAGCCATGAGCCATAATTCAAGCCTACCAACCCATCTCTTATAATTTGTTCCATCAAATACGTTCAGTTTCAATTGCGCAGTAAATCCAGCAACCGAAAAAGCCCTATCAAGTTTTTGGACTGTTGGAATTAGGGGCATTTTACAGTTTATTTTAATCCGAATTAAAGCATAAATCACGACATAAAGAATAGAATAAACATATGCATAATTCATTGTGCTTATTCCACAAGACATATAGGACATAAGGAAAGAACATAGAAGATTTGTAAGAAAGTACCCAGAGGCGGGGCTAGTTCCGAGGGAACCGGATGCGCCGTTACTTGAGATTGCTAGTCAAGCCTGTTCGATGTAGTCGATCAAGAGTAGATGCAGTGCAGATGATCACAGTGCTGATGCGCCTCCAGGAAGTCGACGAATGCAGCCCCCAAAAACTTGATCGCTCCTCTACTCCTCGGGTGCAGAGTCTTGATGAGGGTGTAGCTTCGGAGGTATGCTCTTCCGGCGAATTCCGTGCACGCAGAACACCGGAACGGAGAAGAACAAAAGCACAGCGCAACAATGAAACCTTCGTGTTTTGTTCGTGGAAGACAATGGAGGGAGGCCTCCCTTATAGGTACCATATGTGACATTTGGTTGCCATGGTTAATGCCATGAAAGAGCACTATGAGAAACCTTTGGTTACCCAACTCAATGCCATCAAAGACCACCATAAGAGAGTCATTTGGCTGCCATGTTAATGCTATGAAAATGCCATCAAAGATGGTCCTTTGGCTGCCCAACTCAATGCCATAAAGGTAGTAATTTCCATCCACTGAGATATATGTTACTATGTTTGATGACAACAATTCAATGGCCACTAACCTCCAACCTTTACTAGTCACTAACCACATGTTAGTTTCTAGTCATCAAGTCATGATCAAAATGGCAAAGGTCTTCTCAACTTGCATGTGTCATGTGCATTGGGATTTATTGATTATTTCTAATAGGCCATTGGCACAATTAATTTAACAGAATTGCACCCTTCGGGCATCTTATATAAACCATTCAAAAATCATATTAATATTGCTCTTTTTATTACTCTGGTTCCAGCTTGCCCTGCACAGTTTACATCGGCACCTTCGGGGTTTCCGCATTAATTAATCTTACAAAATGACAATTATTCTATGCTTCGTTGCATCATGCTTAGAACCTTCGTCTACACTCCCCCCTTCGCATGTGAAGAGCAGTTTTTCCATAATCTAGACGCTGCTTATGAACATATTTCTCGTAATCATAGAGCTGAAACACTTGCCCCTTCGGTCTGTCTGATTGGACGCATTTTATTGATGGCTATTTGGTCTATTATTTTGTACAACCTTCGGATTGCCTTTTGCCATGGCACTCAGGTTTCACGTATTAGTTTTGATTGTTTATATATATACTAACCCTTCGTATAGATGCCGAAGGAACGTCTCCCTTGCAGAGTTTCAGTATGAGCAAGTCACAAGTGAGCTACGGCCTTCCACACGAAGGTCATTTACTTTTCAACAATTAGCCCTCTCAAGTTGGAAGTAAATGCAAGATGCACGTTTTTTTCTTCCTTAAGTGATTTTAATATGCCCAAAATAAATAAATAAATGAATAGAACATATAGTGTTGACTAGATAAGTTAATGTAGACAAAAGTTGACTTTTTGAGTCGTTGGTCGTATGAACGATCGGAGACCGTGCTTGCGTAGAGCTCATCGAAACGAATCTGTTTTACTAATCATATGTCAAATTCGGACAATGGATTAGTCCATGAGAAGCAAATTAACCAAATAGTATAGAGATGATAAACAAACGTTGCAGCCCATCCCAAAGCAAAATAAAATACCCCAATCAAACCAGAGACCGTTTGAACCAAGACAAGGAAGTTTAGACATTTATTTTCTAAGTATTAATTAAGATAGACTAAACATGTGAAATAAATACATGTGTTCTTGCAGATCGTATTGCTCCCAATTCCCATGCATGCTTCAAACATTTGGGACTTAAAAACCAAATAAAACACAAGAGTGATTAAAACACTTAGCAAGTACAATTAGAACTTGAAAGAACATTACATATCATTGGAACATGAAAAACGATTGAATGTCGAACCGAACACCACTGAAACAGTAGTTTTCGTCTAAAACGGACACAACCTCAAACATCCTTAGCATTTACCGGTAAAGCCGAGCAAGTGGGGCCAGCACTTACTCACAGAAACATAAATATAAGAACCAAATTGCACATCCGGATCCACCGGAACATGAATGGAATGTAAATGAACAACTTAAACCACAAGAACAGGAATATAAAAGCCAAACTGCACATCCGAATCCACCGGAACATGAATGTAATATAAATGAATGACTTGAACTGGAATATTGAGCTACAAATATCATGAATAGAAACATATTCGGAAATATCAGATAATATTAGTCAACGAAACACATCATCACATAGGTTCGTCATGCACTTGCCTTAAACTTGGCGAGAAACCAGCGTATCGTTGTCGGCTTTAGAACTCCCCAAACCTGTGGGATAACCTTTACTTAGAAACTAGAACAAGATACACGATTATAAATTCTTACTAAGAGAGCTAAACCAATTCCTCGATCAAATCTAGTTTGAGATTATCCAAGAATTTCACTACAAGAAGCTAGTTGATTGTTGGTTCATTGTTATGATCATAACTTTTGATTCTCTCAAGCAAATATTGTAAATAAATACATATCCGACATCAACAGAACAACTTTTGTTTTGGTGACAACAAACTATGCTTTTAGATGTGTCGGAAATAGATAATCAAATTCCTGCACGCATTTTCAAACACTATTTTGAGGATTAATCCAAAACTACTATCCGGATTGGGATGAAACTAGCACTGTTGGAACAATAACAATGAATTCTACATGTTTCGTTATTAGAGCAGGATCAAATTCCCCACCGATGAACTGTTTGTCCAGTATGTCCGGTGTACAGGGTAGATTCTGTCGAATTTTTTTCAATAGTTCCTATAGTTGTATTGTTTTAAAGATTTTAGTAGCCATCGGGTTTTGGAAAACCCGAGGTGTTACATTTGATATCAGAGCCAAGGTTAAAGTTTTTTTTTGGTATCTTAAAATTGGACATAGGTTTAAACTACTTAAAACCGGCACAAAAATGCATATTAGGATGGGTTGTCATGTCATTCATTGTATCACGTTTCTGTTTTCTTTTATTCTTGATGTTCTATTGTCTTGTGTTGTGGGGACTTTGGTCCATTTCTAGCCGTTAAAGGCGTATTGTGCTTTATGTCTAGTTTATACTTGTTTATGTCTCTCACCCTATATGCATTCCTTGTTAGTTCAAATTTCATCTGAAGACTAAGTGGTTAACTTTGAAAGGAAGTGTGACACTATTCTCATGGATTTATCAACATCAATAAAAGATATATAGATGGATGGACCTAGGCATGGAGGATATTGATTTCGAACCTGACAAAGATGTATGGATTATTGGAATGTAGGTCATGAAGGCCATGGTCATCAAGAGATGGACCTAGAAACTATAGTGGAGGAATAAACCAATTAAGTTTGGATATGCTGAAATCTATTTACGGATTTGAATGGATTTGAGTCTGTTCATGGAGATTTGGTTGGGTATCGTAATCAATGTTAAGGACCTGTAGTATGCAATATGCTAACCTTCATCTCATCTTAGTTATCTAGCTCGGATATAGTTGGGCTCTTCTAATTTGCCTTCATATACCTCATTTAGTTAAGTCAGAACTGATTTTCAGAGAAGTAATGCATATACAATCTTACATAGAACTTCTATGTTTTCAAATCGCTCGATTAATCACGATTAATCAATGATTAATCAACATATCATTTTCTTGACGTCGATCAGGTAAATCGATTCGATTTTACTCGCTAGTCGAGCGATCATGAAACTAACTGGTGATTAATCACGACTAGTCGAGGTACTCTAGTCAAATGACTAGCCTTGGACCTTTCACATGTGGATGGTTTTCAACACTTCTGCCAACCTAGGATTCAAGAAGGAGGGGAATTCGAGTTGGATCCAGTTTTGGATGGTTGAACAATCTAGAATCAACAATGATCTATTCATGTCTCTTGTTTATGCTGCTATGCACTTTGAGATTGGACTTGAAGAACTTATGTTTTATTGCACTTTATGTATTCTCCATTCAAAACAAAGAAACTCATAAAGGAAACTATATGTTGGCCTTAAACCAAGTATATGCTCAACGCAATCTTTGTGTCATTCTCTTCTACTGGTGGTCGACCAGGCTATAAAACTGCTCTAGATCGATCGGATGACTAGGTTGACTAGGTCACAACTAATCACGATTAATCGATACCTTGTCGCGATTAATCACCTAGTCGGTACCCCAGCGACTAGGAGCGACTTAACAATTTGAAAACATTGCCTTCTATGATAGAAGTAAACTTTATAGTATTGATAACTTCTTCTATTTAGTAATGTGGATCTATTATTTTCTTTTAGCACTAGCCTATGCTGATCTGATCAGATCAGATCAGATCAGACCATGAATGATGCTATTGCATTCAGTCTATTGGTTTGTTATGCATACAGATCAGACCATGCTATTGCAAATCTGGCCAGCCACGGAAGAAAAGCAAGTGAGGATGCACAGAACAGAAGCCAGTTAGCTCGGGTGATGGATTCATGGTGGAGCTCTCGTGCAAGAGAGCTTATATGCCCTCTTTTACTTGTACTATACTGCTGGGCATCGTCATTGTTCTAGGAAAAATTGGGCAATTGTATTATGTTTGTGTGACCAGCTTATATGTCGCTTAAATTTTGTTGAATCAAATTATCTGTGATCATTAATCAGCTAGTTAATTGTGAGATCTGTGACTACATATAGTGGACTATTACTGCGAGTCATCAGAAAATACTACTCTAAAATTTTGAAATTACTTAAAGTTATTGTGCACATTACTTCTTTTTGTTTTAAAATTACTTCTTTGAAAAATAATGATCTCAAAAGAAATAAAATGATGATGTAGTAAATATGGATTACTTCTTCAAATTTGAAATTACTACTCAGCAGGAAAGAATGTAGTGAATGAGGAATCCATTCACGCAAACTTTTTAGCAACGAGTAATTATTCACATATACAAGTACTACTCTTTTAGCAAAGGAGTAATTTTACAGAAGAAGGATAATATCATAGTTTTTCTTTTTACTACCTTTCACAAAAAACATCCATGAGATAAATAAGAAGGATGAATTTCTCACTTGCTTGCCGACCCAGCCATGAAGTTTCATCAAATCACAAATGAGTAACGTTTTTAATAACTAATAGTTAATTGGGTAAGTTTTCAAATGCATGGCTAAACAATTAATATTTGTAGATGGCATGCACTATTTAGAAATAATTTCCTTGTGTGTCAGAAATAATTTCATACTAACATTACTGAGGCGAAGCAAACTGGAAGGCTAAAATAAGCACGTTTCAATTTGCATGGTTGGCTGTCTAGCTCACGCAGACATGCAAGTAAAACTAACTGCACCCCAAATTCCCTCTCTTGTGCGCATGTCCGTGATTGCAGGCAAGATCTTCTGGAGATCGAAACGCATGGCGTCTGTCCAGTTACACTAACTGCTCGATGCATGAATTCCCCCTCTCGTTCGAATATCCGTGATTTCAGGTATTGTTGAGAATGGACAATTCAAAACACATGGAACTGGCCAGGTAATTAACGTGAACGAACACCGCTCGCTTGCTTCTGTTGCTCGTATCTTCAACAATGGCGCTGGCCGCCAAGGCGCCAAGACCTAGAGGACCAAAGCATGAGAAGCCATCCAGCCGAATTGTTTGCCTTGGGTCTTGGGAGAAGGATGCCATTGTGCGCGATGCCGAAGAAGGACGATGCCGTAACAGAGATTTAAACGGCAAAGTTCGTGGACTCCATGGTTAGCGGAAGAACAAAGAACGTGTTCTCTAATAATAGCAGATTAGATCCAGGCAGCACAAAAATCGGCGGCACATAAAACATGCAATCGATTTATACCTCTTCAGGAAAAGAAATAATTACTTGGCTTAGACAGCACGCCGGAGCTCCGGCGGCAGGCTGCTTTGTTGCGTCGAGGTGCCTGCTGGAGGACGTGCCACGACGCAAGGACTGTCGCCACGCCATCACTGCTTCAAGTCTCGTGTGCATGGATGAAACAGGAGATCCGATTTTTCTCCCACCGATGAAAACGGAGTAATTTTGGACCGATTTACCTCGTCGGAGGGTCGGAGGGAGCGTCGGCGATGTGTTGAATATAATTTGTCGCGACACCTATCGGAATCGCGCGACCGTAAAACTCGCCAAAATCCGTAAAACCAAGGGACATACTTACTCCATCATGGAGTAATATTTAATGAGGGGGCGGAGAGGACAGCTCATCATCCCCTAATTGCGGCTGTGATATTTTTCTTTGCGGTGAGGTGGTGGTGGTTCCCCACGACGATTACGTGGATGAAGGCCAGTCCGGTCGACGGCTGGTCGGCGGCCCTTCCCTGATCCGCGCCCTGGTTGCTGCTCCCTCTGGCGAGCAGCTCGGCAACCTCGGCTGCCCCCATGTACACTTTCTCCTCCAGGACCAGGAGGTGCGGTCTGTAGGTGAGTGGTGACCAGTCCCAAGCCCAGGGCTTCGCGTGGTCGATCATTGATGGGTCCCTGGATGGCATAAACGGAAGATTCGTGGATGGGGCTCCAGAGGTAAATCCGATCTGTATGCCTACATCCTAAATCCAGTGTAAAGATTCTACCCTTTTACTGATGTATGCGTAGATGGTATGGGATTTCTTCCACGAGATTCAGGCATAGGCTCCTCCAACCCAACCCAATTTGGCACTCCAAAATCGAGTCACATGGTCACTCACAAATGCTAAACTTGAGTAGGGTGGTGATTTTTACACAGATGCCCACTTCCTGCGTTCAGGTATACCCATCCCTCTGTTCTGTTTTCCATTATCAGTTAATAGCATGTGGGTCATGCATTCAGAAGTGGATTTCTTTTCTGTGCTGATTGACAACCAGAAGCTGCAGTGGTGGTTTGGGATAGGAATGGGATTACTACTACTGCATCATTTGGCATAGCAGTAATTTTAAATGTTTAAAACAGGTAATTCGCAAGTTAGAGAAATTATTTTTAGTTGAGTTCACATAATCCTGATTTTGCTAGATTCCAGATCGAATCGCAAGGTCATGAGTCTACTACATCCATGAGCTTCCTCCCCACTGTCTGAGTTAGTGAATGGCTGCACAGTTCTAAAGTTTTCCAAGAATATTACTGCAAGATATTTTTAAAAGTACTGCTCTAAAATTAAAAAAAGTTACTTATTTACAGTTACCAAGGTGTAAATTACTTACTGACCCATGAAACCGTAACTTTTCAATTTCCAAATAAATATAATATTCTTTTGCAAAAAATAACGTGACTAGCATTTTGTTTACATTAGAAGTAATTTCTTGCTACAATTTTACTTATGCACCCACTGAGTCATTTTCATTATGTATAGGAATATTTTTATATATATTAGAAGTGACTATTTGAATAATTACTCCTATAATTTCCAACTAAAAATGATAATTACTTCTCAAATACTTTTCTAATTATTTCTCTAATTGTCATGTCAGGAAATATTTTTCTAATCATGTTATATAAAATGCATGATTCCATGTCTGCTTACCTGATACTTGATTTTGCATTCTGGTTGTTGTTATATACAAATCAGGATCAAATTAAATTATTGCCTTCTAGTATAATGTTTTGGTCTTAGAATCACATAACCATCTCTTATTGTTTGAGAAGTATTTACGGTGTGTTTTACAACAATACACTCTGATTTTTATCTATGGCGCTGAAAACTAGCTTGCTGCGGAATGGCATGATCTATTCACCTAACATCAGGTCAGAGTAATCATTTTGTTCATTTCAGTAGTAATTTTCACAATTCA
The DNA here is from genome assembly GCA_015342445.1 of Digitaria exilis. NCBI lineage: Eukaryota > Viridiplantae > Streptophyta > Magnoliopsida > Poales > Poaceae > Digitaria > Digitaria exilis. Next base: position 665,332 of record JACEFO010001915.1, on the reverse strand, counting down.
GAGTAGTATTTCCATAGTAAAGAGTATTTTCTCACAATTTAGAGTAGTTATTTATGTTTATTTTTAAGTAGTAATATTCATAAATAGTAGTATTTTCACAGTTTTTAATAGTATTTCTCACAATTTCCATGCTCCATATTTATTTATGCTCATTATTTCAGATCCGATGTGATCCAGTGGCAAAGAATGCAGGAGAGGCACATATCTGTCACAAAGGATGCTTCATTATAAGCCTCAATGTGCGTGCTGCACCTTTTTGTCATTTTTTGATGCATGATTAGCCTCATGCCGTTTCAAATGTCTTGTAATATAATACCATTTTGATTTATCTTTTGTGGATGTATTTCTTCCAAGACTTATTTTGTGCCATGACTGCATTTCCCCTAGAGTAATATGTGTCCGCTCATGTCAATGTAACAGTATTAACTTGAAAACATATTGTAGTAATGGTCTATTAGAAGAAATGTAGTAATTTTCATAATTGTGTTTACAATACAAGGAGGAGTCTTGTAGCATTTTACGGACAAATTTATTCACATATCCAAGTAATTTAGACATCAGAGGAGTAATTTTACAGAAAAAAAGATTATCTCAATTTTTAATTACTACCCTTTCACAAAAAAAAAACCATAAGATAAATAAGAAGGCATTTTGGTAGTTCAATTGATTACACAATCACCGCACTAGTTTCTTCTCTCCTGTCTTCTCACTTGCATGTTGACCCAGCCATGAAGTTTCTTCGAATCACAAATGAGTAATGTTTTAAAAAGCTAATAACTAATAGTTAATTGGGTAATTTTTCAAATGCATGGCTAAAATAATAATATTTGTAAATGGCATGCACTACTTAGAAAGTAATTTCTTACAAACATTACTGACGTGAAGCAAACTGGAAGGCTAAAATCACGTTTCAATTTGTATGCTTGGCAGTCTGGCTTACCCAACCATTAAAGTACCCTAACTGCTCAATGAATTCCCCCTCTCCTTCGCATATCCATGATCCCAGGCATGGTTAATGATCGACAATTCAAAACGCATGGCACAGATTCCAGCTACGGAGTAATTTTGCTGCAGATTTATCTCGTCGGAGCTCTGCCCAAGTCCGGCTGTCTTGAATAATATTCAACGCGCAGGGAGCTAAATAGAACCACTACCCTATAGCTGGCCACAAAATAGCCTATTCTGTAGCCAAGTGCTCGACCCACTAATCGAAATAGCTGGGCCCTCCAGGCTCCTCCCTCGGCAGCTCAGCTGCTCACGGCTCGGCTCCCCCAAATAATGGAGCCCACGCACGATGGAGGAGCGAGCTCAGCGCTGCCCCAAATTGCTCTCCGCTGACAATCAGAAATTCTCTGAGCCCCATCCCTAATCTCTGTTTGCTGCCATATGCGCCGGCGTCGCCACCGCCGCGCAACGAATCCAAGGATGCGAGACCGGAGGAGATCTAGATACGGCCTTCCCTATGCCTTTTGCCGGTATGTTCTCAAATTACTCCCTTTTGAATTTGGCATTACTCCTGTTTATATGTTGGGAGGAGTTAAAAGAATATTAGAGAAGTAATTTTTACTGAAATTCACATATGCTAGTCCATGGGTAAAATTAAATGTTGTGGAAGTAAAAATAATATTAGAGAAGCAACTTTCAATACAATTGAATAAGTGCTAAATTTCAATCTCCCATGTCATAAATAAAAACGGAGTCTGCTATGGTATACCGGGACACCATTAACTAAAGTCCGCTATAGTATCTTGATAGAACACTTATTAACTTATTTGGAAGTTATTTATGAGCCTCATCCAAAATCACATTTCAGGTTAATCATCAAATCCATACTAATTTTGCGAAAATAGGATAAGAGATAAAACCCTGAATTAGTCACATTGCTAGCTATTTTCTTAATTCATTAAAATGACTTGATCCTGGGACCCTTCTTTCATAACAATATATATTTGTCAATCAGCTTGACACCATCAAATATATGTCATTACTTGAAAGGAATATTGTAATCAAATACAGCGACATTGAATTTAATCAAGGTAAACATAATTATACCGGAACATATCTTATATGGCTGAATTAAAACATGCCATACAAAATCAGTATTAATAATGCTAATATTGTTTTAGAACTTTCTGCAGAATCGCTCATATCTGTAAGAGTGAAGGATATAAAACTTAATTGTGCACATTTATATCCACACACTCTTACAAAATCTTATCTGAATAGAACTTAATTAAATAAGCATGTTATTCGGTGTTGTAATCTTTAAAACTCCTTTTCTAGTGGACCTCCCCTTGACTAAGACTAATTAAAATTGTTAAGCATTCCGTCTTGTTATGCTAAGTCAATTTCTCATATGTCTTAGCATATAGCTTCAGTAGAAGCTTTAGGAACGTCTTCCTATTTATCTTATTCTTAACTTTGTACTTATGATAAAATTTGCTATATCACGCATAACTGTGTATATGTATTCATATTTTATCACTTCAGAACTTCTCCCAACTTTTGCTCTTTTAGTTACAATCACAATACTCATTTAGGTCCCGTCTAAGTGTCATGCTCCCCAGAACTTAGGGAAACATACACAAGATGTGTCTAAAGACTTGATGAACATATTTCTCCTTTCTTAGAATGCATACTTATTTCTGTTAGCTTATGGAGAGATCATTCACCTTAGAGTATCAGGACAACAATTTAATCCACCTTGACTTTACAAATGAATCACAGTTGCCCATGATGCATACTTATTGTGAGTTATGAACTTAGCATCTTGCTCTCTTTTGATATCAGTATTAAGACTTGTAGACCCATTATAGCCTAGTGCTTTGACTCCATCAGAAAATTACTATAAAAAGAATTGTACTTATATTTAAAGTTCATATACTCCTTTATAGCCTCTTCATTGTAAATTTAAAATGATTGAGGCTTTTACTTTTGTGCCCAATACTTATCTTATTGCTAAAACATGTCATATCTCTGTTATGCTTAGACAACTAATGCTAATCCTTAACAGTGTGGTAAAGAATGGAGCAATACTTATGGCATGATGTATATGACAAAATTGTATATATATCTCTTGAATCATCAATATATGGAAACTTATCCAATATCTCATCAAGATTTTCTTCTCCCCCATTTCCTTACTTATTAGTAAACTTCCATTGAATTCTCGATCTCTTGAATCATCAATATATGAACATTTACTATACCACTAATCAACTTTCCTTGCTAACCTAGTCCACATCAGTTGTGGTCAGAAAATGAACTAGAGTAACAAAGCGGTGGCCAAGAATCATGAACACAACCATACTTCAATCATCTCAAGTTCTAATTGAACTAATCCACAATAGTTGTGGCCAGAAATGGATACAACAACAGAACCTGTGAAGATTATCCCGTACCCAGCGGTGGCAATGGGTGTTTGTGGAGTATCAGTCCTATCACAATGATATTTAAATAATCATGTATCGCATGATAAAGTTGCTCTTGAACTTAAATTTAGGCAGCAAGATATATCGAGTATATTATGCTTTATTTTTAATTTTTCCCTTGAAAACTTATGGACAATGAAATATTATGGAGATAATATTTGAGAATATCCGTGAGTAGTTCTTAGTTCAATTCTCAACTAACAAGAATAGCAAAATGATGAGACATTTAATTCTCCTCCTCGAATTTGTGGTCTAAATGTGGGTATGCCACATATTCGACAAGGTCTCATCACTACTTAACTTATTTAACTTAAATAATGGTCAAAGACAATTGTAGTAAAATAAACAATAAACAAACTTGATGATGTATAATTACTTATAGAGAACAAAAATGTCAATGATTTCTCATCACAGAGTACAAATATGTTCTTGCTTAATCTAAAGTACATCATCAGCTTGAAATTAAGCTAAAGCAAATGACTTAATTGTAATGCGAAAACCCAGAGTCTTTCCTTTGATGAAGTCTTGTAGACTATGTCCCCTTGAATCTCTCCTCCTTTAAAGTCCATGAAAACCTGGAGGAGGTTCAATATGTGCAAGTGCATCTGAGTTGTTCCACTAAAATAGCGGGAGCCAATAAACTTAATGAAAACTTATGAGACAACTTAATTATGTAATTTATTTGGGGCATCGCTCTTCCATGTGGTTGACTTATTTGCAAAAGTTGCATATAACTTAAGCCATAAGTAAGTCCTTTGAGATATATTTATCCCAAGCACTCTCAACCCTTGAGCTATGGTAACCATGCTCGTAATGTGTACACTTAATACACCTTGATCACTGTAACGTGAGGTTGTTAATTTCATAAGGAGGAAATTGGCTAACTTATGTTTATACATTTCCTCAATTGAGTACAATAACTCCTTAACTGATAATTCGTTACCTTTGATCTTAGTAGCCAAAGAATTTCTCAAGGCCTCAATGAAGGTTTGACCATAAGTCAGTGGATTTCTCCCATTTATCTGAATTTGAGTTGTACTCACTTATTTTACCAACATAATTCTGAGTTCCGACCGCCGGAGCAGTTGACTTATCCTCACATAGCACATAATCAGGATCTAAACTCTTGAGAATGCCTAGCACATACTTATTCCAACTAGGAAAGTTTGTGCCATTACAATGCTCAATGATACTCAAAACTTTGTTTAATCTACTGAAAATTCATAAACATGTCTCAGTAGCAGTACAATAAGATGCACATAAATGTATAAATTTAACCCTACGGTGGTCTGATTAAAATCACGCAATAAGTAATAACTTGCATCACCGGTGGGGAAAACAAGCGAAACTTATCTTAAACTCATCATTAAAACATGGTGGTCAGATTTAATTACTAGTTTACTCTAGATGAACTTCTCGGTGGTTCCATTCAAATAGAGGCATCTGAATGCACTTGGTGGAAAGGGAATTTTCAGCTTAACTTATATGAAAATGAATAATGCAAAGTTTGAGCTCAACTTAAGCAAAATTAATGCAAATCTTATTCACCAATTCTTACTTATGCAAAAACAATAGTATTTTTACTTGGCACTTAAACTTAGAAAATGTACTTAATAGCAAAATAAAATTGCACTAAAATAATTAGCACTTAGAAGATCAAAACTTAATATTCTCAACGAAAAATATGTGAATAAATATTCGAAATAAAATTCAAATATCATATAATCTTAAACCTAAACATGATGATGAAAAATCTTCTATATTGGGCATTTAAGTCAATGAAATAAATCCCAACCATGAAAGTCACAGAGAAAAGCCTATTTTGATCATTAAAAGGAGACTTAATTTTGGGAGAAGACTCTTAAATCTTAAAATTTGGCGAATAACTTAAAAAACTCATGATTCTGTGAAACAGAAGACTTAATGAGGCTCATTAATATGTACGTTGTACATATTAATTAACTTAGTAGCTAAGTTAATCTTAAACTTATACCTTAAGTTAATATGTTCATTAAAATCTAAATGTTTCTCTAACTGAATGAGAAAATTAAATGCTAATAAGACTTCATTTAGTGAATGAGCAGAAATTCTCAAGATGACAGCGGAAGCTTAAAATATAGAAAAATTAAAATATTGGTACTAAATTATTCTTGAGAATTTAACTTAAAGTAATTTCCCAACTAAATTGTATAATTGTGCAAAATAAACTGATAAGATTATGAGGAATTTTAATGCAACAGAACTTAAGATGTCACTCATGAAATCTGAAGATAAATTAAACTCATAAATAATACTTAATTAATTTCTAATTACTTAGCTTAAACATAAATTAAATCTGAGATAAAATAGTTGTGGAAAATTAAAACTTAAATAGGGGTTTCGTCGTGCTATTGAAATAGGGCCACGAGTGGCCCAGGAAATCACAGCAAAGCTTATTGTGCGTGAGACCCATTTGGGCCCAGTACTCGCGGCCTGTGGCTTGACTCAGTGGCTCAGCTTATCGGCTCGGCTCAGCTCAGCTCGCGACACGGCGGCTCGGCTCAACTCGTGGGCTCAAAAATTTATTGGGCCTAAAGCCCATGGGTGAACCAGACTGGGCCTCTGCAAATTCGGCCCACTAAATGGGCGCACAAGTGGTCTGCCCAAACGGCCCATGCTCACGACTGCGTCGATCCAAGCCATCCAACGCTGATCGGACGGCTCACCGCGGAGTGCGTCCGCTACATAAGCCGAATCCGTACCGGGATGAAACCCTAGGTTTCATTTTCTCCCCCCCAGCCCGAACACCAGCCGCGGTGGTGGTTGCAGCCAGCAGGCACCGCACGCGCCACAGTGCGCCGCCGGCTCCGCCATCTTCCCCTTCTCTTCTTTTCTCCCTCAGATCCGGCGAGTGAGGTCGTGAGGGTCGTGAACTTAGAAAGCCCTTCTGCCTCCGCGGCGAGCTCAACGGCATCCACCCGCCCAGGCACACCGCCGGCAACCATGACTGCGCCTCTCGCCGATACACGGTGCGACCAAGTCGCACGCGGCACCGTCGAGGGGTGCCTCCGTGGTGCCCTGAGGCGATAAGTGACGGGGCGCGGCGTCGGGAAGCCCAAAGTCCGGCGACGACAACGACAGCACCCCAACCTCAAGACGGCGTCGGCGACCAAGAAGATGGTGACAACGCGGCGAACGTGCGGTGGACTTTTTATGCTGCACGGCCCGATCCGGTTTCTAGCGGGGCGCACGCAGATCTAAAGTGCGCGTCTAGTCGTCGGCGGTCGGTGAGAGGACCTCGACGTCCGTGTGCGGTGTAGCACAACCACGACGGAGCGACGACAAGTGGTTAAACCTCTTCTTAGTTCTTAGAACTTAGTTAGGGTTAGGATTTGGGGATATTTTCAGATGTAGGGTTTCATGTTTTTTTTTTGGGATTCGGTCTGTGTTGTAATCCCCTATTTCTAATCTCTTTCGGGTTTGGGCTGTGATGACTAACAGACTAACAAGCGTTTAGATCTAAACTGAAGGCATAGACATGAACTAACTGAAAACCCTAGCTTACGAATGTGCACTGATCTAATATTGTACGCATCAAAACTTTACTAATCTAATGTAAACTTAACTGAAAACATGTGTACATCAACAAGAAACACCTCTGACCGAACCAAAAGGCCAAAAGGCTTAAGGGATCTAAGCAGGCTAGAGAAGGCGACTAATACCAATTGTTAGATCTAATTGATCTTAACTTAGAGCATAAACTAAACAGGATCATCTAGTCTAACATAGATCACACCTAACATTTAGATCCAATACAGATTTGGTGAAACTTGAGACTTACCATTGAGATCCATCTTTTTGGTGGATGACTAATGAGATGTGGATCCCGTCAAGCCATAGAGGAAGTAGACGTAGCAGAACGCCCGGATGTCAATGCAGATAAAGGACACCGAGCTTCCACGCCTTCTAGCATCCTTAGTGATTGATATGTTTAGGGTTCTAGTGCACCCTATAGGCTAACTCGTGATTAACACGAGATTAAAGAAACCTAGGGGTCTCCACTTAGTTATATAATGTCGTAGACGCGGGACCGGGCCCTAAATGGGCTATGTTTGCCTTCCAATGAAAGGCAACTACTAAGGAGTAGTGTAGGATTATGATTGGGCCTGATGAGCCAATTACACGTTACCGAGGTCAATTATATATGACGCCACTTTAGATGGCTGACACCGCCCAAATGTAAACGCTGAACGTCCTTCACAAATCACAGCTCTGCTTAGTTTCAGGAATCAGGATTGACGTGGAGGCTGCGGATGCAGCACTGCAGTGTGCTAGTTTCCTGGCGCTGTGCTAGTTTCCTGGCGCACTGCATGTGTGCCTGTCTCCATGCAACACACATTTTCAGAGAAAAGGAGTCCAGCTGTGGCGGACCACTCCGAAATTATTCCAAGTTAAGTACCTCGGGACCACTAATCGAGTAGTCAGGCACTTAATCCGGAATAAGCTGGAGCGCCGTCGGATTAAACCCGATTAACCACGTTCTTTTCTCGATCGAAACAACAGCACGCCCACACGAAGGTGAGTTTCAGAGATTACAACATTCCACAATTTAACATACACAAATAGAATCTCAGAGTTATTACAAACCGAGTTTGAATTTAGATCAGCGAATCAAAGTCTTGCAGCGGAATTAAAGTTTCATTGCAGCGGAAGAAATAATCTAACGACGATACAAATAACACCGTGCTGAAGCCTGCCACGATGCTACTCCTCCCGATCCTCGGCAGAGGACGGAACCCATTGGATGTGCCAGCCAGGTGGAACCTGGGTAGGCCAAGTCAAAGCATCGACGGTCACATCCAACATGGTACCTGTAAATCAATGCCACAAGCAAGGCTGAGTATACTAATACTCAGCAAGGCTTACCCGTCGGGTGAAAAACTACGTCACCGACATCTAGACAATGAGAGGCTTTTGGCTGGTGGGTTTGTTTGCCAAAAAGCAACTAAAGGTAGATCCTTGCTTTCAAGTTTTAGCATCATATTCTAGTACATTTAACCATTCTAGATTAGCATCCTCTCTAAGCATACAAGTGGTGCAATACAATTTAATTCATAGAACAAGTTTATCAATCTCAAAGTTTCACTTGTTACTCAATGTAGCAAGGCGGTCAAGCAGTCTCATTAACCGCGAGAAGCGGACAGTTCGAACCGAATTTCTGCTACCTGGCCAGGGGAAACCCAACACACACGGATACTCTGCTTGCTATAAAAGGTACAAGCATTTCTCAACCTTTCCCATCGATCCACAATTCGGAACCGGGTCCATTTCCTTAGGATAAAGGTTTACTGCTTCACTCACAGTCTCACGCACATATCCACAAGTGTACGGCAGGGGAAAACAAAGTTTCCAAGGAGAGATGGCTATCGGCCCTAGCTGCTTCAATCTGGTACCGGGCTTACCGATCCCCATACATCGGCATGCATGTGGTACGTTCAAAAACTTGACAGCTCTTTCCACACGTTTCGACCTTAAATTCATTATCATACACAGACGGGAGATCTACATCTATCATCCCGCCCGTCAATCCTTATGATTCCAACATAAGTAAAGACAAGCAATTCCTATGTCTCGCGAGTGACAGGAAATCACTCGACTTGTAACGGACCTAAAGCAATGCCCTATCAATCCTTTCATACTAGTGTTGCAAGTCATAGGTACTAGGAAAAATGTGCAGCTAAGGTATTCAATCAACTCCTTGAAACGTAAATGCACAAGCATAGAGAAGTCATAATGCATAATTGGTAAAGGTTAGGTTATGCTCCGGGGCTTGCCTTCTTGCTCAAGCTGGGGGTTAGCCTCGGGGTTGGATGATCCTTCGTCGGCACCGTGCTCCGGGACTCCTTCCTCGTCAGCGGGGATGAGGTGGTAATTGCCGTCCGGGATAGCGCCTTCTACATGAGATGCATAGTTTAAGGTGGCTGCCTATTGATTCTAAGATTAAGGCCTTGAAGGCCATATTCACCTAGACATGCTTAAGCACTATGATTTTCTTCACCAATTAAGTAGTGGTGGGGGAAAACTTTTATTTGTCTTCGATGGTGATTGTGTACATATATAAAAGAATTCTTATTTATTACTCACAATTTAGGGTGCTGTTCTGGAATTTCAGATTCCCTTTATTTTATTCTAACTAACTAACAAAAAGGTTTATTCTTTTATATAAATCAATTTCCACCTAGTTTACTTCTCATTTTTGTTTCTCCATTTCTGTTTATCATTTTTATCTATAAACTTTATGACAGCTACTGGAGTATAAGAGCTAAGCTCACTCCAAAATTTAGCTACATCTGAGCTACACATAATTTATTAAAAATAAATCAATCAGCTGTCTGCAGAAATGAAATAAATGCATATAAAATCGAAAATTCATCCAATTCAGGGGATTTTCCTAGCAAAGCTAGTCATAAACATGAGGAGGGCTCTGGCCAAGTGGTGGGTCAAAAAGACCCTTGGACAGTCCTCAATAAATTTCTATCCAAAAACACATATTTATTTATTTGCTAGTCTTAACAGAGCAAAAATTAAGTTTTTCATTTTTAACAGGTGTGCTAACAAGTTTTTAATTCTCTGGAGCAAAATGGTGATTTTTCACTGCACAGATTATTTTTAATGATTTCTGTACTGCAAAAAGACAGGAAACACTTTTTAATTCATAACTGAAGCTACACTGCATATTTTTAGGTCCCCTTTGGACACAAGGTGTCCAAAGTCACTACAAACAATATATCCAAAGATCAACCCTAGTGGAGCTCTGGATTTGAAATGGTGCACAAGTTTCAATTTCCACAGTTTGAATTTTAATTCAAAAAGGGTTCATCAAAAGTACACACATGCCTAAAGGAGATTGGAGTTTACAATCTCACGAATCCAGGGAGTATTTTTGTGCATTTTTCTGATTTTTGTACGATTTTTAACGGATTTTACAAGATTCGGGAAAATTAGATCTAGGTTTAAGAATCTTTTTATGCAGGGAACCCTAGAACTTTCAAAACCTTTCAAACTAGTCCCTGACTTTTGCACGGAGGACCCTGGAAAAACGAAGACGATGAAGTTATTCCCTCGGCTCTCGCCGGAGTTGCGCCGGCCAAACGGAGGCGAACTAGGCTCGGGGAAGTGGGGGAAAAGCATCATGGGCTCACCACGAGTCGGTTGGGGACGGTTGGGAGGCCGGGGAAGCTCGGGGTTTCGCCGGCGACGAGCGGTGGCGGTGCGGCCGCCGCGACTGCTACGCCGGTGAGGTCGGAGGCGTTCGTCGAGGTTTGAAGGGTCCTAGAGCACCAGTGGAGCTGGAGGAAGCTAATGGCGTGCTCGGTTGACCTCGGGGACGGCTCGGAGTAGGGTCTCGACGTGCGGGTGCTCCGGCGGCCGAAAATCGCGATTTTGGGGGAAATCGTGATTTCTCGCCGGAGAAGCGACAATAGCTTGGGGAAAGTGGGGGGATTTGGAGCTAGGGTAGAGGTCTAGCTTCGTGCGCGACAAATTTGGGAATGGTGGAGTGTGGAAGGAGAATTTCCCGGCGAAGCTCGGCTCGGTTCGCGCGGCGCGAGGAAGAAGATGACCGAGCGAGCGCGGGGAAGGTGAAAATGGCTAAGTGAGCGAGTGAGTGGAGGGGCGTGAGTGCTCGGTGGAGTGCTTGGGCACACGAGGGAGGCACTGTGCTGCCTCGGGAGCGTGCAAGCGCACGGCGCGGCGCGAGCAGGCCGCCATGAATGCGGAGCGAGCTCGGGCAGTGCGCGAGCGACTCGACCGGGCGAGGAGATCCTTGAGTGACGTCGGGGGATCTTCAACAGTGCTCTTGGAGCGTAGCGGGACGGCATCGCGGCCTGCGGAGCGGCTCAGCGCGTCGCGCGCGCGCACGGCCACGGCGGCGCTCCGACCGCATGATGGCGTTCGCGCGGCGCGAGGCGAAGCGGCTGGACGACGGCGACGCGACGGCTCGGGAGTGGTTGGACAAGTGCAAGACGATAAACGCCAGCGTCCGCCGCGGCTCGGCCAGCTCGGCGCCGCCTGCGCCGCTCGCCGGCCACGTGGCGGCCGAGCTCCGGCCAGCGCAGGGGCGCGCCAGGGGCACTGTAGGCGCCCGTGGAGCTCCGTTTTCAAATTCAAATTTTCTCCAAAAATTTGAACTGAACTTGAAAAAGTGTAAAAATAAAAGTTGGAGTTTGAGAGATGGGACACATCTTTCTTTTTGGGGTGAACCTGAAATTCCAAGTTTTTCGAGCTCAAACAACCCAAATACAAAAAGGTGCCCAGAACTGTATTTCGAGTTTTTGAGGGACTAAACTGCAAAATTTTCAAAAGTTCCCAACAGTGACTAGGGTTTATTTGTGATGACAAACAACTTTTATTTTTGGAGATTTTCAAGTTTAGTACAAAAATCTCGAGTTTTCAGTTGGGTGTCAAATAACCCTTGTTTTTGAATTTAAAATTGAATTTTTGAAGGATTTTTGAGTTTCAACCCATAATTCCCTGTTTCATTGGTTTTTAGTGCACTTTTAATCATGTCGACATCAGAGATGTCACACCAACCATATATGATATTTTGCTTGTATCCTTTAAAACAGTTCTCTAGAATGATCCCAATCGCCATCCCAAATATCTAAAAGAGCTCTTGACCTCACGCAGAAATGGTGCGTTGAGTGAAGGTGCAAGACGGATGGACTCTGGGCACGTCTCCATGTGACAGCCCAAGCAAATTTTCATGTGTACCTGACACATATTATATATGGTCTCCGGCTCCGGGGCACAACTGCTGAAGCTTCTGCCCCCATCAACCAACCAATGTTTCTCTGAAGGAAGCAACCAAACACTCTGCTCTAGCTTGTCCTGTGCGTGTAGCTCGCCGCAGAAGCTTGCGGCCATGGCAAGCCGGCGGCACGGGAGAGGGAAGCAGACAGTTGGCCAACCATCAGGGTTAGTTATTTCTCAACTCCTGACTAGTTTTTTTTTTTTTTGGTTCGGGGTGCCTGAACTGAACTTACCAACTTGTGTATACCGTAGCCATAAAATATACATTTGCATTGAGCTCTAAGAGGGTTTCCACTTGATTGCCACCAGGGGTACGTCTCTGGTGAAAATCAACTGGTTTGTGGAAACCCGAACACTCTTTCTGCATGAGCATCAAATTATATCATTTTATCCCCTAGAAACTGAGCAGGGGTACGTAGTACATAGTGAGACAGACCCTAGGGACAGCAGGAAAGCATACATTGCGGTCTCGTCTGTTGACAGTGCACTTAACTGCCTTGCAAAGGAACAATTGTTTTGCATAGAGGGGCAAATTTGCCATGGATTTTCTGAGCTAGGGTTCAAGGTGTTTAGGTATGCGAATAAACTACCATCACACATTAAAAATTATTACCCTTCACCACTACTCACTTATAGAAACTATCATATGTATTTTTTTCCAGGGACATTTTCTGTGCGCTTCAGTATGTCCATAGTAGATATGAGGGAGCGGCTACATCCAGTGACAGCAACAGTCCCTCGATTCAATTGTTTCCCATGATGCTAGAACCCAAGAACATATTTGTGAAGATGGTGAATGGCCAAGCTCGAGTTATGTTGGGCAATTTCAAGACGAATTTGTCCAGTGGGAGAAGCAGAAGGGGTGCTCGTAGAGGTAATTTTGGTTTTGGCCATTCTTTTGAAAGTAAATCTCTATATGCTTACATCTATCTCTATTTCATTTGCTACTATTAATGAACATTTTTTTCTCCTCTTAATGAAATATGTGCCAAGGCACGGTCGTGAAAAAAAACTATTAATGAACATTTTTTGTCAGAAATTAAAAATGACTGATGCTCAGTATAGTTAATGGTTATATTAGTCATTCATTGAACCTTGCAATGGGTTGTATAACTTGAAATCGTGCAAAATGATGCAAAATTCTCAAGAAAATCCCAGCTATATTGATATTATGTTCTACATGCATGCAAGTGTTTTAGAAGAAATTAATTATTTAATGTCATTGTTAGATACAGAAAGAGAAATTGCATTGTCGTTTTTCAGTTACAAGTAACAATAAGTTGAAACAGTATAAAAGGAGTAAATAAACCTGCTATTCAGTATTGGCATTGAACCGTTGTTAAAATTTTCTATTGTTTTCCTTTTTTATCCACTAATGAGATTGAGGAATTTATTTTTGCTAATCTGCAAAGTAAGATTTGTTAAGACCTTTTCAAAATTGTACATAAGATGTTTGATGGATATCTAGCTCTTTTTCTCCATATCTGTACCATGCAATGTTTTCAACATTGCCAGCAGCTAGACCCAAGAGATTTCGCTTCGATGGAAAATCCATATTATTAACTGTTGCGTGTCACATTTCGAACCTCTGATTTTATAAAAAAAAATGTAATTGCTTATGGGTGCATTTCTGGAGATAGAAAGTACACTGGAAGAAATAGAAAAGGCAAACTGGAGGGAAGTTGGACAGTGCCTCACTGAGCTTTATGGGACTGACGACGAAGCCAGTACAGAGTTGAAGGAACTTGCAACGTTCTTGAAAGGAGGAGCAGTGACGTAAGTCAACTACCACTGGCAGATTGAAAGAAATCCCCTATTACACAAGTTTTGTTTTGCTCACTTTATACTGTTCTCGTTGTGTAGATATGAAAGCCTACTCTGGCAACCAGGTATATGGAATGCACGCATCAAAATGCAATTCATAAGAGAGATATTTTTTCGCCTCGATGCAGAACGGGGTAGTGAGGGAGCTCCTTTTGAAAGTACACTGAGTGGAAAAATATTGATGAAGAAGAATCGTCTTGGCCTACTTCCAATCATGGAAAAATTTTCTGCACCACTAGACCGCAATGGTCAGGAAAAACAGATTAGAGAATCAAACTTGCTTGACTCTGTGGTATTTCTCAGGAACAAAATCATAGCTCATTTTCATGAGGAATACCCAAAGTTTAAGGGCTCCAAGGTAATCACATGTATTCAGGTCCCTACTTCCATTGTTCATAATATTTTCTACTAATTTACACAATGTCTCCAGTAGAAAACAAAGGTGACATCTTGATATTTTTTTTAGTTCTGATATGTTAACAACGAGAAGAGAGAGCACTTGGTATCTCTGCAGTTTTCCAACTTATCCTAAACACGTTATAGTAGCGTCCTCTTAGTGAATATTTAAGTAATATTGAAGTTAAGAAGTCAGACAACCTTATTACAATTGTTAAGGTGTTGGTTATATATGTTGATTTTGATCTCAACTCTTTTTTATGTACATAACTTTATTCATATGTGAAAATAGTTGTTGCAAATTTGTCGTTATTCACAACATTACATTTACTGGCTTTTCAATATATAATAATAAAATAATCACTTGATAGTTATCTTGTTAACTGAGTTTGGACAAATTAATGTCCCTACCGAAAGGATTTTAGTTAGTATTCTTATTTTTTCAGAAACAAATTGCAGTCAAAGTTGTTTTGCCATGAGTCTACCATAAATAATTTTTTCTATTGTTTTTAATGTTATATTTACTTGATAGGATGAAATTGGAACTTCTGTAGTCACTAGCGAGAGGTACATACAAAAAAGATGTGGTGACTACATGATAACTCTCGCTAAGATAATAAGGGATTTGGGGTGGATAACCGACTCTCCACTTGTGCGTGGTAAGTTTTCCAATCCATTACTGCTAATCCGACACGTACATAAAGAAATGTTGTCAGTTAAAGCCGTGCTGATCTCACACCTGAAAAACATTGCTCTAAATTTAGTTTGTTTCCTGTAGGTGAGAATGATTACATGGCTAGCTTCCAGAACATGAAGATATAAGAGGACAACCTCCACAACTATGGAGACGACAGTCAGAGTGCATGACCCATGTTTCTTCTCTATGTTTAGACAGCAAATATAAAACACCTGCATTATCTATATCAACATACTCGTGTTGCTACTTGAAAACATGAGACGAGCGACATGAGGACTCCTTTTTTACGCCACTTGAGGACTTTGATTTGCCATAATTTAAATTCTAAGACTAGTGACTTACACATGGCTCTTATATATCGATGCTACTTAATTCAGTTCTGTTTTATGTCTCCTTATGATGATCGATCGAGACGAGTGAAACGACTACATACGACTACATGAGGCTGCAGAGCCACTAGAAATTACGACATAGCTACCAAAATGGCCTTTCCAATCTTATTATGATGATAAAGGTGGCGGTCTGGTAGCACTGCTCGAGCGAGACGAGTGAAACGACTACATGAGGCTGCAGAGCTACTAGAAATTACACGGCATAGCTACCAAAATGGCCTTTCCAACTACCAATGAAACAAAGATCTCCCTGTTCGTCCAGCTCGGTAAAATCTGTTAGCTATCTTTAGTAAACCTTTGTTCGGCTTGTGGATATTTGCACAAGCAGTTTGTAATGGCTTGATGCATGCCCGTTCATGCAGGGCTTTTCTTTTTCTTTCGGTCGTAGTGGAGATCGGCATACCGCACTTCTCGCTTGTGGGATGGCACGAGCCAGTAGGAGAACGTGTGTTGTTGTATCGCGTCTTATATTCAGAGAATACAATCACAAAAGCTGTACATTTTTACACAGCACCAAAATCACTCTCTCTCTCGTTCGTGTTCATCGAGTTCTTGAGCTCAACTGATCTTGGCCGGAGTATTCCCGGCTGACATTTGGCCTCAGAGCTACGTTCGATCCAGGGACACGATGTCCGCTCGATCGGAGCCAGTGCGCGGCACAACTTCGCGCACGCCGCCTCGTCGCCGGCGCCTGTGGGTGTAGAGTCCTGACGGACTAAACAACCCTGGCGGCCCATCCTATGGGCCGGCCCATGAACAAAACTTGACGCACAAGACAAGGATTAGTCCTAGTCGGTTTGGATATATTGTATTAGGGAATTAGAGATAAACTTGTAAAAGTCTCCTTGTCCTATACGGTTCCCATGTAACCCTGCCCTCCGGACTATATAAGGGGAGGCAGGGATCCCTTCAAAACAATCTCATCAATACAAGATACACCATACAGGACGTAGGGTATTACGCACATTGCGGCCCGAACCTGTCTAAATCGTCTCTTGTCACCTTTGGCTCTAGATTCTCGACGACTTCTCCCTAAACCCTTCTCTCGGGGCACCCCCTCGAGAACCTAGTCAGCATAATTCGCCGACACTTTGGCGCCGTCCGTGGGATCTACTCGTCGAGTCTTCAGTAAAGAGTCGATGGCCACCTTTAGCGCCTCCATCGTCACCAAGTTCGAGGCAGGCGCCTCCTTCATCTTCGGCTCCTGGCTTTGCATCGCAAACCAGGAAGGCGAACTTCAACAACAATTGCGCGACGAGGTGGCTGCACCGGCTTCACCACGCGCGCAAACCACTCCGCAAGGATCCCGGAAAATCCCAAATTCCGACACGATCTTTGGATCGTATCCTACTCGGAGGAGTACATGGCGCCCGAAGCAGATTCAATCCCGGGCCGACCACGTCAACTCAACCCCTATCAAGGGGCAGGATCAAGCCACGTGTCCACGACTCCCCGGCGGACTCCGGATCACTTCCGAGTCCCGCCAAGGTTCAACGATCAGGACTGTGACAGCAACCCCGCGGGTACCCAGGAACCCTGGCTCCAACCCCCGCGGGACGAAGACTTCACCACGTGGGTCGCGCGCATCTCAGTTTCCCTTCGGGTTAACAAACTCAGCCGCGGTCTACCAGAAGCACCTGAAGAAGAAAGTTCTCCAACCTCGCGGAGCAACCTCGGATCTTGTCATGACCACAACTCCCTCGGGGGTTATCGTTCATTGGCCTGACATGGATCCCGAGGTGGCTCTATTAGAAGCAAACGTACCTTCCACGGTACGGGACATCCTACCTCTGCTTCCTTTCCAAGAAGGTAGAGAGCTCCCTGTTACCACGAGTAACAGAAGAACCGGGCCTAGCAACCCCGGTCGCCAGTCCTGCGTGCTCCTCAATGAGCACAGTGATGAAGAAGTTGTCTCCGACGACGCCCCAACAGAGGAAGGAGAAACCGATGCGGACCGAGAACTCCGTATCGAGCGCAACCGCAACCGCGCCCTCCGACGTCGCTTCATCAAGAAGAAAAATCTCAACTCTGAGTTCGACAAGCAAGACATCTTCAACTCCCCTGTCGCCAACATCTTGTTCGGGGTCAGCGTCTTCGAAGGGTTCCAAACAACCCCTGAGATTAACCTCGCTAAGGCTCGCCTAGAAGCCGCAGCGGTCATGGTTGATCGCCTGGACGGAGGCCGCTCCGCCTCCAAAAGCAAGAGTTCTTCGCGCCACCAAGCACCGTCAGCCAGGCGTCAGAGCAGCCACTACGGCAGCTCCACAGGACAATCAAAGGACAAGAATAGACCTCGCAAAGAACCCCGTCGTCCTCGCGAGGAACCTCCCAGGTCCCAGCGTCGCGAAGAACCCCGTCCAGCCCGCTCTCACGTCACGCCGAACGACACCCGCAACGACATCATCCGGATCCGAGAGGGGAGAGCTACCTCCCACGTCGCGGATTCTGCAGGAAGATGCGACGTCCCCAACCCCGACGCTCTGCCATGTTACACACGCGCCATCCGCGTCAGCTCCTTCCCGCGAAAGTTCAAGCCGCCAGGCATCACCAACTTCGACGGGAAGCAAGATCCAAATATCTGGCTGCGCAGATACTCTTCTGCAATCGAAGCATCAGGGGGCGACGACATCTCTAAGATGCTCTACTTCCCAGTTGCGATGGAGCAAGGTCCTCTCACCTGGCTCGAGTCCCTCCATCCAGACTCCATCGACAGCTGGCACGCGCTGAAGAAGGCTTTCGTCTCCAACTACCAGGGTTCTTTTGAGCGCCCTGGCAGCAAGTATGAACTCCGCGCGTGCAAACAGAAGCCAGACAAGTCCCTGCGCGACTACAACAGGCGATTTTTCGCCATCAAGGCATCCTGCGTTCCCATCCCCGACTCAGAAGTCATTGACTACTTTCAAGAAGGGATGACCGATCGCACCCTCTTCCGTGACTTCGGTCACAACCGTCCTCGTGACCTCGAGGAATTTCGCGCACTGGTGTCCAATTGGATGGACACCGATGATCAAGAACGGGAGCGCTACGGCAAGAGATCCAACAACCTTGGTCGCAAGAACCAGGAAGACGCCAGGGATCAGCCGCGCGACTCCTTCCATCGTAACGGCAACAACCCACGGAAGCGACCACACAACACGGTCGCAACCGTCCAGACCGTCCGCTCCGCCAAATCCGCGCAGCAACGAAGGGAAGAGTTCAACAAACTTCTCAAGAAGCGCTGCCCTTACCACCCCGACAGCAAGCACACCATGGGCGAGTGCGCGCTCCTCCGGGAGACGTTCAGCACCCCCAACAAGAAGCAGAAGTCGGCTGGCGACGGAGACGACGGGCACGACAAGGGAGACAGCGGTTTCCCAGACATCACCAACACTGTCAACGTCATCTTCGGAGGCATGGCAGTTAGCGACACCTCGCGCAACCGCAAGAATGCAAGGCGCGAGGCCTACGCAGCAGAACCAGCGGTGGTTACACTGCTTCGGTGGTCGGACACCACCATCACCTGGTCCCGAGAAGATCAATGGGCCGAGATCACCTCTCCTGGACGATATCCCCTTGTCCTCGAGACCGTGGTAGCAAACAGCAGGCTCACCAAGGTCCTAATCGATGGAGGCAGCGGGCTCAACCTCATCTTCGCCAAGACGCTGAAGTCCATGGGCATCGACACGAGCACGCTGCAGCCGGCGGATACTCCTTTCTACGGCATCGTGCCTAGGAGGGCTGCCATCCCCCTCGGGCAAATCACCTTGCCCGTTACGTACTGTACGTCATCCAATTACCGTACAGAGTTCATTAAGTTCGAAGTTGCAGACTTCGACACTTCCTACCACGCCATCCTCGGGCGACCAGCATTGGCCAAGTTCATGGCCATCCCCCACTACACCTACCTGGTGCTGAAGATGCCAGGGCCTCATGGCGTTCTTTCCCTTCGCGGTGATATCAAGCGCTCCTACCTCTGCGACAAAGAAGCAGTGGAGTACGCCGTCAGAGCCGCATCCACCATAGATCGCCAAGAACTCCAACCCTTGGCTGCCGCCATCGTCGCAGAAGACGATGATGCCCCGACGCAGAAGAAGACACGGGCTATCAAGCCTGTGGAGAAGGTCGCCACGAAGACAGTTGATCTCCAAACAGGAGATCCAACGAAGACAGCAGTGATTGGCTCCACCCTCACTCCTGCGTAGGAAAGCGCGCTCGTCGACTTCCTGCGAGCCCAGGCGGACATCTTTGCTACAAAGCCATCCGATATGCCTGGAGTCCCCAGAGAGTTGATCGAGCACAAGCTAGACCTCAACGAGAGCGCAAAGCCCAAAAAGCAGCGCCTCCGAAGATTCGCCACAGAGCGTCGGGAAGCCATCAAGAAAGAGCTAGCTAAGTTATTAGCAGCCGGCTTCATTAAAGAAGTTTTCTACCCGGATTGGTTAGCCAATCCGGTTCTTGTAAGGAAAAAGAATTCAAATGAATAGAGAATGTGTGTTGATTATACTGATCTCAACAAACACTGCAAGAAGGATCCCTTTGGGCTTCCTCGCATCGACCAAGTCATCGACAGCACCGCCGGGTGCACACTACTCTGTTTCCTCGATTGTTACTCAGGATATCATCAGATATCACTGAAAGAAGAGGATCAGATTAAAACTTCGTTCATCACGCCATATGGTGCATATTGTTATACAACTATGCCTTTTGGCTTGAAAAATGCAGGTGCCACATATCAGCGAGCGATACAGGGTTGTCTCCAAGACCAACTTCATCGAAATGTGGAAGCCTATGTTGACGATGTGGTAGTCAAGACAAGAAATCCCGAGGATCTCATCGCTGACCTCACCGAGACGTTCGATAACTTACGCAAGTGGCGATGGAAGCTCAACCCCGCCAAGTGTGTTTTCGGCGTCCCATCCGGAAAGCTCCTTGGGTTCATTATCAGTGAACGCGGCATTGAGGCTAATCCAGAGAAGATAGCTACTATCATGAACATGGAACCACCACGCACCGTCAAGGATGTCATGAAGCTTACGGGCTGCATGGCTGCACTCAACCGCTTTATCCCCAAACTGGGGGAACGCGGTACTGAGTTCTTCAAACTACTCAAGAAGCAAGACAGATTTCAGTGGACTCAGGAAGCTCAAGTCGCCTTCGACAAGCTCAAGCTATTCCTGACTACGCCTCCTGTGCTCACTGCACCGCTCCCGGGCGAAGATCTCTTGCTCTATATTTCAGCAACCACTAATGTCGTCAGCGCCGCCATTGTTGTTGAACGCGACGAGGAAGGTCATCTTCAGAAGATTCAATGGCCTGTGTACTTCGTGAGCGAAGTCCTCTCGGATTCCAAATCCGGGTACCCTCAAGTTCAAAAAATTCTATATGCTGTCTTAATGACATCAAGAAAATTGCGGCATTACTTCGACACCTACAAGATCATCGTGGTTACTGGTTATCCTATTGGCGAGATTCTCCATAATCAAGACGCTACAGGGCGTATCGCCAAGTGGGCTGTTGAGCTCGGAACATACAGCATCGAGTTCCGTTCTCGCATGGCCATGAAGTCTCAAGTCCTTATTGATTTCATATTGGAATGGACCGAGCACAATCTCCCAGTCGCCACTACCAAGCCTGAGCATTGGATCATGTATTTCGACGGGTCACTCAAGCTGGAAGGCGGAGGCGCTGGCGTTCTGTTGATCTCACCTCGAGGGGATCAACTCAAGTATGTTCTGCAGATTCAGTTCGCTATCACCAACAACGCTGCAGAATACGAAGCACTTCTTCACGGAATGAAGATGGCCATTACCCTCAGTATCAAGCGCCTGATGGTGTATGGGGACTCAATGTTGGTCATCAAACAAGTCAATAAGGACTGGAATCGAAACCATGAAGATATGGACGCGTACTGTGAAGAAGTCCGGAAATTGGAGAAACACTTCCTCGGCATTGAATTTCATCATGTCGAGCGAGATTACAACGTCGCTGCAGACGTCCTATCAAAGCTGGGTTCTTCCAGAGCAGAGGTGCCTAGCGGGGTGTTCGTCAATGAACTCTCCAAGCCGTCGATTTCTGCAGTGGTAGCTTCTGATGATACAACTTCAACTCCCGAGGTTATGCTCATCGACGCTGTTTGGAGCGCTTCGATTATAGACTACATCTTGCACGACAAACTTCCTGCCGAGAAGGCTGAAGCTCAACAAATTGTCCGCCGTAGCAAGTCCTATGTTATAATTGGCGATACTCTGTACCGACGTGGTGCACGCTCTGGCGCATTGATGAAATGCGTCTCACAGCAAGAAGGAGTCAACATCCTGGAGGAAATTCACGCAGGAGAATGTGGCAATCATGCAGCTTCCCGCACAATCGTAGGCAAAGCCTTCCGTGCCGGGTTCTACTGGCCTACAGCTCTACACGACGCTGAGGAAATCGTTCGTCATTGCAAGGGTTGTCAATATTTCGCTCATCACTCACATCAGCCTGCCCACAAGATCAAATTGATACCTCCGTCATGGCCATTTGCATGCTGGGGTCTTGATATGATTGGTAAACTACCCAGGGCGCCTGGTGGATTCGAATACTGTTTCGTCGCAATTGACAAATTCACAAAGTGGATAGAAGTCTTTCCGGTGGTCAAACCAACCTCTGAGAAAGCAGTCCAATTTCTCCAGGAATTGATTCTTCGCTTCGGGATACCACACCCAATCATCACAGATTTGGGTACCACCTTCACAGGCAATAAGTTCTGGGACTACTGTGAAGATCGTAGCATCGAGGTATCCTATGACTCGGTTGCTCATCCTCGTGCCAATGGACAAGTTGAAAGGGCCAATGGCATGCTCCTTGACGGACTTAAAGCTCGCATGGAAAGAACCTTGAAGAAAGCAGAAGGCCGGTGGATGAAAGAACTCTTTCCAGTTGTCTGGGGCCTACGATCTCAACCCAGTAAAGCTACAGGGCAATCTCCCTTCTTCCTGGTGTATGGATCAGAGGCCGTTCTACCTGTTGATGTCATGCACGGCGCTCCTCGTGTCGAGGAGTTCCAAGAAGCCATGGCGGATGAACAACGGATGCTGGAAGTCGATACGGCTGAAGAAGCGCGACTGGCAGCCTTGTTACACAATGCTGCGTATCTTCAGGGAATCCGCAGATTCCATGACAAAAATGTGAAGACAAGATCTTTCCAGATTGGAGACTTGGTGCTACGCCGAATCCAAAATACAGCCGGTCACTCCAAGCTTACTTCACCCTGGGATGGTCCATTTATTGTTTCCAAGCCTAAGGCTCTGAGCAATTGCTTCTGCAACTGGCTCAGCCTCTTGCTTCAGGTCCCTGAAGGCAGACTCAGTACAGTTTGGCTCTGCGCCTTCAACCAGTTTGCCTATGTCTACCTCCGGGTACCTGGACTTAACTACAGCAAGGACATGCACAAGACAAGCCTTCGAAGATCTCTTGATGTACGCCTTCAGCTGTCTTGGCATGGCCTTCAGGCGCTCCAGGAATGATAGCGGCGCTGAAGGGTCTTCTGGAACCAAGGCTTTCACCACCGGGTTCGCTGCCTTCTCTAGCTGCGAGATCCGGTTCAAGGCTTCCGCCAGGTCGTCGTCCGACTTCTTCATCAACCGCAACTCTTCTTCGAGCTCTGACATCCTCCTGGCCGCCTTCTCAAGCTTCTCGTCCAGCACCTTCTTGTCTGCTAGATGCTTCTGTGCCTGGACGAGATCCCTGGATAGCCGATTATTCTCCTCGCGAGCACCCTCCAGGTTCTTGGCAAGTTGCTTTTGCTGCTCGAGGACTTGAATTAATTGCTCGTCGGCATCCTTGCGTTGTTGGACCGCTACTCTGAGTTCTTCTTTGAGGCTTTCATGATCGGCAGAGAGGGTCTTCAACGCTTCTTCATAACGGTTGGCCACGTTGGACCAATCCGTCATCTTGCTCTGGGCTGTTGCTAGTTGCTGTTGCGCCCCTGCGAACACAAGACAATGACAGAGTTGTTATTCAACATAGGAAATGGACAATTTTTTATAAGACTTCGGTAACGACAGAGTACCTTTGAGCTCTGATTTCACCGTTGCAAGCTTCTTTTTCATGTCCTCCTTCTCTGCGGCCAACTCCTTGGTCCGCAGGTGCAAGGTGCGGATCATGTCGGCGTCTTCCGCCTCCTGGAGTTTTCGATCTTCGCGCTCACGCTCCAGCTCCTTTTGGAGACGGTCCGCCTTGGCGTGCATCAAGGATATGTTGTGGAGGTACTCGGTTTTCTTCCTTGATGCCTCGCCAGCAGCCTACAACAGAGTTGTTATAAGATATGCTTCATCAATACTACAAGACCAGGGTTGTATTACTAACCTTGAAGTAGGCTACTGCCCTCTCGGCGTGGTAAAGTCCCCTGTCGATGTGGTGCTCATCCTCCTCCGCGTCTAATATGTATTCAAAGGTTTGCGGGTTTGGATTGAGCATGGGGTCGAAGCTCCCGATGCGGAAGCTTCCACCTTCTTCTTCAGCTCCGGTACTCTGGGGTACCCTGGGGATCTCTTCAATCATTTGCTTTGGGGTTGTTGCTTCAGCTTGTTTCCCCCTTGAGCACTCTGCTTCCGCCCCGACCTGGGTTGTTTTTGTGACGCTCGGGGGCTGCACAGAGGATTGGTCACGGCGTTCCAGTTCGGATTCTTCAATCACAGTTTCCGTGACCAGTTGTTCGATGCCCGCCAGCACCTCAGCAATTGTTTCTTCGACTTGGGCTTCTTCTGGTACTGGCGGGTCTGCTGGCAGTGCTGCTTGCACTTCCGGCAGGGTTGTTTCTGGAACAACCCTGGGTTCTTCGAGCACTGAGGCCTCTGGTTCCACAGCTGCATGGTCAACCAAGGATTCTACCCTGGTTGATGCTGGAGTATCTTCAACTCTGGAATAATGAAGTTTGTTAGTTATAGCAGTATTATGCGACGATACATTGTGTATTGATTGACAAAATACTTACATGGTGGAGGGTCGCATGGGGATTTCTGGTTCCCCCAAGGTAAATTCTTCCTCCATCTCCTGCTCCGCTGCCGAAGGTCCTGCTGGACAGGGTTCTTCAGAGATTGGCGTTGTCCTTACAAATGGCGCGGAGACAGGGTTGAAGATCTCGTGCAGAATTTCTTCATCAGATAATGCACGCCGAGCAAAGCTGCTTTGCTGCGGCATGCTGGTTCCAATTTCTCCTATGGCTATCCCCACTGAAGATGTTGTCCTGGGTTGTGGGGATACCTTTGCCCTCTCCTCTGGGATCGTTCTGGCTCGGGGCTTGGGCAAGGTGCGTGCTCTCTTGGGCACTGGTGCTTGTGCTTCTGATGGCGCCGGTCTCATGGACCTTTCCGCTCCCCTGGAGGTTGCTTCTGATTTGGATTGGACTTCTTCAGGGCCCTGTGGTTCAATTTTAACTGTTGGCTCGTCAGGCTCTTCAATTGCAGTTGGCTTGCTAGGGCGACCTTGATCTCTTACCTTTGGATCTACACACCGAGCCAACAGAGCAGCTTCTTCGGTGTTGGTCGGGTCCAGGGGTGGCAGACTTACATATAAAGCGCGCCGGGCTTCATACTGTGATGATCAAGACATTAGTTCACAATATATTTTCAACAATGCAGAAATGTATTCAGTAAAGGATTTTACCTCAGGTGTCATGGTTATCGCAGAAACTTCCATTATTTCAGGAAATTGATCATCATTGATCACCAGGAACTTCTGCAAGAGTTGGTTTACTCTCTTCTCCGATAAGTTCCCGGTGGCATTCCTTGAGGGGTCTGTTTCCCCAGAGTACAAGTACCCTGGGTTACAGCGTTGCTTGCATGGTTGGGTCCTCCTCTGCAGGAATGACTTATATACCGTGGCTCCAGTCAGGCCCTGCGTCTTCAGATCTCTAATCATGTTGAGCAGCTCAGGGATTTGCATTGCCTGGTTTACTCCAACTGTTTCGCTCCAGTATGGCTTCATTACTGGAGGATTTCCTGAGAGGTTCTGCAGCTGTGGCTGGTGGTTCCAGGCGTAGAACCATTCCTTCTGCCAGTCCTTGAGGCTTTCCTTGGTTGTGTAATCCAAATACACTGGCCTCATGCCCTGGCGGAATTGGATAACTACTTTACCTACCACTTGCAGTGGCCCGCTAGAGGTCTTTACCCTAAACAAATGGCGGAAAATGGCAAAATGGGGATCTATCCCTAAGAAGGCTTCGCAGAGATGGATGTAGATGGATAGATTTAGAATGGAGTTGGGATTCAGGTGACACAGTTCAATCCCATAAAATTGAAGCACACGGCGGAAAAAATCAGAAGTGGGCATGCCAAAACCAACTTCATAGAAGGCTTTCCATACCGTGATTTCCTCGGTTTCCTCGGTGGGATATTCGTGCCCGTGTGCGCTTCTCCACTGACTGATTTCTTGTGCTGGCAAGAATCCGTCTGCCTCTAGGGCCTTGATGTGCTTCTCCTTCAGAATACTGGTCGGCCAGTCGCTGATTGGATCTTCCACGATCGGCATTTCCCCTGCGGATGCTGCCTCCTCGGTTGTAACGACCTGCTTCATCGCCTCTGCCTTCCTCTTTGAGCCTTTGCCGCGGCTGGATCCTTCACCACCAGCCATTTGGGATCTCTTGTGATTTGGTGTGGATTGGATTTCAGATTGGGCGCAGATGTGGATGCTTGAGCGCGATCTCTGGATTGCGAGAACTGCAATTGCCGCAAACCCTAGATCTGTTTTGCGAGAGCGTACGGATACGAGGGGTCGCGGGCGGTTTATATGGGCTTTTCGAAGCGTTACTTCGGTAATTTTCAGTTTTGGTCCTTTCTTGATCCTATATTTGACTTCGTTCAAATTTAGGCTCGGGGGCTGTGGACATATTTTCAGGAAATATTTTTCTGAGAATTTTCGACTTCAATTGATAAATTTATGAGGAATTCTACAAGATTTCGGGTTTCTTCGGAAATTGATTCTCTTTTGGTTCGGACTTCGAAAGAGCCTCGAATTTCTTCTTCAAAGATAAACGAGGCTCGGGGGCTGCCCAATTGGGCGCACCTAATCGGTGCGCACCAATCCGAACTTCGAGAAGACTTATGAGCACATCATTACCTATTGAACAGCATGGTTGCAACTTTCAAGATCAAAGAACCCTGTGGGACTTAAAGAACCCTGGCGGATTTCAAAAAGAACTCTGGAGGATCTCAAAGAACTCTGTATTTCCAACAAGGCTGTTCTTCAGGAGATAAGGTGCTCGGGGGCTTGTGGGTGTAGAGTCCTGACGGACTAAACAACCCTGGCGGCCCATCCTATGGGCCGGCCCATGAACAAGACTTGACGCACAAGACAAGGATTAGTCCTAGTCGGTTTGGATATATTGTATTAGGGAATTAGAGATAAACTTGTAAAAGTCTCCTTGTCCTATACGGTTCCCATGTAACCCTGCCCTCCGGACTATATAAGGGGAGGCAGGGATCCCTTCAAAACAATCTCATCAATACAAGATACACCATACAGGACGTAGGGTATTACGCACATTGCGGCCCGAACCTGTCTAAATCGTCTCTTGTCACCTTTGGCTCTAGATTCTCGACGACTTCTCCCTAAACCCTTCTCTCGGGGCACCCCCTCGAGAACCTAGTCAGCATAATTCGCCGACAGCGCCCCTCCCCCTCACCAGAGCCTCGCCGTGGCCGCTGTCCAGCCGAAGTCGTCATCTGGCGGACAGTACGCGAGACCAGCGCCAACTTTCAATACCCAACGCTCTCCCGCACCAACTACCAAGAGTGGTCTTTGTTGATGGAAGTGAACATGGAGGCAGCCGGCATCTGGTACGCCATCGAGCCCGAGGAGAGCAAGGAGGTCGAGTACCGCGACGACCGCCTTGCTATGGCGGTGATCCTGCGCTCGGTCCCGGCGGAGATGCTGAGCTCCCTGCGCGGCAAGCGTACCGCTCAAGCCGCGTGGGAAGCCATCAAGACAATTCGCGTCGGTGTCCAGCGGGTTCGCGAGTTGAATGCCCAGCAACTTCGTCGCGAATTCGCTGCGCTTGCGTGGAAGGAAGGGGAGACCGCCGAGGACTTCTCCATGCGGATCAACAGCCTCGCCAACAACCCCGCACCCTCGGTGATAACGTCGCGGATGTGGAGATTGTGTGCAAGATGCTCCAGGTAGTCCCTGAGTACCTCTCGCAAGTTGCAATCTCGATTGAGACCCTTCTCGATCTCGACACCATCTCCGTCGAGGAGGTTACCGGGCGACTGCGCGCCGTCGAGCAGCGCCGCAAGCCGCCGCCTGTCGTCGACAATCAAGGCCATCTTCTTCTCTGCGAGGAGGAGTGGAAGGCCAAGATGCAGATCCGCGACGGTGAGAAGGGCGGCAGCAGCTACAACTCCTCATCCAGCAAGAAGAACGGCGGCCGTCCCGGAGGGCGCGGCCGTGGCGGAGGCGGCGGCTCCAAACCTGCCTCGCGCGACGGCAAGGGCCCAGCAGCGGCCCAGTCCGACGACAAGCCATATTGTATGTATTGCTGCCGGGCTGGTCACTGACCAGAGATTGTCGCAGCAAACGACGGGCCGAAGCCCATGTGGCCCAAGCAGAGGAGGAGTCGCCCGAGCCGGTCCTTTTGATGGCGTCAGCAACCATCTTCCCCAACCTCGTCAACGCCGATCTGCCGCCACCGCAGCGTCTGCCGATCCGCGTCGTGGAGGCCAAGGTCTTCGCCCAGCTCGACGCTGAGGCCGACCACGACGACTCCCTGTGGTATCTCGACACAGGGACCACGAACCACATGTCCGGATGCCGCAACTCCTTCCTCGACATTGACCGCCGCTTCCATGGGTCCATCCGCTTCGGTGATGGATCCGAGGCCTCCATCGAGGGATCCGGCACCATTGTCTTCCAAGCCAAGAATGGCGAGCACACGCCGCTCACAAGGGTGTACTACATCCCGCAGCTCACCACCAACATTGTGAGCGTCGGCCAGCTCAACGAAGGAGGCTGCGACGTCCGCATCAGCAATGGCGTGCTCCAAATCTGTGATGAGAACAACCGACTCCTCGTGAAGGTGAACCGGTCGGGGAATCGGCTCTACCTCCTGTGCGTCACCATCGTGTGCCCGCTCTGCCTGACCGCGCGCCGGGACGATGGCGCGTGGCTGTGGCATGAGCGCTACGGCCATCTCCATTTTGACGACCTCTGCAAGCTGTCCCAGAAGCAGTTGGTGCACGGGCTGCCGCCGCTCGAGCATGTTCATCAACTGTGTGACGACTGCGTCACCAGCAAGCTCAAGCGCAATCCGTTCCTGGACCATGCCAAGCGTCGTGCAGAGGGACTCCTAGACCTTGTCCATGGAGACCTATGCGGGCCGATCACGCCATCGACTCCGGGTGGTAAGCGCTATTTCCTACTCCTGGTGGATGATAAGAGCAGATATATGTGGATTGCTCTGCTCGCCGCGAAGAGGGCTGGCCGCTGTGCGCAAGTTTCAGATCAAGGTGGAGGTGGAGACCGATAGTCGTCTGCGTGTTCTCCGCACAGACAATGGGGGTGAATTCACCTCTGTTGAATTCGTGGAGTATTGCGCAGACCACGGCGTTCATCGACAACACTCCGCTCCATACACCCCTCAGCAGAACGGGGTGGTGGAGAGGAGAAACCAATCCGTGGTGGGCATGGCGAGGAGCTTGCTCAAGGGTCGCTCCGTTCCAGCTCACTTCTGGGGGGAGGCAGTGGCCACTGCTGTTTTTCTCCTGAACCGGGCACCCACCAAGTGCTTGGATGGGCTGACGCCATTCCAGGCATGGCACGGCCACAAGCCCGACGTCTCCCACCTGAAGACTTTTGGATGCCGGGCATTCGTCAAGGTAACGAGGCCTCATCTGAAGAAGCTCGACGACCGTGCGACGCCTACTGTTTTCATCGGCTACGAGCAGGGATCGAAAGCCTGGCGCTTCTACGATCCCATCACACACCGCACCATGGTGTCATGTGATGCCGTGTTTGAGGAACAAGCGTCATGGGACTAGAACGCCGCGAACGTCTCCGACACGCCGACGGACTACACCGAGTTCGTCATCGAGTATCCTGCTGCCGTCGACGCACCAGAACGCGGCGCCGTTCCAGCGCACGGGGGTGTGATGCCTGCATCGCCTCCGCCAGGGACGCCTCCACCTACGACACCTGCCCCAGCAAGACCTCTTCCAGCATCACCTCCTCCAGCAACACCTCCTCCAGCGACATCGGTGTTCATCTCGCCAACGACGAATGCTGCTCAGTATCTCGACTCCGGCAACGACGTGATGCCTCCGTTTCCACACCATCGACAACCTCGTCAACTATGCCACACCTCCGGGCCCTGCTCAAAGCAATTTCAGTGAGGAACTGCATCTGCAAGAGCCTGCTCAGCGAGGGAGCTACTCGACGAGGTGCTGCTGCAAATTGCAGAGGAGCCAACAAAATTTGCTGAAGCTCAAAGGGATCAGTCGTGGCTCCGTGCGATGATTGAAGAGATGCAGTCCATAGAAGGCAACAAGACCTGGCGGCTTGTGTCACTCCCACCAGGGCACCGTCCAATTGGCCTGAAATGGGTTTATAAGGTGAAGAAGAATGCAGCTGGGGAGGTGGTCAAGCACAAGGCCAGACTTGTAGCAAAGGGATATGTCCAGCAGCCGGGGGTGGACTATGATGAAGCATTCGCACCAGTGGCTAGAATTGAATCAGTTAGATTGCTGCTCGCTCTTGCTGCTCAGGAAGGATGGGAAGTGCATCACATGTATGTGAAGTCTGCCTTCTTGAATGGTGATCTGCTTGAAGAAGTCTATGTCAAGCAGCCTGATGGCTTCGTAGTCAAAGGGCAAGAGGGGAAAGTCCTGCGCCTTGACAAGGCGCTTTATGGGTTGCGTCAAGCACCTCGAGCTTGGAACACCAAATTGGATCAGACTCTGATGGATCTCAAGTTCCAGCGCTGTGATTTAGATCACTCAGTATATGCTCGTGGGCAAGGTTCACATAGGTTGCTGATGGGAGTTTATGTTGATGACCTCGTGATCACTGGTAACAGCAACAGTGAAATCGTCAAGTTCAAGCTGGAGATGAAGGTAAAGTTTCAAATGAGTGATCTTGGTCTGCTCTGCTTCTACCTGGGAATTGAAGTGGCTCAGACAAAGGATGGCATTTCCATTTCACAAGCAGCTTATGCTCAGAAGATTCTTGATCGTGCTGGTATGACTGGTTGCAACCCAAGCCATACCCAATGGAGCATAGACTGAAGCTAAGCAAGGAAAGCTCATCGTCGCCTGTCAGCACAACTGAATATAGAGGTATTGTTGGCTGCCTCAGATATCTTGTGCATACCCGGCCTGATATTTCATATGTTGTTGGCTATGTGAGTCGTTTTATGGAGAGTCCTACCACATAGCATTTGGCAGCAGTGAAACACATCTTGCGCTATGTTGCTGGGACACTCCACTTTGGTTGCTGCTATACAAGATCAGGGGGTGGTGCAGTATTGATTGGGTACAGTGATGCTGACTTAGCTGGTGATATTGATACCCGTCGAAGCACTACTGGAGCATTGTCCTGCCTTGGTTCCAGTCTTGTGGGTTGGCAATCATAGAAACAAAAGGTTGTTGCTCTTTCATTCTGTGAAGCAGAGTATATTGCAGCAACAACAGCAACCTGTCAAGGCATCTGGCTTACAAGACTTCTCTCAGAGTTGAAGCTAGAGAAATGCAAGCCTTTCTTGTTGAAGATGGATAGTCAATCAGCAATTGCACTCAGTAAGAATTCTGTTTTTCATGAACGCAGCAAACACATAGTGTGGCAGACCACTCCGAAATTATTCCAAGTTAAGTACCCATGGACCACTAACCAAGTAGTCAGGCACTTAATCCGGAATAAGCTGGAGCGCCGTCGGATTATACCTGATTAACCACGTACTTTCATGATCGAAACAACACGCGCACCCACACGAAGGTGAGTCCCAGAAATTACAACATTCCAAAAGTTCAACTAAACATACATAGTCTCATCAAGTTATTACAAACCAAGTCTGAATTTCAAATGGAAGTACGAGAGTTCACTGCGGCGGAAAAAAATTAAACTAACGACGATACATAGCAACACCATAATGAAGTCGTCCATGGTGCTACTCCTCCCACTCCTCGGCAGAGGACGGAACTCACTCGACATGCCAGCCAGGAGGAACCTGGGCAGGCCAAGAGACGGAATTCACCAACTCATCCAAGGTAATACCTAAAATAAAAGCCATAAGCAAGGCTGAGTATACTAATACTCAGCAAGGCTTACCCGTTGGGTGAAAACTACATCACCGACCTCTAGACATGAGAGGCTTTTGGCTGGTGGGTTTGTTTGCCAGAAAGCAACTAAGAGTGGATCCTTATTTTCATGATTTTAGCATCAATTTCTAATAGTGTTAACCATTCTAGATTAGCATCCTCTCTAAGCATTCAAGTGGTGCAATAAAATTTAGTACATACAACAAGTTCATCATCCTCATAGTTCCACTTGTTACTCAATGCAGCACAACGGTCAAGCAGTCTTATTTACCGCGAGAAGCGGACAGTTCGAACCAAATTTTGCTACTTGGCCAGGGGAAACCCAACACATACGGATAATTCCTGCTATAAAAGGCACAAACACTATCCAACCTTTCCCTTCAGTCCACAGTTCGGCATCGGGTCCATTCCCTTAGGATACAAGGTTATCGGATACTCGCGGACTCATGCCGGCCGATCTCACGCATGTAACCACTTGTGTACTGCAAGGGAAAAACATTTCCAAGGAGAAATGACTATCGGTCCTAGCTGCATCAATCGGGTACCGGGCTTACCGGTTCCCATAGGTCGGCATGTGCGTGGTACGTTCAAAAACTTGACACACAGATACCACACGTTACGACCTTAATCCAATTATCATACACGGACGGGAGATCTACACATACCATCCGGCCCGTCCATCCTTATGATTCCAACATAAGTAAAGACAAGCAACTCCTATATCTCGCGAGTGACAGAAAATCACTCGACTTGTAAAGGTCCTAATGCATTGCACTATCGACCCTATCATACTAGTATTTCAAGACATAGGTGCTAGAATCATGCAACTAGGGTGTTCAAGCAACTCCTTGAAACGTAAATGCACAAGCATAAATAATTCAAAGTTGCACAATTAAAGAGTTAGGTTATGCTCCGGGGCTTGCCTTCTTGAGTTAAGCCGGTGTCAGACTCCGGGTCGATCACGATGACGTCGGCACCACCTTCGGGAGCCTCTTCTTCGTTGGCGGGGACGAGATTGTACGTGCCGTCAGCGAGAGCGCTTCTACATGAGATGCATAAGTTTAAGGGTTGCTGCCATTTTTATGTCTGAAGTTTAAGGCACTTGAAGGCCATATTCACCTAGACACCAAGGTATACCATTCTTTTCTTCATAAAAAAAAGTAGAAAAGGGGATGCTAGTCCTAAAACTTTATTTGATGGTGATTGTGTACACATATAAAACAATTCAGACCATTATTTCTATGCAAGCATTTAGTTCTGGAATTTAGCATCACATGCACCGTATTTGATTAATTGCCAACTTGATCAATATCTTTTTAAAAAACTCAATTTACTCTAGTTCCTTCTCATTTTTGTTTCCCTGTTTCTGTTCATCCTTTTTATCCACAAACTTTATGACAGCTACTGGAGTATAAGAGCTAAGCTCACTCCAAAATTTAGCTAAAACCGAGCTTTACAGAATTTATTAAAATTAGCACAAGTTGCATCTCAAAGAATCAAGATTAATTCATATAAAATAAAAATTACTTCCAAAACCGAAGATTTCTCTACTACAACTATTCATGAGTAAAAGAAAGGCTTTGGCCAAGTGGTAGCTAAAAATATCACTTGGACAGCCCCTAATAATTTTCTACCCGAAAACGAACACCTATTTATTTGCTAGCCTAAACAGGTTCTAAAATTAAGTTTATCATTTTTCTAACATGTTCCAACAAGTTTATGGGCCTCTGGCGACAGTTGGTGATTTTTGACTGCATGAAATATTTTTAATAAATACAGAACGGAGCTAGAACAGAAAACACTAAATAATTCATAACTGAAGTTACAGGCCATATTTTTAGGTCTCCTTTGGACACAAAGCTTCTACAGACCACACAAGCAACATAGCCAAAGCTCAGCTACAAAGGAGCTCAGGATTTGAAATGGTGCACAAAACTCTAAAAACTGAGTTTGAATTTTAACTCAAAAACCGTACATCCAAAGTGTATACATGCAAACACGAGATTGGAGTTTACAATCTCACGAGTCCAGAGAGTATTTTTGTGAATTTTTCAGATTTTTCTATGATTTTTAACGAATTTTACAAGATCTCAAAAAATTGATCTAGATCTATAGAATCTTTTTACGTCGGGAACCCTATCTCTTTTAAACTCTTGCAAACAAGTCCTTGAATCTTACACGGAAGACCCTAGAACTAAAAAGGGGAACGCGTAAAGGCTCTTGGCTCGCCGACGACCGGATTCCGGCGAGGAGATGGCGAACCAGTGCGGGGGAAGTGGGGGAACGCGTAGAGGAGCTCACCGCGACTTCACCGGTGTGCTGCTCAAGGCTGGGGAGGGCTGGGCGAGAGGTCGACGATGGCGGCGGCGGAACGACTCGCTCCTGTGACGTCTGCGGCGGGCTGCTAGGGTCGAGGCGAGGTGCGGAGAGGCACGTGAGCTTCACCAGAGTGAGGTGGAGCTCGACAGGGGTCTTGGCGGCGACGAGGATGACCGGAGGTTAGAGCTCGACGTTGAGGTGGAGCTCGGTGGCGGGGATGGCGGAGCGGCGGGGAAATCCCTCGATTCCCGGCGAGTGGTGTTTTGGCTTCGGTTGGGGATGGCTCGAGGGGCTAGCTAGGTGGATGAGCGAGCTAGGGGTGCAGTGGATTGGAGAGCCATGGAGAGGAACGCGGTGGATTTTGGCTTGCCGCGGCGAGCGCTTGAGCTGCTCCTCGCGGCCAGAGGTGGAAGAGGTGTGCGGCGAGCATGGAGGAGGGGGAATGGCAGGGCGTTGGCTGGGGAAAAGGGTCACAGTCACTTGGTGGAGGCTTGGAGCGAGCTAAAGCTGGCTGGACGGCCTGGGGAACGCGCGCGGGGTGGATGGCGACGGGGCAGCGCCATTGATGCGCCTGCAAGCTCGAGTAGAGCGTGCGAGGGGGTTGGCGGTCAAGGATTGTGGCGTGCGTGACGGAAGATACGCCGCAGAGCTGCTGGGTGTAGCGGGCGTGAATCCGGGCCGCGGGAAGGCTCTGCTCAGCGTGCGCGGCCGCGGCCAATGGCGGAGCTCGGCTCGCCATGATGGCGGCCCTCGTGGCAAGGCTGTCAAGGCGCGGGTGGCAAGCGACTTGACCGGACAAGGGAGCTAGCGTGTGCGCGGGGAGGTAGGACGCGGCTGCACGGGGTTTGGCCGGCCAGGTGAGGTCGCCACCGCTCGCCGGCCACGTGACTGCGGCCTGGGCAGAGCACGCCCAGGCTGTGGTCGGGACGCCCGTGGAGCTCCCCGGTTCAACTGTGCCAAACTCCAAAAATTTGAAATAAACTTTCAAAAGTGCAAACACAAAAGTTGGAGTTTGAAAGGTGGGACACAACTTTCCTTTTGGGGTGAACCTGAAATTACGAATTTTTCAAGCTCAAACAAGCTATGTTTGAAAAGGTGTTCTGCACAATTTTTAGGGTTTTTGAGGGGCTTAACTGCAAAATTTGAAAAAGTTCCCAACAGTGACTAGGATTCATTTGTGATGACAAACAACTTTCATTTTTGATGATTTTCAAGTTTAGTAAGAATGCCTTATAGAATTTTAAACTTTAAATTTGGACGCCAAATTAAGTGTGTTTCCATCCATGCTGCTTTTTCCCTTGTTTTTTGTGTATTTTTAAAGGTTTATACATCAGGGATGCCACAGACTCGATATCATTACATTCGTTGTTGCATTGAGAATGGGAAGATGGATGTGGAGCATGTCCGGACTGAGAAGAAGCTCGCTGACCTACCGACGAAGCCACTGGGTCATGAGAGGTTCTGTGAACTTCGTGACCAGCTGGGAGTCGTCAACATTGGAAAGGAACACAAGGTTTAGGGGGTGAAATGTTAGCTATCTTTAGTAAACCTTTGTTCGGTTTGTGTCTGTTCTAGTTAGAATAAGTCAGCTTGTGGATATTTGCACAAGCAGTTTGTAACGGCTTGATGCATGCCTGTTCATGCAGGGCCTTTTTCTTTTTCTTTCGGTCGTAGTGGAGATCGGCATACCGCACTTCTCGCTTGTGGGATGGCACGAGCCGGTAGGAGAACGTATGTTGTTGTATCGCGTCTTATATTCAGAGAATACAATCACAAAAGCTGTACATTTTTACACAGCACCAAAACCACCCTCTCTCTCGTTCGTGTTCATCGAGTTCTTGAGCTCAATTGATCTTGGCCAGAGTATTCCCGGCTGACAAAATCCTTTCACCTGTAATTGCTCCAATCTGTAATTTCTAGCGCACAATAAATCCTACCCAGTTGCAAACTGGTGTTTTGGTAGCCAAGTAAGAGAAGGGTGAGAAGGGATTTGACCCCACCGCTGGTACCGTCTCTTCCCATCCTTAGTCTCACCAGGCGAGCTGCTGGCATACCACTCGTCTGTTGTTTCAAATCTAAAATATTTCCGTCATCTGCATCCATATTTGATACCCAAAAAAAGTACAAGCAAATCATCCATATCCATAACCAATTGCCAGAGCACCATAGCCTCCCCATGTCGTTTAGGGAATTTAAGTCCTCAGGGTGGGAGAAGACAACACAGAGAGGAGTGGGAGTGGGAGAGCAAAAACAGAGACTGAGCTACGTGGAGGCCTGACTCATAATGAGGCCGGCGGGAAACTGACTGGAACCTTCATTTTTTTTTGTAAGTTAGAACCTTCATATTACAAATTGCTGAAGGTTGTCTACCCACCGACGTATAGCAAGAGGTAATGATTCAGTCCGGAATATATTCTGGTCTGGCGGATTCACCAAGATGAGAAGCTACAGCAGAAAAGGTTCACTACTGACGTGTTAAAGCAGTGCGGTGTACAGAGGTTATGAGAGCAGCAATAGCATAGCCAAGATGGTTCGAACTTTAACAGGGCTACTCTTCAGAGATAGCTTGCATGATTTGGCCCAAAAAAATAGTATGCCTGCTTTGCTCGAACGAATGTGGTTAGATCAGGTATTCATGATGTAACGTGATCAAGGGGGCCCTCAGTTGGAGGGCACAACGGCATGAAACACACATCTTCAACCGTACCTAGGTTGTGGCACTCCACCTTCCAGAAACACCTGCACAAAAAACAACAAAGGCGTTCAAAAGAGATGAATGAAACAAGTTCATGGAAGAGAAACACAGGTCATAAATATTTGTCAAACAGATTGATGCTCAACTTCATCAATTATCAAAAGATAGGAATAATGACAATTGACAAACCACCAACACAAGGGACATTCATCTGCCTTATCATAAGTTGTTAATCAGTTAAAATTTTATGGGTCGCTTTGTCAAAATGCTCCCACATTTTGCTAAAAAGATAAGTCCCTGGCAAAAGATAAAAAGATAAGTCCCTGGCAAAAGAAGACACTATCCACATGGGACAACCTATCCTATTGTTCTCCAGAAGAATTTAAGTGGTCCTATTCGCCCCACTAGACTCTAGTGGCCCACTATCGCCTTTCGCCATATGTAATACCCCAACAATGTCGGTCCCTGGTCACACAAAAGCTACATCCTTCGCTATCATAAGTCACCATCTTCCCCTTGAAGCACAATATTTCAGGAATGAATCCACTTTGGATTGGGGGCCTAACGAACAGCCCATCAGGTTGTCTCGTAAAACAGTAACTCAAGGTGTCAATTGTTCCGGTTTAAGCCTAAAATAATGCAACTTGCACATAATATTTGTTGTCCTCTATAAACCTCGGGACCAATTATGGAAATCTTGGGCACCGGACAAATGTGAAATGGGGCTTCTTCATGTGGTTGGTTGCACTTGCACATAATAGGTGTTGTACCGCTGATCGTCTTGCAGAACTAGGTCTGCCACAACCTGCTGGATGTCCTCACTGTGATAAGGATGAAAAGATTATCAATTGCCTAGTTATCACTCATGTTTTTGCACATCAATTCTGGTGTAGCCTGTTGCAAAGGGTTAGCATGCATATTCTCTCACCACGGCTTGAAGAGACACATTTCAGGGGCATTTGGTTGGTGGGATGAACGACAATAGGACGGAGCGGCTCCATTCTTACAGCTGTTTCGCTAAGAAACATTATAATGGAGCGGCTCCTGTATGCGAATATGTCCTCATATTCCAGGATGAGCTCATCCTGCAATAAAAGGCAGATGAGCTCATCCCAGCTAGTCAGCTACATGGCGTCAGCTCCCGTCTCCTTCCTTAGTGCTCTTCAATCCTGTGCGCTCCTCACGCACGTCTGTCCTCCCACGCTGGCGCCCCTCATGCTGGTGCCCTTTTGACAAGGGAGGCTCGCCCAGTGGAGGCGACCCACAAGTAGGGGCGAACAACAAATATCACAACCGTTGTGTTTTGGGTCATTGCAAAACTACCCTCATTTTCATCCTCAATTGCACGTTTACCCTTCTTTTTTAGATTTTGCATGTTTGCCCCTCTTTTTTTAGCCTCATCTATTCATTTGCCCTCATTCTGTGAAGTGAAGCTAACGGTGCTAAAGGTGGTATAAAATGACAAATATGCCCCCAGCAACCTCTAATCAACTGAAATTTGGCAAGCATCATATAGTACAGTGCCTCATATTTTGCAATTACTAGAGATAGGATCAACTGTTCTAGTTAATCTAAGTATAAAATTTTGCTATCAAGAAGATATCGGTCTTCACATCACCAAAAGTGTACGACATGACTTCCAAGCCTTTCTTCTTCACGGTCGCTGCTCTGGATCTTGCTGCTGAACATCAGCCTCACCAAGTCAGTAGATGCGAAGCCTTGGGCACGCTGCCGGTTGTGTCATGCCGCTCCGTGAGCCGTCTGCTGCCGCCCTGCAAGCGTCACCAGCCGCAGCACTACGCGTCCCTGCACGGCGCACCACCAGCTGCGGCCCAGCATGCGTCGGTCGTGCCGAGAGCCTGCTGCCGCCCGCGTGGCCCCGTGCACCTCGACGCAAGCAGTCTGCATGGATCCCCGCAGGCGCGCACCATTCCGTGCGGTTGTGGCCCTGCCAGCGTCCGTCGCACCGTGCCGCCGTGTGAGCCGGTCGCCGAGCAATGGCCGCCAGCGGCGCCATCGCCGGCCCGGGGAACGCAAGGGCAGGGCTGAGCCAGAGGCAGTTCCCGGTGCAGCTACTGCTGGACACCTGCACTGCTGCTATCGCCGGCCGCCCTGCTCGTCGCGCCGCCGTTGGCCGCCGCCAGGGAGACAGAGAGGGGGATAAGGCAGGGGATTCAGGAGGGACGAAAGGCAGGGGTGGCCTTGGATAAGGAAGGGGCAATATAGTCATTCCATATCCTTTTCGTTTTCTTGAATCTTTTTTCTTCTAAGTTTATTCCAGTAAAAATAGCTCCTCCAAACGACGTTAAGAAATGAGGGCAGATGGACCACTCAGATTCAAAAAAAGAGGGCAAATATGCAAAGTCTAAAAAACAAGGGCAAACGTACAATTAGGGTTCAAAATGAGGGCACTTATACAATTTGCCCTTGTGTTTTTATGAGCTTTCACCAAGCCTAGCCAAAGCTTGGATGCTCATTAGAGAGATGTGGATTCCGGCAGGGGCTTGAGGTCTTTCTTAGATGATTGCCCTAGTGCCGGAGGAGATTAGTTGCTTAAGTAGGTCCTTCTGTTCGTTGTTGTTTCAATGTCCCCATGTTATCCTAAATGCTAAAGAGTGGGCCATAGCTTTTATTCGGGTTAAACAGGCTAAACCGCTGATAAACGGATACGGCTATCCACCATCTAGCATGCACACGATGTGTAAATTGGCTAAACGGTCATGTAGGCAAACAATGCAAGGCGGTCATGTAATCGAAAAACATTAACCAGCGGGTGTTTTCAAGGGTTTTCCTACTGTTTTCTGAACAGAATAATACAGTACTCTCCTACAAGTTCGAGAGAGAAAAAGGTGAGTAGCATAGGCCCAACAAAATGCTGGCAAATACTATCGAACATGGAACTCAGCAAGTCACGAGATGATTTTTTTTCCCCTTGAATACGCAGGAGAGCTATGTATCTTTATATTAGTGGAGAGAGAAAATCGATCCTGTACCATCCTCACCACCTCACTCTGATAAAACTGGAACCAAGGTGTTTTCCAGGTCTAAAATTATGAATAGTAAATTTAACCCAATGTTTTTGAGCATCACATTCCAATTTAGATTACATGTTCAAATGTCGAACAGAAAATTGCAAAGATAGACTGACTAATTAAATTGAAAACGCAGGCCACAATCTGACAAGATACTAGACTGATTGCTTTCATTATTTCAAATATAATAGTGTTAAAACCTGTAAAGGCAAATTTGCACATATTAAAGAGAACAG
This sequence comes from Digitaria exilis, assembly GCA_015342445.1. NCBI lineage: Eukaryota > Viridiplantae > Streptophyta > Magnoliopsida > Poales > Poaceae > Digitaria > Digitaria exilis. The sequence goes on along the minus strand of JACEFO010001915.1, from coordinate 625,258 downwards.
TCAAACACTAACGAAAACTTGAAAGAACTAGGTCGCATCATATTAAGTAGAAATAGGAATCAGAATCATCTCGACGACGACTTGAACTTAAGTGGTCTAGGCGTAGATTTACACCCTCATTCCTCAATGAACGTCCCAGTTCCTACAGTCAACGCTTTAATTAGTTTTTAACTTTTAAGTAGTTCCAGCCTTACACATATAATTAACAAAGACATTGTCAATAGAAATAATCCTCTGTGAAATTTCTAGCACATATATTCCAGTCAAAATTTATTCATAAACGCATATCTGACAGAGTTCATATCAAACCCAACTGTGAAACATTTCATTATCAGGTTATTAACAACTCATATGATGATGACAAAATCCTCGGCTGAAAATTTCAGGTCATGAACAAACAATCTTAAACCGGCTAAAATTTAGGAATTGGTTAGTAGATGGGGTTTCGTGTGGGTATATATCCACGGTGTACTCTTCAAGAAACAATTAAGCAATAGATCAATCTTCCTTCCAAAACCTCTCACACGCAGAGCAGAGGGGACTTGATCCTCTCCCTCTGTCGTCGTTACCAGCCGGTTAACCCCGGCACACCACAGTTGCAATTTTACTATTCATAAAAGAAAACTTCCAATATAGTGCATGAATTAAGTGGTTGCGCAAGTGTGTCATAGTACTTGCGTTTATATAGTGTCTTGTGTCCACCCAAAACTGAACAGTTGAAATAAGTCAATAGACGCAATAATATTAACCAAATCATATGGATATATGACTCTTCATACCTGTTGACGATTTGTCTTAGTAACAAGCTGCCAAATCAATCATTAGAAGTCTTTAAAACTTTTTTTTTTGAGACAAAGAAGTCTTTAAAAACTTGGCAAGGGGAAATCTTCATTAAAAAAATACATGTTGACCATTAGGAGGGTTTACCATTCCAAAAGCATCTTGCAAGTCAACATCCTTCATTTGCAAGATTTGTTGATAATACTAGCCATAAGTCGTAAAAGAATTGAGTTCAACCTAGGGTGTGTTTAGATTGTAGTAAAAAACACTTTAGCATAAGAAAAACACTGTAGCATTCGTTGGGAAACGTGTTTTGTGAGAGAGGAATAATGAAAAGTTTGAAGGAATAGTAAAAAGTTAAAATGAATAGTGAATAGTTGGGAATCTGAACATGGCCCTATTCCTTATAGCGGAAGAAAATTATAGTATCAAACCATTCCATTATTCCTCGGATGACAAGACATCTGTCAATGGACTGCGTAGGGAAGACCATTTTGTTGAATTGGTCTATTGAATCTGAAAACAGTTTATTATCCTACAAAATAGATATGGCCATAATTTCAAATATCTAATTGTTAAGAGAAGTACCATTATTGTACAGAGATGGATTTACTAGCAAGAGAAGTACCCAATCCACTTTATCATCATCAACACTAAAAAAGCCTGCTTCCGTCAGCACTGTCATCAAATTTCCAAGTTTATCCTTCATCTGAAACAAGGTTATCAGCATCTCTATCAACGTCGTACAGCACAAAGCTCCAGAAGTTTCTCAGACCAACTCCATAATTACAAAGATGATAATTAGGTGGAATCTCTGAACTGACAAATTTGGATACAATCATATCCAATCCTACGATTAATAGTATTTTTTAAATAAAAAGCATATTTAAATATGCTTTCTTTCTCAAAATCATAAATAAATTAAAATACAAAAACTAAAAAGGGCACAGAAACAGATGCACACTTGGAATGCTCGGACATTTCAAAATCAATAGAGCATGTTTCTCTCAAGCCACATAATTTTCAGAATTGCGTGTTGCAAGTATGATATATGTCAAAGTAACTAGGTCATAAATTTGATCGAGCATGTCCTACTTAATTGAAATTCTATAGTTTACAAGTTTCCCTAAGAAAAAAGATTATTCGAAGATCAAGTTGTTCATAATAACATAATTCTTTGCTTAAGAAAAATGTAGTAACATAGGGTAAAAAATAACAAAAAGGTTAAAATTGATGTGAATGATCATCCTTCAAAAATCGCTTTGTGAAGGTTTGTTATAGGAATTCCTATATGGTGGAGACTTTGCAAGGATTTCAGTTGCCAAGAAATATTATCCAAGTGTTTGGCAACATGCTTGAAAGTTTATGGCCGATATATGATATCGCCCTTAGAGAAAAAATAGCCGATAGTAGAGGGTCGCCCTTAGTCTGATTAAATGTTTTGTGGTAAGCAAAGCTTTACCAAAAAACAGGGGGGGCATATGTTGATGGCAGAAAATGGCTTAAAGCCGATAAGGCTAGGACAGCCGGTCTAGACCGCTTGTACACGCGGTTAGACCGATTGGGCCCTGTAGCCGATCTAGCAATGTGCCAGGCGGACTAACCGTCTGTCATGGACGGTCTAACCACCTGTCCCCGAGTCCGAGTAGAACTAGAGTTTTTGACGTTTTTAGATCTGTACAAGGGCTTCCTTGCGGGGCAAGACCTCCCCACCCTATAAATATAAATATAAAGGGCCATGCCCGATTGGGGACCTCTACCCAATCGTACAAATCATTGTCTTACTTTTTATCTCCAAACCCTAGCTTTTCCAACACTTTTGCTTTCCTTCTTCGTCTCCATGACGTTTTAGCTAGGACGTTCTAAGTAGCCTTGCCGACCTTAGAACAACCCTAGGTTCGCAGCCTCTGACGGGGTCCCTCCCGAGGTTGTGATTGTAGGGTTTCACGGTGCTTTTGCTACACGCGGTCTGACCGGCTGCAGACAGGAGCTCCAGCGAGGACATCTTGACGACCGCGCGATCTAGCGCTTTCGTGTGTTGACAAGAAGCGCGTCAACAATGTCACATCATTTTGTTCAATCATATTTGTTCATTCACCTCATGTGCATTTTATTGTTCATATTGTTCTCCACCTTGTGTTGCATTCCATATTTATAACCCTTTTTGTGAAAACGACCATTTACCTAAGCCTTCCTATCGAACCATAAAAAAAGAAAGAAAAAAAAACTCCTACCTATAGCGAACCTAAAACCATAGGTTTTGCTTTTCATCCAAAAATCTAACATTTGTTTTTCTTTTTTTTCAAAACCTACCTAGATAGAATTTCTATACCTAAACCTCTCTCTTCAAAATTTTTGTTTTGAGCTAAAACATAGGACACCCATAGAACCTATCCATAAAACCTTGGAAACGGTTGTTCTTGCTAACTTTGCATCCATATCATTCTACTTTCATTTGGATTCACACTTACACGAACATACACTCATTACATTTTATTTTTCTTTTGCTAAGTTAGCCATGCCATAAGTTGGGATCATAGGGAAGGTTGGTTTGTTGGCATTTGTTTCTACTCCCGACCATCACCTCGGGGGTACTGTGTGTATGATTAAAATGTTTTCCAAGCATGACAGCTATTTGACAATGTGAAGAATTTGAAAAAAAAAATGAGGGAACGAATGTGAGGAAGCATAAAGATGACATCTAAACACATGGGAGAAGGATTTGAAGAATTACAAGATGGTTCATCTTCTTCTTCCATGCCTAGTATCATGCTAAGCATGGGGAAGGACTTCTTGGACAAAGGAAAAAAGCCCCATGGAGTACATCACGGTTGCCACAAGATGCTTAATTATTTTCTTCCATGCTAAGCACAATGCTTAAGCATGGGGGAGGATGCGCTACACTTCAAGCATCGAAAGACGGTAACTCTTTCTCAACTTTTTCTTTGTCTGTCTATTTACAAATGCTTGCACATATACGCCTTCAACCATAGGATAGAAACCTTTGTATTTCTCTCGATCAATAACATGGCTTCTAGGTGGACAACCTAGTTTTGTTTTTGTTTTTAATGGTCACCATCATATTTTGCTTATCACGATGATATCTTTTGCTTATGGAAAAATGATGAAAGTTGCCTCTTTGTTCTACCTACACCGTGTTATATATGTCTCGGGATCACCCATTTTCCACTTGCGCATCCTTGGAGGTCGGTCACGATCTCGATCTTCGTCCAAAAGTGCTCATTTATAGCTCAAAAACCTACAAAATCACAAATCCTCCAAAAATATGTGCATAAACAAAATTACAAAATCACCAATTCCTAGGCCAAAAGTGACGTGGTGGCCTGGTGAGGATGTTGGGAATACTTGGACTTGGTCCCCAATCAACTTCTTTGGTCCTCCATGCCTTCCATATATGTTTGACACTCTTTTTAATCCATGTATTTATTTCTGAAAATGACAATGAACACACATCATGGCGTAACATCAATTCATTGAATGTAGCAAAGATAGTGATGATATAAGATTGATTCACCTTTTGTTTAAAAGACACTAGTATGGTCATATCCGAGACACCAGTAATTTTAAAGAATGCACTCGGATGACTTCGGGATCCAGGCAATTCACGTAGACATTTCGAAAGTTATCAAAGATTCAATTTTATCCCGAAGAAAATGATGTCAAAAGGGCCCGATCTGTGAAGGACATAAGTTACAAATTTAGAGAGGAGTTCGCACGCAAAAGCAGAGGCCGAGATGGGCCTAAAAGGGGCCAAGCCGGCCAGCCCAATGGGCCCCTAGCCGGCCGGCCTACAATGTTTTTGAGCCGCCTCAACCTCCCCTTCGAGCTAGGCTTCCCTCGGAATATAAATAGCTTACGTGTTATAGAAACACATAGCTAATTTCCACCAAAGAGACGTCATATCGACGAAACACACACCAGAGGAAGCCAATAGCCGCGGCAAGATTAGAGGACGGCGGAGTTCTTCGCCGAGGACTTCTATACCATGAACTCCGACATCATGACTAGCTGTATGGGGTGAAGGCCCCGTTTGTCCATGGGGTTGTAAGGTGACTTTGGTTTGTAATTGTCAAAATCCTTTATGAATTCAATCTATCCTGTATATAGATCTCAATTCCCTAGGTTTGATGTGCTTCTACCCCTAGTGTTGTGTCACGAGTGTGGGGGAAATGACATCAGCTTTTGGAATTTGATAGATTAGAATTGTTGTGTTAATTCGGCGATTACATATCCTAGCGATCGTAAAACTCTAGGGGCAAACGTTCTCTATATCTTGTGCTCACTAACTTAACTTCACTTTTTTAACCGTAGATCTAGTTAGATTAGACTTAGTAGATTAGATCTATTTCATACACCAACCATAACACAAAAATATTAATAATCAACTTAGTTAGTGCTTAGATAAGCGTAGCGATCTCCATGTTCCATGGATTGATAACCTTGGGGGAAACTCTAAGGAAAAGCTACAACCGACCCGTGCGCTTGCTATATATAATTGACACAGCTAAGCGCCGTCATCACTAGCTTATGGTTATGTGATATTTATCTTGGGTAATGTTATTGCCATATATTTTTTCCATGACAACTTATTCATATTTGAGTAATTGACAACCTATGAGTTGGATAAAAGAATTGCAAATGTATAGGATAGTTTTATTTATAGGAGTTCCCATGGGATTAATTACGGTAACCTAGTTTACACCAAGTTGAAATGCTACAATGGTGAATATCTCTGCGCTTGCAGAATCCTTATTTAGAAGTTTTGGTATTCATTTATTTATAGAATATTTCTAATGTTGATATTGGCAATAGATTTTATGTCTACTTCTAGTGTTGATGTTAAGAAATACCAACCCAACCTCATCACCGAGTCCAATTTCGTTGCCAACATGGAAAACACGTTCCGTTCGGATTCAGCCGGCAACCTTGCACCAAATGAGGCGTTTTTTATGTGTCGGAAAGCTAACGACGATGTGCTTCTTTTGGTGCTGGTCCTTGCTCCAGAAGGTTTGTGGATCATGATGTGTGACCATGATAAAGTGTTGCATCACCTATTTTGGGCCAACTCAGGCGATGTGTTGTGTCGAGCCTTAAGCCCATTTTGTGGACACGCACTATTTAGTTTTGGGTTTTGTTTAGTTCTTGATTTCAGTTGTAAAATAGACATCCATCATTGTAACTGTTGCAACAAGTCCATTTACTAGTGATCCAGATCCCTTGTTCTTGTTTGACAACCTTGTGGCGATTAGTCCTTTATTGTTCAGAGCTTGAACCTTTTATCTAATATTTGCTTCATCCATATTTGCAATTTCTTGCTTGTGTTCTCGATTCGCTTGTAGGGAAAAGCCTTCTAGGTGAGGTCAATCAAGTTATGCTTGGTTGATAACCAATAGAGTAGTGGTGTAACAGTTGTAAGGGTTCGAATCGTATTGATTAGAAGCCCAGATCGCCAACATAAACATTCCAACTATCGAGTTTACCAATACCAATCAGAAGATTGGGCTAGTGTTCCATCAGACGTGGTGTCTCCCTTGATCCTAGCTAGAAAAAGTGTGTTCCACCTCATGGTACCATTGTGCTCGGCAGCAGGTGGTGATTATTGTCATGTCCATCCTTTGTAGTCCACCATGTTCGGGTGTTTTCATAATAGTAGTTGTAGGTTGCATGGACCCCCTCTCCCCCCTCATCATTTTTGGAGGTCCTTTGCTTCCAGCCGTCGAAGTAAGTTCTTGGCTCTTGACAACTAGGTAGTTCTCTAGGCTAAGGTTAGGGTGGTTATCCCTAAAGTTTATGTGTTATAGAAATATTACCCCCTAGTTATCTCCCATCTTCTTTCCTTTTTTCTAAGATTAGCTCAAGATTGGCACAAGTGTGTACATAATTCATTTTGGTGATCTTGAATGTTCAAGTGGCCTTTTGCTTCCTAACACATACCCTCCAATTTCAATCTGGTTTCTCGTCCAGCACTATATAGTGACGCTCCACATAGGAATGCATAGCCTTGAAAGGCCTTTTACGGCTCATAACATACTCCTGTAGGAACGTTCTCCCCCCCCACACACACCAAAAAAATGTAGGAACGTTCTTGAATACAAGACTGGTCTTAATTTCAAACTCATCCTCACCCCTATGTGGAGCCTCTAGTAAGCCATCCTCTCGTCCTTCTAGATAAGCTCTGTGAGAACCACTAAGATCGCTAAATTCATTAACTAGTGGATCACAACCGCAAACACGTCTGAAGTGATCCATATCTCTTGGTTCGTTCTGATACAACAATCATCATATGAATTAATGACTCTAGAAGTCTCATAAGGCTCCTCCTCCTCCTCTAGGTTGAGGGGATTTCTCTCATAGACCTTGAAACAAATCCTAATATTGAGTACAGAGATTGATGAGGACATCGCCATGCTGGACACACATGAATAGACCTCATCACCGAGTCAACTTCGTTGCCAATATGGACAACACATTCGGTTCAGATTCAGCCGGCAACCTTGCACTAAATGAGGCATTTTTTGATGCGTTGGAAAGCTAACAACCACATGCTTCTTTTGGTTCTAGTCCTAGCTCTAGAAGATTTGTGGATCATGCTGTGTGACCATGATAAGGTACTGCATCACCTATTACACTATTAGAAGTGTAATCAATATTGGATGCGTGACGCAGAGGAGGAGGGACAAAGGATTATGGAATCTCTCCTGCATTGAAACCACAAAAGAAGGCTTGAATTGGTATGAAGGAGTGGAATCATTGGTGTTATGTGAAGAAAAGGTTTTGCCGCATCACTTACTTGGATGGTTCAACATCAATGGAATCTCCTAAGGGGTAGTTAACTCATTCCGCCTAGACTCAGCAACATTGGGGCCAACCACATCTCCCACATCCACCTCAAAGTTTTGAATAAGACGGTCATAAGGAGCCGGATAACCATGTTCTTGGGAGAACACACGAGAGGGTGAATGGCAAATAGGGCATGACTACTCATGAGTAATTGGATCACTTGACAACTTTCACACATACCCATCAAACATTGACATCATGACAATATTTACACACTTATCCCAAGCAGCCTAAGATGAAATGGTACCATTCGGCTACAAATTCGCTCTAATTTGCCATAGTGGACTACCCCTTCAACTGAAATGGCATCCTCATTTGCATTGCATTGAAGCACCTCATGAGCCTACCAATCAAGTCACTCAACAACAACCGCTCATCAAGTAACAAAGTCTCCGTATCCATCCCAACAAAACTAACATTCCCAAAATCAACTTTCTCCACAATTCCTCCATGATGCAAGTTGGCTAAATTGACCTTCTAGTTTGTGTTCACATCATAGACAAAAAATCAATTTGCAATGTCCCTAAATCAATTTGTGTCCACCGATAAGGATACATCTCTAATTCATTTGAATAAGCTTACTAAATACATTAAATAACTAAATCAACAAACGACTATATATTCGAAACCCTAAAACTAAATAGCCTAAACCGTAAAGCTAAACAAACCTCTAAACTAATTAAGTACTTAAATCTATACCCTAAATACATCATGCAACTACACTAAATATTCTAAAACCTACAACTAATGATTATGCAAATTTTCTCATGTGACTAAGCTAAACTAACTACATACATTACATACAAAAATGTAGAGAAAATTTACCTTGAGCAGGGCTATCCAAGGCAGTGGGTGGCAGGGGTCACCGAGGCGTTTTTTTTTAAGTTTAACCTTTTTAATAATATTATATTATTAGCCGGCCCAGAACTTATTTTGCACTACATAGCCGGTTTGGCCGCGCCACCCCGCCTGGTGCGGCAGGTACATGTTACCGCGCTAGTGCATGAGGCGCGGCAAGCCTGCCATGCTAGCAATGGGTGCTTGAGCTGCGCTGGCTGGTGCCCATCCTGCCACGCCACATGCACTGGTGTGGCAATGTGTTCCTGCCGCACCAGGCGGGGTGGCATGGCAGGATCGGGGTAAAGGGTCCTGCGGGCCCTCTTCTCTTTCTTCCTCTTCCCTCCTTTCTCCTGCACACGCGCACAGAGCCCCCAGCTTCGCCGCCGCCCACCGGATTCCGGCCAAATCTGACCATTTTGGCCCAGGAAATGTGGGGGAAATCGATCCCCTCCCTCATATAAAGGTATTCCACCCCTTTTCCCTTGTTCCACCACGACATTTTGCAAGATATGAGTAGCTTTAGGTGTTTTAGGGTTTGAAAAATGTTTTGAAATTGTAGTGATTTATATGGTTGTTTCTTACAATGTGATGGTTAGGATGAACGTAGTGTTGTCTATGCCCTCGATTTTAACGTGTAGAATTAGGTGCATGCTTTTATTCTAAGATGTTGTTGAGATAGTATGTTTGTAGTGTATATTAGGAGGAATGCCTTTGGCAAAACTCATGTTGTTTGTCTAATTCTCGTGGAAATGGTTATTTTGTAGATGGTTTGTTTAGTCCGTTGGTTTCATGGTGGGGTTGTGAAAGAGAATGGGGAGTTTGAGAATATGAAAGAGGTCACACAAATGTTTGAAGTTGCCCCATGTTTGCAAGAGATAGTTGAATGTGCTCGGAGTCATTTTAGTTGTAGGATAGATGATGAGATCGGCTTGAAAGGCCACGTTGATTGTGGTAGAGGAAGAGCGGCATACGCTCTAGTGGATTTGAAAACTGATGTGGAATGGGATCAATTTAAGAGATTAGTAGAGCAAGCTAGTGTGCCTTATTTGGACGTGGTTGTTACTAGCCGAAGATCTGCTGGTAGAGAGGGGGTAGAGAGGTAGTGCCTCAGCTTGGGACACAGGAGTCAATAATCTCACATCTAGGTACTCGTGTTAGCCAGCAAGAGCAATTGCATACGAAGGGAACAGAGTTGGCTGATGATTCTGATAGCGAGACCTTTAGCTTTGATGAGATAGAACCAGGCACGGCGCATGTTTATTTCCCTAATGATACATTTGAGAGGGAGGAAGCTGAGGAGGATGATGACGATATTTCAGAAGGGTCTAACGGTGGGGATGACAATGATGGGCCTGAATCCGTGGGAGATGAGTTAGAAAGCGATAGTGCACCACCTCCTGCAAACAGTCATGATGTTGTACCACCTCCTGTACCAACCAACATTTGCCCTCTACAGGATGATGACACATTCATGGCAGATGGTGCTCATAAGTGTGGCTCTGTGACTTACACTACTCGTGAGCTCGATCTGCTAGAGCAATGTCATGTAGAGATTCCACGTGTTGCCAATGACAAGGACATAAGCCATGTTGATAGGGCTATATGTGAGACCACCTTGGTGCATGCAGAAGACGAAGGTTTTCCACAATGTGAGACCCTAGAGATTAAGGCGAAAATGAAGTTTGATACCTTTGACGACCTCAAGTTTTTCTTGGCTGACCATGGGGTTAGATTTCATAGACCTTTCACTGTTGTTCACTCTGACAAGAACGAGAGGTATGAAGTCATGTGTAAGCAAGGGTGCATGTGGCATGTTTGGTGTCGCAAGGTGCGTGGCACAGAGAAGTGGAAGATTACAAGATTCAAGCAACCTCATGAGTGTCGTTCCTCTAAGCCTAAGCAAATCCACCCACAGTTGACAGCATCATATCTGGGGCACCGCATTCTGGGCATTGTTTTGAAAAACAATGACGAATCGATTCCTTCTCTCATAGAGTCCATCTCGCCTTCAGTGGATACCGTGTGAATTATCCTAAGGCTGTGCAAAACAACACACCGTAGCCCTGCTGCAGGGAGACTGGAAGGGGTCGTATGCACAGGTTCCTCGGCGTCTTTGCGCTATGTCATACTACAATGAAGGCATCAAATGGTTTATACACACAGGTGACATGGTCCAGCTTAAGAAAGATCGTGCCTCCAGCTTTATTGTCCACCTCACAAGACTGTGGCGGCCCACTCCGAAATTATTCCAAGTTAACTACCTTCAGACCACTAATCACGTAGTCAGGCACTTAATCCGGAATAAGCTGGAGCACCGTCGGATTAAACCCGATTAAACCACGTACTTAACTAGATCGTAACAGCAGCAGGCCCACACGAAGGTGAGTTCCAGAGGTTACAACATTCCACAAATTAAATTACACACATAGATAACATAGTTATTACAAACCGAGTTCAAATTAAAATCAGAGTACAAGTCTTGCAGCGGAAATTAAAAGTTCATGACAACTGAATTTTAGAAGTTCATTGCAGCGGAAGTAAACAATCTAACGACGAGACAAGTGACTCCGTGATGAAGCCTGCCACGAAGCTACTCCTCCCGATCCTCGCCAGAGGACGGGACCCATTCGATGTGCCAGCCAGGTGGAACCTGGGCAGGCCAAGTCGTAGCATCCACATCCAAGATTATACCTGTAAAAAGTTGCCACAAGCAAGGCTGAGTATACTAATACTCAGCAAGGCTTACCCGTCGGGTGAAAACTGCATCACCGACATCTAGACAATGAGAGGCTTTTGGCTGGTGGGTTTGTTTGCCAAAAAGCAACTAAAGTAGGTCCTTACTTTCAAGTTTTAGCTTCACATTCTAGTAATTTAACCATTCTAGATTAGCATCCCTTCTAAGCATACAAGTGGTACATTACAAATTAATTCATAGAACAAGTTTATCAATCTCAAACTTCCACTTGTTACTCAATGTAGCAGGGCGGTCAAGCAGTCTCATTAACCGCGAGAAGCGGACAGTTCGAACCGGATTTGTGCTACCTGGCCAGGGGAAACCCAACACACACGGATACTCTGCTTGCGATAAAAGGTACAAGCATTTCCCAACCTTTCCCATCGATCCACAATTCGGAACCGGGTCCACTTCCTTAGGATAAAGGTTTACTGCTTCACTCACAGCATCACGCATATATCCACAAGTGTACGGCAGGGGAAAACAAAGTTTCCAAGGAGAGATGGCTATCGGCCCTAGCTGCTTCAATCTGGTACCGGGCTTACCGGCTCCCATATACCGGCATGCATGTGGTACGTTCAAAAACTTGACACACTCAACCACACGTTTCGACCTTAAATCAATTATCATACACGGACGGGAGATCTACATCTATCATCCCGCCCGTCAATCCTTATGATTCCAACATAAGTAAAGACAAGCAATTCCTATATCTCGCGAGTGACAGGAAATCACTCGACTTGTAACGGACCTATAGCAATGCTCTACCGATCCTTTCATACTAGTATTGCAAGTCATAGGTACTAGGAAAAGATTGCAGCTATGGTATTCAATCAACTCCTAGAAACGTAAATGCACGAACATAGAGAATTTAAAGTGCATAATTTGGAAAATGTTAGGTTATGCTCCGGGGCTTGCCTTCCTGCTCGGGCTGGGGGTTAGCTCCCGTGTTGGTCACGTCTGCACCGACGTCGGGCTCCGGGACTTGCTCCTCTTCTGCGGGGATGAGGGTGTAGTCGCCGTCCGGAATAGCGCCTTCTACATGATATGCATAAATTTGAGGCGGCTGCCTTTTGATGCTTAAGACTAGGGCCTTGAAGGCCATATTCACCTAGACATACACCGATGTTTTTATTTTCTCCACCAAAGCAAGGTGTCGGTGTGAAAAAGGTTTTAGTTGATTTCGATGGTGATTGTGTACATATATAAATGAATCTTATTCATTTCTTCACAAGGTTAGGTGCTGTTCTGGAATTTCAGATTCACCCATTTTACTTTAACCATTTGATCCAAAAAGGTTATTCTTTTTATATAATTCAATTTCTAACTAGATTCCTTCTTATTTTTGTTTCTCCATTTCTGTTCATCCATTTTAACTATAAAATTTATGACAGCTACAGGAGTATAAGAGCTAAGCTCACTCCAAAATTTAGCTAATTTCGAGCTACACATAATTTATTAAAAATCTAGCAAGTTGCTGCCAGCAGAATTGAATTTAAATCATATAAAATTGCAAATTCAACCATTTCAGGAGATCTTCCTACCAAAGCTAAGCATGAATATGAGGAGGGCTCTGGCCAAGTGGTGGCTCAAAATAACCCTTGGGTAGTCCTCATCATTTTTCTATCCAAAAACACATATTTAATTATTTGCCATTCTGAACAGAGCAAAAATTGAGTTTTTCATTTTTAACATGTGTACTAACAAGTTTTTAGTTCTCAGAAGCAAAATGGTGATTTTTCACTGCACCAATTATTTTTAATAAATTCTGCACTGAAACAGACAGGAAAATACATTTAAATTCATATCTGGAGCTACACATCATATTTTTGAGTCCCCTTTGGACACAATCTGTCCAAAGCCACTACTAACAACATATCCAAAGCTCAACCCCAGCGGAGCTCTGGATTTGAAATGGTGCACAACTTTAGGTTTTCATGGTTTGATTTTTAATTCAAAAACAGTCCACCGAAAGCATACATATGTCTAATAGAGATTGTAGTTTAAGCTCTCACGATTCCAGAGAATATTTTTGCATATTTTTCTGATTTTTCTACGATTTTTAATCGATTTTACAAGTTTCGGGAAAAATCAAATCTAGGGTAAGAATCTATTTTCACCGAGAACCCTAGAACTTTCAAAACTTCGCGAACAGGTCCTGCACTTTTGCACGGAGGACCCTGGACAAAGGTAGACGATGAACAAAGGTCCTCGGACCTCGCCGGAGTTGCGCCGGGCAAACCACGGCGAACTGGGCTCGGGGAAGAGGGGGAAAATGATCCTTGGCTCACCACGAGTCGTTTGAGGACGGTTGGGAGGCCGGGGGTTGACGGAGTTACGCCGGCGACGAGGAGGTGGCGGCGCGGCCGCTGCGGGGTCTATGCCGGCGAGCTCGGAGTCGTTCGCGGTTGGGGAAGAGGTCCTAGAGCACCAGCAGAGCTTGGGGAAGCCAATGGCGTGCTCGAGGAGGCTCGGGGATGGCTCGAGGTAGGGTCTCGACGGTGAGGTGGTTCGACGGCCGGAAAACTCGATTTGGGGGAACTTGGAAATTCGAGCTCGGGAGTGGGCAATGTGTTGGGGAAAGTTGGGGGAAATGGAGCTAGGGGAGTGGACTAGCTGTGCGCGGAGTGGATTCGGGAATGGTGGATCGAGCGCGACGAATTTCTCGGATTGCCGTGGCTCGGCTTGCGCGGCGCGAGGAAGAAGAAGGAGGGGGAGTGCGCGAGGAGGTTCACTGAGGGCTTGAGGGCGTGAGTGGAGTGAATGGGAAGCTCAGAGGGGTGCTCGAGTGCGTGAGGGTAGCACGGCATTGCCTCGGGAGCGCGCGAGCGCGTCAATGCTCGACGCGACCCGCCATGGCCGCACAGTGAGCTCGGAGCGAGCGCGAACGGCGCTGCAGGCGAGGGAGATCGCGGAGTGCTGCTGAGGGATCGTGCACAGTGCGTGTTGGCGCGTAGCGGGAGGAGAATCGCGCTTGCAGCGCTGTCCAGCGCGTCGCGCGCGCGCGTGGCCGCGGCGGCGCTCCGACCGCATCATGGCGTCGCGCGGCGCGAGGAGGAGCGAGGCGACGGCGGCGACTTGACCGCGCGGGAGCGACCGGACAACGGCTAGGCGACAAAGGCCATCAACCGCCGCGGCTCGGCCAGCTCAGGGCCGCCTGCGCCGCGCTCCGGCCGCGTGGCGGCCGAGCTCTGGCCGGCGTCAGCCGCGCCAGGGGCACTGTTTCCGGCCCGAGGAGCGCCGAGTTTGAATTCGAATTTTCTTCAAAATTTTGAACTGAACTTGAAAAAGTGCAAAAATAAAAGTTGTAGTTTGGGAGATGGGACACAACTTTCTTTTTGGGATGAACTTGAAATTCGAAGTTTTTCAAGCTCAAAAAGCCCAAAAACAGAAAGGTGCCTAAAACGGTAATTTGAGTTTTTGAGGGACTAAACCGCAAAATTTTCAAAAATTCCAAACAGTGACTAGGGTTTATTTGTGACGACAAACAACTTTTATTTTGGGAGATTTTCAAGTTTAGTACAAAAATCTTGAGTTTTCGGTTGGTGCCAAATAATCCCTGTTTTTGGAGTTTTAAATTTGAATTTTGGTGAATTTTTGAGGGATTTTTAAATCCCAACCTTAATTCCGTGTTGCATTGATCTTAATTGCGCTTTTTAGCTATTTTGACATCAGAGATGTCACAGCCTACCCCCCTTAAAAAGGAATCTCGTCCCGAGATTCGATTACGCTTAACGATAAAGAGGGGAAAAGAAATACCTCGGCTTATGAAAGTATGTCGGGGAAATTTTTCCTGAGATAGTCCTCGGTTTCCCATGTGGCTTCGTCTTCAGAATGATGACTCCACTGAATTTTGTACATTTTAACTCCCTTCCTTCGTGTTTGTCGCTCTTTTTCGTCGAGGGTCTTGACAGGATGCTCATCGTAAGAGAGATCCGGTTCAACCGAGAGTTCCTCTTGTTCAACGACTTCGGTTGGAACACGAATACACCTCTTGAGTTGAGAAACATGAAACACATTGTGTACCGCTGAAAGTCTCTCGGGAAGCTTCACTTGATAGGCTACCGGCCCACATTGTTGGGTGATTTCATACGGGCCGATATAGCGAGGTGCAAGCTTGCCTTTAAGTCCAAACCTTTGCACATCTTTGGTCGGGGAGACCTTAAGATACACATGGTCACCAACTTCAAATTGAAGTGGCTTCCGCCGCTGATCAAAGTAACTCTTCTGTCGTGTCTGGGCGGTTTTCAAATTTTCCCGAATGATCCTAACCTTTTCTTCGGCTTCTTTCACAAGGTCAGGGCCATAAGTATACCTCTCGCCTGCCTGGGACCAACACAACGGGGTCCGACATCTTCTACCATATAGGGCTTCAAAAGGTGCCATTTTTAAACTTGCTTGGTAGCTGTTATTATAGGAGAATTCGGCCAGAGATAAACATTTCTCCCAATTCTTCCCATAATGAATAACACAAGCTCGAAGCATATCTTCAAGTATTTGATTTACCCTTTCCGTTTGCCCATCGGTCTGAGGGTGATATGCTGAACTACGGATCAATTTGGTGCCTAGGGACAATTGCAATTGTTCCCAAAAGCGTGCTACGAACAGAGTACCACGATCTGAAATTATCGTCTTGGGTACCCCATGCAGGCAAATGATCCGCTCCAAATAAATCTCCGCGTATTTCTTAGCATTATAAACGGTATTGACCGGAATAAAATGCGCTGTCTTGGTAAGGCGATCCACAATTACCCAAATAGAATCATGGCCCTGAGGGGTCCTGGGAAGTCCAACAATAAAATCCATACTAATATCTTCCCACTTCCATGAGGGAATAGGTAGAGGTTGAAGTGTGCCTGCTACCTTCAAGTGGCTGGCCTTAACCCGCTGGCATGTGTCATATTCCGACACGTATGTGGCAATTTCTCGCTTCATCCGAGTCCACCAAAAGTTTTGTTTCAAGTCTTGATACATTTTGGTGCTGCCGGGATGGATAGAAAATTTAGAGAGATGTGCCTCATCCATAATCTTCCTCCGGAGCTCCGTGTTTTTGGGCACCATGAGGCGGTGTCCAAACCACAGGACTCCTTGCCCGTCTAACCGGAAGCACTTGTACTTCTCCTTCACCTTCTCTTTAGACAATTTTCTTTTGAGAACTTTAACGCCCGCATCATTTAATTGGGCCATAACAATCTGATCGTGCAAGGTTGGTTCCACTGCAATATGGTTGAAGTACCCGTGTGGAACAATCTCTAAGTTGAGCTTTGCCATTTCGTGACACAGGGTGTCAGCGTAGGACTCCACGGAAAGACAGTGACAATGAGCCTTGCGGCTTAGTGCATCCGCAACTACATTAGCCTTCCCGGGGTGATAATGCACACTGAGGTCATAGTCCTTAGCTAACTCCAACCATCTTCGCTGTCTCATATTCAGATGTGCCTGAGTGAAGACATATTTAAGGCTCTTGTGGTCTGTGTATATGTTGCAGAGAACACCCATCAAATAGTGCCTCCACATCTTGAGAGCATGAATAACCGCTGCTAACTCAAGATCGTGCGTGGGGTAGTTTTGCTCATGAGGTCGAAGTGCTCGTGAAGCATAAGCGATGACTCGGTTCTCTTGCATGAGAACACAGCCAAGACCGGTGCCTGATGCGTCACAATAAACATCATACGGCTTGGTGCAATCGGGCTGAGCCAAAACTGGGGCTGAAGTTAAAAGTCTTCGCAGGGTGTGGAAAGCTTCCTCACATTTGTCATTCCACTCAAATTTAACTCCCTTCTTCAGAAGTTCGGTCATAGGTTTCGCAATCCGAGAGAAATCCGGAATGAAGCGGCGGTAGTAACCGGCTAATCCCAGAAAACTCCGAATCTCGTGGACTGAAGTAGGTGGTTGCCAATCTAGCACCTCTTGCACCTTGGATGGATCCACGGATATACCATCTTTGGAAATAGTGTGGCCTAAAAATTTCACGCTCTCTAACCAGAATTCACACTTGGAGAATTTGGCGTAGAGTTGGTGGTCTCTCAGTCGCTGAAGAACAATGCGAAGGTGCTCAGCGTGCTCTTCCTCATTCTTGGAGTACACAAGAATGTCGTCAATGAAAACCACCACAAACTTGTCTAATTCAGACATGAAGACCGAATTCATGAGATACATGAAATAGGCTGGGGCGTTGGTGAGTCCAAAAGACATAACCAGAAACTCATAAAGTCCGTAACGTGTGGAAAAGGCAGTCTTTGGAATATCACAGGACCTGATTTTTATTTGGTGATAGCCAGAGCGAAGGTCAATCTTGGAGAACACTCTGGCGCCAGCTAATTGATCGAACAAGATATCAATTCGGGGTAGCGGATACTTGTTTTTAATAGTTACCGCATTGAGAGGCCGGTAATCAATACACAACCTCAAGGAATGGTCCTTCTTCTTCACGAAGATAGCGGGACATCCCCAAGGTGAAACACTTGGGCGAATGAAACCTTTATCTAGCAATTCTTGGAGTTGAATTTTTAATTCAGCCAATTCATTGGGTGGCATTCTATACGGTCTCTTTGATATAGGTGCTGTGCCAGGTTGTAATTCAATTACAAATTCAACGTCCCTATCCGGCGGCATCCCTGGTAAGTCATCCGGAAATACATCGGCATACTCACATACCACCGGAATGTCCTTTAGTTGGGTTTCGACCATGGAATAAGCACATGCGTCCGCGCAAGTCCGTTGCGGCAGATATAGCACACTCGGGCCATGCGTAGGTGAGTTTATCTCAACAACTCGTTCCGCAACATCTAGGACAACTTTGTGCTGAGTCATCCAATTGGCTCCTAACACAATGTCAATTCCGTCCATACCAAGTAGAATTAAATCAGTAGGAAATGTTTTACTTCCCAACCTGATTGGAACTTTGTGAGTGACTTGGTTGGATGCAATTTTGCCTCCCGCAGTTGATATCACGTAGGAGGATTTGGTATGGTATGATTTTAATCCGCATTTCACATGGAATCTTGTGCTTATAAAACTATGCGTTGCTCCGGAATCAAATAATATCACGGCAGGTTGAGTGCAGATAGGGAAGATACCAGTCATGTCTGGGGCTCCCTCGGGTAAGTCGGCCAAGTTGGTGTAGTTGAGCCGTCCTTGGTGAACTTGCACACGCTGCTGCTGCTTGCCCTTGCCCTGCTGATTTCCCGGGCGTTGGTTTGACTGCTTGTTCTGCGGGCAATCCTTGATAAAATGATCTTTGCTTCCACACTTGAAGCACTGGTAGCCGGCTCCAGGACGAGCTGGCTGCGGTGCATTCTGCCTAGGTGCTTGCTGCTGCGGCGGTGGAGGGAAACGAGGCGTGTTAGGCTGTGGCGGCCTAGCAACCCATCCACCTCCCTGAGGTGCCCTGGACTGTCCCTGCTGTGCAGCCGGGGGAACCAGACGGAACCTCTGGGGCTGCGAGCTTGACGGTCCAGCGGGAGTCTTCCTCTTCTTCTCCGCCTTATGCACCGTATTGGCATCTTCTTGAGCAATGGCAAGGTTGACAAGATCACCGTACGTGGGAGCACGGGTAGTGGCCAACTGCGCCTTCAGCTTGGTGTTAAGGCCACGGCGGAACCTTTCCAACTTCTTTTCATCCGAGTCGGCGTGATGACCCGCATAGGGGCACAGACCGTTGAAGGCCTGGGCGTACTGCAACACCGTGCGAGTACCTTGGGTCAGCGCCAGAAACTCATTCAGCTTTCTTTCAACCAGACCGGCCGGAATGTGATGAGCTTTGAATGCAGCTTTGAACTCATCCCACTCAACTACATGACCCTCCTGCTGCAGGGCCAGGTAGTTCTCCCACCAAAGGAGAGCTGGGCCGCGGAGCTGCTGCGCCGCGAACACGACCTTGCGGTTGGGGGTGCAAGGCGTTGCCAGAATGGTGAACTTGGACTCAATGGCTCGAATCCATGTGTCGGCCTCCAAAGGCTCATCGGCACGAGCGAAGATCGGCGGGTGAGTCGCCAGAAAATCCTCGTATCGGGCCACCTGAGGCTGAGGGGCCCGTTGTCCTCCCTGCTGCAGCATTTGCTGCTGCATCATCTGCTGCTGATGCTGCAGGTTCCGAAGAATCTCCATCTGCGTGGCATACAGCTGCTGCCACGTCGGAGGTTGCTGCGGAGGAGGAGGAGGCGGTGGTTGCTGCTGCCCCTCAGGCCCCTGCTGGTTAGCATTGGAGCCACTAGCGTCGTGACCGCTGCGGGTGATTGCCATCTGCAGTAGGGACTTATATTAGCCACATTTCGTAAACTTGCATAATAATGACAAGGTAGAATGTGACAACATTTGAAGTATACTGCGCAGAGTGACACATCAGCACGCAGTTTGGGAGAACATTCATATCTCCCAACAGGAAACAAGTCATAAGCTCCCATTCGGTCAGTAGCTCGAAAATTTCCTGCTCTACAACTTTCATGTTGGGCTCAATTTCAAATTCGGACTGGATCTAAGCCGAAAAATTCAAACCTCAGTTCTCTGCGTTTGCTGTTTTTCAGCAGGCCGAGCTGTGGTGTTTTAGTCGCCATTTTTATTTCGCTTACTCAGTGGGGTTGTAATTTGGTGATCCTTTAGTTTGATAAATTCCAAACAACTTTCTAATTCACATCACAGCCCAGAAATGAAAGGAAGAACCATGAATAGTTAAAACAAGGGGAAGCTGCAGAATGTTTTCAATGCAGCCCTTACATCAACATCAAGTTTCACACCATTAAGTTTACAATGCCACAAAAGATAACATGGGGAGCTCAACTCCATCTAGCCTATTACATCATGAAGCCAAAACCTAGGCCTAGCGGAGGAGTCATTTCCACTACCACTCTAAAAATCATCAAGGTTATTAGCGGTAGCCTCGCTGCCCATAGGGGAAAGTGGAGCTGGAAGGGGAGGCATGTCGTCCTCGGTGTCCATGTCGGAGTCGGGGGCCTCTCCTTCACCATCTATATCCCCTCCTTGCTCATCAAAGAGGTGCTGAGCGTCATGGGCAGCAAGCATGGCATTGGCATGCTGCAAGGTGCCGTGTACCTCCTCAAGCTCATCCCTAGTCTGGGCTAACTCATTCTGAGTGTTGTTGTGTGCAATCTGTAGGTCATTGAGTTGCCTCTCTAGGTCAGCGATCATGGCATCTCTAGTAGTCACCTCTATGGACAAGGAGGTCCTCTCAACCCCTATGTCACGGGCGCGAGCGGACATGTCCATGGCAGTGCGGAGCAACTCGCTCTGTGACCGACTAAGAAGTGCCTGTAACCTGTGATACGCCCGCATCCACCTCATCATCAAGGCAGCTGCTGCGACGGGGCTCTCCGCCATCCTCAGAGGGGAACTCAAGTAACGCCTCATCCAATGAGGGTCGTCCGGCTGAGTCGGCGGGAACAAACCAAGCAACTGATGTTCCACTAACTCCTGGTTTTGGGTAACAAAAGAGCTAATGCCGTTCATGGCAGCTAGCTCGCACGTTGTCTCCATGTGGTGCCCGTGCACTTCCACCGTCCAGGTGGGAGAGCTAGGACACGGCGGGTGGCGGTATACTACCAACCGCACGCGGGAGCGAACCACACCTCTCTCCCGGATAATCGTCCTCTCATACTGCGGCGGTGTCGGGTAGTCCATAGCCTGAAGAACCGACCACAGGATACTGGGGAATCCTTCCCATCCCAAACAGTCAGAGAAGGACACGTCGTTTGGGTGGCTAGCCAGGTCAGCGTGGGAAGCCATCTGAACCAAAAAGGAAAAAGGGCAAAGGGTGAGAACCGGTTAGCGCCAAAAATCAAAAACAGATTCTGTGTAGATTGGTAGAATTTACAAAACTCGAAATCTGTAGGCTCAAAAATTCTCAACTTTGGCCAGAACCTAGTTTAAGTAATTCCTAACAAGTTTCATGTTGGAGGTTTGAGCAGATACTGTCGTTAAGGTGGTGTAAAAATTCGATTTCTATCTCACTGTCCTCAGAAATTTCCAGCAGACAGGGGGTTACCATTTTTAGGATAATTCCAGTTTTACTAATCCATTTTTGTTGAAATTTCTCCAGCATGTACTTTATAACATTTATGACAACTTTCATGTTGAACACTTTTTCATTTGACCAAGTTTCCAGTTTCGAATTAGGGGTGCAAACAGACTGTTCTTGGTGGGGTTTTGGGTTTTGATTTCAATTTCTCTGATGGAAGTTCGATTTGGTTCTCATGTAAAATTTAAACTATTAAATCAGCGAGATGCAATGCATGAGCGGCCTAATCGATCTCACAAACACACATGCCAATAACTCTTGGCTTACGAAGTTAGTGCCGGTGGCTAGGCAATATTCGTCTCTCGCTATATTATCTAGTCGGAATTCTCTAACCGTTTCACGTACGGAATCGCGGTTAGTGTACCTGCAGAAAATTTCCATTCCAGAGCATATATAATCAACCTTTCGTGCCAGCACTCACGAAAGCGTCTCCATCCATTACCACCCACTATAGAGGTGGCACCCGAACGTTTAACATTGAACGGGCAATGTTCATATGTCACCGAGGCGACATATTGACAGTTTCATACGCTATTGAAATAGCGTATTGACTATGTGCCGCCACCATATTTGCATATGATGACGTGGTACGCTACAGCAATCGCCGTACCTTGCGCCCACCATCCTATTCTAGTTTCATACGCCATCACAGCGTATTGACTATGTGCCGCCACTATATTTTCATATAGTGCCGTGGTACGTTACAGCAATCGCCGTACCTTGCGCCCACCATTGCGGAAAATAAATGACAGAATGAAAAGTGCTGGAAGTCAGTATAATATATTCTTGCCACCTATCATAACGTGATCCCTTAACCCACATAGGCTTCACGCTCTAGGTAACATCCTTAACGATCCTATAATACCCTTCCTTTGCAAAACGCATCGGAAGTACGAATTGGCAATTTTATTCAAAAATTGTTGTTTAATGGTTTGTTGCTCTCTCCGGGCTGCTGCTTCGGCTCTGATGCCAGCTGTGGCGGCCCACTCCGAAATTATTCCAAGTTAAGTACCTTCAGACCACTAATCACGTAGTCAGGCACTTAATCCGGAATAAGCTGGAGCGCCGTCGGATTAAACCCGATTAAACCACGTACTTAACTAGATCGTAACAGCAGCAGGCCCACACAAAGGTGAGTTCCAGAGATTACAACATTCCACAAATTAAATTACACACATAGATAACATAGTTATTACAAACCGAGTTCAAATTAAAATCAGAGTACAAGTCTTGCAGCGGAAATTAAAAGTTCATGACAACTGAATTTTAGAAGTTCATTGCAGCGGAAGTAAACAATCTAACGACGAGACAAGTGACTCCGTGATGAAGCCTGCCACGAAGCTACTCCTCCCGATCCTCGCCAGAGGACGGGACCCATTCGATGTGCCAGCCAGGTGGAACCTGGGCAGGCCAAGTCGTAGCATCCACATCCAAGATTATACCTGTAAAAAGTTGCCACAAGCAAGGCTGAGTATACTAATACTCAGCAAGGCTTACCCGTCGGGTGAAAACTGCATCACCGACATCTAGACAATGAGAGGCTTTTGGCTGGTGGGTTTGTTTGCCAAAAAGCAACTAAAGTAGGTCCTTACTTTCAAGTTTTAGCTTCACATTCTAGTAATTTAACCATTCTAGATTAGCATCCCTTCTAAGCATACAAGTGGTACATTACAAATTAATTCATAGAACAAGTTTATCAATCTCAAACTTCCACTTGTTACTCAATGTAGCAGGGCGGTCAAGCAGTCTCATTAACCGCGAGAAGCGGACAGTTCGAACCAGATTTGTGCTACCTGGCCAGGGGAAACCCAACACACACGGATACTCTGCTTGCGATAAAAGGTACAAGCATTTCCCAACCTTTCCCATCGATCCACAATTCGGAACCGGGTCCACTTCCTTAGGATAAAGGTTTACTGCTTCACTCACAGCATCACGCATATATCCACAAGTGTACGGCAGGGGAAAACAAAGTTTCCAAGGAGAGATGGCTATCGGCCCTAGCTGCTTCAATCTGGTACCGGGCTTACCGGCTCCCATATACCGGCATGCATGTGGTACGTTCAAAAACTTGACACACTCAACCACACGTTTCGACCTTAAATCAATTATCATACACGGACGGGAGATCTACATCTATCATCCCGCCCGTCAATCCTTATGATTCCAACATAAGTAAAGACAAGCAATTCCTATATCTCGCGAGTGACAGGAAATCACTCGACTTGTAACGGACCTATAGCAATGCTCTACCGATCCTTTCATACTAGTATTGCAAGTCATAGGTACTAGGAAAAGATTGCAGCTATGGTATTCAATCAACTCCTAGAAACGTAAATGCACGAACATAGAGAATTTAAAGTGCATAATTTGGAAAATGTTAGGTTATGCTCCGGGGCTTGCCTTCCTGCTCGGGCTGGGGGTTAGCTCCCGTGTTGGTCACGTCTGCACCGACGTCGGGCTCCGGGACTTGCTCCTCTTCTGCGGGGATGAGGGTGTAGTCGCCGTCCGGAATAGCGCCTTCTACATGATATGCATAAATTTGAGGCGGCTGCCTTTTGATGCTTAAGACTAGGGCCTTGAAGGCCATATTCACCTAGACATACACCGATGTTTTTATTTTCTCCACCAAAGCAAGGTGTCGGTGTGAAAAAGGTTTTAGTTGATTTCGATGGTGATTGTGTACATATATAAATGAATCTTATTCATTTCTTCACAAGGTTAGGTGCTGTTCTGGAATTTCAGATTCACCCATTTTACTTTAACCATTTGATCCAAAAAGGTTATTCTTTTTATATAATTCAATTTCTAACTAGATTCCTTCTTATTTTTGTTTCTCCATTTCTGTTCATCCATTTTAACTATAAAATTTATGACAGCTACAGGAGTATAAGAGCTAAGCTCACTCCAAAATTTAGCTAATTTCGAGCTACACATAATTTATTAAAAATCTAGCAAGTTGCTGCCAGCAGAATTGAATTTAAATCATATAAAATTGCAAATTCAACCATTTCAGGAGATCTTCCTACCAAAGCTAAGCATGAATATGAGGAGGGCTCTGGCCAAGTGGTGGCTCAAAATAACCCTTGGGTAGTCCTCATCATTTTTCTATCCAAAAACACATATTTAATTATTTGCCATTCTGAACAGAGCAAAAATTGAGTTTTTCATTTTTAACATGTGTACTAACAAGTTTTTAGTTCTCAGAAGCAAAATGGTGATTTTTCACTGCACCAATTATTTTTAATAAATTCTGCACTGAAACAGACAGGAAAATACATTTAAATTCATATCTGGAGCTACACATCATATTTTTGAGTCCCCTTTGGACACAATCTGTCCAAAGCCACTACTAACAACATATCCAAAGCTCAACCCCAGCGGAGCTCTGGATTTGAAATGGTGCACAACTTTAGGTTTTCATGGTTTGATTTTTAATTCAAAAACAGTCCACCGAAAGCATACATATGTCTAATAGAGATTGTAGTTTAAGCTCTCACGATTCCAGAGAATATTTTTGCATATTTTTCTGATTTTTCTACGATTTTTAATCGATTTTACAAGTTTCGGGAAAAATCAAATCTAGGGTAAGAATCTATTTTCACCGAGAACCCTAGAACTTTCAAAACTTCGCGAACAGGTCCTGCACTTTTGCACGGAGGACCCTGGACAAAGGTAGACGATGAACAAAGGTCCTCGGACCTCGCCGGAGTTGCGCCGGGCAAACCACGGCGAACTGGGCTCGGGGAAGAGGGGGAAAATGATCCTTGGCTCACCACGAGTCGTTTGAGGACGGTTGGGAGGCCGGGGGTTGACGGAGTTACGCCGGCGACGAGGAGGTGGCGGCGCGGCCGCTGCGGGGTCTATGCCGGCGAGCTCGGAGTCGTTCGCGGTGGGGGAAGAGGTCCTAGAGCACCAGCAGAGCTTGGGGAAGCCAATGGCGTGCTCGAGGAGGCTCGGGGATGGCTCGAGGTAGGGTCTCGACGGTGAGGTGGTTCGACGGCCGGAAAACTCGATTTGGGGGAACTTGGAAATTCGAGCTCGGGAGTGGGCAATGTGTTGGGGAAAGTTGGGGGAAATGGAGCTAGGGGAGTGGACTAGCTGTGCGCGGAGTGGATTCGGGAATGGTGGATCGAGCGCGACGAATTTCTCGGATTGCCGTGGCTCGGCTTGCGCGGCGCGAGGAAGAAGAAGGAGGGGGAGTGCGCGAGGAGGTTCACTGAGGGCTTGAGGGCGTGAGTGGAGTGAATGGGAAGCTCAGAGGGGTGCTCGAGTGCGTGAGGGTAGCACGGCATTGCCTCGGGAGCGCGCGAGCGCGTCAATGCTCGACGCGACCCGCCATGGCCGCACAGTGAGCTCGGAGCGAGCGCGAACGGCGCTGCAGGCGAGGGAGATCGCGGAGTGCTGCTGAGGGATCGTGCACAGTGCGTGTTGGCGCGTAGCGGGAGGAGAATCGCGCTTGCAGCGCTGTCCAGCGCGTCGCGCGCGCGCGTGGCCGCGGCGGCGCTCCGACCGCATCATGGCGTCGCGCGGCGCGAGGAGGAGCGAGGCGACGGCGGCGACTTGACCGCGCGGGAGCGACCGGACAACGGCTAGGCGACAAAGGCCATCAACCGCCGCGGCTCGGCCAGCTCAGGGCCGCCTGCGCCGCGCTCCGGCCGCGTGGCGGCCGAGCTCTGGCCGGCGTCAGCCGCGCCAGGGGCACTGTTTCCGGCCCGAGGAGCGCCGAGTTTGAATTCGAATTTTCTTCAAAATTTTGAACTGAACTTGAAAAAGTGCAAAAATAAAAGTTGTAGTTTGGGAGATGGGACACAACTTTCTTTTTGGGATGAACTTGAAATTCGAAGTTTTTCAAGCTCAAAAAGCCCAAAAACAGAAAGGTGCCTAAAACGGTAATTTGAGTTTTTGAGGGACTAAACCGCAAAATTTTCAAAAATTCCAAACAGTGACTAGGGTTTATTTGTGACGACAAACAACTTTTATTTTGGGAGATTTTCAAGTTTAGTACAAAAATCTTGAGTTTTCGGTTGGTGCCAAATAATCCCTGTTTTTGGAGTTTTAAATTTGAATTTTGGTGAATTTTTGAGGGATTTTTAAATCCCAACCTTAATTCCCTGTTGCATTGATCTTAATTGCGCTTTTTAGCTATTTTGACATCAGAGATGTCACAAAGACCTGCACAAGTAATACACCGATGCACTTCTATTTAAGTTCATGCATAATTGGAATATGTTTGTAATATGTTTGTACATGTTTGAAAGGAAGAAGAGGTACACCGAGAATGACTAGAGGGTGACCCATCAAGACTACCTCCACATGTGGGAGCAAAGGCAGAGACACAACCCCACAGAAGGAGAGGACTGGTTTGCAGGTGAGAACTGCTCTACCTCCATTGGTTCCACAGAGTGGGGAGGACAAGGCTAAGGCCCACAGGGATGGGGTACAACATGGAAGATGTCGAGACAGACGCGGAGGATGACTATGACATCGACACTCACTAGGGCAATCAGCCAGAGCGTGCACCTCTACATGACTACATGGTATTCGTTAATAACTATTACATTATGTGCACGTCCTCGTCCAACTGTTCATAATATATTATGCCTGCATATAGGGAGGACAGCTTTCACGCATAGTCAATGATGCTGGGGTGGCCATGCGCCATGGCCATGATGCGCGATTTCTCCGATCTTTTGTGGAGTTAGAGCCATTCCTAGTTTTGTTTACTTGTCAACATTTTCCTCAAATAACTAACTATATATTTATGCAGAGGGTTAGAAGAACCTGTCGAAGGATGGCCTTGAAGCTTAACTGCGTGACTGCCGACCCTGTGGACCCCGGACGTGCAATGTCGTCTGATTCTCAGCCCACACCCGTCCATAGTGCCCCTGGTGGATCGTCGGCTACGGCTGGACCTTCCTCCTCGTATAGGGTTGGTAAGGCACTTGCATCATCACAGGCAAGTGAGGAGGACGTGCATGGGGACGACTTAGAGGACTCACCAGCCCCGGGTTTCGCAGATCAGTTCATCTTTAGTTAGCACATGGATGATGCCCCGCCATACACGCAAACCCAGGGAGAGTCCAGCCAGATAAACATGACGCAGATCCAGGGAGAGTCAATCCAGGTACGTCAACGCTATGTATTATCGTTTACAATTATTCCTATATAGTTGAATGATTCATTAAGACATGTTATGTTCACCTGTTTCGTTAATAGGCCTCGGACGTCGCTGCACAACCTAGGCGGCGCCGTCGGCGTGACCGCTCGGACGTTCCCAACAGTGCCAATCGCCTGCAGACCGGGGTACGTAGGCAGCGTCGAGCAGCAAATGTCTTCAGCCCACCAGATAAGAGGCCGCCACGGTGTTGAATCAAGACTTTGTGTTGAACTATGTGTATTGAACTCGGGTGTGTTGAACTATGTGTATTGAACTCAGCTATGTTAAACTTTGCTATGTATTAAACTATGCATTGAACTCGGCTTGGTATTGAACTTTAAGTTGAACTATTTGTATTCAACTCAGCTGTGGACCTTATATTAATGTGTATATATGTGTTGAATGCATCGACAAACATAGCCATTCACAACGGACTCGGCAAACACAACTAGAACAAAGAAATTCTAGGCGTGGCAACGTTTTGCCCTGTCGCGCCATGCCGCCTGGCGCGGCCAAAGACTGCTGCCGCGCCAGGCAAAGATGACAGGCAAGTTGGCTGTCGCTTAGGCCGTGCCGGACAGACTGGTGTGGCAACGTTGCCGCGCCAGACCGCCTGGCGTGTCAGCAGTCTTTGGCCGCACCAGGCGGCATGGCGCGATAGGCAAAACCACCTGATGCCCAGAATTTCTTTGGTCTGGTTGTGTTTGCCACTTTTACAAATTTATTATTCGCCGCTTTTACAAATTTGTCGCCACGCATCCATACAAAACTTTTCAGACATTCATGTGTCATATAATCTAATGCAATTGTTCCGCAAATAATGTGTGCCAATGACAAGACAACAAATAATAGTACCAGGATCCAGCTAAAGGTCTAGTACACAAAAAATAAATAATAGTACGAGGATTAAACTAAAGCTCCACTACACAAATACAAATAATAGCACGATGATACCATAAAAGATACACCATACAGCTAGTTCGACTCACAACCAGAGAGTACCTCATCGTCACCCCAACCATCATCTTCATCCGAGCTGATAACCACCACTCCCTTGCCCTTGTTAACTGTCGGTGCCGCTCTAGTATCCTGTGGCAAAAGTAGGCTCAACTAGTGCAAATCTCACGCGTAAGCCCGTAGACTTCCCTTTGCCCTTTTCTGTTCGCAAAACTAACCCAGGAGCCCTCACCGACTCCATCACTGCTCCTCTCCAAAGCACCCTTCCTAATTGTCATATTAGAGGGAAAGTCCCCAACCAAAGCCCTCATAGCCTCTAGTTGTGCCTCTCTTGCCCGATCATCTACCTGTCTCTCCAAATGTCTCTCCTTCTCCAACTTCATTCGCTTCTCAACCCTCTCAACTTGGGATAGAGGTCTTGGATACAATATCCTATTCAACCTCCAATACTTGATAAGCGTGTCACAAGCCTTTAGAATAGGGAGCCTGCACCCCTTCTCCTCAATGTACTCTTGAAGAATGGTACTGTGTGGCACTCCTTAGCCTATACGAGAATAACTCTGCAAGCGCACATAGACTGATGTAGCCTTTCATCAGGGGAGTGATACCTGGGATATCGAATCCAAAGAACCGCAGACGCGACTAGCCTAAATCTAGTTAATCGGACCCCACCAAGGAAAAGAATGGCGAGGGTAGAGGGCCTAACTTTCAGATAGCCTACAACTACTCTAGTAAAAACCTATCTATTAACCTGATCTGCTTCGGCGGCTGGAAGAGGAAGGGTCACAGACGGGAAAGAAGGGCGACCCAACGACAACCTGCTACTACTGCTATGAAAACACCCGAACGTGGTGATCGCACAAAGGTCGGATAAGGTTGTCACCACTTGCCGCCTACCACTCTACTTCCGTGGGGTGGAACACAACCCAAGATAACTATCAAGTCTAGGTACCACACCTACACTATCAAGATACTGACTTCTGCCTCACGCTAAGGCAAGAAGAAACCCTAAATGGACAAACTTAATTGTCCACGCAGCCAAGGGATCCCGCAAATCAAATGCTAGTAAATAAAGTAAATACTAAAAGTAAAGTATGAACTAGCGAGAAACTGAAAGTAGACGAGGAACTTAACTTACTCAAAAGCTTGTTCCCCAGGGTTGGCTACAGAAGTAGAGGAAGATCGAGATACTCCTCGACTCCTCTCCTCATCTCTGCTTCCGCTAGAGATCTCACCCCT
Organism: Digitaria exilis; assembly: GCA_015342445.1. Classification (NCBI taxonomy): domain Eukaryota; kingdom Viridiplantae; phylum Streptophyta; class Magnoliopsida; order Poales; family Poaceae; genus Digitaria; species Digitaria exilis. Next base: position 595,654 of record JACEFO010001915.1, on the reverse strand, counting down.
CACTCTCCCTATTCTACAATTAAGTAGACTACAACTTCAAGAATCTATTCTTCTCCTATGGAATGGTGTGTCTTGAGAGTGAAGAGGGGAGCTCCTTTTATAGCATGGGTGAGGCGGTTGATCATCTTAACCGTAAGCTCAGCATGCAACCGCCGTCCGAAGCTCAACCGAATTGAGGTCGGTTCTTGGCCGTTCGTCCGGCCTCTGGCCAATCGGCCAGGGGTAGGCGCCATCTGGCTCCGCCTTTCATAGGTACGGCTTTGATCCTCTCCTGGTGTTGGTAGTTGTGATGGTTACCGACCATAGACAATGAAGCCATGCAAGGTGGGCCCTTCAATCCATGTGCTATGCCTTTTGGTCCTTTGGGTCAAACCGTCCTTGGATGAATGTCTCAGGGGCTTTGCATGTGTGTTGGTTCTCCCCTGGATTGATGATATGGAATTTGGTCGAGGTGGCCGGCCGATCGGACAAGGTTTTGCCGTTCGGCCAGGCATTTTGACCATTTGGCCCCTCTTTTCTGTCACATGCTCCTGCAACTAAATAAACACCAAAACTTATGGAATTCATTAGTTTAAGCATTTTATTATATGTGTGACATGCAAATTAGATGAAATCTGGTGAACTGTTGGCGGTAAAAATCATCAATATCAACCGCCAACAGGTACCAAATAGCAGCTCATCATCTGGCAATGGGACATCATACTTCTTCCTTATCTTTTCCCTCGGTTCTCAAGTTTCTATTTCTTTGTCTCGTTGACACAAACATCTGAACCTATCACCAAGGTCCTCACGACCACTGAATCATTCCCAATCACATATCTGGTCCTCCTGCACAAACAATACCGCTTGCATCAATACAAGAGTGTGCAACACACAACTCCAAAAGATAAGTCAAACATAAATACCATATCACTCACCCAAAAAGCATTTCCGTTGCCGCAATACCATCCATAACCAAGCTCTGAGGGAGCCACGCCACGCTGGGCCAAGATACCACACTTGCATTACTTTTCAGGATACTTCGTACACGGCCATGGAGCCTGGCCGGCCTCATACGCACGCACCTCCTCATCACTTGGCCAAACTGACCACGGGCTCTGAACGTACTCATTGAACTGACACACTGGCCAACCGTCCTAAGTATAAGTATTGTGCACAAAGAATACAAATGCAAAGTAACCATCTTCTTTAGCGAGCACCAAAAAAATGGAGAGTACTTTGGCCAATTGTCAGGGGAACCACCAGGGGGAGGCACCACTAAGGTAGCACGGACTCCAGAATGGCAGAGCAGAGGATCCATAGTACGACTCCGTGCCGCGGCCATCCTCTCATCTACTGTCATTAGAGGAGGTTCGGTGGGGGAGGGATCCAACGCCGGAACTCATGATAAGGCACCAACTTTGCACTCTCATATAGGAACAGCCAGATCCTAGGATCAAATTTCCCAGGGCCATCTATCCATTGGAAAAACCAACAAGGCTCAGACGGATAGGAATATATCAGCCTGTCATATGTGAACCTGCAGATATATTAGGCTCGTCCTGCAGTCTTTGGGTGCCTAGATTGTTTGACCTCTGACCGCAACAACAATTTGGAACCGGAAGGGATGGTGGCACTGGTCCATCTGCATCCTTCTCAGATGGATACTGACCAAAGCCCCTCCGTCGTAGATTCCTCTCATGGACAACGGCAGGATTATCAAAGTTCATCACGCCACTACAAAAAACAAAAAATTGATAACTTAAGCATAAATAGGTCTAACCAATGATGATTCTATCCATTGACATAACAATAATTATTCTATTTCACCATCTAACCCAAACCAAAGGAAAACTAACAAATGAGAGGCAAAAACTATACGATAATTATTCTATTACAAATGAGAGGCAAAAACTATACGATCCATTGATATACCAATAATTATTCTATTACTATCATCCATCTTATTAAAACATTAACCATACGATTTCTATATAAATGTCTACTACTAAAATTGTTACTAAAACCCTTCCCTTTCAGCATCTCACCAAACCCTAAGCAAACAACCAAACTAACAAAAAAGATGGAAAACTAGGCTTCAAACGGGAGGAAAGCTTACCAGAGATGTGGGGATCGATTTTCCAAGTTTAATCCACAAAAAAATGGACCAAAATGGGGGGTGCACCTCCATGGCGGCAGGTGGGCGGCGACGGGCGGCGCGCTGGACAGAGGAGAAAGGAGGGAGGGAGGAGGAGCCCGCGGGCGCATTTCAAATCGGTCTTGCCGCGCCATGTGGGGTGGCGCGGCAGGCACATGCAGCCGCAGGCCCACTGCCCGCCTTGCTGGCATCCACGGACAACGTGGCACCCCTGTCGCGTCGCATGCACTGGCGCGGCAGAGCGATTTCCAAACCAGCTATGTAGTTCAAATTTTGGTCCCGGCCGGTTAGTAATATAATATTATTAAAAAAGGTTAAAATTAAAAATATTCCACCGAGGCTCGCTGGGCACACCGGCGGCGGCTGCCCCCCTCCTTTGGTGTCCCACCAAGCCACCACCGATCCCAGGCGTTTGGGGGAGCAGACGGCGCGGAGGGGGCAGCACGAGCGAGCGGCGGGTGAAGTGGAAGGGAGGGTGGGTGGAGAAGGACGCCTGGTGGAGGGAAACGGTGGATGCCTACATTTGGAGGTGGCGAAGCGAGAGAGATGAGAGAAGCTACCTAAAGCCACAAGTCATGGAGCCTACCTCGGGGCAAGGGATCTTGGTGCTGAGCTCATCACCAAAACCTCTGCCTCCAAGCTTGGCATGAAGATCCGTGGCATCGAGGTAGCAGCCATGTATGCGCCATGAGTTATGTATGACGTCGGCAGATCCATCCCTCCTCACGCTGCCTTCTTGCCTATTCTCCCATGATCCCATCTCGTTTCCATCAGGTCTCTCAACCCCAACATCAGGAACAGCGAGGAAACAAACTGCGATGCTGTGCTGTATAAGTTTTTCTTCCCTCGTCCCAGAGCTAGATGTTTCTTGTACTGAATCTTCGATTTCTCTCCCAAATCTGTGATGCGGGCAAGATGAAATTTAGGGAGGGAGATCGTGTCAGCAGCCCTGCGCCTGGGCCGGCCATTGCGCTTCCCTGACTCATGTTTAAGCAGCAACCACGCTTCCCATCGAATCCTCCCTTGCTTCCCATTCCGGCAGCAACCATGGGTCCATGACACCCACGGCGTCATCGGCCTTCCATCGCCTCACATCCAGCAGCAACCATGTTATTGGCTTCGTTTGCTGCCTTGCAAGCAAAGACTGTACGGTGACAGCGCCACCTAGGTGTTTGACGAAATTCCTCAGCAAGACATTTGTCCTATAGAGCCATTATATATTCCTAATTAGTGTCTAATCGTTAGTTAATCTGTTATTATGTCAACCGAAATGAACACAGGCGGTATCTATGTTCAATTCGCTATTCACAAACCAAATATGAAACATCAATTCATCTTTAGACGCTAATGAGCGTTTGGGGCTTCCTGCGTGCATGCCTCCATGCGGTAGTGCTGGAGACTAGAATCGCTGCTCTTAATGCTCACGCACAGGCACAGGCACAGGTGGCTGAGTCCTGCTCGATGGACCAATACAAATACGAAATCGTACCTAAAATCCATATGTCTAGAGTTTGCAACAGGAACTATATAATGTCCCTTACATAGATAGTTTGACATTTGTCTAACAATGGTATCTTGCCTACACTGAAATAGTCTTGATGGTTTATATTCTACGTTGATGTTGATTCCTTCTTATGTTATCCTTCATTTTTTTAATTTGTTGTATTTATAGAAAGAAATACTTTGAAATTTGTTGAGGTTCTCTATTCTGCACAAGACTCTGAAGATTGAAGTATGATGACTGAATCGTCACCGAACCTCCAACGGCGTTCTATTCAGTTCAAATAGTTTTCCATACATTTTTTTATCAGATGTCTCCGAAGGGACCAATACTTTTTTTTAGCAAAGCTGTTTCAATACTCTGCATTGTTGCCGAGTGCAACTTCATTTTCAGTTGCGTCAGAAGTCCTCAATGTAGACCGAAGATAAAACCATACTACATGATTTTCAAAGTTAGTTGTATAATTTTAATTATCCATAAAATTTAAATGTTACGTACAAGTGAATATAAGAATTAGATTACTAAAATTTTGTCGCTTAATATCTTCCACACTGCGGTGGGGCCATGGGGTAGTAATTTAATAACCTATGGTGACACGCAAAACAACACAGCAACTATAGCTACTTCTAAATGTCTGCATAATTAAAAAAAGAACTACTTGAACAATAATTGTTGTATGCCTCCATAGCCCATAGGGGCGCAACGACAGCGCGCCAATCTTCCTAGTATTCCTCATAGCTCGCATGGAGGCGGAGCCGAACTTATGGTGCGTGCTGCATGGTGCCGATGCTGCGGACTGTGATGTGGAGTGGAGCTACGCGAGACAGCCGCCGACACGTGATGCGGGAGGGGCCGGAGGAGCGTCGGCGTGGCAGGAGGGGCCGGAGTAGCGGCGATGCTGTATCGCCGAGGCCAGCGGCGCTGTGTTGCGAGCGCGAGAGGAGGGAGGCGTCGCGAGAAGAGGGAGACATGGCAGGCCCAACACTCAGGCTCTTTTCTTTTTGTCCTCAGCCAAAGGGTACAAGGATCATTTCATATTCCTGTTTTAGGCTAAAACGAGCCAAATCAAAGTTCTCCGTGAGAAAATCTAACATAATGCTAATTTTTGGTAACGGTTGCAGCTTTTAGTGGTACTTTACGGGGCAGTCATCTTTTAATGGTAATTTTTTGGGTCTTACGATCTTTCGATGGTATAGGACAAATTTTCCATGAGAATACGAGTCAAGTGTACGTGGAACAATATCTTGAGGAGCTCCTGTGCCTGTTGGGAATTACCATTACCATTACCATGTCACGTCGTGTGGATGGGTCTCCTCTGTCGTGTATAAATACCTGTTTAAAAATTCTTTAATGACCATACCCAGCAAAACGCTACACTCGCCCGGTCGCTCCCCTCCTCTTTTGCCGCTCTCCACGAAGCCGAGGCGAAACCCTAGTGTCCACTCCGGAAAACCCCAATTCCAAAACCATCCGGAGGCGTCCGGGCCTCCTATGGACGGCGCCGCCTCCCCGCAGGCCTCGGCGGAGGAGGAATCCTCCGGCGGCGCGGCAGATCTGGATCCCAGTCGCCCCGCGGCCACCGCGGCGGTGGTGGTGGCTGTCAGCACCTCTCCTTTCCGTCCCCTTTCTCCAAGCCAAATCTCGTGCTAAGGTTTACTTTATTTTTTCATTCGATTTGTAAACGGTTACTGTGCTATTTTTGGGCTGTCTCAGGAGGAGTGTCAGGGATACATTAACTCGTTACTCAGGACGTCGCTTCAGCTGATCCGGAAGGGCCTCCCCACCGAAATCCGTCGCCAAGGCTTGAAGCTGATGCTGGTTATTATTCCTTCACTGCATCCTCCCACCTTCTCTATTATGTGATGATTATGTCCTGTTGGTGTATCGCAGCTAGATTTAGTGAACTTTACGTCGTGTTGGAGGCCTCAGATAGTTTAAAATTGGATCTGGCTGCCTCTTATAATGTTTTCATGGTCAGTTTCCCACGGCATTGGGATGTGATTTCCATACTTCATCATTCCCATAGGTGTGCTTGGAAATGCATCATACTTAGCACTTGGCTTTGAGCTCTTTTTGATTGAGATGATTGTTTTGTTTTTCTGCAAGGATAATATAGACCACAGCGTTGGTTAAATTCCTGACATTCAGTTGTGTTCCCCTATTTGTTTTCACTCAATCGTTCATTATCTCTTTGCTTAGGTATAATACTATAAATTGCTGACTACACATGCTAGTCGCTAAATGGATAAATGTTCCAGCATCCTTTCATTGGCATTACTGTGTTGCGATGTGTTGTAACCCACACAAGAAAGTAGTCATGAGTGGGCATATTAAGAATCTTTGTGGTTGTTTAGAATTGGCTCTTGTGAATTCTGTTTGATTATTTTCTGTTCGGTCCATGGAAATAGCCAGCATGCCACACCTTGCATAAGGTAGCATCATTTTAATTTATTTGTCTGCTAAATTTTGCATTCAAGTGAATGTTGCTGTCCTCTTCCTTGTTAACAATTATCATCTCAACCCACCACGGGTAGTACGGAGAGCAAAGTTCATGTGAGGAGCTGGTTCTAAGGAGCGTTGACTCCAAGGTTCCGCCGTTCTACTTGCGTCCTCCTTTACCACCACTGGGCAAACCACCTATTTTTTGAGTGGCATATGATTGAGGTGAAGTCTAGAGGAGCAATTCTAAACCGTCAACTAACGAGTTCCCTTAATTATAATAAATATGGCCTTCAGGCTTCAAGATGGCATCATTCTTGCTTTGATATATATTGCTGGTTTTTTTGATCATTACTTAGCCATTAAAATTTGCATTTTTATATTGCCAGCACCTGTTGAGATATAGGTGGGATGAACTTTGCATAGAGGATTGGAGGGCTTCCGATGATATCATTGATTTGGCAACAGGATTATATGGCACCACTGATATATTATCTTCAAAAAATGCTATAGCTTCTTTAATGGCAGAGGTTCTATTTTTCCTTTTTCTTATATTTTTCCTGATTAAATTCTTCATATCATTGTTGCTTTGTAGATATCTTCTCCTGGTTACTTCATTCATGTAAGTGTTCATTTGCAGGCAATTTTGAGTGGTGGAATATCTTTATTGAAGGATGTGCTACCTTCAATTATTGTTCTATCAAATAGAGGCCCCACTGAGGTGAGTTTTCCAACAAATGGAGTTTGAATCTTTTTGTGCCCTGCATTGATGGCATACAAATCTTATTTTTTTTGTATAAATTGCTAGGCAGAGTTTGCTGCGTTTGTTTTGAAGTGGATTTCTGATTTTAGGATTGTTTGTGCAGTGGATTTGGACGGTAAGTGATCTTTTTGGTACCTTTTCTTAGTTAAACCAGCATTTATTTCAATTACTAAATTAAAGGAATAATTTTTTTTTAGGTGGTCAATCTGAAGCAATTTTAAGTGGTTTAGATGATGCTTTGCCAAATATTCTACTAATTTTGTCATCAGTAAGTTATTTTTTCTTATTGCATCTTCATTGTTGGTAGTTTGTTTTGTAAGATAGAGTTCTTAACGTGAATCATCATCTAATGCCATATTGTAGTCACTCGAGAAATATGGTGGAGTTCTTACTAAAAACCCAGAGCAGCTAACTGTATCAAATAAAAAACATGGGTTAACAGTAGCAGCATGCTTTCTTGCTGCAAATGCATATGCAGAGTGGATTCCGGTGGTCCATCTTGCCAACTCTGGTTTAATTGGAAGGTCAGCATTACAACTTTTTTTTGTTAGTATATTTAACTTGATTGTTATGACCAATATGATTTTTAATTTTGTAGATGCAAGTCCCTCCTCAATCTCAGTAACCCCCATGTTCTTGCTTTGAGGTTTTTTAAAATCATCTGCCAGAGGTTTGAATAATTTTGGATGCTGTTTTCCTTTAAGAAAACAACTTATAGACGTCCTTTTATGTAATGCTTGTGTTTGTGGCTGTGCTTTCAGAAGAAGACCACTTTATGCTTCAGAGGATTATGACACCACAATGAGCCTGGTCTTCTGGATGCTTATGAACATTTCAAAAGATTCTTTGAACAAATCGAAAACTCATTCTGGTCTTCTTGATGAAAGATTGCTTGAATTTGCTGGGCGAATTTGTGAATGTTTGGTTGCTCTGGGTTCCTTCAACATGCAGTTCATTATTAAAGATGAGAATAGGGCCACCCATTTCTTTCGACAGGTTAGTGCTGACCAGATGAGTGTGCATTGTCTTATTTTTCAGCTTGCTTAGATTACCATAGCACAGAAACGTAACTTTTGTTTCTCACATGATTGTTGGCAACCTTTTCAACTAGCCCATTCTGTGAGTGTGATGGACTGATAGTGTTGTTCTGTGTGGCTGTAATGTTTTTTTTCTCATTTTTGGCTTTGCAGATGCTGGAATACTACCAACATTATAACATTGCGCTTCATTTTCGGTGTTTGCAATTTTGGCTGGTATAATTTTGCATGTTTTACTAATTTACCAAAATTGATGGGATGCTGCTCTTATGACATTCTTCTTTGCATAGATGGTGCTAATGTATCTATCTAAAGAAAAAATGGTAGCCCCTTATCCTGTGGCTGTTGATTCTTCTGTCAATCCTGCATGTCTCACCATTTCAATTGAGAAAGGGAACAGCAGTGCATTGGTTTTTATTTGTGATGATGTATGTGAGGGAATATTGGATATTTCTTTGAAAAGAATACTGAAGAAGTCTACCATTACATCTTCAGAGTGGTTGGAGCTATGGAGCGATGAGCTTCATGGAAAGAATGGGTTCATACAATACCGCTCTAAACTTGTGCGTTCCTTATTTTCTCTTGTAATCGATTACTTCAGAATGTAACGCATACCATTTCAGTCAACCAGCAATCCAGTAATTCACTATTGCCACATGTTCTGCATTCATCATCTTTTGATTTTTTATCAATAATCTGTCCATGATGAAGATAGAAGACATTCTCTTGTGTCTTTTTTCTTTCAATACAACTTCTGACTTCCTTTGTACAGTTGGATCTCATCAGATTTATTTCTCATGAAAGACCAATCATTGCCGCCCGCAGAATAGTGCAGAGAATTAGTTGCGTTATTGGAGATGCGAGTGCAATAACAAAATACCCTAAGGTTGATTTCGTCATGTATCCAAAGTGTTACTGATTCAATTTGTCAGGTTTTTGTCGTCACAGGTTTACTTACATTTGTAAAATCTTGGTTACTGCATGTGTATGCTAGGTTTTGGATGCTATTGAGAGCGCACAGCTAGGGCTCGAAACTGTTGTCAGTGCGATATTTGATGATTCATCTATGATCATTCTTGAAACAGAACTTCATTTGCAGGGAATATGCAAAATATTTGAAGGTCTGTACATTGTCAGTAAAACTTTCACATTCATCTGCTAGTTTTGGTTCTACATTGCCTATCTTATTTTCTGCATGTGAATCAGGTTTACTTGTGCAACTTGTTTCTTTAAATTGGACTGAACCAGAGCTTGTGGTTATCCTGGGCCGTTATTTGGATGCGTTGTGCCCTTTTCTAAGACACTTCCCAGATGCAATTGCCATGGTTGTGACTAAGCTTCTAAAACTAATTTCATCAATCTGTGTCGATTGTCATGTAAGTGTAATTCTCTCTTCATTCAAAATGAAAATATTATCTTAATACACTGTGTATTAGATCTTGAAGATCTGAAGTATAGTCTAGAAGCAATATTGTAATGCATTAATTACTACTTTTATGCTCTATTTTGTGTTCACTCTAGGACTTTGATACTCTTTGTTATAGTGGCAGAATTTTCAGGTTTGTTTTACCTGTAAATTTATAATTTGGAGTTTCAGGATCCTTCAAAAGCCCAGTGTGCCAGATTAAAAATCTGCTCATGCATCGTTCACATATCTCAAGCTGTTGATGGAGCTTCTCTTCCATCAGATATCAAGGTTACTTTGGATTTGCTCCGCACCTTGACTTGATTTTTAATTTATGGAATTTAACATATAATTTTGCCACAACGCATATAGTGGGTATCACTAATTTCTGCATACTCTTTACAAGTGAGATAAGATAGCAATTGATAACTCTCCTTTTTCTATTTCAAATTTAAACAAGCCTGCTTAGCCATTATTGTATGCAATTTACTTGATTTTTGGTACATGTTTTGTAGAAACAAATTGCTACTTTGCTTTTTATGTGATTTCTTCTTTTGCTAACTTGGTAGATAATGTAATTGACTAAGTGGCATTTTGTGTTCTAGGGATGTGTTAACTCCACCGTTGGGTGTCCTTTTATTAAATATTTTAATACAAAAATTTTGCCCATATCGCGAGAATGTTTTTTGAACTAAACTATGATGAGAATATTAAATTATTTTTTATGCTGAGAGAAAAGCATTGTCGTGCAGGATTTATTTTCTGTTCCACACATCACTGAAGAAGATGTGCTAGCCTTTGTTGGAAGTAACTTGACTGCTTATTCTGTGGAACAGAAGCACGGTAAGATGCCAAAACTTTGCATTAAGGTACTACATATGTGGAATCACATGAAACCTTTGAATGCATCTGCATATAGAAATTGTACCTTCATATACAAATTGCTATGCACCGGTGTAGACACGTTGATGGTAAGATATTAGGAGAATCGTTATTTTTCAGCCATCTAATGCATAATATGTAAATTGGCTCTTGCTGAATCAAGAAAAAAAAAACTTGTTGGCTATCTATGCCATTCTAATTATGAGCAGATTTGCACCAGGACACCACACACACCCGCTACTAGAACCAGCTTACAGTCGCCCTGCATGCGAATAGAAACGACCAGTAACCTCCAGCTGCACGCGTGGGGAGGAGGGGGGGTGGGCTTGACCTGGACACAAGCTGTATAACCTTTGCAAGCCCCTGCCATGCACCAGAGGCCACCCTCCACACTCACAGAACTAAGGACCTCATGAATATCTGGTCCCATATTTTCAAAAGCGCACCCATTGTGATGCTTCCAAACCTCCCAAGCTACAATAATTACCATGGAGTTGAGGCCCTTCCGAACTTCCTTTAGAGTTGATGAGAGTTCTCTTCCACCATCCAGAGAAATGAGACACAGAAGGGTCAGGTGTCAAATGCAACAGGCCCAACTTTTGGAAAATCATGACCCAAACTTGACGAGTGAACACGCAGCCCACCAAAAACTAATGTACTTCTTGGTCACAGAAGGACAAGCCTCTGGATGGGGCAGCCCTCGTTTAGCCCACTGATTAGCCGTCCAGACCCGAATATGAAACACGAGCCATATGAAGAACTTACAACGTGGAGTAGTCCATCTTTTCCAGATCCATCACCTTGGACCGAACTTGATGGTTTGCACAAAGAAGGTTGTATAAGCTGATTTCATGCTGTAAGAGGCATCTCGAGATAATTTCCACTTGTAGTGGTCTGTCACATCATGCTGTAGGACTAGGCCATCCATAGTATCCCAAATGTGAAAAACTTGTACTGTAAGAATCCCTTTTATGTCACCAACCCATCTTCTGTTTTTAAATGTTTGTGCCACAGTCCGCCGCTTGGCTGTTCGAGCAATGCAGTCGTCATCGCTCCCCTGTCACCGATAAGGGTCACCGAGTAGGTTTGAGCGACTAGGAACCTAGTCATCTGATTAGTCGAAGATTTATCGCGATTAGTCGTCCAACTAGGTGAAAAACGATCCGATTTATGTTGCTTAGTGGGCTGTCTGAGCTATGGGCTTTGGTGAGTGGATTGGTGGGCTGTTAGGCCCATTAGGTTTTAGGTATATAGAACACAGCTGCAGGCGCTGCCAAGCTGCAGACACCCAGATCACGCGCTCTGTTCTTTCACTTTTTCTAGCTCGGCTTTGTTCTTGGTTTGTTTACTGCTGCTTATTAGTGCTTACTGCTTACATATATGTGTTGTGCATGTGCAAATATGGATGTGGGTCAGCATCATAGAATGATGGAAGTGCTAATGCCCAACAATGAAGCAGGTGCCATAGGTTTATTAGCGGCTGTCAGTGCTTTAGCAGCCGCTCCAGATAGTACACATATCATGTAGTATATAGTACACATACATATCAGTCCTGAAGGTATGGGACGACTAGGACTGACTAGGCTCGACTAATCGGTCTGATCAACGACTAATCATCTTATCGGTACCTTGGCAACTAGTTTGATTAGACTTTGCGTGACTGTTTTGAACAAATTTGGGGCTATCTCAGCCATGGTATGGCCATCCAGCCACCTGTCTGTCCAAAACAAGATTTCCTTCCCATTTCCAACTATAGCATCCACTGCGAGATCCAATGTTCGAGAAATCGTTATTAAACGTACGTTTAATCACGATTACACGCAAACCAGACCCCCAGCGTTGCGTTTAGGCCATAAACGCCCAATTAAACGCTCGGTGAACAGTCAAACCCATGAATGGTGAAGAAAACTAGAGGAGAGACGAGATTTGGACTGCAGAATGGATCATTGGGACTGAATCCATCTAATATTACCTAATGGTGTTCATGCTGCTCGATTTTGCCGGCCCTCAGCTTGATTTGTGCCTCCAGGTCGTCCCCGCAGGTGGGGTGCCATGAAGGCAGAGCAGAAGAGAGCAGAAGGGAGCGGAAGGGGCCACAAAAGGAAGTGTGCCGTGAAGGGGAAGACAGGGAGAGGATGAAGCTGGTGCATCAGTGAAACATGGCAGGGGGAGGCATGAGATGGGAAGGCGAGGCGGCGGCCGGCGGCTACTCGAGGAGGACGACGGGTCGACGAGAACTGGTTGCAGGCTGCCTGTTAGATTGTTAGCTGTTAGGGTATCGGTAGGGGGATGTAGTGGGCTGACTGGGCCGGGAAGCAGCAGGCCAGTGGCCCATCTGTTCCTCGTGTCCTTTCTTTTCTTTTCCTTAATTCCTTTTACCTTCTCTAGGAAACCAGTGATGAATCTGTTAAGGATCTGGTTAGGGTCAGGCACATATATATTGATATGCCCCCTAAAAAAAACATATATATTGATATGGATAGTTAGAGAATAATAAATGATTCCACAACATAATATGTTATATGATTATCTATTTTTCCACTTATAAATCCAAAAATTAATATATATATATTGAAAAATAATATTAAATTCAAAAGCGCTTAATCACGTTTAATCTACGTTTACTCAGTCTGGGCGCTAAAATCTAGCCCAGTGCCCGCCTAGCGTTTTCTTGAACCTTGGCGACATCAAAAAGTGCCCTATGGGTTTATTTTCTTCCTGCAACATGTAATTGAGCATGAAGGAAAGCAAAATATTAGGTGAGATGCTCGTCTTGTTGGATCTTTACCTGAATTTAAGCATGGTTTGCTTTTTGGTGGTCTATGCTTCCGCAAATGTGATGGTTTGTTTCTTTGGTGGCCTATGTATCTCTAAATAGGGTTGTTCTTCTTTACCATCTTCTATAACTAATGTTTTAGACATTTGTAGAGAATATGCTATAAAAATTGCGAAAATAATCTGCTCATGTTCTTAGATATTTTTTTTTTCATCCATCAGCAAGCGGAGAAGGAAATCAGGATGGAGGAGCTACACACCCTTCTCCTGGCTCTTATATAATGCCATCTACTCCAAGTACTGGCATGACATCAGGACTACGTCCTTGGGAGGGTGTTGAACGTTTGGGCTTATCTGTTGCTCTTTCCGATTTTCATGATCTGCCCAGAAAACGATCTTCTTTCAGTTCCTCTTCTGATCCTTCATTTGCCACTTCTTATAGTATTGCTTGTACCATGAACCACAAGAATTTTGACCAAACTCCTGTCCTTTGTCCCCCACTCTATTACACATCTTTCCCACTTCATAGTTCAGTTCCTATCTCTTGGTTGAGGTTGGGTGCAACATTCCAGAATGCAAATGATGCCAAGAGTTTGAACCTTAGTACAGAGTTCGTTGGTGAAAGAAATCTGGTAAGCATATCTATATTTTCCAGTCTCAAAATGTCTTCTTGTATATAAGGAGTCACTGGCTGAGGCAGCGGCCATAGCAGTTTTGGGATGGAACTGCAGAACATAAAGAAACAATCTGCACAAACCTTGTTCAATTGTGGTGGATAAACCCTGTTCAATTGTGGTATGACCTGAGTACCTGACTGGTGGGTGATGGGCCAACCGCAGCCATGGAAAATCAACCCAAAATAATAGAGCATTAGCACACTCACCCCACATCTACCCACACACCCACTCTTATAGCAGGGAAATGGAATGTGGGAACCCCCAAGCGGTTAGATTTGACCGTTGGGGCACTCACTACTGCAACTGCAGAGTTCAGGGCAAGCTACTCGTTAGCCATCATAGTTCTCCGTTTCGCATTTAGTTCAAGACACTATACTCATTAGCCATCATAGTTCTCGTTTTTTGTTTATGAAGACTGAAACAGCTAGCAAAACATATGACATCTCTTCGTGATTGTTGTTTATTTGAAATTAATTTTCATGGTGCAGGGCATTGAGGGAACCATGCCATGCCATCTAGAAAAGGGCCAGCTACTTCTTGTGGAGCATAATATTCTATCTGAAGCATTTACCAATGTGACATCCTTTCCTGGGTATATTGGCAATGAAAGTTACATCTTTCATGTTTTCTTATTCATAATCTCAAGTGCACTAAGTTATGGTGTTACCACGTCTCATACTAGAGAGAAACATTTATTATTTTTTCTGTTACAGGATTCAAGATATGATGCATTTGCTGACAGATATATTGAACACTTTGAACAAAATTTGGACACAATCAGACTGGGTTGACGAATATACGCATTATACACATTGTTTATCTCGTCTTTATGCAAACGATCAATTTAGGAGGACTGTTTATTCATTGGTAAAATCAGTTGAGGAGTTGCTTGTTAACAGAATTCTGAAGTTTTCAGGAGCTTGGGAAGGTCCTTCAGTGTCTGCTGATTATTTGTATTTGTCTACCCTTCTACAGTTGATGCTTTCCTTAATCTTACGGGTAAATAGCTATCGCCAACACTTTGTTTCCTTATCCCGATGCTAATGATATGCTGCAACAAAATTAATGTACTAGGTTAAAGGGCATTTTGTAAGAATGCTGGAAAAGAAAAACGATCATTATCACTGATTTATGAGCTTGCCCTGGCGCTTTTCTGTTGCTTTATATCTGTAAATGTACTGAGCTACCGTTTCCATTTGTGGTCTTTGGATGTGAACATGCATTTATAAAGTTCAATTTTTTCGCCTTCAGGTTCTTAAGTGTATACAAATGCTTTGGAGGGAACCAATAATTACTTATGATCTGTCTGGGGTAACTGCCAAGGACATAAAGTTTATATTGGAGAATGGTAAACTGCCTGACAATGACGAAGCTGAACTGCAGAAGAATGCAAAAACTTGGTTACTGGAATTTCGAGAAACTGGGTAGTTGTCTTCAAAATATGTAGTTATTGTTACTATCCTTGGATAAATGAGAAGTTGGAATAGTCCTAGCTGTAGAGATGGCCATGTACTTATAGTGCCATATGAGAATAGACTCATGAGAATATCTCATATGAATATAGAGAGTCCTTTTGCATTTAACAGTTATATATTCTTGAATCGCAATAAGCACTTTATTTTTGTTGTAAACACCATAATGTGCCCCTAAAAGAGAGGTTCTAGAAAATACGTCACAATTAGTCTAGCCCAAATGATTATGAGCTTGTTTATTGTTTTTATATATTTGAACACAAGTTATTTTTATAATGTTGCAGGTACAATGTTATTCGTTTGTGTGCTTCTGTTAAGGGAGCATTCTATGGATTACTTGACGGATCATCTATCATCAATGTTCTCACTGAAAATTTGAGATCAATGGAATTTAACCATTTGATACAGCTCATACAACTTGTCTTCATTCCGTTGGTTGAATATTGCCCTCGTGACTGCTGGGATGAATGGATGGTCAGGTTGTTGGAACCTGTATTTGGCTACTGTGAAGAGATTTTATATAATGCATGGTCCAACTTTTTTCGTGAGGGCAGAGCTAAAGTTCCAGCTTATCTTGGTAATCCCAGGGGACCAGAAGAAATAGTAAACCAATACGAAAAGGAGCTATTGCTCAAATTTACTCGTTCTGTATCTAATCTGCTCAGGGTTTTAGCTTTAGAAAGACTAAATACTGGGTTGGAAACTAGCACAACGGCTGATATGCAGGACTTGAAGTCAATATCTTCCAACTCCATTATTGGGTACAGAAATATTCGGTAGTGTTTTGAGTTTTTGTGTGGTTTGAACTTTCATGACATTTTCTAAGCTGTTATTTACCTATAGGTATCTTTTACTCCATAACTGCTTTGGGAGGTTAAGTATGTACTTGTTTGGATGTTTGGCGGATTATGAAGTGGCGGAGAATGCATTGCCATTTTGCTGTTATCTGATCCATATTGCAAGGGCTACTAATCATGAGAGACTGAACCAGTTTATTCTTAATGAAATGCTTCCAACTGCTATATTGCTTCTTGGTGATGATGTCAAGAGTGCAATCTCACAGCTTAGTTGCTCATTAGATTCAACCACAAAAGAAGATGCTAGCAATAATGTTACTCGTCTTTGTCTGGAAATCTACAGAGTGTATATCGAGAATCAGGCAAGTCTTCAAGTTCTGTCTGCTCTGTACTTCTAAAAATAATAATTTAGAGTGTTGCAACCACAGGCTCAAATTAATGACATGTTTCAATATCATGTTCTATCATGTTCTGTACTTTTTACTGCCAGTTCTTTATGTGAAATCTAATTACTTAATGCTTAGATAAATTACTCAAAAGCAAATTTCTGTAAAGCAGGAGAAATCCAAGTTTCACTTGGGAGTTGGTGGTTGCAAAGTTGTCTGTTTACTTGGATGATGTTAGAGGAAATATTCACTCAAACCCTAGAAGGGTGAGATATATACAACCCTATATGGGCCACTATATGGCCAGGCCTTATGGGTCTCTATACACTCCAACACCCCCCCGCAGTCTGAGCTACCGACGCAGCGGTGCTGAAGACTGGACAAGAAAGAGGACACAGACACAACACAACCCCCCCCCTTCCCGCAGTCTCAACTAGCCACTGGTTACATTGAGACTGGACCGGAACTCAGAGAACATCGAGGAGGGTAGTCCCTTGTTGAAGATATCGGCGAACTGTGAGGTGGTCGGGACGTGGAGGACCCGGACCTGTCCGACGGCGACCCGATCGCGGACGAAGTGCAAGTCGATCTCCACATGCTTCGTTCGCTGGTGCTGAACCGGGTTGGTGGAGAGGTAGACGGCGCTGACGTTGTCGCAGTAGACGAGCGTGCTCTTGGTGAGCGGGCTGTGGAGCTCCGCCAAGAGCTGTCGTAGCCAGGACGCCTCAGCCACGCCATTGGCAACCGCGTGGTACTCCGCCTCGGCACTAGAGCGGGAGACCACCGGCTGCCGCTTGGACGACCAGGAGATGAGGTTGCCGCCGAGGAAGACGGCGTAGCCCGAGGTAGACCGACGGGTGTCGGGGCAGCCGGCCCAGTCAGCGTTGGTGTAGACGACGAGCTCGGTGGAGGGGGACCGGTGAAGGGTGAGACCACAGTCCACCGTGCCCCGAACGTACCTCAACAGGCGCTTCAGGGCAGCAAGGTGTGCCTCGCGAGGGTCGTGCATATGGAGGCAGATCTGCTGGACTGCGTAGGCGATGTCCGGCCTAGTGAAGGTGAGGTACTGCAGAGCCCCGGCCAGACTCTGGTAGGCCGTCGGGTCAGCAACAAGGGGACTCTCCGTAGCCGAGAGCTTGCCCTGGGTGTCGACTGGAGTGGCGCAGGGCTTACAGTCAGCCATCCCTGCCCGCTCCAGGATGTCGAGAGCGTACTGGCGCTGGTGGAGGAAGAGGCCGGAAGGACGGGGCTCCACAGTGATTCCCAGAAAGTGGTGGAGCACACCCAGGTCCTTCATGGCGAACTCCTGTTGTAGAGAGTGGATGATACTCTGGAGCAGGGGCTGACTGGACGCCGTGAGAATGATGTCGTCGACGTACAGCAGCAGATAGGCAGCCGCGGTGCCTCGGCGGAAGACGAACAGCGAAGTGTCCGACTTGCACTCGGCGAAGCCCAGCGAGCTCAAGAATGTGGCGAACCGAGAGTACCACGCCCGGGGAGCCTGCTTCAAGCCATAGAGTGACTTGTTGAGGCGGCACACCAAATCGGGACGACTGGTGTCGACGAACCCTGTCGGCTGGCTGCAGTAGACGGTCTCGGTGAGAGTCCCGTGAAGAAAGGCGTTCTTCACCTCCAGCTGGTGAACCGGCCACAAGCGCTGGAGAGCCAGCGAGAGAACCGTGCGCACGGTGGCCGGCTTCACCACTGGGCTGAAGGTCTCGTCGTAGTCCACACCAGGCCGCTGGGTGAAACCGCGAAGGACCCAACGAGCCTTGTAGCGCTCCAGGGACCCATCAGCCCGGCGCTTGTGGGTCCAGATCCACTTGCTAGTGACGACGTTGCCACCAGACGGACTCGGTACGAGGTCCCACGTCTGGTTGGCAAGAAGGGCCGCGTACTCCTCCATCGCGCGACGCCAGTGAGGGTCAGCCAGAGCCTCGCGGACAGAGGAGGGTACCGGAGAGACCCCCGGCTCACTCTCGACGGCAGAGAGAGCCACAGGTCGCGAGACGCCCGCCGCTCGCCGTGTCACCATGGGATGGGTATGGCCAGGATCCCGATGGACAACAGGCGGGTGGTACACTCCCGGATCGACGCGGGAGCTGATCCGAGGGTGGGCTAGCGGCGCCGAGGGAGGAGGCGGTGGCGGAAGCGACGCCGCCGGCCCTGACACCGGCCGTCGCCGGTAGACGTGCACAGGCTGCCAGGAGCGTGCCGGGAAGCCTGGGGGCACGAGGGCCGCGCGTGGCGTGGCGGGGGGCTCCGGGGCCGCGCATGGCGCGGCGGGGGACGTCGGGGCCGCGCGTGGCGCGGTGGGGGGCTCCGAGGCCGCGCGTGGCACAGTGGGGGGCTCTGGGGCCGCGCGTGGCACGACGGGGGGCTCCGGGGCCACCCACGGGCCGGTAGGAGCACCCGGGAGCGGTGACACCGGACTAGGAACACCTGTAAAGGGAGGATAAATAGAAACTGGTGGTGGAACCACCGGGTCAGTCGAAAAGAGGGACTCCAGCTCAGGGTCGGGAGACGGGGTGGTAAAGGTGGAGTAAGGAAAATCTGACTCGTCAAAGACGTGCCAGGAGATGAGGATACGACGGGAGGTAAGATCAAAGCAACGGTACCCCTTGTGATCAGGGGAGTAACCAAGAAACACACAACGAGTCGAGCGGGGCGCGAGCTTGTGAGTAGTAGTAGCAGAGGTGTTAGGGTAGCACGCGCACCCGAAGACACGAAGGTGATCGTAGCTGGGAGGAGTACCGAAGAGAGCATGGTGTGAAGTGGGGGCAGAAATGGCAGTGGAGGGGAGGCGGTTGAGCAAGTAAGTAGCAGTATGGAGAGCCTCAGCCCAGAATCGGGCTGGAAGAGAAGTCTGAATGAGAAGGGTGCGAATGACATCGTTTGTGGTGCGAATCATCCGCTCAGCCCTGCCGTTCTGGGAAGAGGTGTATGGGCAGGACAGACGTAGCTGAATCCCCTGAGAGAGAAAGAAGTCACGAGAGGTGTGGTTATCAAACTCACGACCATTGTCACACTGAGCAGCCTTCACCGTGCGACCAAACTGAGTAGAAACCCAAGCAAAGAAGTGGAGAAGGGTAGGAAAAGCATCAGACTTTGCTCGCAAGGGAAAAGTCCACGAATAACGAGAAAAATCATCCACCACCACCAAGTAATATTTATAACCAGAAATGCTGAGTACAGGAGATGTCCATAAGTCATAATGAACAAGATCAAAAGCATGACTCGCATGCGAAGAAGAAGAAGAAAAAGGGAGTCGAACATGACGACCCAACTGGCACGCATGACAAAGATGCTCATCAGGAGCCCTAGTACATGGGAGGCCTGTACTACGACTAAGACGGGCCAAAACGTCGCGGCCGGGATGACCGAGCCGACGGTGCCAAGTCGTGGAAGTAGATGTGGTGGCGAAAGCAGCGGATGGAGCAGAAGAAGTCGAAGTCGGAGCTGCGGAAGACGGGAGGCGGAAGGTGTAAAGGGGTCCCGGGCTGTCACATCGGAGAAGTGGGCGCCGGGAAGCCAGATCCTTCACAGTAAGACCAGAAGAGTCAAATTCAACAGAACAATAGTTGTCGGCAGTAAACTGACGAATAGAAAGAAGATTGTGAACCATCTGAGGGGCAACTAGAACATTGGAAAGACGAAAAGGACCAGGAGCAGTGCCCACAGAAGTGACAGGAAGACATGAACCATTCCCCACCATGATTGAAGAAGGACAAGAGACAGGTGGGGAGTGGACGGAAGAAAGTATACTAGGATCAGGGGTCGTATGGTACGAGGCCCCCGAGTCGGCGATCCACTCGGGGTTGCGCGGCGGAGTCAGGCCCATGGTGCTGAACGACTGAGCCAACGCTGCCTGGTCCCATCCCCCAGGCCAGACAGGAGGCAGGCTGGGCCGGGTGGGTGGAAACCAAGTCGTCGGGCCCAACGGAGCAGGTCCCGCAACCAGAGCCGCAGGCTGGTGCTGAGGGCGAGGTCCGCCTCCCGGAGCCGGAAACGGCCACATCGAGATACGCCCTGACCACGGGTTGGAGAAGGATGGCCAGGGCGTACCCCCAGGAGCGGGAGAAGAGCCGCCAGGAGCAGGTGGAGCCTGTGGGCCCCGACGTCCTCCACCAGAACCACCACCGCGACCCCCGCCCCGGCGACGGCGGCCACCACGGTTCCCCCCACCCCCGCTCGGCCCGGGGGGAGGAGCACCGAGGAGAGAGGTGGCGGGCGGAGTCGCAGGGGTCGGCGGAGAGGCCACGAGCGCGGTGGAGGAGGACGAGGGAGTCATGGGCGCCTGGGGACGTCGTGTGAGCTCCTTGAGGACAAGGTCGTCCCGAACCTGGAGGTAGGAGGGGAAAGGCCGCTGCCTGGTGATCCAGTCTCGTATGTGGTCGAAGGTGTCGTTGAGGCCACGGAGGATATGGAGCACCAGGAGCTGGTCCTCCACGGGGCAGCCAAGGTCCGTAAGAGAGTCGGCCATGCTCTTCATTTTGCAGCAGTACTCCCCGACGGAGAGGTCACCCTGCTCGAAGTTGGCAAAGGCCGCACTGAGCTAAAGGGCACGAGTCTCGGCGTGCCCGAGAAACTGGTTCTCAAGGGCTAGCCAAGCAGCACGTGCGGTGCCGCCGAGAGGGTTGACGGAGTCCTGGAGATCTTGGGCGACGGTCCCCGAGATCCAGGACAGGACGACGGTGTCGAGGAGGTGCCAGGTTGGGTCCATGGCGGCCTCAGGGGTGTCGGCGAGGACGTGGTCGGTGAGGTGGTAGCGCCGGAGAGCCATGAGCACCTGGTCCCGCCAACGGTTGTAGGAGGTGGACGAAGAATCGAGGACAATGCTGACCATCCCCCGGATGTGCTGGACACCCATGGCCTGGAGATGGAGCTGGGTGACCACCGGGTCGGGGAGGTGGCCGCGAGAGCCCTCGAGCGGAGGTGGGGCGTTGTAGGGGACGACGGGCTGGGAGCTGGAGGCGGGCTGAAGGTAACGCTCAGCCTCGGCAACCCGGCGAGCGAGAGCGTCTGCGGTGGCACGCTCACGCGCCCAGGTGGCAGAGGCCGCGCGAACCCGCTCCTCGGCCGCCGCGGCCTCAGCCTTGGCCGCACGGAGGGTGGCGGCAAGAGCCGCGTCGGCCGACACGGCCCCGTCGAAGACCTGCTTGCCCGTGTCGCGGAGAGGAGAACGCGCGAAGCCTCTCGGGCCCGCGGTGGCCGCGAGGTCGGCGAGGCCCGCAGGGTCGGCCAGGCCCGCCGCAGCCGCGAAATCCACGAGCTCCACGTGGTAGGCGGCAGCGACAGCGCGGGTCAGTGGTGGGGGCTGCTGCACGGTGGGTCCCATGGCCAACCCTACAGGGGGCGGCTGCAGATCTGCGCCGGCCTCCCCTGCAGGAAGGGGTGGAGGGAGAGGGGGCCACTGGTGGCTTGCGCCAGCAGGAGGGAGAGGTGGCGGCGGCGGCGGAATCCCAGGTGGCGGCGGCGGCTGGACCCGGATCTGGGCCACCGGAGAAGGGGGCGGCGGCGGCGGCGGCGCCTGAAGGCGGCTTGAGTCGGTGCTGGCGGCTGGGCCCGCGCCTGCCTCAGCGCCGACGGCTGCTGTGGCCACGGCGGCGGCGGCGTGGCCGTCGGCGGCGGGCAGCTGGAGAGAGGGCGCAGGGGGTCGGGCGGCAGCCATGAGGGCTGCCGCATAGGAGGAGGAGAGAGGAGGGAAGGAGGAAGGGGAGGGAGGGGTGCGGCCGCGGCCGCCGTCCATGGCTGCAGCGGCGGCCGGCGGCGGCTGGCGGCGCTCAGAGGGTGGCGGCTGGAGGGGAGGAGGAAACCCTAGCTGATACCATGTTAGAGGAAATATTCACTGTATATTCACTCAAACCCTAGAAGGGTAAGATATATACAACCCTATATGGGCCACTATATGGGCCAGGCCTTATGGGCCTCTATACACTCCAACAGATGACAATCTACATGTTGATTTAAATTATATGGCTGCATACCAGCTGCAAAGGAACTTTAGGTTGTTTTGTGCAAACACCAGGAACAAGTAGCATACCAAGTTCTATAAAATTACATCTATTTGGTGCATGGCTTGAGGGGAGAATCACATGTCAGCTAGGGCAGGGCTGGCGTTCTATACAGGGACAGGGAGACTTTAAAATGCTAAAGTAGGTCAAGGGTGTAATAGCTAAAGTACAAAAGTCAAATTTGGAGGACCTTTCGTCCTTCTCCAGGGAGATATTGTAAGTGCATAATTGATGATTATATACAATATGTGCTTCTATCAGGTTACCTCGGATGGAGGGGTGTCCGATCGCTTTAAAGATTGGTTAGCTAAGGAATTGGAATGTCTTCGTATGCGTGCTTCTTGTGCTGTGCCAGAGGATTTCCCAAAGGATGTTGTGTGGAATTGGGAGGTTTGCTTTTCCCCTTATTTTAAATACCCCATTTTGTATCATTACATTCCTTACTTTTAAGTGTTTGTTTCCTTCAATTTTTTTAACCTTCTTAGTTTAATGAAGAATTTGAAAGATACCTTCCTACCTATATGAAAATGCTGGAAGAAGTGGATGCAATGGATGACTGCTTGGAGGTAATATGTTGGTTCTGTTAAAATGCTTGCTCCATAATATTTTGATTTACTGAACTTTTAGGTGTCTAGTTGTGTGAATGCAATGCCTGAACTCATTGTGTGTAGATGTATCCCTTTGTCGAGTATTAGCAGACAACTATTCCTCCTAACAGTCGCCCTCTTCTAGTGCTTATCTCCTCACAAAGGCACTAACTTGGAATAACATCAGTTTCATCTCCTGATCCTAAACTCTTTCATAATTTGTGTTTTTTTGTTGGTGTTTTTTTTTTTTTGGGGGGGGGGGGGTCCGATTATTGGCAGGAAAATCCATATAGAGGCATGATTCATGCTTATATAGCAGGAAATATTACTTCCCCAACTGATGTATTTTACTAACAAACCTCCATTTTAACTAATGATCTTCTTACTCACAGGATAATTATTTGGAAGAAGAGATTCTTCTTGAGAAATTGAAACCTGAATTTAAGTCAAGGTATGGCATTAACAGCTATATGCATCCTTATGTGCACACCATGTCTTCTATGTTACAGGTGAGTTAATCCCAAAACCTTCAATTTCCGCACACACATAGTCTTCTCATTGTCTCATGTTGTTTTGTTTTCTCTGTCTGAAGAGAAAGATGCCCGCTGTACACTACTGGAAACATATCAAATTGATCTCTCAATGTTTGAACCGGCTTATTACACTTAAACCATATGTGAAGGTATTTGTCATTGTCCTTTTTTCCTCAAACACTGCAGGAGAGCTGTTCATCTTTGCATCATAGAAAGGATAAAAACTAGTCCAACTAAGGCCTCAAAAGGCAAAAATACAGACAGACACCTTAACACAGGCAACACAGGCTATGTAAACACGCAAAATCCCTAATGGTATCCGCCAAAGAACTAGGAAACCTAAACCCCAATGCCTGAGAGTCACTTTACTTTAGCACGTTATCTGGGGCAGATGCAGCCTTACCTTTTTCACTTGCAGCGTACTGATTCTTGGGATAGTGTTTACAAGCGTCTTCGGGAAGTCTGTGAACCACAGTATGATTTTTGGCCATGTAATCCAGCAAGTGCAGTTAGTGTGAGTATTTATGTGCTCTCTAGTACTTCATTGTAGTTGAAAATATGGATGTCAGTCTTGATATACTTATTCTTGCAGATTTTTCGTGGTTCAATATTGTTTTACTGGGAACCTCAATTTCATCCTTTGATACGTGAGGTTATCATGAATATCATTGTTTGCTATGCTCCTTATGTTTTTGTATGCAGCATATTTGTGTTTCTATGCTGCAAGTTAATTATTTGTCCCATTTTCTAGGCCCACAAGGACCTTCTGAAGACAATAGCTTGCCAATTGGCCTTAGCAGACAAAAGTGTTCCTTTTGAGGTCTGTTCATCTCTTTTGTTTTTTTTATTGTCTGTTTGTAGTACGAAATTTCACCTTTTTCCTCCTTTCAGCCACTGGAACCACAGCTGAATGACTTCATGGAGCATTTGCGGCCTTATGCACGCATGTATATTGAGAGGAAGAGGAAAGAATTTGGGGTATACCATTACTATCACTTATTTCTACTGTTCCCACACTTTTTTGAGCAGTGTAAGGCTAAGATCTCATCTTTTTATATCGAAGCCATATATTATAGTGGTATACTGATGATATAGTATGCAGAATGTGGTATGGGATGACTTGAGCAAGCATATGTACGTATCGAAACAATCGCACACTCTTGTACTCTTGTAAGATATTTTCTAGGGAGTGATAGGTGCAAGTGCAATTGCCTAATAATGTGACTGTAAGCTGAACTTGTAGTTTCTTTTACATACTTTGGTGCACTTTCTTACTCATGTATTTAGTTATTTTTTGTAGCATGTCTCATGGTATATGCTTTACCATTAGCTCCTGGTCCTGCAAGAAAGGTTACGATCTTTTAAGCATGCTTTGTTAAGGATGGAGTTTGAGTTGATATTATTTTACCTGAAAATTGAACAGATCACAAATTTTCATCTATTAAATTGTGAGTGAGCATTCTTTTTAAAAGATCACCTGGGAACTTAACCTAACTGAGGATCCATTCCATAAACTAATTTTGGGCTATGTAAAGTGCAAGTGATTACAAATAAAAGAGATATCTGCCAATTTATCACTTAATTATTCTAGCCAAAATACACTATTGGGTTTCTGTAATCCATTGGGGAAAAAAGTATCATCTACTTTGTCCAACTAAAGCAAAATCTAGAGACCTTTCAGTATAGTGAATCCTGTACAGAATGCAGTTTCTCCCTTGTTTGGCATTTCTTTTTAATTGTCGTGAATATGAATTTGAGCAAAGCACTACTTTTTTTTTCCCATATAGTGGTTTAGTGCCCAAGTTGTGAAGTTATTTTTTTTCACAACTCCTAAAATATTGGTTTTATTGCTTTCTTATGCATCATTCACCTATAGCATATTGATTTGTTGCATTCTTTATGATTTTAACGCCTTTTCTCCAGTTTTGTTACATCATTCATTATCTTATATATTAAATCTATTGCCTTTTCTCCAGTTTTTTCATATCGAAGAACAAGTACGTTTGCATGAAGACTTTGACAACCATTTGGCTTCAGCCATACTGGATAATCATAAGATTGAGTTCAGTTGTTTTAAGGTACATCCAATTGATCATAAATATTGCCCTGTTTGGTTCATTATACCTTGTTAATTGTTTGGCGTCCATCTTGCATCTACATGGTAATTCTTTGATGTCCATTATTTGTAGGATACATTTCAGTCTGTGCGCGACTTGGTGAAGAGTCAGTTTTCTGGACTGGAGGATGATCTCATTGCAATGTCCTTTGAGGTTCTATTTACTTGGACATTTGATTTCAGCTGTTAAAAGGAGAATATCTCAACATATTTAACTTATTTTAATTCTTTATAGCGAATGGCTAAGATTGTTGAATGGGAAAATCAAATGTCCTTGTACTCTGAGTGCTTAACATCTGTCCTCGAAAATAATGAGGTATATATTGTCCCTGCATTCAACTTTTACCATGATTTATCTTGAAAATCACTTATTTGCTACTATGTTTTGCAACATTTTTTTTCTTAACATCAGGAAGAGAATGTGTGCAATTTTAAAAGCATAATAAATAGTTGAACAGCAAAATCTTGGTGCAATTCTTGAAGGATGATCATTCACATCAATCTTAACCTTTTTCGTTATTTTTTACCCATGATTTATGTTATTACATTTTTCTTAAGCAAAGAATTATGTTATTATGAACAACTTGAACTTCAAATAATCTTTTTTCTTAGGGAAACTTGTAAACTATAGAATTTCAATTAAGTAGGACATGCTCGATCAAATTTATGACCTAGTTACTTTGACATATATCATACTTGCAACACACAATTCTGAAAATTATGTGGCTTGAGAGAAACATGCTCTATTGATTTTGAAATGTCCGAGCATTCCAAGTGTACATCTGTTTCTGTGCCCTTTTTTATTTTTTGTATTTTAATTTATTTATAATTTTGAGAAAGAAAGCATATTTAAATGTGTTTTTTATTTAAAAAATATTATTAATCATAGGATTGGATATGATTGTATCCAAATTTGTCAGTTCAAAGATTCCACCTAATTATCATCTTTGTAATTATGGAGTTGGTCTGAGAAACTTCAGGAGCTTTGTGCTGTAGGACGTTGACAGAGATGCTGATAACCTTGTTTCAGATGAAGGATAAACTTGGAAATTTGATGACAGTGCTGACGGAAGCAGGCTTTTTTAGTGTTGATGATGATAAAGTGGATTGGGTACTTCTCTTGCTAGTAAATCCATCTCTGTTCAATAATGGTACTTCTCTTAACAATTAGATATTTGAAATTATGGCCATATCTATTTTGTAGGATAATAAATTGTTTTCAGATTCAATAGACCAATTCAACAAAATGGTCTTCCCTACGCAGTCCATTGACAGATGTCTTGTCATCCGAGCAATAATGGTATGGTTTGATACTATAATTTTCTCATCCGCTATAAAGAATAGGTTGAACTCAATTCTTTTACGACTTATGGCCAGGATTATCAACAAATCTTGCAAATGAAGGATGTTGACTTGCAAGATGCTTTTGGAATGGTAAACCCTCCTAATGCTCAACATGTATTTTTTTAGTGAAGATTTCCCCTTGCCAAGTTTTAAAGACTTCTTTGTCTCAAAAAAAAAAAGTTTTAAAGACTTCTAATGATTGAGTTCGCAGGTTGTTACTAAGACAAATGACTTGTGGAAGGAAAATCGTCAACAGGTATTAAGAATCATACATCCATATGATTTGGTTAATATTATTGTGTCTATTGACTTATTTCAACTGTTCAGTTTTGGGTGGACACAAGACACTATAAACACAAGTACTATGACACACTTGCGCAACCACTTCAAAAGGTTAGTGCCCTTAATTCATGCACTATATTGGAAGTTTCCTTTTATGAATAGTAAAATTGCAACTGTGGTGTGCCGGGGTTAACCGGCTGGTAACGACGACAGAGGGAGAGGATCAAGTCCCCTCTGCTCTGCGCGAGAGAGGTTTTGGAAGGAAGATTGATCTATTGCGTAATTGTTTCTTGAAGAGTACACCATGGATATATACCCACACGAAACCCCATCTACTAACCAATTCCTAAACTTTAGCCGGTTTAAGATTGATTGTTCATGACCTGAAATTTTCAGCCAAGGGTTGTGTCTTTATTATATGAATTGTTAATAACCTGATAATGAAATGTTTCACAGTTGTGTTTGATATGAACTCTGTCAGATATGCGTTTATGAATAAATTTTGACTGGAATATATGTGCTAGAAATTTCACAGAGGATTATTTCTATTGACAATGTCTTTGTTAATTATATGTGTAAGGCTGGAACTACTTAAAAGTTAAAAACTAATTAAAGCGTTGACTATAGGAACTGGGACGTTCATTGAGGAATGAGGGTGTAAATCTACGCCTAGACCACTTAAGTTCAAGTCGTCGTCGAGATGATTCTGAGTTCCTATTTCTACTTAATAGTTCTTTCAAGTTTTCGTTAGTGTTTGACTGTTCTCTTTCATATGTGCAAATTTGCCTTTACAGGTTTTAACACTATTATATTTGAAATAATGAAAGCAATCAGTCTAGTATCTTGTCAGATTGTGGCCTGCGTTTTCAATTTAATTAGTCAGTCTATCTTTGCAATTTTCTATTCGACATTTGAACATGTAATCTAAATTGGAATGTGATGCTCAAAAACATTGGGTTAAATTTACTAATCATAATTTTAGACCTGGAAAACACCTTGGTTCCAGTTGTATCAGAGTGAGGGGGTGAGGATGGTACAGGATTGATTTTCTCTCTCCACTAATATAAAGATACATAGCTATCCTGTGTATTCAAGGGGAAAAAAATCATCTCGTGACTTGCTGAGTTCCATGTTCGATAGTATTTGCCAGCATTTTGTTGGGCCTATGCTACTCACCTTTTTCTCTCTCGAACTTGTAGGAGAGTACTGTATTATTCTGTTAAGAAAACAGTAGGAAAACCCTTGAAAACACCCACTGGTTAATGTTTTTCGATTACATGACCGCCTTGCATTGTTTGCCTACATGACCGTTTAGCCAATTTACACATCGTGTGCATGCTAGATGGTGGATAGCCGTATCCGTTTATCAGCGGTTTAGCCTGTTTAACCCGAATAAAAGCTATGGCCCACTGTTTAGCATTTAGGATAACATGGGGACATTGAAACAACAATGAACAGAAGGACCTACTTAAGCAACTAATCTCCTCCAGAACTAGGGCAATCATCTAAGAAAGACCTCGAGCCCCTGCCGCAATCCACATCTCTCTAATGAGCATCCAAGCTTTGGCTAGGCTTGGTGAAAGCTCATAAAAACACAACGGTTGTGATATTTGTTGTTCGCCCCTACTTGTGGGTCGCCTCCACTGGGCGAGCCTCCCTTGTCAAAAGGGCACCAGCATGAGGGGCGCCAGCATGGGAGGACAGCCGTGCGTGAGGAGCGCACAGGATTGAAGAGCACCAAGGAAGGAGACGGGAGCTGACGCCATGTAGCTGACTAGCTGGGATGAGCTCATCTGCCTTTTATTGCAGGATGAGCTCATCCTGGAATCTGAGGACATATTCGCATACAGGAGCCGCTCCATTATAATGTTTCTTAGCGAAACAGCTGTAAGAATGGAGCCGCTCCGTCCTATTGTCATTCATCCCACCAACCAAATGCCCCTGAAATGTGTCTCTTCAAGCCGTGGTGAGAGAATATGCATGCTAACCCTTTGCAACAGGCTACACCAGAATTGATGTGCAAAAACATGAGTGATAACTAGGCAATTGATAATCTTTTCATCCTTATCACAGTGAGGACATCCAGCAGGTTGTGGCAGACCTAGTTCTGCAAGACGATCAGCGGTACAACACCTATTATGTGCAAGTGCAACCAACCACATGAAGAAGCCCCATTTCACATTTGTCCGGTGCCCAAGATTTCCATAATTGGTCCCGAGGTTTATAGAGGACAACAAATATTATGTGCAAGTTGCATTATTTTAGGCTTAAACCGGAACAATTGACACCTTGAGTTACTGTTTTACGAGACAACCTGATGGGCTGTTCGTTAGGCCCCCAATCCAAAGTGGATTCATTCCTGAAATATTGTGCTTCAAGGGGAAGATGGTGACTTATGATAGCGAAGGATGTAGCTTTTGTGTGACCAGGGACCGACATTGTTGGGGTATTACATATGGCGAAAGGCGATAGTGGGCCACTAGAGTCTAGTGGGGCGAATAGGACCACTTAAATTCTTCTGGGGAACAATAGGATAGGTTGTCCCATGTGGATAGTGTCTTCTTTTGCCAGGGACTTATCTTTTTATCTTTTGCCAGGGACTTATCTTTTTAGCAAAATGTGGGAGCATTTTGACAAAGCGACCCATAAAATTTTAACTGATTAACAACTTATGATAAGGCAGATGAATGTCCCTTGTGTTGGTGGTTTGTCAATTGTCATTATTCCTATCTTTTGATAATTGATGAAGTTGAGCATCAATCTGTTTGACAAATATTTATGACCTGTGTTTCTCTTCCATGAACTTGTTTCATTCATCTCTTTTGAACGCCTTTGTTGTTTTTTGTGCAGGTGTTTCTGGAAGGTGGAGTGCCACAACCTAGGTACGGTTGAAGATGTGTGTTTCATGCCGTTGTGCCCTCCAACTGAGGGCCCCCTTGATCACGTTACATCATGAATACCTGATCTAACCACATTCGTTCGAGCAAAGCAGGCATACTATTTTTTTGGGCCAAATCATGCAAGCTATCTCTGAAGAGTAGCCCTGTCAAAGTTCGAACCATCTTGGCTATGCTATTGCTGCTCTCATAACCTCTGTACACCGCACTGCTTTAACACGTCAGTAGTGAACCTTTTCTGCTGTAGCTTCTCATCTTGGTGAATCCGCCAGACCAGAATATATTCCGGACTGAATCATTACCTCTTGCTATACGTCGGTGGGTAGACAACCTTCAGCAATTTGTAATATGAAGGTTCTAACTTACAAAAAAAAATGAAGGTTCCAGTCAGTTTCCCGCCGGCCTCATTATGAGTCAGGCCTCCACGTAGCTCAGTCTCTGTTTTTGCTCTCCCACTCCCACTCCTCTCTGTGTTGTCTTCTCCCACCCTGAGGACTTAAATTCCCTAAACGACATGGGGAGGCTATGGTGCTCTGGCAATTGGTTATGGATATGGATGATTTGCTTGTACTTTTTTTGGGTATCAAATATGGATGCAGATGACGGAAATATTTTAGATTTGAAACAACAGACGAGTGGTATGCCAGCAGCTCGCCTGGTGAGACTAAGGATGGGAAGAGACGGTACCAGCGGTGGGGTCAAATCCCTTCTCACCCTTCTCTTACTTGGCTACCAAAACACCAGTTTGCAACTGGGTAGGATTTATTGTGAGCCAGAAATTACAGATGGGAGCAATTACAGTACCGAGCTGGACGAACAGGGAGATCTTTGTTTCATTGGTAGTTGGAAAGGCCGTTTTGGTAGCTATGCCGTGTAATTTAGTAGCTCTGCAGCCTCATGTAGTCGTTTCACTCGTCTCGCTCGAGCAGTGCTACCAGACCGCCACCTTTATCATCATAATAAGATTGGAAAGGCCATTTTGGTAGCTATGTCGTAATTTCTAGTGGCTCTGCAGCCTCATGTAGTCGTATGTAGTCGTTTCACTCGTCTCGATCGATCATCATAAGGAGACATAAAACAGAACTGAATTAAGTAGCATCGATATATAAGAGCCATGTGTAAGTCACTAGTCTTAGAATTTAAATTATGGCAAATCAAAGTCCTCAAGTGGCGTAAAAAAGGAGTCCTCAAGTCGCTCGTCTCATGTTTTCAAGTAGCAACACGAGTATGTTGATATAGATAATGCAGGTGTTTTATATTTGCTGTCTAAACATAGAGAAGAAACATGGGTCATGCACTCTGACTGTCGTCTCCATAGTTGTGGAGGTTGTCCTCTTATATCTTCATGTTCTGGAAGCTAGCCATGTAATCATTCTCACCTACAGGAAACAAACTAAATTTAGAGCAATGTTTTTCAGGTGTGAGATCAGCACGGCTTTAACTGACAACATTTCTTTATGTACGTGTCGGATTAGCAGTAATGGATTGGAAAACTTACCACGCACAAGTGGAGAGTCGGTTATCCACCCCAATTCCCTTATTATCTTAGCGAGAGTTATCATGTAGTCACCACATCTTTTTTGTATGTACCTCTCGCTAGTGACTACAGAAGTTCCAATTTCATCCTATCAAGTAAATATAACATTAAAAACAATAGAAAATTATTTATGGTAGACTCATGGCAAAACAACTTTGACTGCAATTTGTTTCTGAAAAAATAAGAATACTAACTAAAATCCTTTCGGTAGGGACATTAATTTGTCCAAACTCAGTTAACAAGATAACTATCAAGTGATTATTTTATTATTATATATTGAAAAGCCAGTAAATGTAATGTTGTGAATAACGACAAATTTGCAACAACTATTTTCACATATGAATAAAGTTATGTACATAAAAAAGAGTTGAGATCAAAATCAACATATATAACCAACACCTTAACAATTGTAATAAGGTTGTCTGACTTCTTAACTTCAATATTACTTAAATATTCACTAAGAGGACGCTACTATAACGTGTTTAGGATAAGTTGGAAAACTGCAGAGATACCAAGTGCTCTCTCTTCTCGTTGTTAACATATCAGAACTAAAAAAAATATCAAGATGTCACCTTTGTTTTCTACTGGAGACATTGTGTAAATTAGTAGAAAATATTATGAACAATGGAAGTAGGGACCTGAATACATGTGATTACCTTGGAGCCCTTAAACTTTGGGTATTCCTCATGAAAATGAGCTATGATTTTGTTCCTGAGAAATACCACAGAGTCAAGCAAGTTTGATTCTCTAATCTGTTTTTCCTGACCATTGCGGTCTAGTGGTGCAGAAAATTTTTCCATGATTGGAAGTAGGCCAAGACGATTCTTCTTCATCAATATTTTTCCACTCAGTGTACTTTCAAAAGGAGCTCCCTCACTACCCCGTTCTGCATCGAGGCGAAAAAATATCTCTCTTATGAATTGCATTTTGATGCGTGCATTCCATATACCTGGTTGCCAGAGTAGGCTTTCATATCTACACAACGAGAACAGTATAAAGTGAGCAAAACAAAACTTGTGTAATAGGGGATTTCTTTCAATCTGCCAGTGGTAGTTGACTTACGTCACTGCTCCTCCTTTCAAGAACGTTGCAAGTTCCTTCAACTCTGTACTGGCTTCGTCGTCAGTCCCATAAAGCTCAGTGAGGCACTGTCCAACTTCCCTCCAGTTTGCCTTTTCTATTTCTTCCAGTGTACTTTCTATCTCCAGAAATGCACCCATAAGCAATTACATTTTTTTTTATAAAATCAGAGGTTCGAAATGTGACACGCAACAGTTAATAATATGGATTTTCCATCGAAGCGAAATCTCTTGGGTCTAGCTGCTGGCAATGCTGAAAACATTGCATGGTACAGATATGGAGAAAAAGAGCTAGATATCCATCAAACATCTTATGTACAATTTTGAAAAGGTCTTAACAAATCTTACTTTCCAGATTAGCAAAAATAAATTCCTCAATCTCATTAGTGGATAAAAAAGGAAAACAATAGAAAATTTTAACAACGGTTCAATGCCAATACTGAATAGCAGGTTTATTTACTCCTTTTATACTGTTTCAACTTATTGTTACTTGTAACTGAAAAACGACAATGCAATTTCTCTTTCTGTATCTAACAATGACATTAAATAATAATTTCTTCTAAAACACTTGCATGCATGTAGAACATAATATCAATATAGCTGGGATTTTCTTGAGAATTTTGCATCATTTTGCACGATTTCAAGTTATACAACCCATTGCAAGGTTCAATGAATGACTAATATAACCATTAACTATACTGAGCATCAGTCATTTTTAATTTCTCACAAAAAATGTTCATTAATAGTTTTTTTTCACGACCGTGCCTTGGCACATATTTCATTAAGAGGAGAAAAAAATGTTCATTAATAGTAGCAAATGAAATAGAGATAGATGGAAGCATATAGAGATTTACTTTCAAAAGAATGGCCGAAACCAAAATTACCTCTACGAGCACCCCTTCTGCTTCTCCCACTGGACAAATTCGTCTTGAAATTGCCCAACATAACTCGAGCTTGGCCATTCACCATCTTCACAAATATGCTCTTGGGTTCTAGCATCATGGGAAACAATTGAATCGAGGGACTGTTGCTGTCACTGGATGTAGCCGCTCCCTCATATCTACTATGGACATACTGAAGCGCACAGAAAATGTCCCTGGAAAAAAAATACATATGATAGTTTCTATAAGTGAGTAGTGGTGAAGGGTAATAATTTTTAATGTGTGATGGTAGTTTATTCGCATACCTAAACACCTTGAACCCTAGCTCAGAAAATCCATGGCAAATTTGCCCCTCTATGCAAAACAATTGTTCCTTTGCAAGGCAGTTAAGAGCACTGTCAACAGACGAGACCGCAATGTATGCTTTCCTGCTGTCCCTAGGGTCTGTCCAAACACCAATTGTGTTCAATATGTTTGGGTGATCACACTTGGTCAGTGTGTTGTGCATGTTGTAAGCATCTTGTAGCTCCATGCTCAGAGCAACACAACGTGTCCCGTCACATGTAGCTCGATGCAATGGTGTCTCTGGAATGCTGCTCTCAATGACCAGCGTGCAACCTTCTACGCTTGTCATGACCTTCAAAGAAAATCAACAAACATTTGCTAATGTAAACATGCGTGTGTATATTTTTGCCAACCATGACTAAACAATGACTTACTGGGTTGCCACCCACTGGAGCCCTGCAAGGTACACATCAAAAGATCATTAGCATATATGTTGATGCTATGGGTTATCATACTGGCATCATTAAACATACCAAAGATATGCTACAAGGAAACAACAAAAACTCTGAACGACTGAACAATTAATGTAGATCAGGCCTCACAGAAGATCCCCCCCCCCCCGGGCTAATATGTGCAATGAATATGCATATTTGGGTGAAAGTTTACTACATGGTAAAGTATGAAGATAGGCATAGGAGTTTTAAAAGAATTATGAAAATCGGTAATTGAATTTTCTATGTGTCCATAGAATTTCAAGAGCAAACTTAACTTGGTTACGAGTTGTATATCATAATTCATAAGCAATGGCTGAAACCCAGTCATTACGAAAATGCCCCTGTTTTCCTTCTCATAGATATAAAATATTGATAATATCTAAATATTTTTCCAGTCATTTTATGAGCAATAAAGTATATAGTATATGTTTCTACCTATTTTGTACATGGGCATCATTTTATTATGGCAAAATGCTATGGCCTGCACGCTAGCTATTTTGTTATAAGGCTGAAACTCGAGTCATTTTATGAATGTAGCGTGCTGAAATAGCTCATTTTGCCTCTAATTCCATTGTCTAATAGCGAAATGTCACTCATATTTTTTTTTGTGAAGCACAAAATTTTATTATGAACTAAGATGGAAAGTATAACTAACGGAAGAGAACACTAGTCACTCTTACTACGAGCTTATAATTGTTCACTTCCATCTGTTCATTCCTAATAATTTCAAAAAAGAAGCATATTAGTCTTTGACTACTAACAGCAATCTCTATTTGTGCATTCTGAGACGATCACCTTGGTATCTGAAACAAATGAGCTATACATTATTCATGCATGAGGCCAAATTATTTAACCTATGAATCCTAAACGTTTTTTAGGCAGAGACCAAATCAACATGAAAAGAGCCCCAAGAAAGTTGAATACAAGAAAACTGTCAATATTTGACTTCCGAATCAGTTTTTGTGATACATGAAGAAAAAGGTGCGTGAAAACAATTCAGTGTATTTCATTTTTTGGCCTCACCTAGCATATTTTCTGTTTGTCCTTCTAAAATTTAAAGACTGAATCACTATGTACTACGTACCCCTGCTCAGTTTCTAGGGGATAAAATGATATTAATTTGATGCTCATGCAGAAAGAGTGTTCGGGTTTCCACAAACCAGTTGATTTTCACCAGAGACGTACCCCTGGTGGCAATCAAGTGGAAACCCTCTTAGAATTCAATGCAAATGTATATTTTATGGCTACGTTATACACAAGCTGGTAAGTTCAGTTCAGGCACCCCGAACAAAAAAAAAAAAAAACAAAAAAAAAAACAAAACAAAACAAACAAACTAGTCAGGAGTTGAGAAATGACTAACCCTGATGGTTGGCCAACTGTCTGCTTCCCTCTCCCGTGCCGCCGGCTTGCCATGGCCGCAAGCTTCTGCGGCGAGCTACACGCACAGGACAAGCTAGAGCAGAGTGTCTGCAGAGAGTTTGGTTGCTTCCTTCAGAGAAACATTGGTTGGTTGATGGGGGCAGAAGCTTCAACAGTTGTGCCCCGGAGACCATATATAATATGTGTCACGGTACACATGAAAATTTGCTTGGGCTGTCACATGGAGACGTGCCCAGAATCCATCCGTCTTGCACCTTCACTCAACGCACCATTTCTGCGTGAGGTCAAGAGCTCTTATAGATATTTGGGATGGCGATTGGGATCATTCTAGAGAACTGTTTTAGAGGATACAAGCAAAATATCATATATGGTTGGACTCCTTTTCTCTGAAAATGTGTGTTGCATGGAGACAGGCACACATGCAGTGCGCCAGGAAACTAGCACACTGCGGTGCTGCATCCGCAGCCTCCACGTCAATCCTGATTCCTGAAACTGAGCAGAGTTGTGATTTGTGAAGGACGTTCAGGCGTTTACATTCGGGCGGCGTCAGCCATCTAAAGTGGCGCCATATATATAGCCCCCCATTATTAGGGAGCCTAGCAGCTTTGAATACCTATCTGCGCGCTGGCCCACGCCGAGACGAGCGCACGTGTCGAGCAGCTCATCGCCGCGAGTGCCGTCGTCCTACGACACAGCACCTCATGGCAGCGGCGACCGACAGGGCGGCATTCGGCACAACAAGGAGAGCTTCAAGGTCGCATGCGCCTGTCTCGCCTAGATCGTCACCGTCATGGACGTCCTCACCTCGCCAGCGGCAGCGCTGATGACAAGAAAGTTTATATGATTCATGACAAGGAAGTTTATATGATTCGTCACCCGATTTATATGATTTTCCAACAAGTTTCTATGATCGGCGCTGGGGCCAGCGGCCAGCAGATCGGCGTTTGACTTTTTCTGTCATATCTTCGCATGCGTCCAGCCGCATGACTGCGCCGACACAAGCGGGCCAGCGCACGCAGCACGCAGGCCCGTGCCGACCAGACGAGCCGCCCTGGGGACGTGAAGGAATAGAACAGAGTGCTAGGCTCAGTTAGGCATAGATCTATCATAAATGCAGCGCCACCTTTCACATATCCCCACGTTATCCCAGCTCTCCGATAAGGTCCGCGGCCGCTTGTAGAAGTGGTTTTTTCACTCTCAAAACGCTCATATAAGCGTAAGGATTTTATCAGTTTTCTATGCTTAGTTGGTCATGGATCTATGATATAAGCTAGAATAAAAAACAAGGATCCAGCAAAACCGAATACCGTGAAAACTTCGCATGAAAAAACTATCAATGCCATATAAATTAACTAACTTCTACTTGGATTGTTTTTTTTCAAATGGCGTTGCTTCCGTACGTCAAGCCAATAATTAAAACAATTTGATAGATAGGGGTGGGGGAAGAAACCACCCACATCCTACAAACCAAGTAACCAACCCACGACCACAGGCAGATCGCCAAGCATAAAAAACCATCGCGACGTGTCCAAGCGGCCATGGAAGGAAGACAACAGCTTCAAGGAGGATGGCGGCGTGATTTCAGCGTCGCATCCCCAACCACGCCAGCATCCGTAGTAGCGGCACCTCTCGAGTGCCATCATTCGGCTGTAGCCATGATCGATGGGGCACGCAAACAAACAGCGCATCAGCTATGGCCGGGGCAGCAGTCATCTCCCAAACTGAAATGATGCATCTTCTAGTACAGTATGAAATTCACCAAATCGATCATAGATACTTTGAACATTTCAGATTATGCATTCAAGTTATAAACCAACTCTTACAAAAATATGGAGTTGCTCAAGTATAATTACACAAACGAGAATACATAGTTGAGTTTGATATTTTCTACTCAGCAATCGTAACACAAACAATTTAGCTGTTTTTTTTGCCAATTATAGAATGTTGTGGGTGTCCCATTGGTGAGGATGACGATGCCCGCTTATACCCGTAGGAGCCATTGTCCATCAGATCCTCCTCAACAACCCACCTTTAAAGAAGGCATAGAAACCAGTGAGGGTGAAAATAGAAACATGGGTAACATGTATATGATCTATGCGTAGCAGACACTAGCAACAAACAGATATTATCTATGATCATGCACAAGCATGTATATGATTGCACAAGTAGAAATTTAATTAATACAATGGCACCCTGCCATGATGAACGAAGTCTCAGCTTCTTGCACAATGGCATCCTGCCACCACCAGTCAAACCTCACAAAAAAAAATGTCGTAAAATTATATTAGGAAAATCATAGAAATCTAGCATTTTCAGGCATAGAATCAGCAGCACCAAAATCATTGAAATGTGACATCCAACACTAGCCAGCATAGCAAGCAACAACTGCTCGGCCATCGTACCTAGCAAATCAATATTTATGCTAAAACATAAACATATATATGACTGTAAAACATGGGCCTAAGAATAAAACTGCCACCACGAGTATGTACACAACAACACTGAATTATATACTCCGTGCAATAATTATCTATGCAAAGAATTTCCAATGGCCATAGGGCATTGCTACAAGAATGCAAAGAATACATATGATCAATGCAACTATATAAGCCAACAAAAGGTATAAAAACTAGTGAGGTCGATCATAGAAACGACGACAATGACACCTCACACCTGCAAGAAAAGCTCGATGCGAAAGCCATCAGTCATGTGCAACGGCGAGAAGCACATCCTCAGCTCAAAGGAGCATATAAACAACATGACAAAATTATAGAAACATGCATCTCATGATAAGTGATGCTTAAAGATGCATGCAAAATGTATAAAAACATGAAAGAAACTACTGTCATTTTATATACCAACCATAAACATGCATCCGGAGGTATCTATGCTGGAGCACACACATATATATGATTAAGTAGATAACATAGAAACAATAGACGAGCAAATCCCTTTTTTTTCAAAACACGTACAGATTAATTTCCACACTGAATGCATCTCACAAGTATAGAATCAAGAATCAATGCAGACAAGAATAAAACCAGAATTTGGAAGTGGACACACTATTGCAGGAATCAGTAGTTGATTCATCTTCTGAGCCATTTTATCAAGCAGTTCATATGCACGATGCGCAGGGGGTGCTTGGCTGGTTGCTTCCGAGCCGGCTGCTCCTCACCCAAACCGGCTCTGTGTGGCGTCCGGGGATCCAGAACGGGAGCTTGGAGGGTGTCGATGTGTGAGTCGGTCTTCAGCTTTAGGCATGACGACGCCGGAAGCAGGATGGCGAGCAGTGGAGGCCGGTCAGATGCGCCGTGCAAGTGGACGAAGAGGACCTCCAGCACTGGCTCATCGTCGAGGTTTCGTCACATGTCTACCACTCTGCTGCAACTGCCGCCTCCCGTGTTCTCCATCGCTTGCTGCTGCTGGTCGTCATGGTCAGCCGCCTCGGCCTCTCCCTGGGTCCCGCACTGGGAAAAGATGACACTCAAGGGGGCAGCCAAGACGCTAGCACGGGAGGCAAATCCACCCTTGATTCGTGCGCCTGGATGCGTGCCACCGGGTCCTCGCCGGGGTGCGCGCCAGCACCGGGTCCGCCGCCGTTGGTTCGCGCCGGGAGATGGGGAGGGCAACGGGGCCACTATCTACAGGGTAGGGTGGGAAAATCAAACCTCGAGTATTCGGGCGGCGGTGTGCCCGTAGATGGTAGCGTCGCGGCGGAAGCAGGTCGCCGGCGATCCGATGAAGCGGTTGGAGAGGAGCTTGAGGAGACAGTGAAAGTTTGAAATTATGTGGTAGGAAATGAGTGGGCCTGTGGTGCCTGATATTTGGTGGCCGACGCCGACGCCGGCTCGTGGACCCACGAGGCAGTGATGGATGAGTGGTGAGTCACGGGTGCGGGCGTTGGTCTGGTTGGTGTGCGGGCGTTGGTCTGGTTGGACCAGATTTGATAGGCTGGCTCAAGGCTTCCCATAACTATTGGAAGCCTGTAGCCTGTTAATATATACTCTCTGTATAATGGCCGAATTGCCTTTTGTCTGGATTTTTTCTCTCCCTTCCAGTTTGGTTTCTCTCACATCCGCCGGTTCGGCGGTTCCCCTCCCCCTCTCCTTTCCAGCTACGAATAGATCATGGGCGGTGGCAAACTCTGCACGCTGCTCTAGAGTGAACTGCTGCTAAGCGGCCACTAGGGTCCGCTGTCCTCAACGCCTGTCACCCATCTTAACTGGCTTGTAATCTTGAAATGCCGTCTTCGAGCCAGACCACTCCTCAACAGATGGCATGAAGTTGTCACTGCCTGCATCTCTGGTATGTCACCCAATGCTGCTAGCCAACAGATATGAAATGATATGGGCATAAGGCATGAAACAAACCATCTTGATGCTATCAATGATCACATCCTCAATTTCACGGAGTAAGAAGTCCACAATGTCAAATGGTTGTTGTCGAATGATATAAGCCAAAGTCCACTGTTGCAGCGCCGTGATCCCATCTCTGTTGACAGTCCTGGGAAGGAGAGTATGCCGGAGGAGCTCAAGTAACAGGCTGCCAACAGGAGTAAGGTCATATGGGTGATGCTCTAACAAGGTTGTGAAAGGTGGTCGAAAAGCCGGTGAGATCAACTCATAGTCAGGCGTATGGATCCCAGCAGACCGAGGACAATGAAGAGGCTCAACACCTGGATATGCTAAATCATGAAGACACGTCTCGACTGCCGGGGAGCGAAGGGTCATCTCAATGTCAGCTCACTCAATCTGAATGTCATGACCCTTGAACATGAATCTGATGAACTGGTCATCAGGGTCAACCCACATTGAAGCATAAAAAACTCTGACCCAACCCTCATTATAGTGGCCTGGAAGTGTAAGCAAGTCATCCACATCAGGCTCTAACTCTAAGCTAGAATCGTCATCCTCTGCTGCTGCATCTTCTTTTGCTGCTTTGGTAAATATCTCATTGGAGTCAACCACCTGCATCTTGTGCACTCGAGGCTTCAGAGTGCAACGGGTAACATCCTTAGGACGAGGACCCGCAACAGCTGTTGGTGCTGTGTCTATGGCTGGCGAAGCTGAGCAGCTAGTTAGGTCTGCTACTGGACGTGAAATGCCAGGAGGGTGAACCTGAGAACGAGTGCGCCTAGATCGACGAGGCTGAGGCAGAGAAGGACCCTCTGGAGCAGTCAGTGACCCTGACTGATCAACAATGTGAAACTGTCGTGCCAGCTGAGCTCTGCCTAACTCAATGTCCTCCTGTGCCTGAGCAACCTTGAGGATTGTCTATCACTCTAGACAAAGACCCGATGCAATACGATGCTTCTTTCGCTTTTTCTTAGCCAATGCTTTGCCCTTGTCCTTTGGAGGACCTGGTGGGGGGCTGTCATTACCACCTGCACCACTACTATAGCCCACAACTTTTGTCATACTTTCAAAGTCACAAACAACAAAGAAATCCCCTCAAGGTGCCAAGAGCCTTGATAAGGCTTTGCCTTGCTGTCCAGAGAAAGAACCCAAGGCTTTGCCTCAAGCGCTGCACTGCAAACTGTATGAACTCTGC
The DNA here is from genome assembly GCA_015342445.1 of Digitaria exilis. Lineage (NCBI taxonomy): Eukaryota > Viridiplantae > Streptophyta > Magnoliopsida > Poales > Poaceae > Digitaria > Digitaria exilis. The sequence continues at coordinate 554,403 of JACEFO010001915.1, read as the reverse complement.
CACTGAATCAACCTCTGTCTCAACTGCAACCTGCTCGCACAAAATATAAAAAATATATAGAGGAATAGCTAGTTAGAAGAGGATCATAGGAAGCATGAAATAGATAAGAGCTTAAAAACTCGGCTATCCTAAGATATGACTGAAATGTAGTTCTCATTAATCCAGACATAATATATGAATCATACTACATCAAGAGATAATGAGAGCAAAGGTTAGTCTAGCTCTATTTGTGTGATTTTGCAAGAATATGAATAAAATTATACAAAACAACACATATTGCATAGGAAATGTGCAATTTGCCAATTTTTAGTTGAAATTTCAATTTTTTTAGTTCAAATTCTTATCTCTCTTAGTGATTTTAGAGCCAAAATAGAGCTAGAGGGGGTAAGGAAAGGATTTTGCACCTTGCTTAGAATATGAGGGAAGAGGAGCACCAAGGGGTCGTCACGAGCTCGAGGGGGACCACCATGATGGTGGTAATGGCGGCACGCTGGCTGGCGGCGGTCCTATGGTTTGGCATGGAGGCACGTGGGGGTGTTGCGCATGAGGGTGACCGCGCTAGCGTGATGTCGCATGATGACAGGGTGCAGCACGGGCGAGCGCGGAGGCTGGCGGCAGCGCACAACGGCGAGGGAGCGCTGGCGCGCGTGTCAGGGGGAAGGAGGAAGATGGCGCTGACAAGTGGGCCCTCAAGCGGTGGCAGTTAGGCATAGATCTGAGTGAACAGACGAGATCAAAACGAGTTTAAAATCATTGGCCCAGATCACGACGGATTGATGAAGCATCGACTAAATCGATGCCAGATAGAACGGGTGTTGAAAGAGTCGATGCTCACCAAAGCCGAGCGCAGAAGTCAGATGACAGTCGTCGATTGACTCGACACCAGAGAATGACAGCCATCGAATGAGTCGATGTCGTTGACTGATTCGATGTTGTGAAGAAAATTGCGTCGACGCTCCTGCGAGAGAGGTTTTTCAAGGGATTTTTCACAGAATTTTCTTGTTTCGAGTCCAAGTATCCAAAGAGAGGCAACTAAATATGAAACTCGGTGGTTTTTTGTAATCGGGTAGGAGTCATGGTTTTTAGGATATAAATAGAGGCCCTGCGTGGCTGAGAAAGTTTGTACACACCACCAAGAACAAAAGCTTTATAATATTATGCATCTACTTTCATGCAATTTCATACATTGTCGACGACTTCGTCTTTTTTTTTTCGAGTTCTTCTGGGCATGTCGAGGGTGATCTCGATCTCAAGGGTTGCCTGTAAGTCCCGTATTACTGAGTAAGATTTAAGCTTTAGCAATCAATGTATCGTTTTTGCTTTATTTGAAATTATTCAACAGTTATCGAATAGATATCTAGGTTTTAGTAACCGACGTATCAATGTTACTTCGTTCAGATTTTATTCAACCTTTATCCACATTAGAACCAGCTATATTCAGTTTTTATTTATTCTTTATCTTAGATTTGTTATAGCTGATTATATCTAGTTCTAGGTGTCTCTACTTAGTTTGTTAGGTTACGTTTTAGTAATCTTACTCTGCTTTGCATATGATCGGTTGATCTAGCCGGTTCGTTATCTATAGATCGGAATTCACTGTCGATTCTATCTACATCGCTAATCAGAATTTCAGCCGATTTGCTTTGATATCTAACTCTCGATCTATTTGTCAATCAACACGTCAGATCGATTGGCATGCCCTGTTTTTGACGGTCACAATCGATTTCACGTGTACTTGCATGAAGGTCACTTCCCGACTTTTTGCGTCAATACACTTTTGGCACGCCCGGTGGGACACGATAGTTTCATCCATGCTGAAAAAACAACGATGATTTTGAGGTCAGCAGCAAGAACATTATTGAGACTACTGAAGATGATCTTATTGAGGCTCAGAAGGGTGAGTTGGCGAGGGCACTAAAAGAATACGAAGCTCACATGCCTCAAATCATATTCTACTACCAAGAGAGGTGAAGCTGTGACGAAAACTGACTTTCCTACACCTCGTCACATCACCATAGGTGAAGCGCCTGGCAAGATGCAGAAGATGGTAAATGAAGCAGTTCATCAAGCCTTTGCACATCATGCTAAGATAATGAGTATTGATGTCCACAATCAGGTTGGTTATACTCTTCGTGAGGGAGATTTTAACAGGTCAGATTGACTGGCACGCCCTGTTTTATACGGTCATAACTGATTTCGTGTGTTAGTGCGTGAAGGTCACTTCCCGACTTTTTGCGTCAATAGGACCCACAAGCTGAGGCCCAGTTCTGACAGTAACATGAGCGCACAGGTGGCTCCAAGCCATGCCGCCCAAGTAAAGATGATGGGATAAGGAGACCTCATCTAACATCAAGATTTCCTATAGAAATATTCTATTGTATCCAACTAGTATTAGATTGAAACAGACTTAGGGGTTGTTTGGATCCATGGGGCAAGCGGAAGAAGAGCAAAACTTTTTCCCTCAAGAAAAGATGGCAAAAGTTTTACCATTTTTGGTGTCTGGATTCAATGGCAAAACTATTAGCAAAAAGTGAAAGGCTAGGGAGGGAAGAAGGGGTGTGGCAAGAGATTTTTGCTATGGGGGTGTTTGGAGGCAAATGACAAAAAAAAGGTAAAATAAATGTCATTTGTCATTTGCCCATGGATCCAAACAGTCCTTTATAAACCCGGAGACGAGCCGTCAACATTTTGGTTCCATCGTTTCAATGATATGTAATTCCGGATTCAACAAATTGTTATTCTAGTTTAACCCATTTGAAATCGAATGTTGAACACGATGAAATTAATTGTTGCGGAAGTTGAAACGCAATGTTCAAATCATTGCGTATAAATGTTGAGCGAATCGAATGAAAATGTCGAAGTTGAATGTTTGTAGCCTAATTAGGCTTTAGTGGGCTTCAAAGGTAGACGAGTCAGCCCACAAGATAGATAGAAAAGCCTCTACTGAGTCAGCCCAAGAAAAATGCCCAACGACCCACACGCGAGCTAATCAATACCGGGGGCTCGACTGGCCGACAGGTGTCCGCGGTTCACCAGCTCCCTCCCGTGCCCGGTGCTCCTTCCCCAGATCGGCACGGATCGCAGCTCGGGCACAGCCGCAGACGCAGCCCGCAGGGAGCTCGCGGGGCGGCCGCACGGGTAGCTGGCTTGGGAGGCGCGGAAGATCCGGCCGCCGCGCACCAGCTTGGGCCAGGGGGCGGCTCCAGCGGCAGGCGCGCCGCTAACAGCAAGCGGAGCATCGCAACGGCGGCAGCGTCTAGCGGGTGAGCACTGAGCACCGACCCCATAGTTGGGACGAGCTGCATTGCAGTTCGCTTGCATACCTTTTATTAGTTTATTATATGTAGTGGTGCTGCTGTTTATCCGTCATATTTTCCTCAAAATATTTCTACCAGCACCGTACGTGTATATGTTGTAAATTAAGGATATGCCTATATACCTGTACTAATGACTCTCTGCTGTACTAAAATGGCAGGGCATCATTCTACCGGAAGGTGATGATTCAGATCCTTGTTTTTCGAGATGAATGAGTTCTGTATGATGGAAATCTCAATCTTTCAAAAGAAAATGATAGAAATCGCTTGGAATTGGAAATTGGAGCACACTCGAATACAAGGAGCAAGGACACACAATTATTGGTGCACACCAGCACACTCACTTGCTTCCTTGCGGCGCTGCACAGCAGTCAGGAACACCCACAGAACACCTTCTGAACACACCCAGGCTACTAGCTTCCCTAACAGACGTGCTTGATGGATCACCTCCACTAATCCCTGCATGACGCTTGCCTCCTTTCACATCACTAGCTCAGATCAGCCCACGTCCACTACTGTAGCATCTCAGTATATCAAATATGCCAGCACTGCTAATAAGATATACACAACCCTACATTATGCTTAGTAAATTGATATGTGCATTTTTAATTATTGGTATTATACAGAATAAGAATTTGGTTTTAGTGGCAGCTGTAACATTTTTACTATAAGGACCAGTTTGCCAATTTAAAAAGGTTATCCTAATATGCCTATGAATTTAGGTGCACATAGAACCTTACCAGTATTAGGATAAGTGTTTTGCGAATAGGATTAGTGTTTGCCCTAAATAGATAAATTTTTTTTCCATTTTTTATGGTTATATTTTATTCATGTTTTGTTATTTTCTCATTTTTCTGTACTTTTTTCAGTTTGCAAATAAGTTATTTCCCTCGTTTCCATGATATAAAAATATCTTCATATTTTTACAGATGTTTCATGATATCACACACAATTCACTTGTGTAGTCATGCTCACCTTTTGTGTACTTGTGTAGCAATTAGGAGTGGTGGGAAACCGTTCTCGTGTCCTTGCTTAGCAGTGGTGTGAAACTATTCAGCGGACTGGCTGGGAAACTGTTTTAAAATCATTTGAATAATATAATTCATTTAGGTGGAAACTCTGATTGGTTTGGATTAGTTTGGGTAGTTTGGTTTGGTTTCTTAAACTTGCTGACATCTTAATGGATCAATGTGGGAGTTGCATGGTTTTCAAGATAATAGGTGGGCTATCTCTGCCTAATTCTTTTAAAAACAATCTCTGCCTAATCCAGAAACCGGCTTGCCATTGTTCGAGCCTAGCTGGACCTGTGAGCACACAGTGTGGTCAACACGTTCCAGATGCTTCGATTGCTTGCCAGCCAGTTTGTAGCTTTAGTTTTCTTCTCCACAGTTTGTTATTCTAGTTCTCTGCTAATCAAATCTAGTTAGCAATTTCACTGGACATTGATTTAACGAGCAAGCACTTCACCTTCTCAACGCATCAACAGTGTTATATTAGTTTGCTCCTCTTTTTGATTGACTAATACTCCCCTGTCATATCTTTTGTCCATTGACCTGGTTTCTCCTTGGGCACAGTCAGTCAATCTTAAATTGCAAAGGATTCATAATCTGAGCAACGGCCTATACAATATAATTACTATTCATTCTTATTATCAATCACTTGTTAGAAGAGATACAGTTCTAAGGTAATTCTTCCACCTTCCTTCAACAGTTTACTTGTTTCTATGACACCACTACTGTGAAATAAGGAATTGTTACTCATGGATTGTGTATCATGACAAACTGTTTCCACTAGGATGGTGCTATTGCTTCGACTGATCGAGCTACTGTTATGTGCGGCATACTTCAGCTCAGCTCTGCTCATGGTATGCCATCAGCATCATGACCTCCAGTCCATGCTAAGTACTTCATGTTCTCATCGTAACATTTGCAGGTGTAAAGATGTGGTCTGCGGTTTCTTTTCTCCCTACAATCAACTTATAGTCCCCTGTCATATTCTATTCATCAGTTCCTCCTTGGAAAACATCTGACGATTGCTATTTCCAATCACTTATTGGAACATACTACTTGCAAGGTAGGGCTTCTTTCTGTGCTTCAGAATGCTTCAAAGGTTTACTTGTTTCTATTACATCACTACTGTGGAATACAATATTCTGACTTCAAGGAAGTGTGTGAGCATTCTGTCAGTGTCCGAAATGATTGATAATAAAAATGGAAAACACATCAATGTTTTAATAGCTAAAAAACTGTAACTGATGAAAATATTTGGCAAGGTTGCCAAGTACCATGTAAAGCTTTGCTTACCATCCAGTATAGTAAAACAAATGATGCCACACTACTATCAATCACGTTACTGAAATCTAGATGGCAAACAAGTAATATTGTCTGTGACTTTATCTACTTTTCAGACAATCTTAACAGTTGCTCTATAGTCATTGCCAGACTGAAACTCTGCACCTTGTAAGGCTTGGTATTTTTGTGGGATCTCTATCCAAGTTTATCTGATGGAAACCATACTTGATAATCTGGTCGGATCAATTGTGAACAAGGTTCAAGATGCCATAATAGATGAGGGCATTATGATTCTGGGGGTGGAAGAAGATCTAAAAGAACTACAGCGAATTATGAACCAAGTACAATGCTTTCTTAAAGATGCAGAGCAAAGAAGAACAGAGGAGTCAGCAGTCAACAACTGGCTTAGTGAGTTGAAAGAAGCTGCATACAAAGCAGATGACATTATGGATTTGGCCAAATTAGAAGGAGACAAGTTGCTAGTGGATGAAGATGAAGCTTCATTATCAAGTTGCTCTGCAATATTTATAATACTTCAACGTTTGAATTTTCTTCCTTATATTCAAAGGCGCCATGAGATTGCCATCCAAATCAGGAACTTGAACAGTGAACTTGAGAAGATTTCAAAGCTAGGTGAAATATTTTTAAAGCTTCATAATGTGCAGACTAAAGACGAGGCTTCAATTGTAAGGAGGTTGAAAACTTGTGAACTTCTAGAACCTAACCTCGTGGGAAACGAAACTTTACTAGCTTGCACAAAATTAGTGGAACTGATTCTTAGGCACAAGGACAAGAAGTCATACAAGATTGGCATTGTTGGAACAGGAGGGGTTGGAAAAACAACTTTGGTCCAAAAAATATATAATGATGTCAGGATGGAAGGAGTCTTTAATAAAAGAGCATGGGTTTGTGTTTCCCCTGATTACTCTGAAGATGTTCTTTTGAAGCAAGTTCTTCGAAACATTGAGGCAGATTATAAGGAAGATGAGACAACTGGAGAACTAAGCAGAAAGCTTGCAGTAGCTATTGAAAACAAAACATTGTTTCTTGTGTTGGATGACCTTTGGCAGCATGAGGTATGGACCAATCTACTGAGAAAACCGCTGGATGCTGCAGCTATGACAATAATTCTTGTAACAACTAGGAATGAAACAGTGGCACAAGGAATTGGGGTTGAAGATCTCCATCAAGTGGAATTGATGTCAGATCGTACCGGATGGGAGCTGCTGTGGAAGTGTATGAACATTAGTGAAGAGAGTGAAGTGCAAGACCTACGAGCTATAGGAATGGATATTATTCGTATGTGTGGCGGTCTTCCACTCGCAATTAAGGCTATTGCTAGTGTTCTATCAACCAAAGAGAAGACAGAGAACGAGTGGAGAAAGTTTATAAACAAAAGTGCTTGGTCTATGACCAAACTTCCTAATGACCTGAGAGGAGCATTGTATCTGAGTTACGATGATCTACCAATTCATTTGAAGCAATGCTTCCTCTATTGTACTTTATATCCAGAAGGTCAGGGAATGTACTGTGTTGACCTTATTAGGTTTTGGGTTGTTGAAGATTTTGTAGAAGAGCGAGATGACCAACTTATCGAGGATACAGCGGAAGAATATTACATGGAATTGATAAACAGGAATCTTCTTCAACCAGATCCTATTATGGGCTATGTTAGCTGCAGAATGCATGATCTATTGAGGCGCCTCGCTCAACATTTATTACAAGACGAATAATTTTGCAGAGATCCAGAATCCTTAGAGGCTAAATCTTTGTCAAAGCTGTGACGCATTTCAATTGTTGCTGACAGTGGTTCTATCATCCTCCCAAATATGGATAAGGAGAAAATTAGGGCAAGAACTTTTCTAATTCATTGTACCAAGCCAACAATAATTGAAAATACAATATTCAAAAGACTGCCATACATTAGAGTGTTGGATTTGAGTAAATCAGTTATCAAATTATTCCAGCTTATATTGGAAATTTAATCCATCTGCGATTACTTGATCTTGACGACACAGACATATCATGTCTTCCGGAGTCAGTTGGGTGTCTCACAAACCTTCAGGTATTGAACTTGCAGCGCTGTCAAGCTTTGCACAGACTTCCTTTGGGGATAACTCTGTTATGTAAGTTAAGGAGGCTTGGTCTTTCTGGAACACCAATAAATCAGGTTCCAAAAGGTATAGGTGGGCTGAAATTTCTCAATGATTTAGAAGGATTTCCGGTTGGTCATGTCATTGATAATTTTACTCAACTGCAAGCAGGATGGGCCTTGGAAGAACTGGGCAGTCTTCCACAGCTGAAAAGGCTTGAGATTGTCCAATTGGAAAAGGCTGGTTGTTCTACTAGAGATTCAGTGCTTTTAAACAAACATTATCTGAAAGAATTGGATTTATTGTGCACTGCAGATAGAAAAGAACCATATTCTGCAGAAGAATTTAGAAATATTGAGGAGATATTTGAGCAGCTAATCCCACCACACACGCTGGAACATCTCGGAATTACGGACTTGTTTGCCTCGAGTTATCCTACCTGGTTAGGTACTACTCACTTGTCATCACTGAAATACTTGATAATCAGGCATTGCCAATCTTGTGAGCATCTTCCAGCAATTGGAAATCTTCAAAATTTGAAACGTCTAGAGATCCATGGAGCGACTGCAGTCACCAAGATTGGACCCGAATTTGTTGGTTGTGGAGCAATTGCTTTCCCCAGACTTGAAGTGTTGGTGATCAGAGGTTTGACCAACTGGGAGGATTGGACCTTTGCTGTCTTTGAAGAAAATGCAGAAACAGGAAGAAGGAAGGAAGTGGGAGAGGATGTAGTTACTGTGAAGCAAGAAGGAGAAGCACCAACTCCAAGGATGCAGTTTCTGCCTCGTTTGAAGCACTTGGTACTTGATTGTTGTCCTAGGCTGAGAGCTCTTCCACCGCAACTTGGACAGGGGACCAGCAGCCTCAAGACACTCGAATTAAGACATATGCACTGCCTTAAAGTGGTCGAAAACTTTATGTTCCTATCAGAGAGTCTTTTAATCGCTCAATGTGAAAGCCTAGAGAGGGTCTCAAATATCCCCAATGTGCGGTTTCTAAATGCACCGCTCTGTCTAAAATTAAGGTGTGTCGAGACATTGGACAACCTGCAGAAGCTGATTTACACAGATGATATGCTAGAGATGTCCTCACTGTGGCTGCCTGGGCTTATAGAGCAGCGCCGCAAACTTCAGGGAGAAGACCTAGACGTCTACACTTGGCCAGGATGTTCATGTTATACTTCCTAATATGGGAACAAAAAATGCACGGTATGCACATTGGCTAGATAATAAAAAATTAAATAAATATTATTTACTCTGCTTTGCTCGTCCCTTTATTTTCACATGTGACATTGTCCAAGAATAGTGCGTCTTGCCTTGATGTACCTTTATGTTCTCAGCCATGTTTTTTCCTTTAATCTTTGTACCAAATTAATATGAGACCTCAAAACACTATGGTATAGATGTCACATTCTCACTCTGTTGCATGTTTATTAATCTGGTTTAGCAAAGCAGTATTCAGATGAAATAAGATGTTGGTTCAAGTTATTTTCATTGATTATAAATTTGAATATCCCCTTTGCAATTCTTAATGACTGCTTAGAATTGCCGTTTTTTTTATTACAGGCACCTCCATGTCAGTACAGGGTAGAAAGACGTTGGATCCTCAGAATTTCCTTGGCCACTTAATAATAATTAATTGAAGGGCAAGCTTTCGATGGTAGTGGTTGTGCTTAATGGACATAGTATGTTATCTGAAATTGAAGTCGCTGTAATGAGTTATCAAGTTTTGTCTTATAGGGAACTGAAGGGCACTTTAGGTTGGCATGGCCTTAGTCATCCTCCTCATCACTTTTCTTATTTAACTCGAGCACAAGCTAGCTTTTGATTGAAATTGATGCCAAGCTGGTTACCTTCGCCCTTTTACACGTATGAACATGGCCTTTGTGTTTGTTGAATGTGCTGTGTTGATTGTTTGCATTACTTTTGGATGTTGTTTCTTTCCGTCCAGCCGTTATTTGTCTATATGACCACCCAATTTAAACCCACCCTATACAAAAAGACCCTGTATGGTAAAGATTATTCTTGCCACCATACAAAGGCCCTGTTTTGGTAACGATTCTTGAGCAGTTTCCTGTCAAAATAATCAAGCCATCCCTCCCAAATGTGGTGAATTGGTTATTCAGTCCCCTTCCTTTAGAATCGATAGTCTGGGAATTTTTTTTATTTAAATTCTTTTTAATCTAATATTTCAATGATAATTTCCAACTTCTTGCCCTTTTGGTTGCGCCATATAACTCGGTGTGACTATCTGCTGAGTCGCGTCAGAGCATGTGACGTGACCCAAGTGTCACGCTGGCACACCGGCGGGTGAGGCAGCTGACGTGGAACGGCTTAGTCGCGCAACATGCTTTACACTTGTGTCGCGCAACTCAACCGTTACACGTTACACATCACATGTTGCGCGACTAAGCCGTTCCACGTCAGCTGTCTCGTCCGCTGGTGTGCCAGCGTGATACTTGTGTCGCGCCACATTCTCCAGCGACAGTAAATAGTCGCGCTGACGTATATGGCTTGACCAAATGGGCTAGAAGTTGGCAATTTAGTTGGGGAAAAATTTTTATTAAAATATTAGATTAAAAAGGATTTAAATAAAAAAATTCATTGTCTGGGTCGTAGTAAGTGAACGTGACTCGGAATAAACGTGAGCAAATGAACATGCACCTGGAAGGCTGGAATCAACCTGGACAGCTTGTGGCAAGGCCCTTACGACACTACCATTGGACTTTAGGGGAAGCTGCCTGCCCTTTGTCTTTGTAAAAACATTTGTAGAACGGAAACTAGGGTTTGCACAACATCTTCCTGGGTTCCAGAAATTTGGAAAATTCAAAACAATTCGGGACAAATTTTACTGAAGTTGACTGGTCAAATGATTCAAAATTTGACCGAATGTAAACCGATTTTTTCTAAAAAACAAGAAACAAAAAATTGAACAAAGAAACATTAAACGAAACATGGAAAGAACATTAATACTTCAACTGAGACGCATCACCGTCCAATTAAAAAAATTTAAAGTCCAAAAGCGCCTAACACTATCATAATCATAGAACAGTCTCTAAAACACGTAGTTCAAGGCACCATGCACAAATAGTCCAAAGTCCAAACCATTACATCATGCATTAACAAAATTCCAGGAGTGTAGTTTATCTCTCCCTAAAATAGTTACAATCCAACCAGCCATACATACACTAACTGTATTCAGTCACCCAAAAGAAACATGTTAGTTAGCAGATCTGTGGCCACTAGGAGCCTCCCTATTTCAATCATTGGGGAGGTTTCTCTAGGTTCATGACCATTGTCATCATCATGAGAATTGGCACGAGAAGCTTCGTTGTCCAGAAACTTAAATCTCCTCTACCTCCACTCTCGCCCTCCTCCCACTCGGTCGTAATGCCCTCATTGCATCCCTCACATCTCTAGGAATACGAAGGAACGACTTCACTTCACCAACTATGCATCCAAGATGGTCCCCTAGCCGAGTTGCACCTCCACCTCTGTAAGAGTTGTGTCGAATATTATGCACTAATTGGTTACGATTGGAGTCGGATTAGTATTACTAGTATAAAGTGTAGAGTATGTGTCGGACTCTTGTAACCTGGGCTCCTCACAAATATTAGAAGGACAGCTATTGTAACCATGACGACATATCGATAGGCTCAGAGGTGGGAGGTGGCTCATTGCCGGGACCCCAGAGCGACCGGTGTTGTGTATTGGGAAGTAGCGCCCACAATCATGCCCCGGGGATGTAGCTTTGGATGAACCTCGTTATCAAATATCATGCCTCCGGTATCATCTGTGATCATTATCTCGGTAGATCGGTAATTGCTTCCACGTGCTTAATCTCTAACAAGTGGTATTAGAGCCAGGTTCGGAAAATCGGTAATATCTTCGGGATCACATGGTGACGGGGGAGACCGTGAACGTCTCTGGAGTGTCACACATGGTTTGTGTGTGACCGGAGAGTTGGACTCCAGGGCCTGTGATAACGTCTTCCAGTAGATCACCAAATGGTTGTGATGGGCAAGCAAAATGGCAGCAAAGGAAAATATAAAAAACCTCACTTGATTTCATGAACTGAACTATTCACAATTATCATGAAGATAATCCATGTTGTTACTCACTATCGATAGCTAAGAAACGACATGTTGAGAGACGCAAAATTAAATCAAGACAAAGATAAAAGTTTTCAGTCTCAACAAGTACCAGGACATGTGCCCGTGCGTTGCTACAGGTCAAGTTTAACAGTTTATTATCACATTGTAGTGCTAAATGTAATTTTATAAATACAATGTATTCCACACTATTTGTACTATTTTTTAATCATCATTAATATTCAAATAGCATTAACTACAATAATCTTGCTTTCATGATCACGTGTTAACCGAATATTTTAACCTCTGTTTTTTATTCACCGAACTAATATTGGTTATTTTTGTCTCAACTGCTTGTTACCAACGAACAAAATGAGACAACCCAGTCCAGACACACTTGTGTAGCTCAACAGCGAAGCAACCCACGTCAGCCCAATAGTCAAATACTCAATCCAATTGCCATAAATAACTGCAAAACATAACTTTAATTCGTGCATTCAACTTTTCTCCACATGGTGCAGTAGCAGTTGTTTGGTTCACTCCCGTCTCTCAATTGTTCTCCTCTCGCAAGGTACCAGACAAGGATGGAGATAATTGATTGAGAACTGAACCGAAGAAACTATAATAAGAAACAAACCGAAAGAGCCAAAATAAAAAAAAATCGCTTTCCAGTTTGGTTCTAAGCCTGTAGAACCAAAGTTTTCTTCGTTCATTCGGTTCCATGGCTCGGTTAGCTGAAGAACCAACCTATACACTGAAGCCCACACTTGCTTTCAGCCGAGCCCAATAACCATCTATCCCTAGGTACGCTCCACAACTCTATCCTCCCTCTATCTCCCAGTCTCCCATCGCTGCCCCCTTGCGGCCGCCGCACACACACTCGTTGGTGTCGGCAGCCCCCACTTGTCCTCCCCTCCAGCGGCGTGCCGGTCGCCCGACCTGTGACAGTGTAGAGTCCTAATGGACTAAACAACCCTGGCAGGCCACCGTATGGGCCGGCCCACATACAAGACTTGACGGTTGAGACAAAACTTAGTTCTGGTCAGTTTGGATATGCTATATTAGGGAATTAAAGATTAACTTGTTAAAGTCTCGTGTTCCTATATGGTTTCCATGTAACCCTGTCCTCCGGCATATATAAGGGAAGACAGAGACCTCCCCTTGAAAGACATCAATCAATACAAGATACACCAAACGGGACGTAGGGTATTACGCATATTGCGGCCTGAACCTGTCTAAACCGTCTCTGGTCATCACCTTTGGTTCTTAAATCTCGACGACCTCTCCCTAAACCCTTCTCTCGGGGTACTCCCTCGAGGACATTGTTAGCATAATTTGCCGACACTTTGGCGCCATCCGTGGGATTCTTTCGTTGAGAACTCGTTGCAGAATCGATGGCATCCTTCAGCGCCTCCATCAACACCAAGTTTGAAAAAGGCGCGACGTTCATCTTTGGTTCCTGGCTCTGCACCGCAAACCAGGACGGCAAGCTCCATCGTGAACTACACGTTGAGATGGTCGCGTCAGCTATGTCACCCGCGCAGATCACGCCGCGAGGATCGCGGAAAAACTCCCACTCCGACACGATCTTCGGATCGTATCCGGCTCGGAGAAGTACGTGATCCCACTCGGGCACGCAACAACGACGACCTCGCCGTCCTCAAGCAGCAAGGCCGACTCGTTCACCATCATTGACACCTACCTGGAGGACTCAAGATCACCTCCGCCATCCGCCAGGGTACTACTGTCTGGACCGTGACCACTGCTGCACAGGTGGTCAGGTCGAAAACAACTCTGCGGATGGCCGGAAGGTGCCGTAATTCAGCAACACGTGGAGCAAGATCGCGGGCACCTCAGTTCCCCTTCGGGTTAACAAACTCAACCGCGACCTATCAAGCTCACCTGGCGATGACGTTCAGCCAAACTTGCCAGATCAACCCAGATCTTGTCATGACCACAACTCCCTCGGGAGTTATCATTCACTGGCCTGACATTGATCCCGTCTCAGCTCTCAGGGAAGCTGATGATTTCTTCATAGTACCAGACACTTCATCTTTGCTTCCCTTCCAGGAAGGCAGAGAACTCGCGGTCGCCTCTGATGACGATCAACCTGGGCTTAACAACCCAGATCGTCAACTCTACGCAACCGTCCGTGATAGGAGCGTTGAGGAATCCATCTCCTCAGATGATGGTCAAAGGATAAACGAACGCGGATCGACAACTCCGGATTGAGCTCAATTGATCTTGCGCCCTTAGGCGCGACCACATCAGGATGAAAAACCTCAACAAGGAGTTCGATGATGAAGGCATCTTCAAAAACCAACGACTAACATCATGTCCGCAGTATGAATCCTAGATGGAGTTGAAGCTACTCCGAGCATCGACCTAGCCAAAGCTCGCCTCGAAGCTACGGCCATCATGGTCGACCGTCTAGATGGCAGCCGCTCCTCTTCAAAAAGCCGAAGCTCTTCTCATCGCCGAGCATCTTCATCAAAGTGACAAAGTAGCCATTACAGCAGCTCCAACGCCCGATCGAAGTCCAACACCAGGCCACGTGGGCAACCTGCTCAACCCACCCGTGCGCGAAGTATTCCAGCCAATGATGCGCGTCATCACATCAATGAGATCAGGGCAGGGCGCACTCAGGATACATCGCATACAAGAGAGGACTCTGGGGAACACAACATGCCCAGCCCTGATGCCCTACCCTGTTACACGCGAGAGATTCGCGTCAATTCCTTCCCTCGTAAGTTCAGGCCATCACGCATTACCAATTACGATGGGAAGTTAGATCCAAATATCTGGTTGCATTGGTATTCTTCAGCAATTGAGGCAGCAGGAGGCGATGATATCACCAAGATGCTGAACTTCCAGTCGCTATGGAACAAGCACACCCCTCACATGGCTGGAATCCCCCCGCCCAGACTCCATCGACAGCTGGTACGTGCTTAAAAAATCGTTTGTATCCAATTACCAGGGTTCTTTCGAGTGCCCTGTCAATTAATACGAGCTCAACACTTGCAAGCAAAGACCATATGGGTCCCTGCGTGAGTACAATCATCAGTTCTTCGCAATCAAGGAAACCTGCATCCCCATCCTTGATTCGGAAGTCATCCGCTACTTCCAAAACGGGATGACTGACCACACTCTCTTCCGTGACTTCGGCCACAACCGTCCAAGTGACCTGGAGGAATTCCGCAACATGGTAGCCAAGTGGATGGATACTGATGATCAAGAACGGGATCGCTACGGCAAACATCCCGCTACCAACGAGCGCAAGAACCAGGGAGACAACCACGATCAGCCTCGTGATTCCTTCAACCGCAATGGCAGTAACTCCCGAAAGCGCAGACCCGACAATACTGTCGCCACTGTTCAGTCCGTTCACACCGCACCAACTACCAAGCAGAGTAAAGAAGAGTTTAACAAGCTCCTCAAGAAGCGTTGCCCTTACCACCCCGACAGCAAGCATTCGATGGGTGATTGGTTGCTCCTTATTGATACCTTCGACATACCCCAGAAGAAGAAGAAGCCAGGCGGTGATGATGATGGCAAGAATGGCAAGGACGATGGTGGGTTTCTGGAGGTAAAGCACACTGTCAATGTCATCCTCGGAGGGCTTGCAGTCAACTACAACTCGCACAACCGCAAGAACACAAAGTGCGAGGCATACGCCGCAGAACCAGCGGTGGTCACACCTCTCAAGTGGTCCGATGTCCCGATTACTTGGTCCAGAGCAGATCAATGGGCCAAGGTCAAATTCCCAGGACGATACCCTCTCGTGCTGGAATCTGTGAGTAGCTCACAACAAACTTACCAAGGTCCTGATCAACGGAGGCTGTGGCCACAACCTCAGCTTCGCCAAGACCCTCAAGTAGATGGTCCTGGACGTTGGTAAGCTACAACCGGCCAATTCTCCCTTCCACAGGATCGTCCCAGGCAAGGCAGCGGTACCTCTCGGGCAAATCACCTTGCCTGTTACCTTTAGCACAGAAGCAAACTTTCGGACCGAGTTCATGAAGTTCGAGGTCACTGATTTCGAAACTTCATATCATGCCATCCTTGGGCGTCCAGCGATGGCCAAATTCATGGCAATTCCGCACTAAACATACTTGGTACTCAAGATGCCAGGACCTTATGGCCAAATTCATGGCAATTCCCCAACACAAAAGAAGACACATGCCATCAAGCCTGTCGACAAAGTCACCACGAAGACAGTTGACCTTCAAACAGGGGATCCGTCCAATACAGCCATCATTGGCTCAGGCCTTGATCCCAAATAGGAAAGTACGCTCGTCGACTTCCTGCGGGCCCAAGCTGACATCTTTGCAACTAAACCTTCAGATATATCTGGTGTCCCTAGAGAGTTGATCGAGCACAAGCTTGACCTCAATGAGAACACGAAGCCTAAGAAGCAACGTCTTCGTAGATTTGCCACCGAACGTCGGGAGGCTATTAAGAAGGAGCTAGCTAAGTTATTAGCAGCCGACTTCATTAAAGAAGTCTTCTATCCCAATTGGTTAGACAATTCGGTTCTTGTAAAGAAAAAAGAATTCTAATGAATGGAGAATGTGTATTGATTATACTAATATCAACAAACACTGCAAAAAGGATCCCTTTGGGCTTCCTCGCATCGATCAAGTCATTGATAGTACTGGCGGGTGTACTCTTCTCTGTTTCCTCGATTGTTACTCAAGGTATCATCAGATATCCTCGAAAGAAGAGGATCAGATTAAAACTTCATTCATTACATCATATGACACTTATTGTTATACAACCATGCCCTTTGATCTTAAAAATGCAGGTGCTACTTATCAACGGGCGATACAGGGTTGTCTTTAAGACCAACTTCATTGCAATGTTGAAGCATACATCGATGATGTGGTTGTCAAGACAAGGAACCCAGATGATCTCATTGCTATCTCACTGAGACATTTGATAACCTACGCAAGTGGTGCTGAAAGCTAAATCCTACCAAATATGTTTTTGGTGTTCCTTTAGGCAAACTCCTCAGATTCATGTTAGCCAGCATGGTATTGAAGCCAATCCTGAGAAAATATCTACTGTCATGAATATGGAACCACCACGCACAGTCAAAGATGTTATGAAGCTCACCGGTTGCATGGCTGCTCTCAACCATTTCATCTCCAAGCTAGGAGAACGAGGAACTGAGTTCTTTAAATTGTTGAAAAAGCAGGATAGATTCCAGTGGTCACAAGAGGCTCAAGACGCCTTTGACAGGCTCAATACTTTCCTTACAACGCCCCCTGTGCTCACATCCGTGCTCCTAGGTGAAGATCTCTTGCTTTATATATCCACAACCACCAATGTTGTCAGTGCTGCCATTGTTGTTGAATGAGAAGAGGAGGGCCATCTTCAGAAGGTTCAAAGGCCCATCTACTTTGTGAGCGAAGTCCTTTCATACTCCAAGTCAAGGTACCCTCAAGTCTAGAAAATTTTGTATGGTGTCTTAATGACTTCAAGAAAATTGCGGCACTACTTCGAATCTTTCAAAATCATTGTGGTTACTATATATCCAATTGGTGAAATTCTTCACAACCAAGACGCAACTGGTCACATTACAAAGTGGGTAGTTGAACTGGGGACCTATACCATTGAGTTCCGGTCACGTATATCCATGAAGTCTTAAGTCCTTACCGATTTCATATCTAAGTGGATTGAGCATCATCTTCCTGTTGCCACTACAAAGCTTGAGCATTGGGTAATGTATTTTGATGGCTCTCTCAAATTGGAAGGCGGTGGCGCTGGAGTTCTGTTGCTGTCCCCACGACGAGATCAACTCAAATATGTGCAGCAAATCCAATTCCCCGTATCCAATAACGCTGCAGAATATGAGGCTCTTCTCCATGGCCTAAAATTGGCCATCTCCCTCAGCATTAAGTGTTTATTGGTATATGGCGATTCAATGTTGGACATCAAGCAGGTCAACAAAGACTGGAATCGAAATCATGAAAACATGGACGTGTACTGCGAGGAGGTCCGCAAATTGGAGAATGTGACATCTCTGATGTCAAAATAATTTTTAGTGCACTTAAAACCAATGCAAAGGGAATTGTGGGTTGAAATTCAAAAATCCATCAAAAATTCAAACTTAAATTCAAAAACAAGGGTTGTTTGACACCCAACTGAAAACTCGAGATTTTTGTACTAAACTTGAAAATCTCCAAAAATAAAAGTTGTTTGTCATCACAAATAAACCCTAGTCACTGTTTGGAACTTTTAAATATTTTGCAGTTTAGTCCCTCAAAAACTCGAAATACAGTTCTGGGCACCTTTTTGTATTTGGGTTGTTTGAGCTCGAAAAACTTGGAATTTCAGGTTCACCCCAAAAAGAAAGATGTGTCCCATCTCCCAAACTCCAACTTTTATTTTCACACTTTTTCAAGTTCAGTTCAAATTTTTGGAGAAAATTCAAATTGGAAAACGGAGCTCCGCGGGCGAGCTGATTGAATTATTTTTAATAAATTATGTGTAGCTCAGATTTAGCTAAATTTTGGAGTGAGCTTAGCTCTTATACTCCAGTAGCTGTCATAAAGTTTATAGCTAAAAATGATGAACAGAAAAGGAGAAACAAAAATGAGAAGTAAACTAGGTGGAAATTGATTTATATAAAAGAATAAACCTTTTTGTTAGTTAGTTAGAATAAAAATAAAGGGAATCTGAAATTCCAGAACAGCACCCTAATTTGTGAGTAATAAATAGAATTCTTTTATATATGTACACAATCACCATCGAAGTCAAGTAAAACTTTTCCACACCTCTACTCTATTTTGGTGAAGAAAATAGTAGTACTTAAGCATGTCTAGGTGAATATGGCCTTCAAAGGCCTTAATCTTAGAATCAATAGGCAGCCACCTTAAGCTATGCATCTCATGTAGAAGGCGCTATCCCGGACGGCAACTACCACCTCATCCCCGCTGACGAGGAAGGAATCCCGGAGCACGGTGCCGACGAAGGATCGACCAACCCGGAGGCTAACCCCCAGCTTGAGCAAGAAGGCAAGCCCCGGAGCATAACCTAACCTTTACCAATTATGCATCTATGAATTCCCTATGCTTGTGCATTTACGTTTCAAGGAGTTGATTGAATACCTTAGCTGCACATTTCCTAGTACCTATGACTTGCAACACTAGTATGAAAGGATCGATAGGGCATTGCTTAGGTCCGTTACAAGTCGAGTGATTTCCTGTCACTCGCGAGACATAGGAATTGCTTGTCTTTACTTATGTTGGAATCATAAGGATTGACGGGCGGGATGATAGATGTAGATCTCCCGTCCGTGTATGATAATTGATTTAAGGTCGAAATGTGTGGTTGAGTGTGTCAAGTTTTTGAACGTACCACATGCATGCCGATATATGGGAGTCGGTAAGCCCGGTACCAGATTGAAGCAGCTAGGGCCGATAGCCATCTCTCCTTGGAAACTTTGTTTTCCCCTGCCGTACACTTGTGGATATATGCGTGAGACTGTGAGTGAAGCAGTAAACCTTTATCCTAAGGAAATGGACCCAGTTCCGAATTGTGGATCGATGGGAAAGGTTGGGAAATGCTTGTACCTTTTATAGCAAGCAGAGTATCCGTGTGTGTTGGGTTTCCCCTGGCCAGGTAGCAAAAATTCGGTTCGAACTGTCCGCTTCTCGCGGTTAACGAGACTGCTTGACCGCCTTGCTACATTGAGTAACAAGTGGAATTATGAGATTTATGAACTCGTTGAATGAATTAAATTGTATTGCACCACTTGTATGCTTAGAGAGGATGCAAATCTAGAATGGTTAAATCTAATAGAATATGATGCTAAAACATGAAAGCAAGGACCTACTCTTAGTTGCTTTTTGGCAAACAAACCCACCAGCCAAAAGCCTCTCATTGTCTAGATGTCGGTGATGTAGTTTTCACCCGACGGGTAAGCCTTGCTGAGTATTAGTATACTCAGCCTTGCTTGTGGCATTGATTTACAGGTACCATGCTGGATGTGGCCGTCGATGCTTTGACTTGGCCTACCCAGGTTCCACCTGGCTGGCACATCGAATGGGTTCCGTCCTCTGCCGAGGATCGGGAGGAGTAGCATCGTGGCAGGCTTCAGCACGGTGTTATTTGTATCGTCGTTAGATTATCTTCCGCTGCAATGAACTTTTATTTCCGCTGCAAGACTTTGATACTCTGATTTAAATTTGAACTCGGTTTGTAATAACTTTATGATTATCTATTGTGTATGTCAATTTGTGGAATGTTGTAATCTCTGGAACTCACCTTCGTGTGGGCGTGCTGTTGTTTCGATCGAGAAAAGAACGTGGTTAATCGGGTTTAATCCGACGGCGCTCCAGCTTATTCCGGATTAAGTGCCTGACTACTCGGTTAGTGGTCCCGGGGTACTTAACTTGGAATAATTTCGGAGTGGTCCGCCACAGAGAAGCACTTCCTCGTCATCAAATTTCATCATGTCGAGCGGGATTTCAATGTCGCTGCCGACGTTTTGTCCAAATTGGGTTCTTCTTGAGCTCAAGTACCTAGTGGGGTCTTCCTCAATGAACTGATCAAACCATCCATTATTGTTGCAACACCCTCTGCCGATTCAAACCCAACGCCAGAGGTTATGCTCATTGACACATCTTGGTCTACACCTATTATTGAATATCTATTGCACAATAAACTTCCTTCAGAAAAAGCAGAAGCTGAACAAATCACCCGCAGCAGTAAATCATATGTGATAATCGGTGACACACTATACCGGTGTGGTGCTCGTTCTGGTGCTCTGATGAAATGTGTTTCACAACACGAAGGCCTGAACATCCTTGAAGAAATTCATTCTGTGGATTGTGGCAACCATGCAGTGTCTCGAACTATTGTGGGCAAAGTTTTCCACTCCGGGTTCTACTGGCCTATAGCCCTGCACGATGCTGAAGAAATTGTTCACCATTGCAAGGGTTGCCAAAATTTTGCTCACCATTCCCATGTGCCCGCGCATAAAATCAAGCTGATCCCTCCATCATGGCCATTTGCATGCTGGGGGCTTGACATGATTGGCAAGCTACCTAGGGCTCCTGGGGGTTTCGAGTATTGCTTTGTCGCAATTGATAAACTCTCCAAATGGATTGAAGTCTTCCCGTTAGTGAAGGCGACGACTGAAAGAGTGGTCCAATATACTATGTTTATAAAATTATTACTCGTCTTCATTACCACATCTGGATCTTCGTGTTCCATATACTCTGTTTATACTTTAAAGGATTGTCCGGGTTCTTTCAGGGCCATTATGCATTCATTCTTCCGTACTTTATATGCGGGGCTTCTACATTAGGTCTATCTGGGTTCCTTCGGGGCTTTTAACAGATTTGTTCCTATTTTTCCTTGGATTCAAAGGATATCTTGGCTTTAAGCCACTGCCCCAAGGGTCTGACTGGGTTCTTTTATGAAGGCCATATATAACTGTTCCCCATGGCCCCTTTCAGGGTACATTTATTTTAAAATATAGCTATGGATATCGAAATCTCCCTAGGTTCCTTCGGGTCCATAATAGGGCTGTTTTTCTAGTCAAAATCTCCAACAAACATATTTTTTTTTACTAAGTCTCGTTCTCAAACACAGAGACACCCCAAGGGTTCTTTGCAACCCTTGGATCTTTTCATCACAGCGCATACACTTATACACATTCATGATATTCATTATCTTCATTACATGCAGAAATAATAGTACTTATTATTATATAACTATTTGTTCAGCTATAGATAGTTTTTACAATTTCAAGCTTTGCGCAATCTCCTTGGCGATTGGTTCTGCTTCTTTCTTCAGGACCCCGAAGGTCTTTAGTGCAATTTGGCTCAACGCCCTCTACACACTTGACAATGTCTACTTTAGGTACCTGGATTTGATTACCGCCTGTACATAGACAAGGTAGGCTTCGGATGATTTCTCGATAAATGCTTTCAGTTGGCGAGGCACGACCTTCAATCGGTCCAGAAATGACTGTGGCGTAGTAGGGTCTTCTGGGACTAAGGCTTTCACCAATGGATTCGCGCTCTCTCCAACAACATGATGCGCTTGGTGGCTTCTGCCAAATCTCCATCAGAGCTCTTCATCTTCTGGATTATTTCTTCCATCTCTGCCAATTTCTTGGAAGCTTCCAGTAGCTTTTCATCCAGGACCTTCTTGTTGGCAAGGCTCTCGCGCAACTTCACAAGCTCTTCCGACAGTTGTTTGTTGTCATCACGTGCCTCTTCTAGGTCCTTGGCAGCCTTCTTCTGCAGCTCCATGATTTGAATCAACTGCTCATCGACGTCCTTGCGTTGCTGTATGGAGGTATTCTACTCTTTAGTTTGCTTTTCCTTCTCCGCGGAAAGGATTTTTACAGTTTCTTCATGCCGATTTGCCAAGTTGGACTAGTCTGTCAGCTTACCCTGGGTTGTTGCCAGTTGTTGCTGAGTTCCTGATATACAAACACAAAGGGTTGTTTTAAAATTTTGGACACGACACTCCGGGCAATAGGACAACAAAGCCAGGCTACCTTTAATCTTAGTCCGTATAGTGGTCAGCTTTTTCTTCAGGTCATCTCTCTCGGACGACACCTGCTTCACCCGCACATGCAACGTGCGAATTAGATTGGCATCCTCGACTTCTTGGATGTGCCGATTGGCGCATTCCTTGTCTAGCAGTTTTTTAAGACACTCCACCTTGGCATGCATCAACACAATTTTGCGGATATAGTCGGTCTTTTGGCGTGATGCCTCACCAACAGGCTACACAGTTCAGTCATTAATCATCACGGTTAAAGATTGCAGGCACTTTTTGAGTTTTGTTTCATATACAACACCCTTTCGATGTACCCGTCATCCTCATCTGCATCGAGTATGTAATCGAAAGCTTGGGGATTGGGATCCGCCACTAGATCGTAGCTGCTGATGCGGAAGTTTCCGGCTTCATCCTCTATCCCACATGATGGTGGCATGCGGGGGATGTCTTCAATTTCATCTTCTTGAGTTGTTTCTCCAATCTGGTGAACCCTAGAGCATCCTGCTTTAGCTACAGATTTCACCCGAGCAGACTTGGAAGACTTCAAGTTGCTCGGGGGCTTGCTGACGACTTGTGCACTTTGCCGTGCTTTGGTTTCTTCAATTACGACCTGTGTCATGAGCTGCTCAAAGTCCTCAAGAGCCATTGAACTCTCAAGATACTTTTGGATTTGATGATTATGTTCTGAAATACTCATGTTCAACCGATAGTATGAATGACAATTTAATTTCAATGCCTCTATTCTATGATGATTATGACTAGAGGCTACAATTTCTTGAGAATGATAAAGAGGCAAATTAGGACTTGTTGGAAAGATGTTTCATGCACCATGCATCAGGTGAATTGGTCCGTACAATTTCCAATCTATACAGAAAGAAAAAAAATCTTGGAAGACGAGGGACTGACAAAATACAATGAAGAAGGAGGTGATGACAATGTGAGAAGTGGCTGGGCAAGTTTTCTGTTGAGTGTGATTGATCAATACCAACATGGGAAATGGAATAAAAGCTGCATGGAGCACCTTCACCTTTTGAATGAATGACCATGGCTTCGCATTGCTTGAGAGGTATGTGAGAAAGTCGAGCACTATGACTTTATATAAAGCGCTTTGTGGGAGGCAACCTGGTCTTTAGTATTTGGAGTCTTTTTCTCTTTGTGTTTTTTTAGAGAGGTGTCACACCACCCTTTGATTCTAAACTTGTGTTTTGGACCACCACCTTTTCATGACATATCATTTGCTCCATCATATTTGTCTACCCACGTCATGTGCATTTCATTGTTCGTAACGTTATCCACCTTGCAATATGTTATGTTGCATTTTATAACCCTTTTTGTGAAACCCTTTGTTTTCTAAGCCTCCCCATCAACTACAAAATAGAAACAACAAAGCCAATGGAGGTAGGATTAATTTGATGATCCACTTTGGATTAGCTATTGATTTCAGCCCCCATTCTAACTAAAATCTAGCTTCCTTACACCATTAAAAACAACCTACCCATAGGCAATCTAAAAACATAGGTTTTGTTTTTTCACCCAAAAATTTAGCTTTTGTTTCTCTTTTGTTTTTCAAACCACCCTAGATAGAATTTCAATGCCTTAACCTCTCTCTTCAAAATTCTTGATTTAATCCAAAATATAGGGCACCCATAAAACCTAGCTAACAATTGTTTTTGCTAAATTTACATTTGCATTTTCACATATACCTCATTATCCTTTCATTCGCATTCACTTGCACACATGTACACTTATTAGATTTTTATTTTTTGTTCGCTAAGTTAGCTATGCCACAAATTGAGATCGTAGGGAAAGTTGGTTTTGTGGTATTCATTTCTACTCCTGACCATCACCTCGGGGGTAGTGTGTGCACTTGAATTGATTTGCGGGCATGAATGAGCAATCCCATGAGTCCAAGACCGCAAGAAATGCAAATAATATCGTCAACGTCGTCAATTGAGAGAGATGCTGTTGAGAGAAATAAAAAAAAGGAATAAAATGCTCCATAGTGCTGTTTGATTCATATTGTTTCGAGGCACCTTAAAGGCAAATCCATACTCAAATCTTCCAATCTTAAGCAATCCGATATCAAGAACTTTATTTGAGTCTTGGCATCACCCATCTGCCACTTGCGCATGTCCACCTATCAAAAAAGCGTGAGTCCCATCTCTCTCCCTTTCCAACATTATTTGCCATGACCTTTTTGACTAGCCTTGGTAATTCCAATAGATCTCTCTCTTAGTTTGACAATATTGAAGTACAATGTTTTGCTACGATTGTTTTTACCTGCTAAGCTCCACAACGCCTTCCACTTTCATATATGAGTACAATAGGTTGAAGATAATCTACTGTAGGATTGAGTGACTTGAAGAGATGAGCGTTTCCATTAAATATTGCAAGAGATCACTTGTGTTTGATATGCATCTTTTTGAAAAAACTATATGTCTTGTTGTGTATGACCAAGCGCGAGGATTGCATTGAAGGGCAATGCTGATTTCCTTATTAAGCAAGGCTCTTGGACTTACTTGAGGATGAGCAAGGTTTAATCATGGTGGGATTGTTGGTGCTCCTTAGTGGTACACTTTTAGTGCTTTTTAGGTGTAGTTTTTGTACTAATTCATTTACCAATCCACCACTTGGCACATGGAATAACCCCGTCTTCGCATATGCATATATTTTTGAAGGATTTTAGTTTATGCAGATTTTTAGCTATAAATGAGCACTTTTGGATGAAGATCGAGATCATGACTGACTGCCAAGGATGTGCACGGACAAAGAATTAAAGAACACTTGGATTTCTTTAGGTTCAAGGCAAACCAAGCAGACATTTGGAGAGTCATCAAAGATCCAATCTTATTCCGAAGCAAATAACATCAAAAGGGCCACATATGTGAAGGACATAAGCTACCAAATCAGAGAGGAGTTCGCACACAAAAGCTGGGGCCGAGATGCGACCAAAATAGGTGGGCCAGCTAGACCAATGGGCCCCTAGCCGGCCAGCCTAGGGTGTTTATACACCACCTCAACCTCCCCTTTGAGCTAGGGTTTCCTTGGTTTATTTGAAGCCCGAGCCATGAAGGAACACCGATCTAATTCCCACGAGAGAGCCACTGAGTCGAAGGAAGACACATCGTAGGAAGCTGATAGCCATGGCAAGATTACAGGGCGGTGAGTTCTTCGCCGAGACTTCTACACCATGAACATCGTCTTCATGACTAGCTTCATGGGTGAAGCCCTCTTTTGTCCATAGGGATTGTAAGGTGACCTTGGATTGTAATCACCGACTTTGTGATATAAATCTATCTTGTACATTGATCATCTTATCTTGATGAATTATTACCCCTAGTGTAGTGACAATATGTGCGTGGAAACAACATCGGTTATTTGGATTTGATAGATTAGATTGGTGCTTTAACTCGGTGGATGCATATCCTAGCGATCCTAACTCCCTATGGGCAAACGTTCTCTATATCTTGTGCTCACTAACCTAACCTCGCTTTCTTAACCATAGACCTTAGTTTTATTAGGTTTAGTTTTATTCATAATCATCACCTTAAAAGACTCTCCAAATCACATAATTAGTGCTTTAATAAGCGCAGCGATCTTCTTGTTCCACGGATTGATAACCTTGGGGGAACACTCTAAGTGAAAAACTACAACCAACTAGTGCGCTTGAGGTTCATAATTGGCACGGCTAAGCGCCGTCAACATCCATCACATATAAAATCCATTATTTCCATTTCACCAATATTCTTGACATTTATAAACATGTTCTTCGCATCTTTTCACTTGATGGCACTCATCAACACCTGATGAAATTCCATTTCGTTTATGACAAACATGTTAATTCTTTATCATATGAAGTATATCATTTGCTTTGACTTCATATCTTTCTTCATTCTTCATGTAATTTACACGAATTACTTATAGCTTGATATGGCTTGTTATATTCCATCGGCATTAAGCCTTTACTCGCTCTTCACCATTGCGTTGGTCCATCGGTGCCAAGCCCCTTGCTTGCCCTTCACCATTGCATGGTCCATCGCAGCCGAGCCTTGCTCACCCTTCATCATCTTGCTATACAAAATAACTTTGTATCACCCTTCATCAATATATTCACTTTCTCATTTTGATCACCATGATAGTTGATCATTAACATCCCAAGTTCTTCCTCTTGATGTTGTTATTCCCCAACTTATCATGTTCCTTCTTTTGATCTTCATCAACTCAAGATATTCATTTTATTCACATCCTCAAATTGTTGATCCTCAACCAGTGAAGTATCAACCTTTTTATCTTGATGTCAGAACTCAACCTACCACATAATCTCATGAAAATAGTTAGTCCCGCACATCCGGTTGTCATTAATCAGCAAAATTCACCATATCACAATGCTAGGGGCCTAGGTCCTTCAATCTCCCCGTTTTTGGTGATTGATGATAACCCGATCATATGAAGAGATATAATAAAAAGTTTTCTCTATTATATGCCAACATTTACATGAGTCAAATACTAAAGGGTTGGTTTTCAACTAATGAAACATCAATCATAGAGTGAACTCCCCCCTAAATGTGTGCATATAAATTATATGAATGTGTAACATCAATATGCACATTTGAGGTTAAACCCAAGTGAAGTTCATTCTAAGCTTGGGACCTTACCTCAAGATTCGAAAAACTTCTCTCCATATGTATTTCCCTCACATTTGGCATCAAACACAAAAAATGAAGATATGATAATCAAGTGTACCATGGACTACATAAGTCAAGTAAAACCTCAAAGATGGACATGTCAAACATAACGATGCAACTAATACGTGGCAAGAGCAAAATGGATCAATACTTGTTAGCCTCAAGATCTCAAACATATGAACAATTCTCTCCTTAAAGGGAGAATAAATAGATATTCAAGAGAAACATATGCACTTTCTCATGTTTAGAAGAATGGAGAAGAATTTTGAGGCATGTATTACACTTGATAATTTTGATCATTAGACATGAGTATTGGATATCACCCTCCGACATTTATCACTGATGATGACTAGCTAGCTTTGGTGTTAATGGAGGGTGGAATACATGATACATTTCAATCCAGGGGGCAGTGGTTTCAGCTAAGGAAGAAGATGTTGCAGTTTCTCCTTGCCAAACTCGAGCTAAAGATCAGCTCGATATATAATGGTTGGCAGGATATGCATCTGTTGGCTCACCGATCAAAAAGGATTGTCACCTTCATGGAAATTGAAGATATGGAAATACAAGAATACCATGGTGTGCACCATCTTCAAGGACATAACATGAAGAATTCCCTTGCTCTCCAGAATCTGGCCGTCGATCCACTTTAGGTGCTTACTAGAGAAGGACAACCTTCTGATCGCAGGTGACTTCTTGCGGTCAGCATCCGCAATAGTGTAGATGAAGTTTTGAAAGTCGATGACCTCTTCTTCCTCTATACATTCCTTGCTCGTAACGGCAGAAAAGACCATCATCTGCGGTGTGGCCTTGGAATGAATGCCTCAGACCATGATCTCACGATCTGTGGAGTTTGGATGTTTGGTAATCTTGGAGGTGATGTAGCTGCAGGAGATCAAGCAGACATCTTCTAGCATCCAACTCCTCCAGCGTCTCCTACCCCTCACCAATTGTACCAAAATTTGCCTCTCCATCAGAGAGGATGGGAAGGGCATCTTGATTCAATCATGGTATGATACAAAGAGGTTAATCGCCTCATAATCATGCATATGAGTATAGAGATATTGTCCTCCTTTTGGAAGGACAAGGCACGAACCTTGGCTACAAGACTAGGACTTGTCTCGCACCCATATGATAGTGGGAGTGCAAACATGATGATAGCTCCAAACCCTCGTGAAATGGAACTACCAGATAAGTAAGAGCACGCTCCATGTGGTAAGGTGGAAAGGTGTACAGCTGAAAAATCCTAAACTAGTGTTGCTAATGTTCCCTGGCAACGGCGCCAGAAAAAGCTTGTTGGCACTCCTTAGCCATTACAAATTACTCTGGAAGTGCACAGAGAACGTTTTTGCTTTTCACCAGGAGCATAAAATATGGATGTCAAATCTAAGGAATAGTAGACGTGACTGAGCCTATATTTCTTCAAGGGGCTTTGGCGTTGTTGCCCCAGTTTTGATGCCTATTGGTGATTTTGCCCTCATTTTTTGAACTGTGCGAGTTTACCCCTGTTTTTTGAAAACGAAGAAACAGTTTACCCCTGTAACGGTGTCAAATATACGATAAAAAGACCAGATTACCCTTGCGGATTTGCCCCTAGTATCAGTGTACTTGTGTGATTTTATCCCTGTTTTCAACAAAAAAACTGGGTAGCACTTTGACATAACTCATTTTTTTTTTTGCAATTTTGAAATCTGAAACAAAATTCGTTCTCACTTATCGGCTCATTCTCAACAGCAAACAAATGAATCATCCAATCACAAAGTGAAAAAAAATAGAGATAAAAAGCTACGAAACAGGAGATGCTCGATTAATGGCAGGGGATCCCAACATGACCGCATCCTTATCCCATCGACACCACATGCAAAACAGGTCGGAAATCAAATTGTAGGGAACACAGCGGGCGGCAGAGGTGGACCAGCAGATGCCGACTGCTGCAGTGCTGCCTGGGAAAACGAGTGCGTGTGTTGCCCGCAGCCAGCCGTCGCGCGCGCCGCCATCTGCGCCCGCCGCTAGCCTCGCGAGCCGCACGCGCATGCCGCCCAGGCGTGCCGCCAGCCACGCAAGCCGCTCGCTCCCCCAGCCGCCGCCTAGGGTTCGCGAGAGGAGAGGGAGAGAATGATGGGGATTGGGGACGATTGGATAGGTGCGGCAGGGACAGGAAGGAGAAAGAGAGAGGCAAGGGTAATTTGGACTTTGCCCATCGCTCTAAATATGTTTTTTATTTTTTTACCGCCTCTCTTACTGACAGAGTTAAAAGTAGGGGCAAACGGTGATTTCATTTTTAAAAAACAAGGGTAAATCGCACAACCAAAAAAACGAGGGCAAAATCACCAATAGCTTTTGAAACTGGGGCAAGAACGCCAAAATCTCTTTCTTCAACCGGACCCACCATGGGAGAAAAGGTATGAGGGTGGAGGGACTATCTTTAGTTAGACAACTCATTACCCATAAAACATACTATTTACTAATCTGATATGCTTCAATGGCTAGAGCAGGATGAGAAGGGGGTCCTCCATGCTCAACAGTTACTGTTATGAAAACACCACCTGCCACCTACCACGACGGACTGTGGGGTGGAACACAACCCAAGGTAGCTATCAAGCATAGGCACCATGCCTAAGCTATCAGCTACTGTCCTCCACCAAACCAGATTAGCTTATGAGGAAACCCCAAATGAGCAATACAGTGCTCATGCATACAAGGGAGACGCAGACCAAAGATAGTAAATAAATAACCTATTGGAAGTAAAAGAGAAGTACTTGTGAGATACTGAAGAAAGACGAGGAACATACCGAAGATAAACTCTGAAGCTTTATTCCTCTGAGGTGGCTACAATGTTGGAGAAGGACCGAGGGAACCCAACTCTTCTCCTTCCAGCTTGGCTGTCACCTAAGCGAACTCACACCTCACACTCTCCCTAGCTAATCTACACTAAAGTAGAGAGCTATATCTTGTGGACTCCTCTCCAAGGATAGTGCATGTGGTTCTAAAGTGGAGGTGAAGGATGCCTTTTCTAGAGATTTCAAGGTGGTAACCAGCATGGAACTGACGCCAACTGGTAGAGTCACTCCCACACGAAGTTTGGTCGCGTGAATCCCATGCAGCAGGCCGTCCTAGGCCAAACCGTCCGGATCAGGAATTCATTCATTCATGGCCGACCTTCTCATGCACACTCTTGATCTCCTCTTCATGTCGGTGGCAGTGGCGTTCGCTTAACGGCTTGGCTTAGGCCGGCCGGCTCGGTTCTGGCTTTTCTGTTGCCCCGACTTGCTCTTGGATGGTTAGATTTTGTCCTGGTAGGTGCTCCCACGGATTGTGTCTGAGTTTTGCATGTAAGTGGGCCTCCTCATCCATGGATTAGTCCTTTCAACCGTAAGATGCACCAACACGGACATGTGTTTCCTTACATGCTAGTGAAGTTTAGGACCCAACAGCCTCGGTGGCTGGTCGGCCAGCCAGAGGTTGGTCGGTTGGCCTAAGAATGGCCGGTCAGCCTAGAATTTCCTCCAAATCAACCAAAGTTTGGACATTGTGGTCCTGAGGTCAAATAGTCACAAAAACTAGTGGAATTCATTAATGTAAATGAGTTCAAAACATTTATGTCCATAAAATTATGAAATCTTGAGAAATGTTGGCAGTAAAAATCATGGATATCGACCACCAACAGTTGTCCAATCGTGTCGCCTTCATTGTGGATGTTGAGCACTTCCTCCTAGGGTTGGTTGTTGCCGCGGTTGCATGTCTGATGGTGGTTTGGACCAATGGGTGGGCCTCCCAATCCATTGGACGAACCAACTGTAGCTCCACAGTCCAGATGCATGTAGCTTGTGTTTGTTGTCTCGCGGGTCATCGACATGATAGAGAAGGTTGAGGTGGTTAGCCGGCTGGCTGTGCTTGTGCCCGGTTTTCATTGGGTTTTGTCCCTGCTATAATATTTCAACCAAAACTCATGGAAATTTTTAGATCAAAGTAAAATGCACATGGAACGTTATGCAAAACTCTCCATTTATTCCTGAGTTGTTGATAGCAGATTTGATTTATTAGTCATCAATAGAGGTCGAGGAAGGCTCCTCTATCAGCAACATCGAGATGGCCTCTTGATGATGTCAGGAGTCCATTGTATAAGTTTTGTAGGACGATCCAATCGTCTATTCCATGACGAGGACTGGCCACAATATATTCTTGGATCCTCTCCTAAGCTTCTTGAATTGTCTCCAATCATGTCTGCTGAAAACTAGAAATTTGACCTCTAAGGGCGTTAGTCTTACACAAAACCCTTGTTTTGCCTTCCCCAAAAGAGAGAAAGGGAATAGACGGAGACACATATTATCTTGTGGAACGTCGTTGATGACTATGGTTGAACAAAGGTTGAGCAAGCGCTGCAAATGTGCGTTGGCATTCTCACGTGGTAGTACACAGAAAGGACTTGCTTGCACTATATTGTTGAGGCTGGTCTTGAGCTTGCATCCCACATTTCAAATATTTCCTTGTGGCCCAATGATCACATTGCTAGCGGTGGGAACAAAATATTCACGAAGAGACTTCTCAGTTATAGCTATTTGAATAGGTGCTTCTAAGACTGTTTCTACTTCTTCCGGTGGAACATGACCTAAAGGAATTACGGCCTTGATGGCACGTGTTTTCCTCAATAGCCTTTCAGGATCTGCGCAGAAGTTTTCCGCAGAGAGAAACCAGTCATGCACACCCTGCTTTTTCACCGAAGATAAGACGAAAACAATAACAGTAACATTGGATAATTTTGTATATGTATCTAGTAATATGGTCTCTAAATTTGTTGCAGTGCCAGAAATGTTTGTTTACATCTCTTAATATTATCTCTAAGTTACTTGCTGGTGCACAAGGCTTAGAAAATAATATCAATAGATCATGGTTAAATGATATAGCTTAATGAAATATATGTCAACTAGATAATGATTCGCATGCGCACAGATATAACACTGTAGCATTTCAACTAGGAGTATACCAGATCATCGTTATTTATTTTTATCCCATGGGAACAAATTAAAATCTATAGTACTACCATCTGCATAACTAATTATCCAATTCATAGGTCAAAGTCAACTGCTCATTATAATAGGGGGGAGTTGTCACAAGATAAAGATAATCAATGTAATCAATAGGCAATGATAAGATAAGATAAGAGATAGAAAATAAAAGATTAATTACAAAGCCATCTCACAAAAGAATACACTGGAACCTAAGATTATCATTGGAGCAAATCTATGAGAATGTCCTTAGAACATATCAGTATTAGTAAAAATCAAGTCAATCATATGATCAAACTAGTGTTTAGAAGCCTATCATAAAGTCAAACTAAATGGCCCAAGTATCTAAAGTCTAGCAGGCAGGATAAAGATTGGCGATGCAATAATTATGTTCATAAATTTGTCATGAAACCAACTATTGCAACATGTTTGTTTTCAGTTAAATAAATTATACTTTTAGAAATGTCAATGGTGAAAGGTTCATATGTTTGACTTGGACAAATCTAAATTTAACTATATTCTAATATGGAAGGAGGAGGAGTTGGGCTGCGATGCCAAACACAACCCCTAAGTAATTTATTCTTTGTACCGAATTACTCCTCTCAAGTGTAGCCAACGTTTGGATAAGCCCCTATTAATTTACAGCTTAATACATTTTATCATTTTTTTTCTTTATGCATAAGTGGAGTCTTGAGTTAAAATTTTGCAAGATGACACTAGACATCATAACAAATCCTAGAAAAAATATCATATTTTTCTATCATTATTTTGACAGGGTAGGATATTTAATAATAAAATAATACTTTAAGATACAAAATTCTACAAGGGAGATAAAGAAAAAAATTATAATATATTTTCATGACCTGCATTATGATGGCTCCTACCATCATGCAAAATTTTGAATTAAAATTCAACTTATGTATGAAGATATAAAAAAGACAAATTCCTTTAGGGGTAAAATGAACCAAATCGCATAGTTTAAGGTGGATAATTAAACTAAAAAATAGTTTAGGAGGTTATCCAAACTTCTGTTATATTTGAGGGGAGTAATTTAGACTTTTTCTATTTTTTTCTGGATTCACCCCTGATCAAGCTGAGCTGCCCTTATGTGCCTTCATATCATACTTTAACTAGAAATCTGAGCTCATGAATGCCGCTGTGGTGTGGCCTGCCGTACGGGCAGGAGTGTCACTACTAATCTGTAAATTAAAGTTTACGGGACATTTTTTTGTTCCGTGGAGGACAAATAAAATATTGCTATACAGGAGGCATTTAACAAACTGTATATCATTTATGGGGTATGTATCAAACGATGGGTGTGCCAGTACACAGGAGAGTTTGTCCTCCATCATATGCCGCTTTTATTTCATTCTCAAGGCGGCAATAAAGGGGAGGACTAGCTATCAATCAATATATCGCTCTTGTCCATCTTCAACATTTGTGTTGGGGGTCGAGGGGTGCTCGGGGCTGTGCGGTTCGAACAATAGCAGCGCGCAGAACAAGGGGAACACCTGGCATGAGGGGGCCTGATCAACCCAATCCGACCACCGCCATCTGCAATCCGGAATTTTCAATTGAATGTTATGCACCTCCAAGAATTAAAAGTGCACGAAATTGTACTTTTAGAGAAGAGTAAGCACATACGGGCATAGGAGGCTGATAAGCAAGAAAACATGACAAGTAGAACCAGAGAAATTGCAGCTATCGAATTCATAGTCCTTGCCCTACTATTCTTAACAGATGCCATGGGAAGAACCATTACATGTAAATGCTGAGCTTCTGGTATGGTCAAGTCTATACTTTACCAAGCATCTTTGCCGGTTTATATAGAACTCTACAAAAGCACCATCATATCTAAGTTACAAATTAGTGGATGCAGGATTCATGCCTACATTAATTAATGGCTACGTATATCAAAGTTAAGGTTTGACAACCTGTACACCGGAATAATAAATATTGCTGTCACATAGGTCATGTCTGCATGGGTAACATATGTTTACCTCATTAATTCCCTTTTTGATAATTCAGGATTCATGTCACATTATTGTTTTGGTACCTAAAAGCTAAGCTTTGATATCCTTGTTGTCAAAATAAATAGGAGCCTATCTAAGTCATGCTTATTATGTGCATCCTCATTTAATTTGTTTTCTGGTGTTCCATGATTCCAATGTGTATAGTAATGTTTTTTAATCTAAAAGCAGAGGCTAGATATGGTTCCAATCATAATAAATATGGTACTGTGTTCTATATATCTATGTGCTAAAGCATATACTACTAAGAAGATATTATCTTAATCGGAGAAAAAATCTTATCCATTTATTCTTGTGATACCTGTAATGGACTGGATTAGATAGATGCAAAAACTAGGTATATACGTTAATAACAAAAGATAGAGCTCTTTTTACAATAGTTAAATTTTCATTTTACTACCCTCACCTATCCTTAACAAAATTTTGGTTCAAAGTACTCCCATGAATTATTTTATTTGGATCAATATGTAAGGAAAATGACCCTAAGCCACTATTTGTGACTTTGACGATTGATTGACAACATAATGATTGAGACTGATATTTTGTCTAGATGAATATTTGTAGATACTCCTGGGTCCCAAAGCTAGATACTTTGGAAACCATCCAAATGATATTCAACGTCCAAGTGATCAATATCCAAAAGATGGTCAAGCAAATTGTTGAGACCAAAATGTTGCATCAGTGGAACACAAATGTTGAACGCGAAGAATTGCAAAAACAGTCGATGGTGTTGAAGGCAGGTCTGTACAAGACCATCGAATCAGTCGATGGGGTATGCCATCGAAACAGTCGACGGTGTTGAAGGCAGGTCTGTTCGGAAGGCAAATTGTAGAGACTACATAGAAGAAATGTTGAATCAGTAAAAACAAAATATTGAATCAGTGGAAACAAAATGTTAAAGGCAAGGCCATCGAATCAGTCAACGGTGCTGAAGGTATAAGGTGTGTTACATTGTTGCATATGCTTTATCCCGCAAGAATATTTTGTTAAATCAACTTGAGGTAAAAGTATTGGGACTTGAAAGCAAACGGGAATTATACTATGCTGATCTTGAATTTTCAGAACCATATGCCAACTGTACAGGAGGAAAAGGATGGGAAAAATATCATGTGCACAATGGATTTTTGTTTCGAGCTAACAAATTATGTGTTCCAAATTGTTCTGTTAGACTTTTGTTGCTGCACGAAGCACATTCAGGTGGTTTGATGGGACACTTTGGACGAGAGAAGACCTATGAGATGCTGGCTCATCACTTCTATTGGCCAAAAATGAGAAGAGACGTTGAAAGACTAGTGCAGCGATGCGTCACATGTCACAAAGCTAAGTCAAAACTGAACCCTATGGTTTATACACTCCATTGCCTGTACCTGGCATTCCTTGGGAGGACATTAGCATGGATTTTATCTTGGGTTTACCGAGGACAAAGAGGGGGAGAGATTCAATTTTTGTGGTTGTTGATAGGTTATAAAAAATGGCGCATTTCATACCCTGTAATAAAAGCGATGATGCTTCCCACGTAGCTACTTTGATTTTCAGGGACATTGTGAGATTGCATGGGATGCCAAAGACTATTGTTTCAGATCATGACACCAAGTTTGTGAGCTACTTTTGGAAGACACTATGGGCAAAACTTGGAACAAAGCTACTATTTTCTACCACTTGTCATCCATAAACGGATGGTCAAATAGAGGTGGTGAATAGAACACTTTCAATGCTACTGCGAGCTGTGATAAAAAAGAACATGAAGGAGTGGGAAGAATGCTTGCCACATGTTGAATTTGCATAGAACACGCTGGTACACTCTACAACTAAAATGTGTCCATTTGAAATTGTTTATGGTTTCAAACCAAATGCTCCTATGGATTTTCTGCCATTACCATTGCAGGAATGAAGTAACAAGGAAGCCTCCAAGCATGCTGCATATATAAAGAAGATACATGAGAAGACCAAGGAAGAACTTGAGAAGAAGGTGAAGTACTTTGCAGCCAAGGCAAACAAGCATAGGAATAAGATGACATTTGAACTTGGTGATCAAGTTTGGGTACATGTATGCAAGGATCGCTTTCCTCAAAAGTGTAAATCCAAGTTGATGCCACGAGGAGATGATCCATTTCGAGTGCTGGCCCGAATAAATGACAATGCATACAAGATTGACCTTCCTGAAGAATATGGTGTTAGCACAACATTCAATGTTGCTGATCTATCACCATTCATGGGCTCAGAAGAATCAGAGTCGAGGACGACTGCTTTTCAAGAGGGGTTGGACGATGCGGATATCCCCACCAATTCTCCAACAATACGTGCAAACCATGAACATGTTACACAAATGGATACACAAGTGAACATTGGACCAATTACACAGAAGCGGAGCTAAAATGTTACAGCAACATGTGACTTCACTCCTAGTTAAAATTAACTTCAACATGCATGAGAATTTTATACTACCTAAATGTTGTGCTTTAATTGCTCTCAGGTTCACTCATGAAGATACTCGTCCGTGTTGTTTGGACTCGCGCCAAGGTTCTTTCTAACTCGCTTCGGGGTTCTTTTGGACTAATGTCAGAGTTCTTTTTCTCAAGATTCCGGAAGGCTATGAAGGCGAATGAGTACTCGTTGGAAAGCTTATGCAGTCCACATTACAGTACCATCAGGATCAGAGTTCTTTTTAGTTGCCAAAATTGAGATTCGACTTGTTTCATGAAGACCTGTCAGAAGGTCAAAAGCTCTGTTACAAATTTATCCAGGGTCAACTTCCCAAGAAAAACTGTATCATTTCACCAGGATTCGTGGTTCATATTATAAATGGTTGGAAGCTTCATTAGGTCTATTTTTAACCCATCAAACGGATCATCATTCGGACTCTCTACTAAGGAGTAATGATCATTTTAGTGGAGGTTACTAGGGAGGCCGATAACTACGCGAGGCTCCTCGGTATCTCAGTTCGTGGAGACCTTTGAGTTTGCATAACTCCAGAAAATTTATGTCCACTCACACCCAACTAGGAGGGTTGTTCCTAGTACAAATAATCCTTGTAAAGAAACTATTTGGAAGACTTTTGATAATCGAAATACACCCCCTTTGTTCAGCTGTGCGCTTACAAACATTGAGAGACCGAGATCTCTACCCCTTTGCTCTTGAGATTTCCCCGTGGGATTACAGAAGCAGCTACGTTGTGTTGGTTGGTGTGTGATTTCCCAATTGGTACTCCTGGTTCATTGATTCCAGGTTGTGTTGGTTGGTTCTTGAGAGTGTGGTTGGGCAAATCCTCAATTCAGGTTGCCGGTTAAAGACAGTGGTTGGCTTCGAGTTTTATTTGTCAGGTTGCACTAGTTATTGTTGTTTGCAACAAGTTATCTTGACTGAATTTCAGCTAGTTATCTTGTCTAAGATCCTACGCCGTGAAGATCGGGACAACAATCCGTATCGTTAGACATGAGTATATTGGATATCACTCTGACAATTTATCGGTGATGATGACTAGCGAGCTTTGGTGTTAATGGAGGGTGGTATACAAATCCAGGGGGCAGCGGTTTCAGCTTAGGAAGAAGATGTTGCAATTTCTCCTCTTCCTTGAGCATGAAGTAGCCACCTGGATCTGTTTCCTGAGTGAAGTTAAATGGCAACTTGAGCGTATTTCTCTTGCCCAATGCTCATTTGCTCCTCCAGTGGGTTGGGTCTTCTCTAGTGTATCCTCTGTAATAGCAATGTTGAGACTAACCAATATCTTCTTGCCGAACTCAAGCTAAAGACCAGCTCGATATATAATGGTTGGCAGGATGCATCTGTTGGGTGACCGATCAAAAAGGACTTGTCACCTTCATGGAAATTGAAGATTTGGAAATCCAAGAATACCATGGTGTGCCCCATCTTCAAGGACATAACATGAAGAATTCCCTTGCTCTCCAAAATCTTGTCGTGGATCCACTTTAGGTGCTTACGAGAGAAGGACAACCTTCTGATTACAGGTTACTTCTTGCAGTCAGCATCCCCAATAGTGTAGATGAAGATTTGGAAGTCGATGACCTCTTCTTCCTCTATACATTCCTTGTCCGTAACTGATGAAAAGACCCTCATCTACTACGTGGCCTTGGAATGAATGTCTCAGACCATGATCTTACAAGATGTTCGATAATCTTGAAGGTGATGTAGCTCCAGAGATCCAGCAGACATCTTCTAGCATCCAACTCCTCCAGCTTCTTCTGCTCATCGGTTGTACCAAAATTTGCCTCTCCATCAGAGAGGATGGGAAGGACATCTTGATCGTGGTATGATACAAAGAGGATAATCTCCTCATAATCATGCAGATGAGTATAGAGATATTTTCCTCCTTTTGGAAGGACTATGCACGAACCCTGGCTATGAGGATGGGACTTGTCTCACACCCATATGATTTTGGGGGTGGAAACATAATGATAGCTCCAAACCCTCATGAAATGAAACTACCTAGTGTTGATGGTCGATTTGATATAATTCAGCGTCAACATCTCAGGAATAAATGCGGAAATCACACCATGTCCCATGCATAAATTTTCTTAATGCTAATGAATTCCACAAGTTTTGGATGAATGCAGGGACACAAATGTGAAACGGCAGAAATGGAGAAAGTGCCCAGCCGGCCGGCCACCCCCTGAAGCCCGCTGCCACATCACTGATCCTAGGGTCCAAAAACACATTCCAAGTAATCCAGAGACATGTGATACAAGTCGGTTTGATCCGATGGTTCACAATGCACAACATTGGATTAGAAGGCCCACTTGCATGGCTACTTCAGGCAGAATTCAGTAGTAACCGACCTCAAAGCAGCATCTAGATCACACACGAGAAAGGCAGAACTAGGTGGAAGAAATCATGGGCCGGCCTGCTGCTACCACTGCACACTATCTCCTTCGCGTGGGAGCTACATCACCTGCATTACGTCAATTCTAAGCTGAAGCACCGCCTTGGAGAGCTATAAATACAACCCTTCACCCTCCATTTCAACACACACACCCAAGGAGAACACTTCAAGGAGTTCATTCCATTTCCACTTTGTGGCTTTGGTTGTAGTTGGGAGTTAGGGTTGAGTCGAGCTTGTCTCAGGGTTCTAGAAGCTTTGGAGTTTCGTTTAAGCTCTTGTATGCTTTACTTGTTTTCTAAACATCATATCAATATATTTATCTTCTATAGTCTTGAGTAAGCTTTACTTCCCACTTTTACTGATCCCTTTTGATCCTTGATCTTGAGAGAGGGAAGTTTATCTTCTCACCCCTAGTTTAGTATTAGAGTATAGTTAGCTCTATCGGAAGCATTGCTCGCGTGTCTTTCTCGCTTGGACCAGGAGCTTGTAAACTCCTAGAGTGAAGGGATTTTCCTCTGTCAAGGCCTCAGGGGGATTTCTAGCTCTAAGTGCAGACGTGGTGTCTGACTTAGTTCTAGCTAGGGAGTTTGTTTTACCCCACTGTACCGCTGTGGTAGGCGGCAAGTGGTGACAGTCGTGTTCATCCTTTGTAGTCCCACATGTTCGGGAGCTCTCATAACAGTAGTTGCTGAGCCTAAAGGACCCCCTTCTGATCCCAGTCTGGGTCCTCCCACTCTAGCCGTCGAAGCAAAGATAAGATTCCAGATAGCTAAGTATAGCTCTAGGTTGAGGCTAGGGAGGCTTCTCATCCTTTATAAGTGTCATAGGTTCCTCTTCACCTGTAGTTCTCCCAACTACTTTCCTTTTCTCCTTAGTGAGTCTCTTGTGTCGCTAGCCATTCCAGGCCTTCTATTTGGTCATTCACTTGACCATTATCCAGCCATCCGCATATCTTACCTAAAGTTAGTGAGTGATCATTACTATAGAGGATATTTATATAATTCTTCATTACCCTTTAACCAAATTGCTTCCCTAAGGAAATAAATACGATAGCCTAGAATACTTTGTGGTGAAATGCTACAGCGGGTTATTTTGTGCGCTTGCAGAATCTAATTCTATAGCCTAAGAAACACCAACAATACGTAAGAGCACGCTCCATGTGGTAAGGTGGAAAGGTGTACAACGGAAAAATCCTAAACTAGTGTTGTTACTGTTCCCCATCATTGGTGCTAGGAAAAGCTTGTTGGCACTCCTTAGCAATTACAAATTACTCTACAAGTGGGCAGAGAACATTGTCGCTTTTCACCAAGGGCATAAAATATGGATGTCAAATCTAAGGAACAGTAGACGTGACTGAGCCAAGAATTCTTCATCCGGACCCACCATGGGAGAAAAGGTATGAGGGTAGAGGGCCTATCTTCAGTTAGCCAACTCATTAGCTAGACAACTTACTACTTACTAACCTGATTTGCTTAGACGGCTAGAGCAGGATGACAAGGGGGTCCTCCAGGCTCAGCAGTTACTATTATGAAAACACCCGAATGTGGTGGACTACAAAGGAAGGACATGGCTGTCAACACCTGCCACCTACCACTATGGCACTGTGGGTGGAACACAACCCAAGGTAGCTATCAAGCATAGACACCACGCCTAAGCTATCAGCTATTGACCTCCACCAAACAGGATTGGCTTATAAGGAAACCCCAAATGAGCAGTACAATGCTCATGCATACAGGGGTCCCGCAGATCAAAGATAGTAAATAAATATCCTGCTGGAAGTAAAAGAGAAGTACTAGTGAGATACTAAAGAAAGACAAGGAACATATTGAGGATAAACTCTAAAGCTTTATTCCTCTGAGGTGCCTACAATGTTAGAGAAGGACCGAGGGAACCCAACTCTTCTCCTTCCAGCTTGGCTGTCACCTAAGCGAACTCACACCTTACACTCTCTCTAGCTAATCTACACTAAAGTAGAGAGCTACATCTTGTGGTCTCTTCTCTCCAAGGATGGTGTGTGTGGTTCTAAAGTGGAGGTGAAGGACGCCTTTTTTAGATATTTCAAGGCGGCAACCAGCATGGAACCGACACCAACTGGTAGAGTCACTCCCACACGAAGTCTGGTCGCGTGATTCCCATGCAGCCGGTCTGCCTAGGCCAAGCTGTCCGTCTCGAGAGTTCATCCATTCCTGGTCGACATTCTCATGGACACTCCTGATCTCTTCCTCATGTCGGTAGCATTGGTATTCGCTTCACATAGGGAAGTTGGAGGTCGGACGGCTTGTCTTAGGCCGGCCAGCTCAGCTCTGGATTTTCTGTTGCCCCGACTTGCTCTTGGACGGTTGGATTTTGTCCAGGTAGGTGCTCCCATGGATTGTGTCTGAGTTTTGCATGCAAGTGGGCCTCCTTATCCATGGATTAGTCCTTTCAACCGTAAGATGCAACAACTAAGCAAATGCCTATTGGGATGACTTGGACATGTGTTTCCTTACATGCTAATGAAGTTTGGGACCCAATGGCCTCGGTGGCTGGTCGGCCGGCTAGAGGTTGGTCGATTGGCCTAAGAATGGCCGGTCAGCCTAGAATTTCCTCCAAATCAGCCAATGTTTGGACATTGTGGTCCTGAGGTCAAGTAGTCACAAAAACTAGTGTAAATCGTTAGGGTAAATGAGTGTAACACTTTTACGTCCATATAATTATGAAATCTAGAGAACTGTTGGCAGTAAAAATCATGGATATTGACCACCAACAGTTGTCCGATCGTGTCGCCTTCATTGTGGATGTTGAGCATTTCCTCTTAGGGTTGGTTGTTGTCGCGGTTGCAAGCATGATGGTGGTTTGGACTGATGGGTGGGTCTCCCAATCCATTGGATGAACCAACTGTAGCTCCACAGTCCAGATGCATGTAGCTTGTGTTTGTTGTCTCACGGGTCATCGACGTGATAGAGAAGGCTAAGGTGGTCAGCCGGCCGGCCGTGCTTGTGCCCGGTTTTCATTGGGTTTTGTCCTTGCTACAATATTTCGTCCAGAACTCAAGGAAATTGTTAGATCAAAGTAAAATGCATATGGAACGTTATGCAAAACTCTCCATTTATTCCTGAGTTGTTGACAGCAAATTTGATTTATAAGTCGTCAATAGAGGTCGAGGAAGGCTCCTCTATCAGCAGCATCGAGATGGCCTCTTGATGATGTCAGGAGACCATTGTATAAGCATTGTAGGACGATCCGATGGTCTATTCCATGAAGAGGACAGTCCAGAATATATTTTCTTGGAGCCTCTCCTAAGCTTCTTGAATTGTCTCCAATCATGTTTGCTGAAAACTAGAAATTTGACCCCTAAGAGCGTTAATCTTACATAGAACCATTGTTGTGCCTTCCCCAAAAGATAGAAAGGGAAAAGACGGAGACACATATTATCTTGTGGAACGTGGTTGATGACTATGGTTGAACAAAGGTTGAGGAAGTGCTGCAAATGTGCGTTGGCATTCTCACGTGGCAGTACACAGAAAGGACTTGCTTGCACTATGTTGTTGAGGCTGGTCTTGAGCTTGAATCCCACGTTTCCAATATTTCCTTTTGTCCCAAGGCTGACATTGCCAGTGGTGGGAACAAAATATTCACGAAGAGAATTCTCAGTTATTGCCATTTGAATAGGTGCTTCTAAGACTGTTTCTACTTCTTCCGGTGGAACAGGACCTAAAGGAATTACGGCCTTGATAGCACGTGTTTTCCTCAACCTCAATAGCCTTTCAGGATCTGCGTAGAAGTTTTTCCGCAGAGAGAAACTAGTCGTGCACACCCTGCTTTTTCACCGAAGATATGAGGAAAACAATAAGAGTAACATTGGATAATTTTGTATATGTATCTAGTACTATAGTTTCCAAATTTATTCCAGTGCCAAAAATGTTTGTTGACATCTCTTAATATTATCTCTAAGTTACTTACTGGTGCACAAGGCTTAGAAAATAATATCAAGAGACAATCATGGTTAAATGATATAACTTACTGAAATATATGGCAACTAGATAGTTATCCGTAAGCCCACAGATATAACATTGTAGCATTTCAACTAGGAGTATACCAGGTTATCGTTATTTATTTTTATCCCATGGGAACAAATTAAAATCTATAAAACTACCATCTACATAACTAATTATCCAATTCATAGGTGAAAGTCAATTGCTCATTATAATAGGGGTGAGTTGTCAGAAAAAGATAATCATGATAATCATTTAGGTAATGATAAGATAAGAGAAGAGATAGAAAATAAAAGATAAAACACAAAGCCATCTCGCAAAAGAATACACTAGAATCTAAGATTATCATTGAAGCGAATCTATGAGAATGTCCTTAGAACATATCAATATTAGTAAAAATCAAGTCAATCATATGATCAATGGCCCAAATATCTATAAAACTCCTAGTCCAAAGTCTAGCCGGGAGGATAAAGATTGGCGATGCAGTAATTATGTTCATAGAGTTGTCATGAAACCAACTATTGTAACATTTTAGT
This sequence comes from Digitaria exilis, assembly GCA_015342445.1. Taxonomy (NCBI): domain Eukaryota; kingdom Viridiplantae; phylum Streptophyta; class Magnoliopsida; order Poales; family Poaceae; genus Digitaria; species Digitaria exilis. Next base: position 511,026 of record JACEFO010001915.1, on the reverse strand, counting down.
TTTTAATTAAATTAATTATACTTTTAGAAATGTTAATTATACATTTTAGTTGACTTGGACAAATCTAAATTTAACTATATTCTAATATGGAAGAAGAAGGAGTTGGGCTGTCATGCCAAACATTTTTACAGCCAAGTCGAGTCAGAGTTTGGATAAGCCCCTATTTATTTACAGCTTAATACATTTTATCATTTTTTTCTTTATGCATAAGTGGAGTCTTGAGTTAAAATTTTGCAAGATGACATTAGACATCATACCAAATGCTAGAAAGATATATCATATGTTTCTAGCACTATTTTGACAGGGTAGGATATTTAATAATAAAATAATACTTTAAGATACAAAATTCTACAAGGGACATAAAGAAAAAAATTATAATATATTTTCTTGACCTGCATTATGATGGCTCCTACCATCATGCAAAATTTTAAATTAAAATTCAACTTATGTATGAAGATCTAAAAAAAGACAAATTGCTTTAGGGGGTAAAAACAACCAAATCGCATAGTTTAGGGGGTTAATTAAACTAAAAAATAGTTTAGGAGGTTATCTATACTTCTGTTATATTTGAGGGGAGTAATTTAAACTAAAAAATAGTTTAGACTTTTTCCTGATCAAGCTGAGGTGCCCTTATGTGCCTTCATATCATACTTTAACTAGAAATCTGAGCTCATGAATGCCGCTGTGGTGTGGCCTGCCGTACAGTTACGGGACATTTTTTTTGTTCCGTGGAGGACAAATAAAATATTGCTATACAGGAGGCATTTAAAACACAGTATATCATTTATGGGATTTGTATCAAACGATGGGTGTGCAAGTACACGGGATACTTTTTTTTTGAAGCCAGTACACAGGAGAGTTTGTCCTCCATCATATGCCGCTTTTATTTCATTCTCAAGGCGGCAATTAAGGGGAGGACTAGCCATCAATCAAGATATCGCTCTTGTCCATCTTCAACATTTTTGTTGGGGGTCGAGGGGCGCTCGGGGCTGTGCGGTTCGAACAATAGCATCGCGCAGAACAAGGGGAACACCTGGCATGAGGGGGCCTGATCAACCCAATTCGACCACCGCCATCTGCAATCCGGAATTCTCAGTTGAATGCTATGCATATCCAAGAATTAAAAGTCCACGAAATTGTACTTTTAGAGAAGAGTAAGCACATACGGGCATAGGAGGCTGATAAGCAAGAAAACATGACAAGTAGAACCAGAGAAATTGCAGCTATCGAATTCATAGTCCTCGTCCTACTGTTCTTAATAGATGCCATGGGAAGAACCATTACATGTAAATGTTGAGCTTCTGGTATGGTCAAGTCTATACTTTACCAAGCATCTTTGCCGGTTTATATAGAACTCTACAAAAGCAACATCAAATCCAAGTTACAAATTTGTGGATGTAGGATTCATGCCTACATTAATTAATGGCTTCGTATATCAAAGTTAAGGTTTGATAACCTGTACACCGAAATAATAAATATTGATGTATTCAATTCATGTCTGCCTGTGTAACATATGTTTACCTCATTAATTCCCTTTTTGATGATTCAGGATTCATGTCACATTATTGTGATATTGTATTCTATATATCTATGTGCTAAATCATATACTACTAAGAAGATATTATCTCAATCCGAAAAAAATTATTATCCATTTATTCTTGCGATGAAAGTAATGGACTGGATTAGATAAATGCAAAACACAAAGTATATACGTTTATAACAAAAGGTAGAGCTCTTTTACAATAGGTAAATTTCAATTTCACTACCCTCACCTACCCTTATCAAAATTTTGGTTCAAAGTACTCCCATGAATTATTTTAGTTGCTCCAATCTGTAAGGAAAATGGCCCTAAGCCACTATTTGTGATTTTGACAATTGATTGACAACATAATCATTGAGACTGATATTTTGTCTAGTGAATATTTGTTTGGAAGCCATTCAAATGATATTCAACGTCCAAGTGATCAATATCCAAATGATGGTCAAGCAAATTGTTGAGACCAAAATGTTGAATCTGTGGAACAAAAATGTTGAACGCGAAGAATTGCGGAAAAACCGTCGACGGTGTTGAAGGCACGTGTATACAAGTCCATCAAATTATTGGATGGGGTATGCCATCGAAACCGTCGACGGTGTTGAAGGCAGGTCTGTTTGGAAAGCAAATTGTAGAGACCGCATAGAAAAAATATTGAATAGCGAAAACAAAATGTTGAATTAGTGGAAACAAAATGTTGAATTAGTGGAAACAAAATTTTAAAGGCAGGGCCATCGAATCGGTCAACTGTGCTCAAGGTATAAGGTGCTGAAGGTATAAGGTGTGTTTGTATGTGGAAGGCAACGATTATTTCAACAGGATGCTGGTCGAATCAGTCGATGGTGTTGAATGTAGGAGATGTGATCGGAACGCTAATTGTTGAGGCTGAGCAGAGGCAATGTTGAATCAGAGGAACCATAATGTTGAATCGGTAGAACCAAAATGTTGAACAGGTCCATTGAATCAATCGATGGTACTGAAGGTCAGAGATGCGTTCATGTCCGGAAAGCGAAGACTATTTCGACGATATGACTGTCGTACGTAGAAAATGTGCAAAAGCTATAGAACGGTTAGTTCCTTTGATTCGGCTATAAATATGGTTTGCCTCCACCATTTGTGGTGTGCTTGAGCTAGGACAAACTATTGACAAGTGTTCTACACATTCATAAGTGCTGAATCCACCAAAGTGTAACATCCCAGATGTTTAAGACCTTAAAATACACTAAAAACAGGGTTAAGGGGGCAGCCTTGGTTTTAGCACACTTAAATAGATCAAAAATTCGAAATTGAATTTTCAATAGGCCAATTTGACACCTAGCTGAGATCTCAACAATTTTGTACTAAACTTGAAAATATCCGAAAATAAAAGTTGTTTGTCATCACAAACAAAGCCTAGTCACTGTTGGGAACTTTTGCAAATTTTGCAATTAAGCCCCTCAAAAACTCTAAAAACACCACAGAACACCTTTTCAAATATGGTTTGTTTGAGCTTGAAATATTCGAAATTTCAGGTTCACCCCAATAAGAATGTTGTGTCCCACCTTTCAAACTCCAACTTTTGTGTTTGCACTTTTTGAAGTTCAGTTCAATTTTCTGGAGTTTTGCATGTTTGAAAAGAGGTGCTCCACGGGCGTTCCGGCTAGCAGCTCGGCCAGCTCTGCTCGAGGCCGGCAGTGGCCGCCACGTGGCCGGCGAGCGGCGGCGCCTGGGACAGGTCGGCCAAAGCCACGGCAGCCGCGCCTCTCGTCCACGCGAGCACGCCAGCGCCTCTGTTGGGTCGCCTCATGCGCTACAGCGCTTGGGCGGGCCTCGCCACGCGGGCAGGCCATCATGGCGGGCGGAGCTCCGCCATAGGCGCGAGCGCGCGCGTCGAGCTGCGCCTCCTCGCGGCTGGATTCCTTCCCACTACGCGCCAAGAAGCACTGTGGAGGATCTCCCATCGCCCTCGCCATGATCTTCCCTCCCCAACCCGCGCGAGCGCCCTGCCCGAGCTGTCAGAGCCATCAATGGCGACTCCGACGGCCCGAGCGCGCGTACACACGCTTCCAAGGCCGCTCGGCCCTCTCTAGCTCGCTCAACATTCCACCAAGAGACTTCCCACACTCCCCCAGCCAGCGCTCAGCCTTTCCCTTCCTCCTCCACACTCGCACACCCCGTCTTCCACCTCCGGTCGCTGTGAGCCGAGCTTGAGCTCTCTCGCCGCAAACCAAAATCCACCGTAAACCCCTCCATGATTTCCCAATCCCCCGCACGTGAAGCTCGCTCATTCGCTTAGCTAGCTGCTCGAACCCTCCCTAGCTCGAATTGAGCCGCACACACCGGGAAATCAAAGTTTCCCCCGCCGCTTGGCCATTTCTGCCGTGAACACCACCTCCACGTCGAGCTCCATACTCCGGCCATCGCCGTCTCTGCCAAGCCCCACGACGAGCTCCGCCATCGTCCGGTGAAGCTCACACGCCTCTCCGTGCCTCACCTCGACCACCGCAGCCGGCTACCAACGTCGCCGGAGCAAGCCGCTCCGCCGCTCACCGTCGACGAGCCGCGTCGCTTCACCTCCGACCACGAGACCGACCCCAACCGACCCGCGGTGAGCCCCTCGTCATTCCCCCCCACTTCCCCCGCGCTGGTTCGCCGTCTCCTCGCCGGAGTCCGGTCGCCGGCGAGCCTAGGCACCCTTTCGCGTTCCCCTTTTAGTTATAGGGTCCTCTGCGCAAATTCCAGGGACTTGTTTGCGAAGGTTTCAAAAGATCTAGGGCCCCGGGTGTAAAAAGATTCTTAAACCTAGATCTATTTTGCTGAGATCTTATAAAATCTACTAAAAATCGTAGAAACATGAGAAAAATACACAAAAATACTCCCTGGACTCGTGAGATTGTAGTCTCCAATCTCCTTTTTGCATGTATATACTTTTGAGGAATGGTATTCGAATTAAAATTCAAACTGTGATTTTAGAGTTTTGTGCACCATTTCAAATCCTGAACTCTTTTGTAGCTGAGCTTGGGATATGTTGCTTGTATGGACAGTAGAAGACTTGTGTCCAAAGGAGACCTAAAAATGTGGCCAGAAACTCCAGTTATGATTTATTTTATGATTCCTGCGCTATTTTGGTTCTGCATTTACTAAACATAATCCATGCAGCCAAAAATCACCATCTTTCACCAGAGGTCTAGAAACATGTTGGCACATGTTGGAAAAATGCTAAACTTAATTTTGGACTCTGTTTGGAACATTAAATCAATAGATGTTTGTTTTCGGATTGAAAATTTTTGAGGGCTGACCAAGTGTTATTCTTATCCACCACTTGGTGAGGGCCTTTCTTTCACTCATTCCTAGCTCTGGTAGAGAAATCTTCTGTTTTGGAAGTAGTTTTTATTTTATATGAATTAATCTTATTTGTTTGAGCAGCAACTTGAACTATTTTTAATAAATTCTGTATAGCTCAGTTTTAGCTAAATTTTGGAGTGAGCCTAGCTTTTATACTCCAGTAGCTGTCATAAAGTTTGTGGATAAAAAGGATGAGCAGAAACAGAGAAACAAAAATGAGAAGAAACTAGAGTAGATGAGTTTAATAAAAAGAAGTGGGTCACTTTTAATAACTAGCAGCGACGCACGTGCGACACGCACGTGATACAAATTAATACATTTTGTCTTGAGAACAATTATGTCATTATAAATGTGGGATACATAAATTCAAGTACAAGCACAAAAAATAGTTTATCAACATATCCAACACATTAGTAAATGTAAAAATAGTGTATACTTCAATCTATGGTAGTTGAATATGAACTTAGAACTTAATAAGTAAACAGGGGCATAACGTCCAAACAGAATATTCTAATAAAAAAGTCACTATATTTTTTTTTAGACAAGCTCTGCAAAGGGAAGAGTTATATATGTACACAACAAGGATTTTGGCTAGTAAATTAAAGCCTCCTGATGTACAGTCCAGACGCATTTCTTTTATCCAGTGGAAGGAGTTAATTATGTAGTTCAGTACGTCGTTGTGAAAGAACTTGGATTATATTAGTTGCTAGACAAACTAACCTCACTGTGGCGGACCACTCCGAAATTATTCCAAGTTAAGTACCTCGGGACCACTAATCATGTAGTCAGGCACTTAATCCGGAATAAGCTGGAGCACCGTCGGATTAAACCCGATTAAACCACGTACTTTACTAGATCGTAACAGCAGCACGCCCACACGAAGGTGAGCCCCAGAGATTACAACATTCCACAAATTAAATTACACACATAGAATAAGTAGTTATTACAAACCGAGTTCAAATTAAAATCAGAGTACACAAGTCTTGCAGCGAAATTTAAAAGTTCATAACAACTGAAAATAGAGTTTCATTGCAGCGGAAGTAAATAATCTAACGACGAAACAAGTAACTCCGTGATGAAGCCTGCCACGAAGCTACTCCTCCCGATCCTCGGCAGAGGACGGGACCCATTCGATGTGCCAGCCAGGCGGAACCTGGGCAGGCCAAGTCATAGCATCCACATCCAAGATTATACCTGTAAAAATATTGCCACAAGCAAGGCTGAGTATACTAATACTCAGCAAGGCTTACCCGTCGGGTGAAAAATACATCACCGACATCTAGACAATGAGAGGCTTTTGGCTGGTGGGTTTGTTTGCCAAAAAGCAACTAAAGTAGATCCTTGCTTTCAAGTTTTAGCTTCATATTCTAGTAGATTTAACCATTCTAGATTAGCATCCTCTCTAAGCATACAAGTGGTGCAATACAACTTAATTCATAGAACAAGTTTGTCAATCTCAAACTTTCACTTATTACTCAATGTAGCAAGGCGGTCAAGCAGTCTCATTAACCGCAAGAAGCGGACAGTTCGAACCGGATTTGTGCTACCTGGCCAGGGAAAACCCAACACACACGGATACTCTGCTTGCGATAAAAGGTACAAGCATTTCCCAACCTTTCCCATCGATCCACAATTCGGAACCGGGTCCACTTCCTTAGGATAAAGGTTTACTGCTTCACTCACAGCATCACGCATATATCCACAAGTGTACGGCAGGGGAAAACAAAGTTTCCAAGGAGAGTGGCTATCGGCCCTAGCTGCTTCAATCTGGTACCGGGCTTACCGGCTCCCATATACCGGCATGCATGTGGTACGTTCAAAAACTTGACACACTCTACCACACGTTTCGACCTTAAATCACTTATCATACACGGACGGGAGATCTACATCTATCATCCCGCCCGTCAATCCTTATGATTCCAACATAAGTAGAGACAAGCAATTCCTATATCTCGCGAGTGACAGGAAATCACTCGACTTGTAACGAACCTATAGCAATGCTCTATCGATCCCTTTCATACTAGTATTGCAAGTCATAGGTACTAGGAATTTTGCAGCTACGGTATTCATTCAACTCCTAGGAATGTAAATGCACGAACATAGAGAATTCAAAGTGCATAATTTGGAAATGTTAGGTTATGCTCCGGGGCTTGCCTTCCTGCTCGGACTGAGAGTTAGCCTCCGGGTTGGTCACTTCCGCACCGTCACCGGGCTCCGGGACTCCTTCCTCGTTTGCGGGGATGAGGGTGTAGTCGCCGTCTGGAATAGCGCCTTCTACATGATATGCACAGTTTAAGGCGGCTGCCTTTAGATGCTAAGACTAGGGCCTTGAAGGCCATATTCACCTAGACATACTTAGATATTTTTATTTTCTTCACAAAAGCATGGTGTATGTGTGAAAAGTTTTTATTGAATTCGATGGTGATTGTGTACATATATAAAAGAATTTTATTTATTTCTTCACAAAGTTGGATGCTATTCTGGAATTTCAGATTCTATCCATTATATTCCAACTAATTAATCATAAAGGTTTATTCATTTATATAATTCAATTTCCAACTAGTTTCCTTCCTATTTTTGTTTCTCCATTTCTGTTCACCATTTTTAGCTATAAACTTTATGACAGCTACTGGAGTATAAGAGCTAAGCTCACTCCAGAATTTAGCTAATTTCGAGCTACACACAATTTATTAAAATTCTAACAAGTTGCTGTCAGCAGAAATGAATTTAATTCATATAAAATTGAAAATTCAACCATTTCAGGAGATCTTCCTACCAAAGCTAAGCATAAGCATGAGGAGGGCTCTGGCCAAGTGATGGCTCAAAATAACCCTTGGGTAGTCCTCAATATTTTCCTATCCAAAAACACATATTTAATTATTTGCCATTCTAAACAGAGCAAAAATTTAGTTTTTCATTTTTAACATGAGTGCTAACAAGTTTTTAGTTCTCAGGAGCAAAATGGTGATTTTTCACCGCATAATTTATTTTTAATGATTTCTGCACTGCAAAAAGACAGAAAACCTATTTTAATTCATAACAGGAGCTACACATCATATTTCTGGGTCTCCTTTGGACACAAGCTGTCCAAAGCCACTATACACAACATATCCAAAGCTCAACCCCAGCGGAGCTCTGGATTTGAAATGGTGCACAACTTTAGATTTTCATAGTTTGAATTTTAATTCAAGAACAGTTCATCAAAAGCATACACATGTCTAATAGAGATTGTAGTTTAGACTCTCTCGATTCCAGAGAGTATTTTTGCATATTTTTCTGATTTTTCTACAATTTTTAATCGATTTTACAAGTTTCGGGAAAATCAAAGCTAGGGTTAAGAATCTATTTTCACCGAGAACCCTAGAACTTTCAAAACTTCGCGAACAAGTCCCTAGTTTTTGCGCGGAGGCCCCTGGACAAAGGAAGAAGATGAACTTCGGTCCCTGGGACCTCGCCGGAGTTGCGCCGGCCAAACTACGGCGAACTAGGCTCGGGGAAATGGGGGAAAAGGGTCTTGGGCTCACCACGAGTCGTTTGAGGGCGGTTTGGAGGCCGAGGGTTGTCGGAGTTGCGCCGGCGACGAGGAGGTGGCGGCGCGGCCGCCACGGCTTCTATGCCGGCGAGCTCGGAGTCGCTTGTGGAGGGCTGAGGGGTCCGTGAGCTTCAGCAGGGCTTGGGGAAGCTAATGGCGTGCTCGAGGAAGCTCGGGGATGGCTCGGAGTAGGGTCTCGACGTTGAGGTGGTTCGACGGCCGGAAAACCCGATTTGGGGGAAATCGGAAATTCAAGCCGGAGAACGGGCAATGTGTTGGGGAAAGTTGGGGGAAATGGAGCTAGTGATGCAAGCTAGCTCCGTGCGGAGTGGATTTGGGAATGGCGGCGTGTGTGCGACGAATTTCTCGAAGTGGCTTAGCTCGGCTTGCGCGTCGCGAGGAGGAAGAAGGAGGGGGAGAGCGCGAGGGGCTTCACTGGTGGCTCGAGCGAGTGAATGGGGTGAGTGGGAGGCTCGGTGGAGTGCTCGAGCACGCGAGGGGAGTCACTGTGAGCCTCGGGAGCGCGCGAGCGCGTTAATGCTCGACGCGACCCGCCATGGCCGCACAGTGAGCTCGGACCGAGCGCGAACGGCGCTGCAGGCGAGGGAGATCATCGCGTGGTGAAGTGGGGATCCTCAGCAGAGGGTTTGGCGCGACGCGAGCGACTTCTAGCGCCAGCAGAGCGCCAGCGCAGCGCGAGCGCGCGCGCGCGACCGCGGCGCGCGAGACCGCCATGATGGCGTCCGCGGCGCGAGGAGGAGCGAGGCGACGGCGGCGAGTTGACAGCGCGGGAGTGGTGAGACAAGCGCTAGACGACACGCACCACCTTCCGCCGCGCCTTGGCCGCGTCAGCGCCGCCTGAGCCGCTCGCCGGCCGCGTGGCGGCCGAGCTCTGGCCGGCGCGGCGCGCGCCAGGGGCACTGTTCCCGGCCCGTGGAGCTCCGTTTCAAATTCGAATTTTTCTCCAAAAATTTGAACTGAACTTGAAAAAGTGTAAAAATAAAAGTTGTAGACTGGAAGATTTGACACAACTTTCTTTTTGGGATGAACTTGAAATTCGAAGTTTTTCAGGCTCAAAAAGCCCAAAAACAAAAAGGTGCCCAGAACGGTAATTTGAGTTTTTGAGGGACTAAACCGCAAAATTTTCAAAAATTCCAAACAGTGACTAGGGTTTATTTGTGATGCCAAACAACTTTTATTTTGGGAGATTTTCAAGTTTAGTACAAAAATCTTGAGTTTTCGGTTGGGTACCAAATAGCCCCTGTTTTTGGATTAAAATTTGAATTTTGGGGAATTTTTGAGGTATTTTTGAATTTCAACCATAATTCCCTGTTGCATTGATCTTAGTTGCACTTTTTAACTATTTTGACATCAGAGATGTCACACTCACCATCCACGCGTGCCAATATTGTACACGTGAAGCCGTGAAGGACAAGGACTACGTGAGCGTGTCCCTTCCAACTGATGTGTCGTGAAGTACAAGCACCTAGACCATGGGAAAAAAAAGAGAAACATCACTGATGTGTAAAAAGGGGCAGGTAGAGGTTGATGCGGCCGGGTACTAAGAACCGAGGTGACAAAAATATTAAGAAAATGACAGAAACATTTTCTAAATATCAGTTTTGGTGGGTTTGACCACATTCCCACCTCCGTTGACCCTTACACGTGGGTTCGGCGTGAGGGGTACCGCGGGCCTGATTTAGGTGAGAAAAGTTTTCAATTGTACTCATTCTTTTATAGATAGATTATATAAATAAAGCATGTGGAGTCTTAAAATTTCAAGAACTAAAACACTTGCTGAGAACACCATCATAAAAGCATAAAATTCACACCACACACACTTCCCTTAATTTTGTGAAGAAATGAATAAACCATCTATATGTCTAGGTGAATATGGCCTTCAAGAGCCTTAACCTTTAGACTAAAAACCAGCAGCAACTCTTAAAAATTTATGCATCTCATGTAGAAGGCGCTCTCGCTGACGGCACCTATAACCTCGTCCCCGCCAACGAAGAGGAGGCTCCCTAAGGTGGTGCAGACGTGATCGTGCTTGACCCGGAGTCTGACCCTGGCGTAGCCCAAGAAGGCAAGCCCCGGAGCATATAACCTAACTTTAAATTGTGCAGCTATGAATTATTTATGCTTGTGCATTTATGTTCAAGGAGTTGTTTGAATACCCTAGTTGCATGATTCTAGTACCATGACTTTGAATACTAGTATGATAGGGTCGATAGAGCAATGCTTTAGGACCGTTACAAGTCGAGTGATTCCTGTCACTCACGAGATATAGGAGTTGCATGTCTTTACTTATGTTGGAATCATAAGGATGGACGGGCGTGATGTTATGTGTAGATCTCCCGTCCGTGTATGATAATTTGATTAAGATCAAAACGTGTGGTTCTGTGTGTCAAGTTTTTGAACGTACCACGCGCATGCCGACCTATGGGAATCGGTAAGCCCGGTACCAGATTGAAACAGCTAGGACCGATAGCCATCTCTCCTTGGAAATATTTTGTTTCCCTTGCCGTACACAAGTGGATATATGCGTGATGCCGTGAGTGAAGCGGTAAACCTTTATCCTAAGGGAATGGACCCGGCGCCGAATTGTGGATTGATGGGAAAGGTTGGGAAGTGCTTGTGCCTTTTATAGCAAGCATTATCCGTGTGTGTTGGGTTTCCCCTGGCCAGGTAGCAAAATTCGGTTCGAACTGTCCGCTTTTCGCGGTTAATGAGACTGCTTGACCGTTGTGCTGCATTGAGTAACAAGTGGAACTATGAGGATGATAAACTTGTTGTATGTACTAAATTGTATTGCACCACCTGGCTGGCATGTCGAGTGGGTTCCGTCCTCTGCCGAGGATCGGGAGGAGTAGCACCATGGCTGGCTTCACTATGGTGTTGCTATGTATCGTCATTAGTTTAATCTTTCCGCTGCAATGAACTCTCGTACTGTTATTGAAATTCAGACTTGGTTTGTAATAACTTTATGATACTATTTATGTAAGTTGAACTTGTGGAATGTTGTAATTTCTGGGACTCACCTTCGTGTGGGCGCGCGTGTTGTTTCGATCGTGAAAGTACGTGGTTAATCGGGTATAATCCGACGGCGCTCCAGCTTATTCCGGATTAAGTACCTGACTACTTGAATAGTGGTCCGTGGGTACTTAACTTGGAATAATTTCGGAGTGGTCCGCCACAGCTATCATCAGAGCCAAAACATGTGCACCAGAGAGAGCAACAGACCCTTAGTAAACAATTTTTGAAATAAAATATGCCAACCCTTGCTTCCACCGTGCACTTGTGATGGAATGCTATTCTTAGGACCGCTAAGGATTATGTATAGAACGTGAAGCCTATGTGGGTTAAGGGATCACGATATGATAGGTGGCTACTTATATATTATACTAACTCCCAGCACATTTCATTCTGTCATTTACTTTTCGCAATGGTGGGCGCAAGGCACGGCGATTGCTGTAACGTACCACGGCACTATATGAAAATATAGTGGCGGCAGATAGTCAATACGCTGTGATGGCGTATGAAACTAGAATAGCATGGTGGGCGCAAGGTACGGCGATTGCTGTAGCGTACCACGGCATCATATGCAAATATGATGGCGGCACAAAGTCAATACGCTATCCTTGAGCGTATGAATTGTCAATATGTTGCCTTGGTGACATATGAAGCATTGCCCGTTCAATGTTGACCGTTCGGGTGCCACCACTATAGTGGGTGGTAATGGATGGGGACGCTTCCGTGAGTGCTGGCACGGGAGGTTCATTATAATTGCTCTGCAATGGAATTTTCTGCAGGTACACTAACCACGATTTCGTAAGTTGAACGGTTAGAAAAGTTCGGCTAGTTAATATAGGGAGAGACGAATATTGCCTAGCCACCGACACTGACTTCGTAAGCCAAAAGTTATTGGCACGTGTGTTGGTGAGAACGAATAGGCCACTCATGCATTACAATTCACTGAAACTCTATTAAATCATGTTGTATGACCTTTGAACTACCCGTTACAAAAATTTGAGCAATAACTGGAAGTGCTGAACTCTACTGAAAACAGACCTGCTTGCACTGTCGTTTCGAGCTTGAAAAAACCCATCAAACGAAAAAGTGTTCAATATGAAAGTTGTCACAAATGTTGTCTAGTTTGTGCTGTAGAAATTTCAACAATTTTGGTTCAGCAAATTAAGAGTTATGCTTAAAATGGTAACCCCCTGTCTGTTGGAAATTCCTGGGAACAGTGAGATAGAAATTGAACTTTTGCACCTTCTTAACGACTATTTCTGCTCAAACCTTCAACATGAAACTTGTTCGAAATTTCTTAGATAACGTTCTGGCCAAGTTTGGGAATTTTTGGGTTGCTAGATTTTGTGTTTTACAATTTTTACTACACTGCCAGGAATCTGTTTCAATTTCTTTAGCACTAACTGGTTCTCACACTTGACCTTTTTGTTCAGATGGATGGCCATGCTGACCTTGCTAGCTATCCCAACGATGTCTCCTTCTCGGACTGCCTTGGATGGGAGGGTTTCCCTAGCATCCTTTGGTCCGTGTTGCAGGCACTTGACTACCCCAACCCGCCACAGTATGAGAGAACCGTCCTCCGTGACCGTGGTGTGACACGATCCAGAGTGCGTCTGGTGGTGTACCGCCACCCACTGTGTCCAAGCTCGCCCACATGGAGTGTGGAAGTTTATGGACACCACATGGAGACCACTTGTGAGTTGGCTGCTCTCAATGGGATCAGCTCCTTCTGTGCCCAGAACCAGGACCTTGTGGAGCACCAGCTCCTTGGGCTGTTTCCGCCGGCCCAGCCTGACGACGCTCATTGGTTGAGGCGCTATCTCAGCTCACCTATGAGGGTGGCAGAGAACCCCGTTGCTGCAGCCGCACTCTTGATGAGATGGATCCGGGCTTATCACCGGCTGCAGGCACTTCTGGGGCGGGCACAAAATGATGCACTTAACCTTGCCATTGACATGTCTGCTCGTGCCCGTGACCTTGGGATAGAGAGAACCTCTTTGTCCATAGAGGTGAGCACTAGGGATGCTATGATTGCTGACTTGGAGAGGCAGCTGACCGACCTCAACTTAGTGCACAATAATGCCAACAATGAGCTAGCTCAAGTGAGGGATGAGCTAGAGAATGTGCAGGCCGACTTGGAGCATGCCAATGCTATGCTAGCTGCACACGATGCTCAGCACCTTCTCAATGAGGCAGGAGAGAATGAAGGAGAAGCCCCTGATTCAGACATGGACACCAAGGAAGACATGCCACCCCTTCCCGCTCCGCCGTCTCCCATGGGCAGCGAGGCTACCGCTAACAATCTAGACGACTTCTAGGAGCTTCGGTCGCAAGTTACTCCTCCGCGTAGCCTAAATTTTGGTTTCATGATGTAATAGGCTAGTTGGAGTTGAGTTTCCTTTAAGCTTTTGAACATGTAATCCATTTGGCATGGGATGTGTAAGCCCCAAGACTTGTGAATGGTTGTAGTGTTTATGTTGAAAACTTCTGCAGCCACTCTTGTTTTAATTATTGACGTGTGTTCCTTTCATTTCTGGGCTATGACTTGAACTACAAAGTTGTCTGAAATTTCTCAAACAAAGCGCTCCCCAAAATTCAACTCCGTTCGTTAAGCAAACTAAAAATGGCAACCAAAACACTACAACTCGGCCTTCTGAAAAACAGCAAAAACAGAGAAATGGAATTCGAATTTTTCGGCCTAGTTCTAGCCCGATTTTGGTTCTGATCCAAAATTGAAAGTTGTAGAGTACAAAATTTTCCAGGTACTGACTGAATTGGAGTGTCTAACTCGACTTCTACTGGAGGATATGAGTTTTCTTCCAAAACTGCTTGCTGATATGTTGTCCTTATGCAGTAAACTTCATTACATTGCCACGTTCTATCTTGTCATTAATTTATGCAAGCTTATGGATTGTGGCTAATAATGTACCTACTGCAGATGGCTATCACTCGCAGCGGTCACGATGCTAGTGGGTCCAACGTTAACCAGCAAGGGCCTGAAGGGCAACAGCCACCACCACCTCCGCCACCGCAACAACCCCCAACGTGGCAGCAGCTGTATGCCACCCAAACGGAGATCCTCCATAATCTGCAGCATCAGCAACAGATGATGCAGCAGCAAATGCAACAGCAACAAGGTGGTCATCGTGCCCCTCCACCTCAAGTGGCACGGTACGAGGACTTCCTGGCCATCCACCCTCCGGTATTCTCCAAAGCTGAGGAGCCCATGGAATCTGATGCATGGATTCGGGCCATTGAATCCAAGTTCTCCATACTGGCTACGCCTTGCACTCTAAACCGCAAGGTGGTCTTTGCGGCACAGCAGCTCCGCGGCACCGATCTCCTATGGTGGGAGAATTATCTGGCTCTCCAGGAGGAGAACCACGTCATCGAATGGGAGGAGTTCAAGACTGCCTTCAAAGCCCACCATATCCCTGCTGGATTGGTGGAAAGGAAGTTGAACGAGTTCCTGGCCCTGACTCAGGGAACCCGCACTGTGCTTCAGTATGCGCAGGCCTTCAATGGTTTGTGTCCTTATGCGGGTCACCATGCTGACTCTGATGACAAGAAGGAGAGGTTCCGCCGTGGACTCAATACCAAGCTTAAAGCCCAGCTGACCACCACACAGGTTGCCACATATGGTGAACTTGTGAACATTGTCATCGCCCAAGAAGAAGCCAACATGGTCCACAAGGCCGAAAAAAAAGGAAGGCTCCCGCTGGACCTTCGGGTGGGCAACCTTAGAGGTTCCGCTTGGTTCCCCCGGCTGCACCGCAGGGGCAGCCAAGGGCGCCGCAAGAGGGACGCTGGGTTGCCAGGCCACCACAGCAGGGTGCGCCTCGTTTCCCTCCACCGTCGCAGCAGCATCAGGCGCCGAGGCAAAACGTGCAGCAGCCACTTCGTCCTGGAGGTGGCTACCAATGCTTTAAGTGTGGTAGCAACAGCCATTTCATCAAGGGCTGCCCACAGAACAAGCCTCAGAACCAGCGTCCTGGGAATCAGCAGAACAAGGGCAAGCAGCAGCGAGTCCAAGTCAGGCAGGGAAGGCTCAACTATACCACCCTGGCTGACCTACCTGAGGGAGCACCGGACATGACTGGTACCTTCCCTATCCACAATCAACCTGCTGTGATATTGTTTGATTCCGGGGCAACACATAGTTTTATAAGCACGAGGTTTAATGCAAAATGTGGGTTAAAATCATATCACACCAAATCAGCATATGTGATATCAACAGCGGGAGGTAAAATAGCATCCAACCAAGTCACTCGAAAAGTACCAATCAAGCTGGGTAGTAAAGTTTTCCCTACTGATTTAATTCTGCTTGGATTGGAGGGAATTGATATTGTTTTGGGAGCAAATTGGATGACTCAACATAAGGTTGTGCTAGATGTTGCCGAAAGGGTTGTGGAAATAAACTCGCCTACACATGGGGCTAGTGCACTATATTTGCCACACCGACAATGCGCCAATGCTTGTGCCTACACTATGGTAGGAACACCAGTAGAAGATATTCTGGTGGTATGTGAGTATATGCCGATGTTTTTTCGGATGACTTACCTAGGATGCCGCCGGACAGGGATATTGAATTTGTAATTGAAAACTTCAACCTGGCACAGCACCTATATCGAAGAGACCCTATAGAATGCCGCCCAATAAATTGGCTGAATTAAAAATTCAACTCTAAGAACTGCTAGACAAGGGTTTCATCCGTCCTAGTGTGTCACCATGGAGTTGTTCGGCCATCTTTGTGAAGAAGAAGGATCATTCTTTGAGGTTGTGTATTGACTACCGGCCTCTCAATGCGGTGACCATTAAAAATAAGTATCCACTTCCCCGCATTGATGTTCTTTTTGACCAACTAGCTGGCGCCAGAGTATTCTCTAAGATTAATCTTCGCTCTGGCTATCACCAAATAAAGATTCGTCCATGTGACATCCCCAAGACTGCCTTCTCCACCCGCTATGGACTCTATGAATTCTTGGTCATGTCTTTTGGACTCACGAATGCCCTAGCCTACTTCATGTATCTCATGAATTCGGTTTTCATGTCCGAGCTTGACAAGTTCGTAGTGGTCTTTATTGATGATATTCTCATATATTCCAAGAATGAGGAGGAGCATGCCGAGCACCTTCGCATTGTCCTCCAGAGATTGAGAGACCATCAGCTTTATGCCAAGTTCTCCACATGTGAGTTTTGGCTAGAAAGTGTAAAATTCTTAGGTCATACGGTCTCTAAGGATGGTATATCCGTGGATCCGACCAAGGTGCAAGAGGTGATGGATTGGCAGCCACCTACCTCTGTCCATGAAATTCGGAGTTTTTTGGGTCTAGCTGGTTACTATCGCCGCTTCATTCCGGATTTCTCTCGAATCGCTAAACCCATGACCGAACTCTTAAAGAAGGGGGTCAAATTTGAGTGGAGTGACAAATGCGAAGAAGCTTTCCACACTTTAAGAAAACATTTGACTTCAGCCCCAGTCTTAGCTCAACCCGACAGCACCAAGCCATATGATGTTTATTGTGATGCTTCAGGCACCGGGCTCGGGTGTGTCCTTATGCAAGAGAACCGGGTCATTGCTTATGCTTCCCGAGCACTCCGGCCACATGAGCAAAATTACCCTACGCATGATCTTGAGTTGGCAGCGGTTATTCATGCTCTCAAGATCTAGAGACACTACCTGATGGGTGTTCCATGAAATATATACACCGATCACAAGAGCCTCAAATATGTCTTCACTCAGGCACATTTGAATATGAGGCAGCGAAGATGGTTGAAATTGGCAAAGGACTATGATCTTAGTGTGCATTATCACCCCGGGAAGGCTAATGTGGTTGCGGATGCACTAAGCCGCAAGGCACGCTGTCACTGCCTTTCCGTGGAGTCCTATGCCGACACCTTGTGCCATGAAATGGCAAAGCTCAACTTGGAGATTGTTCCTCACGGGTATTTCAACCATATCTCTGTTGAACCAACCTTGCATGATCAGATTGTTATGGCCCAATTAAATGATGCAAAGATTAAAATCCTCACAAGAAAGTTGACAAAAGAAAAGGTCAAGGAAAAATATAAATGCTTCTGGTTAGATGGGCAGGGAGTGATGTGGTTTGGACATCGGATAGTGGGGCCCAAGAACGCCGAACTCCGGAGGAAAATCATGGATGAAGCTCATCTTTCAAAATTTTCCATCCATCCCGGTAGCGCCAAAATGTATCAAGACCTTAAACAAAACTTTTGGTGGACTAGGATGAAGCGGGAAATTGCCCAATATGTGTCGGAATGTGATACGTGTCAGCGGGTAAAGGCTAGCCACTTGAAGGTAGCAGGCACTCTTCAACCTCTACCTATTCCCTCATGGAAGTGGGAAGATATAAGCATGGATTTCATTGTTGGACTTCCCCGGACCCCTCAGGGGCATGACTCCATTTGGGTAATTGTGGACCGCCTCATAAAGACCGCACATTTTATTCCCGTCAATACAGCCTATACCGCTATGAAATATGCTGAAATCTATTTGGATCGGATCGTTTGCTTACATGGTGTACCCAAGACGATAATTTCAGATCGTGGTACCCAATTTGTGGCACGCTTTTGGGAACATTTGCAGCTGTCCCTAGGCACCAAATTGATCTGTAGTTCAGCATACCACCCTCAAACCGATGGGCAGACGGAAAGGGTAAATCAAATCCTTGAAGATATGCTTCGAGCTTGTGTTATCCCCTATGGGAAGAATTGGGAAAAATGGTTATCTCTGGCGGAATTCTCTTATAACAACAGCTACCAAGCAAGCCTCAAAATGGCACCTTTCGAAGCTTTGTATGGTAGGAGATGTCGGACACCGTTGTGTTGGTCCCAGGCAGGCGAGAGATACACGTACGGTCCTGACCTTGTAAAAGAAGCAGAGGAAAAGGTTAGGGTCATCCGGGAAAACTTGAGAGCCGCACAATCTCTCCAAAAGAGTTACTTCGACCAGAGAAGGAAGCCCCTTCAGTTCGAAGTCGGCGATCATGTGTATCTCAAGGTCTCCCCGATCAAGGGTGTGCAAAGGTTTGGGTTGAAAGGAAAACTTGCACCTCGCTATTTTGGTCCTTATGAAATCACTCAACAATGTGGACCGGTAGCGTATCATGTGAAGCTTCCCGAGAAACACTCCACCGTGCACAACGTTTTCCATGTCTCCCAGCTCAAGAAATGTCTTCGTGTTCCGACTGAGGTTGTTGAGCAAGAAGAACTCTCGGTTGAGCCGGATCTTTCTTATGAAGACCATCCATCAAGATCCTCGATGAGAAGGAGAGAAAGACACGAAATAGAGAAGTTAAAATGTACAAAATTCAGTGGAGCCATCACTCCGAGGATGAAGCCACATGGGAAACCGAAGACTACCTTAAAAAGAACTTCCCCGACATCCTTCCTAAGACCAAGGTACCTTCCCTATCGTGTTGCTTATCACAACCGAATCTCGGGGCGAGATTCCTTTTAAGGGGGGTTGGCTGTAACATCCCAGATGTTTAAGACCTTAAAAATACACTAAAAACAGGGTTAAGGGGGCAGCCTTGGTTGTAGCACAGTTAAATAGATCAACAATTCGAAATTGAATTTTCAATAGGCCAATTTGACACCTAGCTGAGATCTCAACAATTTTGTACTAAACTTGAAAATCTCCAAAAATAAAATTTGTTTTTCATCACAAATAAAGCCTAGTCACTGTTGGGAACTTCTGCAAATTTTGTAGTTAAGCCCCTCAAAAACTCTAAGAACGCCTTTTCAAATATGGTTTGTTTGAGCTTGAAATATTCGAAATTTCAGGTTCACCCCAAAAAGAAAGTTGTGTCCCACTTTTCAAGCACCAACGTTTGTGTTTGCACTTTTTGAAGTTCAGTTCAATTTTCTGGAGTTTCGCACATTTGAAAAGAGGTGCTCCACGGGCGTTCCGGCTGGCAGCTCGGCCAGCTCTGCCCGAGGCCGGCAGTGGCCGCCACGTGGCCGGCGAGCAGCGGCGACCGGGACAGGTCGGCCAAAGCCGCGGCAGCCGCGCCTCTCGTCCCCGCGAGCACGACTCTGTTGGGTCGCGTCACGCGCTACAGCGCCTGGGCGGGCCTCGCCACGCGGGCAGGCCATCATGGTGGGCGGAGCTCCGCCATAGGCCCGAGCGCGCGCGTCGAGCTGCGCCTCCCCGCGGCTGGATTCCTTCCCACTACGCGCTAAGAAGCACTGTGGAGGATCTCCCATCGTGCATGCCACGATCTTCCCTCCCCAACCCGCGCGAGCGCCCTGCCCGAGCTGTCAGAGCCATCAATGGCGACTCCGACGGCCCGAGCGCGCGTACACACGCTTCCAAGGCCGCTCGACCCTCTCTAGCTCGCTCAACACTCCACCGAGAGACTTCCCACACTCCCCCAGCCAGCGCTCAGCCTTTCCTTTCCTCCTCCGTGCTCGCACACCCTGTCTGCCACCTCCGGCCGCTGTGAGCTGAGCTTGAGTTCTCTCGCCGCAAACCAAAATCCACCGCAAACCACTCCATGATTTCCCAATCCCCCGCACGTGAAGCTCGCTCATTCGCTTAGCTAGCCGCTCGAACCCTCCCTAGCTCGAATCGAGCCGCACACGCCGGGAAATCGAAGTTTCCCCTGCCGCTCGGCCATTTCCGCAGTGAACACCACCTCCACGTTGAGCTCCATACTCCGGTCATCCCCGTCTCGGCCAAGCCCCACGACGAGCTCCGCCATCGTCCGGTGAAGCTCACACGCCTCTCCGCGCCTCGCCTTGACCACCGCAGCCGGCTACCAACGTCGCTGGATCGAGCCGCTCCGCCGCTCACCGTCGACGAGCCGCGCCGCTTCACCTCCGACCACGAGACCTACCCCAACCCACCCGTGGTCAGCCCCTCGTCTTTTGCCCCCACTTCCCCCGCGCTGGTTCGCCGTCTCCTCGCCGGAGTCCGGTCGCCGGCGAGCCCAAGGACCCTTTCGTGTTCCCCTTTTAGTTCTAGGGTCCTCTGCGCAAATTCTAGGGACTTGTTTGCGAAGGTTTCAAAATATCTAGGGCCCCCGGTGTAAAAAGATTCTTAAACCTAGATATATTTTGCTGAGATCTTATAAAATCCACTAAAAATCGTAGAAAAATCTGAAAAATGCACAAAAATACTCCCTGGACTCGTGAGCTTGTAAACACCAATCTCCTTTTTGCATGTATATACTTTTGAGGAATGGTTTTTAAATTAAAATTCAAACTGTGATTTTAGAGTTTTGTGCACCATTTCAAATCCGGAACTCTTCTGTAGCTGAGCTTGGGATATGTTGCTTGTATGGACAGTAGAAGCTTTGTGTCCAAAGGAGACCTAAAAATGTGGCCTGAAACTCCGGTTATGATTTATTTTATGATTCCTACTCTATTTCGGTTCTGCATTTATTATAATCCATGCAGCCAAAAATCACCATCTTTCACCAGAGGTCTAGAAACATGTTGGAAACATGTTAGACTCTGTTTGGAACATTAAATAAATAGATGTTTGTTTTCGGATAGAAAATTTTTGAGGGCTGACCAAGTGTTATTTTTAGTCACCACTTGGTCAGGGCCTTTCTTTTACTCATGCCTAGCTCTGGTAGATAAATCTTCTGTTTTGGAAGTAGTTTTGATTTTATATGAATTAATCTTGTTTCTTTAAGCAGCAACTTGAACTATTTTTAATAAATTCTGTATAGCTTAGTTTTAGCTAAATTTTGGAGTGAGCCTAGCTCTTATACTCCAGTAGCTGTCATAAAGTTTGTGGATAAAAAGGATGAGCAGAAACAGAGAAACAAAAATGAGAAGAAACTAGAGTAGATGAGTTTAATAAAAAGAAGTGGGTCACTTTTAATAATTATATAAATAAAGCATGTGGAGTCTTAAAATTTCAAGAACTAAAACACTTGCAGAGAAATAAAGGTTTGATTGTTTTATATGTGTACACAATCACCATCATAAAAGCATAAAATTCACACCACACACACTTCTCTTAATTTTGTGAAGAAATGAATAAACCACCTATATGTCTAGGTGAATATGGCCTTCAAGAGCCTTAACCTTTAGACTAAAAACCAGCAGGAACTCTTAAAAATTTATGCATCTCATGTAGAAGGCGCTCTTGCTGACGGCACCTACAACCTCGTCCCCGCCAACGAAGAGGAGGCTCCCGAAGGTGGTGCAGACATGATCGTGCTTGACCCGGAATCTTACCCCGGCGTAGCCCAAGAAGGCAAGCCTCGGAGCATCTAACCTAACTTTAAATTGTGCAGCTATGAATTATTTATGCTTGTGCATTTACATTCAAGGAGTTGTTTGAATACCCTAGTTGCATGATTCTAGTACCATGACTTGGAATACTAGTATGATAGGGCCGATAGAGCAATGCTTTAGGACCGTTACAAGTCGAGTGATTCCTGTCACTCGCGAGATATAGGAGTTGCTTGTCTTTACTTATGTTGGAATCTGTTGACACCGGATTTTAACAGGTCACATCGGTGCCAAAAATGAAGCAGAGTTACATGATCGGAATCGGAGTTCGGAAGATGGGGCAGATCAAATTGGAATCGGAATCCGAAAAAAGGAGTAGTCTGAGTCAGAGCTAGAGTCCGATGAATTGAAATCGGAGAGAAGGGTGATGGCATAAGGAGTCCTGGAAAGCTACCAAGTTGGGTTTATAGAAGGACCGAAATAAGGAGTTGGTTATTTGCTTTAGAGTTTGAGTCGTAAACAGTTGTAAGAGGTCTTTTCTTTTGCATTAAGTAAGTTTGTCGTAAGCGTTTAGGAAGTCGTAGTCATCAGAGTATAAGTATCGACCCTGCGTGGTCATGGAAATCTGTACACACCAATATCAAACAACCCTTTACACTTTTTCGCATCTTACATAAAATTGTCGGCGACTTCGTCTTTCTTTTTTGCGAGTTCTTTTGGGCATGTCGAGGGTGATCAGATCTCAAGGCTTGCCTGTAAGTCCCGTATTACTGAGTAAGATCCAAGCTTTAGCAACCGACATATCGCTGTTGTTTCGTTTGGGATTATTCGACAGTTACCGAGTAAACATGTAACACCCCTGGTGTTTAAATATGTTTAGGATAATCAAGAAATGGAATTTAAACTTAATTAAAAACTTAATGAACCTTGTAAAGAAATCATCACCAAAGAACCTTTCGGAGACCACAAGTACTTGACATACCCTTGACATGAGCTGCCAGCTACTGGCAGCTGTTAATAGTCATGACAAAAGGGCACCATGTCAAAAACTTTTGTACATGTCAAACAATTTCACTTAAATGCTCCCAATCAATTTTTTTTAAGTTATAAACATGAGATGAAAAACACACGGTCACACGCCCTTTTTATAGGAGCTCACCTTGGGCTATAAATAAAATAATATTTAGAGTGCTCCTAATGTTCTTTAGTAAAATAATTGTTAATGATTTAATGTTAGGGTTAAACACTTGGACTAATAAAGCTTGCAGTTCTAATCATGGCCTACATGTGGCAATCTTGTGGTTTTAGTAATAAAATGAGATTTTGTTCACAACATGAGCTTTCATAAAATACAAAGGATGTAAATTAATTAATATTTTAATATATGTCAAGTTGTTAATGACATAATTAAAGTTGAGCATATAAAATAAATAAGCTTTTAACCTCCATGTATGTGTCCATGTTTTAACTTTAAGTTAAAATAAGATTTTTACTTCCAAAATAAAAGGAGGTAGGACATTAAATTGAAAACTCTCTTTGAGCATCATACCTCTGAAGGGTTTAAGAAAGGAGGGAGAGGTTAAATAAAATAATTAATAAAAGGAATTGGGAAGATAAGGCAAAACAATGGAAAGGAAGTTATGATTTTACCAACCTATTGAAAAAGTGATGTTGGAATTCAAAAATTCATCAAAACTCAAATTTAAATTTAAAAACAAAGCTCTTTTGACACCCAACTGAAATCTCAAGAATTTTGTACTAAACTTGAAAATCCCCAAAAAAAAGTTGTTTGTCATCACAAATAAGGCCTAGTCACTATTTGGAACATTTGAAAATTTTGCAGTTTAACCCCTCAAAAACTCAAAAAACAGTTCTGAACACCTTTTTGAAATTGGGTTGTTTGAGCTTGAAAAATTTGAAATCTCAGGTTCACCCCAAAAAGAAAGTTGTGTCCCACATCTCAAATTCCAACTTTTATTTTTACACTTTTTCATATTCAGTTCAAATTTTTGGAGAAAATTCTAAAGGGGCAAAGGAGCTCCACGAGGGCGCCTGGCAGGCCCTGGCGCGCTCTGCGCCTGGCCGGAGCTCGGCCGCCACGTGGCCGGCGAGCGGCGGAGGCCGCGCCGAGCTGGCCGAGCCTCGGCGGCCGCTGGCGTTTGTCCTCACGCGCTAGTCCAGCCCCTCCCGAGCCGTCCCGTCGCGCTCGACAAGCCGCCTCGCCTCGCGCCGCGCAGACGCCATCATGGCGGTCGGAGCGCCGCCATGGCCGCGCGCTCGCGCGCGTCACGCAGAGCCGCTTCACGGTGGATTCTCCTCCCGCTACGCGCCAAGACGCTCTGCAGAGGATCTCCCAGCGCTCACGCGACAATCCCCTTCGCCCAACCCCTCGCGTGCGCTCTGTTCGAGCTCGGCGCACGGCAATGGCGCGTCGCGTCAACCATCACTCCTCACGCGCGCTCCCGAGGCAGCACGCCCCCTCTCTAGCGTGCCAAAGCACTCCACCGAGACCCTCACCATTTCCCCTCAGTCCACAGCACTGCCAATTCACTTCCCCGCGCTCGCTCCCGTCGTCTTCAACCTCCAGCCGCGCGGACCGAGCCGAGCTTCGAAGCCAAATTCGTCCTCGTCCCTCCACCATTCCCAAATCCCTCGTGCACTGAGCTACACCACTTCTCGAGCTTCCATTTCCCCCACTTCTCGCGAGCTCTCCCCAACTCTCCGGCGAGAAATCAGATTTCCCCCCAAATCCGCATTTCCGGCCGCCGGAGCACGCGCACGTCGAGCCCCTACTCCGAGCCCTCCCCGAGGTCAACCGAGCCTTCCACTAGCTTCGCTGAGTCCCACTGGTGCTCTAGGACCCCTCCAACCCCGGCGAGATCCACCACCCTCGCCGGAATCGAGCCCGCGGCGGCCGCACCGCCACCGCACGTTGCCGGCGAACTCCGAGCTTCCCCCGGCCTCCCAGCCGCCACCAATCGACTCGTGGTGAGCCACTGGTCCTTTTCCCCCACTTCCCCGACCCTAGCTCGCCGTCGTTTGGCCGGGGCAACTCCGGCGACGAGCCGAGGACCTAAGTTCATCTTCTTCCTTTTTCCAGGGTTCCCAGTGAAAAAGGGAGGGACCTGTTCGCGAAGTTTCAAAAGATTCAAGGGCCGGCGCGTAAAAAGATTCTTAAGGTTTAACCCTTTTTCCCGAAATCTTGTAAAATCCACCAAAAATCGTACAAAAATCAGAAAAATGCACAAAAATACTCCCTGGACTGGTGAGGTTGTAAACTCCAATCTCATGTTAGCATGTAGATACTTTTGGTGAACCGTTTTTGAATTAAAATTCAAACTGTGAATTTAGAAACTTGTGCACCATTTTATATCCAGAGCTCCGCTAGGGCTGAGCTTTGGATATGTTGTTTGCAGTGACTTTGGACACCTTGTGTCCAAAGGGGACTTAAAAATATGGACTGTAGCTTCAGTTATGAATTAATTTGTTATCCCTGTCTTTTTGCAGTCCGGAAATTATTAAAAATAATCTATGCAGCTAAAAATCACCATTTTTCTCCAGAGGCCTAAGAACTTGTTAGCACATCTGCTAAAAATGCAAAACTTAATTTTTGCCCTGTTTAGTCTAGTAAATAAGTAGATATGTGTTTTCGGATAGAAATTTGTTGAGGACTGTCCAAGGGTTATTTTGAGCCACCACTTGGCCAGAGCCCTCCTTACACTCATGACTAGCTCTGGTACAAAAATTTCCTGATTTGGATGTATTTTCGATTTTATATGAATTTATCTTGTTTCTTTAAGTAGCAGTTTGTACTATTTTTAATAAATTCTGTGTAGCTCAGTTTTAGCTAAATTTTGGAGTGCGCCTAACTCTTATACTCCAGTAGCTGTCATAAAGTTTATAGATAAAAAGGATGAACAGAAACCGAGAAACAAAAATGAGAAGAAATTAAGGTGGAATTAAGTTATAAAAAGGAAATAGACCATTTTTGATAATTAATTGAAATGAAACATGGAAAGTCTAAAATTCCAGAACTGCACCCAAACCTCAAAATAATAAATGGGAATTCTTTTATATGTGTACACAATCACCATCAAAGATGCGTAAAATTTTTCCACACCCCTCCTCTAATTTTGTGAAGGAGAAAGTAGTACATTAGCATGTCTAGGTGAATATGGCCTTCAAGGCCTTAGTTTTGGCATCACTAGGCAGCCGCCATAAAGTTATGCATCTCATGTAGAAGGCGCTGTTGCGGACGGCTTCTATCATCTCATCCCCGCCGACGGAGAAGGCATCCCGGAGAACGGTGCCAGCGAAGGAACAGTCGACCCGGAGGCTAACACTCAGCTAGCACAAGAAGGCAAGCCCCGGAGCATAACCTAACTTTTAAAAGTTTATGCATCTATGAGTTCCCTATGCTTGTGCATTTACGTTTCAAGGAGTTGATTGAATACCTTAGTTGCATATTTCTAGTACCTATGACTTGCCACACTAGTATGAAAGGATCGATAGGGCATTGCTTTAGGTCCGTTACAAGTCGAATGATTTCCTGTCACTCGCGAGACATAGGAGTTGCTTGTCTTTACTTATGTTGGAATCATAAGGATGGATGGGCGGGATGGTAGATGTAGATCTCCCGTCCGTGTATGATAATTGATTTAAGGTCGAAACGTGTGGTTGTGTGTGTCAAGTTTTTGAACGTACCACATGCATGCCGATATATGGGAATCGGTAAGCCCGGTACCAGATTGAAGCAGCTAGGGCCGATAGCCATCTCTCCTTGGAAACTTTTGTTTCCCCTGCCGTACACTTGTGGATATATGCGTGATGCTGTCAGTGAAGCAGTAAACCTTTATCCTAAGGAAGTGGACCCGGTTCCGAATTGTGGATCGATGGGAAAGGTTGGAAAGTGCTTGAACCTTTTATAGCAAGCATTATCCGTGTGTGTTGGGTTTCCCCTGGCCAGGTAGCAAAATTCGGTTCGAACTGTCCGCTTCTCGCGGTTAATGAGACTGCTTGACCGCTTGGCTGCATTGAGTAACAAGTGAAACTATGAGAATGATGAACTTGTTGTATGACTTAAATTGTATTGCACCACTTGTATGCTTAGAGAGGATGCTAATCTAGAATGGTTAAATCTACTAGAATATGATGCTAAAACCATGAAAGCAAGGATCTACTCTTAGTTGCTTTTTGGCAAACAAACCCACCAGCCAAAAGCCTCTCATGTCTAGATGTCGGTGATGTAGTTTTCACCTGGCGGGTAAGCCTTGCTGAGTATTAGTATACTCAGCCTTGCTTGTGGCTTTTATTACAGGTACTGTGATAGATGTGGCAGTCGATGCCATCACTTGGCCTACCCAGGTTCCCCCTGGATGGCACATCGAGTGGGTTCCATCCTCTGCCGAGGAACGGGAGGAGTAGCACTGTGGCAGGCTTCATCATGGTGTTACTATGTATCGACGCTAGTTTACTTTCCGCTGCAATGAACTACCTTATTCCGCTGCAATGAACTATTTTATTCCGCTGCAATGAACTTGATACTCTGATTTGAATTTCAAACTTGGTTTGTAATAACTTTGTGATACTATTTATGTATGGTGAATTTGTGGAATGTTGTAATCTCTGAAACTCACCTTCGTGTGGGCGTGCTTGTTGTTTCGATCGAGAAAGTACGTGGTTAAATCGGGTTTAATCCGACGGCGCTCCAGCTTATTCCGGATTAAGTGCCTGACTGCTCGATTAGCGGTCCAGGGGTACTTAACTTGGAATAATTTCAGAGTGGTCCGTCACAAAACATCTAAGCTTTAGTATCTGGTGTATCGCTGTTACTTCGTTTAGATTTTATTCAACCTCTATCCAGCTTAGAATAGGCTTTGATCGGCTGTTATTTATACTTAATTATCGGATCTGATATAGCCGTTTAGAGCTATTCTAAGTGTTGCTCTGCTTAGCTTGTTAGGTTACGTTTTAGTAATCTCACTCTGCTTTGCATCGGAATCGGCTGATCTAGCCGTTTCTTTATTGTAGATCGGAAACCAGTACCGATCTGGTCTTCATTGCTAAATCGGAAACCCAGCCGATTTCGCCGTGACACTGACGTCCGATTTTCCTTGTCAATCAACAGGTCAGATTGACTGGTACGCCATTCATCATCGGCCACAGCTGATTTCGTGTGCTAGCACGTAAAGGTCTTTCCCGATTTTTGCGTCAACACACTTTTGGCACGCCCAGTGGGACACGACAATTTCAATCATGTCAAAGAAGGAAGGTGGTCGTTTTGACATTGGGAATCAGAATGTCATTGATACTACTAAAGAAGATCTTAATAACGAACAGAAAGCTGAAGTGGCAAGAGCAGTCGAAGATTTTGAACTATTATGCTTAAAGTCGTTCAGTACTACTAAACGAGGCCAAGCTATCAAGAAAACTGAATCTCCATTGCCTCGTGAAGTCAAGATAGCTGAGACACCTGGAATAATACATGAGTTGATAAATGAAGCAGTCCATCATGCTTTTGCAAATCAAGGCAGAGTCTTAGGTAATGAGTTACATAACCAAGTGATTCGCTCATTGCGTGAGGGAGATCTTCAATTTAAAGGCCCAGCATACCAACAACTTCCTCCTTTTGAAGTTGACACCTCAGCAAAGGATGTTCAAGCAAGAGCTGCAAAGAATGCGTTTTCTCAGGTATTCAATGGTTCAGCATCCGATCAATCGATCGGACAGACACAATTGGCATCAAGGCTGATTATGCAAGGAGAGTTTCCATCAACAACATCATTTACTATGCCTTCAATTCAGACCCCACCAAACAGTTCAGCAATGTTCACTCAGTCAACACCGATTCCATCGGCGTCAAGGGGAGGAGACTTTTTCAAAGGATATGATCCTAAATCAGGATTAGGGATGCCTCCTGAATATTTCGTAACTTCTCCTAAATCAAATCAGAAGACTCAAGCTGAGGAACCAAAGATGGCATGGGTACCACATACTGATGGAATTAATTGGGTTTTAGTTGATGAAAAAGGAATCATACATCAAATATGGAATCCAAAATTAGAATCGGCAAGAGCACCTAACATGAATATACCGAATCAGTCAGAGCCACATGGTACCACGTCAGCTATGGAAGTATATCGCAATACTCAATATCAAAGCCAGGGTCAAATGTCCAACCAGAATGTATTTTCAGGGCCGATGATTCGTCAACCAGAACCATCTAGGCAAAATGAATCGGCACCAACAGGATATGCAAGGCCGATTCAGCCAAGTCAAGAGATTGCAAGAGCGCCTCAGCCAGTGCAAGAAATAGCACAGGGAGCAAATCAAGTGGATTGGGCAGCTCAAATTGCTGAAATAATGCAAAATCATTTTGGACTGAAACCCAAAACTCAGCATGTAATGTATAGAACTCCCTATCCACATGCTTATGATTCATTACCCTATCGTCATCGCTACAAGATTCCTGATTTTACCAAGTTTTCTGGTAATGATGATGTTTCCACCATTGAGCATGTCAATAGATTTCTAGTGCAATGTGGAGAAGCTGTTGCTACTGATGCATTGAGGGTCCGATTATTTTCAAGTTCTTTATCTGGACCAGCTTTTTCATGGTTTATGACGTTGCCAGCAAATTCAATTATCTATTGGTCTGACCTGGAAAAGCAGTTTCATCAATATTTCTTTGCTAGTGTTCAAGAAAAGACTATTACTGATTTAACAAGCTTGAAGCAGAGGAATGATGAATCAATAGCAAACTTCATTCAAAGAATCAGGGAGACAAAAAATAGATGCTATGGATTGAACTTGACAGATTCCCAGTTGGCACAGTTGGCTTTTGATGGTTTACTTCCTTATTTCAAAGAGAAGTATGATGCTCAGGAGTTTGAAAGCTTAAGCCATATTGTGCAAAGAATGTCAAGGCATGAGAATCGGATGTATGAGCAGAAGTGACCTTACCATAAGAAGATAAATTATCTTGGGTATAGTTCTGACTCTGATTCTGAGTCCGATGAAGATAAAGAAATCGGCTTAGCAGAATGGGTAAAAAATAAGAAGCCGATTGCTTGTCCATTTGGTAAGAAAGAAGCAGAAAGATTTGGTTTTGATGTTACCAAGGCTGATAAGATTTTTGACTTGCTTCTCAAAGAAGGGATGATCAAATTATCAGCCAATCACAGTCTTCCATCTGCAGAAGAGCTCAGGAAAATGACATATTGCAAATGGTATAATGCCACTTCTCATAATACCAATGACTGCAAAGTTTTTAGAAACCAAATTCAATCGGCAATTGAGCAAGGAAAGTTGCAATTTGAAGTTCCTTCTAAGCCACTCAAGCCGATGAAGATTGATGGGCATCCTTTCCCAGTGAACATGGTAGAGCCAGTCAAAGGAAATGCTTTGCATACAAAACTTTTGACATTAGAGTCTGCAAAAGAAAAAGGAGTTGTTGATCTTAGAGTGCAAATTTCTGCTTCTGACTTAAAGGATAAAGGAAAGATGGAGAAGAATGATTATCCCAGAAATCCTCAAAGACATGTTACTTCTCAAGAGTTGATCAAGAAATATCAACGTCAACAAGAGAGAACAAGGCAGGAAGAGGAAAGGATGTATCGGCATGAAGATCATTGGAGATGTCCTTTTTTCGTTTACTGCTGGGAAGAGGGAATCAAGTTGCCGTCTCCAGATGATTGCCCAGAGTGCAATGGAGGCTATGGAAGGGATAGATCATTCAAAAGGCCCCGATTTGAAGATAGGGAGCGTCGGCCGATCATTCGAGATAGAGATGAAGAATATCGACGTACTCCAGTTCATGAAAGAATCGGAGGCAGGCAAAGTGTGTATGATCGGTTAGGAAATAGACCGATTATGAGCAGGGAATTAGAAGAGCATGCTAATGATTTGGTTTCTGATGAAGAGCCTCTGCCAAACAGGGATCGGAATATCCATCGAGAAGTCAAAATACCTCAACCAAGGTGGTGCCCATATGGAGTTACAAAATCACAGAAAAGGATATTGCAAAGGCTCCGATTTGATGAAATTCAAGAAGAAAAGTCGCGTCAGCTTTTGAGGAGTAAAAAGGTGTCATCTAAAGTGTGGCGTCCTAAACAACGTGCTCAAGATGATAATGCAGCCGATATTAATATGGTTTTCATGTTACCAAGGGAATTCATGGCATCGGCTAATGATGAAGAAGATTTTGAGATTGAAGGAGCAGTGGCTCAATTAAATCTGGAACCAATGCAAGCAACTTTTGAGAAACCAGAAGAAAAAGAGCGGGTTCACTTGAAACCTTTGTTTTTGAAGGGGCATGTTGATGGTAGGCCAATGACCAAGATGATGGTTGATGGTGGAGCAGCTGTTAATTTGATGCCATATGCCGTTTTTCGCAAAATCGGCAAAGGTGAAGATGATCTGATCAAGACAGATATGATGCTGAAGGATTATGAAGGAAAAGTTTCTCCAGCTCGGGGGGCACTATGCGTAGAGCTGACTATTGGAAGTAAAACTTTGCCCACTACTTTCTTCATAGTCAATGGCAAAGGATCATACAACTTGTTGCTGGGAAGAGATTGGATCCATGCTAATTGTTGCATTCCATCAACTATGCATCAATGCTTGGTTCAATGGATTGAGGATACAGTAGAATTTGTCAAGGCAGATGCATCATACAGCATAGCCATTGCAGAAGCACAGCCGTGGAATTATGAACAAGTGATGTGTATATCGGGAAGAGCTTTGGATACAGAGTTCCTCAGAGTGGACGATTTCGGTCTACAGCCGATCCAAGCAGTCGGCTCGGAAGAATCGTCCTGATGGATGAGTTTCTTCAAGAAGATGAAGGGAAGCTAGGATATGGTTTCACGTCGGCCGATGTACTAGAAAAAATAGACTTAGGAGATGGTGATAAGCCGAGGCCGACGTTTATTAGTGCAAAATTAGATCCTGAGTACAAGAAAGAATTGACTTCTTTATTAAGAGAATTTAAAGATTGTTTTGCTTGGGAATACTATGAAATGCCTGGTTTAGACCGATCTATTGTTGAACATCGGTTGCCTATAAAGCCAGGATATCGGCCATATCAGCAAGATTCTCGACGATGTGATCCTAAAATTTTACCTGATATAAAGGCTGAAATTACTAAGTTGATTGAAGCAAAATTCATTAGGCAATGCCGATATGCTGAGTGGATTTCTAATGTGGTTCCTGTATATAAAAAGAATGGGAAATTGCGTGTTTGCATTGATTTCAGGAATCTTAATAAGGCGACTCCGATGGATGGTTATCCCATGCCTATTGCCGATTTATTGGTTGATGCTGCAGCAGGGCACAAAGTCATAAGCTTCATGGACGGTAATGCTGGTGATAATCAGATTTTTATGGCTAAAGAAGATATTCATAAGACTGCTTTCCGATGTTCGGGTCATGTTGGTTTTTATGAGTGGGTAGTCATGACTTTTGGCTTGAAAAATGCTGGGGCTACATATCAACGTGCTATGAATTATATTTTCCATGAACTTCTCGGCAAAATTGTTGAAATTTACATTGATGATGAGGTGGTTAAATCGGAAAGCTACAAACAACACTTAGCCGATTTACACAAGACACTGGAGTGCACAAGAAGACATGGTTTGAAGATGAATCTAATGAAGTGTGCATTTGGGGTTTCTGCTGGTCAGTTTCTGGGATTTATGGTTCATGAGAGAGGAATTGAGATCAGTCAAACTCTGATAGGTTCCATCAACAAGATTGTTGCTCCGGAGAATGAAACTAAACTTCAATCATTAATCGGCAAGATTAATTTCATTAGGAGATTTATTTCTAATCTCTCTAGAAGGATTAAGCCGTTTACACCTTTATTGAAGTTAAAGGCCGATCAGGAGTTTGTCTGGGGAAAGGAGCAGGAAGAAGCTTTGGAACGAATAAAGAAATATTTGGTGTCTCCTCCTATTTTAATTCCTCCTCAGAAAAATAAGCCGTTCAGATTATACTTTTCGGCTGATGATTCTTCTATCGGATCGGCCCTTATTCAAGAATTTGAAGGAAAAGAGCGTGTTATTTACTTTGTAAGCAGAAGGCTTTTGGATGTAGAGACAAGGTATTCTCCAGTTGAAAAGTTATGCTTATGTTTATACTTTTCCTGCACCAAACTCAGACATTATTTACTATCGGCTGAATGTGTGGTTGTTAGTAAGGATGATGTCATAAAATACATGTTATCATTGCCGATTTTAAATGCAAGAATCGGAAAGTGGATTTTGGCTCTTTCAGAGTTTGATTTACGCTTTGAATCATTGAAAGCAATCAAAGGTCAAGTTTTGGCCGATTTTGTCACTCATCATTGTGGTCCGGAGATTGGATTAGTAGAGGTTGCTCCATGGACTTTGTTTTTTGATGGATCTTCTTGTGGAGCTGGCTCTGGAATCGGAATTGTGTTGATCTCGCCTTGGGGGGCAAGCTTTGAATTTTCTTTTCCGATTGAAAAAGAAGCCACTAATAATCAAGCAGAATATCGGGCTGTTCTTAAAGGTATCAGACTACTCAAGGAGATTAAGGCTGATGCTATTGAGATATTCGGAGATTCTCTATTGGTAGTAAAGCAATTGATGGGAGAATATGAATGCAACGATGATATTTTGAGAATATATCATGATGAATGTCTCCAGTTGTTAAAAGAATTTAGGCTTGTTAAGATTGAGCATATTCCCAAATGTCATAATAGAGAGGCTAACCGATTGGCTCAAGGAGCATCTGGTTATCGTCCGATTAGAGAAATTTCAAGTTTGGAGTTAGAAGATTCCGATTGGAGAAAAGAAATTTATGAATATTTAAAAGATTCATCGAAGAAAGTTGAAAGAAAGATAAGGATTCAGGCAGTGAAATATGTTATACTTGAAGATGATCTTTATTATCGGACGATTGATGGAGTTTGCTCAAATGTATTGGATCGGAGGAAGCTAAAGTGTTAATGGGAGAAATCCATGAAGGAGTATGTGGAGCACATCAATCGGCTTTCAAGATGAAATGGATGATCAGAAGGAATGGATATTTTTGGCCTACAATTCTTGAAGATTGTTTTAAATATTACAAGGGGTGTCAAGACTGTCAGTGTTTTGGGATTGTTCAAAGGGCTCCTACGTCTACTATGAATCCGATTTTAAAGCTTTGGCCTTTTCGAGGATGGGGCATTGATTTAATCGGACAGATTAACCCTGCGTCAAGTAAAGGACACAAGTTTGTGTTAGTGGCAACTGATTACTTTACTAAGTGGGTTGAAGCAATTCCTTTAAAGATTGTGCCATCAGCAAATATGGTGGATTTTGTTAAGGAGCATATTATCTATCGGTTTGGTATTCCTCAGACAATTACAACCGATCAGGGAACCATGTTTACTTCAGGGGAATTTGGAGAATTTGCTGAAAGCATGGGGATTAAAATATTGAATTCTTCTCCTTATTATGCTCAGGCGAATGGTCAAGCAGAGGCCTCTAATAAAAGTGTGATCAAATTGATAAAAAGAAAGATTGATGAGTATCCCAGAAGATGGCATACTGTGCTACATGAAGCGTTATGGTCATATCGGATGGCTTGTCATGGTGCAATCAAAATATCACCTTATCAATTGGTTTATGGACATGAGGCTGTCTTACCTTGGGAATTGAAAATCGGCTCTAGGCGTGTTGAGTTTCAGAATAAGCTAACAGCCGATGAATACTCGATTATTATGAAAGATGAGTCAAAGACATATACATGCAGAATAGTTTGGTAACCTCAATGAATATATTACATTACAAAAGATGTTATTGGATAAGTTTTACAATGACCCAAGGAAGTCCTAGATCGCTTTAATCGCACGCAGGCGAATAGCATCTACATCGGAAATGGCTTTCTGATCTTCCTCAGCTAAACCCTCAATCGACTTCAAGTTTTGCTTCAACTGATCAACCTTTTGAATAAGGACTTGCTTGTTTTGTTCAAAGGATGTCAGTGTCCTTGGGATTTGTTGTAGGTTGGCTTCTACAGTCTCCAGCTCTGCATCGATCTTGGCTATAGCTTGCATATGGGCTTCGCGTTGAGACTCCAAATCGGACTTTGTCTTCTCCAGAGCTTCCTGGGTTTGCTTCATATGTCCGATTTGGGTAGCTATGCCTTCAATGTCCAATTCAAATTGCTCCTGGTCCTTGGCTGATTTCTCAAACTCGGCTCGATCGGACAATCTCTTCTGAGCTTTGGTCACTTGGTAGTAGTTGAACTCAATGAAGGCGGCTGGAAAGAGAACTTCTTCAACTGATTCGGGTATCCGGCCTTGCAAATGTTTGAAAACTGATCGGACAGGATCAGCGTTCTTCATGAGTTGTCCGATTTCAGTGTTCAAGTGACCTAGCATTTCTTCAAGGTAGGACTTGATCGGATCGGAGCTTGGGGCTGATTCTGCTGTGGAGGGACCGACCAGTTATGCTGCGAGGGCACTGGGAGTCGGGGAATCTTGTGCCTAAGGAGGGAAAGTAAGAATCGGATGTTGTATTCTTCTATGAAAAGGAAGACGAAGAGAGGAAGTTACCTGCTTCAAGTTGACTTCGTCAAATTGGGTCGATTGAGGAAAACCAATTGAAGTACCGGTGGAAGCAATTGCTGTTCGTTCCTGAACATAGAAATGCAGGTATAAGGGATAAATTAATATTCGCAACGGTAAAGATTTGAGAAATTATCCTTACTATGGTTTGTAGCCGATTCCGAGACTTGGATTGGTTGAGCGCTAATCGATAGAGGAATCGGCAGTGGAGGAGAGGTTGGGGCAGTTCCCATTTGACTTGGTTCATGAGCCTGGGAGGGTGCCTGTTTACACGTAAAGTTAGATCGAGAGATAATAAAGTTACGACAAGTCGGAGATGTGTTTACCTGTTCCGATGTAGTTGTTGCTGCAGTATCCGATGGATTTTCTTGAATCGGATTTGATGTGTCAGCTTCAGGGATGGATGATGAACCACCGATACTTGAGCATGCCTTTGATATGCGTCTGGCAGCCTCTGAAGCTGAGATTTTTTGGACAACTTTCGGTATCTTCCTCGAAAGTGTTTTTGATAACTCTAGCTTGCGTTTTTCCCCGATTGTTATTGAAGGCATGGCCTGCAACTCCGATGGTTTGACTTCTTCTTGGCTGATCATGGAAGGAGAAATTTCTTGAGTCTTTTTCTTCGGCTGTTTGGAAGAGCTGGTGCCTTGTTGCTTAGTGCTCTTAGCCGATTTCTTGTTACGACCAGCAATGATATCCGACACAGATGGGCTAGAGTTGCCGATGTGTGGATTGTCTGAGGAAGGCAGATACTTGATCGGATGACCGCTATTGCTGACGGAAGGAGGGTTGATGGCCACATCCTGCAATTAAAGGAAGAGTTAGGTTTGAAAATGGCTCATAATTGAGAAGGCTAGGGTTGGGAATTTCTTACCTGATCATTGGTTTTGAAGTCAGGATTGAGTAGCAGACAGTAGTCTTGGGCAGGTTGACAGAAGAGGTGATTCCTCCATTCCTGCCACCAAGTTTTGAATGCAGCCGTGGTAAAGCTAGAGAATCTCCAAGAAGATAAATCTATGTCTTCTTGAGAAGGCGACACATTTTTTAGCCTCTCGTATACCAGTCCTGAAGGGATGATTTCCCTAGGCTTCACCAAATCGGCCATATACATAGAAATCGGCCCTTGGCCGAATCCGAGTTGATGAGCAGCCACTGAGGGGTGATAATATTCGAAGGATTGATGTTTCTTCCCCAAGAAGATGTCGGTTGGAAGTATGTGAGGGGTGATGATTTCTTTAAAGATCTTCTGGCAGTCATCATCTGTTCCGATATTGTCAAATCGGAATTGAGTCGGAAGCTCAAAGTGATCCTCAGGGTCGTCATACACATACCAAGGCATGGAATCCTCTTTGAGACCATTATAAAAGCCTCTGAAATATTCAGCAGTATGAGTTGAGGGGATGCGGTCACCAGCGAAACTTGAGGCAGCTTCACCGAAGGACATGCAGCGCCGTTCATCGGGATCTGCTTCATTTAATTGGTCGGCGGGGAAGGTCTTATTGGTAACAGAGTTGTTAACCAATTTCTGCATGTGCATGTTCAACCAAAGATTGATAAACCACCAGGGGCCTCCGAGATGTCCGATCTACTGCCTATTTTTCAATCGGACGGATACTTCATGAAGGAGTCTGTACACTGATCCGAGGAGATGTTTTCCGATTGGGAAGTTGTTTCCTGAAGCTAAGTGTTCAGCTAATCGGAGATAGTGAATTGCTGGACCAACTGTCTTTCCGCAGAAGACGAAATGCTCCAACCACATGTTGAGAAAAGCAGAATGCTCTTGGGCATCCACTGTTCCTGTTTTCTTCGAATACTTCTCAACATATCCCTTCCAACCTCCTATCTGCTTGGTGTCAATTTTATGGGTGGCCTTGGATGGAAGTTGGAAAGTAGTATCCGATGCCGTTATGTTCAAGCCTGTGAGCATCAGTACATCGGCCAGTGTGGGAGTCATCGGACCTTGACCAAAGAGAAAGGCGTTCAAGGCATCTGACCAGAAGAAACAAGCAGCAACTAACAATGGCTCATTCCGATCCATATCAGCTAAGAAGAGGGCGATGCACTGGCACAAATCATAAGTCTCCCACTCATCTCCTTTGGATTTGGCGACCCTTTGATACCATGCTTTCCACCCAGCAGGGAGAGTTGGCCAAGATCTAAAGGCATAGCTCCAATCTTGCTCTGAGTCAAAAGATTTTTAGGGGAGTCTATGTGTTTCTTGGTTGATAAACTCAGTGGGATCTGGAGAACCTACTGGACCTAATATAGTGAGGCCTGGCTTGTCTGCTCTGGGAATGACGATGCTATCACGGAGAGCCTAAAGAGATGCATAATCAAAATAAGAACAGATCTAGCAAGAACAGGACAAGTTTAGATCTAAAAGCTAGATAAGGGCTTACCTCAGGAATTTCCAAGAGAGATGCCATGGAGGAGGACTGCCAAAGTTTTCGGGAGTTAATCCTTGCTGAAAGATGTTCGCGCTCGATGGTTCAAGATCAGGGAGCGGAAGAAGGTGAAGCGGCGGCAACTGAAGGAAGAAGATGAATGAGGAAGACGAATGGGTTCGTCTTATATAGGTTTCGCTGAGGGTAAAATGGGAAAGAGAAAATGTTTTGACCTAAAATGTTTGATCTAGAGGATCAAATAGTTTCGAGTCAGAATCAATTCTTCCGTGAAACTAGGGGGGCATGTGTTGACACCGGATTTTAACAGGTCACATCGGTGCCAACAATGAAGCAGAGTTACAGTATCGGAATCGGAGTTCGGAAGACGGGGCAGATCAAATCGGAATCGGAATCCGAAAAAAGGAGTAGTCTGAGTTAGAGCTAGAGTCCGATGAATTGACATCGGAGAGAAGGGTGATGGCATAAGGAGTCCTGGAAAGCTACCAGGTTGGGTTTATAGAAGGACCGAAATAAGGAGTCGGTTATTTGCTTTAGAGTTTGAGTCGTAAACAGTTGTAAGAGGTCTTTTCTTTTGCGTTAAGTAAGTTTGTCGTAAGCGTTTAGGAAGTCATAGTCATCAGAGTATAAGTATCGACCCTGCGTGGTCATGGAAATCTGTACACACCAATATCAAACAAACCTTTACACTTTTTCGCATCTTACATACAATTGTCGGCGACTTCGTCTTTCTTTTTTGCGAGTTCTTTTGGGCACGTCGAGGGTGATCAGATCTCAAGGCTTGCCTGTAAGTCCCGTATTACTGAGTAAGATCCAAGCTTTAGCAACCGGCGTATCGCTGTTGTTTCGTTTGGGGTTATTCGACAGTTACCGAGTAAACATCTAAGCTTTAGTATCTGGCGTATCGCTGTTACTTCGTTTAGATTTTATTCAACCTCTATCCAGCTTAGAATAGGCTTTGATCGG
The DNA here is from genome assembly GCA_015342445.1 of Digitaria exilis. Classification (NCBI taxonomy): domain Eukaryota; kingdom Viridiplantae; phylum Streptophyta; class Magnoliopsida; order Poales; family Poaceae; genus Digitaria; species Digitaria exilis. Next base: position 472,447 of record JACEFO010001915.1, on the reverse strand, counting down.
CTGTTATTTATACTTAATTATCGGATCTGATATAGGCATTTAGAGCTATTCTAAGTATTGTTCTGCTTAGCTTGTTAGGTTACGTTTTAGTAATCTCACTCTGCTTTGCATCGGAATCGGCTGATCTAGCCGTTTCTTTATTGTAGATCGGAAACCAGTTCCGATCTGGTCTTCATTGCTAAATCGGAAACCCAGCCGATTTCGCCGTGACACTGACGTCCGATTTTCCTTGTCAATCAACAGGTCAGATTAACTGGCACGCCCTGCATCATCGGCCACAGCTGATTTCGTGTGCTAGCACGTAAAGGTCTTTCCCGATTTTTGCGTCAACACAATCATCAGGATGGACGGGCGTGATGTTATGTGTAGATCTCCCGTCCGTGTATGATAATTTGATTAAGGTCGAAACGTGTTGTTCTGTGTGTCAAGTTTTTGAACGTACCACGCGCATGCCGACCTATGGGAATCGGTAAGCCCGGTACAAGATTGAAACAGCTAGGACCGATAGCCATCTCTCCTTAGAAATATTTTGTTTCCCTTGCTGTACACAAGTGGATATATGTGTGATGCCGTGAGTGAAGCGGTAAACCTTTATCCTAAGGGAATGGACCCGACGCCGAATTGTGGATTGATGGGAAAGGTTGGGAAGTGCTTGTGCCTTTTATAGCAAGCATTATCCGTGTGTGTTGGGTTTCCCCTGGCCAGGTAGCAAAATTTGGTTCAAACTGTCCGCTTCTCGTGGTTAATGAGACTGCTTGACTGTTGTGCTGCATTGAGTAACAAGTGGAACTATGAGGATGATAAACTTCTTGTATGTACTAAATTGTATTGCACCACTTGTATGCTTAGAGAGGATGCTAATCTAGAATGGTAACACTATTAGAATTTGATGCTAAAATCATGAAAGTAAGGATCCACTCTTAGTTGCTTTCTGGCAAACAAACCCACCAGCCAAAAGCCTCTCATGTCTAGAAGTCGGTGAAGTAGTTTTCACCCGACGAGTAAGCCTTGCTGAGTATTAGTATACTCAGCCTTGCTTGTGGCATTTATCTCAGGTACAGCTTTGGAGGAGGCAGTGAATTCCGTCCCCTGGCCTGCCCAGGTTCCACCTGGCTGGCATGTCGAGTGGGTTTTGTCCTCTACCGAGGATCGGGAGGAGTAGCACCATGGCTGGCTTCACTATGGTGTTGCTATATATCGTCGTTAGTTTAATCTTTCCCCTGCAATGAACTCTTGTACTGTTATTGAAATTCGGACTTGGTTTGTTATAACTTGATGATACTATTTATGTAAGTTGAACTTGTGGAATGTTGTAATTTCTGGGACTCACCTTCGTGTGGGCGCGCGTGTTGTTTCGATCATGAAAGTACGTGGTTAATCGGGTATAATCCGACGGCGCTCCAGCTTATTCCAGATTAAGTGCCTGACTACTTGAATAGTGGTCCGTGGGTACTTCACTTGGAATAATTTCGGAGTGGTCCGCCACACAAAGTGCTAAATAGAAAATCTAGGTGATTAGCAAAGTGATTAGTGCTAGTAAAGACTGCTTAGCGCATCTCTTAGGTGTTTAGCCTAGAGTTTAGTGAGGTTTGCATACCTCTTGCTTTACCCAATGCTTGCACGCACCAAACTTTGTAATCTGGGCCTTCTAGTATCGAGAGACCCTTGTACTGAGTTTGTGGAGTAGCCGACGGTGCTTGTGCAAGAGACGAGAAACCCTTGACGTTTGGCGGAAGCTCTACCAAGTGAGGGCGGTGAGGAGCATCCGGAGAGGGATGAGTAGAGACCCACTTGTGCAAGGGTGCAAAACTTCCTAGACTTGCCATGCCTGTATAGGATTGGACCTAGGGTGCAAAACGTTATAGCGGTAGAGATAGCAACACATAGATAAAACCTAGAGAACTTTTAGAAAGAAATTGAAATAGGTGTTAATATGTGTAATTGGTTCCTTAGTCTTTACAACACCTAATTCACACATTTAGTGGGAGCTACCTTATGGTTTGTGATTTTGAGACTAATCTTGTTTGCAAGATTATCATGTGTGTAGTCTCTTTTTGGAAGAATCCCTAGAGATATGCAAGGCTTAAACATCAAGTGATATAACCTTCGATTGGTATCTTTGTTCCCATTGATATCATGCATTTCAATTCATAAAAGCTATCTTCATACATAATATAGATTAAACTCCTCATCTTGTCTTAATTGACTAGTTGTGCATATGATATGCTTTCTATATGTATATGCACACACTTAGGTGGAGCTTATTCTGTGTTATGTGAGTTTCATGTTAATGACCCTGATTAACAAAGGGGGAGAATTTCATATCTTCCACATACAAAGGTTCATGTTCCATGAAAATTTCCCTTGTTCACTTGATGTCTTCCTTTTCGGTGTTCAATTCCAAAGGGCGAGAATTCTAGTGACCAAAGCACGTACACCTTAAGGGGGAGCCGACCTTAAGGGGGAGGATGCAAGAAAGCAAGAATCTCAAGTGTAGGAGAGATTGTAGATTTCAAGCTTGGGGAAGATGCAATAATTTATCCAAGAAAGGGACAAAAGTGGCATTGGAGTAAAGGGGAGGCCTTATGTCCAACTTGACCACATAAGGGGGGTTTAGTTAAATTGGTAAGAGCAAGGTATGATCAACTCTAATTTTTCAATTGTTCATTCAAGTGATATGTGTCATATACCTTGATTGGCATATATTCTTGCTCTTGCATAATATCCAAGCAAGTAGGTGTATTCCAATTTTTATTTAGTTGTATTGTCATCATTCACCAAAAAGGGGGGATTGAAAGGAAAATGGCCATAGGCCATTGTTAATGATTTTGGCCATTGATTGACAACATAATCATTCAGACTAGCATTTTGTCTAGATGAATATTTGTAGATATTAGTAGATCCCAAAGATACTTTGGATGCCATCCAAGTGATCAATATCCAAATGATGGGCATGCGAATTGTTGAGACTGAACAGATGAAATGTTGAATCAAAGAAACCAAAATCTTTAATCAGCAGAACACAAATATTGAACATGAAGGATTGCAAAATCCATAGGCACCGACTATTTTGGTGCTCTGTACAAGACCATCGAATCAGTAGATGGGGTATGCCATTGAAATGGTCAACGGTGCTTAAGGCAGGTCTGTTCGAAAAGTGAATTGTTGAGACTGCACAAAAGATTGAATCAGCAAAAACAAAATGTTGAATAAATGGAAACTAGATGTTGAAGGGAATGCCATCGAATCTGTTGACGGTGCTTAAGGTAGAAGGTGTGTTTGTCTTTGGAAGATGACGACTATTTGGACGCGGTGCTCGTCGAATCAATCAATGGTGTTGAAGGCAGGAAATGTGAATGGAAGGCAAATTGTTGAGACTGCACAGAAGAAATATTGTATCAGTGAATCCAGAATGTTGAATCTGTAGAACCAAAATGTTGAACAAGTCCTTGAATCAGTCGATGGTGTGGAAGGTCGAAGGTGCGCTCATCTTTAGAAGGCGACAACTATTTCGATGGTATGACTATCGAAATAGTCGACGGTACGCTGAAAATCTGCAACAGCTATATAATGGCTAGTTCCTTTGGTTGGAGCTATAAATATGCGTTGCCTCGGCCATTTGATGTGTGCTTGACCTGGGAGAAGCTATTGGGAAGTGTTCTACACATTCTTAAGTGCTCAACCCACCATAGTGCTAATTAGAAGATATAGGTGATTATCAAAGTGATTAGTGTTAATCAAGACCACTTACCTCATCTCTAGGTGTTTATCCTAGAGTTTAGTGAGGTTTTCATACCTCTTGCTATACCCGGTGCTTGTACCTACCAAGTGTTGTAATCCGGGGCTTGCAGTCTTGTGAGACACTCCAACCGAGTTTATGGAGTGGCCGCCAGGGCTTGTGCAAGGGAGGAGAGCTCCATGGAATTTGGCCGAAGCTCTACCAAGGGAAGGCGGGGGGAAGCATCCAGGGAGGGACGAGCGGAGACCCACTTGCACATGGGGAAGTCCCGTGGTTACGCACGGAGTTACTTGACCGGGGAGTTTAAGCCCTTGCATGGGTATGCCCTTTGAGAGGGGCTCCAACAACGAGGACCAGTAGAAAACTTGCGAGCTTTCCGATACCTCAGTAAAAATCACCATGCCAGGAGTCTGCTCTTCTCTACCCTCTTAGGATGTCACAGTCCCTTGACAATCTACACCCTAATAAGATTTGTCCTTTTTATCTCTCCATATAAGTGGAGATTTAAATTAAACTTGTGGAAGTAGACAAAGAACAAGATGTTTTATGTTAAAGGAATGTAGAAAAATTTTCATGATTATTTGCAAGATTACAGATTATTTGCAAGATTACAGATAGTTTCTACAATATACTTTTCGCATATATAAAAATAACTTTATAAGCTATCTCACAAAATTTAAAATTCAAACTCAAATTGGATCAGGAGAAAACAAAGATAAATCTCATTAGAGTAGATGGAACCAACAACAATAGTTTGGGGAGTAAATCGAGCTAGATTTTTGTTGAGGGGGTTAAGCAGACAACATGAAAATGTGAGGGTGGTAAAATAGACTTTATGCTTTACAAGAATTGGAAATAATGAGAGCCATTCATCTACGGAATCGTACGGATGCATAACACTTGACAATGAATATTTAGAGTTAAGGACCATCAACAAACACCCCCACACTTACTACTTTTCTCATCCCAAGTGAAAGATTGAGGATTAATGTGGACACATCTTATTTAAAATATAATGTGCATATAAGCTACTCTAAGAATTATCCTTAGCTTGTGAATATCTTGTTTGTAACAAAGTTAAATCAATAGATAATGCTTATGATAAGGAAATTCAGGCTGATAACATTCATTGCACAAACACATGGTTTTAATTTTGTTAATTAAGTAACTAATGAATAAAACTACTCTTTGGGCTTTTGTTATCTCAAGGTCACTCTTTAAATTGTTTTAAGGCAAACTTGCGGACTCAACAATTCATCCAGCTAGAGGGATACTTTGTTCTTGACATGTATAGTACCATCAAGGTACCACTCATTCTGGGACGGCCATTCCTAAGATCTACCAAGGACAGAATCGATATGGCAGCAAAAACAATTTAGTCCAGCTTTGTCTGCATGATATATCTCAACGAAGGGAGTCTTGCTCTTCGGACTCATAAATGGTGCGGCCTTCCTGAAGGTAAATTGAAAAAATCCACCACTTGGAGGAACAAGTTTCATAGGGTGGTGAGAGGAAGCTCATCCTAGTTCGGGATCCCACCACTCCACCAACACCAATGTCAATGGATTTCGAGGAGGAGAACAAAGAGCAACCACCCCTACAAGCCGAAGACATGGAAAATGACAAAGAAGATGTGCCACACCTCTACTTCCGTGATGATTGGGAGATCCAAGCCTACTCCATGCTCAAGAACCGCAAGTTTCAACACACGTGGCACCTTAACCCTCACCTCTTGGAGAAAGTATGAATTGAAAATTTAATACAATTTGGCATGCGATTGGTGGGAAAAATTTGTGCCGGTGGATGAGTTGGTTTCATGCCCTCTCTCCATCCAATTTATTTGCACACTTCATAAGGTTTCCAGTGGTGTCACTTTTTGAATGTTTGGGCCAGATGATCATATTCTTGGGAGAGTTTTTAGTAATTTCCTTGGCTTCCATCCTCGCTCTTTGGTTTACGTGACAAACCTTGCCATGGTTTTCATCATCGTAATTTATAGGGGCAAATTTCTGGTCAAATTGTAATTGGCAAGTTCGCACCGAAATGCAATTCTATTCAACATCCATCTCTTTGCTTGATGCATAAGTGGATGGCCATAACTCTTTTCTCAAGACGTAACCCTAGCATTGTGCAAACTATAATTCGTCAATGGATGACCAATTTTAAGATGACAGACCCAATTTCATGTACCTCTTTGATCACCCATATTGTTGATATGATTGGGGCTCTAGAGGGTAGACATATTCCATTTATTGGGAGTCCTCAACCTTTGTTAGATGAGGCATATTTTATTCGAGGTCATACTTTAAAGAAAGGCCCAAATGATTCTTTGATTTCCTAACATGGGGCTTTATTTCTGTACATATCCTTAACTAACGTTCCATCTTGCACCGTAAGAGGAATCTCGTAGGAGCACTTGTTCTGTTTTGCCTAGCAGGATGACACATAGCTAGACCAGACATATGGCAGCTCCACCTCCACCACCTGCGGAGCCATCCATAGCTAAGCAGATGCGATAGGTAGTTTGGGCTCCCATAGAGACACTGATGAACCCAGTTTGGGAGCAAGCAGGCTACTTTCATGCGGTAGTTGCTTCATCATGGAAGACTGTAAGTTCGAGAGATTGGGCACAAGATACGTATCAGCTCACTCTTGCTCCTACTCACACCAGTTCTAGTTATGGACCTCCCTTAAGGAGCATGTCACTTGACCTCGACACGCGATTTCAGCTACCTAGGCCAACAACTAGGAGAGTTGAACCATCGCCGTAGTGACATGGAGGAGACCCTGAACCTACATGTTTAGGATATTGTTAGTTGGCTAGATACCACTGAGCAGACACAACAACACATCGAGGAAGTTTAATAGCAACACCATGATAACATGATGACTTACTTTTGTTGCACGGGGTACAACCCCCACGAACAACAGTAAGTGAGGAGCTAGCTTGGGGGAGGACCCCCTGAGAGGATCTTGTAGATGCCTAGAGGAGGGGTGAATAGGCGTACCTAATAAAACCTGAAAATTCTTTCTTTTCAAGTCGTCAATGAAACCGGATCTTCCGAGTACCACTAGGAAGATCCGATGGCCGGATCTTCCGAGACTCACTCGGAAGTTCCGATGTGAAAAATAACCTTTGCTCGAGATTCAAAATCTAACAAGTTATTTGCAATTCCACTTGAATAGAAAGTTCACAGAGGTACTCTAAGAGCTATATATGATGATCAAATACAGCGAAAACCTTCATAGAGATAGATCGGGCAATATATAGCAAATATGAGAATATATGAACAAAATGAAGTAAGAAACACAAAGAGACACGAGATTTGTTCTCGGAGTTCACTCCCAAGGGAGCTACGTCTCCGTTGAGGTACACACAAAGGGTAGAGTCTCTTTCAACTCGTTTCCTCCCTCAATCGACCACAAAGATCAAGATTGAGTCACTTACTTGATGATTCCACACAAGGAATGGGTAATACAATCCTCCAAGGCGCTCCCACAAGCTAGGTGCTGCACTTGGCTCAAATGATGTGAACATGTCTTTCTCCCCGGTCATATGATTTGTGCATCCACTATCAAGCACCCATCCCGTGCCACCGGAGGAGTAGACCTACAAAACAAGTTTAAGCTCGAGATTTAGGTACCCAAAAAGATTTGGGTCCTTCAAGGTTAGCCGAATACATTCTAGGTACCCACACATTTATCAAAATAGATTTCTTTGTGTAGGCACCAACATATTTAACCACAAATTTACCATTCTTATCCATGGTTACCATATAGTCACTTGTATAAGATGGAGAAGGCTCATGTGTCTTTCCTTTCACCTTCTCTTTACCTTTACCTTTCTTTTCGCCCTTAGTCTTGTTTGAGTGACTCTTACCAACATCACTCTTTGGAACACCATGAGCAATGTTCATCAAATCACCAAGTTTAGTTCCTTTGATGAACTTGGGACCTTCAAAGTCATTTGTCACTTGCTTACCATTGGTCTTACCACCTCTCTTGAGTCCAAGACCGTCCTTGATGCTATGATGCCTACCATCATCATATTTTACCTTGGACTTACCTTTGTCCTTTCCTTCTAACCCTTCTCTCACTAGCATGTTCAATATCTTGATCTCATTGTCTTTTGTTTTCATTAACTCCTCTAGCTTGGCAATGTTAGTGAGATAAGCATTCACATCAATTTTATAACATTTTGAACATCCTTCACTAGTAGAAGCATTAGAGTCAAGGTTAGCCTTGGATGAAGAAGAGGTGCTCTCCCAAAGAACATTATAGTTCACTTCAAGATCTTTGTATTTGATCTCTAAGCATGATAAGCTTTCTCGAAGTTCACTATTTTTGCTCTTTTGGATAGCAAGAGATTCATTTGCCAAAGTGAGATCCTTCGACATCTTCTCTTTAGAGTCATTAGCCATAGACAAGTCTACTTCTAATTTCTCTACCTTTCCTTTTTCCTTAGCAGGAGCTTCTTCTAAAGCACGGTTTTTCTCCTTCTCAAAGATGAACAAGTCTTCTTGTTTTACAAGGAGCTCATCCCTTTTATCTAGCTTCTTAGCTAGCTTTTTAATTTCTTTATAACCTTTCTTCCCAAAACGTTTTATCATGTTTTCCTTAACCATTTCATCCTCATCACTAGATTCATTTTCTATGTCATTGCAAGGAGAAGTATAGGAAATAGATGTGGATGTCACCTTAGTGCCCTTAGCCATAAGGCAAAGAGGGGCATGGTCTTCATCATCACTATCGGACAAGTTGGTGAAGAGACGGCTTGATGAAGAGCTTGGTTTATGGATGGCAAGTGTAGCTACGTTCTCATCTTCCGAATCTTCATCACTTGATAGCCATTCCATACCAATATGAGCTTGTCTTGAGTACTTCTTCTTATGATCATAGCTCTTCTTGTTGTCATAGCTTCTCTTGTTCTCTTCTCTCTTGTCCTCCTTCTTGTGCTTACCATCTTCCTTCTTGTTGGGACACTCGACAATGAAGTGTCCATATTCACCACATTGGTAACATGGTCTCTTCTTGCTTCTTCTAGTGTCCTTGCTCCCATTTCCTCTCTTGAAATTTCTCTTCTTGAGGAAGCCTCTAAAGTTCTTGATAAGCAATGCAACTTCTTCATCGGTGCTCTCATCTTCATCACTTGTATCTTCCTTCTTGGCTTTGGATGACTTCCTTTTTTCTTCACCTTCTTCTTTTGCCTTCAATGCAATATCTTTCTTGTTCTTCTTGCTTAGGGCCGCTTTTGCTTCTTTCTCGGCAAGTTCATGTTGAAGCAACTCGCTAAGAAGGTGAACCGACGTCATCTTCTTGAACTTCTCATCTCTTCTAATCATTTGGGCAAGATGAAAGTCTTTTGGAGTGAATGCCTTCAATAATTTCTTTGTGGCTCGATAGTCACTCCACTCTTCACTTCCAAGGGCTCTAATGGTGTTGATCATCCCCATGAGCCTATCAAACATTTGTTGAGTGGTCTCATTATCAAGCATGACAAACTCTTCTAGTTGACTATCTAGCAAACCAATTTTGCCCTCCTTGATCATGTATGTCCCTTCATGTGACTCTCTAAGAATATCCCAAATATCCTTTGCCACCTCCACATGTTGAATCTTGTTGAATTCTTGAGGAGACAAGGAGTTAGTGATGATTCTTGTAGCTTGAGCATTGCGGTAGTAATCTTGTGCAAGCTCTGGAGTCATCTTCCCTTTCTTGGGCTTCTTCACACCTACACACACAATCTCCCAAAGAGAGGGGTGAAGCCCGAAGAGATGCAATTTCATGTCATAGGCCCATTTTGAGTAGTTTGATCCATCAAAATATGGTGCCTTGCCAAGATTAATAGATTGAAAATGAGATGCATTGAAACTAGATATATCATTGTAGTTAAGTGGAACACGAGTTAACTCCCTTGAATTGTGTTTCTTCTTCTTCTCTTTCTTCTCATCCTCCTCTAGCTTCTTTAGCTTCTTTTTCAACTTCTCTATCTTCTTAGCCTTTGAGTCGGCGTCCGAACTCTCATCCGAGCTAGAGTCCGAACTTGAGCTTGAGCTTCCACTTGGTGTGGGTGATGCATCCTTCTTTGATCTTTTGTTTCTTGTTGACTTGAAAGAAGCCTTATCATCATTGTCTAGAGGAGGTAGATCGAGGGGTGGAGCTTGAGAATTGATGATGTCCATGTTTTCTTCACCTTCAATCCTAGACATCTTGATTCTCTTGAGCGGTTAAGCCTTGACAAGAGCCTCGGCTCTGATACCAAGTGAGAGGATCTTGTAGATGCCTAGAGGGGGGGTGAATAGGCCTACCTAATAAAACCTGAAAATTCTTTCTTTTCAAGTCGTCAGTGAAACTGGATCTTCCGAGTACCACTAGGAAGATTCGATGGACGGAACTTCCGAGACTCACTCGGAAGTTCCGATGTGAAAAATAACCTTTGCTCGAGATTCAAAATCTAACAAGTTATTTGCAATTCCACTTGAATAGAAAGTTCACAAAGGTACTCTAAGATCTATATATGATGATCAAATACAGCGGAAACCTTTATAGAGATAGATCGGGCAATATATAGCAAATATGAGAATATATGAACAAAATGAAGTAAGCAACACAAAGACACGAGATTTGTTCCCGGAGTTCATTCCCAAGGGAGCTACGTCTCCGTTGAGGTACCCACAAAGGGTAGAGTCTCTTTCAACTCGTTTCCTCCCTCAATCGACCACAAAGATCAAGATTGAGTCACTTACTTGATGATTCCACACAAGGAATGGGTAATACAATCCTCCAAGGCGCTCCCACAAGCTAGGTGCTGCACTTGGTGATCTCTAACTGTCTAGGAGGAAGCTCCAAGAGTAACAAACGTGAATCACAAAGCCAAGTATGCTTCAAGTGCTTCTTGAGATGAACAAATGCTTCTCCTCACTCAAAGTCAACCCACAAGCCTCAAATCTCTTCTCTCAACCAATCCCCAAATGAATCTTGGCTAGGGCAAGGTTTGGAGGGGAGTGGAGAGAGCAAGGGAGAGCTAGAAGGTTTGGAGGGGAGTGGAGAGAGCAAGGGAGAGCTAGAAGGAGTGTGTTCTGTTCTGTGTATGAGCTGGGGTTGAAGGGGTGAGTGAGGGGGTATTTATACCCCTCCTCAAAATTTAACTGTTATGTTCTGAATCGGGCAAACCGGAACTTCCGAGTAGTACCCGGAACTTCCGGATGGGCTTAGGTTAGCTGTAAAAAATCCTAAGTGTACTGCCAAACCGGAACTTCCAATTCACAAAATCGGAACTTCTGATTTCGCCAAATTTTACTCCGTACCTTTTCGGATCTTCCGATTCACAAAATCGGATCTTCCGGTTTTGGCATTTTTACTCAGTACCATTTCGGATCTTATGATGAAGAAAACCGGAACTTCCGGTTTTACGCAGAACCAAACCGGAACTTCCGAATATCAACACCGGATCTTCCGGTTTTCCCTGAAAACTGAGTTTTGCCCGTTTTGTTCTCTCAAAGTTAGTTTTCATCTCAATATAGCACTTTTAGCAACCTTGATTCATCAGACACGTCCCCCTTGATAGTACGGTGTTTCTTACACTCAAATTCAAAGAATAAATTCATTTTAAATCCTCCATATGAGCTTCACACCATACAGTTTGAATTGGGGACCTCCTTTGTATATAATCTTTTTCTTATTTCATTTAGCACCTGCACATATTGTGGTTGTTATCACCACCAAAACCACTAGGGGGGCAAATGCACTTTCACCCCCTCTATCAGGTAACATGTATGTTTACCACTTTCATATTTGAAAATGAAAAACACAAAACAAGAAAACTAAATAAATATTTACCTACTTTTTGTTGTGTCATAAAAATAAAAATCCAAAAATATTTACTTATTTTCTCATATGTATAGTGAGGATGGTATATTTTTTTTGTTGAGATGATAAATAGTTGCTTTGTTAACTTCCTTCATATGTCTAGTTACAACTTAATAATCTATCAAGTTTTAATTTGTTAGTTTTAGTCAATCTTGAATTTTGATGCTAAAACTAGTGGTAGCAAAAATCTTTACCAAGTCTAAGCTGTTGGAAGTTAAGTTTCGGTATCAGAGTTACTATAACCATTTCATGTGTTACACTTGATATCTAGAGTATTTTATTTCGAAAACATAAAAATCATGAGGTTCCTCAAATGATATGCCAAATTCTCATTGAGTTATGTCAAATTCTATGACCCTTGGTGAGATACTTGTTATACTCCGATAATCAAATACACATACACACATACATCATCCACTGCATGTATCCGGAAGCTACGACTCTCCAAACTATGAAAATAGTGGGTTATGCAAAAGATAGAGGGAATAAAAGATGTACACCCAAAAAGGGTGTGCTGTGAAAGAAAGGATCTATGACCCAAAGAAGGCATGACTAAAAAAGAAAAATGCATGGAACCAATGAAGACATGCCACGTGCTGACAAGGCATGAATATAAAAAAATGTGAGGAAATAAATATATAGCTCGTATCAAAAGAAAAAGACGGGGATTAGTCAAGGAGAAAAAATGCTCGTATCAAGAGGGTGTGATGTGTTTATCTTTCGATCTGATCTTTGACTTAGTAATATTTGAGACTATGCCAATTCCTTTATCCAAAAGTCCATTTATCAACCTTTTAGAGATAGGCAAAACTCCATATATCATAACATGAACATTGCTTTTTGTTTAAAAACTATACAAAACCCTCCAGATAGAGAGTTGAACAAAAGAGAAGTAAAAAGTGCTTGAAAGCCGTTCTAACTCTCGACCATGAGGATAAGGGAAGTTATAAGCCCCATAGAAGAAGGTAAAATAAATATCACTTCCAGCTTATGAAGACAAATGTATGTGTATTTTGCTGTGGCTAAGGTATAAATTGGAAGTGCAGCATTGTAGCAACTTCTGATCAACAACCCAAACGTTAACTTTTCTTCGGGACAAGTAAAGTGTCGCTTCAGGGAGTTTGTTGAAGGTCCTTATGTGCTAAATATTCCATGAACATCTCAAGAAAAATACTACCTTACTAGTATAATTTATTTAGTATGACTTGGCAAACAACCAGTTTCAAATTATGATTACCGGCATGCAATTTGTCGACGTCAGTTCCGATGAATCGACATCCCTCTCGTCCTCTATGTCACGTGGTTCTAGCCCTTGAGCACCTCGCAATACCAAATATCATTAATTATGTAAAGCACAGACATACGGAGGAGGATCAATGCACAAACTAGGGTGGGGGCTCCACTTTTTGAACCCCGGTGCGGTCGTGCAGTCCACATGCATCCTTCATCGATGGTCCTGACAGGGCCACCAAAGGCGAGCTGCAGGGGCATGCACCATGCGGCTAGGAGGAGCGATCAACAGAGAGCAGTGGTGGAGCTAGGATTTTTGCATGGGGTATGCCAACCCAAAATACTCATATGCAAAACGGTAAAATCAACTTAGCAATTCGGTTAAGTTTCATAAAAAAATCAACAAATTGGTACACAACTATTAAATGGCAATAATATGTCTTAATTTACAATCCATATAGTTTAAAACAACACACTACTAGTTTGGAATATAAAGTACACAATCTTAAATATCAAATAGAATTACAACACTATATAGACTTTTTAATGACCATGAATGTAACGACTACATCATCTTCATTCACATCATCCAAAATGCCTCTCTCAATGAAGGTGACAAGACAATCATCCAATAGACAATGGTTGTGTAGTGTATTAAGGCGAAGGCATCTTCCTTTTAGTGGTTTGTCGCAAAAGCCAATATTGAAGAGTGTCCATGGGTCAATTTCCCCTAAATCAAATCATAAACTTGGTACCTATTGGTTTCCACTAGCTTAACCGTGAGGTCAATAAAGTTTTCTAAACCACTAAACCTATCATCTCATCTCGGGCAATACATCACTGATTTGGAGGATAACAATAAAGTTAGGGTTAAGGATTCAGGGAAAAAACGAAGAAAATATATAGGGGATTGAATTCTCTGTTCTCGTTCTCAATTTCTCACCATATGGGGATGCCGGTCTCCGCCGCCGCCAGGCACTAGAGTCCTGGAGAGCCGGCAAGTGCCGAGGGTCATCAGGGAGCAGGCCAGTAGGGAGTAGGGAAGGGATGCAGCCTGGGCGCCTAGCACTGGGTAGAGGAGCACAAGGCCCTCTGCATCAACCGGGACGGGAGGGACAGAGGAGGCAGGCTGTGTCACGCCGTTGCAGGGAGGAAGGCGGAGTCGCAGACATGGACTCGCGTAGCCGGGGTCAGGAGACGCTGAGACAGAGGGAGTGAGGGACTGAGAGAGGGGGACGAGCATTCCAGGCCGGGCTTAAGGCCGATGGAAGGCATTTTTTTACATACCAAGCGTGTTGGGTTGCTGGGCCTAGGGTATGCCTCAACATACCTATGCAGCCCACTGGACCCGCCCCTGACAGAGAGGAGTGGGGAGACCATTCGTGTAGGGCGAGCAACAGGAATGAGGTGCATGGCAGTATGGCACACACACAATTGGTGGAACAGGTGCAGGCTTGATTGGTGGGAAGCGGTGCAGGTGCGATCGGCCATTCAGCAGAGGCCATAAGGCCTCCTCCAATGGAGGGCTCTTTGCTGGCTCTTAAATTGTTTAATCTATGAACAATGTCAAAATAGTACAATAGATTGCCTCTTTGCTAGCTCTTAGCCGTCTCATAACATTTTTCATTCATTGAACAGTGTGACTCTTGATGTGACCAGCCCTTGATTGATGATGACATCATTCCTATTGCTATACAAGAACCACTGAACAATGAAACCATTCAAGGTCCGATCACAAGAGCTCGGCACGACAATTGAATTTACAGGTGAGCTCGTTCCTAAATGTTCCTATTAATAGTTGTGAGAATGGTTTACTACCTATTGTTTATAATGTGATTAGGAACCAAGGAGAAGACCAAGAAACACATGGGGGAAGGATGGAGTCATGGAGGAAAGGGACGGCCAAGCTACGTGGAGGCCCAATATAATTCGACTTCGAGTCCACCTCGGAGTCCAGGAGCTGCCTTCAGTAAATGTGACGCCCAGGCCACATACGGAGTCCGTTTTCGACGATCCACATATGGTTGAAAAGAAGATTTCATAAAGCTTCCAATGGCACTGGTTTGAGTTTCAAATTCCTCCTGAGTCGTCGGGAATCATCCAAACAAGATAGCATCCAGAATATGTCCCGGTGCTGCGTCACCGTCTTTTGGCCTTTGGGCCGTGTGTCATCGTTAAGCCCATTAGGGGTCACGTCCAGGGGGTTGACCATGACCTTAGACTCTATTTTACAGTAGCCACCACCAAGATTAGGGTTTGGGTTTTGCTTTAGATCAATCTGTCTTGATTAGTCGCCGTTCTTTAGTTGTGAAACTCCAACTCGTGTACTTCAATCATTCATCCGCAGATTGTCACTAAATTTCAGAGCTGTGTTTGCTTGTGTTCTTTGTTTGCACTTTGCAGGGATTAACCTTCTTGGCGAGGTCAACCGGATCGTGACACGGTTGCCACAGGAATCGTGGTGCTAAGATTGCAGGGATTCGGGTCTTTGGATCTGAAACCGGATCGGTGTGTCGCAATTCCGCCCAAAAACGAGAGTTATGCTTTCCCTTACGGAAGATCGGGCCCCTAGTTCACATCATTGATCATCAAGAGCCGGTCACATCAAGAGCAGCACAGTTTATTGAGTAAAAAATGCTATATGAGATAGCTAAGAGCTAGCAAACCGTCAATCTATTGTATAATTTTATCACTATTCATCGATTAAACAACTTAAGAGCTAGCAAAGAGCCCCATTGGAGGAGCCCAAGGATGGCAACGACGGAATGTAGGATGCAGGCTGGATTAGCACAAGGTTTTCCCAAGGGAGAGTGTTTTTTCCTACAAACTCCAGGGAGACAATGGGGAGAAAATTGGATTTCAAATAATATTTCTAAAAAAATAATTCATTTCAAATAACAAGTTGGATGTCGAATACTTGATTTCATGATGAATCCGCGAACATAATTATCTTGTTACCCGTCTTTATATTGTTTATGTAATTTATGGCTAAAGTTAAAGCTGTTTGACTTTGAAAAAATCTTAACGTTACTATATTATTATGAAACAGAGGTTGTATTGCGTAAGGAGGAGACGGACGAGTTGGACCAGTAGAACGAAGTTTTGCAACATGAATCGTATTTCTGTGTCGTTCATAATAGATAGAGATAGTAGAGATGTTGTACGTAAATTAGGACTTTAATTCAGAATAACAATCCGAATTTCTCCATTATTGTTCTTGGATGTCAACAAGCTCGCAACAACAAGCGGCGCTGCGCTGTTTCCAATTTTAAGCACAGAACATGGTGGAGACTAATAAGCACATATCATTATTCTACTTGGGAGTAGCAGCATCTCTTGAACATATCATTGTTCACCGGACAACGACACGGCAGGGTGAACACAAGCCCCTCCTCCGTCACGTAGCTGCGCACGTGGAAGAACGTCGCCCCGCCGCCGCCGCCGCCGCCGCCGCCACCGAAGTCGATGCCGCTCAACGGAAACCCAAGCTTGCTGTACACCTTCATTACCGGGCTCAGCACCATCTTCGCCGCGTCCGACGCCGGCACGAGCCGCTCCATCTCCACCGCCCCAGAGCTCGTGAAGTCGATGAACGACCTGAAGTACCTCTCATTCATGCGCGCCACCGCGTCCGACACGAGCCCCGCGGCGTGCGACAGAGGCCGGGCACTCTTGGATGGATCATAGGCGAGCGCCTATTCACGGCGATGCGCAACGCCGTGGCGTCGTGCGAGTCCAGGCCGCGCGCCTTCGTAACGCAACGCCACAGGTGCGCCACGACGCACTGCAGTGTGCTGTACTGCCGGGGAGTATCACACTTGCCGACGCCCTGGACTTGAGGTCGGACAACCATTCCCGGCTGAAGCGCACCCGATGAACCACGACCTCATCCTCTTCCCCGGCGCCGGCGCCGAAGCTGCTTGAATAACTCATGTCGTCACGACGAGGCTGCTGCTTGAACTCGACGGCCCGGTAGTCGAACTCGACCCTCGGCGGTTGACGTGGCACAAACACGGCGGCCCGGTCGAGCATCGGGACGGGGACGTGCAAACCGCGTGGCTTTGCCCCACGCGAGCGCCCCTTCACGGCGATGCGCACCGACGACCTAGCGTCGTGCCAGACCAGGCCACGCGCCTTCGTGAACGAATGTCGTCCTGCAAGGCACATATCCATCCGAAAATGAATGCGTAGACGAATGTATACGTCGGAAGCAATAAGCTAGTTCTTGTCATGAGACGCTAAGCGGCTGCCTGTCGTCCTGATTTATTTTTATAGAGCACAAACGAAATATCTTTATGCGACCCGGGACAACGCTAGCTGTTCTCGAGCGTCTTCAAGCACACGTCATTTCACTTCAACACGTAAACTACATCAACATCATGATCCCCTTCTCTCTCTCTTTTTTCCCAACAGAGACCAGACCACTTTGTATGTACGTTTTCAACCGAACAGTAATGTGTTGCTCAAGAAACAGAAGCCGTCCACTTTTGTAACAATTTGGCCCGGATTTCTATCCATCCTCCGATTTCGTGCAAACACACACAATGGCTATTGGATCCACCAAAACCTTGCTCTATAGCTCCTTCCACCCTGCTGCTACACACATCCGCGCATGCCACCTCTCACCGCCGCGGCCGCCCAGCTCACAGGAGAAGCTGCCCATGTCACCATTCAATATTTTGAATTCAATACAATATTTCGAGCTTCTAATTTTAATATTTTGGTTTTGAAATTTCAACGTTTTGAACGTCCAATGTTGAACATGTTAAGGGAAACACTAACCATGTTTGAGAGAAATGTTGAACATGTGTGTAAGCTAATTGGGTTAAAGTGGACTTTGAATATGAATGGATTATGTCTTATACATGATAGATAGGAAGCGATGTTTTGGCCCACATTTTAAAAATGTACCAACAAAAAAAATATGTCACCGTGGGGACAATGTAAAATATATTATATAATATATTAAACAATCAAAGTATTCTATATCTTCGGGGGCACATACTGGATTTCCTTTTGAGAACTGCTACAAAAGGTGAAAGACTATCCTCAAAGTATGTGGGGCTGCCATGTGCTTCAGATCACGATCATGACAGTCTTTGCGACAAATGGTTGGTTTTAAGCAATAGAATTGATTATGGATTGTAATAAAGTTTGGATGTTTAAAGTGTCGTATTCCTTTTCCTTTGATCAACTTGATATTGGTTTTGTAATAATGAATGACAACATGCATTGATCAATGCAGAGGCTAGAATATTGAAATATATTTCTATTTCTAAAAAAATAAAAAATATATTTTTGGAAAAGAACTAAGTGTAACATTGAACAATGATTGTTTTAAAACAACAACGAAAGAAAAATATACGACGATCCATATTTCTGAGGCAATTTAAAATAACAATGTATGGAACAAAATAATATTGTCTCCAGCAAAGCCATGCAACACGGAGCACCGAAATGTTCTTTCCACTATTCACTATTCAACAAGAAACTAGCCATGTCTGCAGTTATGTGGCCATTTGATCCTCTAACCAAATCCAATGCCCCGGCCAAATACACATCTTAGCAATCCACGAACTGGTAGTCGACGACGAGGTTGCCGCTGGCTGCGCCAACCCCATCAGTGTCTATCTCGCTGAACACGGCGGCGTCCAGGTCCAATCCCCCATTGTCACACTGATCCACAACGCGCGCCACCGCCTGTGCTCCTGTCGCCGTGTTCGTCACCTAGCAAGAACACACAGCAACGCACGTCGTCAATCCCTCCTCGCTTTCGTGTTAGTTATCTTCAATCCAAATTTTTTCTTTTGTTGAGACACGCATACATACCAGGAGGCAGCGGCCACAGGAGGGCTCTCCTTGGTCGCCGGTGGGGCCGCAGAACGCCGTCCAGCCGTATTGCTGCCGCCAGGCGAGGGGCATGTCGGCGTCCCACGTCGCGCAAAAGGCGCCCGCCGCGCCAAGGTCCCAGTTGTTCTGCTCCGGGTTGTACAGGTTGTAGGTAGCCACCACCCCGCTCGCCTGCTGCGCCGTCGCACGGCCGACGAGACAGACCGCCTCCGCCGCCGCTACAAGCAGCAGCATAACCCTGGCTCTGGTGGCAACCTCCATTGCTCGCCCTTTTGGCACTTTGTTGGTTCTTGCTTGTGCTTATTGGATGAATAATGCATGCATTGGACCATAGGTAAGACTGAAGGCAGGTCATATTTATATATAAGCTGATTTGCGAGATTATACTATATATACAAGATCTAACTTAAAGATGAAATACTAGTGAACGAACTATGGAACAAACGGGAAATTAATAAGAAAGTTATGGTAGAAGTGAAGTCGGTTAGTACCAGTTTTTAGCTGGCACACAAGAACTACAAGCTGGCTGTTATAGCTCCTTCCAAAACAAAGCTAAGCGTTCATTACCGCTAGCCCCCAAATGGCAAAATACTGGTATAGTTGCATTTATATTGAGCTTACTACAGAAGGATATACACACCGATCGAGCAATGTAAATTACAAATGGAAAACGTACCAGGTCTGTATCGTTATTCAGATATGGGCAGCTAATATATTCCTGCAGGCTCTGGAAAGCATGACGTCACTGCTCGAAACGCGTTGTCGTAAGACGGACATTTCAAAGGGGCATACAGGAGATCACTTCATGGATGCCAAATGCCATGAACACATTGGCCGTGCTCTGCAGTACGCCTGGACGAAGGACCATCTGGACGGCATCATGTCGACCGCCATTGACTTTGCAGATGATCCAAAAGCAGCCACTAGAGCGTGTTATCTATAAAGACCAAAAAATGGTGAACTTCTCGTGCTACAATTATGAGTAATGTCGTGATACTACATAAACATTATTACCAAGGCTCCCACTTGAGAACATAAAATTTATTGGAAACAGTGTGGTACGATCAAATAGATCAAATTTGGAGATAGATATACCAAATTCTTTCCGGCCAATGCCAAAATAAAATGCATGAAGAATTCTATTACTTTTCTAACTAATATTAATGGTGTTCAGCACATGCTGATCATACGAGGTACTCTTCTTTTTTTTTTGAGCGGAAAGAAGACTTATATTAATATGTGGTTGAGTACATACTCAAGCTACAAGCACTCTGTAAACCAAAGAGATTACAACTAAGAGCACTCAACATATAACTCCAAAACTCAATTCCAAACCTATGTGACGGTTCATACAGATGACTGCACAGGAAAGTGGCCTTCATGCGCCATAGACGGCTCAACCAGAAGTAGTGCCACAGCCCAATGAATGGCGGCCAACATTCCTGTAGGCAGAATTGAGCATAATCTTCTTTCTCGTGTTTCTCCCCATCTTGCTTCTGCCACCGAAGAAGAAGAGAAACTTGATCCAAATATCTCCCTGGACCTCCATTGTGATTGGATCTAATCACGACGAAAGGGGTAAGGGCCTGGAGAATTTTATTCCATGGCGGCGACATCCCCGTCTTCATGCCGCCGTCCGGAAACCTAATTCTCCATGTCGTCATGAAGTTGTTGACGTTGCCGCCCTTCATCGGAACCGCCATGGAGAGACCAAATCCACCCTATCTCATCGCCGTTGCCAGGAAGGAAGAGGAGGAAACAAATCTCCAATACCAAAATACTTGGCATGAAGAAACCCTAACCCTAAAAGACACTTTATCGAAAGGAAAAACTAATAGAGAGATGGATCCCCACTCCCTCCGGCCTCCAGCGTCTCGCCGGAGGAGGAGGGAGGGGGACCAAACGGAGGTGGACTGGTGGCGGCGGCGGCTGCTCCTGGTGGCGGATTTTTTTTTTGAGGTACACGAGGTACTCTTCTTTGGGAATCATTCAGAGATAGACTGGGCCAAACAGAATACACTGACATATTTTTTATTTGGAGAATTTACTTTCAAGGCAGCCTGATCTTTGCTGCCTCGAGGAACCTTACCAGAAATCGATCTAGTAATCCAGTCCTTACCAAGTGCAAATGACCTGGACAAGATGGCTTTAATACAATTTTCATGAAGACATGTTGTTCAATAATAAAGTATGATTTCAATAATCACTTTGAGACTTTCTTCGAAGGTAATCTCTGCACCCAGAGTATAAATGGTTCTTTTGTAACATTATTGTAAAAAAAAGATAGTCCTCAAACTGTCTCTGCCTATAGACCCATATCCCTTTTAAATTTCTCAATCAAGACCATTACCAAATTGCTTGCAAGTAGGCTGCAGCCAAAGATCAGAGAACCAATTCACCAAAACCAGTATGGCTTTATTAAATCTAGAGCTATTCAAGATTGTTTGGCTTGGTCTTTGGAATATTTGCATATGTGCCATAAATAAAAAGGATGTAAACCTTTTGGTGGAAGGATGTTCTGAAATTACTAAACCAATGTAAACCGTGTTACTGTTTGTTTTTTTTTAATATACTAGCTTCGTGTCTGCGAGTTGGTATGGGTTAAACAAATCAAGATTTTTATTGTGTTATAGCTGATTGGAAATTCTGACGAATTTTTGTGTTGCAATACAAAAGCATGACATTATATAATAAAACATTTAAATGATCTCTTTTTCATGCTTGTCATTCTCGGTCGTTTGGCCCAATGAATGAACTGTAGTGCATTGAATTTTCTTAATTTTTTTAAATTTAAAGTTGAATTACTCAAATTTGGTACTGTAATTGGCTGGTCAACTTGATCTGCTCACGTGATTAATAATGGAATCTCGTAATCTCATAGTTGTG
The DNA here is from genome assembly GCA_015342445.1 of Digitaria exilis. Taxonomy (NCBI): domain Eukaryota; kingdom Viridiplantae; phylum Streptophyta; class Magnoliopsida; order Poales; family Poaceae; genus Digitaria; species Digitaria exilis. The sequence goes on along the minus strand of JACEFO010001915.1, from coordinate 450,873 downwards.
GTTCATACAGATGCCTTGAGGGCTCAGGGGGACAGCTACAATTTAATCGACGCATACTTTTGTGTCGTGCATGACGCGAACTCTGAAAGAAAAAATCAAGGAAAAAACAAACAAAAAAATCAGAACAGGGGGAGGCGGAGGAGATCGACAGGCGGGACGATAGAGGCGACGACGACTATATCTCTTTGTTTTTTTCAGCAGTAGAGATTATAATCAATATGGGGATACACCTCCTGTTTTATAAAAAAACTAGCATATTGCCCGTGCATTGCTACGGGTGGTAAAAAATATATAACAGACAACATAGAACATCGCAAAATATAATATTTCAAGATACAATTATGTTGTTGTAAAAAATTGTTCTATCAAATATTTAGATCTGCAATATGATTAAGATAATGTTTGATATGTCTCGGAAGCATCTTTCGATATATATTTGCTTTGTGTGGCAAGACATCAATTAAAAAATTCCCTCGCATTGCCATTAGATCATGTACACATGAGGATTACACAAATATTGGATACATGATTGGCACAATCATATCTGAAACCTTATACACCTTATACGTATGGAAATAAATTATTACACTAACCATACAAATTGTAGTGTTCGAGTTACTCTTCCATGCGCTCATATCCATTTCCTGTTTGCGCTTCTTTGGGCCGAGCACTTCTGATCGTGAATTAGATGCATTAAGGACACCTAACGTGAGTATAAACAGGGAGAGACAAAAGTATTGTGTCACAATTAGACTTAAATAACAAACAAATAATTAGATATTCTACTAAATAGACTTAACTATATAGTTCATACCATAACTAATACTGAATTTACACAGCACAAAAGTATTATTCAGAATGGGAGATAGCATTAAAATAAAGAAAATTAATCATAGCAGTAAAACAATCTCCCACTACATATAATTATAAGTACCTATGATTTTTCATATGTGATTTATTTAAAATAAATATTATTTCATTCAGTTTTAAAATAAATTTAAAACTCTATTGTTTTGCTACAGAACAAAATTCTAAATTCAAAGTGTTTTGATAATTCGTTCGCATAATGTTTATATGTGATTCGGTGCCCTTCAATTCAGCGCCGAAACATCTTCCAAATAAACAAATGTTTCAAAGTAGCTCAAATTTTCAAAACCAATAAATTTGCTACGGAGCGGACTTTAAAATCCAACTCTTTTTTTTATTCGTCTATTAAATCTAACATCCGAATACCAAAACACTTTCAGATTAAGAACTTTTCAACATAAATGTGCTCAAAATTGTAAAACCTTTTATACAGAACAACTATTGAATTTTGGAGGTCATTTCTAATTGCCTTACATAATTTTTCACATTTTAACATAAGATACAGTTAAAAAAGTACTCCATATTCCAAAATCCAAAATATTTTCATAGAGCATTTTTTAAAATTCGACGTGCTTTGACAATTCGTATAAGAAAATTAATATATGAATAACAGGATACATCCGCTTGCCTCCCGCGGCAACGCCGCGAGCTTTTCAAGTACATACAAAATTTCAGATAGGTTAACTCTTATACCTGATAACCTGAGAACCTCAAATATGTAATCAACAATATTTTCATGGATCAAAATTTTGTAGAGCAGAAACACTTGCATTAGATGACAGGAAAGCAATCACAGACTATTGTGGGATCTTGGATCCAGTCGTGGAACTATCAGCTGACCTGAAAATAGATTCGTACTTGGGTCAAAACAGTCAAATTATTTGCACTATGCTCAAGCACAAATTATGAAACCAAACAACTCACCTGATCTGGATCGTTTGGTTTTGACAGATTCAAGAGTGGTAATAGACGGTGCCTTCAACTTACTGCGAGTAAGTGGAGATCGATTTACCATAAATAATGGGAGAAATTTAAATCTGTACATGTTGGATGCCAGCAGGAAATCTAGACAAAGTATGCTAAAATAATAATATATATACAACTCACCTTCAAATATTATCCATATTGTTAGGGACAAAATTATTCCAAAAGAGCATACAGGTCGATAACATTATTATGGTTGGATCAAAACAGGGATGAACTAAACCTATTGACGGTAGCAATGACTGTTTCTGACATAATCAAGATTGACTTAAAATTAGAAATACCAGATCGATCAAGTGTAGTTCTAACAAATGTGTAGACCCAAAAACTTTAACGCCAGTGCCTATATAATCAAGCCTACCTTAAAAATTTTAGCCCATATTGTTTTGGAACAGCATATATATATGCATGCCAGTTTAAGCAAACACATAAGGGGCTCACTTTTGGACATCAACAGCTATGTCCTGGTCATCGATAGATTAACAATTACAAATGTACAGCCAGGAATCGATATTAATCTAAATGCCACCTGGATAAAACGTACGTCATATACATAGTATATACATAACATAAAGTGGAGTTTTAGATATTCTTGACCTAGAAGTACTGCTGCATAACTTTATCTCCCAAACTTTGCTCCATCGATGGGCTTGTAGGTTGTTTTTCCTGGTTAATAGCTCAACTTCATCAGTGTATAAATAACACATTTGTTTGACAAAAAATCAAGTACTAAATATGGCAGGTGTTCGTTTTAGTTCAAAAGTGAAATGGGAGGAATTTTGGAAACTGGAAAACTGAGCCTTTTAGGTGCAATATTTTCAACGTTTAAAAAAACGTCTGACTTGATGCTTTTGTACTTCGTTCCCGCTTTGCTTGTCCATTCAAAGGAGACTTAGGGTGCCACTCGAAATCAGATAACAACAGCACTAAATCTGTCGCTTCTTAAGCATCCATGAACTCTACATTGCCGGAAGATTTCTCAAGTCTCAACTTTTAACTCATGAGCTTGCCCAGAAATTCCATATCACAGCATCAAGATTGTATAGAAATCTCGATTCCCCTTCTTTTAGACTTTCAATCATATAGTACATAATCCACTCTGCAAGGGACAAGACCATAAAATTCTGTTAACAGTTAACACCACCACAATCGGTAATTCCATAAGTGTTAAGCACATTTTACAAGATGTGCTCTACTTTACAAGATCCAGTTTGAACTATGTCCCATCAAAATAATCAGATGAACTCTCGTTCTGTCGTGGAGAGAGAAGAGAGAGCAAGAGAATGATGAACATGTGAGAATCGCCATACCTGTTGTCGCCCAGTCCCACCACGACGCCGGGAGCCGCACTGCCGGAGGGTAGACGCCTAGTGAGTTAGGACTTCGGGAGCAGCAGGGCTGCTGCCGTCGTCGAGAGGACACCGCACAGGGCGAGCAGGAGACGTCAGGAGTCGCAGGGAGGACGCCGTATACGTTGATCGGGCGGAGCAGTAATCATGATCGGGGCGACGATCGCTTGCGGGACTGCAGGCAGATTTGGGAAGGCGATCGCCGCCTGTCTCGCGACGACTCTGTCTGCAGAACCTGTCGGCAAGAACGGCAACGAGTAGGGTTTGAGGGGCGGCGCGGCCATTTGTCTCGCGGCGAGGAGAGGAGGGAGGGACGTCGCGAGATTTGGGAAGGCGATCAGTGAGCGTGGGAGGCGGTGATTGCGGGAGTACGGGCGGGAGGGCGATCTGCGTTGCGTTGCGTACGTGGGAGGCGGACGACGTAATTAACGTGATGACGCCGATGAGGGACCGCGGTGTCGTGGGCGGCTTCACCACGTGTGGCGACGCAACTACCTTGGACTCTTTTTAGGAGTAGAGATAATATATCACCACCGGTTTATAAGCCCCCCTTGGTTGCCGGTTTTGAGGGGCATATATAAGATTTAGGTCGGGGTGTAAACAGGCCCAGAAAGTACATCTAATATGCAATTTCCTGCCTGAAATTAACCATCTAGGTACGCTGACTCTGTTGGCCAGTGTTTGTTCTTGTGGTTATTACTTGGCTAAATAATTTCCTCCATAATGAAAATGGACTTATCACTCCTCCCATCTTGTGTGACTCAATTGTGAATGACCCGGCAAGCAACAATAATGCCAACTTGAGTGGGGAAAGGGAAGAAAGAATTGGTGTCATCAAGAAATCTGAATCTTATTTCTATAGACCCATATGCATGCTCTACCATGACTAAGGTTTAAAACGATAGCGATAAATTCCTTACCATCCCGATTCGATTTCTAATTTCACTTGCTCAAATTCATATTTTTTTTTTTGGAGAAAATGAAATCAGTACAAATATGATATAAAATGCAACATTGGGACGAAATCGATCTGAACTGTAGCCCAGTTGTTTTCGCCTATCCCATATATTACTAGGATGGCAGGCGCGCTAACACCACACCCGTAAAAGACATCTATTTACAAAATAATATATTACAAACACAAAAGCAAATGAGAAGAAATATGAAAACGGCAACAACAACACACCTTTAAAATACAAATACATGTTCGGACTATGTGCAAATAGTCTCTGAAAAGGTATCATAACTTTCACGCTATGCATCTTATTTCGAGGTGTTGTGGCACTATTTATATCTCAATGGGGTGTAAAAGGCGAGTTATACAAAAAATATAGACATGTTTCACCATCTTCCTTTAAAACTCCACCCATAAATATAGATATTTCGTCCATAGATAAACACGATGAGTTGGTCGTGCCGTGAACTTTTTATGGCAGTGAGATGTGAGATAATAAGAACATAAAAGAAAGAAGTAAGTAAGAGGGTGTTGGTTCTCCTAAGGCTTAAAATATATAAACATATATTATGTTTGGATACTAATTAGGAGTATTAAACGTAGACCAATGACATAGTGAATTCTATAAGCCCTACAATATTTTCGGGAGAGGAATCTATTAAGCCTAATTATGCCATGATTGCCCCCATGCTATGCTGAACATGTTAATCATGGGTTAATTAACCTTAATAGATTTGCATCTGGAAAAGTGTAGGACATAAATAGGAGTATTTTGTAATTAATTATATTTAGTCATCCTAAATAGCATAGAAACATTTGATATGGAATGACTATTTTTTAAGCCCCTGCAAACCGAACACCCAATAGAAGGTCATGCTGGTCTACTGACTCCTTGATCTCATCGCGAGGCACTGATGATACGAAAAGACCAATTTGTGTGGGGGCTGCAAGGGACGTAGTGCATTTCCCCGAGCAGAAAGCGGAGCGGAGGCCCTATCTTTTTTCTTACTACGGTAAATTTCATGCACCATCACGTGGAAGGACCGTAGGAGAAAGACATAGAGATCTTCGTAGGCTAGCAAATTTTCGTACGACCATAGAGAAATGATGTACAATTGGTATAGAAACAAATTCGAAGGAAAAAATAAAAAATAGAAAATGGGAAGAAGAAAAAGATAGAAAGCTGAGTAAATGTCTCATCTTTTTTTTACCGTGGTAAATTTTGCGCATCGTCACACGGTAGGTAAAAAACACAAATATCTCCGTAGGTTAGCAACTCTTTTTTGCAACCATAGAGAAAGGACCTAGAATTGATGTATAAATAAATTCAGATGAAATAGAAAACGAAAAAAAGAAAACAAAATGAAAGAAAAAAGCAAAAATATAAAAAGAGGAAAAAAAATCTACGGACGCAACTGCGGAGGAATCAGAGATTCGTCACAGCAATATAAATTGGGCTACTATATACCGAGATATCCCATATAATTATGAAAAATGGTATATTCAGTATTTTCAGCCCATCTAAACATCCCAAAATCCCCAGGTGATGGGCTAGGTCACCTATGACGTAAAAACAGCCAGCCAGGCCTACAACACATCACACATGTTATAGGCCCAAGTTTATCTAAAAAAAAGAGTTATAGGCCCATGCAGATCATCCACACGGCCTTTCTTTTTCCTAAAAAAATCTACACGGCAGTTTGCTCGTCTTCTTGCCCGAGCCGCCTCCCTCTCGCTCGCGCCGCTACCGGATAGCCTCGCCTAGCCGCTGAGCTTCCGCCACCCGCCTCGCCCCGCGTCCCCACCGTCGCTACACCGCGCTCGCGTTGCTACCCATCCCGCCGTCGCAGCTTCACCTTTACCAGCTCACCGGTGGTTCACTGGATTTTACCTGACCCTTTTCTTCCAACTCCCCCCTAGCCGCACTCTCCGGGCCCACTACCACGCACGCGGTGCTTCCTTGAACCGTCGATGAGCGCCCGAGGAAGCCCGTGACGGGGGCGGCCCGGTTCCTCCGTAGCTCCGTTCTACGCGATGCTCGCCGCGGCGGTCGCCGTCCCGCCGGCGGCTTCTTATTATTCCCCTCTGAAGCCGGCCAGGCAAGGCGTACCGTTTCGTGAACTAGATTTTGTTTCCTCGTGGGCATATTTCCTGTTGGAATTTGGTCTGTAACTATTCTGCTGTAGCAGGAGATGGGGAATTTCTTGGAGCTGTCGGGCGGCAAGGGTCGAGGCTGGGTACTCCCAATTGGAGGTGCGCATTTGCTTGTTTCGCTGGGTGCTCCCAATTCGGGTCTGCTGAGATGATATTTGGTATGAGTGGGCTGGGGTTCAGCTCCCAGATGCCACAAATCGGGGAATGCCGGAAAGCTTTTGATCTTCAAGTTTGTCCAATATCATTGAAAACCATGCTTCGGTCTTTAGGGATCGTATAATGGTAATCAGGTTGCTAAGTCTAGTCAGCAACTGGAGTTAACAGGACATAATAGCAAGTTAAAAGCATTGCTTTCACAATGTGGTGCTCATAAAATTTTCTCCAATGTTTCATACATTGCATCACTTTACTCTCTTTTATTTTCTTCGCTACAAGTTTAGATGACTCCTGCATCTTGAAGAACATCGCTAAAAGAATGTGCTTTCCTGCATATATGATTTAATCTTACATTTTTTGTAAAATAAAGTGAACATAAATTTATTTCAGGTGAGAAAAGTCACCTATCGACCTCCTGGAACCGAACATAACTTGTTGAATGAAATTAATCTCTCTCTTCGGGAGAAAAGGTAAACACATTTGCCCTGGAATAATTGTATTTCTCGCAGCTTTTATATTCCTAACAATGTATTTATGCAGTTTTGGTTTGATATTTGGAAGGAGTGGGAGTGGAAAGACCACCCTTTTACAGGTGCACAATGAAATGCTGCATGGCATTGTGGAATTTCTTTATTATCTGTCTTTCATCTTTAAGTAACATTTTGATTTCTCAGCTTTTGGCTGGTCTATCGGAACCTACTTCTGGGTCTATTTGCATTCAGAAGTATGATAATAATGGAACTCCTATTGGCTTGTCTGAAATGCTAACTTCTCAAAGAGTTGGAATCGTATTTCAGTTTCCTGAGAGGTTTGAACTACTCATCTTACAATGATTATGCAGACCGGACATGATTACCTATAAACTGTGATGCTTGAACAACTCAAAGAAACTTAAGAGCCTATCATATTTTGTTGTAGGTACTTCTTAGCAGATACTGTACTTGAAGAAGTTACTTTTGGATGGCCTAGGCAAAAGGCAGATCTCCTATTCAAAGAACAGCTTGCCTTAAATCTTCAAAATGCCTTTAATTCGGTGCTGCTTAGTGCTTACCTTATAATCTTTTACCTTTTGTAGATATTAGGAAAATTCTTGAAATACAAATTCTTTAACAATTTAATGTGATTTCCTGTGAAACATGGTAGGTTGGTCTCACAACCATTTCATTAGATAAAGATCCACAGTCTCTAAGTGGTGGGTTTAAGAGGCGGCTTGCTTTGGCAATTCAGCTGGTATTGTATTTATTGGTTTATTGTGAGTTCATGTTCTATCTTTTATCTTTACTTTGTTTTTTAAAATATCTGATTCATTATTATGCTTTTTTCTATATTGTAGGTTCAAACTCCTGATCTATTGCTGCTTGATGAGCCACTTGCTGGTCTAGGTATGTGATTATATTAATCATACCAAATCGACACGTGATTAGATTGCCATATTAGTCAGATTAATCAGTGAAGATTGCTTTTCGTTGATTCATTCATCTTTGCTGCTTAATGCATGATTGTTGTGTATGGTACCATCTCTAGTACAGTTGTGTGGATTGATGTCAAGAGACAAATATCATGTTGAAATTGTTATCTTGTAGGTGGTTGTGTTTGCTAAGTTCCTATTTTAAAATGTCAGATTGGAAGGCTCGGGCTGATGTTGTGAATCTCCTAAAGGACCTAAAGAAACACCATACAATACTGGTTGTAAGTCATGATCTAAGGTAATTTAAGCCCACAATGTGGAAGAGAATGGCTTCCGTGTACCGCATTAAGAATAAAATGAATGATTTATGAATCACATTGGTTGTTACTTGCATCCATTCAGCTGAAAGGAAACAACTTCTAATGAAATGGAAATGTATGAATTACCAAAATGCCTGAATGAAAATATTTTGCAGAGAATTATATCCACTTGTGGATCGCTCATGGAGAATGCAAATGGGAGGGAGTTTGAAGGAGGAATCTTTGCCTATATAAAGATATACTTATTGGTATGGTCATCAATGCTGGTCAGACATGATGGCATGAACATTGCTGTCCATCCGAATCTAGTGTGATCAACTACTTTTATAAGCTTGGATTACATCATTGAAATTTATTGAAGATACAATGGAGTCAAAGATGGCTGTGATCGAGTATATGATAATACATGATGATTTCTGCAGATCGAGAATCGATGGATGAAAAGTGCTAGAAAACTTCAATGGAGAAACGTGGACGTTAGTCCCAAACTTTGACTGCTGAAACGGAGAAGAGTATGTTATGCAGACATTGTCGAGCTAACATAAAACGTTGAACAATGCCATTGGAAATTGGAATTTGGTTTGGCCTCCAACTATAGCTCCCTGTTGCACACATGAGTGATGAAGATGGTGAAAGCCATCAGCTATTTGGATTTTGGGCGATGAATCAAAATGATGTTGATGATGGCGTTTGCATTTATGAAAAGATTCAGAGAACCTCATTTTACAGTTAATAGAGTTGGTGTCATTAGGAATTGTTGTTTCTTATAAAACTTATTATACTGGAAGAATATATTGTGTAGTGGCAGATTCTCTCTCCAAACATCTTTGACCTGCTTCCATCTCCATTATACTCCATGGACACTGGCGTCTGAGATGGGAGGAGCAATCTAAGTCATGCAGTAATTTTTATGTTTACCTTGGTTCAAAATGCTGGTCAGCAAATTCTTAACTGTGCGAATCCATGCATACAAATTGTGCCTAGTGTCATGTTCTGCTTAGCTTCACCCCAATCTTATAAACATGTAGCCAGTTTTACAAACAAAGTTGCACTACTGAGGGTTGCTTGTGCCAGATTGTTTACCCACAACATCGTGCACGTTCAAAACAAGAAACTGTTCTCTGCCTTCTAGATTACAATTGTCGCTTTTGCAGCTCATCTTTCCAATTATTGTAAAACACACGTGCATATGTCCACGTCACTGCATCGGGGGAGGAACGTTTGATTTAGTCAGGACTGTGAACGTTAAACAAGTGATACTATCCAAGGTCCTGCAAAAGAGGCAAAGGATCTTGCAAACAGGACACCTATTCTGAACAGGGCCATAGCTGGTCCAGTTGAAACCTCTCTTAGGAAGGCTCCTCGAAGCTGATAGACTTGGAAAGATTTGGTAGGTCAGGTCACTCTCTGCTTGATAGATTGATGTTGTGTGTTTTTTCCACATGAAAGGATCATGTTACCGGTTGGTCTACTTTATCATTTTCATTGTGGTGCTTTCCTTTCATCTGTTGGGCCTTTGTGGCGTGTCAGCATCAGTGATCAATTGGTGCAGGTGACCTGGACCTTCTGACTGATGAAGAAAAAAAAAATGATGGCTAAGCATGGGGATAACTCAATGGTCAGTGCACATCCATTTAAGTTGCTGGAGTATATGGTGTATTTGGGACCTCTGCTAATGCAGAAACAAGAATCTGTAAGGATAGCAGTAAGTTAATTTCTTTTGCCTATTCTGTATATACTTAAAATAAATCTTGTAAATGAGAAATGTAAGGATTTCCACAGTTGTAGAACTAAATTAAAATGGTAATGAGAGTATTAGCTTGGATATAAGGGAGCAGTTTAGGAGCGATTTTGAACATGGAATTTTGTGTGGGTTTCATTTGAATGACATTGTTTCCTGCAATAGCTGTTGAGATTCCAATGGACTATACATACTTACTACCTCACTGGGACTTGTCAATCAGTCACTATATGTAAATAGGCATTCTGTCTCGGCCTCTACTAAAAACGAATTTCAGCGATGGAAATCAATTTGATAAGATCTGCTTAGGTCTTACGAAAAATAAGATTCTGTAATTTGTCATAACTTTTAAGAAAACTACCTAAGAAAGGACCATGACATGTTCTCTTTGAATACCTTGTATATATTTCTGAAGTGGATAGATGTTTCTCAGAGATGGGATTGCTTATCATGAAATAGCTCATGGACGGATAGATGCGTCTGGACACCGTAAAATTGTATGAAAAAATATGTTGCGTCAAGAAAATGGCACTAGGATATTTATGTCGTTATGATGTTACTATTTGGTTTTAGAAAATATCCAATTATGTAGCAAAAGTCCACAACCCTTTAAATTATTCCTTAGTTCATTTTCCCCCTAAACTATACCATTTGGTTCAATTTACCCCCTTAATAAAGTTTGCCATTTTTGTTTCTCCATACAAGTTGAATTTCAGTTTAAAATTATGAATGGTTGTAACTTCAGTGTACGTCAAATATATATTAGGAATTTATTAATAAACATTTGACCCGATCAAAAACAATGATAAAAAAATTGTTATGTTTTTCTAACATGGGCTATGATGTCTACTATCATCTTGCCAAATTTAAACTTAATACTACATTTGTGTACGGAGAAACAAAAATAGCTTACCTACCTGGACTTTGGTTATACTTGAGGGGAGCAATTTGGAATTTTTCCATTAATTTAGTTATTAGTACTAAATAATATGCAAGGATTGTATATGCTAAAACTTTGTTAGAAGAAAAATTCGTAAGCTATCTTGTGTGGTGAATATTTAATAGAGAATAGTAATATCTCAAATACTATTCTCTATATCGAATACTTGATATAACGCTAGCAACATACAAAATTTGTGGAAAAACAAAAAATCACGGCATATTCATTCCGTTTGTCCGATTAACAGTCTCTAGCTATCTGCTGTCATATTGTATTTCTAGAAATGAGAAAGGTAAAAGGCTGCAAATTTTCAATTGAAATCCAGGTTCTCGTCAAGCACCTGGTTTTGGACCTGGATATGGTTTCCAAGGCAATATATCACTAATGAAGAAGAGACTAGCATGTTTCCACATCCATCTATTACTATGTTACTATATTAATTTATGTATGTGTTTAATATGTAGTTTGGACATTACTAGAACTCTGAATACTAGTATAGGGAATAAGTGGACCAAGCAAACTTGGATGATTAGCTGAGTGATTACAACCCTACCTAAGGTTTGACAATGCGTGCGTACATGTATTCTTAAGGTGAATGTAAAGGTTGAGTACAGTTCTGGTCGTAACTTATCAGCATGTAGAATGACTTCCATAAACCAGAATTTTTGTCCCTGTTGATCTTAATGGAAACCTTTCAATGGAAATAACTTCTTGGTGTGGTGGTGCATGAGACGCATAGCACCTACGAGGTTTAAATATTGGCGCTCATGATACATAGTGTTTTTTATATCAATTTTATTTACATATATGTGACATGTTGGAGCCAGGCTAGCCTAAATCTGTCCAATCCAATGCAACTGGGACGTGTTTGGTTGCTTGGTTAATCCAAGCCTTGCTAGCACAAGAAGGTGTTTGGTTAGCTGCACAAGTGATAGAATAACTTTGCATTGGCTCCAGGTGAAGTTGAGGACACTTTCCAGCAAAGTGGTCCTTACTCCCGCACACGTAGCAGACTCCCTTTTCCTTCTTGAAACCGGTGGTTTGTTTCGCCTTCCCGGGATTCTGTGGCTGAGGAGGTTTCTTGCCCTTGCCCTTGTTGTTGGTGCGAGCATTAATGTTCTTCTGAACAAAGTTCGTGCTCCCACCAACAAGTGCCCCCTTGTTGCGTGTGTCCTTTGCTCTCGCCTTCTCCTCCACATCAAGAGTGCCAATGAGTCCATCAATCGTGAACTCCTGCCTCCTGTGCTTTAGAGAAGTAGCAAAGTCCCTCCAGGAAGGTGGCAGCTTGGAGATGATACCTCTGGCCACAAACTTGTCGGGCAGCACACAAGGGTTCTCTTTGTTGCAACAGCCGAGGTCTTTTGCCAGCATGTGCAACTCATTAGCTTGTTCCACCGCAGGACGGTCTTCCACCATCCTGTAGTCTAGGAAATTCTCCATGAGGTACAGCTCACTGCCAGCATCAGACAACCCGTACTGAGCATCAAGGACGTCCCACATTTCTTTCCCAGTCTTCTTAAGAAAGGGATTAATGAGGTGTGGGGCAATAAAACCAAGGACTCATCCGCGGAAGATACTGTCTTTAGCCTCGAACGCACTTCCCTGCTCGGAAGTGCATTGTTTGGGCTTCCCTTCCGGTACATCCATGATGCCCATGGTGGTTAACCACAGTACCATCCGTTCATGCCAACTCACAAAGTTTGTACCATCAAACACGTTTGGCTTAATGGATGAAGCAAATTGAGCAACCGAAAACCTATCAAAATAATTATCACTAAAATCAGGTTTCTGGATTGTTGGATAATTATCTGCAATAGGCCATATTTTAATTCCAAAGGTTATAATTAAATTCACAAATATTTGTATGACTATAGTGTGTGAAACAATCCATGTGCACGTGTTCAGATTTAACACAGATTTAAATAAGAACACAAATAAAATAAAGGATAGCAGTTCGGACATCGAAATGTACCCCGGGGCGGGACCTTTGCCGGTGGCATCGGTTGCGCCGTTACCAGCTGGAGGAATACCATCAGAACTCATGGTGTTCCTCGACTGGCCTTGCTCGAAGTAGTCGTACAAATCCGATGCATGGAGATCCGTTGACGCAGTGCAGTCCGTGCGCCGGAGTCGTACAGGAAGGAGACGCGGCACAGTGTAGTCGTTCGACGGCGGCGGAGTGTCCAGGACGGTGAACCGTATGCCGGTGAAGACGCAGCGGTTCTGGGCGAGCAGTCGCGTGAAGACGCTCCCCAGAAACCTGATTGCCCTGGTATCCCGAGAAGGATCTCGAAGAGGCAACGGTGTCAGAGGCACCTGCTCTCGCCGGTGATGTGCGCGCAGCGCTGGCGATGGGGAGGCAGAGTTGCAGCAGAGGAAGGAGGAGGAGTAGTATCTCAAGATCTGAATCTCAACGGAGAGGATGGCCCTGTTTATATAGCCCTCGGGGGGAGACGAGAGGATGAACCTGGACGGGAGAGAATCGGGAAGGCCCCACAGCAAGTCAGGCTCAGGCTCAGGCACGCCACGCCACTCCACGCCACGCCACACCTCGCCTCGCCACGCCCACGCCCACGGCTCGATGAGGTGAGCGAGCGCGCGCGCGTGTGGCACGCCAATCTCCCTTTACCGGCTTCCCAAGAGGTGCACCAAAGGTTGACTCTTTAAGTCGGTTGAGATTCTTTTCCACTTCCAATATGGTTTTAACCATAATAACTATAACATTAAAAGTAGGCTATAATCCTTTAGAATAAATAGAATAATGGGCCAGGCCAAAATATTCTAACAATCCCCCACCAAGGATTCTAAGCCGTACATGAAATGTTCTCAGATCCTCTTTGATATACCAGTATTTGATGGAGACTGTTAAGTTGAACTTCCATCTAGAGCTAGGGCTACATTCGTTCACAACTGAACAATGGACTATGCCTTGAATTGCCAGTTTTGTGTAAACAAGTTTTACCAGAGCTCTACACTGATACTAGGCTGCAGGAGCATCCCCGCTGTTTTGGAGCTTATGGGTCATACTCCATGCCTTTCATGAGTTTCTAGAGAGCACCCAGATCTCATAGACTATGACCAGTAGTCTGGCTCATATAGGTGTGTTCCTTAAAGATGTTCTGTAGGACAACATCTCTGTTTCAATGAAGCAACTGCTTTGTTCCATGAAACCAGTTGGGACACATTAAGGTATAAACCATCCTACCTTACAGATTTGAAGAGAAATGCATCTTCTCATGGAATGAGCCTTTGTTAAAGGTTCTCTTCTCTCAGTTACACTAAAGATAGGTTTCAGCTATAGAGTAACTCATGTGGGTCTCAAGCCCAATTCCAAAGATGCATAGTCTATCACATTACATGAAAGACCCTTTGTGAATTGATCTGCCAGGTTCTTAGCCGTCTGAATATAATCCAAGGCTATAACTCCGGAGTTTCTCAGTTTCCTGACAGACTTTAACCGCCTTTTCACATGCCTGGATGACTTCATGTTGTCCTTAGAACTGTTCACCTTAATAATCACAGTTTGATTATCACAGTTCATCAGAATTGCCGGTATCGGTTTTTCAACTATCGGCAAGTCAGTAAGCAGTTCACGAAGCCATTCGGCCTCAACTTTGGCGGTATCCAATGCTGTGAGCTCTGCTTCCATTGTTGACCTTGTTAAGATGGTCTGCTTGCAAGACTTCCAGGAAACAGCACCACCTCCGATTGTGAACACATAACCACTCGTGGCCTTGAGCTGATCAACATCTGATATCCAATTGGAATCACTATACCCTTCTAGAACCTTAGGGTCCCCGGTATAATGAATTCCATAGTCCATTGTTCCTACTAGATAGCGCATTACTCTTTGAAGAGCTCGCCAATGATCATCGCCCAGGTTTGAAACGAACCGGCTCAATTTGCTCACAGCATATGCGATGTCAGGCCTCGTAGCGCTGGCTAAATACATCAATGAACCAATTATCTGAGAGTATCTTAGTTGATCTCTCGTTATCTTTTTATTCTTCTTCAATATTAGACTGACATCATAAGGAGTTGAGACAGACTTGTAATCGCTGTAACCAAAGCGACTCAACATCTTCTCCACATAGTGTGTTTGTGACAGAGTCACCCCACCATTTCCATCCTTTACCAGTTTGATATTGAGGATAACATCGGCCTCTCCAAGATCTTTCATCTCAGAGCTCTGTGAGAGAAATTCCTTGACTTCCTTAATCACATTAAGGTTACTCCCGAAGATCAGTATGTCATCCACATACAGACACAAAATCACTCCATCACCTCCACCAAAGCGATAGTACACACATTTGTCGGCTTTGTTTGAAACAAAATCGACAGAGGTTAGAGTTTTGTCAAACTTCTCATGCCACTGCTTGGGCGCTTGCTTGAGGCCATACAGAGACTTCAACAGCTTGCACACCTTTCCCTCTTGACCATTTGCCACAAACCCATCCGGCTGATCCATGTAGATCTCCTCTTCCAACTCCCCATTTGGAAAAGCTGTCTTCACGTCCATTTGATGAACGAGAAGCCCATAGGAGGCTGCCAGTGAGAGTAGCACTCGGATAGTGGTCAATCGAGCAACAGGTGAGTAAGTGTCAAAATAGTCCTCTCCTTCTTCTGGGTATAACCCTTGGCCACAAGCCTAGCCTTGTACTTGTCAATAGTACCATCAGGCCTAAGCTTTTTCTTGAACACCCATTGCAGCCCACAGGCTTGCATCCATATGGGTGATCAACAACCTCCCAGGTACCATTAGTCATGATAGAGTCCATTTCATTTCTGACAGCTTCCTTCCAATAGTAGTTGAATATGCCTCTTTAATGGTCCTGTGCGTGTCATCCATGAGTTATACAATGAAATCATCATCAAAAGACTTTGCAGTCTTCTGTCTCTTGCTCTTTCTAGGAGCTTCATTGTTATCCTCCTCAGGATGTCTCACATGAGAAAGTTCATCGTGTACAATCGGTTTGGCGAAGATATCATCCTCGATAATCTCTTGCCTAGATGAACTTGTTCTATCTTTCATTGGAAACATGTTCTCAAAGAATGTAGCATCTCTGGTCTCAAAAATTGTACCGACCGCCATGTCAGGTACTCCAGAGTTCACTACCAAAAATCTATAGCCAACGCTATGAATAGCATAACCAAGAAAAACACAATCTACAGTTTTAGGTCCAAGTTTGCGCTTCTTGTTGATAGGCACACTTGCTTTGGCCAAACAACCCCAAGTACGCAAATAAGAAAGCGTTAGCCTTTTCTTTTCCCATTCCTCGAATGGTTTCTTTTCTTTATTCTTTGGAGGCACACGGTTTAGGACATGACATGCTGTCAATATAGCCTCACCCCACCATTCCCTGGAAAGTCCCGAGGCATCCAACATGGCGTTAACCAAGTCAGTCAAGGTTCGGTTCTTTCTTTCGGCAACCACGTTTGACTGGGGAGAATAGGGAGGCGTCCTCTCATGAATAATGCCGTGTTCTTCGCAGAATAAATCAAAAACCTTTGAAAAGTATTCGCCACCGCGATCCGACCTAATTCTTTTGATTTTCCTCTCAAGATGGTTTTCTACTTCAGCCTTATAGATTTTAAAGTAGTGAAGTGCTTCATCTTTAGTTTCGAACAAATAAATGTAACAATATCTAGTGCTATCATCGATAAGTGTCATGAAATATTTCTTTCCACCTTTTGTCAACACTCCATTCATCTCACAAAGATCAGAATGGACTAATTCTAGAGGTGCCAAGTCTCTCGCCTTAGCAGCCACGTGTGGCTTGCGAGTTTGTTTTGTACCGACACATGCAAGGCACTTAGAATTCTTGGCAAAGGTAAACTTTGGAATTAAAATCAAATTTGCAAGTCGTGACATACAACCAAAATTAACGTGACAAAGCCTCGAATTCCAAACATTAGATTCATCAACGTTAATAATATTGTTCACTACTTTATTACACCCATCATCAAGAGAAAAGCGGAACAGACCTCCGCTATCATAACTTTTACCAACAAAGGTTCCAAACTTTGACACGATACATTTATTTGACTCAAAAACTAATTTAAAACCATCTCTACACAGTAGAGAGCCGCTGACTAGATTCTTCTTGATGGTGGGGACATGCTGCATGTTCTTCAGCTGCATGATCTTTCCCGAAGTAAACTTCAGATTGACCGTACCAACACCAAGTACATGCGCATGAGCTCCGTTCCCCATCAACAAGGAGGTAGTCCCCCCGACCTAGTATGAATAAAACAAGGAGATGTCAGCACATACATGAATATTAGCACCAGTATCTACCCACCACTCGGGTGTACACATAACTGAAAGAACTGTAGGTAAATAATTACCGTACCCCAATGTTCCTCCAGGCTCGCTAATGACCATGTTAGCAGACTTGCCATCTTTGCGTTGAGGACACTTTCCAGCAAAGTGGTCCTTACTCCCGCACACGTAGCAGACTCCCTTTTCCTTCTTGAAACCGGTGGTTTGTTTAGCCTTCCCGGGATTCTGTGGCTGAGGAGGTTTCTTGCCCTTGCCCTTGTTGTTGGTGCGAGCATTAATGTTCTTCTGAACAAAGTTCGTGCTCCCACCAACAAGTGCCCCCTTGTTGCGTGTGTCCTTTGCTCTCGCCTTCTCCTCCACATCAAGAGTGCCAATGAGTCCATCAATCGTGAACTCCTGCCTCCTGTGCTTTAGAGAAGTAGCAAAGTCCCTCCAGGAAGGTGGCAGCATGGAGATGATACCTCTGGCCACAAACTTGTCGGGCAGCACACAAGGGTTCTCTTTGTTGCAACAGCCGAGTTCTTTTGCCAGCACGTGCAACTCA
This sequence comes from Digitaria exilis, assembly GCA_015342445.1. Taxonomy (NCBI): domain Eukaryota; kingdom Viridiplantae; phylum Streptophyta; class Magnoliopsida; order Poales; family Poaceae; genus Digitaria; species Digitaria exilis. The sequence goes on along the minus strand of JACEFO010001915.1, from coordinate 433,172 downwards.
TTAGCTTGTTCCACCGCAGGACGGTCTTCCACCATCCTGTAGTCTAGGAAATTCTCCATGAGGTACAACTCACTGCCAGCATCAGACAACCCGTACTGAGCATCAAGGACGTCCCACATTTCTTTCCCAGTCTTCTTCTTAAGGAAGGGATTAATGAGGTGTGGGGCAATAAAACCAAGGACTCATCCGCGGAAGATACTGTCTTTAGCCTCGAACGCACTTCCCTGCTCGGAAGTGCATTGTTCGGGCTTCCCTTCCGCTACATCCATGATGCTCATGGTGGTTAACCACAGTACCATCCGTTCACGCCAACTCACAAAGTTTGTACCATCAAACACGTTTGGCTTAATGGATGAAGCAAATTGAGCAACCGAAAACCTATCAAAATAATTATCACTAAAATCAGGTTTCTGGATTGTTGGATAATTATCTGCAATAGGCCATATTTTAATTCCAAAGGTTATAATTAAATTCACAAATATTTGCATGACTATAGTGTGTGAAACAATCCATGTGCACGTGTTCAGATTTAACACAGATTTAAATAAGAACACAAATAAAATAAAGGATAGCAGTTCGGACATCGAAATGTACCCCGGGGCGGGACCTTTGCCGGTGGCATCGGTTGCGCCGTTACCAGCTGGAGGAATACCATCAGAACTTATGGTGTTTCTCGACTGGCCTTGCTCGAAGTAGTCGTACAAATTCGATGCAGGGAGATCCGTTGACGCAGTGCAGTCTGTGCGCCGGACTCGTACAGGAAGGAGATGCGGCGCAGTGTAGTCATTCGACGGCGGCGGAGTGTCCAGGACGGTGAACCGTACGCCGGTGAAGACACAGCGGTTCTGGGCGAGCAGTCGCGTGAAGACGCTCCCCAGAAACCTGATTGCCCCGGTATCCCGAGCAGGATCTCGAAGAGGCAACGGTGTCGGAGGCACCTGCTCTCGCCGGTGATGGGGAGGCAGAGTTGCAGCAGAGGAAGGAGGAGGTATGTCTCAGATCTGAATCTCAACGGAGAGGATGGCCCTGTTTATATAGCCCTCGGGGGGAGACGAGAGGATGAACCTGGACGGGAGAGAATCAGGAAGGCTGAATTATGGTATCATTGATTGCCATAATCAGCCGTTCCAATTACCGCGTCTTCAATTGACATAACCAGCAAAAGAGAGACCTAGCTCAGGCTAGGGCTAGGCTAGGCTAGGCTCGGCTCGGCACGGCACGCCCCGCCCATGGCCCGGCGAGGCAAGCGAGCACGCGCACGCGCACGCGTGTGGCACACCAATCTCCCTTTACCGGCTTCACAAGAGGTGCACCAAAGGTTGACTCTTTAAGTCGGTTGAGATTCTTTTTCACTACCAATATGGTTTTAACCATAATAACTATAACATTAAAAGTAGGCTATAATCCTTTAGAATAAATAGAATAATGGGCCAGGCCCAAATATTCTAACAAATCCTTCGCCATGCCTTACAAGAAGCTGCAGCCCCCTTCAACCTCGGACGAGTGTTGCTGGTCGTCCTTCGACAACGCAAGGGATAGGGATGACGCTAGTGGCGGTGAGGAGCACGACGGAATGAGCAGCGGAGGAGGTGAACAAAGCGGTCGCATGTGGCAAAGCCAAGCCTGGCTTAGCTACTGCGGCTCCTATCTGCGTGCTAGCTAAGCCAGGGAAAAAGGGCACTTTTGCACGAGCTAAGGCTGGCTAAGAGCTTGTACAGGCATCCAAACTGGAGGAGGTTGCATTAGGTAAGCCTGTGCAGAGGTTAATACACCCAACCAAACAGCCCTATAGTACGCCAACTATATTTTGTACTCTTATTGGTTTCACCTAATTGTCTCCGACTTCTAAGGGGTTCCAGTGAGGCACTTATCTCAAAGCCATTTAGTATCTTAAAAAAATTTACATATGCAGTCTCTTTACCAAAGAGATAGATTACACCCTTTCTTTTAGTATTTTCTTTCGTTTCCACATCCAATATTTTGTTTGCGTGGTAGAATAGGGATAGCTCAAATGGGAACTGTACCTTCCTTAAAAGTGTATAAAACAAATCCAATAGCTACCCTGAATTGAAAGAATCCAAGCGAGGAGCATCATATCAGACTGAAAACGTGGTCATCACCAGGTGAACAACGGCGAAACACCGAATCCCATGCACCCGACCATAGCAGGCCACCCGAATTAAAGAATTTACTTTTACTAGTTAATAAACGTGGTCGATTGACGGCACAACAGGCCGCAAAGATAAACACCGGCATATCTGGACGACAGTGACGCTCAGATACTTTCTCTATTCCTAGTCTGAAACTTTTTACAAGTCCATTCGCAGGAACTATTCTACCACTGGAAGAAGGGAAGAAACGCAGGGTAAAGGCATCTTGTACATGACATGTATGCAGAAAATTCTATAGCAATGTGAAACACGTACTTGTTTCCATGTATTGTTGTAACACACTGCCATAAAAATGTGAAATCTATTAAATCCAAAAAAGTCAATTAGGAAATTCTCATTCAACTATCCATTTATGATATGTTTTTAATATCTAAAGGATCAGAAGAAAAAATAGTACATTTCATTTGTAAACTGAAGATGAGCATTGAAAAGATCAATATAGTTGCAGGTCACAAAAGCCTTGTAGCAACGTCCTGGCGTATCCATCAGACTACGACCCGTCCCCGACCCCCGACCCAGCCTCCACCACCGCCAGCCATGTAAAACCTAGATTTTCAAGAAATCCGAATGCTTCCATATATGTGCCCAGGATGTCCAGAACACATATAGATTACAAATATTGAATCACAGAGAACACAATGCTCGAATAAAATGGTTTACATCAGAGTTTAACACAAGACATAGTCTTACACAAATAACACAGCAGAAGTCTTATTAAAAGGAAACGTTTCATAACTAGTAAAGCCTCAAGTCCACAGGGACACCGACTGGTTGAACACAGCTAGAAGTACTGCAGATCCTCCGAAAACTCAGCAAGCGACTGATCATTCAATGCACCATCTGTTACCCATCCGAGATTTTATTGAATAGTTGCAAGTGTAAGTAAACCATCTTACTTAACAAGTATAACACGGGTTATGCAAGAACGAAAGGCTTGACACGGTTAAACTTCATTAGCACTTTTAGTAATTCATTTTATTATCATCCAAATTACTACAAGTGAGTAGAAACCCAAGTATAAACCCATTATTAATAATGTATAAATAATTATAGAATATTCAAATATCAACCTCTCACATCATCTTCTAATAAAAAGGATCCAGGCCGCTCGTAACCGTGAGCACGGCTATCATGATAGACCAACACTCTGCAGAGGTTTCGCCCTTTACCCGCTGGTCACATAAATTCAAAAGAACTTATGCTACGAGGACTTTTACAAAACACCCTAACAAGCAGAGTAGCCGTTTTGGTTCAACATAGGTAGCATAACCCAAGGCATCGAGATTGACGTACGCTCAGGGCGCAACGTGAGGGGATCAATGGCGTCCAGAGCGAGAGCGCAATCATCGCAACGTGTGAAGCTGCTGTACATCGGGCGCTTACATCACAGGACTTTGGCTAACGAGACATAGACAACGGATAAATACGTCCCCGATGGATCAAACTATACTCTCACCCATGCTCCCCACATACACCTTTCGGTAACCACTGGCGAGCTAGAGACGTACAAGCTAATTATCCAAGAGCAGAGCCATTATAGTTCCAACGGCGGCGAACAAGTTCCTGGGTTGCCGCTTTAAGAACCGAACCTTACGGAGAGACATTAGAACAAAGCACGAAGCACATGCTCTAATTCCCTAGACCAAACCTTATAGAGACACTAGAACAAAGCACGAAGCACATGCTCTAGTTCCCCGAACCATGTTGCTAAAAAGCATCTTTTATCCATCATTAAAGTGAACCATTAATTCAATATTAACAATTAATAAATGTTGTTTGCAGCGCGTTGCAAATACTCCATAATGCATATAACCCGGGTAAACAAGGAATAAGGTAAAGACTAGGAACATCCTTAGTGTATAGCAAAATTTGACACATGCATATGAACATATGATTAAAAGAGTGTATAGGTAACAAGGATTGTCCGTGTTATACTTGCCTTCCTCAGTGAACTGCTGCTGCACCTGCTCCTCGGGAACGGGATCGTCGATCACCACACAAGCATCCACACATACATGCAAACAAGGTATTTATTTATAAAAGTACACCAAACATAAACAAATGATGAAAAGAAGGCTTTAGAATTACTGTACGCTTCACTACGAACACATGAGCGCGAAAATCACTCAAATCGGAGTTAAAACGATGAAACTACGCTTAAAATAGACTCTAGGGGCTTGCTGGTAAGAGTTTTAGGCTTCCAGGGGTGTTTTTGAAAGAAACCAGGGACCTAAAACATAATTTCATATAAAAACTCGAGGGCGGCGGCTACTAATTTTCGAAATCTCAAGGGCCAAAGCGAAAGAAAAAGGACTAAACCGTAATTATTTTTGAACTACACTGGACCGCGGGTTGATTTGCAAAATCACCAGACAAACCGGTATGTGCTGGGTTTGACTCGGTCCGGGTTCGATCTGGGCCATCGGGTCTAAATCGGACAGCTCTGGTTAATTGGGGGCATTGGGCTCGCCGGAGCCGGCGGCTTGCGGCGGCGCTTGGCCGGGACTTTGCCGGTGCGCGACGGAACTGGTGTTAGGGTGCACCGTTTCCGGTGAAACAAGGCCCGAAATAACAAGGGTGGGACGGGGATCTCGTTTTGGGACTTCTCATCGAGGATAGGGTGACGGTGCAGGCTGGCGGCTAGCAACGGTGGACCAGTTGCGGTGGCGCCATGGCCGGCGACGGGGGCGAAGCAAAACGGCGGCTGTGGAGGTCGTCTTGCCACACGGAGTACACAAAAGCGTGGTGGAGCTTACCACGAAGGCGATGGAGTCAACAGCGAGCGGCGGAAGTGACCAGAGGCGACGGCATGGCGGGCTAGGGTTTCGGATGGCGGCGGCGGGGCCGCGAGCTCGAGTTGCGGCTAGAGTTTGGGCGAAGGGGGTCAAGGGCTGTGGCGGAGCTTTAAATAGGCCGGACGAGGTGGGCCTCGGCGTGCGGAGAAAGCCAGGGAGGGCGGCGCGGTTGGCGAGCTCGGGCTCGGCTCGGTCGCGGCGTGTGGGCGCTAGAGGAAGACGACGCCGACATGTGGGCCCGACTGGTCAGCCATAGAGAGGAGGAGAAGGCGGGCTGGCGCTAGCTGGGCTGGCGCGGTGGTGGGCTAACCGAGCGGCTGGGCCACGCAGGGGAGAAGGAGAGAAGGAGAAGTGGGCCGGGCTGGAAGAGAGGAGGGAGAGAGAAAAGGGTTTTTGTTTTTTTCTCTTTCCTTTTTTTCAAACCTAAACACTCATTTGAATTCAGATTCAAATTTGAATTTGAATTCAACAATAAAAAATAAATGCACCAGCACGAATGCAACAATAATGTTTCTATTCCCTATATTTGCCTTTAATTATTCAAAATTTTATTTTCCCTACATTATTTATGAGCACTTGAATATGAAAAGTCTTTTATTTACTAAATTTTTAAATACGGAATTTTTAGGGTGTTACAAGCCGCACCCCCGCCGTCGCCACCCCTAGCCACGCCCCTAGAGCCTCGCCGCACCCACCTGTGACCCAACCCTGACCACCGACCCATCCCCAGAATTAGCCTCCGCTACTGCCAGCCGCACCCCCCCGCTCCCCTACCATCACCACCCCTAGTCGCGTCCCTAGAGCCTCCCTTGCTCCTAGAGCCTCACCGCGCCCACTTGCCGCTAGCCACCCACCTCCCCTTCGGAATCTAGGGTCCCACTGCGGTCGTTTCATCGTCGCGTCACCGTGCCCTGAGCTGCACCTTCCTCCCATGTCGCGGCATCCCCAACTCCCCCTCCCTCCCATGTCTTGTGCTGCGCCCACCCCCAGGCCACGCCATCTCCGTGGCCGCCGCCAGCGTGGTGGGGTTGACCTCCACCGCCGTGGCCTCGGCTCCAGCCCTGACGGCCATGTTAGATTTAGTCCCACATCGGTAATTGATGGTGGGGCAGACCTCCTCCTATTACACTAGTCTTTTGGGCTGAGTTAGGCCCGAGGTCTTGGTTGTGTTGGGCTCCGGTGGACCTAGGCCTATGGGGTGTCGGCTCCTGTGTACAGCGGGTCGGACCGGAATCCGTTGTGCCACTCTAACGAGTAGTACTAGAGCCAGATTCATGGAGAAGATCCACGTGGAGGCGCGATGGGTACGTTCCACATTGCGCAGGGTCGCCCAAGCTGTCAGTAGAGGGACAGGGTGCAAGGTGGAGCACGGCAGCGATCGACGACTCGATCGGTGGTGTTGGACACTTCGGCCGGGTGGCTGGGACCGTCCAATGTCCTGCAATCAACATGGAGCCGTCTAGACGTGGAGATTGGGTTCATGGCAGCTGGTGGCTGCGTTCGATAAGGGCCGGTCAATGCGATGACCAGGTTTGATGGTGTAGATGAAAAGGGTGGCGGCTTCGACTCACGTTCAGATTGACAGGAGGTCGATCATGATCGGGGTAGCTGTTGCAGGGTGAAAGCGGAGCTGTAATGGTGGTGGCCAAAGCCATGGTATACTCGTATGTTGATGGAAGTGGTGTCTACGGTTGTGAGATTGCAATTTGATGGGCGACCGGGAAAGCCGTGGCACAGGTGCTGTTCTGAGGTCGGCGAGGACTACATGTCTGACCTGCATGTGTACGTGAGTCCATTGAGCCTGACATGAGAGTACAGGACACATGCATGTGTGTTTTGGGTGTGCTGCCATATCAAAGTCCTATTTGGACTTGGTTAATTTTGGTGAGACCCAAGGAGATGCACGTGTGTCCGTCTAGGATATATTAGGGGTTTGATTCGTGCATGCAGCAGCCGGGTTTTGGCAAGTGCACGATGATCAGTGTAGACCCACAGGGAGATTGCATGCAACGGAAAGAGGCAAGGAGTGACAGAAGAGTCACATCCAGCTTGGATTTGTGTTGTCGAGTTTTACTATCATATAACACGAGAGTCTATGAGATTGTAGGATGCAATCGGCTGTTCGGGTTGAACGGCGGGCGAAGCTCGGGCAGGTCGGCATGGTCGCGTGCGACAGCAGGGAGGTCGACAAGGCTTGCGAGTGGAGCTAGCTGTGCACTGACTAGTGTGCAGTGAGAGCAGAGACGATGATAGGATCAGCAATGACGATATAGAAGCGTGACGGTTGGCGTGTTATTGTTCGCTGCGGCGTGGCGACACATGGCGCGATCTCAGTATGTAGGTTTGCATGGGAGAAGTTTGCATGCATCCAAATCAGCAAGGGCGGTAATCGATTCAAGTTACACGTGCGGTTGTGAATTGAAGGGCATGGTGGCTGTATACCAAGGCTGCACTGGAAGGGAGTATAGACTGTGGTGTCCGTGCTTGAAACTGAAGTAATCTGGATGGTCAATGCTGCATGAGACTACGGTGTAAAATGTCGAGCGTAGTATGCAGCAGAAACGGAAGAAAAATGCTAATTTGGAAATTTCTTTGTGTGACTTGGTAGCAATGATGAGGTTCTCAGTATTATGTGTGCAGTCAGCAAAAATTGTGGTGATAGAAGAGAAGGTGCATCGTTGCAGGTGGATTCATGGAATCTGGTGTTGCAGGATAGCAATGTTTCTTTGGGTTGTTCTGAGTGAGCAGCAAAGAGAGACAATTCAAGTCTTGTACACGGAAGTTCATGCATGGACAACTCAAGGTGGCGTGCATATTCGCCAAGGTGGAGTTTGTTGGATATGTGTCGAGTATGTGTATGGTATGGTTACGATTGGACTTGAGTTGTTGTAAGGAAAATGACCCTAGGCCATTGTTTGTGATTTTGGAGATTGATTGACAACATAACCATTAGGACTAACATTTTGTCTAGATGATATTCGTAGATGTTTTTAGGTCCCAAGGATGCTTTGGAAGCCATCCAAATCCTTAAGTGATCAATATCCAAATAATGGTTATCTAATTTATTTTTTTAAGGAACAACTTCATTTATTTATTAACATGATTACAATCTTCTTGCAACACCTGCAAGACGAAGCTAGAGGGAACATTTGCCCAAACATCAAAAGCGCTAGAAGCGGCAAACCGGGCACAAGCATGTGCAGCCATAATTGCCTTGCGTTTAACATGCACAAAGCAAAAAGAAGAGAAAGAAGAAGCTAGCTCTTGAACTCGCTCTGTTGTTCCACAAGCCGACTAGCTCTAGGGAATCAGTTGCCATCATCACCGGCCCCTCCATCACCATGTATGTCAGTTGTACACCTGGCACGGAGAGCTTCTTCTTCTGCTGCTAATGCCAAGCCCACAGCTGGGAGCCTCCGAGACGTGGCCATCAGGAAACCTCCTTCACCATCCCTGACCACCGCCCCTATCGCCCCAGACTCTTCTCCTGCGTCAAATGCCCCGTCAATATTGACCTTCAGAGTATTGCCTGGAGGTTGCTGCCAATGCTGAAATGTCGGGGGCACCTATTAGATACGCCAATTGTTAATCGCAAGTGCACGGAACGTTGTAGCTCTTTCCCTTGAGTAATTCCCCCAAGGTTTATCAATCCGTAGAACTAAAGACAAAGAAACAAACCAAGATGCACGAAAACCGTTACTTTAGTGAAGGTTCAATCAATGGAAATCGAATCTGATCTACTGGAGTCAACCAACCGCACAAGATAGCAAGAGAGAGATGGAGATAACCGATCTAGATCACCTAGACCAATGCATAGTCGTAGTTCAAGCTAGATTGAGCAAAGATAGATGTGAATCTCAATAAAAAGCATCTTTAAATCATGACCTCCAAATTGACTCCCAAAACCCCAACCTTACACAAGGATACACCCTGTCACGGCACTATCCCCTTCAGCGTTGTAGTTTTAAGGCACGAAGTAGCATCGAACGCTCTTTGATAAGTCCGGTATGAACCCCTAGCCACGGCTACAAGAACATTCAAATGATTTATCTTGATAATAGCTCTAAAATAAGCACATCAAAGAACGAACGAAATCAATAGAAGAGGTACTCCTCGGCGCCAACCATTAAGATACCTGATCGCAAGAAATTCGGAAACACAAACATCTTCACCAAGAATGATAGTACATCACAAGATCCCAACCATGACCTACCTTTATCCTGATCTAAGCTCCTAAAATCCAATGTGGGAGAACCATGCAGGGTTACCACGTTAGCTAGGGCGAACCCTAGACAACTAGCAATGGCCCTCAGCTCTCCGAAAGGTGTCTCCCTACTCCTCTGCTCCTCGGTAGCTGTTGCAAATGTCAACTCCCCCTAGACGTTGGAATGCGGACTCCTTTTATAGGCGAGATGACTGAGGTCAAAGAGGGGTTCGAGCTGCGGCCGGAAGGGCCCAGGCTGCCCGGCTCGCCTTCCCTTTCCTCCGTGCGTCTTCTCACATCTTCTGGAATCCGTGTCCTTCTTTCATAAGCATTTGGCGATGCTTTCTTCGGGGTATCTTCGAGATAAGGATGAAGGGGTGAATCTTTCCTTAATCTTCAATTGCTTCGCCTTAATCCCAAAGTAATCTTGGTTGGGCTTGTGTCTTAGACCTCTTGGGGGGTCTTGGATCATTAGGAATGGACCTTGAACAAGGCATCATGGGGCTTGTGGCCTTCATCGTTTTATGCTCCAAAATAGCCAAAAATCCTACAAAATCACAAATCCTCCAAGAACATATGCATATGCAAATATGACCCATTTATCAGGTATGATCAATGGTTTAGATGTCAAATCCATGCCAATATTGAAGATAAACAAGAGTGAGAAGGTATAGCTAAAGGGCACCAACAACGAGCATCGGTCGTTGACGAGCGAGATGCAGAGGGAGTCGTGAGAGCAGTTACGGTGGGGGTGGTGTGTAACACCCTAAAAATGCCTCTTCTGAAATTAGTAAATAAATTGCCTTTTATATTCAAGTGCTCAGAATTAATACGGGAAAAATAAAATGTTTGAAGAAATAAAAGCAAATATAAGGAATAGAAACATTTTTGTGCATTGCATGCTGGTTGTTGGGTGTACTACCTGACAGGTATAAGTACCCCGTACGGTATTCCCGAGAAGGTAGGCCTACCCCAAGAAGGCCTACCTGGTTGGGGGCCGCCAGAAGAACATCGACTAGGTTATCCTCCTGGTCGGTGCGATGACTTAGCGCCAAAGATAAAGATCTATCAGATCGGGCGATAAGATCAATAGTTTCCTGAAGATCTAGGAGAGTTAGGATTTTACTTGTAAAGCAATCCTTATCTTTCCTTCCCTTGGTGTGTAACCCTACCCCCGGTGTATATAAGGGGCGGTAGGGACCCCCTCCATCTCATCTCGTGTCTCCACATAATACACAAAAACCTCATACAGGAGTAGGGTTTTACTAACCTCGAGGCCCGAACCTATCTACATCGTGCGTCCTGTAGCCATCCTGTTCTTGAGCCTAGGCGACTTCCCTACTCTCAATTAGATCCACACTGCCTGGGCTACCCCCTCGTAGGATCGCCAATCTAAAACACTGACATCTGGCGCCCACCGTGGGGCTATCGCCAAAAGCTCCTTCGTTGAACAAGAAGGTGACCCTCTGCCCTTTCGTCATGATCAAGTTCGAGGAAGGTGACATCTTCTCCTTCAGCTCGTAGGTCGGTGTCGCCGACTGCGACGGCATCCTTCATTGGACGCTGGATAAAATAGCCCGGCCGGAGTCTACCGCCGTCCTACATGCCATGCCCCGAGAGGAAAGTTTCAGGAGCGACTCCGACACGATCTCCTGCACATGCCCGGCACGGAGAAGCACCTGGATCCCGGTCCGCAGGCCAAGTGTGGACCAGGATAGCAAGGGTTGGCCAGTCACTAGGCCAGTAACCACGCCCTCCCACCCAAGAATCCAATTACCATCTGGACTCCGCATCACGGCGATGGTCCATGACGACGTCACCAATGGATCTGTTACCGCCTCATAACGGGGCAACCAATCTGCACCGCCTCAGCAGATCCAACGCCAACAACTACGTGCTCCTCATCAGGCACGTCCAACTCTCCCCGAGCAAAAGCATCACCACGGCGCTGCGAATACAAGATCACCCCCGACAGCACCAACATGAGTTTCCTTTCGGTATGAAGAACACTAGACAGATCTACCAACGTGAGTTGTCAAAAATAGCGCATGCTGCGCTGCACAAGGTCAAACCCTGCATGAAAAAAGCAACCCCCCAGAGGACGCTGGGAGATCTGGTCATCTCAGACATGCCCGATGGGGTGGTCGCTCACTAGCCCGACACGGATCTCACTACCATCTTCCATGACAACGACGAATCACCTGTGAAGTCCCCCAGAATCCTTTCCAAACGGGTCGGGACCTCTCTCCGGACGCAACTTCCATGGTGCTGACGACTCCTACAGCAACGATGCTCACGACCCCGTGCGCGAGCTATATGCTAGTGCAGGAGGGTTAGATCAAATCAACCGTCGTCTCGCTGAGGCATTCGAGGAAGAAGGAGGCGCTTTCGCTACCCCAACTGCCAACATTGTTAAGGCAAAACACCTCCTTGAAGGCATTGAAGACCACCCTGTGATCACAGCAGCCAAAGGTCTCTTGGAAGTAGGGGCGATCCAGACCGACAAGCTTGACCCCCTGCGATCGATGTCTCACATGGCAGGAGGGAGCCGTAGCCGTCACTCCGGTCGTGAAAGAAGGCACTTCAGCAGCTCCGGCCAAAGGCGTACCCAACACGAAGACCATGAAGTCAGCAGCAGCAGAAGTCACGCCGAGCCTTCCTACGACCTTCGCGGGAAGCTCAAACAAAAAGATGCAAGGAACCGCCTCGTCAAGATGCGCAGGGAGTGCGATGCCAAATATGACAGCATCTACACCTTCTCCAACGACATACGGGCCTACAAGTACCGGGCAGAATTTAAGGCGTTCGTGGTCGACAAGTATGACGGCAACTCAGATCCCAATCTTTGGTTGTGTCGGTACTCCGCAGCAATCGAAGCCTCGGGAGGGAACGACAAGGCCAAACTCCTATACTTCGCCGTCGCCATGGAGGCCTCCCCCCTCACCTGGTTGGAAGCCCTCCCGGAACGCTCCATTGAATGTTGGCATGCCCTCAAGAAGGAGTTCATCAACAACTTCTAGGGTTCTGCTGATGGCCTGGGAACAAAGTACGACCTCGCCACCTGCAAGCAGAAGCCTGATGAAAGCCTGCGCGACTACAATCGTTGTTTCTGGGCGAAGAAGTCCAAATGTGTCCAACTCAAGGACGAAGAAATCATCACCGCTTTCCAGCAGGTCATTCATGACCGCTACAAGTTCCACCAGTTCTGCAGGAACAAGCCCAAGACGCTGGAAGAACTCCAAGACCTCATCGACACATGGGCCGACGCGAAGGATGAAGAACAATAGTGCTTTGGTAAGCGCAACCATGGTGGCAGCAACAACACCGACCATAAGCCTCAAGATGGCAAGCAGCATCAAAACTCCTATAGCCGCAACTAGGGCAACTCCCGAAAGCGGCAACCTTGAAAAACGGTGGCCACACTCCAGAAGGCGCCAAAGAAGGACACAACATAGCAACGGAAGGAGGAATTTGAGAAGCTCCTTCACAAACGTTGCCCCCTCCACCCTGATGGCAAGCACACAATTTACGAGTGTGACTAGCTCTGATCAGGGCTAGGGGCTCCTCCCCTAGAGAAGAAGAAGGGTGACGACGGAGATGGTGATGACAAAGAAGACAAGACCGACGATGGTTTTCCTCGGGTCAACAACCAAGTCAAAGTCATCCTCGGTGGGAACTATGACAGCGACTCCAGGCGAACTTGAAAGAAGACCGAGCGTGAGATCCTGGCCATAGAGCCAACAGTCCGCACGCCGATTAAGTGGTCGGATCGCCCGGTCACATTCACCAAGGCCGACCAGTGGCGTTCCTTCCCCAAACTGGGACACTACCCCTTGGTCCTTGATCCCATCATGAGCGGTTCCCATGTGGCAAGAACGCTCATCGATGGGGAAAGTGGCCTCAATGTTATCTTCGCCAAGACTCTCAAGATGATGGGTTTCGACCTCGAGACAGACCTCAAGCCCGATTATTCAGCCTTCTACGGCATTGTCCCAAGGAATGCCGTAGTTCCCGTGGGACAAATCACTTTCCCCATCACATTCGGTACAGAGGAGAACTACTGCACCAAATTCATAACATTCGAAGTTGTGGACTTCTCCACCAGCTACAACGCCGTCATCGGGCATCTAGGACTTGCCAAATTCATGGCAATCCCCCATTACGTATTCCTGTTGCTCAAAATGCCAGGTCCCAACGGGGTCATCTCCGTCCGAGGTGACCTCAAGAAGTCCTATGAGTGTGACAACGAGGCCGTTGACCTCGCCATGAAGGCCACTGCCGATGCCGCTCAGAAGGATGTCCTCCTGCTCCACGCTCTGCCCATTTAGCAGAACCAGAAGAGAAGCTGGAGACAAAGAAGGCCGGCAAGTGGGTTGCCCTAGCAGATGAAGTGGCCACTAAGGAGATCGACCTTCACACCAGCGACCTGTCCAAAATATCCACCATTGGGGCCGGCCTTGACCCCAAATAGGAAGATGTGCTCGTCAACTTCCTACGGGCCAATTGGCGCATCTTCGCATGGAAGCCGTCTGACATGCCAGGTGTTTCCAAGGAGTTGATCGAGCATGCCTTAAACGTCAACAAGAACGCCAAGCTGCGTCGCCAACGCCTATCTCGGCTTGCCTAGGATAGAAAGGAAGCAATAAAGAAAGAGCTCAAAAACCTAATAAAGTGTACTACCCCGATTGGATGGCAAACACAGTCCTTGTACCAAAACCTAATAAAGAATGGAGGATGTGTGTTGACTACACTGATCTCAACAGGCATTGTAAGTCGACGAAGTCGTTGATAGTACTGTTGGCTATACTCTCCTTTGCATCCTTGATTGCTATTCTGGGTACCACCAGATCTCCCTAAAGGAGGACGATCAAGAAAAAACGTATTTCATAACACCGTATGGCGCATATTGTTACAAAACAATGTAGCTCGGACATAGGAACGCCGGAGCCACATACCAGCGAGCAATCCAAAATTGCCTCACTCCACAATTACACCGCAACGTCGAGGCCTATGTCGATGACGTGGTGGTCAAGACAAAGGACCCTGATGACATAATCGCTGACCTCAAGGAAACTTTCAACAACCTCAGCAAGTGGCGATGGAAGCTCAACCCTACGAAGTGCATATTCGGAGTTCCGTCCAGCAAGCTCCTGGGCTTAATCGTCAGCAACAGAGGCATTGAAGTCAATCCTGTCAAAATCAAGGCGGTCCTGGACATGCCCACACCAACATGTGCGAAGGATGTACAGAAGTTAACCGGCCACATGGCGGCACTGAACAGATTCATCTCCAAGTTGGGTGAACGAGGCAAAGAGTTCTTTAAGCTTCTAAAGAAACAGGACAAATTCACCTGAACACCGACGACACAGGTAGCATTCGAAGATCCTAAAAAGATCCTCACTGCAGCACCAGTCCTCACGGCGCCCCTCCCAGGCGAAGAAATCCTACTCTACATATCCGCCACCACCAAGATTGTCAGCATGGTCATCGTGGTTGAGCGGAAGGAAGAGGGACACCTCCAGATGGTACAACGTCCGGTCTACTACATAAGCGAGGTGCTCTCAGAGTCAAAAACTCGATACCCGCAAGTGCAGAAGCTACTCTACGCCATCCTCATCACGTCAAGGATGCTCCGCCACTACTTCCAAAACTTCACCATGGTTGTGGTCACAGGGTACCCCCTGGGAGACGTCATCCAGAACCGCGACGCGACGGGGCGCATTGCCAAGTGGGCTGTAGAACTCGGTTCCTCCACAATTGAGTACAGACCACGCCTGGCCATAAAATCCCAGGCCATGTCGGACTGCATGGCTGAATGGTACGAACTCCTCTTCCCACGCACCTGCATCGAGCTCGAACATTGGACCATGTATTTTGATGGTTCCCTTAAACTCGAGGGTGGAGGAGCGGGTGTTCTCCTGATCTCGCCAACAGCAGAACAACTAAAGTACGTACTCCAAATCAGATTCCCGGTCTCCAACAACAAAGCCGAATATGAAGCGCTCCTGCATGGCCTACACCTCGCCATCTCCCTCAGCATCAAATGTCTCATGGTGTATGGCGACTCCATGTTGGTCATACAGCAGGTCAACAAAGAGTGGAACAGGAGTAAGAGAACATGGACGCCTACTGCATGGAAGTGCGGGAGCTGGAAAAGCATTTTTTTGGCCTAGAATTCCACCATGTGGAACGCGACTACGACGCCGGGGCCGACGTGCTCTCCAAGCTCGGGTCATCAAGAGCACAAGTGTCATGCGGTGTTTTTGTCAATGAGCTCTCCAAAAAATCCATCAAGGAGTCGGTCAACGATTCACCTTCTATCTCAGAGGTCATGGTCATTGACACCGACTGGACTCAACCGCTGATCAACTACATCAAAGATGAAGCCCTACCAGCAGACAAGCCCGAAGCCGAGCGGATTGTTCGTAGAAGCAAGCTCTACACAATTGTTGGCTCAACCCTCTACAAGCGAAGCGCTCACTCTGGCATCTTAATAAAGTGCGTGTCACGGGCAGAAGGCGTGGGCATCCTTGAGGAACTCCACTCCGGTGAATGCGGGAACCACACGGCCTCACGAACACTCATTGGCAAAGCTTTTCGGTCTGGTTTCTATTGGCCTACAGCCCTAGCAGATGCAGAACAACTAGTCCGACATTGCAAAGCCTGCTAGTACTTCACCCGTCATTCGCACACACCGGCGCATAAAATCTACTTCATTCCCCCCTCCTGGGCTTTTGCCTACTGGAGCCTGGACATGGTAGGACCACTCCCTAAGGCCCCAGGTGGTTTTGAATGGCTTTTCATCACTATCAACAAGTTCACCAAGTGGATAGAAGTCTAACCCATGGTGACATACTCTGCAGAGAAGGCAGTCAAGTTCATCAAGGACATAGCCTACCGTTTTGGTATGATGAATCGCATCATCACAGACCTGGGTACCACCTTCACCGGTGATGCCTTCTGGATTTACTGTGAAAAGGCAGGCATCGAAGTCTATTATGCCACCGTGGCACACCCAAGAGTCAACGGACAGGTGGAACGGGCCAACGCCTTGGTCGTCGATGGACTCCGTACAAGAATCGAGAACTCCGACACCAAAAAAGAAGGCCGCTGGATGAAAGAGGTCTAGCTAGTAGTCTGGGGGCTTCGCACGCAGCCAAGTAAAGCAACTTGACAAGCCCCGTTCTTCATGGTGTACGGATCCAAAGCAATACTCCCTGTCAACAAGTTGTACGGTTCACCACGCGTACAGCAGTATGACGAGGAAGAAATCGAGCAACAACGTCGCATGGATATCGACACCGTAGAAGAACGACGACTAGCGGCACTGCTGCACAACTCGGTGTACCTCCAAAGCATCTGACGATACCATGACAAGAGCGTTCAGGAGCGATCTTCTCAAGTAGGTGATTTGGTCCTCTGTCAGATCCAAAATCCGAAGGGGCTACGCAAGTTGAAATCCCCCTGGGAAGGCCCCTTCTTGGTTTCTAAAGTAGTCCAACCGGGCACCTACAGGCACCAGACAGAAGAAGGCCAAGACTTCCAAAATGCCTAGAATATAGAACACCTGCGGAAGTTCTACGCCTAGTAGATATCCTACTTAGCTTGTTTTTACGTTTCCTTTTACGAAACGTTGTACTCATCATTCTTATAATGAATAAAGTGTGTATGCTCCAGATGTGTCTCCAATTTTTACTTCGTTTGTCTACACGTACGCAAAACATACTACTCCCACAAGGCTACAAATCACAATCCATACATACGGCCTACTTTAAAAAGGAAGGCCGATCACCCGTTAATATGTCAAAACCATAGAAACAAATTCTCCTCCAATGCACGCCAGCATAGTACTCCACCACAGTACCTTCATACAGCTTAATTCATGGTGCTACAAGCGTCACGACATACTTTCAAACACTACTTAAAATGTATATTACATATCGCCAGCCAACAAGGCTTAAAAGTCCAAACGCCCCGTAATGGCTTTGGTAACTGGCTCCACCTGCTCCTCCAAAGCAGCATACTCCGCATCGGCAAGATCACCCACCCTTCCCTGGGCAAACGGGGTCATATCCTGGTCGGCAACGCTTTGACCAAGGAAAGAACATGGGTGACTCAAGTGCTTGCCCTATCACAGACATACTTTGGTAGCTCCTTAGCAGCATCACGTAGTTCCCGGAGGAGCGCTTCATGGCTCCGAGAATTGCCGGTGGTGCCAATGATATCCACCAAAGGGGCAGCAGTGTCAGAGACTTGTTGATAATGATCACGAGCAACCTGGAGTGAGCTGGTTAGAACCTCGGTCTCCTATTCCAGCCGAGACGCGATGTTCTTCAGTTCCATTTAAGCTTTCTTTAAGTTGTCAACCTCAACTAGTCGTGCACTTGCCAACTCTTGTGACGGCTTGAGTTGGCGGTGAACCTCCAGAACCTCAGCTTCGGCTTCCTGGCGCCGCTTGCGGTCTTCTTTCGCCTGGACCTTTAGTTGGTCTCTCTCCGCCTCCGCGACTGCACACATACCGTGGATCTCAGGGTTGTTAACATTAACTAAAAAGTCCCATAAAGACTGTTATGTTTACTGATCACCCTGATCAATTTCTCTTTGTAGTCACGCTGATCACCCTTGACGCGCACCTCGGCCTTCTCCGTGGCTGCGGTGCGCTCGTTCACCACAATCTTGAAGGCCTCCATTTCATCATGGCTCTTCTTGATAGCGGCGTGCTCCTCCCTCAGGCGATTTTCAAGGAAGTCCACCACCGCATGGCATTCTACAAAACGTTGCAGCAGCATGGATTTCGAGGCGGATCTTTCAGCAATTCCCTGGGATAAGGAGTTCAGTGCAAATTAAAGCCTAATTCCGGGTTCTATTCAAGACATGTGGAGGGTACTTACCTGGAAAACACATAGGCATGACACGGCTAGCTCCTGGCCTTTCCATAGCTTGGCATGGTCGAATTCCCCGTCAAACATCTGGGCCTCATCATCCTCGTCAATGTAACACAGCCGAAAAGTATCCCCCACAGGACGTACCTCTTTCTCCTGTGGCCGCATCATCTGAAGGATATCCTCAACCTCCTCTACAGACACAGTTCCGACTTCTTCGACCACGCCAACCACAAGCCCGGCATCGTCCTTGTCACCTTGGTTCGGCTAGCGTGAACTCCCTTGGCCCATCGATTCAAACGAATAGGCCTGGGGCTTCAGCGGCATAGCCAGCGTGCTTCTTAGACAAGCAGTAGTCGAGGGTTCAGAAACGGGGGCGCCAGCAGCGGTATTCCCCTCGGGCACGGCCTCAGCACACAAGTCCGCCACGGGAGGTGGGTGTGCTTCTGGAACTGTGGCAACACTTTCACTTTTGGTCTCCAAGGAGCTGAACAAAACATGGCGTTTTGAGTCATAATCTCAGCTTGCGTACACCAGTACAAGAACACAACTTCTCCAAACATACCTGGGGGGCGGAGCTCGGCGGATCAGGGTTTCTTCAATCGCCGACCATCACCAGCCGGCACCTCTCGCTCCCGCTTCAGGCTAGCTGTGGATGCAGGGGCAGGAC
Organism: Digitaria exilis; assembly: GCA_015342445.1. Lineage (NCBI taxonomy): Eukaryota > Viridiplantae > Streptophyta > Magnoliopsida > Poales > Poaceae > Digitaria > Digitaria exilis. Next base: position 414,450 of record JACEFO010001915.1, on the reverse strand, counting down.
GACCTTCACCCGCGCTCTCGGGCTTGTCAGTCCCCCTGCAGGGCAGGGCTCAGGGGCTTGCTGGGGTTTGCCATCTCGGCAACTGAGGGTTCGCGTGGTGGCGAGTTGTCAACAATCACCACGGGCTTGCTGGGGTCGCGGGCTCTGATCTTCTCCCCTGTGTGTCTGGCTTTCGTCCGATCGGCCACAGTATCCATGGCAGATTCAGCGGCCTTCTTTTTGCCCTTGAGTTCATACAGCACAAACCAGTCAGTGACAACAACTCCGATAGTGGTCATGCCAAACATGGTCAGAACAAGAGACCGCTGGGAGACAATACCTCTCGACCTACCTTGGACATGTCCTTCAATAGTGGTGCGTTCTGGGGGTCATATAGCATCAAGTGGGGCTGGACTAAAACACACGGTACTCCAATCCTGCACATCATAACAAATGTCAAATACGACAGTCTGGTACCTACCGTTTTGCTACATGGGAACTACGAAGTACAAGTACGCCTACCTCAGTGGGCAGGTTGGCGGCACTGAACTTTGGAATTTGAGGGGGCACCTCCGTCACTTCGTGAAGGTACCGCCTCACAAATACCATGGCTTCATCATCGCTGAGAAGCTCTGGTCGGCTCCGGTCGGGGTTCTTCCTGCCCAAGTACTGGTACCTGGTATTCTGCCTTATCTTGAAAGGCTGAATACGCCATCGCAGGAAACTCAAGTACACCCCAGCCCCAGTCAAACCAGCTTCCCTCAACTCGCCAATCTTCTCCAACAAGACCTAAATCTGATCCGTGGTAGTCTCCTTCAAGATCTGGTTCCAACAGTTCTGTTTCCACGGCAGCTCCGGTATCCTGTCAGGAAGGGACGGGGCGTGGTTGGACACATAGAACCACTCTTGCTCCCAGTTGTGATGGGTGTCCTTGGTTTTGTCGGGGATGTATTTCTCATGCATCCACTGCTTGAACTGTAAAGCGGACCCACTAATATACTTGGGTTCCTCATCATTGGGCGCACTCTTCAAGTGGAACAGATTTCGGAACAACTCAAAGTGGGGCCCAATCCCCAGGAACGCCTCACACAGGTGAACGAAAATAGACAAATGCAGATAGGAGTCCAGGCTCATATGTGCGGCTTGGATCCCGTAATAACACAATACCCCCCCCGAAGAACTCATGGGTGGGCAGACCAATTCCAACTTCGAAGTAACGGCGGAAGACGATTACCTCGCCGGTGTCTTCCGACGGAAACGCTGAGTCTTCATCTAGGATCCTCCACCCGCTAATGACTTCCTCGGGAAGGAAACCTAGTCGCATCAGCTCTTGAATGTGTCTGGTCTCGATGGTCGACGGGGTCCAGGATACTTCATTAGCCGGCGCCTCCTTCTTGCCTTGAGGGGCGGCGGCAGGTTCCTCCTTCTTGACCCACGCTGCAGCGACCGCTTTCTCCTTCTGGCTAGTTCCGCGGGGTGCTTGGTTGCCTCTGGCCAGGGCCTTTAATGGCGGATTCTCGTCGGCGATGATGGGATTTGCGGGGGCAAAGGGCGCTCGCGGGGGCTCCTCACGAAACTCGGGAGCTAAAATTTTATTTTATTTTTTTGGGAAGAGGGAGCTGAAATTTTAGATCTAGGTTTGACGTGAACAGTTGCCGGAAAGGGGAACTGCCGCATTATATGGGCCTCCTAATGGCGCTTTGGCAGTGGCAGTTCTGTGAATTAGATGCGGTTTCCGCTCTTCGGACCAAAATTTTCTCGGTCAGTTACCTTTTTAAGACCCTTTCTTTCCCCTTTTCGATCTAAATTCCAATGAAGGCTCGAGGGCTGCGGATAGTAACCCAATTATTTTCCGAAAATTTTGGATTTTAATTAATTCTCAAAATGAATTTCATGAAAGCATGGATTGGGAGTTTCAAAAGAACTCATATTTGTGTGAATTTAAAGTTGAGCAAGACATGAGTTCTAAAAGAACTCTGATTTGTCTAAAATTAAAGCTCTGCGCTGATCTCCTTTTTAGAACCTTGGGTTCCTTTTGTCAAAAGCAAAACAAGGCTCGGGGGCTACCCAATTGGGTACACCTGCTCGGTGTACTCCAATTAGACCTTCCAGTGTTCAACTTGAGCACATCAAGGCCTTTGCATAACCAAGTCTGGACCAGAGAAGTACTCCAGTAGGGTTTTTTCCAAAGACTGTTGAGGCTAATAAGAAGCAAAGGCCAAGAAGGGTTTCTCTTATCAAGAGTTGGCTATGCTGCAGGTGATGACATGCTCAGGGGCTTGTTGGGTGTACTACCTGACAGGTATAAGTACCCCGTCCGGTATTCCCGAGCAGGTAGGCCTACCCCAAGAAGGCCTACCTGGTTGGGGGGCGCCACAAGAACACCGAATAAGGGGTGGTAGGGACCCCCTCTATCTCATCTCATATCTCTACATAATACACAAAAACCTCATACATGACGTAGGGTTTTACTCACCTCGAGGCCCGAACCTGTCTACATCGTGCGTCTTGTAGACAACGTGTTCTTAAGCCTAGGCGACTTCCCTACTCTCAATTAGATTTACACTGCATGGGCTACCCCCTCGAAGGATCGCCGGTCTAAAACACTGACACTGGTGCATTTCTTTTATTGCTGAATTCAAATTTGAATTTGAATTCAAATGAGTGTTTAAAAAAAGAAAAACTCTTTCCTCTCTCTCGGCTCGGCCCAGTTCCCTTCTCTTCCTCTTTTCTCTCTCTTTCTCTCCTTGCGCAGCTCAGCAGGCCTCAGCCCAATCCAGCCCACAGCAGCCCGCGCCTCTATTCTCTCTCTGTGTCGCTGATAGCCCGACACTACCTGTCATCGCCTACCTCTCGTTGTATGCAAGCAGGACTCCTCCGCGTGACCCGTGCTCGATCCCAACCACCGCACCTGGCTTTCCGCGCAAGCAAGGCCGCCTCACCCTGCCTATATAAGGATCGCCTCCCCCCTCACTAGCCCACTCCGAAACCCTAGCTGCTGCCATGCCTTCGAGCTCGCGCCGCGCAAACCCTATATTGGAGCTGTCGTCATCGTCTTGTCGATTCGCTGCCATTCCACCACCAAAAGGTACCCTCGGAGCTCTATATTGTGGAGTGGAACACGCCGAGCTGCTTCTCTTTCTCCCTCTCACCTTCTTGTGCCCGTACGACTTCGCCGTAGTGGCCGCTCCGCCGCCTCTCGTCGCGCGCCTCCGCCATCGCCCAGACCTCAAGTAGAACCTCCAAAACAGACTCTCCGTCGTCCCCTCTCTCTCCCAAGCCTTTCACGTTGAGGTTTGGAGCCCCCTAGCGATGGATTCACCCAACATCGGCGAAGCTCCACCGCGGAGCCGGCCGTGCCGCCGCTGTCTCCAGCAACCTAACGCCCTGTTGAACCCTAGGCGTCCAGATCTGATCCAACGGCCCAAATCAGATCCCCGAAGGGGTACGAGCCCGGTCCACCATGGACCTGTGGACCACGGTCTACGGCCGGTCCACGACACAGTAGCCACGACGTCAGCTGACGTCAGCCTTCAGCCGCTGCCATGACCTTTTTGCAAAATAGCCCCTGCCTTTTTGTGAAATCAACCTACGGTCCATATCTATTCAAAATTATGTTTTAGGCCCTCGGTTTCTTTCAAAAACACTCTTGGAAGCCGAAAACTTTCACTAGCAAGCCCCTAGAGTCGTTTTAAGCATAGTTTCTTCATTTTAACTCCGATTTGAGTGATTTTCATGCTCATGTGTTCGTAGTAAAGTGTACAATATTCCTGAACCCTTCTTTTCATCATTTGTTTATGTTTGGTGTACTGTTCTAATTAAATATCTTATTTACATGTATGTGTGGATGCTTGTGTGGTGATTGATGTGAGTAGTTGACGAGCCGTTCGAGTTCACCAACGATCCCGTTCCCGAGGAGCAGGAGCAGCAGCAGAAGTACACTGAGGAAGGCAAGTATAACACGGACAATCCTTGTTACCTATACACCTTTTAATTATATGTTCATAGTGTCTAATATTGCTATACATTAAGTTTGTTCCTAGTCTTTACCTTATTCCTTGTTTACCCGGGTTTTATGCATTATGGTTAGTATTTGCTAGGCGCTGCACACAATATTAACTTAATTGTTAATATTGAATTAATGGTTCACTTTAATGATGGTTAAAAGATGCTTTTTAGCAATATGGTGTGGGGAGCTAGAACATGTGCTTCGTGCTTTGTTCTAGTGTCTCGATAAGGTTTGGTCTAGGGAATTAGAGCATGTGCTTCGTGCTTTGTTCTAATGTCTCTCCATAAGGTCCGATTCTTAAAGAGGTAACCCAGTAACTTGTTCGCCACCGGGGGAACTATAATGTCTCTGGTCTTGGATAATTAGCTTGTACGTCTCTAGCTCGCTAGTGGTAACCGAAAGGCGTATGTGGCGAGCATGGGTGAGAGTATAGTTTGATCCATCGAGGACGGATTTATCCATTGGCTACGTCTCGTTAGGCAAAGTCCCGTGATGTAAGCGCCCGATGTATGGCAGCTTCACACGTTGCGATGATTGCATTCTCGCTCTGGACGCCGTTGACCCCCTCACGTTGCTCCCTGAGCTTATGTCAATCTCGATGCCTTGGGTTATGCTACATATGTTGAACCAAAACGGCTATTGTGCTTGTGAGGGTGTTTTGTGAAAGTCCTCGTAGCATAAGTTCTTTTGGATTTATGTGACCAGCGGGTAAAGCGCGAAACCTCTGCAGAGTGTAAATATATCATGATAGCCGTAGCTCATGGTCACGAGCGGCCAAGATCCTTTTTTATTACAAGATGATGTTAGAGGTTGATGTTGGTATATTCTATGATTACTTATACATTATTATTATTGGGATTATAATTGGGTTCTACTCATTTTTAGTAATTTGGATGATAATAAAATGAAACAACTAAAAGTGCTAATGCAGTATAACCGTGTCAAACCTTTTGTTCTTGCATAACCTGTGTTATACTTGTTAAGTAAGATGATTTACTTACACTTTCAACTATTCAACAAAATCCCAGATGGGCAGTCGATGGAGAGGTGAATGATCAGTCGCTTGTTGAATTTCTGGAGGATCTGCCGTACTTCTAGCTGTGTTCAACCAGTCGGTGTCCATGTGGACTTGAGGCTCTACTTAGTTAAGAACTGTGGGGGTCGTGGATTAGGGGGGCCCACTGTCAGGGAGCAAGCTAACGGTGAACGAACAGAGTAGGGCCCTGGAAACGGAGGGAAGCAATGTCAGTCCCGATCAGTCGGAGAACTCCGTCTCGCCCGACCCGCCGAGGGCCTGGGAGAGCAGGGAGTCGGGCGAGTCCGTCTCGCCCGACCCCGACCCTCCAGTCGACCAGAGGGGAGCGGGAGTCGGGCATGTCCGTCACGCCCGACCCTTGGCCCTCCGAGTCGAAATGGCAGACCCCACGTGGGGTCCCGCATACCTTTATGCATGTATGGTAGAAAGGAGGAGGGGAGCACCGAAGGCTCTCCTAAGTCAAACTTAGCTTGGGAAGAAGAAGGCGTGCAGCCTACGCTTTCTCCCGACCAACGCCCGACATCACCTGCCCGTCTGCCATCTAATAAAACTGATCTGCAGCACTGCAATTGGGAAAAGGTAGCTCCATGCGTGCCGCCGCACTAGCGGCCAAGAAGGAAGCTACCGCGAAGCTGCCGAGGGAAAGGTGAAGGTTGCGTGGCAGACGAGGAAGGGGTCGTCAGCAGCGCACTAGGCCGACAGAGCGTAACCGCCGGTATCGTCACACCCACGAGGGTAGTTAGGTAAAACGATGTTGTAAAGCCGTCCTCTCCTTGCGCTATAAAAGGGAGGGCGCTCCCCCTGCGGGGGGGGGGGGGGTCCGATCTGTTTTGGACACTCGATCTCTAGAGCACTTAGTCCCCTACACACACAAGGCTTGAACCGGCCTTCGTTGTAACCCGTCGCCAAGAGAGCAATACAGCCAGTCTCCCGTTTCACTGGACATAGGGGTAACTCTCGAACCAGTATAAACCGTTTGTCTTGCGTCTCTTGAACCATTCTCCACCAGGGCGTGCGTGTTCTGTGATCGACACTCGCCGGCATGAGGTACCCCGTGTGCCACCCGCCGACAGTTGGCACGCGAGGTAGAAGCCTGCGCACATCCGCATCTTCCTCGACATTTGGTGTGAGATGGCCGGTTTCAGTGACCATCAATTTGTGCCGGGCGCGACCATCCGGTTCGGCAGCCTCGAGTTCCTCGTGAACGGGACGCCGAATGTTCGAGGTAACGCCCTGCACCTCGTTCTCATCGATCGCCTCAGCTGCTCAGCCCCCGGCGTGGGACAACTCCCCCAGGGTGGTCTGGCGGAGATCACAGCCGCCTCGACGGTGACTACGACGGTCACTCCGGCCGTGAGCGCTGCTTCTCGGAGCCCCATCACCGTGTAGAGGGTGGGGCACGAGTGTATCGTGCATCGCTATGACGGGAGTGACAGCTCAGTCCCGATGTCTCGAGCCAGGCGTTCGGGCTCACCTTCGTCATATGGCTCCAAAAGCCAAATGACCATGAAGGATGGCGTAAACCTACGAAAGGGTGAGGCATCAGCCTTTCCTTTTGGTTTGAGGAATGTGTCATGAACTTTCTCCGATCTGGTGCAACGTCAGCCTTGGGAAGGCCTCGAAAGAGCGCATCCCAAGATGTGCCTTTTGAGGTACGAAGGCATCCTGGGGGGCTATGTGAGCACATGCTCCATGACCTCCCCATGCGAGCCTGGACAGGAGAAGGATCTGGGGATACATCTTGCCCCCAGAGGTGATAAGCGTTGTCCCACGCGAGAGTGTTTCGCCGTGGTTCCCCCGGATGACTTGACGAACGGGGCCAACGCGGTTGAAACCCGGTTAACCCCGGAGCAGATCGCGGCGAAGCAGCAAGAGCTGGAGGACATGCGGCTGGCCATCGAGATAGAGCAGGCCCAGCTCGACGGCAACCTGGAGCCTTCCACCCGGGCGTGAGCCCGTGAGGTGGGCCAGGGAATCGAGACTAACGCCGACGGCTACCCTCTCTTCGACCGAGCAAGCCAGTGCATCGCCGCGGCAACGCTACTCAGCCGCCAGCTACCGCAGCCATCTACTCCGGAGGAGAACCGGATCCAGAATGGGTTGAAGTCGTTCCTGGAGCGCGCTGCGGTGCGACAGGCGGCAAGCTCCACAGGAAGGAGACGGGTCTCCGGGGACGGGGCCGGGAATTCACGGTCTCCCAGTACCGTTGACCGGAGGAAGCCGGCTGAAGGCTCACGGCGAGACGTCCCGAACCCTGATGCTGTAAAGGTCCAAGACCGGCTGGGTTCGGATCGCGACGTGCGACACACCATCGAGGCTCGACGCCGGGACAAGTCGGAAGAGCCGGAGGATCGGGTCCCCCGAATCAGGCACCGACGGCGTGAGGTGCATGTCGAGGCAGGAGAAGATTGGGATTCGAACTCCGATTCCGACTTTCCCGGCCCAGCCGCCTTCTCCCACGAGATTCGCACCGTAGCGATCCCCCCCGCGGTTCCGTCTCCCCACGAACTTCAGCTGGATGACTTCCGGCTGGTGTGCCGCGCGGGGGGAGCTTTTGATGACAAAGTCATCATACGCAACCTCCCCTTGTATTTAGTGGAGCCCGCCCGAGCGTGGCTTGAGCGATTGCCCAACGGAAAAATCCGTAACTGGGCAGATCTGAGGAGCATCTTCGTCAGAAACTTTCAGGGCACCTGCGCTCGCCCAGGCAAGGTCTGGGACCTCAAGAGGTGCAGGCAGAAGCATGGGGAGACCCTGCGTGAGTACCTGCGACGGTTCTCTCGACAATACAACAATCTCCCCGACGCCACTGACGCCGACGCCATTGCCACGCTGATGGGAGGCACCAAGAACTGACCCTTGGTCAACCGCATTGGCAGGGAATGCCCGAAGACGATCAAGCAGGTCCTTGACATGGCGGCCAAAGAAGCATAGGGGGAGGAGGCCGTTCTGGCGCACTTTCCCGAAGAAGAAGGAAAGAAGAAGCGCGAGGAAACCACCGACGAGGCGGGGCCGTCTGATCGCCGTGAGAAGAAGAAGAAGAGGAGGAGGGAAAGAAGGGTCGAGTTTGTCGCTGTGGCAGACCCACAACCCTCCCGACCCCAAGGCAGAGCACCCTAGGGTTGAAGACGAGACGACCGACCCTAGGGATGACGACCCAACGAGGCTACTCGAGGGCCCGTGCCCAAACCATGCGACCCCCGTCAAGCACAAGTACCGAGAGTGTGGCCTCATGAGGAAGTTCCTCATGGGCATGTTGGACGGGGTCAGCCCGACTACCCAGCCACAGGGGAAGGGGACGGCGATCGACTCGTTCCTTGAACCTGACGAGTGCCTCATGATCTTCGGCGGCCCCAAGGCGCAGGCATCGAAGCGACGTACCAAGCTGATGGAGCGCGATGTGTTCGCGGTTCATCCCACCCACCAGGAGTTCCTCCGGTGGTCCGAGGCCGCTCAGACCACCCAAGGTACGTCCCGCACCCGGGAAAGCTTCCGCTGGTGGCGGCGCCGATAATCGGAAGGAAGCGCGTCTCCAAGGTGTTGATGGATGGAGGAAGCGACGACAACATCCTGTACGCAAGTACGCTCGATGCACTGGGAGTCCCGCGATCCCATGTACACCCCGAGCGGGCTCTTTTCTATGGTGTTGTCCCAGGGAAGGAGGTCGTCCCCTTGGGCCAGATCATCCTCCCAGTCACATTTGGGGATCTGGAGAACTTTCGTACTGAGACGCTCTGCTTCGAGGTGGTGGACTTTGACGGCTCCTACCACGCCATCCTGGGAAGGCCATGCTACGCGAAGTTCATGGCCGTCCCGAACTATGTCTACCTCAAGCTCAAGATGCCGGGACCTAATGGGGTCATCGTTGTAGGCACAACCCCACAGGTGGTGCGCACTCGCCGCAGCCCTCGTCTTGTCGCGCCAGCTCGCCAAAGCCAGGGTGGCCGTGCAAGCCTCCAAGGAACTTGCTGTCTCCCAGGGGGCGATCGACGCCGTGGCAGCGATGATCTCCGTCCCCGACGACCAGGAGGTGCGGGAGGTCCAGTACGAGGATAGTCCCGCGTGCAAGAAACCGATGCTTGAACCAGAGGTTGAGAGGCAGTTCCAACTGTCGAGCGACACCAAGAAAGTACTCGATCCCCAAGGGTCCGGGAGCAAGACGATCATTATTTCCTCCGCCCTCATGGAGAAATAGGAAAGCGCGCTCGTCGACTGCCTCCGGGCGAACATCGGCATGTTCGCATGGGTTCCCGCAGACATGCCGGGAATCCGCGCGAAGCCTGTCAGGCAGCCAACAAGACGCTGCAACGAGTTCAAGCGAAAGATCATCATCGAAGAAGTAGCTAAGTTACTAGATGCAGTGTTCATTAGGGAGGTTCGCTACCCGAAGTGGTTAGCAAATCCTGTACTGGTCGAGAAAAAGAATGGGAAATGGAGAATGTGTGTCGATTACACTAGTCTCAATAAAGCTTGCGAAAAGTTTCCTTATCCCATCCCTCGCATTGATCAGGTCATAGACTCCACAGCAGTGTGCGAAGCCCTGTGTTTTCTTGACGCCTATTCTGGGTATCACCAGATCGCGCTTAAGGAGTCGGACCAGTTGGCTACCTCCTTAACTCCGGGCGGTGTATTTTGTTACACCACGATGGCATTCGGGCAAAAGAACGCGGGGGCAACATTACAGCGCTGTATGAATCAGTGCTTGGGTGACCTCGTCGGGCGAACCGTCGAGGTCTACGTTGATGACATCGTAGTCAAGTCCAAGCGAGCCCACGACCTAGTCCAAGACTTGGAAGCCACGTTCGATCGCTTGCGGGCAAACCGCATCAAGCTCAACCCAGAGAAGTGTGTGTTCAGGGTCTCGAAGGGCCTCCTCCTGGGATTCGTTGTTTCCGCCAGGGGCATCGAGGCGAACCCAGAAAAGATAGCAGCCATCGCCAACATGGGGCCGATCGACTCCGTCAAGGACGTTCAGAAGCTGACAGGCTGCCTCGCGGCGCTGGGGCGCTTCGTGGCATGTTTGGGCGAGCGAGGACTCCCCCTCTACAAGCTTTTGAAGAGGGTGGCTCGCTTCGAATGGACCGTGGAGGCCCACCAGGTGTTGGACCAGCTCAAACACATGCTCACCAAGCCACCTGTGCTGGTATTCCCACGTGACGGGGAGCGTCTGCTCTTGTACGTGTCGGCGACCACACAGGTAGTGAGCGCCGTCCTCGTCGTGGAGCGCGAAGAGGAGGGACACGCCCTGAAGGTCCAGCACCCAGTCTACTACAACAGCGAGGTGTTGACTGAGTCGAAGACACGCTACCTTCACATCCAGAAGATGAACTACGCCATCCTCATCGCCAAGCGAAAGCTCAGGCATTACTTCGACGCTCATCATGTCACTGTCGTGACTGAGCATGCGCTGGGTGAGGTGGTCAACAACAGGGAAGCGACTGGGAGGATTGCCAAGTGGTCCCTCGAGCTTATGGGCTACGACATCTCCTACGCACCAAGGTCAACAATCAAATCTCAGGTTCTAGCGGATTTCGTTGCTGAGTGGACGGAAACACAGCTTCTCCCGGCCCCAGCTGACCTCGAATTTTTAGTCCTCCACTTCGATGGAGCTCAGAACCGAACTGGGTCAGGGGTCGGGGTTGTCTTCATCTCCCCTATGGGGGTGATGATGCGCTTCGCCATACGGCTACACTTCCCAGCATCCAACAATATGGCCGAGTACAAGGCACTGCTCGCCGCCCTGTGGATTGCCAAGGAGCTTGGCATTCACAGGCTGGAGGCCCGCGGTGACTCTCAGCTGGTGGTGGATCAGGTCAACGGCGATGCCAAGTGCCACAATCCGAAGCTGGCGGCTTATTGCAAGGCACCGCACAGAGCGCAGGAGAAGTTCAAGGGCTTAGGCTCCGTCCATCTCCGACGAGAGTACAACAAGGCAGCCGATGAGCGAGCCAAGCTGGCGTCCTGGCGACAGCCAGTTCCATCCGGAGTATTCGCGGACGACCAACATCAGCCGTCGGCGAATTTCAACGATGAAGCACCTTCCTCTGGGTCAGACACAGAGCAGTTGCTCGGACCTGATGGAGCTCTCGACCCAACGAGGGTAGTGGCAGCCATCGCGTCCGACCCCGACGAGGGGCCGGATCTTGAGGACGAGCAATCTTTGGAAGACCCGCCCGAGCCAGAGGAAGACTGGCGGACCCCATTCTTAAGCTGGCTCATCGATGGAGCCCTTCCTACTTGACGAACGGAGGCCCGGCACCTCATCCAAAGGGCCAAGTCCTACAGGATAATCGAAGGTAACCTATACCACAGGGGCCACAATGGTGTCCTCCAATGTTGCATTTTAAACACAGAGGGTAGGTCGCTGCTGAGGGACATACACGGAGGAGTGTGTGGCCACCACTCAGCCCCCCGATCACTGGTAGGGTCAGCCTTCAGGCAAGGATTTTACTGGCCCACGGCCGTCGCAGACGCCGAGCGAATCATGTGAACTTGTGAAGGCTGCCAGTTCTATGCCAAGAAGACGCATTTGCCAGCCCAGGCGCTTCAGACCATACCCATCACCTGGCCATTTGTGGTGTGGGGGTTGGACATGGTTGGGCCATTGCCAAGAGCGTCTAGGGGCTACACCCACATGTTCGTCGCCGTCGACAAGTTTACGAAGTGGATCGAGGCATGCCCCCTAACGGAGATCACGTCAGAGCAAGCGGTCCGTTTTTTCTGTGACATCATGTGCCGGTTCGGTGTTCCGAAGACCATCATCACCGACAATGGGACTCAGTTCACAGGGAAGAAATTCACCCGTTTCTGTGACAACTACGGAATCGAGGTGGCATGGGCAGCAGTTGCTCACCCGCGTACAAATGGTCAAGCGAATATTCAACCGACTGGTCAAGCGAATTCACAAGCTTGGCGCCAAGTGGGTAGATGAGCTGCCCTCAGTCCACTGGAGTCTGCGAACGACTCCTACTCGCGGCACAAGCTTTTCCCCATTCTACATGGTCTACGGTTCTGAGGTAATCCTACCGATGGACATAGACTATGGCTCCCCAAGGGTTCAGGCCTTTGATGAGGAAGCAAACGGGGCCAACCTCAAGGACGCTGCAAGCTGTGGCAGAACCGCCAATTTAAACTGGCTCAAGTGCGTCATAACGACCTGTTACGATCATTCGGACGCACTTCAAATAGTTTAAACCGGTGATCTGTCGAGTGTCCCAAGGACTCCTCGATAAACCACGTTAACTCATACCTCTGCCATACGTCAGGATCGTTTTCGGTAAGGAGAACACAACGAACATTATCATTTTTACACAACATACCAAGATTCTTACTTAATACAAACCAGGTTTTGAAGAGAACTTAAATGCAAGTCAAGCCATTACTAGGAGTTAAATACAAACCAGTCTAGGTAGTTCTATATCACACATATCTACAGCTTCCGGCTTACCCCTAGAATCACCGGGACCACGATGATCTAGGTCTTCTGGATCTTCTTGGTGATCCCCTCCGTAGCTTTTTCTAAAAAACAAAAGGGAAGATTCCCTGAGTACGAAGGTACTCAGCAAGACTTACCCGCCTTACCAAAGAAAAGACTTCTCAAGGAATATGATTGGGCTTTGTGTGGATTTGGCTGACTCGACTCTTTTGCCTAAAAGCATTACTAAAACTTGATCCTTATATTTTATGTATTTTATGCTCAGTTGAGTTGTTACTTATCCATCTAGGTGATAAAATATTTTGCATACAGGTTGTACTAAGGTCAACCAGCATTTATGAATCAACCTCTTCTTGTTCAACTTGTTTCCTCTACGATGTTTAAAACCTGATCAAGTGCACTCATAACCAAGAGTTGTGTTGATCCGGATCCATGTACATCCTGCAGGAGATACCCAGCCCCCAGCCACGCACAGTCGATCTTACTGTACGCAACAACCTTTCAATCAGTTGGACCAGAGACCGGAAATATCCTTACCCGAACCCGGGAAAGCATCCCCACGTGGGCCCCACGTCTGGCGACCACCCCGTGAGTTCCACATGAGGATCCCGCCTTTCTCCGACCCAGCAAGCACCGGTAAGCGATATTTCCAATCAACGAGCCAGCTAATCTAATTGGCTTTACTGGTCCCATAACCCAGTAAGAAACCAGGTAGAATCACTTGATCAAACACTTAAACAACGGATCGGTCCTTAGTCACTTAAACAAGTAGGCAGAACTATGAATCGAGCTTACCTCAATCTCTCCTACCAGCTTCTGCCCACTATCTTTCAACCCAAACCGTTCATGATTCATACGAGATTGGTAATCGCCTAGATCATCATCTTTTAACTTAACATTACTAAGCATAGCCAATGTAGACATTGCTAATCAAATTTCTTAGCTCAGCAAGGACAGTTCTACCAAGGAATATCTCATGCATAGAAGGGTTTCAAGAAATTCCTAACCTAATGCACATAAAATCATAAGATTTGGACTCATGAAAATTATGAAATAATGGGTGATCCAAAGATGCACCGGGGCTTGCCTGGAATCACGAGCAGGTTAGATTCTTCGGCGATGCGAGATTCCGGAGCGACGACGATCACTTCCTTGACTTGTCGCTGATCCTCCGCGAATCCCACGAGCTCGTACTCCGAAGCTTGAGAGACTAAAACGTAATGCAGGTTAGCGATATGCGATGCAACACTTTATGAAAAAGCTAAGCAACTTCCCTTCTCGATAAAGTTGCAAGCCAACACAAACTACCCAAGATTTTTAAAAGATAAGCCTATATTTTTCCTTTAATAAAACTTGCCCTAAATCATTTTTAGTTTATTTTTAATGATTTAAAATCATTTTCTAAATGGATAAAGCATTTAAATAAATACATAAAACAATTTTAGAATTTATTTCTAATTATAAAAGAATTATTCAGAATTTTAACCCTTTTAGAAATTATTAAACCCTTATTTAATTAATTTAAATAAAGGAATTAAATTAATTACCTACACAATGTTAATTAACATTTTTAATGGATGACAAATTTTAAAACAAGTTTAACAAAATTGATTTCATCATTTTTGGACTTTCCTATAATTTTCTATGAATTAAAAGGTGAAAAACACGAAATTTAAATCTATTTAGAAAACTCTTAAACACTTTTGCAAAAACCCCCCTGGACTATCCTATCTTCTATCCCGCGGTCCTTCTCCCCCGTTCAAAACAGGGGAGCGCTGACCGTGCTCTCGCCGGCCAACGGCCGGCCCCGACTCGCCGGCGGCGAGGTCCCCCGACCCCGGCAGCTAGCCCAACCGCACCGCCTCGCCTCCGCGCACTCGTCTAGCCCTAAAACCCGACGGCTTCCCACGCACCCTCGCCTCCGCGACAGCACAGGCGGCGGCGCACGGCGCGCCGTCCGGCCAACCCCCGGTGACCCGCACTAAGAGGACCTACTTGAGAGCACCAGCGGCCTACGACGAACCTAGCGCACTGCCTAGCGCGAGCCGAGATGCTCACAGACGCCCTGCTCACGTGCGCCTGCTATGGCGGCCGTACGCACGGCCGCGAACACGGCGGCGACGACGCGCCTTCACCGAACCAAGCCCCCAAACAACCCACTAACAAGTCCTACACAAGCCCCAGCCCACGCTCGACCTCACCGTACTTCCCAAACTCCCGAAACCCCACTGCAGGACCTCCCTCGACGGCGGCGACGCTTACCTGGCTGAGCTCGACGAAGCCCCTGAGGAAGAAGATGGCGCGGCCGCTCTGGAGGTGATGAGAGCGAAGGATAGCTGGTCTGGGAGGTAGAGAAGGTCAAGGCGAAGCTATGAACAAGAGGAATTGAATGGAGGTGGCTGGACGAGAGCGCGCGACGGTGAACTTCGTCGGCGACCGAGAAGTGAACGGGAATGCGGAGGAGGAAGAAAAGAGATCGGACGGAGGCCAAGGAGGAGTATTTATCGATGAGAACCGACCCTAGACGATCGCCAGCTCCTGCTTAACACGCTGCCACGGCGAAGCCATGCCCGGTGACGCGTGGCCGGAGTTACCGACCTCCGCATCGACGTCGGTCGCCATGCCCACTTCCAAGCGCTTGGGCCGAGGAATTGCGGCCCCAAATTCTTCCAAAGACCCTTCTCAACTCATCCAACTCCAAACATAGAACTTGTAGAGGGAACATAGCACTCCAACTTCCATGTTGCACCCTTTTTTATTTAAGCAGTGAATAGCGCGGATTTGTAGCTCCAATGTCGGCGAGTTTACCCCCAAATTTCAGTCCCCGAAAACAAATTTCTCAAATTACATTCAAATGTCCATTCAAACTCTCCTCGATCCCCAAATGAAACTTGTCCGCAACACATTCAATTTCACTTTCTCTTTTGGCACCATACTCAATTTCTCAACCAAACACTCGAATTTGATCTTGGATCATCGGTTGGTTTAAGTGTTCATAAGAACTCTGAAACCCTAGGTTGGTTCCGAAATTCAAACTCAAATTACTCCCAAAATTTGAATAGAACATGCTATTCCTCAAAACATAAAAGTTCTTTGCCTTGACTTGAATTTCATTTCTTATTTTTGGACCTCTTTCAAACTCTCAACGGTTTGAACTCAAATTGAGAAATTTCATCTCAGCCCTTATACTCTGAAATTGACTGAAACTTTAATCTATTCGATTTCTAACCCTGTTTTTCTCCTTGATTTGTATCTAACCTCAAACTGATCCCAACAACAAAGTTGTTCATTATACCTTACTTGACAACTTTCATTCTTGAACCATGGTCAAAAGATCGACCAATTAATTTTTATGATCACTCTAACATTGCTGCTCAACATGGCCAAAAAAACTGAAATTCGAACCCTATTTTCAGATTTGCAATAGTAACTTTTCTCTTTTTCTTTCCTCCATTTAATTGAGCTATTTCCATACTCTTTTTCATCCCAATTTTGTGTCAAACATTCTCCATAGATCTCTTGGATCTATTTGAAATTTTTACTTTAAGTTTATATCGAATTTTGACCAAATTTTGACTTTGGTCAAATTTCGTGCCTTTCAAAAATCGTGGATATCACACTGCAGACCAGTTGGAGGAAGCCCGGGAGGTGGCAGTGGTGCATTCGGCCAAGTATCAACAAGGCCTGAGGCGCTACCACGCACAGCGGATACAAGGACGCGCGTTCCAAGAAGGCGATCTGGTCCTGCGCAGGATCGTCGTGGCTTCACCAAGCTTTCACCCCCTTGGGAGGGCCCCTACACCGTAGTACGTGTCCTGCGCCCAGGGTCTTACAAGCTAGCGATGCCAGATGGAACCCACTTATCCAACGCCTGAAACATCGAGCAGTTGCAGCGTTTCTATCCTTGACCACCCGCGGAGGGGAGGGTCGGTACGACCCCAACACACCCAACCCCACGGAGGGAGGGGCCGCAAATCTACGCCACTCCCAGTACGAGCGGTCTGACGAGGATCCTCATAAGGAAAAGGCCCAACAGGTCGAAGCTGGAGTTGGGCCAGGGCTGCGTACGGTCCAGCCCTTTCCTTTTATAGGAAGCCTGCGACGGAAGGAAGCACCCACATCGCCGGCGGAAGGAGGGGCCGCACAACTTAAAAGCGGTGCTGCCATGCGTGAACCATTTGGCGATAATGCCCCGGAGGCAGAGGCTCCCATCCGACCCCCGGAGCCCGTGTCTCCGGGGGCACTATCGCCGACGCTAAGTTTTCAAAGCTATAGTAACCACAAGTCTGTGGTCGTAGAGCCCCCAACCCCCCGCACCAGCCGACAGATTGGCGCAATGTGTCGACTCTCCGTTGCGCGATAGAAGACCCAGCAGGGGGGGCAGCGAAAGCCCTCCCCCTGGCTTCCAACCAGCCAGATAAGTGAACACTTTTCACACTTTTATTCCTTGTCAAGTTAGTTCATTTCCAGTTTTTTTCGTTTTAAAGCCTGCTATTCACCATCCGACCCAGCAATTCCGAGGAAACCCCGGCGCTGCTAAACGGGGTAGGCAGGAACGTTTGGTGCAGCTGTGTTCCGACGGCCTACGCCTCCGAGGCTACGGATCGCACAGTTGCCGAGCTAATCAGCCAACCCTGCCAACAGACCCAAACGCTCAAAGCAAGGCCGGGGGACACCCTAAGAATGAATCGGGTCGGGAAGATTGAGAAGCGTTGCTAATAACGCGGCTCAGGCGAGCAAAACTAACTATATTCTGGGTACCTGTTGGGTCTATCTTGTTGCAGGACGTCCACGGCCAGGGGTGGGGTTGCGCCCAACCACGGCGAGGGAAGCTACATGTAGAGGCTCGGGGGCTCGAACAAAGCTTGGCCAATAAACCGCCAGGTACTCAGATCCACCAGGAGTCCGAGACTCAGATCTAGGCCAGACGGTGCTGCCGGCTCAAGGGTTCAGCCTACCAAGTTCACCTCGTGGCCAAGCCTAAAGGCCCGGGGGCTCGGGGGCTCGGCACAACCATCGGGTTCGCCGTGCACGCCTCGCAGCCAAGCCTAAAGGCCCGGGGGCTCGGGGTCTCGGCACAACCATCGGGTTTGCCGTGCACGCCTCACAGCCAAGCCTAAAGGTTCCGGGGCTTGGGGGCTCGGCACAACCACCGGGTCTGCCTCGCACGCCTCGCTGCCAAGCCTAAAGCCTTGTAATGTTTGGCACGACCAACGGGCGTACCTCACTCATCCAAGGACCAAGGTTTAAGGGCTCGAAGGCCCGATCGATAACTAAAGATTGCCAAAAGAAATCAAGTTAACCCCGCAAAGGCCGACTCAAGTGGCGCCTCCCAACCAGCCCGCGAAGAAGCTGGAAGGCAGACCCCACTCGGGGGCTGGTAGGGTATAACCATGAGCAAACAAGCAAAGACCCCCGCATACGGGGCCAAAAGAACCAAAAGACAACGAAAAAAGAAGACAGATAAGCTAATTATTACAAAAGCGTCGTAGCAAACGGGAGTTCCGTCGATACGGAACCCCCCAGAAGTTCAATCCCTCTACACGAGGGCACGACAATAACTTAAAAGTTTTAATCCCTCCACACGAGGGCACGACGGTAGCAAGCGAGAGCGGGGATGTCTTCATAGGGCCTGATCAGGGTCGGTGCCGTCCACGGGGTTGCCCTCCGCATCGGTCGTGGGCACCAGGCCGTTGGCGAACTGCTCGGCGGCTCCCTGACTTCTTCCGCCAAAACATCCAGGGCCTCCGAAGTGAAGTCGTTGGGGAAGCCGGCGGCCATCCTGTCGAAGCGGATCCCATCGTAGTGGGAGCGCACCAGCGTGAAAGCTTCCGGGACGCCGTGCACCAGCGACTGCTTGGAAAGGGCCCCGACGCGCGCGGGAACCTGATCAAGCTCGGCAGGAAGGCGCGCCGTGTCGCCGCTCATCGGCACCTCGAGGGCATCCAGCATCGAGACGGCCACGGCGCGCAGCTCCCCGCAGCACTCCACCGCCCGGTGGAGGTCTCCAGGGAGCTGCTCGATGTCCTCAGACAGAGGGAACCCAAGCCGAGACAGGACCGTCCCTGCCATGTCGTGCAACATCCCGAAGCGTGACAACAGCGTGGTTCGGTGGGTGATCCCGTCGGCCACGAGAGACTTGAGCGCTGCCAGGAAGCAAAGCCTTGGTTAGGCCATGAGCGAACATGCAGAGTCAGAAGGTTGGGCTAGCGAGAAGAAGTGGGCGGGAACGTACCGTCAATCTCTGAGTCCTTCTCCTCCAGAGACTTTTGTGCAGCAGACAGAGCGGCCTCCAGGACCCCGACCCGCTCGGTGGAGGACTGCACCTCCGTACGAAGGTCGGCGACGAGCTGACCCAGCTGAGCGCTCGCCCTCTCGGCATCCTCCTTTGCAGCCAACGCCTGGTTGCGCTCCGCCTGGGCGTCGATGCACGCCCGAACCGTTGTAGCCCTCTCCTCCCTCAAGGCATTGAGGTCAGATTGGAACCCTGAAAGACCTGTGTTGAAAGTCTCCTATGAAGGACATGGCAAGCGCCAAAGGAAAGAAACGATGGAGGGGTTGGGCTCACCGCTGCGGATGCTGGCGGCACCAGTGTGGAGATCGTGGAGCTCGGATCGTAGCGCGGCCAGCTCTTCCTGGTGGACCATGGCCTGGTTGGCCAACTCCTGTTCCAGCTCTGAAATGCGGCTGGCGCTGCCTGCGGCCTCGTCCCTGGAGGCGTTGGCAATGTTCCACGTGCGACGGGCCTGGTTGATGGACTCCTGCTCGATGCTCTGAGCTCGGGCAAGCGATAGCAGCATCGACTGCGGCGACCGACGGTCGTGATTAAATGTCCGACGAGGACGGACTCAGTTGGGAACCATAAACCCAGGCGGAGACAAGTAGAAGAAATAAATCACGTACCCGGCTGGAGGGGATCGCCACAGCGCGGAGCGTCAGGGCCATTTGCAGGAGCGTTGCTGGGAAGGTGGCCATCTGCTGAAGGCTCTCCAGCCAAGCGTCGATCTCCATAACGTGGTCGGGGTTGATCGCCGGCTCGCCCTGGCCGTCCCCCGACCCCGATGGTTCCGCTAGCGAGGCGGAAGTCTGTGGCGCAAGAACCGACACCAGCGTGAAGGCCGACGAGGCCGCGGGGAGCTCAGACCCGGAGCGCGCGCGCGCCTCCGCTTCGCCGAAGAGGTCCTCCACGGACCACCGGCTTGCCTCCACGCCCTCCCTAGGGTTCACCGCGGGCGACTCCGAGGTGGGCGGTGCGACGAGGCTTGTGCGAGGAGCCTCCCCGGAAGGGCCCATCGTCGTGCCCTCGGCGGATGCCCCCACGGACGGGGAGGACCCTGGGGCGCACACCATGGCGCCCGCCCCAGGCTCATCACCCGCGGCAGCGACCTCGGAAGCCCCGGCGTCCGCCGCCAGTTCTGCCGTACCCGCGGCCTCCCCAGCCACGGGTGAGGTGGCCAGTACGTACGTGACCCCCGTCCCTGCGGCTGGAATGGCTGGAGAGGATGGGGCTGGTGGAGGCGGGGTGGCGGATACCTGGGAAGGCTCCACGCCTCCAGGAGCAGGCGAGGAGCCCGCGAGGGTAGAGGGCGGAGCCGACCCTTCGGCCCTAGTCGGACCAGTGTCGGCCTGCCGAGCCTCCGCAGGTGTCCCTTGCTCTGAGGAGCCGGGGGCAATCGCGGGCGACGCGCCTCGGCGGAGACGCTTCACTGGGGCCGAGCTGGGATCCGACCCACGGCCGATCCGACTGCGAGCATAACCACGATAGTAAAGAAATCAACGACAAAAGAAGCGAACGAGATGAAACGGGCCGAAAGAGAGATCTGAGGCGAACCTGCTTGATGTGCCGGGGGGACGGACCTCCAGCTGCATTGGCCTGGAGGACGAGCTCGTGCGGGACGCCAAGGCCGGCGGGCCGCCTAGAGGAGGAGACGGAAGCTCCTCCACGACGATGGGCGCGGATGGGAGCCCTCCGTGCGCCACGAAGGCCTCCACGGTGCAGTCCCCCAGCAGGGGGAATTTCCTCCAGGATTCTCCTCCTCGTCGCATGAGGAGGCCAGGTCCGACCCGATCTCCTCCCCCGCGCGCTCCTTGCGCTCCCTCTCGCGCCGCTGCTCCTGCGTGCGGAGGCGACGCGCGGTGTCGTCCCTCTTGCGCTTCCGGTTGGCCTCCCCAGCCTCCCGGTTCTTCCGCCGGGTCTCGTTCCGGGCGGCCACTTCCTCGGGCAGGATCCCTCTCGAGACGGAGAGGCCCCCGGGAGCCTCGCGAGACTGTGAAGCGAAACATCGCGTAAGCACATGAAAGGTAGAAAAAGACTGAGAAGGAGCGACTTACGAGGTCTATGGCTCCAGGGCCAGGGTGCATCGGTGGCACTACTAGAAAACCCCCCCTGTAGCTACGTTATAGTTAGAGTTAGACACGCTTTATTTCGTATCTATAGCCATGTAGGCACGCTTTCATAAAGTGTGTTAGAAGCATCTTCGTATGGACCGTGTCAGACTTTATAGAGATGAATTAGTTTAGCGTATCAAGGTAAGTCAAGACGTTTTCTAGACACGTTAGATGAATATGTAAATAAAATGATACATTTGAATAGACACATATGTAAGTCGTGTCTATTGATGTAGTTACACAGTATAGTAACGCTTAACTACGTGTTAACAAAATCAAAAAATAAATGGCTGGTTTGCGAATCGAACCAGTGATCTTCAATTTCCAAACCAATTGTCTAAACCACTATGCTAATCAAGTTATTTCAATTGTTATTCATGTGCTATATCTTTTGTACCACACCAAATAACATATTTATAGGCCTATGAAACGCTTTTGTGATGCACTTGATACACTTCAATCATGTGTACCATGTACACACAGTTAAAAGCATGTCAACAATGTATCAATTTTATACATTTTAAGTATCATGTCAGCAAGTGTCTCTAGGTCCATATGTACAATTAGTTGTTGCGCTTTACAACGTATCTAGATGATAGCAATGATTAAAAGCATGTGTAACACCGTGGCTAATTGAGATGATTTTTAAAGTGTGTCATTTAACGTCTTTACATACCTTATGACGTTGAAAGCGTAATAAATATCGTCTCACGTTGTCGTGTTTTTAAAATCGTATCAATATACGTGTGTATAGCCGGGCATAGAAACGCTTTCAAGTGGTGTTACAAATAAAATGTATCTAAAGGGGGGTTTTTTTGTAGTGTGGCTGGCCCGGAGTAGGGATCTGCATGGTGGCGGCTCGGGAGGAGTCGACGAGCTCCACGAGTCGAGCCCGGATCTCATCCTCTGAAGCGATGACCCGCGACATGAGGCTGGGGCGGAGTTCAGCCTCGGTGGTGGTGGTTTTCATTGACGACATTCTTATATATTCCAAGAATGAGGAAGAGCATGCCGAGCACCTTCGCATTGTTCTTCAAAGATTGAGAGACCATCAACTCTACGCCAAGTTCTCAAAATGTGAATTCTGGCTAGAGAGTGTGAAATTCTTAGGTCACACGGTTTCCAAGGATAGTATATCTGTGGATCCAACCAAGGTGCAAGAGGTGCTGGATTGGCAAACACCTACCTTTGTCCATGAGATTCGGAGTTTTTTGGGTTTAGCCGGTTATTATCGCCGTTTTATTCCGGACTTCTCTCGGATTGCGAAACCCATGACCGAACTCTTAAAGAAGGGAGTCAAATTTGAGTGGAATGACAAATGTAATGAGGCTTTCCACATGTTGAGGAAACATTTAACTTCAGCCCCAGTTTTAGCTCAACCCAATTGCACCAAGCCCTATGATGTCTATTGCAATGCTTCAGGCACCGAACTTGGTTGTGTCCTCATGCAAGAGAACCGAGTCATTGCTTATGCTTCTCGAGCACTTCGGCCTCATGAGAAAAACTATCCCACGCATGATCTTGAGTTAGCAGCAGTTATTCATGCTCTCAAGATATGGAGACACTATCTGATGGGTGTTCCATGCAACGTATACACTGACCACAAGAGCCTCAAATATGTCTTCACTCAGGCACATTTGAATATGAGGCAGCGAAGATGGTTGGAGTTAGCAAAGGACTATGACCTTAGTGTGCATTATCAACCCGGCAAGGCTAATGTGGCTGCGGATGCACTAAGCCGCAAGGCTCGTTGTCATTGCCTTTCCGTGGAGTCCTACGCTGACACCTTGTGCCATGAAATGGCAAAGCTCAACTTAGAGATTGTTCCACACGGGTACTTCAACCATATCTCTGTTGAACCAACCTTGCATGATCGGATCGTCGAAGCACAATTAAGTGACGCAAAGATTAAAATCCTTAAAAGGAAGTTGGCAAAGGAGAATGTCAAGGAAAAATACAAATGTTTCCGGCTAGATGGGCAAGGAGTGATGTGGTTTGGACATCACATAGTGGTGCCCAAAAACACGGAGGAGGATTATGGATGAGGCCCATCTCTCTAAATTTTTTATCCATCCCGGTAGCACCAAAATGTACCAAGATTTGAAACAAAACTTTTGGTGGACTAGGATGAAGCGAGAAATTGCCACGTATGTGTCGGAATGTGACACGTGTCAGCGGGTTAAGGCTAGCCACTTGAAGGTAGCAGGCACGCTTCAACCTCTACCTATTGCCTCATGGAAATGGGAAGATATAAGCATGGACTTCATTGTTGGACTTCCCAGTATCCCTCAAGGGCATGACTCCATTTGGGTAATTGTGGACCGCCTTACCAAGACCGCACATTTTGTTCCAGTCAATACCGCTTATACCGCTAAGAGGTACGCTGAGATTTATTTGGAACGGGTCGTTTGTCTACATGGGGTACCCAAGACGATAATTTCAGATCGTGGTACTCAATTCGTGGCACGCTTTTGGGAACAATTGCAACTATCCCTAGGCATGAAACTGATCCGTAGTTCAGCATATCACCCACAAACCGATGGGCAGACGGAAAGCGTAAATCAAATACTTGAGGATATGCTTCGAGCTTGTGTTATCCATTACGGGAAGAATTGGGAGAAATGCTTATCTCTGGCCGAATTCTCCTACAGCAACAGCTACCAAGCGAGTCTTAAAATGGCACCTTTCGAAGCCCTGTATGGTAGAAGATGTCGGACCCCGTTGTGTTGGTCCCAGGCAGGCGAGAGGTATACCTATGGCCCTGACCTTGTAAAGGAAGCGGAAGAAAAGGTTAGGATTATCCGTGAAAATTTGAGAACCGCCCAGTCACGGCAAAAGAGTTACTTTGATCAACGGCGGAAGCCACTTCAATTCGAAGCCGGCGATCACATGTATCTCAAGGTCTCCCCGACCAAGGGTGTGCAAAGGTTTGGTTTAAAAGGAAAACTTGCACCTCGCTACATCGGCCCATATGAAATTACTCAACAATGTGGACCGGTAGCCTACCGTGTGAAGCTTCCCGAGAAGCTCTTAGCCGTGCACGACGTATTCCACGTTTCCCAACTCAAGAGGTGTCTTCGTGTTCCGACCGAAGTTGTTGAACAAGAAGAACTCTCGGTTGAACAGGATCTATCCTATGATGAGCATCCCATTAAGATCCTCGATGAGAAAGAGAGACAAACACGAAGGAAAGGAGTTAAAATGTACAAAATTCAGTGGAGTCATCACTCCGAAGATGAAGGCACGTGGGAAACCGAAGACTATCTTAAGAAGAATTTCCCCGACATCCTTTCTTAAGCCAAAGGTACTTTTCCCACCTTGTGTGGCGGACCACTCCGAAATTATTCCAAGTTAAGTACCCCTGTACCGCTAATCAAGCAGTCAGGCACTTAATCCGGAATAAGCTAGAGCGCCGTCGGATTAAACCCGATTTAACCACGTACTTTCTCGATCGAAACAACAAGCACGCCCACTCGAAGGTGAGTTCTAGAGATTACAACATTCCACAAATTCACCATACATAAATAGTATCACAAAGTTATTACAAACCAAGTTTGAAATTCAAATCAGAGTATCAAGTTCATTGCAGCGGAATAAAATAGTTCATTGCAGCGGAATAAGGTAGTTCATTGCAGCGGAAAGTAAACTAGCGTCGATACATAGTAACACCATGATGAAGCCTGCCATGGTGCTACTCCTCCCGTTCCTCGGCAGAGGACGGAACCCACTCGATGTGCCATCCAGGGGGAACCTGGGTAGGCCAAGTGATGGCATCGACTGCCACATCTATCACAGTACCTGTAATAAAAGCCACAAGCAAGGCTGAGTATACTAATACTCAGCAAGGCTTACCCGCCGGGTGAAAACTACATCACCGACATCTAGACATGAGAGGCTTTTGGCTGGTGGGTTTGTTTGCCAAAAAGCAACTAAGAGTAGATCCTTGCTTTCATGGTTTTAGCATCATATTCTAGTAGATTTAACCATTCTAGATTAGCATCATCTCTAAGCATACAAGTGGTGCAATACAATTTAAGTCATACAACAAGTTCATCATTCTCATAGTTTCACTTGTTACTCAATGCAGCCAAGCGGTCAAGCAGTCTCATTAACCATGAGAAGCGGACAGTTCAAACCGAATTTTGCTACCTGGCCAGGGGAACCCAACACACACGGATAATGCTTGCTATAAAAGGTACAAGCACTTCCCAACCTTTCCCATCGATCCACAATTCGGAACCGGGTCCACTTCCTTAGGATAAAGGTTTACTGCTTCACTCACAGCATCACACATATATCCACAAGTGTACGGCAGGGGAAACAATAGTTTCCAAGGAGAGATGGCTATCGGCCCTAGCTGCTTCAATCTGGTACCGGACTTACCGATTCCCATATATCGGCATGCATGTGGTACGTTCAAAAACTTGACACACACAACCACACGTTTCGACCTTAAATCAATTATCATACACGGACGGGAGATCTGCATCTACCATCCCGCCCGTCCATCCTTAAGATTCCAACATAAGTAAAGACAAGCAACTCCTATGTCTCGCGAGTGACAGGAAATCACTCGACTTGTAACGGACCTAAAGCAATGCCCTATCGATCCTTTCATACTAGTGTGGCAAGTCATAGGTACTAGAAATATACAACTAAGGTATTCAATCAAATCCTTGAAACGTAAATGCACAAGCATAGGGAACTCATAGATGCATAAACTTTTAAAAGTTAGGTTATGCTCCGGGGCTTGCCTTCTTGCGCTAGCTGAGTGTTAGCCTCCGGATCGACTGTTCGTTCGCTGGCACCGTTCTCCGGGATGACTTCTCCATCTGCGGGGATGAGATGATAGAAGCCGTCCGCAACAGCGCCTTCTACATGAGATGCATAACTTTATGGCGGCTGCCTAGTGATTCCAAAACTACCTTGAAGGCCATATTCACCTAGACATACTAATGTACTACTTTCTCCTTCACAAAATTAGAGGAGGGGTGTGGAAAAATTTTACGCATCTTTGATGGTGATTGTGTACACATATAAAAGAATTCCCATTTATTATTTTGAGGTTTGGGTGCAGTTCTGGAATTTTAGACTTTCCATGTTTCATTTCAATTAATTATCAAAAAGGTCTATTTCCTTTTTATAACTTAATTCCACCTTAGTTTCTTCTCATTTTTGTTTCTCGGTTTCTGTTCATCCTTTTTATCTACAAACTTTATGACAGCTACTGGAGTATAAGAGTTAGGCTCACTCCAAAATTTAGCTAAAACTGAGCTACACAGAATTTATTAAAAATAGTATAAACTGTTGCTTAAAGAAACAAGATAAATTCATATAAAATTGAAAATACTTCCAAATCAGGAAATTTTCCTACCAGAGCTAGTCAAGAGTGTAAGGAGGGCTCTGGCCAAGTGGTGGCTCAAAATAACCCTTGGAGAGTCCTCAACAATTTTCTATCCGAAAACACATATCTATTTATTTGCTAGTCTAAACAGAGCAAAAATTAAGTTTTGTATTTTTAGCAGATGTTCTAACAAGTTCTTAGGCCTCTGGAGAAAAATGATGATTTTTAGCAGCATGGATTATTTTTAATAATTTCCGGACTGCAAAAGACAGGAATTACAAATTAATTCATAACTGAAGCTACATTCCATATTTTTAAGTCCCCTTTGGACACAAGGTGTCCAAAGTCACTGCAAACAACATATCCAAAGCTCAGCCCTAGCGGAGCTCTGGATTTAAAATGGTGCACAAGTTTCTAAATTCACAGTTTGAATTTTAATTCAAAAACGGTTCACCAAAAGTATCTACATGCTAACATGAGATTGGAGTTTACAACCTCACGAGTCTAGGGAGTATTTTTGTGCATTTTTCTGATTTTTGTACGATTTTTGGTGGATTTTACAAGATTTAGGAAAAAAGGGTTAAACTTAAGAATCTTTTTACGTGCCGGCCCTTGAATCTTTTGAAACTTCGCGAACAGGTCCCTGCCTTTTTCACTGGGAACCCTAGAAAAAGGAAGAAGATGAACTTAGGTCCTCGGCTCGTCGCCGGAGTTGCGCCGGCCAAACGACGGCGAGCTAGGGTCGGGGAAGTGGGGGAAAAGGACCAGTGGCTCACCACGAGTCGATTGGTGGCGGTTGGGAGGCCGGGGGAAGCTCGGAGTTCGCCGGCGACGTGCGGTGGCGGTGTGGCCGCCGCGGGCTCGATTCCGGTGAGGGTGGTGGATCTCGCCGGGGTTGGAGGGGTCCTAGAGCACCAGTGGGACTCAGCGAAGCTAGTGGAAGGCTCGGTTGACCTCGGGGAGGGCTTGGAGTAGGGGCTCGATGTGCGCGTGCTCCGGCGGCCGGAAATGCGGATTTGGGGGAAAATCCGATTTCTCGCCGGAGAGTTGGGGAGAGCTCGCGAGAAGTGGGGGAAATGGAAGCTCGGGAAGTGGTCTAGCTCTGTGCGCGAGGGATTTGGGAATGGTGGAGGGACGAGGACGAATTTGGCTTCGAAGCTCGGCTCGGTCCGCGCGGCTGGAGGTTGAAGACGACGGGAGCGAGCACGGGGAAGTGAATTGGTAGTGCTGTGGACTGAGGAGAAATGGTGAGGGGCTCGGTGGAGTGCTTTGGCACGCTAGAGAGGGGACGTGCTGCCTCGGGAGCGCGCATGAGGAGTGATGGTTGACGCGACGCGCCATTGCCGTGCGCCGAGCTCGAACAGAGCGCACGCGAGGGGTTGGGCGAAGGGGATTGTCGCGTGAGCGCTGGGAGATCCTCTGCAGAGTGTCTTGGCGCGTAGCGGGAGGATAATCCACCGCGAAGCGGCTCTACGCGACGCGCGCGAGCGCGCGGCCACGGCGGCGCTCCGACCGCCATGATGGCGTCTGCGCGGCGCGAGGTGAGGCGGCTTGTCGAGCGCGACGTGACGACTCGGGAGGGGCTGGACAAGCGCGTGAGGACAAACGCCAGCGGCCGCCGTGGCTCGGCCGGCTCGGCGTGGCCTCCGCCGCTCGCCGGCCACGTGGCGGCCGAGCTCCGGCCAAGCGCAGAGCGCGCCAGGGCCTGCCAGGCGCCCTCGTGGAGCTCCTTTGCCCCTTTTGAATTTTCTCCAAAAATTTGAACTGAACATGAAAAAGTGTAAACATAAAAGTTGGAATTTGAGATGTGGGACACAACTTTCTTTTTGGGGTGAACCTGAAATTTCGAATTTTTCAAGCTCAAACAACCCAATTTGAAAAAGGTGTTCAGAACTGTTTTTCGAGTTTTTGAGGGGCTAAACTGCAAAATTTTCAAAAGTTCCGAACAGTGACTAGGCCTTATTTGTGATGACAAACAACTTTTATTTTTGTAGATTTTCAAGTTTAATACAAAATTCTTGAGATTTCAGTTGGGTGTCAAAAGACCTTTGTTTTTGAATTTAAATTTGAGTTTTGATGAATTTTTGAATTCCAACATCACTTTTTCAATAGGTTGGTAAAATCATAACTTCCTTTCCATTGTTTTGCCTTATCTTCCCAATTCCTTTTATTAATTATTTTATTTAACCTCTCCCTCCTTTCTTAAACCCTTCAATAGTGTCACTAAACATCAGAGGTATGATGCTCAAAGAGAGTTTTCAATTTAAAGTCCTACCTCCTTTTATTTTGGAAGTAAAAATCTTATTTTAACTTAAAGTTAAAACATGGACACATACATGGAGGTTAAGCTTATTTATTTTATATGCTCAACTTTAATTATGTCATTAACAACTTGACATATATTAAAATATTAATTAATTTACATCCTTTGTATTTTATGAAAGCTCATGTTGTGAACAAAATCTCATTTTATTACTAAAACCACAAGATTGCCACATGTAGGCCATGATTAGAACTGCAAGCTTTATTAGTCCAAGTGTTTAACCCTAACATTAAATCATTAACAATTATTTTACTAAAGAACATTAGGAGCACTCTAAATATTATTTTATTTTATAGCCCAAGGTAAGCTCCTATAAAAAGGGTGTGTGACCGTGTGTTTTTCATCTCATGTTTATACCTTAAAAAAAAATTGATCGGGAGCATTTAAGTGAAATTGTTTGACATGTACAAAAGTTTTTGACATGGTGCCCTTTTGTCATGACTATTAACAGCTGCCAGTAGCTGGCAGCTCATGTCAAGGGTATGTCAAGTACTTGTGGTCTCCGAAAGGTTCTTTGGTGATGATTTCTTTTCAAGGTTCATTAAGTTTTTAATTAAGTTTAAATTCCATGTCTTGATTATCCTAAACATATTTAAACACCAGGGGTGTTACAGCCTACCCCCCTTAAAAAGAATCTCGTCCCTCCACCATTCTCAAATCCCTCGCGCACAGAGCTAGACCACTTCCCTAGGTTCCTTTTCCCCCACTTCTCGCGAGCTCTCCCCAACTCTCCGGCGAGAAATCGGATTTTCCCCCAAATCCGCATTTTCGGCCGCCGGAGCGTGCGCACGTCGAGCCCCTACTTCGAGCCCTCCCCGAGGTCAACCGAGCCTTCCACTAGCTTCGCCGAGTCCCACTGGTGCTCAAGGACCCCTCCAACCCCGGCGAGATCCACCACCCTCGCCGGAATCGAGCCCGCGGCGGCCGCACCGCCACCGCACGTCGCCGGCGAACTCCGAGCTTCCCCCGGCCTCCCAACCGCCACCAATCGACTCATGGTGAGCCACTGGTCCTTTTCCCCCATTTCCCCGACCCTATCTCGCCGTCGTTTGGCCGGCGCAACTCCGGCGACGAGCCGAGGACCTAAGTTCGTCTTCTTCCTTTTTCCAGGGTTCCCAGTGAACAAGGCAGGGACCTGTTCGTGAAGTTTCAAAAGATTCAAGGGCCGGCACGTAAAAAGATTCTTAAGGTTTAAACCTTTTTCCCGAAATCTTGTAAAATCCACCAAAAATCGTACAAAAATCAGAAAAATGCACAAAAATACTCCCTGGACTCGTGAGATTCTAAACTCCAATCTCATGTTAGCATGTATGTACTTTTGGTGAATCGTTTTTGAATTAATATTCAAACTATGAATTTAGAAACTTATGCACCATTTCAAATCCTGAGCTTCGCTAGGGCTGAGCTTTGGATATGTTGTTTGCAGTGACTTTGGACAGGGGATCTAAAAATATGGAATGTAGCTTCAGTTATGAATTAATTTGTGATTCCTATCTTTTTGCAGTCCAGAAATTATTATAAATAATCCATGCAGCTAAAAATCACCATTTTTCTCCAGAGGCATAAGAACTTGTTAGCACATCTGCTAAAAATAGAAAACTTAATTTTTGCTCTGTTTAGACTAGCAAATAAATAGATATGTGTTTTTGGATAGAAATTTGTTGAGGACTGTCCAAAGGTTATTTTGATCCACCACTTGGCCAGAGCCCTCCTTACACTCATGACTAGCTCTGGTAGGAAAATTTCCTGATTTGGAAGTATTTTCAATTTTATATGAATTTATCTTGTTTCTTTAAGCAGCAGCTTATACTATTTTTAATAAATTCTGTGTAGCTCAGTTTTAGCTAAATTTTGGAGTGAGCCTAACTCTTATACTCCAGTAGCTGTCATAAAGTTTGTAGATAAAAAGGATGAACAGAAACTGAGAAACAAAAATGAGAAGAAACTAAGGTGGAATTAAGTTATAAAAAAGGAAATAGACCTTTTTGATAATTAATTAAAATAAAACATGGAAAGTCTAAAATTCCAGAACTGCACCCAAACCTCAAAATAATAAATGGGAATTCTTTTATATGTGTACACAATCACCATCATAGATGCGTAAAATTTTCCACACCCCTCCTCTAATTTTGTAAGGAGAAAGTAGTACTTTAGCATGTCTAGGTGAATATGGCCTTCAAGGCCTTGGTTTTGGATCAACTAGGCAGCCGCTATAAAGTTATGCATCTCATGTAGAAAGCGCTATTGCGGACGGCTTCTATCATCTCATCCCCGCCGACGGAGAAGGCATCCCGGAGAACGGTGCCAACGAAGGAACAATCGACCCAGAGGCTAACACTCAGCTAGCGCAAGAAGGCAAGCCCCGGAGCATGACCTAACTTTTAAAGTTTATGCATCTTTGAATTACCTATGCTTGCGCATTTACGTTTCAAGGAGTTGCTTGAATACCTTAGTTGCATAATTCTAGTACCTATGACTTGCAACACTAGTATGAAAGGATTGATAGGGCATTGCTTTAGGTCCGTTACAAGTCGAGTGATTTCCTGTCACTCGCGAGACATAGGAGTTGCTTGTCTTTACTTATGTTGGAATCATAAGGACGGACGGGCGGGATGGTAGATGTAGATCTCCCGTCCGTGTATGATAATTGATTTAAGGTCGAAACGTGTGGTTCTGTGTGTCAAGTTTTTGAACGTACCACATGCATGCCGATATATGGGAATCGGTAAGCCCGGTACCAGATTGAAGCAGCTAGGGCCGATAGCCATCTCTCCTTGGAAACTTTTGTTTCCCCTGCCGTACACTTGTGGATATATGCGTGATGCTGTGAGTGAAGCAGTAAACCTTTATCCTAAGGAAGTGGACCCGGTTCCGAATTGTGGATCGATGGGAAAGGTTGGGAACTGCTTGTACCTTTTATAGCAAGCATTGTCCGTGTGTGTTGGGTTTCCCCTGGCCAGGTAGCAAAATTCGGTTCGAACTGTCCGCTTCTCGCGGTTAATGAGACTGCTTGACCGCTGTGCTGCATTGAGTAACAAGTGGAACTGTGAAGAATGATGAACTTGTTGTATGAATTAAATTGTTTGCACCACTTGTATGCTTAGAGAGGATGCTAATCTAGAATGGTTAAACTATTAGAATATGATGCTAAAACCATGAAAGCAAGGATCTACTCTTAGTTGCTTTTTGGCAAACAAACCCACCAGCCAAAAGCCTCTCATGTCTAGATGTCGGTGATGTAGTTTTCACCCGACGGGTAAGCCTTGCTGAGTATTAGTATACTCAGCCTTGCTTGTGGCTTTTATTTACAGGTTCTGTGATGGATGTGGCAGTCGATGCCATCACTTGGCCTACCCAGGTTCCCCCTGGATGGCACGTCGAGTGGGTTCCGTCCTCTGCCGAGGAACGGGAGGAGTAGCACCGTGGCAAGCTTCATCATGGTGTTACTATGTATCGTCGCTAGTTTACTTTTCCGCTGCAATGAACTATTTATTCCGCTGCAATGAACTTGATACTCTGATTTAAATTTCAAACTTGGTTTGTAATAACTTTATGATACTATTTATGTATGATGAATTTGTGGAATGTTGTAATCTCTGGAACTCACCTTCGTGTGGGTGCGCGTGTTGTTTCGATCGAGAAAGTACGTGGTTAAATCGGGTTTAATCCGACGGCGCTCCAGCTTATTCCGGATTAAGTGCCTGACTGCTCGATTAGAGGTCCAGGGGTACTTAACTTGGAATAATTTCGGAGTGGTCCGCCACAGCGGGACTGCTTCGCCTGCAACGAGCAGTACCCCCACGGGGCCAGGTTCCCGTGCGGGCGGAGGAGCGCCGCCTTGAAGAAGAGCAGGAAGAGATTGAAATCTGGGTCAATGCCCAGATAACCCTCGCACAGGGCCACGAAGTTGGCCATCTGCTGGACCCCGTTCGGGGCGAGGGCATGGAGCTCCACGCCAAAGTGGTGGAGTACCTCGCGAAGGAAGCGATGAGCGGGCATGGCGAAGCCGCGAACGTGGTACGCCATGAAGCTCACCACGTACCCCGCTGGAGGCGATGGGGTCTTGTGAGATAGAGGCGGGGAGATCCACTCCTCGTCGGAGGTGCGAGGGCACAGCAGCCCGCGGGCGACGAGCGACTTGAGCGCCGGGACAGATGCGCTCGAGCGCGCCCACTGGCGAAGCTGCGCAGAGGACGAAGTACCCCTGGTGGCCATGGCGTCTATGGCGAGCTTGAGGGGAGGCGAGGAGTTGGGTTGCGAAAGCCGACGAGAGGCGAGCGAGGCGAGGAGATGATAGTGGCGACGGGGAACGTGGGGCGTGCTCTGTTACGCCGTTGCTCCTTTATATATGGGCGGCGGGGTGGCGGGCGGCCGCATCGAGGGGGCGCACAACCGCGCACACTCGACACTTGATCCCGATCCAACGGCCTCCAGCGCACCCGACGTGCGTGCGCGGCATGAGACGGTGGATTAGGGCATTAACTCGCCCCACGCTCGCACGCCACGACGGGCCCACCACGACCGCGACGTCAAGTCGGGAGGATAGATCACCATGATTCGTGGGCCCGGCGGGATCTCCGCGACCAGCCCGGATAAGACAAAAAGAGATAAAGGCCCACTCACGAGGCGCGTGGGTGGCCAGGAGATCGCAGAGAGAAGGAAAAGAACTTAGCAGCTGGGGGGATGGAATGAGAACCCTCAGCCCGACCCCTTGCGAAAAGGGTCTGACTCCCCGTGATCCGAGGGGCACCAGGATCCGCGGCCGAGACGGTATCCGGGTCGCGTCCTTAGGGTCTCGAAGGTCGTCGTAAGAAAGCGAAGTACGAAGAAAGGAGCTTTCCTTGAAAATCCTTCCCCCCATGGGACGGGTCAGACCTCGCACACGAGTCTCTAACTCCTCTACAAGGTCGGGGGCTACTGTGGGGGTCGTGAATTAGGGGGCCCACTGTCAGGGAGCAAGCTAACGGCGAACGAACAGAGTAGGGCCCTGGAAACGGAGGGAAGCAATGTCAGTCCTGATCAGTCAGAGAACTCCGTCTCGCCCGACCCGCCGAGGGCCTGGGAGAGCAGGGAGTCGGGCGAGTCCGTCTCGCCCGACCCCCGACCCTCCAGTCGACCAGAGGGGAGCGGGAGTCGGGCATGTCCGTCACGCCCAACCCTTGGCCCTCCGAGTCGAAATGGCAGACCCCGCGTGGGGTCCCACCTACCTTTATGCATGTACGGTAGAAAGGAGGAGGGGAGCCCCGAAGGCTCTCCTAAGTCAAACTTAGCTTGGGAAGAAGAAGGCGTGCAGCCTACGCTTTCTCCCGACCAACGCCCGACATCACTTGCCCGTCTGCCATCTGATAAAGCTGATCTGCAACACTGCAATTGGAAAAAGGTAGCTGCATGCGTGCCGCCGCATTAGCGGCCAAGAAGGAAGCTACCACGAAGCTGCCGAGGGAAAGGTGAAGGTTGCGTGGCAGACGAGGAAGGGGTCGTCAGCAGCGCACTAGGCCGACAAAGCGTAACCGCCGGTATCGTCAGACCCACGAGGGTAGTTAGGTAAAACGATGTTGTAAAGCCGTCCTCTCCTTGCGCTATAAAAGGGAGGGCGCTCCCCTGCGGGGGGGGGTCCGATCTGTTTGGACACTCGATCTCTAGAGCACTTAGTCCCCTACACACACAAGGCTTGAACCGGCCTTCGTTGTAACCCGTCGCCAAGAGAGCAATACAGTCAGTCTCTCGTTTCACTAGACGTAGGGGTAACTCCCGAACCAGTATAAATCGTTTGTCTTGCGTCTCTTGAACCATTCTCCACCAGGGCGTGCGTGTTCTGTGATCGACACTCGCCGGCGTGAGGTACCCCGTGTGCCACCCGCCGACAAGAACTTTTAATAATATTAAGACTTCCGCTGTGTTATTTGTGTAAGACTATGTCTTGTGCTAAACTATTTTATTTCGAGCATTGTGTTCTCTGTGATCCATATTGGTAATCTGTATGTGTTATGTTGACATCCTGGGTACACATATTGAAGCATTCGGGTTTCTTAGAAAATCTGGGTGTTACATGGGGTTTGAAAAAAAAACCTGTGTGTGTCTACGACTCATGCTGATGCGTTGCACGTGCCCTTTGTATCTGAAATACCCGTCGGGAAACCGGACCAGTACCACAACCTGTAGTGTGTTATATAGGTGGTAGCTCTCCCAGGACTAGGATGAAGACATAACAAAAGGAGCTTTCATAGCTTGTCAGAGTGACATTTAACTTAGCGAGTGTTTAGATTGGGAAAGATTCCCCGAAAAAAACACTATAGACCTAAAAATACACTGTAGATGAATAATATTTTGTGAGTAAAAATGATGTGATGAATAGGGAAAAGATGGATGAATAGTATTTTTTGGGAGGAGGTGGGTGAAAGTAAACGCACCCTTAGTCGTCGAGTAGAAAATTGATGAAGCATCCACATTTTTCAGCCCCTCCAAACGCGACATCCCGGGTATGAAGGTCAAATGTTTAGCGTGGTCAGGTACATGCATGATGAGAATTTAGGCGTGAATTCTAATACGATATATTGCAAACCATACTTCACGTCACTAATAACCTGTGTGGTTCTAGATTTGTTTGCATGTTTCATAGGGCGGCAAAAAGAAATGGAAATGCCAGGTGCATGGTCCCATACACAACGCATCACCAGGATGCCAGCTGTGGATTGGAATAGTGTGAATGGACACAAGGAAATACTAACTGTATGAAGCTAAATCATCCGGGCTGAACTTTCATGACCGAACTTATTGGATTTCCTTAGTCTATGGACATGCGCAACTATCAACATCCATATCTTTCATTCAGACACTTGACCAGAACGTTGCCATCTGATCTGCTTTGTCGTATTGTAGCTACTCATCATATGCCGTATTTCCCAATCCTTCATTCTTGCTGGTAAAAATAGCCTCGTCATGTTCTGTTTTTCTTTCTTGGAAAGACCATCCTTTGTGTTTATCGTACACTATGACTAATGAGTAGTGCTGTGCCAGCAACCAATTGGCATGCACTTGCAGCTGCACTGGACGTAACAGATCTTGGTGACACATTAATAATCTGTACTCAACTCAATAATTAAGGATGGGCATTGTACGTCTATGTTTTGATGGGTGTCATAGCATCAACAGTAGAACTTATTGTACACATCGAAGAGAAAAGGTTGACGCATGTTTAAAGAATTTTTTTGGTATAAGATCATTTGAGGATTCTTTGAGTTTTTAACCTAAAGTTTGTAGGTTGTTCTAGTAATCTTCAAAACATTTTCCTTCTATTTTGTTTCTTAATGAACTAAAGATTCATATTATAGTTATTATTGATCCTTTTTGTATATGTTTCCATTTTGGGCTTGAGATAGTGTCACGCCCAATTTTTAGAACAACACCGAATGCATAGCATATGTTTGCCGGGATCCATTTTGTGTATAACAAATAATAGTGCTCAAAGCGTAAAGTACTACATAATGACTTTATTACACAAGAGAGTATTTGCGTAAAAAAAATTACACAAGAGAGTAAACATAAAGGTCTTAAATGTTCAACACGATAACTTAACACGTAAAACTTCAGCAAGGACTCTATCCACAGGCAGCTAACTGGTGAACACTCACATAGAACAAATACTAGTCATTGAAGTATACCACTGAAAGCATGTAGGCCCTTACTTTAGTGTTTTGGTAATTAATGACACTTTGCGGACTAACAATTTCATTGAGCATATGAATTAAGGTTAGTCACATATATGTGCTATGAGATGCCATTAAGATGGTATGGTAAAAAGGAAGATCGCTTCCGCAAAGAAAAGTTGATATGAAGAGGCGAAAGACGTAAGGCAACGGTATAAACATAGGATTTTCTTTTTACCGACCAAGAGGTGATTAGAGAAGTAAATTGACCGAATTTATAGGCTAGATAGCCGTACTATCAAGAAGGATCAATTTACAGTTGCTTGACGAGTTAATAATGCCACATTGCTCAAACTCTTGGATTTGCATGCATATAGATGAGAGTTAGTTCTAACTGAAAATATGCTAAAAATATGCACGGCGGACGGTCCGGCCAGGCATGGTGGACCGTCCGCCTCTATAAGAAAAGTTGCACAGAGACGGGTAACTCTCTGGTGGATTTCATCGTCAACGGCGGACGGTCCGGCCAGGAGTGACGGACCGTCTGACGTTGAGCTAACTTTTGGACAGAGGCTCGGTGCTCTCTGGTGGATTTCAAACTCTATTGTAGACGGTCTGGCTTTGGGGGTGGACGGTCCGCGGGCAAATATTCAGTCATGTCCGAAAGTCGCCTGTTTTGTATAACTTGGAAGTGAACGGTGGACGGTCCGCCCCCTGGAGGCGGACGATCTGATTTTTGAAAAACGGTCTGTTCTGATACGCTATGATGTGACACGTAGCCGTTGGTTTATAACGGCGGGCCATCCAATTCTGTATGGGCGGACGGTCTGTGAGTTCGCAGAAAACGTGAAATTTGAACATAACGGTTGGATTTGAGGCACCCCTCTGTAAATAGAGGGGTGGCCGGTGTGGGGAGCTCCTCTTGGCCATTCCACTCACTTTCAACACATATTTGAGCTCTCCACTCCCTCTCTCTCACTCACATAGCTTTGGATTGCATTTTTGGTGAGATAGAGAGGCATCTAGTGCTAGCATTCAAGGTTTGAGCTTTGGGGCACTAGGAGTTCTTCAAGCAAGGTTGTTGATTTGTTACTCTTGGAGGTTGCCGCCTCCTATATGGCTTGGAGATTGGTTTTCATTGAGCTCTTCAAGAAGATTGTGAAGAAGCCTTTGATTCATTCTTGTGAATAGGTTCATGAGCTTTGCCTCATCAGAGTGGTGAAAAGCATCTCTAGTGGAAAGAGGTTTGGAGAGGTTCATTGATTCCGAGATTGGCTCATACACCAAGTGGATTCTTGGTAGAGGAGCAATTGGAAGCTTTGAATCCACCTCAACGTGGATTAGGGGTGACCGGCAAGTCATCGACACCACGGAAAAAATTAGTTGTGTCTTCGGTTATTTCTTTACCTCATTTATTTACAAGCAATTTATTTTGAGCACTTCTTTAAATAGAATTTGATTGTACCTTGTCATCCTAGGTTGCAAAACTTTGATATAGGCTAGCTTCACTAGTTGTAGAATTTATCTTGTGTTTCTAATAAATTTCTCTAGTGTTGTGCTTTCAGTTTAAAACCGCCTATTCACCCCCCTATAGTCGGTAATCCTCGATCCTACAACCACTCCATCAACTCCTTCTGATTACATATTTGAGCAAAGGAGTGAGTAAAATTATGGCTGGTACTCAACAAGTGGAGGGAAAATGCATGGCTTTCAGGGAAAGGCTTGGTTTAAAGCAATCATCATTTTAGTTGGTCAGATTTTATTAACAAGAACTTAGTTACTAAGGTCTAAGTGTATACCAACCCCAATTAAGCAAGGATAGGTATCCATCATTTCATAACTTCGAAGCCACGATTCATCAATATTTAAGTTTAATTATCATATGAGGGTCCCGGCCGCTCATGACTGCGAGCTTTTGGTTATAATAGTTTTACACTTTGAAGAGGTTTTCACATTCACCATAATCCGTGTAAAATCTCTAAAGAACTTTAGACTCAACGATGTTACGCTAGTCAGGCGTGTATCACACTTTTGAGGTGTGACTGCCCAAAGGACTAGGTTATCCTTAATAGGTCCCGTCAAATTAATGTAATACAAACACAAAAGTAAACTTAATTATCACGCAAAGAGTGGGAAATCCACTTGCCTTCCTTAAACACATTTACTACATCATTACACATAAGCACGTAACAAATAAATAAGAAACAATACACCATTCAGTTTGAAATGACATAAGCCAACATCTAAAACTAGCATTCATATTGACCAAAACAGGTTTAAAATGGTTAAAATAAGGTTTAGGGGCTTTTCTGCTATAAAACTAACTTTCCAAGGGCTAAAATACTGGAAACCAAGGGATGAAAAAGAATTTCATATTGAAACAGGAGGGCTAATTAGCAAAATTGCTAGCTTTAGTAAGTGGGTTCTATTTCGGGAAAAGACAAGGTGCTAAGCACGAAGAAAAGGACTTAGACCCTGTTTGGCCGGGCTTCGGCTCCGACTTCTCATGCGGCGTTACCAAAAAAAAATGCCAAACGGGATGCTCCCTTAACTACTTCTCTATAAAAATGTAGGGAGCCAGCCCCAAAAAGCGCCGAAGCCAGGAGCTGCCTAGGGGCAGCTTCGGGTGCTTCTCCTCTATGCGGCCTACCATTTTTTACTTATTTGCCTCTTTCTTTCCTAAAGCTGCCAGAGAAGCTACAGAGGAAGTTGTTTTGCCAAACAATTTTGTACAAAGTCAAAGCCAGCACAGCTGGGGTTTCAAAGAAGCCACAGCTACAGCCGAAGTCAGCACAACTGGAGTCCTACCGAACAGGACCTTAACTAGGAATACTTTTGAACTAGTTATGAATGGTTGATTATGGGAAAGCAAAGGGACTATTTTGCAAAACTCCTAGAGGCACTTGTGTTGGTCGGTATAGACTAGCTTGAATTTGATTTGGGCCTTGGGATTTGGATTTGGCGGCTAGGGTTGGTCGGGGTCCTTTGGGCGCTGCAGCGATGCAACACTGGCGTGAGCCCGTGATTGAGCTACGGGCATGTTTTTGAGCGATTCATGGTTAGGAGATTAGCTGGTGACACGGGGAAACCGATTTGAGGATTTGTGGTGAAGCTCATGTGATGGTAGAGGCCGACAACAGATAATGGCGGCTTGGTCAAGTCCGGCAAGGTTGCGTGGCCACAAGAGTGAAAGAGGAGGTGGAAATGAGTCACGAGGGTTCATCGCCACCTTTACATTGCAAGTTTCCTAGTCGGTTACAATAGATGAGTTTTTGTAGGACTACTTCTATACCCGACACTTACATTCTAGCTTTATCCAAAGTCAAATATTTAAACATTAGTTGTTAAGTTCTTCAAAATGCATATAGTTTAACAATGTATAATTTATGTTTCTAACATCGTAAATACTTTCCTTATAATACACCCCCTCCAGGTTAGTAAATGAAGTCGTTTTGAGATTGTCCTAGGTTCAACTTTTTAAACTTGGACTGCAAATATTTCTTTATTTGCTAAGTTTAGAAATATGAAAATGACATGAATAGATTAGCATTAAAATATAGTTTCATAAAAGTCATCCATCCGTCCCAAATTGTAAGTCATTTGACTTTTTTGACCCTAACTTTGACCACTCGCCTTATTCAAAAACTTTCGCAAAGTATCATATTTTTTTGTTATGGCTAGCTTTAGTAATAAATGAATTTCAAGAATGATTCAAATTTGACTACATTTGCACAAATTTTTGGAATAAGACGAGTGGTCAAAGTTGGGGTCAAAAAAAAGTCAAACGTCTTAAAATTTAAGGACGGAGGGAGTATCTTTTTAATAAATTTTACAAATATTTTATACCAAAATGTATTAGCGAAAGTTATATTTTGGAGACGGTGTCAATGTCCTAAACGACTTTCTTTACCAACCGGCTGGAGCAACTCGCCTATTGTTACGGTAGACAAATTTTAGAAATTAGTGGCCAACATAAAAATATTTTTTTTTGCGAAACAAAAATATTTTATTTGGAGGAAGCTAGAACGGTGAGTAGCTCATTCAAGTAGCAAGAGTCGGACCTTCTTGCAGAATTATATATATATAGTTCCATGTTCCGGTTCAACAGCTGATGGGTGGTGCAGGGTTTTGTTTTATTGCCACCGTACTTGTTGAGTCATCAGACCTTCTTTGTGTCATTGTAAATTGCCTTGATTTTCAGAAGTCAGAAATCAAAGAGTCATTTAAAGTATAATATGCGAGAGATCAAAGAGTCATGTAAATATGAAAGAAACGAAGAAAGCTGGACGCAATACGCAAATCCAATCAGTACGGAATGGATGATCAGATACGTTTGAAGACATTAGATAAAAGTCGAGCTCCAGGTGAGCGTGCTTCTTTTATTTTTGTGAAAACAAAATAATTAAAGAAAACGAGTAAGACAAAAAAGGAAATAACATAGTTGGTCTGGTCTGGCGACGATTTATCGTTGCTCACCAAAATTTTGCAATTTTTTATTATGCAAGAAAAAAAACTTTGCAACGGATCAAAGTGGACCAGGAGTTTCAAAGTCAACATGAACTGGCTTTGTCTCCTCGATTCGCCGCCGTGCCACGTAACCACCGGCAGCCAAGTGCGTCATTGCTTATGCTTTAATTTCAGCAGCCACATCATTTATATATATAGCTGCAGATTTGTCTCATGCATGCACGGCCAATAAAGCACTCTACTCCGTCTTTTCCTGCATGCATGCATGCATCCGTACGTGCTCCTAGTGAAGATTCAACCAAAGCTAACAAAGAGTACGCGCGCCCTGGTCCATGCGTGTCCTGGAAAAAAACAAGTTTAGCACAGTTGACACGTTGCTACGTACAGGTAACAATATTAGGCAGCAAATAAAACCGTGTGCAGCAGGTTACCCGTTACTGTGTCATGCATAGTTTCAATCCATGCGTGCATGCGTGACAATTGACAGGAGAATCTATTTGTACTGTGTGCAAGTTGGTCCTAAAGTGTCGCTACTGCTTGAGCTGGCTGCAGTGACGCGTGCGTGACTTGGACTGCAGACCCAGCCAGGTTCTCGCGTGTTTCCGTGTCCCTGAGAACCGTGTGGTGTGGTCACTGAGTATCAAACGGGACAAGGAATTTTATTTGCCGGGCAAACGCCGGTCGTCATTGACTAACTTGCTTCTGTTTAGTTGCTAATTTATATTCCATTATTTGTATTTACTCGCCGTGCGTCCTACGTTTTGAACTAGTTAAATAACCAACTTTACCCCAAAAAGAACAAAATAAAGATGCATGTGGGTCATTTAATTATCAATACTAAGATGTATTGTTGAGGGTTTTTAGAGTGGTTGGAAAAAATGATAATAGTTGATTCCTACATATCTAATGGTGATAAAAGTTGACGCTATCGGGAGGAACCCAAATAAAGATACCAAATGTATAAATTAAATACATTTTTTGCATGAAAATAAAAACCCTGCCTGATCATAATTAGTCAAAACTCAAAAGTGCTACGTAGTACCCCTTAGTACCGTCCAACCATTAGTGATATAGTATCTCAACACATATTCTTTTTATACTTTTATATGGATGGGTCACGAGCGTTCATAGAGATAAGTGTATGCATGTATATGTGATTCTGCACATATATTCTGTATTTTGCTTATAAAATTGCAACCATTGATATTATAGTTCAACTGAGTTATTTTATCTATTTAATATTTTTTTCTTTCAATACTCAATTTCATGTAGAAAGTCAGTCCGTTGGAAAATGCATACTTTGATATATTATCCCAGATTCAGTCGGTTGTTGGGCATGCATAGTTATCTTATATGTTCGATAACATCATCATATACAAACATAGCCAGACAACTGTGATGGTGTGTTGTGATCCTATTTTTTTTTTCGTTTCATGGATACCCATTCAACGCGACATGTGAGAACACTCAGATGCTGGCCGAGTACTTCCTTCCATAGAAGTTTCCATGAAATTAAAGCGACCTTTGGCCATTTGGTCAGCCTCAATGGTTGCTTTGACCCAGCAGGCCCCTACAGCACAATTTCAAACTCGCTCGAGATTTTCAGCTTCTTACTCAAGTTACTAGTTAGAGATTTAAGATGACAGCAGACTTGTGCTATGCTGAGTGGATACTAGTTAATTTGCATAAACAAAGTTCATCGTTGGAATGGATGATAATGTTTCCAAAAGCTATGACGACCATGCCTTGTCGTCAAATGGTTGAGTTTGCAGCTTACTCAGATGCTTCCTCGCGACACCTTTCTTCTTCACTCTGAAACCAGGCACATATAAAGAAAATTCATCAAACACGTGCTGATGTGCATATGATAGCTTCTGGCTTGTAGCGGTTCTACTGTTCCAACAAAAATTCTGGTTCGACTTTTACGTCCGTAATTCCACTAGTACACACCGGGTAGCAATTTTGTTCCCAACACGTAGCTGAAGAAACAATTCAAAATCTTGTACGCTATTTTCTTAAAATTGAGTGTTTGATTAATTATTTGATCAAACAGTATTTTTTTAATTTTTTTTTAATAATATTATAATAACAACCGGTCCAGACCAATATTTGCACAGGGTAGCCGTTTTGACCACGTCACCCCGGCTGGCGCGGCCAAATCGCCCTGCCGCGCCAGTGCATGTGGCGCGGCAGGGCCGCCACGCTGGCCGCGGGCGCCAGCGAGGCGGCCAGTGGGCCAGCGGCTGCCGCGCTGCCGCGCCACCCCGCCTGGCGCGGCAAGGCCCTACCGCACCACCCCATCTGGCGCGGCAAGGCCGTTTTGAACTGGGCCCGTGGGCTCCTCTTCTCTTTCTTCCTCCTCCCTTCCTTCTTCTGCACGCGCGAACAGAGGAGCCGTCGCCGCCGGCCCTATTCCGGCCAAATCCGGTCATTTTTGGCCGGGAAAAGCGGGGGAAATCGTTCCCCTCCCTCCCGTGAAGGTATTTCCACCTTTTTTCCCTTGTTCCACCATGGGATTTGGAAGATATGAGTAGGTTTAGGTGTTTTAGGGTTTGTGATATGTTTTGAAATTGCAGTGATTTATACGTTTGTTTCTTACAATGTGATGGTTAGGATGAACGTAGTATTGGCTATGCCCTCGATTTGAACATGTAGAATTTGTTGCATGCTTTTATTCTACGATGTTGTGAAGGGATTAGGTTTGTAGGGTATATTAGGAGAAATGCATTTGTGAAAACTCTTGTTGTTTGTCTAATTTTGGTTGAAATGGTTATATTGTAGATGGTTTGTTTAGTCCGTTGGTTTCATGGTGGAGTTGTGAAAGAGAATGGGGAGTTTGAGAATATGAAAGATGTCACGCGAATGTTTGAAGTTTCCCCGTGTTTGCATGAGATAGTTGAATGTGCTCGGAGTCTATTTAGTTGTGGGGTAGATGATGAGATCAGCTTGAAAGGCCGTGTTGATTGTGGTAGAGGAAGAGCAGCATACGCTCTAGTGGATTTGAAAACTGATGTGGAATGGGATCAATTTAAGAGATTAGTAGAGCAAGCTAGTGTGCCTTATTTGGATGTGGTTGTTACTGGCCGAAAAACTGCTAAGTAGACAGGGAGGTAGAGAGTTAGTGCCTCAGCTTGGGACACATGAGTCAACAATCTCACAGCTAGGTATTGGTGTGATACAACAAGAGCAATTGCAATCAAAGGGAACGGAGTGTGCTGATGATTTTGATAGCAAGACCTTTAGCTTTGATGAGATAGAACCAGGCACGGCACATGATTATTTCCCTAATGATGTATTTGAGAGGGAGGAAGCTGAGGAGGAGGATGATGATGA
This sequence comes from Digitaria exilis, assembly GCA_015342445.1. Classification (NCBI taxonomy): domain Eukaryota; kingdom Viridiplantae; phylum Streptophyta; class Magnoliopsida; order Poales; family Poaceae; genus Digitaria; species Digitaria exilis. The sequence continues at coordinate 370,490 of JACEFO010001915.1, read as the reverse complement.
TATTTCAGAAGGTTCTGATGGTGGGGATGACAATGATAGGTATGAATCCGAAGGAGAAGAGTTAGAAAGGGACAGTGCACCACCTCCAGGAGACAGTCATCATGTTGTACCACCTCGTGTACCAACCAACATTTGCCCCCCGCATGATTATGACACATTCGTGCGGCATATGGTGGATGGTGCTCATAAGCGTGGCTCCATGACGTACACTGCTCGTGAGCTCGATCTGCTAAAGCAATGTCATGTAGAGATTCCACATGTTGCCAATGACAAGGACATAAGCCGTGTCGATAGGGCTATCTGTGAAACCACCTTGGTGCATGCAGAAGACGAAGGTTTGCCACAATGTGAGAACCCTGAGATTGAGGCAAAAAAGAAGTTTGATACCTTTGAGGACCTTAAGTTTTTTTTGGCTGACCATGCGGTTAGATTTCATAGACCTTTCACCATTGTTCACTCCGACAAGAACGAGAGGTATGAAGTCATGTGCAAGCAAGGGTGCATGTGGCGTGTTGGAGTCGCAAGGTGTGTGGCACAGAGAAGTGGAAGATTACAAGAGTTAAGCAACCTCATGAGTGTCGTTCCTCTAAGCCTAAGCAAGTGCACCCGCAGTTGACAGCAATATCTGGGGCACCGCATTCTGGGCATTGTTTTGAAAAACAATGACGAATCGATTCCCTCTCTCATTGAGTCGATCTTCGCCGTTAGTGGATACCGTGTGAACTACTCTAAGGCATGGCGTGCAAAACAACACGCCGTAGTCCTGCTGTGGGGAGACTAGAAGGAGTCCTATGCACAGGTTCCACGGCGCCTTTGCGCAATGTCTTACTACAATGAGGGCGTGAAATGGTTTATCCACACAGGTGACATGGTCCAGCTTGAGGATGGAGTGTACAAGCCCGTCATGCAGAGGGTTTGATGGTGCTTTCCACGTGTGCCGCTGCTTTTCAGCATTGTCATCCGGTTATACTCGTGGATGGCACGTTCTTGACGGAAAAGTACAAGGGTACACTTATGATGGCCGTAGCTGTCGATCCGGAGCAACAGCTTGTGCCCTTAGCTTTCGCCATTGCATAAAGTGAGAACAACGAGAGTTGGTCATGGTTCATGACTCTTGTTCGCCTTCACGTCCTTAGTCCTGAACAGACCGTTTGCATGATTTCTGACAGGCACACTGGCCTTCTTAATTGTGTGAATGACCATTTGGACGGGTTTCCCCCACTAGTTCACCGGTGGTGCATGAGACACTTTGCAGCTAACATGTGGCATCGTCAGAAGAAGAAGGAGGTAATTGGAAAGTTGAAGGAGCTTTATGGCGTGCATCCGAAGGAAAGATTTGAGGAAAATCTAGAGGCACTAAAAAAAGACTTGAACGAGGGTGCTAAACAACTTTTTTGTGTATCATAGGTGTGCGGCCTCCAAACCCAGGAGCAAAGAAGACTTCAATTGTTACTTCTTCTTGGCTGAGGCAGCACTTCAACATCTACCCAGCAGATGCTGACGACGACATTGTTGAGAGGCACGCAAGAGTATGGTTGTGGCACTTTGTCAGCTCTTTCTTGTTCCCCAACGCTGCCGGGAGCACTGTTTCTTGGATGTTCCTCCCCATTCTTGCTCAAGACTGGGACATCATTAGCGGCTACAGTTGGGGCTCGGCTGCCCTTGCCTGGTTGTATAGGCAATTGTGTTTGGCTTGCAGACGGTCCAAAGATGGGTCAAACATCGGAGGTTGTGCCTTTCTACTACATATTTGGGCTTGGGCACGACATCCAGTTGGACGACCTTTCAGTGAGGCTCCACCGGTACGTATATCATTCTCAATATGATCTATGTTAGTACGTTCATATTTTTTTTGTGACTTATTGGTTTTGACAAGCCTGGCCATTTGCTGATTCCATGCCCCCGTACGCTTATGTATGAAAAAATGCGGAGGCTGTTCATGGACCTCCTCGTAGACGCTACACAGCCTACACCAACGAGACTGACTGTTTGACAGGGAACCAGGTATGCAGGCATTTACTTCTCTTATGGGGGGCACAATGTTTAAATTGTTACTTCTCTTACGGGGGGCACAATGATTAAACGGCTGAAAACGCCTATGCACAGGTTGAGTGGACACCGTACAGACACAACGAGCTTGCTGCCCATCTGTCCTTCATGTGTACCAGAGATCAGGACTTGTGGAGGACACCGGTACCAATGATCTGTTACTACATTGTTGAGTGGCACCTGCCGCATAGGGTGACGCGGCAGTTTGGCAAGAGACAGATCGTGCCTCCAACTGAAGTGTCTACCTCACAAGCTCTGCACCAGTAATACATTGAAGCACTTCTATTTAATTTCATGCATCATTGGAATATGGTTGTAGTATGTTTGTTTGTATAGGTTTGTAAGGATGAAGAGGTACACCGAGAATGACTTGAGGGTGACCCATCAAGACTACCTCCACATGTGGGAGCAAAGGCAGAGACACAACATCGCGGCAGGAGAGGATTGGTTTGCAGGTGCGAACCAGCAATACCTCCTTTGGTTCCACAGAGTGGCTAGGACAAGGTTAAGGCCCACGGCGATGGAGTACCACATGGAAGATGTGGACACAAACGTGGAGGACGACTACGACGTCGACACTCGCTGGGGCAATCAGCCGGAGCGTGCACCTCTACACGACCACATGGTACTCATTAATAGCTATTAAATAATGTGTACGTCCTCGTCCTACTATTCTTAATACATTGTGCATGCACATAGGGATGATAGCTTTCACGCATCATCAATGATGCTGGGGTGGCCATGCGCCATGGCAATGATGCGCGATTTCTCCGATATTTCGTGGAGGTAGAGTCATTCCTAGTTTTGTTTACTTTTGTGACTATTTCCTCAAATTACTAACTATATCTTTATGCAGAGGGTTAGAAGAACCTGCCGAAGGATGGCCTTGAAGCTTAACTGCGTGACTGGCAACCCCGTGGACCCCGCACGTGCCCCTGGTGGATTGTCTGATTCTCAGCCCACTCCCGTCCACAGTGCACCTGGTGGATCTTCAGCTATGGCTTGACCCTCCCCCTCGCATAGGGCTGGCAAGGCACATGCATCGCCATAGGCAAGTGACGAGGGCGTGCCTAGGGACGACTCAGAGGACTCACCAGCCCTGGGGTTCGCAGATCAGTTCATCTTTAGTCAGCACATGGATGACGCTCCGCCATACACTCAGACTCAGGGAGAGTCAAGCCAGATGAACATGACGCAGACTCAGGGAGAGTCAAGCCAGATGAACATGACGTCAACGCTGTGTATTATCGTTTACCGTTATTCCTATAAAGTGTTAAATTATTTATTAAGACAATTTCATTTGGCATGTTTCATTAATAGGACTCGGACGGTGATGCACAACCTCGGCGACGCCATCGGCGTAACCGCTCGGACGTTCCCAGCAGTGCCAATCGCCTACAGACCGGGGTACGTAGGCAGTGTCGGGCAGCAAAAGTCTTCAGCCCACCAGATCAGAGGCCGCCACAAGACTTCGTGTTGAACCATGTGTGTTGAACTTGACTGTGTTAAACTATGCTATATTTTAAACTATGTGGTGAACTATGTGGTGAACCATGTGTATTGAAACCGTGTGTGTTGAACTTTGCTATGTATTAAACTCTGTGATGAACTATGTGGTGTACCATGTTTATTGCACTCTAGTGAACCTTATATTCATGTCTATACACATGTTGAATGCCGAGTTGAACGTCGAGCACAACCACCGCAAAGCAAAGAAGCAAAGAATTATAGGGCGTCTGCTCTTCCGCGCCATGGCGCCTGGCGTTGCCAAAGACTACTGCCGCGCCAGGCGGTCAGGCGCGGTAGGCGTGCCGCGCTAGGCGGCTAGGCGTGGCAGGCTTGACGAGCCAGGCGGTCAGGCGCGGCAGGGCTGCCACGCCAGGCGGCTAGATACGCTTTGCCGCGCTGGACAGTCTGGCGCGGCAGCCCTGCCGCGCCTGACCGCCTGGCACAGCAGTAGTATTTGGCCGCGCCAGGCGACATGGCGCGGCAGAGCCAGACGCCCTAAACTTTGTTCCTGACCGCCTGGCACAGCAGTAGTATTTGGCCGCGCCAGGCGACATGGCGCGGCAGAGCCAGACGCCCTAAACTTTGTTGTCATTGTCGTGTTCGACGTTGTGCTGCATTGACAAATTTGTACAACGATTAAACTAAAGGACTAAACACTAGGTCCGTTACAAATAATAGCTGAAGGACTAAACTCTAGGTCCATTACACAAATATAAATATTAGTTGCAGGACTAAACTCAAGGTCCATTACAGAAATACAAATAATAGTTGCAGGACTAAAGGCAAAGTCCATTACACAAATAAAAATAATAGCACGATGATACAATAAAAGATACACCATACAGCTAGTCCGACTCACAACCAGAGAGTACCTCATCGTCACCCCAACCATCATCTTCATTCGAGCTGATAACCATCACTCCCTTGCCCTTGTTAACCGCAGGCTCAACTGGTGCAAATGTCACGTGTAAGCCCGTAGACTTCCCTTTATCTTTTTCTTTTCCAAAATAGACCCAGGAGCCCTCACTGCATCTCTCTGTGCATCCCTCATCCCAACTAATCCATCACTGCCCTTCTCCAAAGCACCCTTCCTAATTGTCATGTTACAGGGCAAGTCCCCAACAAGAGCCCTCATAGCCTCTAGTTGTGCCTCTCTTGCCCGATCCTCTACCTGCCTCTCCAAGTGCCTCTCCTCCTCCAACTTCCTTCGCTTCTCAGCCCTCTCATCTCTGGATAGAGGTCTTGAATACAATATCCTATTCAACCTCCAATACTTGATAAGCGTGTCATGAGCCTCTAGAATTGGGGGCTCACACCTCTTCTCCTTGATGTACTCATCAAGAATAGTACCAAATAGAAGCTCATCATCTGGCAATGGGACATCATACTTGTTCCTTATCTTGACCGTTAATTCTATAGTTTCTCTTTCTTTGTCTCGTTGATCCAAACGTCTGAACCTAGCAACAAGCTCATCACGACCACTGAACCATTCACAATCACATGTCCGGCCCTCCTGCGCAAACAATATCGCTTCATCAATACAAGACTGTGCAACACTGAACTCCAAAAGATAAATCAAACATAAATATAATATCACTCACCCAAAAAACGTTTCCATTGCTGCAATACCATCCATAACCAAGCTCTGAGGGAACCACACCACGCTCAGCTAAAATACCACACTTGCATCTCTTTTCAGGATACTTCATACACGGCCATGGAGCCTGACCAGCCTCATACGCACGCACCTCCTCATCACTTGGCCAAACTGCCCGCGGGCCCTGAACGTACTCATTGAACTGACATACTAGTTAGTTTCATATTATGAACAAATAATATAACTGCATGAAAACATATAGGTATAAGTATTATGCACAAAGAATACAAATGCAAACTAACCATCGTCTTTATCGAGCACCAGAAGAATGGGGAGTACTTTGGCCGACTGCTAGGGGAACCACCACGAGGAGGCACCACCAAGGTAGCACGGATTCCACAATGGCAGAGCGGAGGATCCTTCCTACGCCTTCGTGCAACGGCCATCCTCTCGTCTACGGTCATTGGAGGGGGGTTTGGTGGGGGAGCAACCCAACGCCGAAACTTATGGTATGGCACCAGTTTTTCACTCTCATATGGAAACAGCCGGATCTTCGGATCAAATTTCTCTGGGCCATCAATCCATTGGAAAAACAACAAGGCAGGGACTCATAGGGCCATGTCCCCCTGTCATATTTGAACATGCATATATAGTACGCTCGTCCTATAGTCTTTGGGTGCCTAGATTGTTTGACCTCCGCTGGCACGCCGCAACAACAATTTGGAACGGGAAGGGCTGGCGGAACAGGGCCATGTGCATCCTCCACAGATGGATACTGACCATACCCCCTCTAATGTAGCATCCTCTCATGGACAACGGTAGGATTATCAAAGTCCATCACAGAACTGCAAACATATACAGAAATAAAGTGAATGAGGACCAAACTCTAAGCAAATCATAAAAAATGGGACAACTCTTCCGTTTAACCATCTCTAAAAACAAAGCATATGAAATGGGACAACTTTTCCATTTCACCATAAAACCCTAACCAAACTCTAACCAACGCATTCATTTCACCATCTCTAAGCAAATCATAACAAATGAAACAAGTATTTCATTTCACCATCTAACCCTAACCAACCAAACTCTAACAAAAAACTAACAAATGAGGTCCAAAACACAAGATTCAAGAGGGGAGAACCTTGCCAGAGATGGGGGGACCGATTTCCCTAAGTTTAATCCGCAAAAAATGGACCAAAATGGAGGGGGAGTGGAGCTCCAGGCGGCGGCTGGATGGCGAGCGGCATCGCTCTGGATGAAGGAGAAAGAAGAGAGGGAGGAGGAGGAGGAGGAGCCCGCGGCTGCAATTCAAAACGGCCTTGTCGCGCCAGGCGGGGTGGCGCGGCAGCCGCTGGCCTACTGGCCGCCTCGCTGGCGCCCGCGGCCAGCATGGCGGCCCTGTCGTGCCACATGCACTGGCGCGGCAGGGTGATTTGGCCACGCCAGCCGGGGTGGCGCGGCAAAAAAGGCTACTCAGTGCAAATATTGGTTTGGCCCGGCTGTTATCATAATATTATTAACAAAAATAATAAAATTAAAAACAATTCCATTTTATTTGCACATCCATCCGATCTATCCATCCACTAGAGGAAAAACGCACATTCGTCCCATGACAATCAGTACCAGTTGCATACCAACCGGTACTAAGGATCATTTAGTACTGGTTGGTAAGCACAGTACCCCCAGAGGACCATTTAGTACCAGCTCGTAACACGACCCGGTACTAAATGGTGACATTCAGTACCGGTTGGTGTTACGAGCCGGTACTAAATGGTCCCAGGGGGTTCCCGAGGCCCCTTTTGCATTTGGTACCATTGGTAACACCAACCGGTGCTGAATGCCACCATTTAGTACCAGTTGGTGTTACCAACCGGTACCAAATGCACTATAGGTGGGATGGTTAAGGAAGAATCGCGCAAGGAGGGAGGTCGTTAGTTCGAATCCCACGACCGCGCACGCGTATTTATGCATGAAAAATTCGCGTGACTTGTGATTTGCGACGTTGCGCGTGTGTGGTCCCTTCCGGCGAGTTCAAATATTTTTTTCCCATTTTTTGGGCTTAAAATCATTTGGCCAACCGGTACCAAATGCACCACCCAGTACCGGACTACCGGTTGTTACAACCGGTACTGATAGGGCCCTCTTAGCCGGTACTAGGAGCCCTTTTTCCTGTAGTGATCCCTGATGGGTTAAGTTGTTGGTGGAGCACCTGGGTGGCAGTGAATGCTGACGGGGTTAGGTTTCAGGGTTGTGGGTGAGCTTCCACGCTTATAGCCATGTCCGGTGAGTGAGGACGCCACCGAATGGTTGGTACCGTTGTGGACAGCCGGTTGGAAGGTTGGTAGCCGGAAGGGGCAAAACTACGTAGTGGTTAATTAGGAATGACAGTGTGGAGGGTGATGGGGAGGAGGAGGGGGGGGGGTCAGTGGGCGGCAGCGACAACGTCAGTAGCTATGAGAAGTGGTGCCAGAGTAGCGGCGGAGAGAGATGGATGAGAGGAAAATACGGAGCACGGGAGGCGGCAGCAGCGGAAGGGATATAGGAGGGTGGTCCTCGTGGCGTTGGATGCGATGCCGGTGAGGGGGAGGTCGGCGGATGGGCGGGGCTAAGGAAGGCGAGAGCGGGAGTGCACAGGAAGACAGAGGCTGATGTTTTCTTTAGCGGTACTGTATATGAGGTGGAGGGGTCTCGACGGGACCTTATGTACATCCTCTCTCCATGTAGACGTCTTCATTATATTTTGACTACCGGGCATGTATCGATATAGAAGAAGTAAAATGCTACAATGTTTCAAGGTAATCCATTATACTATTTCCGTTAGTTAGCTAGGCCGATGAATACGTGTAAAGGCGCCTATAAGCGTGGAATGGTCAGAGGGTGGGCGCTCGTGCGGATTGGCTACCTCACATGCATGCACGGATAAGTCACCACCAGCACGGGGGAAAGAGGAGGGAGGTTGCTGCTAGCCGCGGCCACCACTGTTCCTCGTCCAACTCCTCCCAATAGAAACAACACCAAATCTAACCAACATCCTTTAGTTCCATTTAGCTGTCTACGGGACAGACTCCGTGCCGTTCACGACAGCCAAACACGCGGGAACCAGCCTACCTCTCTCTCTCTCTCTATCTCTCTCTCTCTAACATCTCTCTCATCAGTGTTTCGATCTCTCTCTCTCTCTCTGATGACGTATGGGTGTCTGGTTTGTGTGGAATGTAGCGCACAGGGAACTTAGGAAGCCGCCTTTACTAGTCTACGGGCCGGTCAAAATGAAGGTGAGCCAGAAAAAGTGGCTAAGATGCAGCCTCCTCCGGTTAGCTCAAACCCGTCTATATAACCCTGGTTGTAACTTGTAAAACTCTTTCAGCCCTCTCCCTCCCTCTCTCCCCCTCTCTAGCTCGATCGAGCACACAGCTAGAGAGCTAGCCATGGAGAATTATCACATGCTATTCGGCACGACGGCGACACAGCCCTCGTCGTCCACCTCCAACTCCTACAATTTCATGGGCGCCGCCACGGGCAGCCTGATGCGCGACCATGACCGAGGACAGCCGGGCAGTATGAGTGGCTCTTTCATGGCCGAGCTGTCCGGCAACTCCTCCAAGGATGGTGGCGCGAGCCCGTCGGCTGCTGCTGGCCGCGGGGAGTCGTCGGCTGGGCCTTCGGCTACCGGCGATGCCGAAAGGACGGCGCCCGGCGGCTCGGGGAAGAGGAAGGGGGAGAAGAAGGAGCGGCGGCCGCGGTACGCGTTCCAGACACGCAGCCAGGTGGACATCCTCGACGACGGCTACCGGTGGAGGAAGTACGGCCAGAAGGCCGTCAAGAACAACAAGTTCCCAAGGTCCGTGCACAATCCCACATGCATGCGTACAACCAATCGGTTGCTATCTATTTCACTACTCCCACGAATAATTAAACCAAATGATGATCTTCATGAATTAACTTCATGAGCTGATCAATTGTGATCCATTGCGTTATTCAAAAAAAAAATGTGATCCATGCGGTGTGCGATTTTTTTTCCTGTGTCATTTCCTTTTGGATCTTGACTTTTTTACTGATTTATTTGGCTGGCGTGCGATCCCATGTTATTTTGTCAGTAGGGTTCGACCGCAGAAAGTAGGTGAGATGGAGTCCCAATGAATCTTCCAAGCTCAGCTAGTGGTTGCTTATTACATATATAGGATAAGGACGTATCTCATCCTCTTCATCTAGATGAAAACGACCAGCTAGTTTCACATGTTTTTGCTGGTGGCCATCGATCATTCAGTAAACAGGAGCTGATGGCGATCGGATTTGACCAGGAATAATTTCACCCACCCACCGGTTTATTAACTGCAGAGTATTTTTCGTTTGGGTGTCGTATTTATCGACCGATCCGTGCACCTTCGTTAGCTCTAGCTAGCTAATTCTCCTGTCACAGTCTGACTCTAGATGCCTCAAAGAACAAAACGTGGTTTCTTTTGAAAGGATAGGCGGGCACCTTTTCCTTCCATTTGAGGGCCGTAAAGTTCACGGATTAAGCATAAACTGTAGCTTAAGATACCCGACCGCTCCAAACACTGGAATAATTTTAGACCAAAGTAAATCGGATACAGTTATTGTGAGTGTTGCTGCATTAGAAAAACTTTTATCTTTGAAAAGCACCTGAAGGCTTGCCTTTCTTCAAAAAGGTATCATCGACATGGTTCTAGCATTTTCTTCCATCACTTCAAATTCTTCTTTCTTTTTCTTTTTTTTTTTACATGAAGCACTTCTTTTGTCAGCCTCGCCCGATTTAGCAGCAAATACTCATGCGTATACATTATATACACCATGAGGTGCTGTAATAATGCATACGTATTGTTCATGCTTAGTTAGAGTGGCAGCCAACTATTCCACAGCTAGCAAAACACTAACTGAGAGCAATATACTTACTTCATGAACAAATTAAAATTTGATGCTTGTACGCTTCTAGACTGTGATTCACTTATACAGTATATGGATTGGTGGTTTATTTTCGAAAGCATTAAGATTAAAACCATGCATTTTTTATGTGAATACTTCACAGAGTTTGCCTTATAAAGCATACTATAGATTATTACAGGAAAGAAAGAACATGTATTTCAATATATGTCCCTAACTAAATTTGGCTTCTTAAATTTAAATCTGAAAGAAAAAAATAAAAACTATCATTGAGGTATAAAAAAACTTTCTAAAAATTAGTGGTGATGCAGTAGGAGTATATCTACCCACCTGTGTGACCCAAGTCCATCTTTTTTCGCGAATCACACGGTACATATGCAGATGGTCACATACACGCGCGCACACTTGCCTCTACAAACATACACACGCAATCCTACCCATATGAGTACCTCCGAAAGACTGGGCCAGGAAATCCCCGAAATTGACAAAGTCATACAGACGCCTCTCTATCAACGGGCACGTTGCCTACCACTGAAAGAATAGCGCCGGTTAAATCCTGAAATAAATCCAGGAAAATATGAGCATCAATTCCGAGTCAAGGACTAGAACCCTGGTAGGTTGATTTCACCACAAGGAACCCTGCCAGCTGAGCTACGCTCGGTTCACGACCCAAGTCCATCTAATCACAACTTAATCTACTAGAAATGGAAATAGCAACAATATTTCAATGATCATTACTAATCTACACAATAAGAGCAAAATGAATCCATTTTTGCTACATGCACAGAATTACAAATGCAAATAATGAATTCCTCAGTCTTATTTCTACATGAAAATATACAATGAAAAATGGAGCAATTATGGAGCAGAAATTAAACAAACCAGCTCTCTTCTAAACTAAAGCACTAGACATCACCAGAACTATGATTTGAAGATAATTTAGAAATTCTTCTCACAGAGAAATGAGTTCATGCTTCCACTATATATATATATAGATGCATATACTTAACCAAGCAATTATACAGAAGATATAGATGCTCACATATCAAATATGGTCTACTTGTGTGAACCCATAGTGGATACATAGATATAAACTCATAAAGTCATAAATCTCTTTCCAGCACATTCCATTCTATGTGTTATTCATGAACAAAGAACTAATTCTTATTCTTTCCACATTCATGGATGAATGCAGAAGCTACTACAGGTGCACTCACCAAGGCTGCAACGTGAAGAAGCAGGTGCAGCGGCTGTCACGGGACGAGGCCGTGGTGGTGACCACATACGAGGGCACTCACACACACCCCATAGAGAAATCGAACGACAACTTCGAGCACATTCTCACCCAGATGCAGATATACTCTGGCATGGGATCAAACTTCAGCAGTAGCCACAACATGTTTCACTGAACTGTCCTAATAAATCACTTCAGGCATCCATGCGCCCATTCAAACTATGAATTCAGCAAGCCGTAGATTCTATTGATTTGTACATTAATTCTTATATTAGAGGTTTAAGAGATGAATAAGCGTGATTTGGTAGCTAGATGAAGGTATTAGTCACGCAGTGGTTCCTTTTCTCTTCTTCTTACTCTTTTTTCTTTTGATTGCAAATTGTAGGCCACGGGGTAGGATAGATATAAATCCTCAGAAATTCAAAAAGATTACAATTAAAAATAGAATATTGTCTTATTTGGGCACTTTAACTGTACTTCTGCTCTTTCATATCATATGTGCTTGCAGTGGAAGAGAATAGACTAGTGATATGACCTCTTTATTTTGTTGAACTTAGTGAACAGTAGTTTTAGGGATGGTAACGAGGCATAGCCAGTGAATGATGTTGAAAATATTTTTTAGCATACCATAGCAATCAGAAATGGTCAAGTGCACCCATGTTATCAAATTAACACTAGTCCAATAGATAGAAAAAATGTTGCTAACCTAGGAGGGCATTCCCCCCTGTCTCCGCCACTGCTGATCGTGGCCATTTCATAACAAAACCGAAAAAAGACAACAAAACAAACATTGTTTAGATGAGGAAATTGGTGGAAAGTTGGAGGTGTAAATAGTGCATTGATAAGCGTGTCTGTGAGAGAAGATGTGACTCGATGTGACTGGAAAGTTGGTGAAAGTTGACGAACTAAACAAGGCCTAAGCTGATACAGCTGCCTCACGGACCCTTACTCATCATTGTCGTATTCTTCGACCTCTTCCTCACGATCAGCGTTGACGACTTAGGCGGAGATGAGGTTACAGTTGCACTTCTCGTAAGCACTTGACCCTCGCGAAGGATTTGGACCTCGAGAGCCTCAGATTGCAACGAACCATGATCCTGCACCACCGGAAGCGCTGATCCTGAACTTCCCAGTGATGATGAGAATTAGGTTCAACTCCCCCATGGAACTCTCCCTGACGAAAAAGGGCACCAAGTGGGACCGGAAAGTGGTCTTCTCTGCTTTCTAGGAGGGGTGGTACACTCTTGAGCTCGTGTATTGCTCCCCACTCCACACCAGCCAGTGGCGCAGCACGGCGGAGCCAAGGTTTAGCAACATTTTTTTGTATCTATGGAACTAGTGTTAATTAATTGCTTTAACAAAAGTTGTAGAAATAATGTTGGACCAATAGAACAACTAGCATGCAAGAGATGAAATCAACAATGAGTATGTAAGCCAGTTGATGAACAACTAGAGCAGAATAATATGCATCCTGTTATTTCCATTTCCTAATCTGATCGGCAGATCAGTCCGTACGAATATATCATGATAAGGTACAGATGACCATGAAATAATTCATTTGTACCTTATAGTGCTTCACATTTACGGCCAAGGCTAATATTATAAAAGTATGGTTTAGTTTTGAAGAACTTATTATAACAAACAAAAAAGTCTATTTTTGGCCATCCAACTTTTACCTCAGTTTGGTTTTGGCCATCGAACTCCAAAACCGGATATTTTTGGCCATTCAACTATTAAAACCGTTCAAATTTGGCCATCGGGCTGTTTTTATGAGTGGTTTTAACTTTTTTTTATTTACAACTTAGTCCCTAGATCTTAAAATGATGATTATTTTTTGTTCGTACCTCCGATCTAGGTGGTTCTTGCGGTCACGTATTCTTAACGGCAAGCAGTAACTTTTAAAATGATATTTATATTATTTTGTCACTATTTGTTATATTATTTTTTGTCATTGTGTAGAAAAAATAATATACGAAAAATTAAACAAACAATTATAAAATAATATAATCAACATTTGAAAACGTAAAGTTCATCGTTACGAACGCATGACCACTAGAATAACTTAAATCAGAGATGCAAGTAAAAAAATAGTAATCATTTTAACATCAAGGACTAAAAAGCACTAAATTAGTCCTTTTAATCATTGGATCTTAAAATGATTATTATTTTTTCTCCTATCTCTGATTTAAGTGATTCTAGTGGCCATGCATTCATAACGGTGCACTTTATCAGTTAAAATGTTGATTATATTATTTTATGATTTTTTGTTTTACTTTTTTTATATTGTCGTTTCTACAGAAGGACAAAAAATAATATAACAAATAGTGATAAAATAGTATAAAGATCACTTCAAAATATAGTGTTCAACGTTAGGAACACATGACCACAAGAATCACCTAAATTGTAGATAAAAAAAGTTAAAACCACTCATCAAAACAGCTCGATGGCCAAACTTGAACGGTTTTGATAATTGGATGGCCAAAAATACCCGGTTTTGGAGTTCGATGGCCAAAATCAAACTGAGGCAAGAGTTGGATGGCCAAAAATAGACTTTTCCTATAACAAACACAATGGTGTGATCATAATTGAATTTAGATGATTTATTTGGCGTTAATTGCTATGGAGACACGGATGGAGACACATGTTAGGTGACACACAGTCGCAGCCCCTTTCATACACATGTTTATAAAATATCTAAATGATCATGGTGTACTGGAGTTAAATATATATACTTTGTTGAAAAAAATGTTATGAGTTTATTTTCAACTTGTCGTCTTGGTCCTTCTTATGGTTAAATCCTAGCTCGGCACCCACCCATGCTGATCAGCAAGAAGCAACTCCACTAGAAAGATAGTGTGGTGTGTCATCGTTGCGAAGCTTCATCACACCCTACAACAAAGCAACTTTAACTCCACTTCGACAGCTCCAACATGGAAGCTGGTCACATACCGAAGAACATGAAATGGCTCCAGTAAGGTACGTCCTTTGCATTATCGGCGTCAAGCAGCATTTTGTGACACCCGGCCCAAGTTGATATGACATATAGTGGCCCATGAGCGCGGTGTTCGCATGTTTAGTACCACATTGCTAGTTTAGAGAGGGTGGAGCCAACTTATAAGCCTTTGTCCCCTAGCCATAGCACCTTCGGGTTGACCCTTTTATACGAAACGAGGACGGAAGTGTAAGCATGGTGCTATGTGTACGCGTGCCCGCCCTACGGAAGGGTTGAGCGGTGCGGCTTTGGGAGACGGGGTGTTACACATTTGCATGAACGTGACGACAAAGTCCATCACAAGTCATCGTTACCAAGTTTGACATTGACATATATAATACTCCCTCCATCCCAAATTGTAGGTCGTTTGACTTTTTTAACATCAACTTTGACCACTTATCTTATTCAAATATTTTTACAAAATATCATATTTTTTGTTATGGCTAACTTTAGTAACAAAAGAATTTTAAGAATGACATAAATACATTTGCACAATTTTTTTTGAATAAGAAGAGTAGTCAAAGTTAGAGTAAAAAAGTCAAATAACTTATAATTTGGGACGGAAGGAGTAGCAAAAGCATCCGTTTCAACTTATTACTGAGGATCTCAAACTTATCTCCGAATGTTGCACCTAGTAATAGAGAAACGGGTTGTTGCCGATAGATAATATTCCTCCGATGTGTCATCATTACCAACTACCAAGCCACATAACGCCCCTACGATGTACTACTCGTAGCCGCTCCACAAGCACCGGCGCACCCCCTCAATTATTCTTGCAATGCGACTACAAGAAAAATGCTCTCAAAACACAGCTTTTGTAAGCACATCTATACCCCGTTAGAGGCGCAAATAAAACTTGTGTTCACCTATATAATTATTGGGCATGTAATATAAATGTGTCTATGTGTTCGTCTCCATTTTCTAACGCACTTTGATGTGTTATTATACTATCTAACTAAAGATGTGGTATAATTGTATCAGTAAAAGTTTATCAACATGTTTATAAAGTGTCCTTTTTTATCTCCTACATATATTTAACAAATTCGCCACTACATTTTTTTTATAACAAACAACAAAATTCGTCGCTACATACCCTGACACACGGCCCCTGAGCCTTGCTATCCAAGCAAGCCCAACTTGTGGCCCATCATCATCCACTTTTCCCCACAACAACAACCCATTCCACGCTGGGCCGGCCCACAACCAGGGGCAGAAAAATATCAAGCCCCGAAATACCGAAAACACCCTCGGTCGCCCGCCGTCCCTCTCTGCCGCCGGCCGAACGCAGACGCCGCACGCCTCCTCCCTCCCCACCGAAGAAGCAGCGGAGCACACGCCACCGCTTCCACGGAATCCGTTCCGTGTCCACCTCTTCGTCGTCCTCCTTCATCCTCCCGTCTTGTGGATTTGGAGCTGCGGCGACCGGCCTCCATCATCCTCTGCAAGAAGAAGAAGCTGATCCGGCCAAGAAGCAGCCCTGCCGCCGCCCAGGCTACTTCATTTCCTCTGCGCACGGTGGGGATCACGGCACCCGGCTTCAAGGTTCGTTGTGGAGGCTATAGCAGCTACACCGCCCTCCCTCCTCTCAACCGCTGTCATTTGTTAGCTCCGGTTGTGTACCGTGTCCCCGCTGACCTCACAGTTTTGCACCTTTCCTGCACATGGAACAAATTCGTTCTGTTTGCTGGCTGTTGCTACAGAAAAATGGTGGTCCCCTGCGCAGGGCGTGTTGCTCCATTAGTTCATTCTAATTCTGTGCCCGGATGGTTACTGGTTAATAACAGCCCGAGAATTTGTTGCCATGCCTTTCCTGTTGGAATTAAACTCAAAAGGCGGCATGAGTTGGCGACTTCTTTCTCCCAAGGGTCTTCGTTACAAGGTAGGGTACAATTGGTCTGACCAGACTTATCATTGTTTTTACTCAGATCTTATTTCTGTGCACTGAAAGCAGAGTATTTCTGTGTTCCTTCTTTGCCAATGTCCTAATTAAGTTCCTCAATGTCCTAATTAATGTTGTATTGTTATGCATACTGTGTAGTACACTAGTACGTGATTTTCTTTGCTAGGACATGAAGTTCTCTTGTGTATATGTTCTGCTTGCACAATATATGGTATTCAGTTTGCACTTTACTGAAGAATTTTCAGCTACTATCCTGCAATGTAAGCGTAGTTTATATTCTCCTGTTATCCTGTCATGTGGGATCCTACTAGTGGAACGTCAAAGCCCCGTTTCTTTGTTGCCATGGAAATAAACCATTTAACGGAAACCATGGAGTGGTAATTTTTCCTTGAACTCTGCAGATGCAATGCCATCTGTAAAGCCTTCCTGTCTTCTTCCAACAGAGGAACTAAAGACATATCCCAATACTCTTCCAAAGGAGATATTCAGCACAATCAAATTAGATGGATCTGATGCATTCTATGTGCTGGAGCTTAGCACAAGTAGAGAATTTAGTTCCTCCTTGGTTGATAAAAATTCTGCAGTCTTAATCTGCTTAATTGGTGTTGATGGTAACTCTTTGTTACAAAGAGTACCGGCAATCTATCTTGGTCAACCTACGCCAGGAATGAAATCAGAAGAATCAGTGCCCTTCCAATGTGGATCAGTTGATGTTGTTAGTTTCAAGGGGCCTAAATTGCAAAGGATTAAAGAAGTCTGGATCGGTCTAGAATCAGGTACACTGTACAGTTACTTTCATATTTAATTTTCGTAATTTAATGGGTATATGTTCATCTGCTGAGTGTTTTTGTCCTTTGCTTCTTACTTTTACCCTTTAAGGTTAGGTTCTTGGAGATTAGATGGTTTGAGCTTGAAAGTAATCAATGGACCGGTTGATCCATCTGAAGATAATGGATCACCTGAACTCAAGTTTAACGGATTGCAATACACTTTTGATAAAATCAATGTGTTGCTCGGAGAGGATGGAGCTTCAGTAGCTGAAGCCAGGCCTGTGGCTATCACGGACTTGTCAGGAGTTAGCCTCTCTGATCTTCAAGAAGGGCAGTTATCCTTAGAGAGCACTGCTTCAATTGTTAAGGAATTGAAAGAGGATGGTTTGAGACAATATGCTGATCTCAAACAATCTTTGCTTCTTTACGATGCAGCTATAGTGATAACAGGTTTCTCTGCTTTCACCTTGGCGTCGAACGACAATGCTGCATACTCTTTCCTTGTTGGTGGCATTGGAGGATTCCTCTATCTGCTACTTCTTCAAAGATCTGTTGATGGGCTGCCTGTGATTAGTACGCCCTCAGAAGTTGGTAGCACAGCATCATCTGCAAGTGGTTTCAGTGGTGTAAGGAGGCCATGGTTGATATTGTCGTTGGTAATGGTTGCGGGAGCTGTTGCATTGAAGTATGGTGCTGGCGGTGATAGCTTCAAGCTGACACCAACTGAGCTTTTTGTCGGCACTGCAGGGTTCCTAGCAAACAAGGTTGCAGTTCTTCTGGCAGCTTTCAAACCCATGCAAAGTGATTTGAAGGATGAAGATAGATCTGGGGACAGCACTTAAATAAATGCTATCTGTAGTTTCTTATACACGCTCTATCTATGGTATTCAATGAAGGTATTTAGCTAAAGTGCGAAGGGCAAGTCATGAGATGGAAATATAGGAAGTGTGACCGTAACATCTTGGTATCGTAGTTCAAATTTCAATCTTCTGGAGTCAGAGGTCACCAGATCCCGGTTCAGAAAAAAAAGAGTAATGTTTAAGTTCTACAGAAATGCAAGAGTCAGTAAACCAGAGGCGAACCGGAATTCGCTCACTAAAATCTCCCTACGGTCAATTATAGCGTGGTCCATACTACAAAATCAGGGGACTCGAGTATCTTGAGACATGACAAATCTCCAATGAGATGATATGGTATAGTTGCTAGCTCAAAAGATATGATGCTTCTACTAGAACCATGTACGATGACTGTATATAAAGCTGAGACAATTCAAGTTAATTTAACAGTATGTGATAAATAAAATTTCTTGGTGCATTTTATATACAAAAATGCGATGTCGACAATATGGTCCAGTTGTGATGTGCAATACTCTGATCCTGATCCAAAGTTCCAAACTGAGATCAATGACCACTCTGACCAGGAAATTATTTTATCGCAGATCCAGGCACCGCCCATACATCTGGGTTGATAGATTCGGAGTACCTTGCCAGGTGGCGCCGGCCACACCCTGGACGCCCAATAAAACGTTGACATCACTAATTTACTCGTCACTGACTAAGAGTTAGTTGGGGATGCAGAGTCCACTTCACTAGAAGCAGCTATCATAGAATTCTTCCAGATACCAGCCATGTCCAACCCTGCAGTGTTATTCACACTAGTGATCCTTGCTCTCGCCTCCACCGCGGCTGCTGGCAATGCTACGACGAGCACAAACGCCACAGCGGGCAATGCGACGGCGAGCCCGACCAAGAACTCGACGGCGCCGCTGCCGCCGTTTGGCACGAACCACGCCGTCGGCGACGGCACCGGGTGGTTCTTCGACTGGAAGGCCAACGCCTCCGCCGCCAACTACTCCACCTGGGCCGCCAACCGCACCTTCTACCTCGGCGACTACCTCAGTGAGTTCGATTCTGTGCAAAAATCAGGCGAGCTTCATTAGGCATACATCTATATATATGCTAGCTGACATTGTTTCTTTTCTTGTGATGCGCTCATCACTCTCAGGCTTCAAGACGGACACGGGCAACACGGTGGTGCACACGACCAACGCCACGGTGTACAAGCTGTGTAGCGCAGGCGTCACGGCGAGCGGGAGCAGCAGCGGGTCGAAGGCGGAGGAGGCGTTCCTGGCCGTGATGCTCACGGCGGAGGGCGCCAACTACTTCTTCTCGGACGCCAGGGACGGCGTGCACTGCCGGAACGGGATGCGGTTCGAGGTCGCCGTGGCGCACGGCCGCGGCCTCCCGTCGGTGCCGGCGTCGTACTACGAGCCGCTCTCCGCCGCACCTGCTGGTGGGATGCAGGGCGCCCGGGCTGTGGCCATGTGGGTTGCCCTGGTTGGTGCATTGGCTACAGTGTTGATGTTGTGAAGTATTGAAGTCCCGGTTCATTGGTACATTTCTCGGGATTATAAATTTACCATCAGGTCTATCACAAATTCCAAGGCTCACTAAACTGATGTTGGGCCCTGTTTAGTTTACAAAAGTACTTTTTACTTCTTATTCATCCCCTTCACAGAACACGCATCCCTAAAAATTCCTTTTTCACCTTTCCTATTCATCCCCTCACATAACACGCATCCAAGAAAAAAAAGTCCTTTTTCTCCAGCCATCTAAACACGGCCCAAGTATCTTGACTTGCAATTGCGTTCTGAAACCTGCTAGTGCCCAGCATGTAGTTGCAGGCTTGCAGCGGCACGCGTCATGTCTGAATAATGAAACCAGCATGCAGGTCCTTCAGCTTTTATCTTCGATAGGGTCCTCTTAAAACAAAGTTCTTATTTTTTTTTCTTAATAGTGACGGGAACAAAACTACAAATGCCACTGTGAGAGAGAATGAAAGAATGCAGCTAAAATAGATGTCCGTGCCAGAAACATGTTTTTGGGATTACTTGGAGTCTTGGACAAATAAAAAATTGTCGGTTAATTAAAAAGAGAACTGTTGATTGGTGTGGTTTAGTTAAAAAACCTGCCATAGTAGCAGAAATATTGCGTGCATTATTGAAGGTTTAAGGGAAGTAGGGTTACTACGTGCGGCATAGTTTCCACAGAAAAAAAAAGGAAAAGTCTAGTTTCACCCTTCAACATAGCAAAAGTCCTATTTTTAACCTTCAACTACAAAATCAGACACAAATGACCATCCAACAGTCAAAACCGTACAAATTTGGCCCTTTGAGCAGTTTCAAAATTAGTTTCCTATTTTATAGAAATATAAAACAATATAGTTTTAAACTTACAAATTCATAACTAATCTATTTTAAATCAAAAAAATGAAACCAATGAAAAAAAATTCCTAAAAATGAAACCTACCTATTGGGGCACTATGTAAAGTTATTTGGATATTATTTTATTTATGTTGCTAGTGTTTTACTGTTTTTCTAAAAATATTAGTAATAGAAATAAATAAAACACAAATAAATTTAAATGGTGTAGCAATACATAGTTCATATTTTTACAAACATTTGGCATAATATTGATATTTTTTTACTTAAGGGAATTTGTTATGATTTTTTAAAATTAAATTATTGTTTATAATTTTTGGAAAACAGGAAACCACCTTTGAAAGCACTCAAAGGGCCAAATTTGCATGGTTTTATCAGTAGGATGGCTCTTTGTATCCGGTTTTGTAGTTGTGGTTGAAAATCGGACTTTTGCTATAGTTGAAGGGTGAAAACTGGACTTATCCAAAAAAGAATTTACTTCCACGGTACAACAACTTTATGGCTGTATCAGTTTGGTCCATTAATTATCAAAACGTGCAACCAGATGCACAAACTTATGAAATGTTTGCATGCACAGTCACATACACTCTGTATAGACGTATTTTTGCCACCATGACAAGTGATGTGGATGGTTTTATGCATGTGACCCGATCATTGTCTCATTTATCATCTAAGAAAGTCTTAATCGTGTAGACACATCTTGTTTCTTTGGAATTGGGTGAATAAATTGGCGAAAAAATTTAAAACAATTTTAATGATGGATGGGTGACCAGATTAGTTCACAGAGCAAAAATCTAGCATGTAGATTAGGTGGTAGCTTTTCAAATTTTTTTCTCCCATGATCTCTAATGTATCTACCAAATTGGAGTTAGATATAGCATTTTCTAAATCAATAACTATGTAGTTTCACTTGAGTAGGTAAAAATTGGGCCTCCATAAACTCAACTAAAATACGTAAGTATGAATGGGCATGGCCAGTTGGCCACAAGGAAATTGCATAAAACTGGCGATGGAAGATTGTGTACCTTGTTAGTGCAGGAATCATTCAACGGAGCAGCATTATACCTTAATGGTGAAGAAATAATGACCATCGGGGGCTTTACAAATCCTCAGGTGTACAACCTGTATCCCTAATGGTAAGAGTTTTTAGCTCAGGTGGGTCCAGATAGAGATATGGACAGTTCCAAACCTCTAAATGCTCTAGAGAAGTGAGGGTAGCAAGCCCGTCGCAGTAGTGGAGCTCGCTGCAGTTTGACAATCGAAGCCTTGTAAGTGAGGGCAGACTTTGTTGTTTGAGGGGTATCTGTGTAATTGACATATCATGAATTTCAAGAGACTCCAATGATGGCAGTTCATTCAACACACTGTACAGTAGCCCCGTTTGGTTATTACACTTGAGATCCGTGGTGAGTGAGCAGAAGTCGCACTCACCTTGATATTTACGACAGTTCTTTAACTTCAATATGGTCAGGGAAGGGAGGGTGCCAAAGCTAACTGCACTCAAATGCGGAAAGCACCTTGGCTCCATTATGGTGAGGGAAGGGAGGGAACTAACTGAACTTAGATTTTGACAGTAGTCTATCTTCAAGATGGTAAGTTTCGGGAGCGAAGAGTCTGCATCTGCACACACACCCAGTCTTGAACAGTCATATCTCTCGGACGCGGTGAGTATGGGATCAGAAGAAGAAGAACCAATGAAAGTCAAGCTTGGACAGGCTTCTCTTTCCATTTCCAAAAGGCATGGAAGTGCAGGGATTGTAGCCAAGCTATCACAACAACTTAGATTCAAAGTTACCAATGACTGGAGTGGCCCCAATGGAAGGGAGTTCAGTTTATCGCAACCAGCTATAGTAAGTTTATTCAGGAAAGGAAATCCTCCAACATCCATTCCAGACCACTCTGACCATTCCAGCATACTATCAAATAACAGTTCCCTCAGTGATGGAAATTCTATATCTCCCGCTTTTCAAAGACATCAAGGTACTTGAGGGATGGTGCAAAGAACCGCCCAATTCACATTTGGTTTATATGAAATCATGGATCAATCCCTTAAGATGAGAGCTAGCACGTGTCCATATGTTGACTCGCCACGTAGTAACCCACATCTAGAGGCTCATGAACAATGCAATATCACATAAAACAATGCAAATCCGATAGTCCTGGTATGCGTTCCGCATTATGCCCAAGATCAAGCATACACATACCGTTTATACAAATACACACATTGCCGAAAGAACCATAGAGAGCAATTTTAGTCATTACATGAGAGTTTAACATTGAAAATATTACAAGTCCAACATAGGGATTCAAATTTAAACAAGAGCTCCAAATACAAGTTTTGAGCTCACAAATATGACATGAGTATCATGAATTAAAGGTTCAAGTTTCCTATGACGATCTGACAACGATAAAAGATAAATAGCAGCGGTACG
The DNA here is from genome assembly GCA_015342445.1 of Digitaria exilis. NCBI lineage: Eukaryota > Viridiplantae > Streptophyta > Magnoliopsida > Poales > Poaceae > Digitaria > Digitaria exilis. Next base: position 347,888 of record JACEFO010001915.1, on the reverse strand, counting down.
ACAAAAGCAAAGGTGCCTATCACGAGCACACCAATGGCACAAACATCACATGTCTGGCCTACTCCTCACCCGTATGAGGATCAACGGGGTAGAAGAGACCAAGCACGGCCTCCGGTTCGCCAGCAACTTGATGAAATATAGCAACTTGAGTAGAAAAGGTACTCGCAAGACTTACGCAAATGTAATATAACCAAGGGGTATGCATATTTGGTTGTAGCAAGGAATGGGGCTTTAAGGTTAAATAAATTGCATAAACACTACTACAGAACAGAGTTATTGTAACACCAACTTGTGTTACTATATCTCAATAAATGTGTTACTGGGCATTATAGTAACACATCTTGTTAGTGTTACTATTTTCAATGTTACCACTACATGATCTATTGTAACAAAACACATGCGTTCTTTTATTTTCAAAAAAGTGTTAGTAGTTGTTTTGTGTAACATATTTTATTAGCTCTTGTAACACTTTCACACTTTTGTAGTAACACTTTGTAAATAGAAAACACCCAAAAATAGCAAAAAATTGTTGGTGCTACATGAAATTTGAACCCACAACCTCAACTTTCCACACATATAACCACATCTACCACTACATCACACTCCAACTTGTGTCAATTTTTTGTTTTGAATCCTCAAATATTATAAAAAGCGAGTGTAGATTGCTTATTTGAGGCCTTAAACAAATTTAAATTAAAATAGTATCAACTACAAAGTTTCATAACTTTTCAAGACATGCAACTTTCTTTTTTATAGTTTTTCAATCCAACGTCGTTTACAAATTTTAATTTCAAATTTGAGAAATTCAAACTTAGTTTTCATTGACAAGGTAAATTCAATTAAAATAGTTGTCAACTACAAAGTTTGACAACTTTTCAAGATGTACAACTTTCATTTTGCTAGTCTTTCAATCCAACATCATTTACAAAATTTCAAATTTTAGAAATTCAAACTTACTTTTCATTAACAAGATGAATTCAAATAAAAAATGTGTCAACTGCAAAGTTTCACAACTGATTGTGATCTATAACTCTGAATTTGTTTGTTTTGCCATCCGAGGTCGTTTGAAAACTGAAATTTCAAATTTGAGAAATTCAAGCATACTTATATGTGTTACAAAATATTGTCATTTCGTAACATTTAGTTGTAAGAATAATTTTGTGTTACTATAAATTTTATATGTGTTACAAATATTGTTGATTTGTAACATTTAGTTGTAACATTGATTTTGTGTTACTGTAATTGTTTTTTGTAACACAACTTTTCAAAAGAAGTGCAATATGTTACCGTTGTCATCTGTAACACATAGCTTTGTGTTCCTATAAATTTCTCTTGTAACACATTGATGAATACGTTACAAGCATGTGTTACTAAAAGTATGTTTTGTAGCAGTGAAATGCCTATCTCATCCTAGCCTTAACTTTTATATAACATGAGCAAGTGATAATCATCCTATATACCTAGTCAAATTTTATTTGTTTTGCCCATCCCACCTCACTTTTTAGTGAGCAACAATATATCATAATCATGTGGACATAGAGCATAACCATATGGACATCATTCTCATCCATGCGGTAACTCTACGATGAATTCATAGGACATTGAGCGGGTGCCATAACCCAGAGCGTGGCAATTCGAATTGATTTCAAAACCTTGCAAGGGTGTACATCTTTACTCACATGACTCGAGGACCTTACGGCTTGCCCACCGGCGCGTAGGTGGACAAGGAGGTACTTATGTCAACCTTTCCCGAAAAGCCTTGGACGTCCGGAAGTACACGCCTAGCTTATGCGGAGCGTTGCCTAGGCCCACTATGAACACTCTAGAGCCCTCACCATACACACATATCTAGGACCGTGCTCGGATGACCAATTCAAATTCGGTAATTAGCTTATCCTCCCATTCATGACATGTGGTAGTACGGAAAAATGCTCAAGCCTAGGACAACAACGGGCGGTCCTTAATCAACTCAAGCGGATCTATGCCCGAGACTCCATTCTCAAGGCCCTACACCATATCCGCTCAAGTCTCGAAATTCAATTCCATCAACAAGTTCCATTAACCATTTTAACCAAGGACCATAACACCATCGTTGTTGATTAACCTATCCATCCCATTCCCAAAAAGCCTACCACTCTACCACTAAGCATGGCTAAGCATTAAGCAGGTTAAATCAAGTGAACCCATACTACTCGAGTGACAAGGCATAAGGTAGAAACATCAAGGAATGGTAAATGCATCAAATAGGATCTACAAATAACTACAAAATACAACCCAATGCAACCCGTAGCATATATTGATATATAAGTATTTGCAAAAATAGGAATTTCAACATGCATAGCTGTTTGCCTTGGTTCTCCTCGGTGTCAACTACATTCTCCTCCGGTTCTCCTTCGGCCTCGGGCTCAACGGTCTCGTACTCCAGTGTCTCGCTCACTAAAGGAGTGAATGCATTCGTGCATTAGAGATGATGACATGATGCGAATGAACATGAAATGCATGAGCATGATTGCTAATAAAAAAGCACCTCAACAAACTATCTAAAACACCCACAAAACTAGGAGGCGGATAAATATTTACCGAACAGATAGAACTACTAGCAAGCAAAGGAATAACACATATAAATTCTGAATCATGGAATTAAGGCCTAGATAAAACATATCATGTGCTCACTGTCCAAACACGATCAAAAGAGTTGGTTATGCATTAAAATATTTTCTGCATAATTAACTATAAATTAAACAAGTTATACTTAATGAAATGGATTCAATCCTAAAATTCATGTTTAGCAACATAACAAATATGAAAGGCCTTTTTCCTAGATGCTATACAGTGAAACAAGATTAATAAAATTGGTTTTACCATTTTATCGTTTTTTGAGCTATTTACTATGCCATTATTCATTTTCAGCCAGCTAGCATACATTTTAATAAACACAGTGGTAAAAAGCATATAAACATTGGTGACAAGTTACAGATCTAGCATTCCTATGATACAAGAGTTCCAACAAAACTGGATTTGGCATTTTTAGAGCAGTATAACTTTTCATATGAATTAATCAAGCTTTGAGCAATATAAATTCTAAATAAATATACACAGCAGTACAACATGCAAACATAGGTTTTTATGAAACCTAATCCTTCTAGGAATCCAACAAAACAAGTCACCATTTTTGGAGCAGCAAACAAATTTCTACGCATTTTACAAATTTTCAGCCGTTTTAAAACAAAACCCAAAACGCTTTTGCATCCAAGACCCTAGAAAACACTAGATCTACGCACGCGACCACCCCACACAGCAGCAGCTTAGGCGCGGGGCCCGCAGGTCAGTGACCTGGCCAGAGCTAGCCATGGCCGGCGGCCAAAATCTAGCGAAATCCCTCGCCTACGGCAAGATTCCGGCGAGGGGAAGGGCACTACGAGCAAGAGGGCGACGAGAGCAATCCATTCCACACCTTGGATTGAAGGAACAGAGGTCGGAAAGGGGTGTCAGCGAGCGGCGGCGGGCTGCAGCAATGGACGGCGATGGCGGCGGCGCTGGAGCAATGGGGGTGGCGATTGGGCGGCTGGGAAGCTCGGGTGAGTGGAGGAGAAGCTGTTGGTGAGGTCGACTCGAGCCGAGGTGACCTGCAGCGGTGAAATGGCAGCGGCAGCAAGCTTTGAATGCAACAATGGTGGTGGCGGCTCACTGGAGGAAATGGGGCTAGGGTTTGGGGAGGCACCGGCTTCTCGGTTAAATAGGAGGAGCTGAGCGGGGGCAGCCAAGGGATTTCGCGTGGTCGAGGCTCCGAGAGCCGACGGGCTGCGGCAACGTGGAGCAAAGGCTCTGTTCAGCCAACCGGTGGGAGAGAGAGAAGATGGAGGTAGAAGATGACGTTGGTGAGTGGGACCCACGCGCAAGAGAGACAATTTTGAAAAATAAGTTCAAACGGTTTTTGCTTTAAAAGAAATAGCTCCCGAATTCCAAAAATCACAAATAAATACATTTTGGAAAGCTTAGAATAGAAGGAAGGTTCTGAAAGTTGAAAAAGTTGAAAACCATTTTTGTTTTGGTTGCAGTTTTGAATTCAAAAGATACAAATTTGGATTTTCTACTAATTTTTTACCCCTGCAAATGAACTCCAAAAATCTTGCAAAAATAGTCTAAATTCCACATTTGAAAACTAGTATTTTATAAAATTTTAAACCAGCACAGTTGCAGCACGAAATTTGGATTTTCTTAACAAAGTGACAATTAATTTAATTCAAACAATTCAATAATGCACACATTGCTTATGTCATGATGCTAGTTTTGTGCATTAATGATACTCATGATGCTAGTGATTACATGTTGATCATGGTGTTAAGATTTGGGTCGTTACAGATGGTAAGCCACCAAGCTTTGGGAGGTGTTTGGATCCACCACAGCGTATCACTATTTTTGTCAAAGTGGAGAAGGAAGCATTTCCGAGCCAGCTAGGGTATTTTCCAGAGTCGTAACCAGCTATGCGCAGTCCCCTTATGTTGTGACATGGACGCAAGCTGTAGAGTAGTTGGTCGTGCGGTATTGTCACATGCTCTTGTTGCCGCCCACATGTACATGGATCCCTGATGTGGTATTGGCGTTTAAAAAAGCTCAAATGTAATTCCTGGAGGTGCTTTTTATTCAGCAGCTGGGCTTCAATTGCATCTTCAGCATGGAGAACGTTACTCAATCCAAAAATAGGATGTCCGCTGCAGACTCTATCACTAAAGTTCAAGGCAATGGCTCGAGGTCTCCAAAGTTGGAGCCCAAAGAAGGTTGGTCACCTGAAATCACAGCTGTTGATGTCCAAGGAAATTATACATCGACTTGACATCATGCAAGACTGTCGAAACCTTCAGCTGGATGAAATCTGACTCCGAAGCAACCTAAAGAAGCATGTCCTAGCCCTGTCCTCCCTGCTTAGGACCATGGCTAGAATACGCTCTCGCATTGGATGGATCCAAGATGGTGACGCCAACACCAGGATGTTTCATATCCATGGGCGTCACAGAAAGAGAAAAAATTTCATTGACAAATTGAGACACGATGATCAGATCCTGGTGGGTCATGAGGAAAAGGCAATGGCAATTTTGGAATTCTACTCGAATCTGATTGGGTCTGAGGAGGGGAGAGATAGCACCATTAATCTGGATGCTCTAGACATGCCCAGCTATAATTTAGAAGATCTTGACAGTCCCGTCTTGGAGGAGGAGGTATGGAGCACTTTCAAAAACCTCCCCTCGAATAAGGCACCAGCGCCGGACGGGTTTACAGGAAGATTTTATAAAGCATGCTGGCCATTAATTAAGACTGATGTCTTGAATGCCATACAAGCAATTTGGGAAAAAAAAACTTCAGAAACCTCTGGATGCTGAACTCCGCTTATATCACTATCATCCCCAAAAAGTCAGATGGTGATCAGATGAAGGATTTCCGTCCATTAGCTTGGTTCATAGCTTCGCTAAGTTGGTGACCAAAATTCTTGCCAACAGACTAGCAGTGTGACTCAATGAGATGATTTCACCTAGTCAGAGTGCCTTTATCAAAGGGAGGTTCATACAGGACAACTTTATGATGGTCCAACAAACGGTGAGGTTCCTCCACTCCCAAAATAAGCCAAGAATCCTCCTCAAACTCGATATCACTAAAGCCTTTGACTCAGTGTCTTGGGCCTTTCTGCTGGAAGTACTGGGAAAGTTGGGCTTTGGACAGCAGTGGATGGACCTCCTGTGTGGGCTGCTTGTCACCTCTAACACTCAGGTGCTCTTGAACGGCACGCAGGGAGAAACTATACAACATAGACGAGGCCTGCGTCAGGGGGATCCTCTATCTCCTATTCTGTTCATTTTAGTCATGGATGTTCTAACCTCGATGGTCTCACTAGCAGTAAATGATGGTCTCCTGCAGCCCCTCTCAAATCGCCCAATTCAGCACAAGATCTCCCTTTATGCCGACGATGTGGCCTTCTTCCTTCGCCCTGCTGCAGAGGACATTAACCTAACACTTGATATTCTCCGAATTTTTGGTAAGGCTTCTGGACTCAAGACTAATATACAGAAAAGCAATGTGATACCAATTCAATGCTCGGAGGAAAACTTAGTAGAAATTCAGAACCTTCTACCCTGCGAAATTCTGAATTTTCCATGCAAGTATCTCGGTTTGCCACTTTCTGTAAGGAAATTGACCAAAGAGCAAGTGCAGTCGATCATTGATAAGATTGCTGATCAGTTACCTGGCTGGAAGGCTGACCTTATAACAAGAGTAGGTCGAGTAGTACAGGTACAGTTTGTCCTTACAACCATGCTGGTATATGTTCTAATGGTAGTTGACCTTCCAGTATGGGCCCTCAAAGCTTTAGACAAGTTACGAAGAGGATTTGTTTGGAGAGGTCGTAAAGATGTGCAAGGGGGATATTGTCTGATCGCCTGGCAGAAGACTTGTCGCCCTAGGGAGCTTGGTGGTATGGGGATCTCGGACTTAAAAATGCTAGGATATGCACTGCGTGTCCGTTGTTCCTGGTTGAAGAAGGTCGACCCCAGTAAACCTTGGGCTGGTCTGCCTCTCCATGTTAATAAAGAAATTGAGGTCCTTCTTGCCCTTGCTGTTGTGGCGGTTGCAGGAGATGGAAGGACAACACTCTTTTGGGCAGTTAGGTAGCTGGATGGCCAAAACATACAGCAAATTGCTCCAGCCATTTATGACCTTATGCCAAAGAGGATAATAAACAAGTGCACCATGCTAGAAGCTCTCACTAATGGCAGATGGGTGAGAATCATTCAGGCTGAGCTATCTGGTCGGGGGGAGGTATCTATACAAGTGGTTTTGGAGTTTTTAGAGCTCTTGAATTTAATTGAAGGTATGGAATTGCAGCAGGAGGCTCCTGACACACACATCTGGAGGCTTTCCTCATCAGGGCGGTATACGGCCACTTTGGATTATACAACACTATTTGAGGGAGCAGTTCGCTTCAAACCTTATGAGCGCATATGGAAGACATGGGCCCCTCCCAAATGTCAGTTTTTCATGTGGTTAGCGGCTCATAGGCGCTGCTGGACAGCCGATCGCCTTGCTAGAAGAGGCCTTCCCCAACCAGCTACGTGCCCCCTCTGTGAGCAAGAAGAGGAGGATATTCAACACCTGTTGGTTGGATGTGTCTTCACTAGACAAGTATGGTTCCAACTTCTACATTGATTTGGGCTGGCATCTCTTGCCCCACAGCCTAATGAGACATCTTTTGATAATTGGTGGGCTAATGTAGATCGGTCCATTGAGGGCGAGATGAGAAAAGGCCTCAATTCCCTCATCATCCTGGTTTACTGGACTATTTGGCGCCACCAGAATGATTGTATCTTCAATGGCGCCTCGCCAAGGATCAAGGCAGTCCTGGTCATGATTAGGGAGGAAGCCTAGCTATGGGCCATGACAGGGGCTAAAGGGCTTTTGCATTACCTCACCAGTGGGATAGGACAAGCCTCTGTATGGTTGGGCATACCCCGTCTTCTTCCACAGGAGATGGGATATGTCGGCTGTGTGTGTGTGATATGTGTAATTGGGTGTTTTTGTGAGTGAGTGTGTGTGGTGTGTGTATATGTGGTGTACTCATGGGTCTTTTTTGGACTCTTCTTCTCTCTTAAATATAACGATACGTAGTTCTCCTGCGTGTTCGAGAAAAAAAAAGTCAGTTCTGTGAGTTCGTTGATCTTCCTCAGGTCTCTTATGCCAAAACTACAACGACTGACATGTGTATGCCACAAAGAATGCAGGCCAGTTAGGTGACCAATTCCAATTGGTACCGAAGTCTTCAAATGTATGGAGTTCACTGTAAAATGCCGAAGTAGCTTCAGGTGACCTATTTCTTTATTTAGTTCCTTGGAAAGGCTGCTGCTAAGCCTTAAGTCAAGAGCACGCAACTTCTTACGGTTTGAGAATAATGATTCCAGAAGTGTAGCTTTGTTCGAACCAAAGCTGTCCGTCACTATAATCAACCTCAGAGATTGTGGGAAAACTAAAATGGCTGACGTAGTAGCTCTAGTTATGGACAGATACCGAACATTTTGTGGCATTCCAGCTAAGGTATCTCCTTCAATTCTTCTGAACTCTTCCCCAGCGAAAAAACTTGCAAGATCATGGATAAGATAATGCATGCAGTAAGAGTCGGAAGGAGTACCATCGAGCATCGACCTCTTAACTAATTCTTTCAAATAAAGTTCTCCAATTTCAGAATCATATTGACTTCCATCAGCAGAACTAAGCAAGTCAAGTAATTTCCACAAACGTAACTCCTGGAAATTACAAAGATTATAGCCTTTGGGAAATAGAGAGAGGGCCAGAAAACACCGCCTTAAGTGTACTGGCATGTGCTTGTAGCTCAACTCCAGTGCTGGCAGAACCTTGTCCCTCGATTTCTTTCAAGTCCCACAATCCACTCTCTAGGGCATCCTTCCATCTACTTTCATCAGTTTCATAGCGCCACATGCTTCCTAATGTCTTGATTGCCAGTGGCAAACCATTGCACTTTTGAACAATACTCTTGCCAAGTTGTATCAGGTTTGTTAGAACATCAGACTCTTGCTCAACAATAAAGGCAGCTTGCCTGAACAATGCCCAAATCTGCTCGGAAGTTAGGCAGTTTAGGTGATAGCAAGGCTCGGTCTGCATGAGTCTTGCGACTTTCTCATTCCGAGTCGTTAATATGATTTGACAGCGATTTGCAAAACACAAGGGCACACAAAACAACTCCCAGCAGTCTCTTCGCTCATTCCATACATCATCTAACACAAGCAAAACCTTGCTCTCCTTTGTTTCATCCGTAACTTCCTCTGGAGGTCAGCAAGTTTCTGTATACTCACACGGTTTTTTGGTTAGGGATGTAATGATGTTTCTTGTTATTGTATTGACATCAAAATACTCGGACACACAAACCCAGGCATGCTTGTCAAAGGACTGGCTCACCCTTGGGCTGTTATACACAAGTTGTGCTAATGTTGTCTTGCCTACTCCTCCCATACCAACAATGGCCATGACAGAAACAGGGTTTTCAACACTGTTCGCTTCCCTGTGCAATATCTTATCACATCTTTCTTATGGTCTCGCCCCAAGACTTCCTTCTTTTTTTGAACGAAAATGGCAGGAGCTCTGCCTTTCAATTAAGAGGAAAAGAGAGTTTTATGATACAAAGCTTGCTGGACCGTGAGTTTCAAATCATGTCGCCAACAAAAAACCCTCGTATAGTATGAACACAGTTCGACCTAATACTCTGTAAAGAATCTCACGTGATCACCCGAAAAGCCCTTTTATACTCATCCAGGTTCTCTTTTGTGCGAACTACCACCTGTTGATTTCATATAAATTTTTTTTCGAAGATCCTTTGGTTTCTCTCCTTCCAGATATTCCACATGGTGTAAATGACAACTCCATTGAAGTGTCTCCTTTTGCCTTTTGGTACGGATCCAGCCGTTGTCTCCCACCATTTGCCAATATCGTTCTGTTGCGCAACGGGAGCAGATGGGGAAGTATGGAAATTCTCCCACATCAAGACCTGGTTCCACACTGCTTGAGCATATGGGCAAGTGAGACATAGGTGTAGACCTGTTTCCAATGGCCCATTGCAGAGAACACACGAGGTTTGGTAAGGCCATCCCCGGAGTGCTAAGTTGTTCGAGGTAAGAATCTTATTCTGGATCAGTATCCATGCAAATAGTATGCATTTGTTCTCGGTGTGCGCTTGCCAGATTAGCTTTGTTTGATGTTGATTATATGTCCCAATGAATTGAGCACGATAGGCAGATCGAGTGGAATATTTTCCATCACCGGACCATCTCCATTTGATTTGGTCTTCCATGTCCGGTTGTAGGTGCACCAACTGAATTCTAATCCATAGGGAAACAAATTCCTCCACATGTGTCGTAGTCGATATTTTACCTCAAAGAGTTCTTAACCATGTATTATTCCTCAACTCTTGTTTGACTGTCTTGTTCTTTCTTTTGATTAGGTCGAAATAAATGTGGTGCGAGGTTTCGTGGGGCCTCGCCATCAAGCTAGCTGTGGTGCCAAAACATTGCTTTCTTACCATTACCGATTGACACAATAGTGGATGCATTGAAGAAAAAATATGTCGGTTGCATTGCACGGGACATCCATACCAGACCACGTCTTGTGTTCTTCAGTCCAATCTTGCCAAAGCCATCGCACATGTAATGCTCTACCAAACTTGTCAAGATCTGTCACCCCCAGACCACCCATGTCCTTAGACTTGCTAACTGTTGGCCAGTTCACCAGACAGTGTCCGCCGTTGGCGTTGTCATCGCCTTTCCAAAGGAATGAGCGATGGATTTTATCAATTTTTTTCTTGCCCAAGCTACAAGTGGGAAGATAGTCAAGTGGTAATTTGGCATGGAAGAGAGCACTGATGTAATCAAGGTGAGTCTCCCGGCACGATTGAGGAGCCGTCCTTTCCATCCAGGAAGACGATGGCCAATCTTTTCAATGAGAGGTTGTACATGCATTCTCTGCAGGGAGCGGGTATGTAGCTGCAGTCCAAGATAACGACACGGGAAGGTACCGCGTGCACCTGGGAATGGTTGAAGTATCTGATCCAGATCTATGTTTTCACAACGGATTGGGTGTATTGAGCTTTTTTCCAAATTTGTAACTAGTCCCGTGACCTCACCAAATACTCGGAGCATGTCCTTCACTGCATGTACTTCCTCACGGTTTGGATTCAAGAAGATGGCTGCATCATCAACATAAAGGGAAGTACGCAGCTTCGCCGTAGTCAGCGGCAATGGAGAAAGGATACCATTCTGGGTCGCGAGATCAAGCATCTTTTGCAGCAGGTCGATGGCAAGAATGAATAGCATAGGCGATAGTGGATCACTCTGTCTCACTCCTCGCTTGTGACTGAAACTATTGCCCTGCCTACCATTGAGAAGGGCTCTTGAAGTAGCTGTACCAAAAAGAGATCCACTCACGCCACCTTGGCCCAAAGCCAAGAGCTTGCAGTACCTCGAGCATGTAGCTCCAATTGACAGTCTCAAATGCCTTCTGTATGTCCAGCTTCAGGAAGAGGGCTGGTATCTTCATTTTGTGAAATCTCCTTACTGTGTTTTGGATGTACGAAAAAATTATCTTGGATGCAATGGTGTTTGATGAATGCACTCTGGCATTTGGAGACCAAGGTGTTGAGATGAAGGGCGAGTCTGTTAGTTAACAACTTGGAAAATATTTTTGCAATGCTGTGAATCAGACTTATTGGCCAATAATCTTCCACTTTTGTGGCGTCCATCTTTTTCGGAAGGAGAAAAATATTGGCCGAGTTCAGTAAATTGAATCCTTGTGCATTCATGCTATGGAGCTGATTAAACGCAGCCGTGAGGTCATATTTGATGATCTCCCCACACTCTTTGAAAAAAAAAGTGCAGTGAATCCGTCAGGCCCTGGTGCTTTGTCCCCCGGCATTGACTTGATGGTTTCCTTGATCTCAGCTTGTGAAAAGGGCGCCTCGAGTGAAGACAGGTTATGTGGTTGATAGCCGAGGGCCTCCCAATGAAAAGTGGCTGGTCTGATTGTAGTGGTGCCGAGGCGCCGACTAAAGTGGTATGTAATGGCACTCTCCTTATCCTCGTGTGAGAAAGCAATGCCATCATTTGTTTGCAGGCAGTGGAATAATTTTTTCTTGACCTTGAATTAGCACGTAGCTGGAAAAATTTTGTGTTCGCATCCCCAAAACGAATATTTGTGAGGCGGGAGCGTTGTTTGAATCTTGCTTTCTCAATGAGGGCCAGCCCAATGGATCGAGCCTTGAGCCGTCTGAGCAGGTCGAGTTGAACTTGTGTGAGAGTTCGTTCTTCTTGGGCAGTTTCTAACCGAAGGATGATCTCCTTGGCAATTGCTAGCTGCAGTCTGGTATCACCGATTTTTGTTTGTTTTGCATTGCTTGATGCCCTTGATAGTGCGTGCCAATTTGATTTGTAGGCGCTTTAGGGGCTGCACTGAATTCACAGGCTTATTCTAAGCAGTTTGGACAGCCTCAAAAAACCCCTCCATCTCGACCCAGAAATTTTCAAATCAGAAGTGATTGTTTGACTCCCGGCTTAATTCACATGAAGCAGCAGTGGTGTGTGATCAGACGAGTGTAGGTAGCAGGATGGAAAAAGAAGTTCCCAATCAGGGGTGCAGAAAACTCTATCAATACGTGTTAGAGTTGGGTTGTGTTGACCATTGCTCCAAGTGAATCGACGACCATTGAGTCGGATTTTTTTTAGGTGAACATCATCAATGTTTTTCTTGAAAGATCCCATTAGATGCCTATTGAGGTTTGAGTTGTTTTTATCTGCAGCTTCGTAGATAAGGTTGAAGTCTCCTATCACGAACCGCGTATCGTGCTCATGGGCTGCAATGTCCTTTAATTCTTGGAGGAATAGAGGTGTTGTAGAGTTAGGCCTTGTTTAGACATCGAATGTTTGGACACTAATTAGGAGTATTAAACATAGGTGTAAAAAAAACTAATTACATAAATGGACTCCACATCGTAAGACGAATCTATTAAGCCTAATTAATTCGTCATTAGACACTGTCATGCTATGCTACAGTAACCCATCATTAAATGACAGCACATATTAGGCTTAATAGATTCGTCTTGCGATGTAGAGTTCATATGTGTAATTAGTTTTATAATTAGTCTGTACTCCTAATTAATATCAAAAGGATGAATATGATATTTCGCCAACTTTCACCAACTTTACACCCCTCGTCTAAACAAAGCCTAGTTGCAGACCATGTATTGTGCGAGGAAGGAAAACCCCTATCACCAGAAGCAGCACAAACTCTGCACTTGCTTGGGAAACAGATGGCAACATTCCGGCTATACCTTGTGTGCCGCTGGTCCAGTGATGACTTTGAAGCGTACAAAGAAGGCTTAGCGCATCTAGGAGCTGATGATTCCTCTTAAGCTTGTAACGGTCCCCTCTGCAAGGACGCACCTTGTGATGTTTAAATGCTAATTAAGAAATTAAGTGGAGAAAGGAAAGACAAAAACAAAAGATTTGATTATTTTATAACAAACTTATGCCTGTTTTGAAGTTTTGGCAAATTTCGACTGGAAGATGCTCAATCAACCATGTTTCTGTCCAATTTCAACCCAGTGACAACACAAACTTCCCATCTCGTCACAACCCTAACCATCCAAGTTTTCCTATATCAAACCTTGCCAATAAGAAATTATAGACAGCCATCTACAACTTTTGTTTTTGTATAAAGTTTGGTGTAGTTCAAATTTTTGGCGAACACGACGTGTCAATTGGGTAGCCACTCAACATCCGACGTGCTCCAGAGCACGACGTTCACGCTCTGTTCCGTCGCGTCGTCGCCGGCGCCCAGCCACCGCGTGGTAGAAGGCGTCTGCCAACCCTGCAGCACCGTGTCCGACCACGTCAGGAAGCCAGCCCGCGGATCTATTCGCTATTTCCTGCCCCCTCGCGCCGGCCGTCGCCTCGGCACTATCGCTGTCGCGGCCGAGCGCTGGCCGACCGCTGTCAGGGCGAGAACGCCATGCGGCGCGCGAAGCCTGGCGATCACCAAACCGCCTCGCCAAACCATGGTCGTTCGCGCCTGGTTTTGACCCCTTGCCCGATCAAGACCACCCATGCGCCGTACCTTTCTCTCTCCCTTCCGCCGTGACGGGTTTTTAGTTGCCGCACGCGCCACCGCCAGCCGCACAACCTCTCCAGCTCACCCAAGGCCTAGGAGACCTCCCCTCAACCAAATGCGGTAGCTGTGGATCTACTCCACTCGACCCTGCCTTCAATTCCGCCCCTGACCATAGTATGAACTCGTCACGTGGAGCTTGGCGGCCAAGATTCGCCGCTCCTTGGTGCCACGCGTCGTCCGCGCTCGTCTAGCCCCCACTGCAAGTTTCTGAGCTTTCCCACCTTCTTGTGAACCTCCCACACCTATATGAGCACTCCTTCCCCTTCCTCGCGCGCAAAATTGCTCGCCAGAGCTCTCACCGAGCGCCGCACGTCGAGCAGCTTCTCTACTCCACCACTGCGCCAATCGACTGCTTGACCACCTTCCCGGCTCTCCGCTGGTGCTCGAGGACCCCTCTGTCTGTCACCTTCGCCGCTCGAGCATACCGGAGACGGAGCCGAGGCAGAGCTCCGCCGCCGCAGCCGTCGAGACCCCCTCCCGGAGCCGTTTCCGACCCCGAGACCTACCCCAATCGGTGCGCGGTGAGCCCCTCTTTATTTCCCGACCCTTGGCCCGCACGGGTTCGCCGGCGTTTGGCCAGAATCGCCACCGCCGTCCCCGCCGGGGACTTTACTTCACCTTCCCCAAAAGTCCAGGGTTCCCTCTGAAAGAAATTGAGGGCTTGGTCGCGAAAGTTTAAAACTTGTAAGGTTCGGAACGTAAAACGTATCTTCAGATCTAGTTTAAAACTGGAAACTTTGAAATTCGATTAAAAATCGTAGAAACACCGGAAAAATGCAAACTAAATTTCTTTGGAATTCTGATGATGTCTTTTTTTTTCGCCTTTCAGCATGTGCATGCTTTTGATGCTTGGAGTAGCCTGTACAAATTAAAATTTGAAAATAAACTTTTAGGCATAACTCCTAAACTGCAGCTGCTATGAATGTGATTTTTGGATATGTTGTTACCCTTGTTATCATTACTTTACTGTATCAATCTTCCACTGAGTTATATTTTCTAGCTGCAGATATAAAATGTTCACTTTATCTCTGCTGAAAATTTGCTAGAATTTTAGTAATTTATTTATGCAGCAGAAAGTTCCACATTTTATGCAGTCGCATGTCTATGTTACCAGTAATCTAAAAAATGCTAAACCCCATTTTTTTAGATCTGTTAAGAAGCTCAATTAAATTATGGTATAAAAACAAGGTAGCAATTGTTTAGCACATGACATGTGGTTAAAAATGAGTACTCACTTGGTAGATAAGCTAAACATGATTTCATATTGCTTCAGTAAAAAGTTCACATTATTTCTCTGTGTAATTGTTTTCCTAGGGTTAATTTGTTTTCCTAGCGGCCGAAATTGCTTAAATACAAAAAATGTAAATTCTGGTTAAATTAATTTCTTTTTGCTGCAGATAAATGAGTTAAATAATCTGAATGCAAGTATAAGTTTCACCATAAAGTTCTGGTCATTAAAAATTAAGAAACATAAAGGAAATGAAACCTTGCCTGTTCAATAAAAGAAATAACCAAAAATCGTTTCACATGTTATGAAAGTAAAACAAGTGGGAAAATTTATAAAGAACCAAACAGAGCTGAGTTACTAAAATGAAGAAATAAATTGAGGATTTTATATATGTACATAATCACCATCGAAAAGAAAGGAAGGTTAAGCGTATAACCCACCTTTATTTCATGAAAAGATAGAATTTAAAAATTCTTGTCTAGGTGAATATGGCCACTCTTGCACCCTATGTTTTGATGGGGGGAATGTTTAAGTTTAAATCATCATGTTGTTGCATCAAAACTACAAGTTGGTGCCAGAAATTGACGAGGACGCTCAAGGAGGAGAATTGAACACCATAGTTGTAGAGCAAGCACCATCTCAATAGACAGAGACTAGGGCTGAGCAAGAAGGCAAGCCCCGGAGCATAACCCAAGTTTATAACTCCTTGCAATTATTTGTTTATGTTTGTGCATTTACGTTTTTAGCAGTTGAATGAAAACCTAGATGTATGACTCTGATTACCTATGTTTTATATACTAGTATGATAGATTCGCTAGTTGCCATGCTTTAAGGACCCGTTACAAGTCGAGTGATTTCCTGTCACTCGCGAGATATAGGAGTTGATTGCTTTTCTTTATGTTGGAATCATAAGGATTGACGGGCGGATGGTATCTGTAGATTTCCCGTCCGTGTATGATAATTGCTTAAGGTCATAACGTGTGGTATCTGTGTGTCAAGTTTTTGAATGTACCACGCACATGCCGCCATATGGGACCCGGTAAGCCCGATACCGGATTGATACAGCTAGGACCGATTGCCTTATTTCCTTGGAAATTTATTTCCCTTGTGAACACATGTGGTTACACACGTGAGATCGGCCGGCATGTGTCCGCGAGTATCCGATAACCGTGTATCCTAAAGGAGTTGGACCCGGCGCCGAATTGTGGATTGATGTGAAATGTTGGGTAGTATTTCTGCCTTTTATAGCAAATATTATCCGTGTGTGTTGGGTTTCCCTGGCCAGGTAGTGAAATTCGGTTCGAACTATCCGCTTCTCGCGGTTAATGGGACTGCTTGACCATTGTGCTGCATTGAGTAACAAGTGGAACTATGAGAGTGATGAAGTTGATGTTTGAGTATAAATGTATTGTCCCACTTGATTGTTTAGAAAGGATGCTCATCTAGAATAATTAAATTACTAAAATTAGATGCTAAAATATTGAAAGTAAGGATCCATTATTAGTACTTTTGGCAAAACAAACCACTCAGCCAAAAAGCCTTGCATGTCTAGAGGTTGGTGAAGTAGTTATCACCTGACGGGTAAGACTTGTTGAGTATTAGTATACTCAGCCTTGCTTGTGGCTTAATGTTTGCATGTAATGCTTTTGTCGAGTCCATCAATGCTGTTACTTGGCCGAGTCAGCTTCCTCCTGGTTGGTCTGTCGTTTGGGAGTCATCCTTGGGTGAGGATCGCGAGGAGTAGCGTCATGGGCGGCTTCATCATGATGTTACTTGTATCGTCGTTTTAGATCATCGTTTACTTTCCGCTACTTTGAACTCTGAAACTTTATTTATGTCTTTCGAACTTGGTTTGTAATAATTTGAATTAAGACTTATTTAAATTTGGACCATGGAATGTTGTAATCTCTAGGACTCGCCTTCGTGCGGGCGTGTTGTTTCGATCGAAAGTACGTGATGAAATCGAGCTAGACTCGATGGTGCTCTAGCTTAATCCTATTTAAGTGTACGGATGCCTCATGGTGGTCCCTGGTGTACTTAAGTTGGATTAATTTAGGGGTAGTCCGCCACACACTTACTGTCTTGTGTTGGACAGTATTTGGTATTGTGCGTGCTGTCATGTACTGTACCCCAAAATTTCCTTCTCAAATACAACGGAGCAAGTATGCCATGAACTGCTAATAGAAGGAGCATGCCCGTCTCTCTCCATCATTCTCTGATAAACTCAAATGGCCGGAGTAGTGTATGATCTCATTGAACCTCTCTGTTATTTTTCTTGCTCGAAGAATCAAGTCATTAGGAACTGCCACCACACCAGAATCCATAAAATAGGCCTCATTTTCCTTTTTTCAAGAAAGAAGAAAAGGAAAGTCAATCTACATGTTTGATTCGTTTTTTATAGGGAGAATAACATAAGGTGAAATGACATTTTCGGACAAAATATATAAACTGAAAAAGAATTTTTCTCAAGGATCGATGTACGAGGAGAAATAAACTGACAAAATTGTTGTAATAGAACCGGACTTGAATAGAAGAAAAGGACTAGAAGTCTTAGTCCATGTCCGGCTGCCCGGACTTGTATAAAAGGAAAGAAAGACTAGAAGTCCCTAGTCCATGTCCGGTTGCTTGTGGGCTCTTACCGAAACTCAGTCATAGGTCGGAGTATATATATGAGAGAGATTGTCATTGTAAATCATTGAATATGAGGAATAAAGAGAAGCTCCACCTACATTGTGTCTTGTCTACTTTGTTCTTGTTTTTATCATGAGAGGCGTGAGAGGGAGAAGATCCAACCGTTGACAACGTGTTTTACAACATGTTATCAGCACGTCCGCTCTTCGTCGACTACGTTGGAGGATTCGCCATCAAGCTTGACACCAACGATGTTGCCGCCATCCTCGCCGACGACTACTTCGACGACGTCGACAACATCAACGTTGTTAGCGGAAAGATCTGCTACCTCTACCTGCTACTGACCTGCACTGCAACGACATCATCGTCATCAAGCAGCAGTACGCGGTATGTATCTATTGATAACTGCCCTACGCGGCAAGTGGAGTAGATCAAATTGGCATCTGTCAAGGTATGAGTTGTTTTTCTTAGTAGATTAGATCTGTGGAACCAGCCTTCGTGTTGGATGATTTAATCTGCTAAATTCATGTACCAAGAAGCACGCACGATAAAATCGTATTGCCGATATTGATCTGTCCATGGCGTGAAGGTTAAGGAAAAAGGCTATTGGCAAGGTATATATATAGGAGCACGAACCAGCTTCGCTGGTCAGGTCAAGAAGATCTTATACACATGCATCCTGTAGATATATCGATTAGAGTAATTATGTTCCTGGTTGCAGCAAACTCATGCCTGAAGCTGATCTGCAGCCATACCTGCTAAAAGCCCCAAGGCACATGCCGCATATGTCATCTTTGTTGCCTACGTACAAAAACCACCAAATTGCCTTGGAGTTCGACTTGAAGTCGATTGTTTCCACCTAGTAAAAAAAATTGATGTGTTGTCATGCACACGAGTACATGTACGACATGGATCCGAAATCGAATTTTCACCAGAAGTGAAGTATCGCTCAAAACAGCTGCCGAGCTAGAAGCTCTCTCTGACTATGGCTAGAACCAGTCCCACCACTGCGTATCTTGAATCGAAGACGTCGTCTTCTACAACTGACCTACAGCAGCGCGTCTTGCAGACATCCCCGTCACCCGAAGCAGGGTTTTGAGCCAAGTACATGACCCACAGCGATATATCCCATGAAGTGACCTATTCGCACTCGAACTCGTTGCCTGAAGCCGAGACCTACACGGAGCCGTACACCTCCTGAAGACTGTAGGCAATGAGCTCTTCGCCTGCAGCAGAGCTTCGCCCGACACCGAATCCCACTCGAAGCTGATGAACACGAGTCAAGACGCCAGCAG
Source organism: Digitaria exilis (assembly GCA_015342445.1). NCBI lineage: Eukaryota > Viridiplantae > Streptophyta > Magnoliopsida > Poales > Poaceae > Digitaria > Digitaria exilis. Next base: position 329,024 of record JACEFO010001915.1, on the reverse strand, counting down.
TCGAATTGAGCTCGGTTTCTGTTCCATGGATCGGACACATCCAATTCCTGCATGTTGGCAAAACGCAACGCATCAAAGATTCAGGATGAAGGGAACGGCCAGCCCGCAGCTGCCATGGTCAGACGACATGGCCAGGGTGAGAATGTCATGTAGACCTGCAATAGCTTCTCGTCGGCACTATCGCTCGGCCTGTAGCACAACGGAGATGAAGCCCATAGAGAAAGTAAGACTTGATTAAGTCAGGAAAACACCTCGAGCAAATTGGTTTGTTTTGTCGAATTGATTTTTTTTCCTGCAGAAAACACTTCGGTAATATGGTTATCAAGATGCCTATATGATTTAATGTTTCATACAGTTAATGCTATGTATAAATTGATCATGAAACTTATTTACTGTTGGCATATTATATAATTGTGCATAAATAAAATAAAATAAAATAAATGCCTTTAATCATAGAAACATGGTGTTAGGTATATGAGCTCTCTAAATTTTGAAACCCCATATGAGGCTCATATTAAAACTTTTTCTGGCATGTTTAATGGATACATAATTCTGAAAATTGAACCATTAATCTTTGAAGTGGCTAGAAAATTATCTTGAACCATAAAAATGATTATGGTTTATGACCTCTCTCAATCTTGAAGAACCTTAGACATAATACCACCGAGAGTGTCATATTTGAATGTTTTTCGGGCAATTGTGTGAATGGAGTAAATTTTTGTTTTTGCTTGAAACATTCTAGGAAATTATATAAAACAAATCTATTGAATAGATTAACCAATCTTAATTAATTTTGCACTTGTTTCATGCATTAAAACACATGAAGTGTGCTTGTAGCATGCATGAATAATGTAGAATGTGGCATGAAGTCTATTATTTCTTGAAGAAATATACTATTGGTTTAAGCCTGGTACTATATAATCTCTAGAAGAGATGCTCTATAACTAAGTTATTTTAGCTTATAGAACCGAATATTTTTATCTTTCAATATGGCATTATGATTTACTAGCCGTAAACTCTTCAAACATATATTAATTAATTGAGTTTGATATGACATGAAGTTATACAAAATTAATATGTCTTCTAGAAGAAATATACTGTTTGTCTTGTAGATAATTTTGCAATTCATGAAGAATTGTACATATTGTTTGTCGTGTAGACAATTTTGCAATTTAAAGAAGAATTGTGCATAAGCTCAATAAAAAAAATTATGCTATCAGAAGTTGCATAAGCCATAGAAGTGGAAGAAAAATAAAGTACATTCCAGAAGTGATGCTAGGCTCAGGGGGAGACGCAATGAGCAACGAAATTTCATGCTCACCCCATAACCATAAATGAATAGAATATTCTACATAAGTTGCATTATTAGTTATTCATGAAGAATTTTTGTTGTACTCGTGAAGAGTAAGTACTTATCTTTTTGCTTTAAACATGAAGTTTAGCATTAATTTAAGAATATTTCCCAGACTAGAAGGGCAAATTCAATAATTTGGTGTTTCTTACCTCCGCATAGGTTTTTCTCACTTTACCTTTTGCCCATATGCTTGTAGCAATTTTTACCTGTAGTAATGAATTTAATCTCATGGAATAAATAAACAATTACATACTGAATATTGTAAATAATTGCTTTAAATTGCCTATAAATAATTTGAAATAATTTTTCCACAACCTCAAGGAACCATGAAGGTTATTGTGCATTTCTACCATGAAGGTAGAATAGAAATTGAATTTCCAAGAAGCACATAAAACCAGTAATATACAAGCTTATTAATTGATCTTGAATGATTTAATATAGCCTTGAATGGTATATTACTCAACTGTGTACTGAATACATAAGCCCTACACTTGAAGATTATTCTACCCAGCTCATTATTGTACACCGAGCAGTACAATAATATATGAATTCATATTATATTAGATATACTAACAGTATAATTTAATTATATGAAACTTTTTCATAGATCATGCTTGAAGCATTACATCACCTGAAGTGCAATCGTGGGTCAATTAACGTGCAAGTTGGCCCGTAGCCATAGTCAATGCAATGACTAAGCATGCAGCTCTGTACATACTTTTGTAATCCATGTACCATTGTGTCAATTAGAATGACCAATTAACAGTTATTCCACATTAATGTAAGGATCATCATGTCACTACATTAGTTAGTAGCCTTTGCAGGGGTAACACATTAAAAAGTCATTGTACACTGGCTTGCAGTCATTGTATTATTCTTGTATTCACATTAGCTTGGATGCTATGTATAACTCAAGCTTCTCCTGTTGAGTAGCAGACCCCATTACACTAGGATGGCTAGTAGTCCGTCAGGCTAGTAGTCCGTCATAAAAATCTAGCTAGCAAACTAGCTCACTTGTGCGTCGTATGCACATATACTAAATGATCAGAAATCATTAAGTAAAATTTTAGTCAAGAAAGGTAAGATCAGGGGGAGAAAAATGGCCTAGAGTTGGCTCAGTATATCCAATTAGAAATTGGTTAACCCAAATCATAATGGGTTTTTGCGGATACATAAAAAGAATATAGACTTGGTAGTTTATTATGTGGAAAAACATTTTATATTATGGAATCAAAAGTATATGGGGAATTCTTGAATGAATGAGCAATTACTTTTCTAGAAGAAAATTCCATGTAGATTATATTTTGTATATTCATAAACTGAAAGTTTATGTTAAATACTTGAAGTATATGGTATGGGTATTACGCTTATAAATAGGCAAAATAAATAAAGAAGCTAGACAATAAAAATAGTCTCGTAGACTTCGAATAGTGCAAATTATAAGTATACCGAATATACCGCATTGTACACTATGCTAACATAAATGTAGCATTCATGTTACTACATTAATAAAGTCTAGCTCACTGCATATAAACAAATAGCCCCTATATTTAAAATAAGTGTGTGTAACTATTATTTTATTTCACCATAATAGCATACATAAATGGGCATTAACTTGAAGTTGGAAAATGGATCTGAATTTCCATTATACTAAGCCCATGGGGACATTTTAGAAGTATGCTAGTAATGAAGATATAATATCGGTATTAGGGGGAGATAGTCGATATGAATGCCTTATATTTGAAGCAAGAAATATCTTCATATAATATTCCTAGAAGCTTGAAGTAGGAATATAAACACACACTATATTATACTTGCATGAAGCAAAGTATATTGCCAGAAAATTGAAATTATGAGGAAGCCCACGGGGGCGCCACTTGATGTGGCCAACATTTGAAGTAAAACTCCCTGAAGGACTTGATCCCGGTGAGAATGTGCACATGATAAATACTCATGAATGGGACATCGGAGATTAGGAGAAACAACCTGAAGTTCAAGTTTACTTGTAGTAAACAAAATGCTATGTGTGGTATATCCCGGGTATCTACTAATATACTCACACTGGCAAAGTACTTGGTCATTAATTTAAAATCTACGGGGACGCCTGTTGGTTTTTGATAAAATGAACTTGTTAAACAATTTAAATAGAATCTCCGCAAATTCCGAAGCAGAAGACCTTTAAGGTTAATTACCTCACAAATTGAGAAATATTCATTACGAAGATGAATGCCTAACACTTCAAAGCACGCGCAATATTTTGTGTTGGGATAAGTAGAAAAATATTGACTATATAATAGTCTTATCCTGAAGATGTGGGAGAATTGAATGAATGTCGATAACATTACCTCTATAATTGCAAATGTCTCTCTAAGCGAGAACATGGATCCAAGACTAAAGTCCATGGCAGAGTTGCATGAAGCACTCATATTGGGTCAATGAAAGAATGCAATTGAGGCTGAACTATGAAGAATGTATTTGAACTTTGAAGTTCAAACTATACGAGTCATTATGAAATAATGATATGGTGAAATACTATGGTTCATAAGTCTTTGAAAAGACTATTAAACTCCCATTATATATGAATAAATATTCTGTAACATATTGTGACATCTCTGATGTCAAAACAGTTTAAAAGTGCAACTAAGATCAATGCAACAGGGAATTAAGGTTGAAATTCAAAAATCCCTCAAAAATTCACCAAAATTCAAATTTTAATCCAAAAACAGGGGTTATTTGGCACCCAACTGAAAACTCAAGATTATTGTACTAAACTTGAAAATCTCCCAAAATAGAAGTTGTTTGGCATCGCAAATAAACCCTAGTCACTGTTTGGAGTTTTTGAAAATTTTGCAGTTTAGTCCCTCAAAAACTCAAATTACCGTTCTAGGCACCTTTCTGTTTTTGGGCTTTTTGAGCTTGAAAAACTTCGAATTTCAAGTTCATCCCAAAAAGAAAGTTGTGTCCCACCTTCCAATCTACAACTTTTATTTTTGCACTTTTTCAAGTTCAGTTCAAAATTTTGGAGAAAATTCAAATTCAAAACCGGAGCTCCACGGGCCGGGAACAGTGCCCCTGGCGCGCGCCGCGCCGGCCAGAACTCGGCCGCCACGCAGCCGGCACGCGGCTCAGGCGGCGCTGACGCGGCCAAGGCGCGGCGGAGGGTGGCGCATGTCGTCTAGTGCTTGTCCGTCCACTGTTGGGCGCTGCTGAGCGCGAGATGCCGTCCCACAACGCGCCAAATGCACTGTAGGAGATCCCCGCGTCGACGCTGTAGCAATCCCCCTCGCCGACCGAGCCTCCCACGCCCCGACCGAGCTCTGAGAGCGGCCATGGCGGGTCGCGTCGAGCATTAACGCGCTCGCGCGCTCCCGAGGCTCACAGTGACTCCCCTCGCGCACTCGAGCACCCCACCGAGCCTCCCACTCCCTCCATTCACTCCCTCGAGCCTCCAGTGAAGCCCCTCGCGCTCTCCCCCTCCTTCTTCTTCCTCGCGCCGCGCAAGCCGAGCAACACTTGTTCGAGAAATTCGTCGCGCTCGCTCCACCATTCCCCAATCCACTCCGCACAGAGCTAGCTTGCATCCCTAGCTCCATTTCCCCCAACTTTCCCCAGCACATTGCCCAATCCCCGGCTCGAATTTCCAAGTTCCCCCAAATCGAGTTTTCCGGCCGTCAAACCACCTCACCGTCGAGACCCTACTCCGAGCCATCCCCGAGCCTCCTCGAGCACGCCATTGGCTTCCCCAAGCTCTGCTGGTGCTCTAGGACCTCTTCCCCCACCGCGAACGACCCCGAGCTCGCCGGCGTAGACCCCGCAGCGGCCGCGCCGCCGCCTCCTCGTCGCCGGCGTAACTCCGTCAACCCCCGGCCTCCCAACCGTCCTCAAACGACTCGTGGTGAGCCAAGGATCATTTTCCCCCTCTTCCCCGAGCCCAGTTCGCCGTGGTTTGCCCGGCGCAACTCCGGCGAGGTCCCGAGGACTAAAGTTCATCGTCTACCTTTGTTTAGGGGCTTCTGCGCAAAAGTGCAGGACCTGTTCGCGAAGTTTTGAAAGTTCTAGGGTTCCCGGTGAAAATAGATTCTTACCCTAGATTTGATTTTTTCCCGAATCTTGTAAAATCGATTAAAAATCGTAGAAAAATCAGAAAAATATGCGAAAATACTCTCTGGAATCGTGAGAGCCTAAACTACAATCTCTATTAGACATGTGTATGCTTTTGATGAACTGTTTTTGAATTAAAAATCAAACTGTGAAAACCTAAAGTTGTGCACCATTTCAAATCCAGAGCTCCGCTGGGGTTGAGCTTTGGATATGTTGTTAGTAGTGGCTTTGGACAGCTTGTGCCCAAAGGGGACCTAAAAACATGATGTGTAGCTCCTGTTATGAATTTAAATGTATTTTCCTGTCTGTTTCAGTGCAGAAATTATTAAAAATAATAGGTGCAGTGAAAAATCACCCTTTTGCTCCTGAGAACTTAAAACTTGTTAGCACACATGTTAAAAATGGAAAACTTAATTTTTGCTCTGTTTAGAATGGCAAATAATTAAATATGTGTTTTTGGATAGGAAAATATTGAGGACTACCCAAGGGTTATTTTGAGCCATCACTTGGCCAGAGCCCTCCTCATACTTATGCTTAGCTTTGGTAGGAAGATCTCCTGAAATGGTTGCATTTTCAATTTTATATGAATTAAATTCAATTCTGCTGTCAGCAACTTGCTAGATTTTTAATAAATTATGTGTAACTCGAAATTAGCTAAATTTTGGAGTGAGCTTAGCTCTTATACTCCAGTAGCTGTCATAAAGTTTATAGCTAAAAATGTTGAACAGAAATGAAGAAACAAAAATGGGAAGGAATCTAGATAGAAATGGAATTATATAAAAAGAATAACCTTTTTGAATTAATTGGCTAAAGTAAAATGGAAAATCTGAAATTCAGAACAGCCACCCTAATTTATGAGGAACTAAATAAGATTCTTTTATATATGTACACAATCACCATCGAAGTCAAATAAAACTTTATCTACACCTACACCTTGTTTTTGTGAGAACAATAGAAATGTCTAAGTATGTCTAGGTGAATATGGCCTTCAAGGCCTTAGTCTTAGCATCAAAAGGGCAGCCGCCTTAAACTTATGCATATCATGTAGAAGGCGCTATTCCAGACGGCGACTACACCCTCATCCCCGCAGACGAGGAGCAAGTCCCGGAGCCCGGCGCCGGTGCAGACGTGAACAACCCGGGAGCTAACCCCCAGTCCGAGCAGGAAGGCAAGCCCCGGAGCATGACCTAACTCTTACTAAATTATGCACTTGAATTCTCTATGTTTGTGCATTACGTTTCTAGGAATTGATTGAATACCATAGCTACCATATTTTCCTAGTACCTATGACTTGCAATACTAGTATGAAAGGATCGGTAGAGCATTGCTATAGGTTCGTTACAAGTCGAGTGATTTCCTGTCACTCGCGAGACATAGGAATTGCTTGTCTTTACTTATGTTGGAATCATAAGGATTGACGGGCGGGATGATAGATGTAGATCTCCCGTCCGTGTATGATAATTGATTTAAGGTCGAAATGTGTGGTTGAGTGTGTCAAGTTTTTGAACGTACCACATGCATGCCGGTATATGGGAGCCGGTAAGCCCGGTACCAGATTGAAGCAGCTAGGGCCGATAGCCATCTCTCCTTGGAAACTTTGTTTTCCCCTGCCGTACACTTGTGGATATATGCGTGATGCTGTGAGTGAAGCAGTAAACCTTTATCCTAAGGAAGTGGACCCGGCTCCGAATTGTGGATCGATGGGAAAGGTTGGGAAATGCTTGTACCTTTTATCGCAAGCAGAGTATCCGTGTGTGTTGGGTTTTCCCTGGCCAGGTAGCACAAATTCGGTTCGAACTGTCCGCTTCTCGCGGTTAATGAGACTGCTTGACCGCCCTGCTACATTGAGTAATAAGTGAAAGTTTGAGATTGATAAACTTGTTCTTTGAATAAATTGTATTGCACCACTTGTATGCTTAGAGAGGATGCTAATCTAGAATGGTTAAATTTACTAGAATGTGAAGCTAAAACTTGAAAGCAAGGACCTACTCTTAGTTGTTTTTTTTGGCAAACAAACCCACCAGCCAAAAGCCTTCATTGTCTAGATGTCGGTGATGTAGTTTTCACCCGACGGGTAAGCCTTGCTGAGTATTAGTATACTCAGCCTTGCTTGTGGCAATATTTTACAGGTATAATCTTGGATGTGGATGCTATGACTTGGCCTGCCCAGGTTCCACCTGGCTGGCACATCGAATGGGTCCCGTCCTCGAGCGAGGACCGGGAGGAGTAGCTTCGTGGCAGGCTTCATCACGGAGTTACTTGTTTCGTCGTTAGATTATTTACTTCCGCTGCAATCATCTTTTAAATTCAGTTGTTATGAACTTTTAAATTCCGCTGCAAAACTTGTGTACTCTGATTTTAATTTGAACCCGGTTTGTAATAACTACCTCATCTTTGTGTGTAATTTAATTTGTGGAATGTTGTAATCTCTGGAACTCACCTTCGTGTGGGCCTGCTGCTGTTACGATCTAGTTAAGTACGTGGTTTAATCGGGTTTAATCCGACGGCGCTCCAGCTTATTCCGGATTAAGTGCCTGACTACGTGATTAGTGGTCTGAGGGTACTTAACTTGGAATAATTTCGGAGTGGACCGCCACACATATCTAGCAAATGACATGAATAAATGATTAAAATATTATCCAATTAATCAGTGGATTATGAAAATCCCTAAGAAATGATCCTTGAAGGACTCATTTTCCTCGAATGAATAAAATAGTAAGAAATATAATCAAAGCTCATACTAAACATTAAATGTCTAAGGTAGATAATATTCTTGAATAAATATTAAAATGTCTCACGAAGAGCATATCCTAGAAGGAGTAAAAGTAAAGAGTTCATAGAAGAACTCAAATTATTGTGAAAATTATTTCTCTCTATCATGAGAAAATTTCTCATAGAAAAGAAATATTATTCTTGAAGAATTAAAGATTCCCGAAGAAAATAGTCATTGAATGACTTATCATCAGTCAACTTCTGCATGAGCACCAACAATCCTGAAGATACAAGTGAAGACTCGTACAGACCCGAATGATTAAACTAGAAGTGCAACAAGGATTTAAATGGTATTGAATGTACCATACAAGCACTCGTATGTGCATAAGTAGCTAGCTATCATTGAATAGCAAGTATCCTCGAATACCATAGAAGATATATTGGTGATTGGCAAATTGAATTATCCCCTTCAAATGCCAAATGAACACTGACTAACCTCAAACACCGATGTTTGAAAATATAATACCTCGAAGGTATGCTAATTTGTAACTCATTGTCCCCATGTTCCTATAAAAAGATAAAATTTATTTGTATTGCATAATTAAATAAGTGGTCATTAGTGCTCGAAGCATTGCTCCTATCATAGTCTAGAAAAACTATATTAAGTCTTTGAATGACTAAATATTTTGGTAATTGAATACCAATATTTATATACATTTATGAAGAATGTGCTTAAAAAGCATCATGAACGTGAAGTTCAAAGAATGTCATTATGAGGGGGAGCATATATTTTCATTAAGTATTATCTAGAATGAATCAACTTAAAGATTATTTACCATGAAGGTATACGACTTGATTATTAAAGATCACATATATCATTATTGCAAGAACCTGAAGTTTATGCATAATCTTGAAGATTGATCATTGTTCATGAAGAATGATGAAATATATAATTATATAAAACCAAGAAGGTTTGATGTTGTACTCTTTTTCCCTTTGTGAGTTTTTATTTGAAGATTTCTCACATAAGGTTCTTGAAGAGGCAACATATGCAATACAATTACGGTTGATATCTACTCTTTTCTCCAATAACCATTTTTCCCACTGGGTTTTCGGATGGAGTTTTTAATGAGGCATATACATTCGTGGTAATCGCCCAAGGAGGAGTGTTGTAATACAACCGGACTTGAATAGAAGGAAAGGACTAGAAGTCATAGTCCATGTCCGGTTGCCCGGACTTGTATAAAAGGAAAGAAGGACCAGAAGTCCTAGTCCATGTTCGGTTGCTTGTGGGCTCTTACCGAAACTCTAGTCATATGTCGGAGTATATATATGAGAGAGATTGTCATTGTAAATCATTGAATGTGAGGAATAAAAAGAAGCTCCACCTACATTGTGTCTTGTCTACTTTGTTTTTGTGTTAATCATGAGAGGCGTGAGAGGGAGAAGATCCAACCGTTGACGACGTGTTTTACAACAAAAATTACCTCGTGCCGATGCTTCCATTTTCCGACGGTAGCTTGCTCATAGGCCTCGACCCTGCGGCAGTTCACCTTGTACTCATACTTGTCCACTACATCTTCGATATCGTACGCCACATCCTTGAGTTCCTTAAGCCGCAGCTTGGCAGATTCCTCTCGGATGTTCCAGTGCTCCTCTGCATCATGGAGGGTCGCCCGGATCCGATCGATACATGGTCCTCTCCAGCTTCCTCAGCTCCTCCAGGTCATCCTGCTGGCTCGCCGATGACGAGGAAGAGAAGACGCGCAGGAAGGAGGAGATCTTCTCCCATGCCCTCCCTACCGACAGAGACGCAAACAGTCCCGACATCGTGGTCAATTGTTGCTGTACTGCCACGATGTGCTGTTTGCAACATAACAGAATGAAGAGGTCGAGAGGAAGGAATGTGAGGCGAAAGGGGTCTTCAGGGAGGACGAATATTCTTCGCAAGCAAAGATATGGGTGGGCCCGTGTGGCAAAGCATAAGGGGCTGTTTGGTTCGTGTCCAATTCTCGCCACGTGTCACCTTGCCACAGTTTAGGCGTGCGGCATCCGCCAAACGCAGCTCGCCGCAGGTTAGGCGTGACCAAATTCTGCCACATTAGCGTAGTTCAATTCGGTCGCCGCAGCTCGCCAATGTGTGGCGCTCGATTCGTTCGCTAAACTCGTGGCGTGACGCAACTGCGGCACGGTGGGTGTGGCTGTGGCGGGAGACAAACATGCCCTAACTCTTAACATGACCTCGTCGATAAAATCTTGCACATGCCGTCCTCTGGCTTAGTGCTAGCTTTTGACAAACCATCCTCTAGCTTCTGGTAGTGGAATGCTATTCAATTATGACAAAGTGTTCTACCATCCAGGAAAAAAAATTCCTCAACCAAGGCGCTTACTAATTTTGGACAGACCATCATTCATCTGGTTTTTGATAATATATAATGAAATGATCAATGATGACGATGTCCTACTACCATATGGGTAAAAAAACATGTGGTAGTTTGAAGTTGAAAACTTTGGTATCTCTCGCGCCCTCCTCCCGTCGCCCAGACCCGCGCGCCCCAGTCCCTGGCTCCCTGCCTCGAGCTAGGGTTGCGGGACGCAGGGCTGCCGGCCGCGTTGCACCCTTCTCCGACGCGCCAGTCAGGCCATCTGCTCCGCCCCTGCGCGCACCCGACGGCCGTCTCTCGCGTGCACGCGCAGCGCCGATGGAGGCCGGCGACGGCGCGTCGGCGTGGATCCGCCGGCAGCGGCGGCGCGGATTAGGTCAGTCTTTCTCCTCCCCATCTTCCTCTCTTCCCCTCGCTCCCGCATCCCTCTTTCTCATCTCTCTATTCGATGGCCGGAGGGGATTCTGGTCGGCGGGGTGCAGCAGGGGTGGGCGGTGGGTGGAGTGGCCGGTGGGGGTGGTGGTCGATGCGGCGGTTAGGGTTAGGGTTCGGGGTTGTTGAGGGAAGGGATCCAATGTTTGCCAGACATGGAAGAGGAGGGGGTGGGGGCGCCGGAGGACCGGCTGTGTTTGATGAGGACATCACTCATTCGGATGCACATGACATGCCTACGCCTTTCATTCAAGGTCCAATCACAGGAGCTCGTGCGCGACAATTGAATTTAGAGGTGAGCTCGCTTCTAAGTGTTCCTTTTAATAGATTTGAGAATAGATCGCTACCTATTGTTTATAATGTTGTTAGGAACCAAGGAGAAGACAAGGAGACGCATGGAGGGAGGCTTGGAGGCGTGGGGAACAGCCAAGGGTCGGCCAAGCATCGTGGAGGTCCATTACAACTCGACTTCGGGTCCAACTCGGAGTCCAGGAACAGTCTGGAGTAAAACGAACGCCCAGGCCGCATACGGACTCGGATTTCGACGATCCACATATGGTTGGAAAGAAGATTTTATAGAGCTTCCAATGGAACCAGAACCAGGCCCAAATTCACTCTGAGTCGACAGGAATCGTCCGAGGAAGGTGGCGTCCAGAATCTGTTCCGGTGCTGCGTCACCGATATTTGGCCTTTTGGCCGTGTATCTTCGTTGAGCCCATTAGGGGCGCGTGCAGGGGGTCGACCACGACCCTAACCTCTATATATCAGTAGTCGTCGCCCTTGTTAGGGTTTGGGTTTTGCTTAGATTAATCTGTCAAGAACAGTTTGGCCGTTGCATCGGTTTGTGAGACCCCAACTCGTGAGATTAATCATTCATCTGCAATTGTGTTGCATCTTTCTGTGTTCTTGCTTGTGTTCTTCGATTCGCAGGCAAGGATTAGCCTTCTGGGCGAGGTCGACTTAGGTCGATAACCTGAGGAGACGTGGTGCTGCGATTGCGGGGTTCAGGACGTGTTGTTCGGAAGCCGGATCGATTTGTGTCGCGACTCCGCCAAAATCGTCGCTTATCTGAACCTTTCGGAAGATCGGGAACCCTAGACCACATTAGTGTTGGCCGTGCGCGCCACCGGACGGCGGTTGGGCCGGTGACCGGCGGCGGGCGCGAGGATCCTCATGGGATTAGGAAGGGCGGGGGAGCGGGTGGGGGCGGCTTGGTTGGAGGTCGGTGTGGCGGTCCACTCCGAAATTATTCCAAGTTAAGTACCTTCAGACCACTAATCACGTAGTCAGGCACTTAATCCGGAATAAGCTGGAGCGCCGTCGGTTTAAACCCGATTAAACCACGTACTTGACTAGATCGTAACAGCAGCAGGCCCACACGAAGGTGAGTTCCAGAGATTACAACATTCCACAAATTAAATTACACACATAGCGAAGTAGTTATTACAAACCGAGTTCAAATTTAAGATCAGAGTACACAAGTCTTACAGCGGAATTTAAAAGTTCATAACAACTGAATTTAAAAGTTCATTGCAGCGGAAGTAAAACAATCTAACGACTGAACAAGTAACTCCGTGATGAAGCCTGCCACGAAGCTACTCCTCCCGATCCTCGCCAGAGGACGGGACCCAATCGATGTGCCAGCCAGGTGGAACCTGGGCAGGCCAAGTCATAGCATCCACATCCAGAATGATACCTGTAAAATATCGCCACAAGCAAGGCTGAGTATACTAATACTCAGCAAGGCTTACCCGTCGGGTGAAAACTACATCACCGACATCTAGACAATGAAAGGCTTTTGGCTGGTGGGTTTGTTTGCCAAAAAGCAATTAAAAGTAGGTCCTTACTTTCAAGTTTTAGCACCATATTCTAATAAATTTAACCATTCTAGATTAGCATCCTCTCTAAGCATACAAGTGGAGCAATACGATTTAATTCATAGAACAAATTCATAATCTCAAATTCCACTTGTTACTCGATGTAGCAAGGCGGTCAAGCAGTCTCATTAACCGCGAGAAGCGGACAGTTCGAACCGAATTTGTGCTACCTGGCCAGGGGAAACCCAACACACACGGATACTCTGCTTGCGATAAAAGGTACAAGCATTTCCCAACCTTTCCCATCGATCCACAATTCGGAACCGGGTCCACTTCCTTAGGATAAAGGTTTACTGCTTCACTCACAGCATCACGCATATATCCACAAGTGTACGGCAGGGGAAAACAAAGTTTCCAAGGAGAGATGGCTATCGGCCCTAGCTGCTTCAATCTGGTACCGGGCTTACCGGCTCCCATATACCGGCATGCATGTGGTACGTTCAAAAACTTGACACACTCTACCACACATTTCGACCTTAATCAATTATCATACACGGACGGGAGATCTACATCTATCATCCCGCCCGTCAATCCTTATGATTCCAACATAAGTAAAGACAAGCAATTCCTATATCTCGCGAGTGACAGGAAATCACTCGACTTGTAACGGACCTATAGCAATGCCCTAACGATCCTTTCATACTAGTATTGCAAGTCATAGGTACTAGGAAGATGTTGCAGCTATGGTATTCATCCAACTCCTAGAAACGTAGATGCACAAACATAGAGAATTCAAAGTGCATAATTTGGAAATGTTAGGTTATGCTCCGGGGCTTGCCTTCTTGCTCGGACTGAGAGTTAGCTTCCGGGTCGGTTACGTCTGCACCGGTACCGTGCTCCGGAACTTGCTCCTCGTCTGCGGGGATGAGGGTGTAGTCGCCGTCCGGAATAGCGCCTTCTACACGATATGCATAAATTTAAGGCGGCTGCCTTTTGATGCTAAGACTAGGGCCTTGAAGGCCATATTCACCTAGACATACTTAGATACTTTTATTTTCTTCACAAAGCAATGCGTTGGTGTGGAAAAGTTTTATTTAATTCGATGGTGATTGTGTACATATATAAAAGAATCTTATTTATTTCCTCATAAAGTTGGGTGCTATTCTGTAATTTCAGATTCTATCCATTATATTCCAACTAATTAATCATAAAGGTTTATTCATTTATATAATTCCATTTCCAACTAGTTTCCTTCCTATTTTTGCTTCTCCATTTCTGTTCACCATTTTTAGCCATAAACTTTATGACAGCCTCTGAAGTATAAGAGCTAAGCTCACTCCAAAATTTAGCTAATTTCGAGCTACACATAATTTATTAAAAATCTAGCAAGTTGCTGCCAGCAGAATTGAATTTAATTCATATAAAATTGAAAATGCAACCATTTCAGGAGATCTTCCTACCAAAGCTAAGCATAAGTATGAGGAGGGCTCTGGCCAAGTGGTGGCTCAAAATAACCCTTGGGTAGTCCTCAATATTTTCCTATCCAAAAACACACATTTAATTATTTGCCATTCTAAACAGAGCAAAAATTAAGTTTTTCATTTTTAACATGTGTGCTAACAAGTTTTTAGTTCTCAGGAGCATAATGGTGATTTTTCACTGCACCTATTATTTTTAATGAATTCTTCACTGCAAAAAGACAGGAAATGCATTTAAATTAATAACTGGAGCTACACACCATATTTTTGAGTCCCCTTTGGACACCAGCTGTCCAAAGCCACTATACACAACATATCCAAAGCTCAACCCCAGCGGAGCTTTGGATTTGAGATGGTGCACAACTTTAGGTTTTCACAGTTTGATTTTTAATTCAAAAACAGTTCATCAAAAGCATACATATGTCTAATAGAGATTGTAGTTTAGACTCTCACGATTCCAGAGAGTATTTTTGCGTATTTTTCTGATTTTTCTACGATTTTTAATCGATTTTACAAGTTTCGGGAAAAACAAATCTAGGGTTAAGAATCTATTTTCACCGAGAACCCTAGAACTTTCAAAACTTCGCGAACAGGTCCTGCACTTTTGCACGGAGGACCCTGGACAAAGGTAGGCGATGAACAAAGGTCCTCGGGACCTCGCCGGAGTTACGCCGGGCAAACCACGGCGAACTGGGCTCGGGGAAGAGGGGGAAAATGATCCTTGGCTCACCACGAGTCGGTTGAGGACGGTTGGGAGGCCGGGGGTTGCCGGAGTTGCGCCGGCGACGAGGAGGTGGCGGCGCGGCCGCTGCGGGGTCTACGCCAGCGAGCTCGGGGTCGCTCGTGGAGGGCTGAGGGGTCCGTGAGCTTCAGCAGGGCTTGGGGAAGCTGTTGGCGTGCTCGAGGAAGCTCGGGGATGGCTCGGAGTAGGGTCTCGACGGTGAGGTGGTTCGGCGGCCGGAAAACTTGATTTGGGGGAACTTGGAAATTCGAGCCCGGGAATGGGCAATGTGTTGGGGAAAGTTGGGGGAAATGGAGCTAGGGATGCAAGCTAGCTCTGTGCGGAGTGGATTGGGGAATGGTGGAGCGAGCGCGACGAATTTCTCGAACGAGTTTTGCTCGGCTTGCGCGGCGCGAGGAGGAAGAAGGAGGGGGAGAGCGCGAGGGGCCTCACTGAAGGCTCGAGCGAGTGAATGGGGTGAGTGGGAGGCTCGGTGGGGTGCTCGAGCACGCGAAGGGAGCCACTGTGAGCCTCGGGAGCGCGCGAGCGCGTTAATGCTCGACGCGACCCGCCATTGCTGCGCACTGAGCTCGGTCGGTGGCGTGAGAGGCTCGGTCGGCGAGGGAATCGCTTCAGCATCGACGCGGGGATCTCCTACAGTGCACTTGGCGCGTAGTGGGGCGGAATCGCGCCCTGCAGAGCGCCAGCGCAGCGCGCTCGCGCGCGCGCGACCGCGGCGCGCGAGACCGCCATGATGGCGTCCGCGGCGCGAGGAGGAGCGAGGCGACGGCGGCGAGTTGACGGCTCGACAGTGGACGGACAACGACTAGGCGACAAACGCCACCCTCCGCCGTGCCTTGGCCGCGTCAGCGCCGCCTGAGCCGCACGCCGGCCGCGTGGCGGCCGAGCTCTGGCCGGCGCGGCGCGCGCCAGGGGCACTGTTCCCGGCCCGTGGAGCTCCGAGTTTGAATTCGAATTTTCTCCAAAAAATTTGAACTGAACTTGAAAAGTGCAAAAATAAAAGTTGTAGATTGGAAGATGGGACACAACTTTCTTTTTGGGATGAACTTGAAATTCGGAGTTTTTCAAGCTCAAAAAGCCCAAAAACAAAAAGGTGCCTAGAACGGTAATTTGGGTTTTTGAGGGACTAAACCGCAAAATTTTCAAAAATTCCAAACAGTGACTAGGGTTTATTTGGGATGCCAAACAACTTTTATTTTGGGATATTTTCAAGTTTAGTACAAAAATCTCGAGTTTTCGGTTGGGTACCAAAAAGCCCCTGTTTTTGGATTAAAATATGAATTTTGGTGAATTTTCGAGGGATTTTTGAATTTCAATCTTAATTCCCTGTTGCATTGATCTTAATTGCACTTTTTAGCTATTTTGACATCAGAGAAGTCACAGCCGGCACGGCGGCGCGCAGCCACCTGGTGGGGTGCTGGAGGTGTCGGGGTGGGAGGCTCGCTGGGCCAGGGGGCTCGCCGGGGAAAAGGAGTAGAAGCTCGGGGGAGAGAGAACAACTAGCCATAACTTAGAATTACAACCTGCTAAATTGCTGCAATTTAGCTAAGTCCATTTTTTTTACATCAATTGCGGCTGAATTTTCATTTATCATGCCCTCTGTTTTGTCTCTTTTGTTATGTAACGACCCAACCAAACCACAAAGCTAGCCCTAATGTTTCATGTGGTGTATTGTAGATTGTACTTAGTAAACCTGTGAATATAGCACTATAAGCTGGTACACCCAGTTTGTTGCTCCTAAACTTTCAGAACACTTTTACGGATCTCTTTTGATGCTTTTGAAAAGTAAAAACAAAGGTGATTGAGTATGACATTTCAAGAGATTGATTCCTTTTTCTGTCTGGGTCCGTTTCTTTCCAACTAGATATATTTATGCTTGGGTCATCATAACCAATGCTTGTTGCAGGTCGACCGATTTCTTCGTCAACGGATAAAACAAAGGGGTCACCATGTCAACAAGGCTACCTTGAAAGTTCTCAAGCTGGTAAAATGATGAGATATTCAATCCCAAAGCTTCCAGAGGTACGTCAGTTAACGGCATAAGATTCTGAGAGGGAGATTTAGATGGCAAGCCTAATGTCACCGTGGTTACTCTAAGTAGGACACAAACTTCATTTATCTTATTTATAAACAAAGGAAAAAATTGTTTAGTGTTGTAATTTGTTACTTTCATGGTCCTATCTTTCTAAATTAGTTATTTTTTTTGTTCTAATTGTAATCCTTCTCCCTGCAAAGGCTGTAGGGTAATAGGGTGCATTATATATACGTGTTTCATCCTATAATCTACATATACAAGTGTTACAACTTTTCCTACCACCAGGGAAGCATATATCAGGCAATATATGTGGCATGTAGCTATTGCTGCTGTATGATATGGTCCCAATTAGAATACACTGTTAGCAGCTTAAGTTTTCCCACTGGCTTTGTGGATTATAGTCAGATGTGACAGATATTACTAAGCCTTTGCAGATAAGAAATTACAGTCTCATGTCCATAAAATCTTTTTAGTCAAATTGAAAGCAGTTATTTAATGCTTGTTCTGCGAAGTCCAACCCGGAAGCCTTCCACTATCAGAGCAGAAATATGAGCAGGCCTAGCCATGGCAATTGGCAACTATGCATGTCCATTTGAGAAGAATATGAAAAAACACACTGTTTTGATAACTTAGTGGGATTTAGGTAAACTGAGCATTGCACAGAAAAGTTTATCCTTCTTAACGATATTATTAATTGTCATTGAAGTTCCCATGTGTTATATAACTTTCCCATTTAGCAAACCTTGTGCAATCAGAGGTGGATTACCCATGTACTTGTGTTCGTTCTAACCCTTGTCGTCTAAGTAACAACTGAGTTCCCATGACTGTACATGCAGGACATCTGGTGTCATATACTTTCCCTTGTGCCACTGAGTGATGCTGCTCGTGCTTCTTGTGTGTCTCGTGCGTTTTTACATGCCTGGAGATGCCGTCCTAACCTCATCTTGAATCAGGATACTCTTCGGTCGCGCACACATGTGTCTAAAGAGGATTTCAGACATACACTTGACTGCATTCTGAGAAGGCACTTGGGTGTTGGTGTGAAGACTTTGCATCTTGTATTTGATGGTATTGCCAAAAATTGTTATCTTGACAGTTGGCTTCAGGTTGCTGTTGCATCAGGGATTGAAGAATTAGTATTTCTGCCAATATCTGCGAAGATAAAGTACAACTTCCCCTGTTCACTTCTATCGGAAGGGATTAGAAACTCAATCCGGCATCTTAAACTTGGCTATTGTGCCTTCCGTCCCACACCTGAACTTGGCCCCTTAAGAAGCCTGACAAGTTTGTGTTTTCATACTGTCGGTATTACGGGGTATGAGTTGGAGTGCTTTTTTTCCCATTCTCGTGCTTTAGAGCAGCTGACGCTCTTTAATTGCCAGGAAATAATTTGTCTGAAGATACCTTGTGAGTTGCAGCAACTCAACAGCCTCAGGGCTAGTGGTTGCTACGGGCTAAAGGTGATAGAGAACAAAGCTCCTAATCTCTCCAATTTAAACATCAGTGGGAAGGTAAAACTCTCTGGAGAAATATTGCAAATGAAACACTTAGGCATGTTCTTTGGAAATGTGGTCAGTTATGCTCGCTCTGAGCTGCCGTCAATTTTGCCAAATCTTGAGACTCTTTACTTAACTTCTAATAATGAGGTATGTACTAAAACTTTAGGCCTTATAGAGTTGATATATGCTGAACACAGTACTTCTAATTTTTAAATTTAAGACATGCCATATTTTTTGAACAGGATGACCATACACCAATGTTGCCTACCAAGTTCATGTATCTCAAGCAACTGACTATTTCAACTACATCAGTGTCAACATTCCCCCCATCCTATGATTATTGTTCTCTGGTTTCTTTCCTTGATGCATCTCCTTTATTAGAGACTTTGGTGTTAGAGGTAAGGCTCTCATTGATTATGTCCTGCATAGATACGTAGTAATTGTTGGATACATAAATTCAGGTTTCTTTTATTCTTCAGGTAATTCAGCTATGTATGCAGCATGCATCAGTTTCTGACAATTCCTCAAGTTTGAGGCAGATTGATGAACGCAACTATTGCTGCCTCAAGAGTGTGAAGATCTCAGGGTTTACCTCTGCAAAAAGCTTGGTTGAGCTAACATGTCACATCCTCAAGAACGCAAAGTCACTTGAGTCTGTTACATTGGACACCTGTTTTGGTTGGAGGTGTTCTGACAAAAATCATGAATGGTGCTTCCCTCTGCGCGATGGTATTCGGAGGGAGGCCCCAAGAGCACTTAAGGCTATCAGAACATACATTGCAGACAAAGTTCCAGCCACTGCTAAGTTTTCTGTTTTAGAACCTTGCAGACGGTGCCATAAAGTTTAACGTTCGTAGCAGGTATCATAGCAGGAAGGTAGTTTTCAAGCTGCTTCCTAGTTCGTCCTCTTTCATTGCTTCTATATATTTGCTTCCGTGTTTGTTTAAATGGGAGAACCTGTGTATTCCTAAAGATTATGGTGGGCTCGTTATAATGAACACTAGAATCATGAATGACTAGAATCAACACACGGCTTTTCCGCGCTGCCCTTTTTGCTCTGGTTATTTTTATGCCATTTTGTTTGATTCACATGATGCTGTTTTGAACTTTTTTACCTTCTCAAATTGAGCCATTTGAATCAGTATCTGATTTTTAAAGGCACTACTTAGCTTAAGTGAGGTAGTGGTTTTTTGTTTCAGAATGTAGTCTAGTTTTGGAATGCATCTGTCAGTTCTGCGTAAAAGAAGAAACTTTTGTACTTTAATATTAGGTATAGAACATTTCATATAGTAAAAATATTACTAATTTGCATTCAGTGTTGAACTAAGCCACTACATTGTGCATTCAGTATTGTAGACGATTACTAATTTGTGCTTTGTGCATCGATCGAGTAGCCACATGGTGATTTGCAAAGAATGGTGCATCTGTATATAGTTGGAGACGTTTCTATGTATTTGGTCATATTAGTTTGTTACTTGTTCAGTGAATCTAGTAGAAACGGCTCCTGTGCTCTGCTGGATATCAGGTTTTTTTGAAACTTCTCATGTGCTGCAGCTACATAATTCAATGCTGGTTACTTGCCAAATAAATTAGTACCTACTTGACCTGGCCATCTAGCAGCTGCAGCTTCAATTGTTCAGTTAGATTCAGCTCTTTTTTTTAGCTCAGTTTGGCATATGTTACTTTCCTTTGTGCAGTTAGCTTAAGTTCAATTTGGATCGACTTGTTCAATTTGTGCAGGGGTGGTCATGTGACCTGTTCAATGGCTCCAATTCAATGACCTGTGGTACCCAATGATGATCAGCATTGCTCCAATTCTCTGCAGTGCACCGTGTCGATTAGTGTAGTTGTAACGGTCTATTTATCATCTGTCTATAGCTAGCAGAGATATATTGTGATTAGCCTACCTGCAGGAGGATGCTTTGAGTAAAAAATATGGAAAATCATCTGTCTAATAGCTGGCAGACATGTGATGCATTCTTGTATTTATCATAAGGAATTGCTAGTCATTATTTCAGTTTCAGTTTGAACAGATTGCTGTAAGAAAAAATAATAGACTGTCTATACAATTCAGTTTGCTCTTCTGCCGGATGGATTCCATGTGTCGGATGAATTGAGCTGGTCGGATTGGCAGGATTAAATCCTTGACTGGTTTGAGTGGCAGGTGGATTCACTCAAACCGAGTTTTACGCCGGTTGAGACCTGTTTGTCATGACGATGGGTGGGCAGAGAGAAGTGAAGCGAGGGTTTTACTCCGGTTAAGAACTGGCTGTCATGACGATGGGTGGGCAGAGAGAAGTGAAGCGAGGAGGAGCTCACACAGCAACCTCGCAGTGCTCTCAATAGTGGCAGCGGCGGCGGGTTTCTCGTCCCCGGTGTGTGCCCAAGCATCAACGCTGTTCTGCCCAACGATGACGGCCATGAAACGCTGTTCTGCCCGACGATGACGACCATGAAACGCTGTTCTTTCTGACGATGGCGACCATGAAACGGTGTATGCTCTGCTGCCTACAAGGTGCTCGATCAAATGTCATGCCCATGGATTCAGCATGCTTCTCATACACTCTCAGCCACAACAATGGTGCTAACTTGAATTGTAATGTCTTTCTTATTACATACATTGCATTCCTAATCACAACTCCGTGAGGCATTTCCAGGTTTAATCTGGTTTGTGTGTCAAGCTTCACGATGTTGAATCCGTGGCCGCCCTCCACGAGAGCGCCTGGCGGGCGGCGCCCAACCCCCACGCCATGTGGTCCACCAGGCTGGCAGGAGTTGCCTCTCCGTGCATTGCGCACGTGGGTGGGCCCCACGGCAGGAGACATAGTTGCGTCGTGGGAACCGCATCGTACGCGAGGCATGGCGTGACGGTGAGTGTTGGGTTGTTTTTTTTCTCTTTTTTCTGTTTTCTTTTTTTTTCTTTTTCTTTTTTTTATTCAAAGCAAAGTTGCGTACATAAGTTAGGTACCCCAAAGCAAAGTTGCATACCTAAATTAGGTACCTAAGTTTAGCTGTGTCACAATCATATCCGCCAGAGTTATTTATAAAAGTTATGCAAAAAATATACCCGAGAAGAGAAGTTATGTGAAAACTAAAGCCGGAAGGGACAAGTCGTATACGATCTGGGGCCACATGGAGACCGTGCCCCGGGCAAAGTATGCATGCATAAGTTATGTATGCACCGGGTCCGTAAAGGTTATGTGCCAAAGTTGAATAAATAAAGCTGCATATGCTACGTATCCTACCCTAAAAGTTATGCGTCAAATATCCCTTTCGGCTATAGTTTCAGTACGTCCGGTATGTTCTAGTATTTGGTGACCGCGTCCATCTCCGCCGCGGTCGGCTTGGTGGAACTGATGTCGAGGCCGCGGTAGACTTGCACGGAGTCGGTGCTGATGATCTCGCATCCAAGCCTCTTAGCCACCTCTAGCGCGAGCCTGCTCTTCCCGGCGCCGGTTGGGCTTGAGATGACGATGACCGTGTCCTTCTTATTCCTCTTCTTCTCGGCGGCGACAGAGAGGCGGTCGCTATGGCGACCTTTTGGGATACTCATACCAATAAGTTGCAACTTCTTTTCCAGGAGCTCATCCCGAAAGAACTCCGAGGTTAAGCGTGCTTGGCCCGGAGAAATTTCAAGATGGGTGACCGACCGGGAAGTCCTTCCTGGGAGCGCATGAGTGAGGACAAAGTGCACAGAAAAGACATGTGTTGGTCTGTGGGGGCATTCTTAGGATCCTAGAGAGCTGCTAGGGTAAGCGGGCCCGACCCGGAGTAGCGAGACGTTACAGTTGGTATCAGAGCCGACCCTCGTGGCTTCACGGGCGCGTACGGTCAGTTGCGAGGGCATGGTGCGCATGTGCATGTGGAACACGACATGGCCCATGCGCCGTTGGTGTGGCCACGTTGGCAATTGGACGCACCGACGTGGCCGGAGGGGACGTTTCTGGCTTGGGGTGGACCGACGGGGTCGTCGGTCCCCTAATGGGGGTGAGTTGTAACACCCCAGCCTAGGGCTTAATAGGATTGATAAGGATACTCATACCAATAAGTTGCAACTTCGAACCCCAATTGGGAACTATGCTGCCTGTGCCGGACACTCCATAGTCCCAGGCTGGAAAATTTCTGCAGGAGCGGCCAGATCACTTATCATCACTGAAACAACACTTGTCGGCTGCATAGAACAGAATGAAGATGCAAGCCGATCGTCATCGCACGAATAGGCAATTTCAGGTTGGTGAACAGGTGCTGCTCAAGCTTCAACCCCATGAGCAATCTGTGGTGAATAGGCTGTATCCTAAGCTGGCCTTCAAGTTCTTTGGACCTTTCAAAGTATTGGAGCGTATTGGGGGTGCTGCCTACAAGCTGGAGTTACCTGATCACAGCAGTTTTTCATGTTCTCAATTGAAACCATTTACCCCTAACAATGTTCCTGTCTACTCTGAGCTTCCAAAGGTGTTCGATCTGAGTAGCACAGACTTGGTACCTGAAGCTATTCTGGACCGCCGCCTCGTCAAGAAGGGCAATCAGGCCATCCCACAAGTGAAGATCAAGTGGAGTAAACTACCGGAGTATGCGGCAACATGGGAGGATTATCATGTGGCAAAGACTTGTTTTCCTGAAGCTGTTGCTTGGGGTCAAGCAACTTCTGCGGCCGGGGGAAGTGTAACGCCTGTAGCGCAGGAGGCAACAGGAAGTGTTGTAGGTGCCATCAACGGGTGACTTGGCATGGTGTGAGTGTGTTGTTATGCTGTCGTGTGGGCCCTGAAGGGCAGAGTATGTACCCGTGGGGACTTAAGTACCCAGTGGCCTGTAAGCAATGACCATGAACTTGTTATCGAAGAAATAGAACTACGAAGGCGTCAGGGTTCCTCACCCGGCGTCCTCCTACGATTCTGCGTGCTATCTGTGATTTCTCACGTCGACGACACTCGCCGGCGGACACGGGTGTTACACCTTCCTTCCGGAGTTGGAAGATGCGGGCAGCTTGTGGTGCTGTGAGGCTGAGCACAGGACAGGCCAGGTTCTCCAGATGGCGCGCTGCGTAGTCCCGAGCTGCGGCCTCATTTCCCAGCATATGGTAGATTCAGAAGAGTACCTGGCGATGCGCACAGAGAGGATTTCAGCAAACGCACGATTGGGTCAGATCTGAATGGAAATTAACTTACGGCAGGGGGGTTTCGCGCAATGGGAAGGAAAAGGCAAGGGAACATACCTGGTTGATGGTCGTCGCCGGCGAAGAGCCTGACGGCGAAGGGCGGCGCCGCCAAGAGGAAAGAAGGGGGAGAGATAAACGGAAGGAGAATGAACGGTGGTGGTGGTTTTTTTTTAGATAATGGAACAAAGAAGGTCCCGGCCTCTACGCCATCGAAGATAACGTACACAACATAACATTACAACCAAAGAGCACTTAGGCTCACTGACATACTCAGAGAACAAGAAAAGTTCAAACAAAGCCCCACATATGACTAGGCTGTAATTCTAGTCGAGAACTTCCACCCAAAATTAGCAGACACCTCCATGACAACTGACTCCAGCAAGCGACACGCCTTCTTCATGTTTGCCCTTGCTTCCTCGTCCTTACATAGTAGTGACCAGGTGCGCGTCCAGAAGGTCGCCCTGAAAATGACATGCATGACAGTGTTAGCTCTAGCCCGATTGAACACCATATCATTTCTCTTCAACCATATAGCCCAACAAATAGCAGATAAACCTACACAAATATGATTCCTAAGTGCTGGCCTGATGTCAGCAAGCCAAGAACCAAACATGTTGTTAATGCTAGATGGGGGTTGAATTCCAAAGGTGATGAAAATAGTATTCCAAATAAAGCGAGCAAAGTGGCATTGGATGAAAAGGTGTTCAATAGTCTCAAGAGAACTACACGAACAAAAATTTAAGTTTGCTTTCCAATTCCGGTTAGCAAGGTTATCCTTGGTTAGAGTTACCCCATTTTTAATATACCACAAGAAAATCTTAATTTTAAGTGGTACCTTAATATCCCAGATAGGGCATTTGCGAGGGACAATCCCATCACTAATTAACACACTATAGAAGAACGAGTTGAGAACACCCCACTCTTGTGTAACTTCCAAATGAATATGTCTCTGTCGTCTGTAAGGTAAGTATTGAGGACACTTGCCACTAATCTATACCAAGAATCCAAGTTAACGCCCGTTAACGCCCTTCGAAAGGTCACGTTCAGCGGTGTGGTGCTTAGCACCTCAGCAACCGTTGCAGACTTCTTCCGTACCATCTGAAGGAGATTTGGATGGGCAATTTTAAGGGGCTTATCCCCAACCCAATGGTCCTCCCAGAAACGAGTCTCCCTGCCGTTATGAACCTTGAAGCGCCCATAGTGGAGAAAGTGATCCTTCACTCTCATAAGTCCAGACCAAGAAGTGGGAATCACCTGGCTGTCTTTGGACTTGAACAAGATTTTTGTTTGACAAATATTTCCTCCGTAGAAGGTTTTGCTAAATACCATCCTCATTAATTAACTTGAAAAGCCACTTACTCAAGAGACACTTATTCTGAATTTCCAAGTTCTGGATGCGCAAACCCCCACAATCCTTAGGCCTACATAGGATGCTGCACTTAGTGAGCCGGTACTTCTTCTTGTGTTCATCATATTGCCAGTAGAATCGTGAACGGTAATAATCAAGCTTTTTAAGAACACCTTTTGGTATCTCAAAAAAAGATAACATATACATGGCAAGGCTAGTGAGCACTGAATTAATCAGAACAAGCCTTCCACCTACAGACAACAATTTTCCTTTCCAACTACTGAGCTTCTTTTGAAATTTCTCCTCTATTAATTTTCAATCATTGTTTGACAACTTCCTATGGTGCATAGGGATTCCAAGGTATCTAAAGGGAACGGCTCCTGTTTTGCACCCAAACAGGTTTGCATAGTCATTCTCAACATCTTTTCCCTTACCATAACAATATAATTCACTCTTATGGAAATTAATCTTAAGGCCCGATAACTGCTCGAAAGTACTTAACACTAGTTTAAGATTTCTAGCATTATCGAGGTCATGTTCCAAAAAGAGAATAGTATTGTCGGCATATTATAGTATAGAAAGTCCTTCGTCCACCAAGTGTGGTACTAATCCAACGAAATCACCATTGTTTTTTGCTCTCTCAATGAGAATGGCCAACATGTCAGCGACAATGTTAAAAAGGATCGGAGACAGAGGATCTCCTTGTCTAAGTCCTTTCTTCGTCTCAAAGTAGTGCCCTATCTCGTCATTAACCTTGATGGACACTTCCCCCCCTAACAATTTGGTTAATCCAATTGCACCAATGGGGGAAAAGCCTTTGATTCGCAACGCTTGTTGAAGGAATGACCAATTGGCCTTGTCGTAAGCCTTCTCAAAATCGAGTTTTAGGATGACGCCATCAAGCTTCTTCCTATGTAACTCATGTACAGTCTCGTGTAAAATAACGACGCCCTCCATAATATTCCTCCCTGACATGAAGGCCGACTGAGAAGGTTTAATGACTTTCTTTGCTACTAGAGCCACTCGATTCGTCATTACCTTGGTGAAAATCTTAAAGCTCACATTAAGAAAGCATACCAACCAAACTTTAGGCGAAATTGAACAACCCATTAAGCAAGTGTGTCGCACCACCAACCAAAAGCATGCCCAAATGAAAGACGGCCCATCTGACAAACGTGAGCAACAATAAAGGCCTTTGACAAGCAGCAACCTATTAATTCCAGGCATTCCGTTAAGAATGCATAATAGTGAGTATACTAGTGTTCAAAAGAGTAGTATAATATCCAAAACTTATATATGTAATATATGTGATTTAGATAGTATAAGAGTAGATCGCGACGTGTTTGTGCTTCTTGCGAAGCTAACGGTAGGAAAATTTTGAAACCATAAACACAAGTCTGATTGGCATCGTGAGGGTTTGTCGAAGTGATGTTTTCTAGAAGAGGTTATTCTGGCCTCCGTTTGGGCTGATTTGTATACATGGATGGCGCTTTTTGAGTTCCGTAGCCTATTTTGCTGCATTTTCAGTCACATTCACGTGCACATGCCATTTCAATCTGATTCCACAGTTTTCTGTCAATTTCATTTTGGGTCCATGTCGGGCCGTTTTTCGGCTCCCGTGAGCTATGACATGCGGTTTCTAGATATGGAGTGTTTTGAGTTCAGTAGATCCGATCGCGGCGTGTTTGTGCTTCTTGCGAAGCTAACCGCTGTTGGCATTTCTTAAAGTCATAGTTTTATGTTTCCTAGCAACGACGCTAGAAATGGTTGTGGCATTCTCAACATCACCACTAGATTAATGATTATGCCAGAAGTACCAACAAGTGATATTCCTAACGATCACAAACGAATCCGCAAACGCACGGAGATATCAGTGTAGCATTTCCCCAAGGAGTATTCCAAGGGTATCGAATCAATGAAGACGGATATTCAAGAGTATGCATCAATTAAGGATAGAAAAATCCCGCAGCAATATAAACTCATGTTTCAAGCAACATTCACCGTAAAGCATGTAAAGACAATAGTTGCAACACTAACACATCTTTTGCGACTTGTCAATGACCGTAAGATTTTTTCTCACTTGTAGAACATTCCATCTTTAGCATTACCGATTTTACTATTACTAATTAGAGGCTCCTTTTGGAGGCTCTACGTAAAGCTACCTAGGATCCTAGGTGGACAGCCTAGAAAAAGAGAGAAATCTAAGAAATTCTCTCAAAAAAGCAAAACATCTACCCATCAGTTGGTAAGTTGTAATCGCCATTGATAATAAGAGCCATCGGATGTGTTTTGTACTAATTAGAGGCTCCTTTTGGAGGCTCTACGTTAAGCCAACTATGATCCTAGGTGGACACCCTAGAAAAAGAGAGAAATCTTTAAAATTCTCTAAAAAAGCAAAACATCTAGCCATCATTTGGTAAGTTGTAATCGCCATTGATAATAAGAGCCGTCGGATGTGTTTTGGTTAAAAAATTACCCACCTATACCATTGCAAAAATCAGTCTAAAATATCTATCTTATTTACGCACGTCTGCCACCCATCCAAAAATTTACGTGAGACAGGTTACTTCAATCTTCTACAGGCTTACCCTCTATGTTTGGATCCTATTTATGTATAGTAAACAAAAATCTAAACCGGAAAAAACAGAAGATTCCCATGCATCAATAAATGGCCGTCTAGGCCTGCCTGTTTCGTACTTTCTCGATTGCTGCAAACTGCGGCAGATCAACAGAAGCTCCTCCCCTCCAACTCAACTTTAACTAGCTACACATCACATCTACATTGCACAATCGCAGCAACGATGCTGCAGAGATCAACCAGGTAATCTCCCACTCGTCCTCCCCTCTGCTGTATGCCCTAAGTCACATGTAGATTGATTTTTAGGCAAAAAAACAAACAAACATGTTATATGAAACACAATTACAAACAGCTGCCACACTTTCAAGTATCTAGAGATAGTGCAACAGCAGACAAAATCAAAATAATTGACGAAAAATAATGGAGATTAGTTGACCAACATGCATGCAGACCAACGAAAACTAAAATGAACAGAAAAAGAACATATATACTACGTTATGGTGTAGTTCAACCATAAACTAATCCAGTAGATACCCATTTACGTAAATCAGTGATATATATGCACAAAATTCTTTATATACACACGCCTTTCACTGTTACACACTACCTACCTTTTTCTTCAACTGTTATACTCCATCTATTTTTTATTAGATGCATAATTAGGTTTGTCTTAAGTCCAATTTATCCATCTTTGACTATGTTTATAAATAATATAACAGCATTTATACTACCAGTTATATATACTTTCAAAATATATTCCATGATGATTTCAATGAAACAAATTTGGTATTATAGATGTTTTTATTCTTTTATGCAAGCTTGGTCAAAGTTAACCAAGTTTGACTTGGGACAAATCTAATTGACATATAATAAGAACAAAGGGAGTATCTATAATAAATGCTGCCCATTAATCACATGTATTGAGTAAAAAGTAATAATAGTTATAACAAATAAAGACATCAGTATAAACGTCACGAGAGTGACACAAGATGTGGCCATGTTCAAAAGAGGATAACATTATCGTCACTTTTCGAGGTCCGGCTATTTATAGGGGACAAAACTACAAAGATTATCAAGTCACAAATTTGGATGTCCAGCACTATTTGTGTCATTTACATATAATGCTCATATCGTGCTCTCATCCCACGAACATCCCCGAAAATTAAGCACAATGTTAGACATAGCTGAAACAATGGTACCATGAACAAATTCAGGAAACGTTCCATGTACGGATCCTGCGTTCTTATATTCAAGTGTTTTGCTGATTATTCATTTATAGGTCAACTAATATTTGCAGTTTAAGTTATCTACACGGATGATTTCCAAAAGAGAGGCATGACACAACTATATACTCAATTTTATTGACACTTGCTAGATTGGTGAGCAAACTTTAGCAAGGAAAAAACATGAAAAATAGTGACTTGCTTCTTATTGCGATGATCATTTAAATAAAACAAAGATAATTATACTCATTTTGAAATAATTTTATACTCTATCATGCAAAATTATGTGCTCCTATGAAGATGCAATAAGTGTTTCATGTCATCTAAAAATGTGAACCCGTGCAGGTGCACGGGCTGATGGACTAGTAAAAAATAACCACGACTGACATTGGAAGATTGCATACCTTGTTACTGCAGTCATGGACTAATGGTTCAACGGAGTAGCATCCTTAATGGTGAAGAAAACTGATCGTTGGGGGTCTTTACAAGCATTGAAATTTATAGCCTGCATCCCTATTGATAAGAGTTTTCAGCTGAAGTGGGGGCAGGTTTAGCTTTGGGCAGTTCCAAACCTCTAGATGCTCGAGGGAAGTGAGGGTAACAAGCCCATCACAATACTGGAGGTCGTTGCAGTTTGACAAACGGAGCCTTGCAAGTGAGGGCAGACTTTGCTGTTTAAGAGGTATCCTTGCAATTGACATATCATAAATTTCGAGGCACTCCAATGATGGGAGGGAACTCAACAAGTTGAACAATAACTCAGTGTGCTGCTTATACTTGAGATTCAGTGTGGTAAGTAAGCAGACCTCACACGCATTTAAACAGTACATTAGCTTCAATGTATTAAGGGAAGGGAGGGAGCCCACTGCAATAAGATTAGGACAACACCTTAGCTCCATGGTGCTGAGCAAAGGGAAGGAACCGATTGAACTCAGATTTTGACAGCAGTTTATTCTCAAGGTGCTAAGTTTTGGAATTGTATTCACATCTGGGCTTGAACAGTGGTATGTCTGCAGGATCAAGGGGTCAGAGGAAGCAGAACCAATGGAAATCAGGCTTGGACAATTGGATACGTCCAGTTTCAAAATTGACGGGAGAACAGGAAGTTCGGTAACAACTGAGCATCCTTCAATCCTTAGATCCAAAAGGGAGGGAAGAGTAGGAATTTGTCTTAGAGCAGAACAAAAACTAATATCTAAGTTACGAAGAGCAGGGGATGAAGGAAACGTAGCCAAGCTTTTACAAAGCACTAGCTTCAAAGTTATCAAAGACTGGAATGGGCCCAATGGAAGGGAGCTCAGTTTAGAGCAAGCTAATAAGGAAAGTGTATTTAGCCTTGGAAATACTCCAGTATCCACTCCATACCATTCTGACCACTCCGACATAGTCCCAAACTGCAATTCTGTCAATGATGGGAATTCTTTTTCTCCTGCTATCTGCCTTTCAGACTCCAGGCTGACACGCTCCATGTGATACATACTGTTAACAGAGAGGTACTTGAGGGAAGGTAATCGACCAAGCTTTGGGAGGTGTTTGGATCCACAACATCCTAACACAATTCTTGCCAACATGGAGAAGGAAGCATTTCCTAGCCAGCTAGGGTATTTTCTGGAGTCATAATAGAATATGCACAGTTTCCTTAGGTTGTGATGTGGCCGCAAGCTGTCTAGTAATTGGTCATCTGGTATTGTCACAATTTCTGGCAGCAGCCCACATGTACACTGTCTTTCGATTACATCAAACTTCAGTACTAATGATCGGAGGTGGCTTTTCATCAGCAGCTGGGCTTCAATTGCATCTTCAGCATGGCGAATGTTACGCAATCCAGAAATTCTCATCTCTCTAATTTTATTGATATTTCTCAGCTCTCTTATGTTAAAACTACAGCGAGTTCCGCTGATATATAAATCGGGCAAAGTAAGCAGGTTAGTTAGGTTCCTAGCTCGACTTACTAATAGATTCAACAAATGCTGAGCTGACATCCATGATTTATCGTGATCCTTAGATAAGGATGGTTCATCATGATGATAAAAAGATAAATGCCGTAGTAGTTTCAGGTGCCCCACGACATCAAGCAGTCCCATGCCAAGGTTGATGCTACCCCCAATATCAAGCGCCCGCAACTTCGAACATTTTGAAAACAATGCTTCTGAAATTATAGGTTCACCCCATGAGCTCCACACTCTGAGAGCCCTCAGCGAATGTGGAAAAACTGAAATCTCAGCAGCTGTAACAAATTTGTTTTTTATCGACAGATACCGAACATTTTGTGGAATTTCAGTAACAGTACCATGCTCAATCCTATAGAATTCTTCACCAGCAAAAAAGCATGCAAGATCGTGGATAAGGTCATGCAAGAGGTAGTATGAACCATCATCAGAATCAAGCTGAAGTATTGACCGTTGAGCCAACTCCTTCAAATACAGTCTTCCAATTTCACAATCATCGTCACTTCCTCCAGAATCAAGCAAGTCAAGTAATTTCCACAAATGCAACACTTCTTCAGAATCTAGTTTACAATCCTTGGGAAACAGTGAAAGGGCAACAAAACATCGTCTAATGTATATGGGCATGTGCTTGTAGCTCAACTCAAGTGCTGGCAAAACCTCATCCCTAAGTCCTTTTAGATCCCACAATTCACTCTCTAAGACATCCTTCCAAATCCTTTCGTCAGATTCATAGCGCAACATGCTTCCTAGTGTCTTGATTGCTAGTGGCAAGCCTTTGCACCTTTTCACAATACTCTTGCCGATCCATGTCATGTTTGTTGGGTGGTCAAACTTTTGCACACCAATACAGGCTGCTTTGCTGAACAATAACCAGCTCTCATCAAAACTTAGACAATTCAGGTTATAGAAAGGTATAGTCTGTATTAGCCTTGCGACCTGTTCACTCCGAGTGGTAACTATGATCTGACAAATCTTTGCAGAAGTCATAGGAGCACAAAATAACTCCCAGCTGTCTCTTCGCTCATTCCATACGTCATCCAACACAAGCAAAACTCTCCTCTCCTTTATTTCTTCTGCTAGTTTCTTCTGAAGCGTAGCAAGTTGTGTATCAATACACTGCTTACTCGTCAGAGCAGTAAAGATATTCCTTGTTATGGCATTGACATCAAAATGCTCGGACACACAAACCCATGCATCCTTGTCAAAGGACTGTCTCACCCTTGGGTCATTATAGACAAGCTGTGCTAGCGTTGTCTTGCCTAGTCCTCCCATACCAACAATGGCCATGACAGAAACAGGGCTTCCTGCATTTTCTCCTTCCCTAGACAACAACTTATCAGTTATCTTGTCTTTGTCTTGGTCTCGACCCAAAATGCTGGCTTCAAATACGACAGAGCTAGTGTGCCGCAGACTAGTAATGTCTGGAGCAAACCGTCTCTCTCCATCGTCCGCCGACAATCTAAAATGTTCAGAGTATTGTACTATCTCATTGAATCTCTCTGTTATTTTTCTTGCTCGAATAACCAAGTCATGAGGAACTGCCACTACACAAGCATCCACCGAACAGGCCACATTCACCTTTTTGAAGAAAGAAGATGGGCTAAGTTATTTTTCATGTTCAATTGCATTTATTACTTTTCCTAAGATAAGCCTAGGTATGCTCACTACTATCTTTAAGAAGAACATATATTGAAATGAAACATTGCTTGAGATGAACTAATTACCTCATGATGCTTGCGCTTGCCGGTGTTTGGGATGCCGGCAAATCGATCAAGAGACAACACCTTGCACCGGTTTGCTTCGTAGTCATACTCATCGACCAGATCCTCGATGTCGTAGGCCACTTCCTTAAGTTCCTTAAGACGCAGCTTTGCGGACTCCTCACGAATGTTCCAGTGCTCCTCGGCGTCATGGAGGGTTGCCCGGATCCGGCGCATGGTTCTCTCTAGCTTTCTTAGCTCCTCCAGGTCTTCCTGCTGGCTCGCTGAGGATGATGACGACGGCACCATGGAGAACACGCGGAGCAAGGAGGAGAGCTTCTCCCATGCCTTCCCGATGGACAAAGACGCGAACAGACCCGACATCACGGCCAACTCTGCTTGTGCTTGCCGTACAAACAAGCGTGGGAGGAGACGGAATGAATGTTGAGGCAGTGATAACATGGGTGGCAAAGCTATAGACTCAATGCAAGCTAGTCAATAAAATAGGAAAATTTCTCCGAGCAGCGAATGTGCTGGCTCCACTGATTGTATTTTTTTTTCCTTATGGTTTTAAGGGCGGCTCCCCACTAGAGGTCGTAGAAAGTGCCGACAATGACACGGTAAAACTTCATTGGAACCTTTTCGATTGTCGAGTATTTTGTTGTCTAAGTGATACCTATTTTTATATCGATTGGGTACACACACGCACGCGTGGGTGCATAGAGACCAGAAAAGTGTTTCCTTTGTCTCAAAAAATGGTAAAGATTCGATCAGTCCGGCCAAGCGGCCAGCCATTTGCATTCCTGCTCCTGCACACTCTCATCTATCGGCACGTCATCGTTTTATCTTCTGCTCAATAGATATTTTCCTAACAATACAAGAAAAATATTTTGGATAGAAGATAAACGATGACCCGGACCTGAACACTAGTATATAGTATAGCCTCCGATTGACTAGGGGTAAAATAGTTATTTGCCCACTATTTTTTCTAATAATATAAATTAATAACATTTTTATAAATATATTTTATAATTTTCTATATATAACAATAGTGTCATTAAAATTTATTCCTATATTACCCCATACTACTCATACTACTATTATATACTAGTTATATCACCAAGACCATTTTCAATAGTATACAATTAATATCAATTGACAGATGTTTACATAATAATCCTTTTTTACACTAGTATAGAGTAGTGTTGTGTGCAGGGGACATATCCGGTGGAAACCAACTTCCCATGGAAACTATGAAAACTTCGATCTGGACCACACCATGTTGATCCAAGGGTGTGACTAGATCAGGTGGAAGGGGTGATTTGCAAAACTCAGGAGAGGTGGGAAGGGTGATTTGCAAGACGCTTTTGCAAATCACCCCTCACACCTGATCTGGTCACGCCCTTGGATCAACATCGTGTGGCTCAGATTTTAGTTTCCATAGTTTTGGGAAGGGTGATTTGCAAGACGCTTTTGCAAATCACCCCTCCCACCTGATCTGGTCACGCCCTTGGATCAACATCGTGTGGCCCAGATTTTAGTTTCCATAGTTTCCACGGAGAGGGTGGTTTCCATAGGATACGTTGCCTTGCAAAATAGCTCCTCTAAACTACAAATATAATAAGAGGATTTTTATAGCGCTTGGAAACAATAATAGCCGTTCGTTGTCCTAGATCTAATGGTTAAAAGTTCAAAGGAACCTGTTATAGGAACCTAAGTGGTGGGCCAGCAACTAAAATTTGGTGGGTCCAGAACCAGTTACGAAATTAACTGGAGGGATATAATTGTATTTTCACTAATGAAGTTTATGCAACTATCGTGTATCCTTCGTCTCCGTGTTTCTAGTATCCCGTTTCCACACAGTTGAACGCATCAGCTCCTGTGCGACTCGTGGACTTGCAGATCGAGCGTCAGAGGAGCCGTCGCACCCAACTCCAATCAGGGGCTGAGCAGTCGACTTGCACGGCGAGGCCATGAACTTGCAGAGTGTCGTGCCGCTACCGCCTATTCGCCTAACACCTGGTGTGGCTGACGAGGAGTGCCTCGGCCCCTGCCGCAGCGAGGCCTTGGACGTCGATCCCTTGCTAGCTTCCTGACGCGACAGCCGACAGCAGTGGCAGACGGCGAGGATAGGATGAGCTCACCTTGGTCGGGCGCCACGGCGGGCGGAACACCGGTTGCTCCTGCCGGAAGCGCCAGAGCTCGTACGCCGCCGGCGACTGGGACGACGACGCGAAGCGCTGCGCCACGGCTCTCCATGGCATGGCTGTCATTGCTGCCTAATGGGTTCTATTTGTTCTGGGTCTCTCGCGAACTCCGATTCAACGGGAGGATGGGGATGAACAAGGACCTATGATCAATCAATGTAGCTCGGGTGGATTTGAGGGAGGCCTGGAGGCTATTTATACTGCCGGCGCCTCTGCTCCGTGCCTGGGGTTGCGGCGCCAGCTTCAGCAACCGTGCTCCCCTGCTCCGTGCCCGATGTCGCGGCGTGAGATCTGGCGGTCGCACCGCCCCTGCTCCACGCACGACGTGAATGACTAGCACCACCCAACGGTGGAGTGGTTGGGATCGGAAGGCGGGCCGCCGGCGTGAATGACTAGGAGAAGAGAACGAAGGCTTGTTTCGGTGGCTTGAATGTAGCGCTCCCGTGATTAAAAAGACTAAACTACCCCTGTTTATAACAAAAACACTTCTTTTAAATCAATGGCTTAGAATATTTAAGAGGGGAGGAACCTCCGGTTCCTTTCAAGCGCCGAAACAAGCCTCATATAATAATATCAATATATCTGCAAACTACAAAACATCGGTAGGGATTAAGCAGTTTGTTCAGACTAGATATTCAATGTTCTCCCAACAAATTATGCTTTATACCATCAGTCGATTACAAAGTTCAAGGCTCACTAAATCGATTCAGAACCACCTTAAAATTCTCTATTTTTCAATTGAGTTTTGCTCACCGCTTGACCATCTGTCCCGTACCTTCACACAAGGAAAAGAACCATATAAACCCTGTAGATTTTGATCATCCCGTCCATCTTGGATCCTATAAAATGCGGTTCACGGCATCAAAAAGAGGTCACGAGTCCACAACACAAGACAATGCGGGGACTGCCATCCTTTGGAGACCGCCTGCATCTCTTCCATGAGAGCAACTCACACCGTCGGTTACCATTATTGCTGCTGATTAGGTGTGGACAAGAAGATCACAGCTCGTTAGCTTGCTCGCAAGCTCATGATTTTATTCAAACGAGCAGCTTGAGCCGGTTCACGAGCCAAAAGAGTCATGGCAAACAAGCGGCGCTATAGTCTAGGCACCGCCAGCCCACAGAATATTTTGTTCATTGCAGTTGGGGCGATTTAAGTCAATATGTCACTTGCGGTAAATTTATGCAACATTTGTCGCTCGGTATTAGGTGCATTTCTGAATTTGGGTACTTTAATTATGGATTTTCTGAGAAATAAGGAAATATTAGTAAGTTTGAAAGAGTTTGTGATATTTTTGGAGATTATGTTGGAATTTGTAGGTTTGAGATTATAACAAAAGGATCAGGGAGACAAAAAGGACCAGGAAGAAATTGAAAAGGATTTGAATGGTAGGATGGAGGAAGGAAGATAAAGAAATCGCGAGATAAGACTTTGTGTGTCCACTGCACGTGGAATTTACAGGAGTGGTCCAGTGGATGGTGGATGCACACGAAATTGACGGTCAAGATGGGAACCTGCGGTCAGACTGTAAAATTATCATAGGTGTGGGGTTCATGGTAGGGTGATGGCGGGCTGGTTGAAAGGTGTGACTCTCCTGTCACTGAGATAAGACTTGGGAGGGTGCCGGCAAGTCGTTAATTCAATATCGATGATGTGACTGGCATCAGGAGAGACATAAGCCATGAATCCATTTTGCGGATAAGGTACGTTAGGGACAGATGAGAGTCGACTAAGATTGGCACGCGTGCCATCCATGCTCACGCTTCTACTGGAGCTCAATTGGTTAAAAAAAACTTAGGGCTTGTTTGGTTCTATCAGATTCAATCCGGGCCGGGAATGATAGATATAATAGAAATATTATGATAGCTATAATAAGAGATCAAGAAATGCTTTGGTGATAAAAAAATAAAATCTATGAATAGAAAGAATTTATCCGCAAGCGCACAGATAATAAATATAAAAATACACCATTGTAGCATTTCAATCAGGAGTAAACCAGGTATCGTTATTTATATTTTCCCATTGGACAACATTTTGTATAACAATTCTCATGAGCATAGCACTACACATTGAATATAACTTAACTCATAGTGAAGTATGGCAGGGGTAAGTGATGATAAAAGATTTTTCACGGGGAAATCATGAACTTATGATAAAAGATAAATATAAATACACAGCAGCCATCTCATTTAAGATATTTAAAGAATAAATACAACTAGGATTATCATCGGAGCAATCGAAGTAAATGTCCTTAGAGATCAATTATGTTAGATAAAAGTCAGTCATACGTAAAGCAAAGGATAGAGTTTAAAGTTTATTTCAAATGTGGAGCATACACGGTCCATATCCACGGCCCAAGTATTATGTGGCTGCTACGCCAAACTCTAGCAGGGAGGACTACACAAAACCCATAAAAGAGTCAAATGGACAAGTCCGTCACTTCTTGCCGTCTACCTCACAATCTAGTAGTGTACACACTCATTTGGAGTTATTCATAATATCCAAATACCATGTTCGCATACGTAAATAATACTCTAATCCCCCTAGGACTAGAGACATATATAAAGTACTCCAAAACAGAGAAATAGCATGGATAGCTAAACTTTCCTTACAAACAATATAAATAATGAAAGCGCAAATTATGATGAAAGATACTATAAATAGCACAAACACCATATAATATCTCTGGATGAAATAATACGATCAAAACAGATAGAGAATAAGTTCTACCCAAGATCAAGATGATCTGGAAGAAGACTTCTTCTAGTTGAAGTATTACACCTTCTACTTGAATAATTAGACCAGAGCTCCTCTAAACCTATTCCCTAATTGCTACGAGAGACTTGGCTGTGGAACCTGAATCTCAGGATGAGAAATACAAATGATTCAGAGTTGAGTTGCTAGGGGTACCCGTGCTTATATAGAGGTCTAAGGTCAGTTCCGAGGGGATAACCGAGGTCGAATCTCCTGGCCGCCGCCTCTAGCCACCGCCTTCGCATGGGGGGCTTCCCTCGATGTATATGGGCCATCTATGTCTTTGATTTCACGCATTGACTTTGTCTTGTGGGCCTTTTCACCAATTTGAGTATTTCTAGGACGAGATATTCTTTATTCTTAAACTATAAGTGGCCTTTTTTCCACTTATGTTCCTGAGATCAAGCAAAGACAAAATACAAGTGGATCCAAGTCATCTTAAACAAAATATGATAGTAAATTAGTAATTTTCCTAAATTGTTGACGTCATATATTATCACGTAAGGACCGTCAACAAACACCCCCAAGCTATCCTTTGCTCGTCCCGAAGCAAAGTAAACTTTTGGGTTGCTGATCAGGAGTTGCTACAATGTTGCATTTTCAACTTATACCTTGGGAACAACAAAACACTCATTCCTTGTGTGGGGGCCATGAATTAGGGGGGCCCACCGATATGGCGTCCGTTGACGGACGACGAGCAAGAGGAGAGCCTGATGACGGAATAAATGCGATCCCATCTGCTGCTGGTCAGGGATTCCCATCTCGCCCGACCCATACGCCGACCAGGGGGCAATGGGGGGACGGAGACTTCCGTCTCGCCCGATCCCCAGCCTAGGCAGTAGGACGCCGGGGTTGGAGACTCCCGTCTTGCCCGACCCCCTCCCCCGCCAAGCCGAGGGGCAAGACCCTCCGGGAAGGCCCATACGCCGCTCGGTCTGGCATGTAGGGGAGACCTTGGGAGTGGGCCCATAGCCAGGCCAGATTCGTAACAGAGAAAGCGTGCGGTTTACGCTTTCTCCCGACCGTCACCCGACAGCAACGTAGGCCTGCCAACCGGGAAAGCTGATCTGCAACCCTGCGCCATTGAAAAAGGTAGCTGCATGCGCTCCGCTGCGCTTGCGGTCAAGAAGGAAGATACCACGAAGCTGCCTGGAGGAAGGCCACTGACACACAGCGGCCAGAGAAGGGGTCGCCAGACGCACTAAGCCGACAGCAAGTAACCGCCGGGGGCGCCGGCCTCCAGGGGTAGATAGGTAAAACACCATTGTACAAGCGCCCTCCTCTTGAACTATAAAAGAAGAGGGCGTCCTCCTGCGAGGGAGATCCAATTTTCTGGAGACTTGATCCCTAAAACACTAAGTCCCCTACACGCATCTTGCACCCAAGGCTTGAACCGGCCTTTGTTGTAACCCGCTGTCAAGAGAGCAATACATCCATGAGCCACCACTACTGGATGTAGGGGTTTCTCCCGAACCAGTATAAATCCCTTGTTTTATGTCTCTTGAACCATTATCCACCGAGATGTGCGTGTTCTGTGATCGACACTTGCTGGCGTGAGGCACCCCGTGTGCCACCCGCCGACAGTTGGCGCGCCAGGTAGGGGCATGCGCACGTCTTCGTCCTCGCCGACACCCGGTGCGAGATGGCCAGTCTCTGTGACCATCAGTTCGGGCTGGGCGCGACCGTCCGGTTTGGCAGCCTCGAGTTCCTCATGAACGAGCTGCTGGCAGCACACGGTGGCGCGCCATGCCTTGTCCTCGTCAACAACTCCGGCCGCATGGCCGCACCCGCGGGACAAGTCCCACGGGGTGGCCAGGTTGCGCCTTCGGCCGAGAGTGGAATGCGACGGCCACGCATGCCCTAAGCACCCGCTCTCGGAGCCCAATCACGGTGTCTAGGGTGGGACACGAACGAATCATGCACCACCCCGACAACTGCGACAATTCAGCCCCAACACTCCGAGCGAAGCGTTGGGGTTCCCCTTCGTCGTGCGACCCAAAAGGCCAATTGGCTAAGAAGGCCGACGCACACCCACTGAAAAGTGAGGCGTCAACCCTCCCTTTCGGCCTGAAGAATGCGTCACAAGTCTTCTCCGACTTGGTGCAATGTCAGGCATGGAAAGGCCTCGAAAGGGCACACGCCAAGGTGTACCTTTTGAGGTACGAGGGCATCTTGGGGTGCTAACCCCGGGGCAGATCGCGGCGAAGCGACAAGAGCTGGAAGATGTGTGACTGGCCCTTGAGCTCAAGCAGGCCCAGCTTGACGCGAACCTGGAGCCGTCGGCTCGAGCCCGAGCACAGGAGGTGGGTCAGCGAATCGAGACCAACGCTGATGGCTCACTAGGCAGCTGCCTCAGCCTTCGACACCCGAGGAGCGTCGAGTCCAGAAAGGACTAA
Organism: Digitaria exilis; assembly: GCA_015342445.1. Classification (NCBI taxonomy): domain Eukaryota; kingdom Viridiplantae; phylum Streptophyta; class Magnoliopsida; order Poales; family Poaceae; genus Digitaria; species Digitaria exilis. Next base: position 289,159 of record JACEFO010001915.1, on the reverse strand, counting down.
AAACACTCCTCGAGCATGCCGCGGTGCAGCAGGCAGAAAGCTCCGCCGGAAGGAGATGGCACTCCGGGGTTGGTGCCAGAGATTCACGGTCGCCCAGCCCCGTCGACAAGAAGAAGCCGGCCGACGGCTCACGACGGAACGCCCCGGCCCCGGATGCCACGAAGGTCCAAGACCGGTTGGGTCCCGATCGCGACGTGTGACACACCATCGAGGCTTGACGGCGGGATCGGTCAGAAGAACCGGAGGACCGAGTCCCACATGTTAGGCATCGTCGGCGCGAGGTGCACGCTGAGGCGGAGGAGGACTGGAATTCGAGCACCGACTCCGATAGCCTCGGCCCAGCCGCTTTCTCTTACGAGATCTGCACCGCGCCAATTCCTCCACGAATCTGCCTCCCCACCAACTTCAGCAAGTACGATGGGGAGACGGACCCATCGGTCTGGCTGGACGACTTCCAGCTCGCGTGCCGGGCGAGGGGGGGCTTCGACAACAAGGTCATCATACGCAATCTTCCCCTGTACCTGGCGGAGCCGGCCTGTGCATGGCTCGAGCGCCTGCCAAACGGGAAGATCAGAAGCTGGGCAGACTTGAGGAGTACCTTCGTCGGAAACTTCCAGGGCACGTGCGCTCGTCTGGGACCTCAAGCAGAATCCCGGAGAGACCCTGCGAGAGTACCTATGCCGCTTCTCCCAACAGTACAACAACCTCCCCAACGCCACCGACACCGACGCCATTACGACGCTGATGGGGGGCACCAAGTGCCGGATCTTAGTCAATTGGATCCGCAAGGAGTGCCCAAAGACAATCAAGGAGGTCCTCGATATGGCCACCGAAGAAGCGCAAGGAGAGGAAGCCATCCTGGCGCATTTCCCCGAAGATGGGGGGAAAGAGAGATCCAAGAGACGCGATGAAACGGCCGACGAGGCAGATCCGTCAGATCATCCCAAGAAGAAGAAAAAGAAAAAGAAAGAAAGGAGGGTCGAATTCGTTGCTGTCGCAGACTCCAAGCCCTCCCAACCCCAAGGACGGGCGACACAGAGTCAGCGGCAGGACGACCGACCCCAAGGGCGACGACTCATAGAGGGTCAGACCCTTGACTACTTCGAGCAGATACTTGAGGGGCCATGCCCAAATCATGCGACTCCGGTCAAACACAAGTACCGCGAGTGCAACCTCATGAGGAAGTTCCTCATGGGGAGGTTGGATGGAGTAAGTGTAACACCCTAAAATTTTCCCTATTTGAAATTTAGTAATTAAATAACTTTTTATATTCAAGTGCTCATGAAAAATGTAGGGAAAATAAAATTTTGAATAATTAAAAGCAAATATAGGAAATAGAAATATTATTGTTGCATTCATGCTGGTGCATTTATTTTTGATTGATGAATTCAAATTCGAATTCGAATTTGAATTCAAATGAGGGTTTGAATAAAAGAAAAACCATTTCTTTTCCTCTCTCTTTTTCCCTCTCAAATTTCATGCGAGCGGCCCACTTCTTTTTCCCTGCGCGGCCCACTTCCTCTTTCTTCTCCCCCTCTTTCTTCTTCTTCCCGTCGGCCCAGCTTCTCTCGCGTAAGCCCAGCAGCGGCCCACTCTCGCCACCCCGCCACCCCCCTCACTCTAGTGGCCGACAAGTGGGACCCACCTGTCATCACCTACCTCTCGTCGTACTCTGCCGGACTCTGCCTCCCCCGATCCGCGGCCAACTTCCAACCAAACTCCGTGCTTGGCGCGCACGCCAAGGAGCCCTCGGGCCTCTATATAAGTGCCGCAACCTCTCGCCTGGTCCCTACCCAAAACCCTAGCCGCCACCAAGCCCTACACAGCACCGCCGCCACCAAACCCTAGCCGAGCCGCCGCGCCACCATTTCATCGCCTCGCCACCCCATTGTCGACGAGATCAGGTCCAGGAGCTTCGCCAGGTATAGAGGAGCACGCCAAGCCCCTAAACCCCCTCTCTCTCGCTCCGTAGCGCTTGCGCAAGCTTGCCGTCGACCCTCGTCTGTCGCCGCGCATCGCCAGCCGCCACCGTCACCTGAGCCTCGAGCACAACCCCCAAAACGGGTTTGCCGTTGTCCCCTCTCTCTCCCGGGCCAAACGCGGCGAGGTTTGGTGCCCTGTGGCACCGGGAAAGCTCAACGCCGGCGAACTTTTGGCGAAGCGCCGCCGCGAGCCGCTGCCACCAGCGACCTTAACCTCCCGATCTAATCTCCGCCGTTAGATTAAAAACCGATGGCCCAGATCTAACTCGAGCCCTGGTTCACCGTGAACCCATGGACCGCGGTCTACGGCCGGTCCACGGCACAGTGACCGTGACATCAGCTGACGTCATCCCTCAGCCGCCGCCCTGGCAGTTTTGCAAATAAGCCGCTGTCTTTTTCGAAATCAACCCACGGTCCAGCGTAGTTCAAAAATACTTATAGTTTAGTTCTTTTTCTTTCGGTTTAACCCCTGTGCTTTTGAAAAATAGTGCTCGCCGTCCTGGATGGCTCTTTTACTCCTTAGCCCTCGGTTTTTTTATACGAAATTATGTTTTAGGTCCCTAGTTTCTTTCAAAAACACCCCTGGAAGCCTAAAACTCTCACCAGCAAGCCCCTAGAGCGCGTTTTAAGCGTAGTTTCTTTTGTTTTAACTCCGATTTGAGTGATTTTCACGCTCATGTGTTCGTAGTGAAGCGTACAGTAACTCTAAAGCCTTTTTTTTTCATCTTTTGTTTATGTTTGGTGTACTATTCTAATTAAATGCCTTGTTTGCATGTTTGTGTGGATGCTTGTGTGGCTACTGTGCTTGTTAGGGTGTTTTGTGAAAGTCCTCGTAGCTTAAGTTCTTTTTTTATTTATGTGACCAGCGGATAAAGGGCGAAACCTCTGCAGAGTGTTGATCTATCATGATAGCCATGCTCACGGTTACGAGCGGCCTAGATCCTTTTTTATTAGAAGATGATGTTAGTGGTTGATGTTGGAATATTCTCTAATTACTTATTATTTATATATTATTATTGGGTTTATAATTGGGATTCTACTCACTTGTAGTAATTTGGATGTTAATAAAATGAAACTACCGAAAGTGCTAATGCAGTTTAACCATGTCAAGACTTTTGTTCTTACATAATCCGTGTTATACTTGTTAAGTAAGATGGTTTACTTACACTTGCAACTATTCAACAAAATCCTAGATGGTAACAGATGGATTATTGAATGATCAGTCGCTTGCTGAGTTTCCGGAGGATCTGCCGTAGTTCTAGCTGTGTTCAACCAGTCGGTGTCCCTGTGGCTTTTGAGGCTCTACTTAGTTAAGACATTTAATAATATTAAGACTTTCGCTGTGTTATCTGTTTAAGACTATGTCTTGTGTCAAACTCTGATGTAAACTATTTTATTCGAGCATTGCATTCTCTGTGATTCAATATTTGTAATCTATATGTGTTCTGTGGACATCCTTGGCACACATATGGAAGCATTCGGATTTCTTGGAAATCTAGGTGTTACAAAGTTGGTATCAGAGCCGTGTTGACTGTAGGATCACAGCCTACATAGAACGGTCGATTAGATTTTGCTTAATCCTTGCTCTTTTATTATCTTCTACCTTGGAGTTGAGTTTCTATTGAAAAATGGTGTTCTATCCGACCTCTGTCCATTGTGAAAAAGTTTCTAACTTTTGTTTACTCGTTCATCTTGTTTCTATAGCTGTCGCACGAGGCAGACCCCCCGCAGGCCCAAGATGTCGGAACTCCCATACAACGTCGCAGAGTACCCGCTGAAGAGGCAGAACCCAGACACCTACAGGGACTGGGTGCAGATGCGCAAGCAACAGGAGCTTCAGAGACAACAGGTCGTAGAGGAGCCACAACAGGAGCCTGAAGAGGAGGAACCCGAGGAGCGAGAGCCTGATGGTGGCCGCAACTGATGATGAAGAGATGGACGCCGACACTGGAGACGCATCTGATGATGATGAAGTGCCCCGGAGTCCTACACCTGTCCTGTCACCACGCCAGATAGCTCCACGCACGCCTCGGTGGATCGTCTACAAGTTCGTCTGGGATGGGGGCGACCACTTCTACCACAATAGGGTTCTCCGAGTGCTTCGTACCCGCTACTGCTTCGGTCGTGTTGGAGTGGAGTACCGCAGTGAGTGGTGGACGCACGTTCTCTACTGCAGCTTCTGGAGGACCACAGTGCACATGAGGGTGACCGATGAGGTGGCAAGGGCTGCTCGCGAGATATCGGTTCACTATGCTATGTCTGACCGTGATACCCAGGAGGCAGGGATCGCTGATGTTGCACGCCAAGCTTGCCACGTCTACCGTCACAAGTGCTTCGCCAAGATCAAGGATGAGCCAGAGAGGTACCACCCCCGCCGCAAGAGTGGTGCCACGGCTTGCACTATCGCGTCTACCGCTAACGTTCAAGACCCCCAGCTTGCTTGTACAGTGGCGCTTCTCTCAACACAGAGTTTGATGTTGTGTCTGATGAGATTTCCATGCTAAGGAGAAAGCTCACCGCTATGCAGGAGAAGAATGAGGAGCTGCAGCACCAGTTGGGAGGACCCACACCCCGCAGCCCAGAGTACCGTGGAAAGTCACCACAGCACAAGAGGCCACGCTACAACTCCCCTGCCGCCCACACCACCGTTGACCCCTAGATTGTTCTATGAAGTTGTAATAGGGATCGAGTAGTGCGTTTTGAGTAAAAAAAAGAGTCGAGTCTTAGTGTGTCGAGTCGTGTGTGAACCATGTCTTTAAATGTTTGGATGATTTATTATTATGCTTATGTGATATTTGGATCTTTGTAATGATTGTGATGAGCGTGGATGAAAGTCTGCAATCATCTAGTATTGGATTAAGGCATAAGGAATTTAATGAATAAATAGTTGGGTTCTTAATCTCTTTTGCACATCATCTATTATCTTTCCTATCGCCTGAGTACCTTATCTTGTCAGTGGTTTGCTTCTGTACTTGGCACTGGTTCAGACATGACTGTGAATGTGAATGTTGGGGTTTTGATCAATGATTATTTAATAATGACAGATGGTTGGGACAAGAGGATCGTCAGGTGCTGGCAACCAGAACCAGAACCAGCCACCCACCATAGAGGATCTGGTCCGCATGCAAACGCAGACGATGCAGCAGTTGACTCAGGCCATAGCTTTGATGCAGCAGAATCCACCTGTCCAGCCGCCTCCCCAGCCCATCAGGGACAAGAGGGGAGAATTCTTGAAGGGGCGCCCGCCAAAGTTCTCCCGCGCCAAGGACCCGATGGAAGCTGAAGACTGGATCAAGGCAGTGGAGAGACAGCTCGACATTGCTCAGTGTGATGACAGGGAGAAGGTGCTCTACGCCTCAGGACAGTTTGAAGGAGCCGCTCTAGACTGGTGGGAGGCGTACCAATATGCGCAACCCAATTGCAACCAGATCACCTGGCAGCAGTTCAGGGATGACTTCCGTGCTCGCCATGTGCCTGAGGGACTGATGATCCTGAAGAAGGAGTTCCTAGCACTGACGCAGGAGGGGATGAGTGTCACCGCCTACCGTGACAAGTTTCTTGAGCTAGCTAGCTACGCACCAGATGAGGTGTCGACAGACCGGAAGAGGTAGACTCGCTTCCGGGGTGGACTCCAGGATGCATTGCAGCTGCAGTTGATGTGCATCACCTTTGCAACCTTCGGCGAGTTGGTCGATGGTGCTTTGATGGTGGAGCACAAGCACCGTGAGATAGAGGACAAGAAGTGGAGAATCATGAGCCAGCAGTCCGGCAGCAATGTCCGTTCCCGCTACAATCCCCAGTAGGTGAATCAGTAGCATACTGAGGGACAGTCAAACCTTCTGAACCGCAGCCAGAACCAGCAGCGTCCTCAGTATCCACCACCACCACAGCAGCAGCAGCAGCGCTACCAGAACGTGCAACAGAACACTCAGGCTTCCCGCACCACCCAGGCTAACACCATTCCTGTCGGCCCAAGGGCATGCTACCACTGTGGTGAACAGGGACATTACGCTAACTCTTGTTCCCGGAGGGTCCAGAACTCCAATGGTCAGAATAGCAACCAGAAGACGGGACCCCAACCAGCTCAGAATGGGAATTAGCAGCAGGCACAGGGAAACCGTGGCCAGCAGAACTACGCCAAGGGCAGGCTCAACTATGTGGGAGCAGAAACTGCAGAAGGAGCCACAGATGTGGTAGTCGGTACGTTTCCTGTCAACTCACAACCTGCTACAGTTTTGTTTGATTCTGGAGCTTCACATGCTTTTATATCCGCTAATTTCGTGAAAAAGAACTTGATGCTCATGCGACCTATGGGGAACACCATGCTAGTTAACTCACCGGTGGGAGAACATTGGGCCACATTACGTTGTCCTAATGTAGCAGTTAACATAAGGGGGTAGACTTCTTAGCACGCCCTATAGTGCTAAACTCTATTGGGATGGATCTGATCTTGGGAATGAGCTGGCTAGCGAAGTACGATGCAGTCATATGGTGTTCTAAGCATGTAGTTTAGTTAGTGGCTCCATCAGGGGAGAAGATTGAGTATCAGGCAACCAAATCCACAGAGCCCGGTCAGGTCAATCATGCTGAAGGCACCGAGTTGAAGGACATTTGAGTGGTGAACGAGTATCCAGATGTGTTCCCAGATGAATTGCCAGGTATGCCTCCGGAATGTGAAGTTGAATTTGTTATTGAACTTATGCCTGGCACAGCACCCATAGCTAAAAGACCATATAGAATGGGGGTAAAAGAACTAAAGTTACTTGAAGAAGAATTGAGGGCCTTACTAGCTAAGGGGTATATTCGTCCTAGCTCTTCGCCTTGGGGAGCTCCAGTGTTGTTTGTTGATAAGAAAGACGGGACACAGAGGATGTGCATAGACTATCGAGCCCTCAATGAGGTCACCATCAAGAACAAGTATCCACTGCAAAGGATCGATGATCTCTTTGACTAGTTGAGGGGAGCTTGTGTGTTCTCCAGGATCGATCTCAGATCGGGCTATCATCAGATGAGAATTCAGGTGACAGACATCCCCAAGACAACTTTGACTACTCGGTATGGCTTGTATGAGTTCACAGTTATGTCCTTTGGGTTGACTAATGCACCGGCCTACTTCATGTACTTGATGAACAGTGTGTTCATGGACTATCTTGACAAGTTCGTCGTGGTGTTCATTGATGATATTCTGGTTTTCTCCAAGAACGAGGAGGAACACGAAGAACACTTGAGGTTAGTGATGCATAGGCTCAGGGAGCACCAGTTGTATGCTAAGTTGAGCAAGTGTGAATTCTGGCTGAAGGAGGTATCATTCTTGGGGCATGTGTTGTCAAATGGAGGTGTAGCAGTTGATCCGAAGAAGGTCAGGGATGTGTTGAATTGGGTGCCGCCACAGAATGTCAGTGAGATCAGGAGTTTCCTCGGAATGGCAGGCTACTATCGGCGTTTTATTGAGGGATTCTCTAAGATTACCAAGCCCTTGACATCATTGCTAGAGAAGAATGCTAAGTTCGTGTGGACACCGCAGTGCCAAGCTAGCTTTGAAGAGTTGAAGAAAAGGCTGACCACTGCACCAGTATTGGTACTGCCAGGTGTTACTAAGATCTTCTCGGTCTATTGTGATGCGCCTCGTCAAGGATTGGGATATGTAGTCATGTAGGAGGGCAGAGTTGTGGCATATGCATCCAGACAGTTGAGGAGACATGAACTGAATTACCCGACACATGATCTGGAATTGGCAGCTGTGGTTCACGCGTTAAAGATCTGGGGGCATTATTTGATTGGGCACAAGTGTGATATCTATACCGATCACAAGAGCCTTAAGTATGTGTTCTCGCAATCCGAGTTGAACATGAGGCAACATCATTGGCTTGAGAAAATCAATGACTTTGAGCTGGAGATCCACTACCATCCAGGGAAGGCGAACTTGGTGGCCGATGCCTTGAGTAGGAAGAGTTATATGAATGTGCTGACGAGTCAGAATTTGCCCGAAGAGCTTAGCTGGGAATTCGAACGCTGAACTTGGGTATGGTAGCCAACGTAACTGAGCTAGAAGTGGAGCCAACTCTTGAACAGGAGATCCAAAAAGGTCAATTGGAGGATGAGAAATCAAGTAATTGATTAAGAAGGTTGGGACAGATAAAGCGTCAGGATTCCGATTGGATGATTAAGGAACAGTGTGGTACGGTAACAGAATAGTGGTGCCAGATCAACAGCATATCAAGGATGTTATCTTATGTGAGGCACACGAGTCAGCATATTCCATTCACCCAGGAAGTACCAAGATGTACTTGGACCTCAAGGAAAGATTTTGGTGGTATGGTTTGAAGCGAGATGTTGCAGCACACGTAGCTCTTTGCGATGTATGCCAGAGAGTCAAGACTGAACATCAGAGACCGGCAGGTTTGCTTCAGCCTTTGAAAATACCAGAGTGGAAATGGGAAGAAGTGGGTATGGAGTTTATAACAGGACTGCCCCGCACATAGAAAGGTTATGACTCTATATGGGTGATCGTGGACAGGTTGACGAAGGTGGCTCACTTCATTCTGGTGAAGACTACTTATTCCGGTGCCAAACTAGCAGAGTTGTACATGAAGTGGATTGTGTGTTTGCATGGGGTACCGAAGAAGATAGTGTCAGACCCCAGGCAGTCAGTTCGCGTCACACTTTTGGCGCAAGTTACATGAGTCCATGGATACTAAGCTTCACTTCAGTTCAGCTTACCATCCGCAGACAGACGGTCAGACCGAGAGGACAATTCAGATACTGGAGGATATGTTGAGGGCATGTGCCTTACAGTATGGGAACAGTTGGAAGAAGAGTTTGTGCTATGCAGAGCTCTCGTACAACAACAGCTACCAACAGAGTCTCAAGATGTCACCGTTTGAGGCTTTGTATGGAAGGAAGTGCAGGATACCGTTGTTCTGAAATTAGACTAGAGAAGGTAAACTATTTGGACCTAAGGTCTTGAAGCAGGCAGAAGAGCAAGTGTAGGTTATCAGGCAGAATCTGAGGGCAGCTCAGACATGGCAGAAAAGTTATGCAGATGTAAGGCGTCGAGATCTCAGCTTCGAAATCGGCGACTTCGTATATCTCAAGGTGTCACCAATGAGGGGTGTGAAAAGATTCAATGTCAAAGGCAAGTTAGCACCTCGATACATTGGACCTTTCAAGATTTTGGAACGGAGACGTGAAGTGGCTTATCAACTAGAGTTACCAGAGAGATTGGCAGGCGTGCATGATGTGTTTCATGTGTCACAACTGAAAAAGTTCTTACGGGTGCCAGAGGAACAAATTCCGCTAGAGGAGTTGAATGTGCAGGAGGGCCTTACCTATAAGAAGTATCCGGTCAAGATCTTAGAAGAGTCCGAGAGGGTCACCAGGAACAAAGTGATACGTATGTGCAAGGTTCAGTGGAATCGTCAAACAGAGGATGAGGCAACTTTGGAACGGGAGGATGATCTCAAGGCAGAATATCCACATCTCTTCCAGTCCACATCCGAATCTCGAGGACGAGATTCATCTTAAGAGGGGTAGGTTTATAACACCCTAAAATTTGCCCTATTTGAAATTTAGTAATTAAATAACTTTTTATATTCAAGTGCTCATGAAAAATGCAGGGAAAATAAAATTTTGAATAATTAAAAGCAAATATAGGAAATAGAAACATTATTGTTGCATTCATGCTGGTGCATTTATTTTTTATTGATGAATTCAAATTTGAATTTGAATTTGAATTCAAATGAGGGTTTGAATAAAAGGAAAACCATTTCTTTTCCTCTCTTTTTCCCTCTCAAATTTCAGCCCAGCGGCCCACTTCTTTTTCCCTGCGCGGCCCACTTCCTCTTTTTTCTCCCCCTCCTTATTTTTCTTCCCGTCGGCCCAGCTTCTCTCGCGCAAGCCCAACAGCGGCCCACTCTCGCCAGCCCGCCACCCCCTCACTCCAGTGGCCGACAGGTGGGACCCACCTTTCATCACCTACCTCTCGCCGTAAGTGAGCCAGACTCTGCCTCCCCCGAGCCACGGCCGATTTCCAACCAAACTCCGCGCTTGGCGCGCACGCCAAGGAGCCCTCCCAACCACCATAGCGTGATTCTCTCATACCGATTAGGGGAACTAGTGAATGACCTATTTTACCCATCCTAAAATTTGCTCACACAATAATTCGACCAAAGGGAAAACTTTCAGATTCGAGAATTATTGAATGGATCTCCCGAATTTCATGGAAATTGTATCTCAGGGATGGTATTGTACTAACAAAGCAAAGATTATTACAGCCAAATTAAAAAATCGTTGAAGAGTGTTGAAAGCTTGGCAGTCACATTTGTAAGTCTTAAAGTTAACATCGTGAATGTGAAACTTATCTCTTCAATAGTGTAATTTAATGTAATCCTCCCATTGAAGCTTACAAACCTTCTAGAACAGCAACGTATATATTGGAAGCAAATAGGTACAATTAAATGGGTTAAATTTTGTGATGATGTTACCACATTCTTTCATGCCAATACCTTCTAGAACAGCAAAATATATATTGGAAGCAAAGAGGTACAATTAAATAAGTTAAATTTGGTGATGAGGGTACCAATTCTTTGATGCCACTGCTACAATGAAGTTAACAGAAATTTGATTACATCGCTAAAGGGTATGAATAGAACTGCAGTAACCTAGCACATGAAGGGAAAGAAAAAAAAATTATGGGAGTCCTTTAAAGAGAGGTTAGGGCATGAGATTTGACCTATAATCAATCATCACCTCCTTGCAAGAGCTCCATGCACCTTTCTCTTAACAATAAATCGACGAAGTGGTGCAACAACTGCCATCAGATAAGTCCCTTGGTCCGGATGGTTTTAACACGGATTTCATCAAAAATATGTTGGTCCATTATTAAAGAAGATTTTTATGAGCTTTGCTTTGGTTTTAAAGTTGGAGAGATTAATTTACAAAGTATCAATAGTTCATATATTTCTCTGATCCCCAAGATTGATAACCCAGAAGCAGTTTCAGATTATAGGCCTATCTCACTTCTGACCATATCAATCAAGATAATCACCAAGCATCTTGCTAATAGGCTACAAAGGCATATTATAGTTATTATATATAAAAATCATTATCGATCTATTAAGTCAAGGACAATACACTGCTACAGAACCTAGCTTTAGTACCGGGCGCAAAGCCGGTTTAGTACCGGTTATGCGCCTGGTACCAAGCTCCCGGTACTAATGGGCAGCCCATCAGTACCGGCTGCACTAGCCGGTACTAACGGATGCATTTAGTACCGGCTGGTGACACCAGCCGGTACAAATGGCGGGCCACGCAGCACGACCACGCACCATGCGTTTTGTACCGGGGTTTTCACGTCCATCATCCATTTGGAATGCTAAGAGTAGCACAATGAGCTTATTTAATGAAGTAGTAATCCAGGGGCTAATTTCTAATTAAACTACTGATTCAGCGGCTAATTTGTAATATTACTAGTAATCCAGGGGCCAATGTATAATTAAACTAGTAATCCAGGGGCTAATTTGTAATAATACATGTAATCCAGGGGCTAATTTCTAAATAAACTAGTAATCCAGGGGCTAATTTGTAATAATACAAGTAATCCAGGGTCTAATTTCTAATTAAACAAGTAATCCAGAGGCTAATTTGTAATAATATAAATAATCCAGGGGCTAATTTCTAATTAAACTAGTAATCCAGGGGCTAATTTGAAATAATACTAGTAATCTAGGGGCTAATTTCTAATTAAACTAGTAATCCAGCGGCTAATTTGTAATAATACTAGTAATCCAGGGGCTAATTTTAAATTAAACTAGTAATCTAGGGGCTAATTTGTAATAATACAAGTAATCCAGGGTCTAATTTCTAATTAAACAAGTAATCCAGAGGCTAATTTGTAATAATATAAATAATCCAGGGGCTAATTTCGAATTAAACTAGTAATCCAGGGGCTAATTTATAATAATATTAGTAACTCTGGGGCTAATTTCTAATTAAACTAGTAATCCAGGGGCTAATTTGTAATTATACTAGTAATCCAGGGGCTAATTTCTAATTAAACTAGTAATTCAGGGGCTAATTTGTAATAATACTAGTAATCCAGGGGCTAATTTGTAATTAAACTAGTAATCCAGGGGCTAATTTGTAATAATACAAGTAATCCAGGGGCTAATTTCTAATTAAACTAGTAATCCAGGGGCTAATTTGTAATAATACTAGTAATCCAGGGGCTAATTTCTAATTAAACTAGTAATCCAGGGGCTAATTTGTAATATTACTAGTAATCCTGGGGCTAATTTGTAATAATACTAGTAATCCAGGGGCTTATTTCTAATTAAACTCGTAATCCAGGGGCTAATTTCTAATTAAACTACTAATGCAGGGGCTAATTTGCAATAATATTAGTAATCCGGGGGCTAATTTCTAATTAAACTAGTAATCCAGTGGCTAATTTCTAATTAAACTACTAATGCAGGGGCTAATTTGTAATTATTCATAATTACAGTAATTCTAATTAAAACAAAACCTAAATTAAAAAAAACGGCTATTGTGCTGACGTCAGCCCGACAAGGGCTTACGGCCGGGCGGCGGCGGCGGTTCCGGCGACGACAACGAGGCGGATGCGGAGGCGGCGAGGTGCTCGGCGGTGGCGCAGGAGGACGAGGCCGACGACGACGAGGCGGATTCGGCGGTGACGACGACGAGGCGGGTGCGGCGGCGATGACGACGAGACGGGTGCGGCGGCGATGACGAGGTCCTCAACGGCGGCGGAGGAGGAGCTCGGCGACGAGGCTGTCGGCGGCGCACGAGGACGAGGCCGTCGGCGGCAGCGGTGACGACGACGACGAGGAGGTGGCTGGAACGGCGGCGAGGTGAGGCGGCGGCGACGATGGCGGCTGGCAGCAGAGAAGAAGGGCGCGCGCGATCGAAAATGGCTAAGTGTTGGGCGGAGAAGAGGGTAGGAGATCTATATAGGGGGCTATTTAGTACCGGCTGGTGGCACCAGCCGGTATTAAACGCCACCCGAGACGCGAATTCAAAGTGGGTGGCGTTTAGTACCGGCTGGTGCTACTAGCCGGTACTAAACGCCCAAAACAGTTCAGTTCCCGCCTTCTTCTTTTTTAGTTTTGTATTTTTTTTAATTATTTGCTATTATTCATTTATAAGTAATAAATACAGAAAAATATAAAAAAATATATATATTCAACATGCAAAAAAGGTTGATAGATTATATTTAATATATTTTAATATGCCGTTACCTGTTAATAAATTGCTTACTTCCATTATGGCTCATTTAAAGTTTTGATATTTGAGGCCATTATAGAAAATACATAAATCGTGTTTATTAAATTAAATAAATTCACATTCTTAAATATTTGTGCTCATTCAACATTTTGGATTCTTATAAACCTATGTAGCTTAACTAATTCTTATTATAAAATAGAAAATATAGAATTTTAGATAAATGAAAGACAATAAAATATAAATGTATATATTTTTTTAACATGCAAAAATAGATTACAACAATTCATGTAATATACTATACTGTGTTGACTTTAGTTAATAAATTCTTTACTTTATTTGTTACTAATTTAAGATTCTCATACTTTGGAAATCTATTCAATTTTTTTAAAAAATACATAAAATAACTTAAAATTATTTTAAATCTATGTAGCTTGACTAATTCTTATTATAAAATTAATAAAAGACAATAAATTGACATAAAATTGTAATGGAACAATGATACTTTTCTTCTAAATAAATTGATAAAATCATTACTTCAGTTCATACATGCAACATTTTCACCGAACTAGTGGAACATTGATACTTTTCTTCTTAACTAAGACTCCATCTTTATGATCACGACGTAAATACGGAGCATATTCTCGAGACAAAAGGATGGTGTGGTCAACATCAATTGAAATAAAGGGACCTTCAATAGAGGTCCATACTCCAGTTCCCATATCTCTTCTATGACACCATAATATGTCTCTTTTGTTCCCTCATTGTCTATTATTGCATCGATACGAACACCACTATTCTGGTTAGTACTCTTCTGGTCTTGTTTCCTTGTGTAATATGTATTTCCGTTTATATCGTACCCTTGGTATAACAAGATGGTGAGAGATGGCCCCCTAGCTAACCACTGAAGTTGTTTGTCAATCGATTGGTCACCCATAAGAAGTCTTCGGAGCCAAATAGCGAATGTTTCTTTGTGGTTACGTGTAATCCAGGCTTCACTCTTATCAGGGTTTGATGACCGTGCTGAAGCATATATGGAGCAACTAGTGATGAGTTCTGCAAAACCGTGAAGTTTGCTATACGCATATCAGACTCAGGGATTGTCAAACTACCTTTCTTCCCTAGCGTTCCCTTTCCCTTTAGCCGCCCCTCGTGGCGTGACACGGGTTGGCCGACCGGATCAATGTTATTAACAAAATTAGCACAGAATTCAATGACCTACTCTGTTGCATAGCCATTAGTGATGGATCCTTCTGGGCGAGCATGATTGCGAACGTACTTCTTTAAGACTGCCATGTATCTCTCGATGGGGAACATATTGTGTAGAAATACTGGACCCAAGATCAAGATCTCTTTTACAGGGTGAGTAAGGAGATGGGTCGTAATGTTGAAGAATGAAGGTGGAACGACCATCTCAAAACTGACAAGGCATTGGACTACATCCTGCTGCATCCTTTCAAGTTTTCTTGGATCGATTATCTTCTGTGAGATTTCATTCAGGAACGCACATAGCTTTACGATTGCCAATCTTACATTCTCTGGTAGAGTACCCCTTAATGCAACCGAAAGCAACTGTGTCGACAACACATGGCAATCATGAGACTTTAGATTTGTGAATTTCTTTTCTGCCATCTATATTATTCCCTTAACATTGGATGAGTACCCGCTCGCTACCTTTACACTGTTCAAGCAATCAAACATGCTCTTCTTCTCCTCTTTGCTAAGAGTGTAGCTGGCCGGACGTAAATAATGTTGTCCGTTATCCCTCTTCTCTGGATGTAAGTCCTTTCGTTGCCCCATATGTTTCAACTCCTGACGTGTTTGGAGTGTATCTCTTCCTTTCCCATATACACCTAGGAAGCCAAGCAAGTTCACACAAACACATTTCGTCACGTGCATAACGTCAATTGCATGGCGAACATCTAAGAATTCTCAATAGGGTAGCTCCCAAAAGATTGACTTTTTCTTCCACATGGGAGCGCGTCCGTCGTCCCCTTTTGGGGCTGGTTTGCTACCAGGGCCCTTCCCATGGATGACATCAACATTCTGTAACATTGAATGCACGCGTTTGCCATCACAGTGCAAAGGCTTTGAACAAATTTCTTGCAACCCGTCAAAATGCTTTCCTTGCTTCCCTAACGGGTGATTAGCCGGAAGAAACCGACGATGACCCATATATACATTTTTTTACAGTATTTTAGGTAAAAACTGTCTGTATCATCAAGGCAGTGGGTACATGCCCGATATCCCTTGTTGGACTGTCTGGATAGATTACTGAGTGCAGGCCAATCGTTGATGGTTACGAAAAGCAATGCTCGAAGGTTGAAATCGTCCTGTGTGTCTTCGTCCCACACCGTTACTCCTTTATTCCACAGAAGTAAAAGATCATCAACCAATGGCCTTAGGTACACGTCAATATCAGCCTGTTTGATTTGGACCTGGGATAAGCACCAGCATCATGATGAACTTCCGCTTCAAACACATCCAGGGAGGAAGGTTCAAAATACTAAGAGTCACAGGCCATGTGCTATGACTACTACTCTGGTTACCGAATGGATTCATTCCATCTGCACTTAGGGCAAACCTTATGTTCCTTGCTTCTCATCGAAGTCTGGAAACTCCCTATTTATGTTTCTCCACTGTGACCCGTCCGCAGGGTGTCGAATGAACTCGTCTTGCTTGCGTTCCTCTTTGTGCCACCGCATCAACTTAGTGTTTTCCTTGCTTCTAAACAAACGCTTCAGACGCGGTATTATGGGGAAATACCACATGACTTTAGCTGCAATTTTCTTACGGCAATCCTCTCCCTCAACCTCCCCTGCATCATCTCGCCTTATCTTATATCGCAATGCCTAACACATAGGGCATGCATCCAAGTTTTCATATTTCTCGCCGTGGTATAGGATAGACACGCATGTATCTTCTGTATCTCCAATCCTAAAGAACGCACAATATTTTTTGCCTCATAAGTTGACGAGGGAAGCTCATTATTGACAGGGAGCAGATCCATTAACATCAACAACATATGATCAAAACCCTTATCCGAAACACCATTTGTTGCCTTCCATTGAAGCATATCAAGTGTGGTATGTCATTTCTTATGCTTCTCTTTATAGCCTGCGTACATCAGCTTCTTGTGATCCTCAATCATCTTTTGAAACTTTTTGTGCTCTAATGCGCTCACACTTTCTTTCTGTCCATCCAGCAAAACCTGACCTAACTCGTCTAGGGAATTGCCATTAGTATCATCATCCATCGGATCCTCATATGGGGCTTCTTGGAATTGAACCCACTCAGGAAGGTCATCTTCTTCTTCGCCCTCTTCCATCACGACACCAGGTTCACCATGTTTGGTCCAATGACAATAGTTAGGCATGAAACTGACAACAGCAAGGTGCGCTTCGCTTGGAGTATTCCTTTTCATTTTTGCAATCTCTACATGGACAACACATGAACCCCTTTGCCGACTGGTTGGCCTCTGCAGCATCAAGAAATGTATCCAGCCCAGTAACCCATGCGCCAGTGCTTCGTTCGCCATACATCCAACGCCGGTCCATCTGAAACCATATTATACAAATTATGCCATTTGTTATATCTACAATTGTACAATTATCGTCCACGAAATACATAATTTATTTCACACATATTCATAAGCCAAAAACATTAATGAACAACCAACAATATAATGGTCTATTCAATTTTTAAATAAAATACATAAATTGACAAAATATATAACCGAGCAACAGAAATGATTCGTGAAAGAAAGGACACGTACTGGAGTGGCCAAGATGAACAATGGTGGAGAGAGAGCTTGGAAGAAGAAAACTCTAGTGCGCCTCTATGGCGTGGAGTGAACTGAAGAGGACACAAGACAGTGGAGCCTCAAGTATTGATCCGTGGATAGTCGATCATGGCGTGCCGCGAGGATCCTTCCAGACACCGCTCACCGCTTGAATAATTTGATGGAGACAGCTTCCGTCAGAGGCTAATTCAATGTTATACTAAAAATCTAGGGCTACTTAATATAATATAATAAGAGAAAAAAGGTAATTCTTATATAAAAAATACACAGTTATTTAATCATGACGTGCAAATAAATCTTTACACAAAATATTACATCATTGTCTTAATATTCAATACATAATTTATTTCACAACCAATATGACAACGTTCAATCTTCCTTGGTGGGACATTAGAATGCACTTGAGGATTATTTTTTTCCTCCGTACGAGAGGATGGTGTAGCTATGACCGCCAGGTTTGGTGGTGCTACAACCGACGAATAATCTCGCCTCACAACCTCAATATCAAAAGGAGGTTCCTTTCCTACTGCAGTATATTCTGCATGTGTTCCTTCCAAATAACGGAGTTGTGCTCTCCACAAACTTTTACTCGGGGTGTAACTTTTGCTAGGGGTCAATTCAATTTTTTTCCTTCCCACCTGACGAACGACGGTTATCTCGCCCACCACCGCTACCTCCAGCAGCAGAAGCCATGTCCTTTCGACAATACTTTTAACTTTTCTATAAAGAAAATATAAAGAATTAATTATCTAAGGGCTAGTTAATAATTTATCTTGAAATCCATGTGCTAACTTATATGAATATAAATATTCTAGGGGCTAGTTCATAATTAAACTAAAAAAGAGAAAAAAGGTAATTCTTATATAAAAAATAAAAATGAAACAATGCAAAGGATTATAGAAATTATTAACAATAGAACTATAGAAATTATTAACAACAATCATGAACAACTACAAAATCTCTATCCTCTCTCCCTCATTTTAGGAAATCACAAATTTCTCTAGCTACAAAGCATTAAATGAAACATACTAAACTTTGGTGAGCGGGTAAATGAAGTTACTAACCTTTAGAACACTTAGATGGGTAAAATCTCCACAAATAGTTGAAAAAATGGGCAGCACCTGCCCCCTAGAGCTCTTGGATGTGAAGAACAAGCTCCTCTCGGGTAGATGCAATTTGGGCGGCTGTCTGTCGAGAGGAGGAAGAAGCCCCTTTTTATAGAGTTGCAGTTAGTACCAGCTGGAGCCACCAGCCGGTACTAACCATGAATGTTTAGTACCGGCTGGCAGTTCCAGCTGGTACTAAATTCCCTGCACCGGCTGGTGACTCCAGCCGATGCTAACTGTGCGCATTTACTACCGGCTCGTGTCACCAGCCAGTACTAACGTGTTCTAGCTGTTGCCCCTACCACCAGAGGTGTCGGTGCACGCCATTTAGTAGCGGCTGGTGACACCAGCCGGTACTAAGTTGGCCCAGTGACGTCGACGCATGGCTCTTTAGCACGTTAGTACCGGCTCAAAGTGCAACCGGTACTAACGTGCCAGGGACGAATGCTCGGTTCTCTAGTAGTGATACAAGATTCTCTAGCTTGGGCCTATGATGGCCTATGAATACATACATATTTGCCACAAGATTGTGTTGAAACTAGATTTTGAAAAGGCTTACAAAATTGAAGATGAGACTATGTTGTTAATCATGCAAAAGAAGGGGTTTAGCCCCACATGCATTTCTTGGATGAAAGATATTTTCAGCTCTGGCACATCTGTTGTTCTTCTAAAAGAGGTACCAGGAAACAAATTTCATTGTAGAAGAGGGGTCAAACATGTGGATCCTCTATTACCTCTCTTTTTTTTGTTATTGCTGCCTATCTCCTCCGGTCTCTGTTAAACAAAGCATACCTAGACAAGCAGAGTTACTGAGATATTTATCATCACCGAGGGCTTCCCAACACCACTCCTCTTCCTCTAAAGTCTGCTGAATGATTTGCTTCCTCTACTAGACTAAGAGTGAATTATTCAAAATATATGATAGTCCCAATTAACATTCAAGCTGATGGAATGCAGATGCTTGCAACAACTTTTGGCTGTTCAATTGGCTCTTTCCCATTCACCTATTTGGGCTTACCCCAAAGTCTACCAAAACATCAATTGAGGAATTCCAGCCGGCGAGAAGGGAAGGGGGCCCGTCGCCACCTTCACTGCAGGCTGCGCAAGCTTTCGGCAGCACGCTTGGGCGGCGGCACGGAAGGAGAGAGGGAGGACGGGGGTGCAGCAGCTAGGGTTTGGAAGCCGCTCGGTCGCCCGTGCGGGGACGATGTGAGAGTAGAGACGCTCCCCCCCCTCCCCGTGGGGTCGTCAATCATGTCGTCTGAGTACACGCCTCATTTTCGGACGTAATCTACCCCATTTTGAGATAAAATGACTGAAAAAAAAGCGCATGCATATTTCCTAATCCGTCTCCCTCCTGGTCATTTCCCTTTCCTTTGATCCAAACATTTCCATAAGATATCCCTGTACCCTTATTTCCGTTACCTGCCCCCTATATCCAAACCCCAAAAGCAAAGGCAATCCAACTTCTGAAATCAGGGTTGCAAATCATTTCCACCTGCAGTTTCCTATCCAATCCAAAATAGACGTGCTAATTGGGCTGGTGTTGAATGGTTTTAGTGGATAAATTTTTCATACTAGGATACCTGGCTAATGGATTGAAAAGGTGATGGGGACTGGTGTGGTTTGGGCTGCCAATTACACAAGATTGGTTGGGTCAATGGACTCTATGTAGGGTCCAATCCATGGGTATAAACAAATATGTTGAATCCAATTGGGCCGCAACGAACTGTAAAAACTCACCACGAACACTTGCCCTGCTAATCCCATGTGTCATCTAGATTACTCAATGCTAAACACATGTGTGTGCCATGTGCTATACACATGTCTCAAAGATGGATGTAGATGCAGTTTGGCTGGAGCCTTGGAAAGATGGTGGTACCGATTCAGATTAGATTGGTATTAATGCTTCTAAATAATCTTAAAAACGTTTTTTATGACTAAGGCTAAAGACTCCACACTGTCTAATAAGAGTGATTAATCCTGTTGGTTACCAGCTTACTTCGATCTCCTTATGCGAACTGGAAATAGCGAGCAGTTCAGCAGCTACTCTCCATAAGGAACCGTGATTCTGCACTCTTTAGCAGGTTACCACTTACTACCTATCTATATCTTGTTTATTTTCTCCACTGTCTATTTACCTCCTAGAAAATACACCTTCACATACATTTTCTCCCCTTGGGTGCAGGCTCATGTTGGGCTATAAGTATATCGCTGATGAATATTATTATTATAAATTTAGCTGTTTGATTTCTAATTATTCTCACGGCAGATTTAGCAACAGCTATAAGCATCGAAATGGAGGCAAAGAAGCCTTATATTATTGCTGTCATTGTTCAAGTGATCTACGCCGGCATGTTCATCATCAGCAAGGCAGCCTTTAACAAGGGGATCAACACATTTGTCTTCATTTTCTACCGCCAGGCAGCTTCGTCTCTGCTTCTGCTTCCTGTTGCAGTTTTTCTTGAAAGGTATATATGTCCGTACTATCACCAGCAATCCCCAGTTAGCAACGACAATGAGATAGTAAAGTGACGGATCACATAATCTTTTTTCGATATTCCGAAGCTTTAACTAATTAGGGATCGACGATTATGCTGAAACTTGTCATGAGTCATGACAGGAAAAACGCACCACCCATTTCGTTGAGGATGATCTTGAAGCTCTTCTTTTATGCCTGTATCGGGTACGCATTCATGTAGTTAATTTTAATGAAAAGTGTACATATGTATCAGAACAAGGGGAAATTACGATAACTGAATCTACTATCTATATGCGTGTAATGTTATTGCAAATTGTTTTGATTGATTGGATAAATGTATACCTTTGAAATGAAACAGTGACAATCAACAGTGGCACGTCAACTTATATTTCGAGTTGGAATGTTAATTTTCAGAAATACGTTTACCTTAAACTTGTACAACGCAAGTATGAAGCTCACATCAACAACCGTGGCATCTGCAACGTTCAACTCTCAACCCGTGATCACCTTCTGCTTGGCCCTGCTATTAAGGTATGCTTGTTACTGTTGATCCATCAATAAATTAATTCAATGGTATGTTTGATACTGAACTAGTTAGGTAATAAAATTGCTCTATATATTGTGGAAAATGTGGTAGTATTTATTAATTGCCATTGTCTATACAATTAGACTAGTGGAGAAATGGCCTTTGATTCTACCTTTTAGTATCGCCTGTGTTTTGTTTAGGCACTAGGGTCCTTTAGTCCCGGTTGGTATTAACCAAGACTAAAGGGGGGCCTCCCAATTATGAATCCAGTGGTCACTGCTGGAGAACAGAGCTTTAGAACCGGGCACAAAGCCGGTTTAGTACCGGTTATGCGCCCGGTACCAAGCTCCCGGTACTAATGGGCAGCCCATTAGTACCGGCTGCACTAGCCGGTACTAACAGATGCATTTAGTACCGGCTGGTAACACCAGCCGGTACAAATGGCGGGCCATGCGGCACGACCACGCACCATGCGTTTTGTACCGGCTGGTGTTACCAGCCGGTACTAACGTGATGCCACGCGTCAACAAAAGGGGCGCTTTAGGCCCAGTTCATTTAGTACCGGCTGATGTTACCAGCCGGTACTAAATGTTCGAGCCTGCCCTTTTTTTCTTTTAGAAGTTGCTTGCTATTTTTTTATATTTAGTTTTTTTTACATGTTACGTTCCTATACGCAGTAGTAGCGGTTCCTACGTGTATTCTCGTACTGATAAGATTAACATAATTGAAGCAATATATATATATATGTGCAAAACCCGAAGTATTACATACATAAGTCAACAATCTCCATGTTTGAAATTACGGCCACGCTTTGTCTTCGTCTTGGATACCTACGTCCGGTATGTAGAAAGATCCATCGTTGTGGAATTCGCCTTTAGGGTCAATGACCTCGTCTATCAGGATCCACAGAGTTGTTCTTGTACGGCCTTGATTCTATCCATCGGGAGGAGGCATTCTTCCATATGCCATTTCTGTCACATCAAAAAAATATTAGATATATCGATATACAAGTCTTATGTTTGAATATGATCATATGCGTGACATACCTCGAATTCATCTGGCTTTATTGCGCCCATCGGTCGTACAAACCAGTGAATAAACTCACACACATAGTAGCCACATAGGTTGTTGCCGTGCTCCTGTCTCATACACTTATGTGGAATGCAAAAGTGTTATTAAAAATAGCTATTGCGTATAAACATATGTCAAAATGTTATAATTAAGTTGTTACCGGAAAGTCTAGCTTGATATAAAGTTGCTCCTTAAATGGACCTTCGTTTTCTTCCCGGAAGCGAGCCCATGCCTTGTTCATGAGGTCGATGACGTCTTAGAATTCTTCTTGTCCCTTCTTCTTTGGGTCAAGGACTATGACCAAGCTTCTCTGTAGCTCTATAACAAAAAGCATCCAATGGAAGCTGTGCAGTGAAAGACGCATACTACGTTAGATATATTGGTTGCTTCTTTAGGTCAAGGACTATGATATGTAAAAGTTGAAGTACTCACTGTGTGTTGTACGGGAACAATATGAAATCACATTTTTTCTGTCTATCCAAGAATTTCCGTATATTCTTCGTGGTCGAGTTTGGGGTGTTCTTGACATTATATTCGTGAATCACATTTGGGTCCATGAAGCCAAGGATTTGAAAGCCTTTTCTCCAGCAAACTTGTTGTTCCATTCTACCCGAGACAATCAAATTATAAATGTGATGGTGAACAATATTAATGAATAGATGGATGGAACATAAATGAGATGAAAGACTTACAGAATCCATGCACTGATGAGTGATTTGTCGAGGGCGTCCTGATTAAACAGATACCAGAATTTTAAAAACTCAATATTTATCTCATCCACCCCTCGAAAATAATGCTCGTCTCTTATACGAAGAGTTAGGTAGCACTGGCCGTCAGCAGATTGTTTCATGTACCAACTATGGAGATTACGCATCCTTGTTGGAAGATCCCTGAGTTGGTGTTCAAGCACTAGAGGTTTCTTCAATTCTAGTTGAGTTCTTTCAGCTCCAGGATGAATTTGGATATGGTCCTCGCCTCGTAGTTGTGCTTTGGTGAGCCTTGTGTCCTCGACAAAATCAATGAGAGCTTGGTCCTCCTCTGATAGCACTTTCAGAGGTGGGATTGACTGCTTCTTCTGCATACCAAGCTGTGGAATGCTCGACGCTTTTCTCTTACGCTGAGTTGCCTTTTTTATTTGACGGTCATAATCTTATCGGGACTTTTCGTCTCTTGTTGCTTCTTCCCCTGTTGTTGCTTCTACCATGCAGTGTATTGCTTTCGAGTCGTCTCGGGCGTGGTCTTCTGACTAGGCGGTGAAGCCGGTTTCTGCGGCACGGGAGGTGGTTTCTTAGGAGCTTTGTCCCAAGCCTCCTTCTTCTCCTTAGGAGGTGGGGGCACAAGAGGTGGCTGGATCCTAATTCTGCTTCCGCCACCAATTTTCCATGCATCCTTTGGTGCAGGTATTGGTGCATTTGTAGATTTTGTAGGAGGCGCAGGCGAGCTAACGCTCAGATCTGTTCCAGCAGGCTACGCATCCTTGTCTTTAGTAGGAGGTGGTGGAGGCTTCATTTGATCAGGCTGCTGATGAATTTGATCTGGACGTGTATGTGGATCTTTGCTGGGGGGCGTTACATCTGCAGTCGGTGGTGATCTTATCCCAGTGTCCTGTCCCGATGATTCTGTTATGGTCAAACGTGGAAATATGATATACTTCTTCTGTCAACATAACCAACTGTGCAACGCTTGACCTAACACCTTCTCACCATCGCCTCCTTCGATTTCGAGGTCGAGGTCCTCCTACCTGGGTAAGACCCTATCGACATTGACCCTTGCATATCCTGGGGGAATTGGAACGCCGTGTATCACCCCGCCATCAACAGGGACCTCAGCAACAGCATGTGCTACTGCTTTCGTCTTATTTTCGATTATGGGAGTATGAAGCTCACATGGTTGCCTTTTGGTGATAAAGTCCACGGAACAGCTTTGAGGTAACTCCCTGGATTCAACACTAGACGGCACATTGGAGGCGGGGCTGATGGGGGAGATTTTCTCTTCTAGTGCAGAGACTCGTTCTTCTAGGGCACGTAATTTCGCTTCATTTTCAGCCTTGCTTCGGCTTCTGCTTCTATAAGTCTCGAGATCTGCAGAGAAGCCATGCTTGCATGGAACTACACCCATGCCTCGCACACACCCGGTGTGTTCAGGAGTCCCAAGGGCGTATGATAGCTCATCTTTCTCCCGATTTGGTGTGAAAGTTACTTCTTCCTTAGCCTTTAGCACTGCCTCGAGCCTATCTACTGCTGCTCACAGAATCTGATGGGATCAAATCTCCAGTAGTAATATCCAGAGTCCCGCCATGTGCAAAGTAGTACCACTTCGCTCTTTCAGGCCAATGTAGGGTCCGTGGGGTGAATCCTTTCATGATCAGATCCTTTTCCATATCCTCCCACTTTGGAATTGCCTTCCTATACCCACCTTGTCCAGTACGGTGGGAGTGAACCTTTTTGCTCGCATTGGCTCTGTTTTGCTCTCTCAAAGCAGCTCTGTCTTCTAAGAGACAGTTTTAGACAAATTGATCCCAGTGTGGACGAAGTTTCTAGAACTTATTTTCAAAGTCAGGTGTCGTCCCTTTCTTGATATAATCTTTTTTAAGTTCTTCTTGAATGTTTGGAAAGCAATCGCCATTTTCTTCAAGACGAACTTCTTCACTTGCTCGTTAATATTTTCTCCATCTGGAAGTGTGAAGTGCGACAACAACTGCTCCCAGCACGTCTCTTTCTCTTGTTTAGGTATTACATCTGCAGATTCAATCCCGTTAGCTTTATTTCCAAGCTTTGAAACTGATGGGGATGTTCTCCCTCACAATGTATCCTGCCTGATTGACAAACTTTGTCCTTGCATCCTCTGGAGCTTTCGAGGCACCTTCTTCGTCGATCTCTCTAATGATGATTTTCAACGTCGAAGCCTGAGAAGATATCCATTCATATATAAATGATCCTAAGTATGAACAAAAAGTACATAGCATGTGTCTGTGTATATATACCTCGGGTACATCTTCTTCCGCAGAGTTAGAATGAGCAGCCTCATCACCATCACCTGTGACGCTAAGATACTGGCTGCCATCATACTCGCCTTCGGGTAGATCTTGTTCAGGTGGTAATTCAAAGTTGTCTCCTCTGATCAGATGACTCATGAACTCATCGAGGTTTTCACGTCCATCATCCATTTGGAATGCTAAGAGTAACACAATGAGCTTATTTAATGAACTAGTAATCCAGGGGCTAATTTCTAATTAAACTAGTGATCCAGGGGCTAATTTGTAATATTACTAGTAATCCAGGGGCTAATTTATAATTAAACTACTAATCCAGGGGCTAATTTGTAATAATACAAGTAATCCAGGGGCTAATTTCTAATTAAACTAGTAATCCAGGGGCTAATTTGTAATAATACTAGTAATCGAGAGGCTAATTTCTAATTAAACTAGTAATCCATGGGCTAATTTTTAATCATACTAGTAATCCAAGGGCTAATTTCTAATTAAACTAGTAATCCAGGGGCTAATTTGTAATAATACAAGTAATCTAGGGGCTAATTTCTAATTAAACTAGTAATCTAAGGGCTAATTTGTAATATTACTAGTAATCTAGGGGCTAATTTCTAATAATACTAGTAATCCAGGGGATTAATTTGTAATAATACTAGTAATCCAGGGGCTAATTTCTAATTAAACTACTAATGCAGGGGCTAATTTGTAATTAATCATAATTACTGGTAATTCTAATTAAAACAAAACCTAAATTAAAAAAAAGGATGACGTCAACACGAATTGTGGTGACGTCAGCCCGACCAGGGTTTACATAGAGGCGGCGGCGGCAGCGACGGTTATGGCGGTGGGTACTGCCGAGCTCGGCGACGACGAGGTGGAGAAGGCGGCGACGAGGAGGAGGCAAAAACAACGAGGAGCTCGACGACGAGGTGGCGGCGACGAGGTCGCGACGGAGGACGACGGCGGCCGGCGGCCGAGGATCGAGGAGGAGGAGGAGGAGGTGGCTCGGACGGCGACGAGGAGGAGGCGGCGATGAGGAGGAGGAGGTGGTGGCTCGGACGGCGACGAGGAGGAGGCGGAGGTGGCTCGGATGGCGACTTGGAGGAGGCGGCGACAACGATGGCCTCAGCCGGCAGCGGAGAAGAAGAAGAAGCGCGCGATCAAAAAATGGCTAAGTGCTGGGCTGTTGGGCGCTCCAGATCTATATAGGGGGCCATTTAGTACCGGCTGGTCACCAGCCGGTACTAAATTGGTCTTTGTACCGGCTGGTGCCACCAGCCGGTACTAACTGCAGCCCGTTAGTACTAAAAATCTAGGGCTACTTAATATAATATAATAAGAGAAAAAAGGTAATTCTTATATAAAAAGTAAAAATGAAACCATGCAACGTATTATAGAAATTATTAACACTAGAACTATAGAAATTATTAACAACAATTATGAACATCTACAAAATCTCTCTCCTCTCTCCCTCATTTTAGGAAATCACAAATTTCTCTAGCTACAAAGCATTAAATGAAACATACTAAACTTCGGTGAGCAGGTAAATGAAGTTAATAACCTTTAGAACACTTAGATAGGTAAAATCTCCACAAATAGTTAAAAAATGGGCAGCACCTCCCCCCTAGAGCTCTTGGATGTGAAGAACAAGCTCCTCTCGGGTAGATGCAATTTGGGCGGCTGTCTGTCGGGAGGAGGAAGAAGCCCCTTTTTACAGAGTTGCAGTTAGTACCGGCTGGAGCCACCAGCCGGTACTAACCGTGAATGTTTGGTACCGGCTGGTGGTTCCAGCTGGTACTAAATTCCTTGCACCGGCTGGAGTCACCCGCCGGTGCTAACTGTGCGTATTTAGTACCGGCTGGTGTCACCAGCCGGTACTAACGTGTTCTAGCCGTTGCCCCTGACACCAGAGGTGTCGGTGCGCGCCATTTAGTACCAGCTGGTGACACCAGCCGGTACTAAATTGGCCCAGTGACGTCGACGCATGGCTCCTTAGCACATTAGTACCGGCTCAAACTGCAACCGGTACTAACGTGACAGGGACGAATGCTCGGTTCTCTAGTAGTGGCTAGACCCTTTAGTCCCAGTTGGTAGGGTCACTTTTTTGTCTCAGTTGGTGGTTCCAACTAGGACTAAAGGTCATCGGGGCTTTAGTCCTAGTTGGAGCCATCAACCGGGACTAAAAATGACCCTTTACTACCGGTTGGTCACGATTCTCCACATGATACTTTAAAATGGTAGTATTTCCCACTTTGTCACATCTCACATATGATGTGTATGTGGAGTAGTAAGAAAGGACGCGCGGCCAAAGGTTGTGGGTTTGAACACCAAGAACCACATATAAATTTATGTGTGAAAAAATGTCTGACTTTTGACGTGCACGTGTGTGTGGTGGTGGGGTGGGGGGCTTCCTTCTGGGTGGTTTAAATTACTTTTTTTGGTCCCGGTTGGCTACCCAAGACTAAAGGTTAGACCCTTTAGTCCTGGCTAGCTAGCTAGTCATGGTTGGACAGCCGGTACGAAAAGGGCTTCCCAACTGGGACCATAGGCCCTCTCTTGAGCATTGCTATAGAGATATATATGATGGATTAAGATGGTTGATCATGCTTGGATTTTAATTACATGCATGGCATGTAGGATGGAGGTGGTTAAGCTGAGGAGCTCTTCAGGACTAGCCAAGGTTACGGGCGTAGTGCTCTGCCTTGCCGGAGTTTTAGTCCTCGCCTTGTACATAGGGCCCGGGGATAAGTCCTATCAACCATCACCGCATCTTTGCTGCCCAAGTTTTGACTGCTCCTAGCAGGGCCACATGGGTCAAGGGGACGTTCCTCATCGTCCTTGCAAACATGTCATGGTCCCTTTGGATCGTTAAGCAGGTAACTCTACAGTTATTGTAGATCATTCAGAATCTATGGTATGGATACTAGCCCGAGATATCATGCAAATGGTTCTAACTGTAATCACGCATGTTGTTTATTCATATGCAGGCTGCTGTGCTTAAGGAGTACCCAAACAAAATGCTTATGATGTTATCACAATGCATTTTCGGCACGGTGCAATCATTCATTGTCGCAGTAGTGGCGGAGAGGGACTTCTCCAAGTGGAAGCTCCGTCTCGACATCAGCTTACTGGCAATTATTTACACTGTAATAACAATTGACTTATTTGGACTGCTGTTGTAGTTTGGTAAGGACGTCTAATTAGAAAGTAGCCACCTCCATTGCCTCAGTGGCTTTACCTTGACTACCAATCCCATCAAATGGCCCAGATCTTTCCATTGTACATCCTACCTCTGCTGGTTAAGCTCTTATGGCTGTTACCCACTGCCACCTCCGGACATCCTATCGCTGATGGTTGCGGCCAGCACTTTATGATATCATCACCTAGTTTACTCCACACACACTGCCCAACCACAACTAAATCGTTTATGAGATCCACTGGATATTCGGTTGTGGTCCAATCTATTACTTTTCCATTTAAATAAGTTACCGCTGGGCATGGATAAAGTAGATAAGTTACGGGCAGTCATTTTCACGTTGCAATGATAATAACTAATTTCTTGCTTCATAATTTGATCTATGAACCAGGGGTTTATTGTGAATGGGCTGTCATTTTATCTGCAAGCATGGTGTGTGGAGACGAGAGGCCCTGTCTTCTTGAGTTGACTGTCTGGACTCCACTCTGCCTTATATTCACAATATTCTGCTCCTCGATCCTAGGCGAAACTGTTCACCTCGGCAGGTAATGGATTAACTAGAATAGCAGCAAATTAACGGACGTGCATCAACCTTATGAATGGATTAATTAACGGAATGCGTGCTTTTATTTGAAATGGCAGTATTCTCGGTGGTATCCTACTGGTTGGAGGCCTTTACTGCATGCTATGGGGTAAAAGCAAGGAAACTAAAACTACCGCACCATGCAACAAGGTGAATGCAGTGGATATCGTTATTCAAGATGAGCAGGAGCACGTAAAATCCAAAGATGATAAGAAGGGCACGGAAGAGCAGAAGGAAACAACTATAACAATCATGGTTGAACAAGTCTGAGTGATTATTAGTTTTATCAAATAAAGATTGTTACATTGTAATGAGTAACATACGTTGCTATACAGGGGAAGCAGGCAGGCAGAGTATGACAACCTTCTAGGAATGTTAGAACATCATATTATGAATGTCACACATCGACATAGTACTAGCAAGGATCATGGGAAGTGCTGAGCAGGGTTTGTTTTGAGATTTTGGGGACCCAGGGCAAATAAAAAAAATGTGGTCCTCCACTATAAATTTTGAAATAGGCTGGTATAGTTATTTAAAATTATCATGTAAATGTGTGTTAACTGCATAGGACTAGTCACAATTGTACGTTATTGATAGTTTTGCTTACTAATAAGTTCCTAGAGTCTATATTTGAGCATGCTTTGGTTCTGTTTACATCTATTCCGATTACTACAATTATGGAGCCAGACAAGCATTGTGGATAGTGTTGGAAAATTAGGAAATCGTAAGATTAAACAAACTAGATTAAACATGACAAGAATAAAATGTACCATACAATTCTCTAACATACTAATTGGTACAAACAACATAATCATGACCATAAGACGAACGACGCTGCAGAGACGACGATGTTCCTGTGGATGGGGCGCATCAGTCGACGCTGTAGGAGATGGTATGCCACAACATCCAACTTGGATTGAGGATGAATCGTGGTCAAGCCCTTGTGCACTCATGTAGAGCGCTTCTCACAAAACTTATTCGCCCCTGCCGTAGGGTCATAACATCGAGAGGTTACAGAAACCTGCTCTCCCATTCGCCGGTGTACGCCGGCACTCAGGATGGAGTAGACTTCGATGGTGGTACAGTAGCAAGAAGAAACAAAATCCTAACCTGTATAAACATTCTTAGGAATTTCCAACCCTAGGGGACTAGTGTGTTGTGGCCTAACCAAGTGGTGCCCGCATTATTTATGAGGGGCCACAAACAGATTACGGTGAGTGAAGGGTGGCGTTGGTTGGTGTGGGTGCTATCCTGATACCGTAATTAGGGATGCAGATTTACTTTGGTTGACCGAACTACACAATATCCAAAGCAAAAAACAGTGCCTCCACTATTTTTTCTGTTCATTTTGGGTTCCATGGGTGGGTAAATAGGTGCTAAAATTGCAACATGTGGGGTCCGCGTCTCTGCTTGGTCGCACGCAGCAAGCATAGAAAAAGGCAGCTTGATAAGTAGCAAGGTACTGTGCGGGGACTCAGGATGGCAACCGGGGGGAGGGAGGCGTGGCAAGGGGCCGCTCCCCGTCCCCGTCCTAATCCCCGATACTCGATCCCCGCCCCGGCCCCAAAATCGTTATTGGCGGAAAAAGCTGCCCCATCCCCAACCCATGGCGGTGATGCCTCGCCCTTTCCTGGTCGTGTTCTACCCATCTGCGTCTTGCTTTGCTTCGCCTGCATCTGTCTGCATGGCCATCACGCCCATCAATAATCCATTCCATGTGTTTTCTTCCTTCCCCTGCATGGGGCCTGGGGTAGCCTTGTTCGCTGTCCTTGCGCAACCTAAAAGTACATGTTTGCTCTGCCGCACTCATCCCCAACCCATTGGGTCAATTGGTTCCACTAGTTTGATGACCTAAGTTGATTTAGGTCGAACCAAAGCTCATTGTCAGGTACTTGGGGCAAGCGTTTCGGTCAACCAAGAGTGAACCACTTGTGTCGCTAACCATAATGCAAGGAAGGTATGATTATAAGATAAAGCCTCTTGATAGTCCTTAAGTGCTAAATATTCCCGTCAATATCTCAAGAAACATACTACTTTACTATCATAATTTATTTACTACGACTTGGTTCCACTTTAATTTTGTCCTTGTATGATTTCAGAAAGGAAAAAGTCATTTTCACCTCAATGGGCCAAGTTTAAAATTTCTCCTAGGACTGCAAAACCGGATGTTATGCCTCCTTCGTCTACTGAAACCGTTCGGGTTACCTCCCAGACCCATATGGTGGTTGTTGCCTACATGGCACCAAGTCACCCCGCCTATCTGTCTGTCGCCTGCTTACTTGTCTATCGTCTGCATATGTGGTGAGAGGCCCACCCGTAACCTCCTCCTGCACCATGCCGCCACCTGCATCGACGCCGTCGTCACCGCCCGCCAGGCAGAGCGCCAACATGCCCTCAAACATGATCACCTCGCCGTCCATGCCACATTGCACGGACCTGTGTAGGGCGCACCTCGCCTGGACACACCCACCGCCGCCGTCGTTGTACTCGCTCCATGGCAGCAAACAGACCTGCCCCCATGCAGCAGAGCATGGTGATCGCCATCTCGCAGGACGGAGGCCGCGGACTGCAAGAACACCACGGTGCCGCATAGGAACATGATGAGGGGGACCATGACTGCCGTGGACGCGGATGTGCCGAGGAAAGTGGAGCAGTCATAGCCACGAGTAGGAACCACGCAGAGCGTGACAGGCAGCGGCGGTAGCGGCACCAGTGGCCATGGATGGTCATGCGGCATGGGACCATGGCCACGTACGGCATGTCCTTTTGTAGCAGCGCCGCCATCTCCTCTAATCCTTCTCTATGCTGGTGCCCACTCTGGCACTGCGACCATTGTTTGGCACCATAGATTGCACCCACCATGGTAGGAGAATAATAGTATCACATCTTCCATTGTTCTCACCTTCCTTCAAAAATCCAAGCAACCAGCATTATTGAATCCTCTCCAATTTCTTCTTCTTTTCCTTGGCTGAGCCAAATTGCAGCATATAAGCATCAAATCGAGCATGGCAGTGCAGAGAGGGGCACATACCTCACAGCAACGGCTTTGTGGCTGCAGACAAAGCTCGCTGCGGAGCCATCCCCAGCAATCCCACGCAATGGAGATGGGAGCGAGCGAGATGAGTCCAAGTAGTGGCTACCCGAGGCAAAAGGGGGCGGGAGAAGGTGAGGGCGGCGGCAACGAAGTCAACGAGCCTGAAGAGGAGGCAGGCTGCAGAGAGGCCCGACGAGGAGAGTAGCTGGTGCAGCACTATGAGGTAATTAGGAAGCCGAAAAGGCAAAGAAGACCTTGGGGTACCTCAGCATGGACACCTCCCCTGCGTGTAGTACTAGCACCGACGTCGTGGTGGTGGCGGGGTCAAATCATAGCATAGATATGGAGAGGAAGAAGGAGAACATCCTAGTAACACGAACATGTGGGTCCTGGCGACACGTCGGGATGGTGACCTAGCACCAGCTAGGACAAAACTAGAGCTAGGTAGGACAAAACAAGAGTGGGATTGGGTCGAGGAGGCCACATGTCTCGTTTACATAGTCCAAGGAACCAAAATACCATGTTTTGTGGCCTAGGGAGCAAATTTAAACTCATCCCATAATCTAGGGAGGTAAAGAGGACTTTTTACTTTCAGGAATAAAGGGTGATAATTAAGATAAAAGAATAAAGGATATTCTATCCTCGAAATGGCTAAATTGTGGAAAGGCCCACGATACAAGTTCAACGGAAGCTAACGTCGACATGGAATTGAATGGGCCTTCACCAGGGCCCACCTCTCAACGGCGGTGGCCGAGGCGCACAAGTGGGGGTTCGGCCAGCACAGGGGTCGGCTGGCCCACCACTGAAGTGGTTCGCTTCCCCCTTTTGCAAGGTGGTTATATGGCAGTTGCCTAGAACGTTAATGTCTACTACCATATTTGGAGCTCATCCAACCGACCTTGGAAGCCAATATAAGAAAAGGACCGACCCCTCTCATTTGACACGCGCCACAATAGAAGGCTCTTCAATTCTCTCATTGTAACCCTAGTTCTTATAATTAGAGGATCCTAATCTAGTTCATCATTATGATCAAGACATATTGAGATCGGAGTTCATCATTGATCTTTGGTCTAATTTTGTATCTTATCAGTCGGATCTTTATCAAGTGCTTAGAGTTGGTATATTCCTTGAGTAATATGAGTTTTATGACTAGATTAATCAAATATGCAATTCTAAAGTTTTGGAGTGCTTTATGCTTGATTCTAGCCTTTTTCTTGTCTATCCGTGGGATAGGAGCCCTAGGGAGGTTAGATAAGTGTACATGTATGCAAGCGTGGTGATTGGGTATTATGGATTCCCCTAGATATGTCAGTTATCTACCGGATTTTTTGGGGTAGATGGCAAGTTGTGATAGACTTGTTATCTGAGTCATCTTATGAGTTTTGTGTAATCCTCCGTGCTAGAGAAGGTAGGAGCCACATAATACTTGGGGCCTTGAATTTGGACCAGGTATTCTCCACTTTATAATAGTCTTTAAACATTAATTGAAGCATGAAATTAATATGTCTACTAATTTGGTAAATAATATTTGAGGGCATTAATCCTAGGCTACTCTGATATTCTTCATGTTCTAGTTTTTTCTTTCTATGAGATGGACTATTTATGTGTGTCAATTCTGTAGTCATGTATATCTCATGACAGATGTTGATCATAACATACCCCTGTCTTTACTTTCCAATGAGTTGAGATATATGTATATGCTATGCTCAATAGTAAAAATGTTTAAGTTCTCCCATGGGAATAATACTATAACCTAAGATACTTCCGGTTGAAATAACAATAATATATATATATATATATGTGCTCTTGTGGATCCTTGTCTAAATAGAGTTTTGATGTATACCAAGGTTATTTGTTAACATTTGTTACTAGGATTGCACTTACTTATGTGGAGCTATGGTAACTGGCAACTAGTAATGATATTAAGAACACCTGTGTTTATTAACTACATAATTAGGCTACCATAGAAGTGGCGCCTATAACAGTCTTAGTAATGATATTAATAAATACCCCCACAAGAATTTCTAGCACCATTGCCAAGGAAACCTAGTGTTGTGTTAAGAGATGTCAACAAACATTTCTGGCGCAGTTGCCAGGAAAATCTAGTAATGGTATTAAGAGATGTCAACAAGTATTTTTGGCGACGTTGCCGGGAATAACTTTAGGAAACTACTTGAGAATATGCATGAAAATAACTCAAGAAGTCAGTGAAGACCGGCTTACTTTGACCTGGTTCTCTCTTTCTTTTTGGTTGGATGAAAACAACTACATTGCAGATTTACTACGGCATTTGATCCAATCTTCGAGAACACCATCAATTAAGGTTATGGCTAAGAAGATGACTACATCCTCCACGTAGAAAGATTCCATCAAGAATGAGGATGTGAGCTTTCCATTCAACTCAGGCATGATAAAGATGATGCAACGCAAGCCTTTTACACCGAATGATCAAGCCATTCCACATTTGCAGGAATTTGAGCTTCTCCACAATACTATTATTATCAAGGGAGAAAGTTAAGATACAATTCGCCTTAAATTAAGTGCATTTGAGGAATT
Source organism: Digitaria exilis (assembly GCA_015342445.1). Classification (NCBI taxonomy): domain Eukaryota; kingdom Viridiplantae; phylum Streptophyta; class Magnoliopsida; order Poales; family Poaceae; genus Digitaria; species Digitaria exilis. The sequence goes on along the minus strand of JACEFO010001915.1, from coordinate 254,594 downwards.
GGTTTCATTCCCATCGCAAGGAATTCAACACTTCGGAAGAGTGTGCTACAACGTTTGCTCTGAAATACTTGTCGAGAGAAAGGGCAGCCACCATTCAGAGAAGGATTATAAATTTTCATCAGTGACCCTCAGAAACAATTGCAGAAGCATGGGAGACATATCAAGGACACATATGGCTTGTCCAAATCATGGAATGAAGAAGGCTTTTTATCCTCCAAAACTTCTATGATAGTTTGACAATGGCTGCAAAGAAGCAACTTGGCACAGCTACAAGAAGCATATTCTTTTCGGTTTCTATCCAAGAAAAGCTACAGCTATGATTGAAAAAGTTGTCAATACATACCTCTATGGAAATCTGAAGGACCTAGTAAAGATCGTCTCCCAATGACTGGTGTAACCAAGAAATCTCTGGACTTGCTCCATATTAAGCTATGAGATCTCACCATAGAAACAAAGAGCCAGTTCAAAAGAATAGAAGATCAAATTACACGGCTCACTCATGGGATTGAAAAAAAATCAGGCATCTAGGAAACTCGAGAATGTGAGCACTATCTATATGTAATCTTGGAGCAAGCTTTATGTGATCTCATTGCAAGCATCAATATCATGCTCAAAACAATGCTAGAAACATTGAATTATCCTCCCCTCTATCCAACGTTATTGAAGCTATAGCTCGCTGACTCTACAATTTCTATGCCAGAGGGAGTTGCATGCAATTTACCAGTGAGGATATTGGGATTACCAGGATTTGTGGTCCCCATTAATCCTTGGACGACCTTTCCCTTATAAATCTCAAGCGAGGATCGATGTGGGACAAAAGAAGATCCATCTCCGCATTGGGGATAAGAACATGATATTTGACTTCCAAAAAGGTGATGAAAATGGGTGCTTTGCACAAGTCAAAGAATGGATTGGAGAATGGGCGGAACCATAGCCAGCCTCTGAAGTCCCAACCGCCAGGTTATCAGATGATTAGTTGGGACATATGAGATGTTCATGTGAAGCAAGCTCTATGTGATTCAGGTGCAGTCATGAGTATTATGTCCCTGGAACTTCAACAAGATTAAATACCCAACTATGACTCCAACTGATATCCAACTCCGGCTTGCTAATTCAACTCTTTGTCAACCAGATAGAATGGTATGCCATATACCAATAAAAATCCAAGATGTTTATGTGCCCGTAGATTTTGTGGTTGTCAAAACATGTGGAAGGGATGGACATGTCACTTATTCTAAAAAGACCCTTTATGAGAACCATAAGACACACTATAACACCCCAGCCCAGGGCTTAATAGGAATGATAAGGATACTCATACCAATAAGTTGCAACCTCTTTTCCGGAAGCTCATCCTGAAAGAACTCCAAGATTAAGCGTGCTTGGCCCGGAGCAATCCAGGATGGGTGACCGACTGGGAAGTCCTTCCCGGGTGCGCATGAGTGAGGACAAAGTACGCAGAAAAGACATGTGTTGGTCTATGGGGACATTCTTGGGATTCTAAAGAGTTGCCAGGGTAGACGAGCCCGGCCCGGAGTGACGGGACGTTACAGTTGGTATCAGAGTCGACCCTCGCGGTTTCATGGGCGCGTGCGGTCAGTTGCGCGGGCATGGTGCGCATGTGCGTGTGAGACAGGACATGGCCCATGCGCCGTTGGTGTGGCCACGTTGGCAATTGGACGCACGGACGTGGCCGGAGGGGGACGTTCCTGGCTTGGGTGGACCGACGAGGGTGTCGGTCTCCTAAGGGGGGTGAGTTGTAACACCGCAGCCCAGGGCTTAATTGGATTGATAAGGATACTCATACCAATAAGTTGCAACTTATTTTCTGGGAGCTCATCCTGAAAGAACTCCGAGGTTAAGTATGCTTGGCCCGGAGCAATCCAGGATGGGTGACCGACCAGGAAGTCCTTCCCGGGTGCGCATGATTGAGGACAAAGTGCGCAGAAAAGACATATGTTGGTCTACAGGGACATTCTTGGGATTCTAGAGAGCTGCTAGGGTAGACGAGCCCGGCCCGGAGTTGTGGGACGTTACACACACACTGAGGGTATGGAGCTCAGAGAGAAGAGTTTGACTATTAGCTAGGCCTATACTAGTATAATAAACCTGATCTAGGGAAACATCACACATTTTGCTGAAATACAATGCTTGACGTGGCTTACCCTTTCATTTGAAGTTAATAAATTCAATCTGATGGAAAAGTAATGTATATGTTGAACTAGCCGGAGTACGAACAGTGCGATGCAATTAACTGATCATGTCTTGTTTCTCAAAATTGCATCCCCTCCTCTACTGGAGTTTGGGGGCTATTTATAGAGCCAAAGTCCCCAATTTTACATGACGAGTTTACCCCTGATTTATCCCACCACATTTGCGTGTGCCCCCTATTACAAAGTAATTTTACCACTGTGGCAAAATAGAATCTTTCTTCTAATAATTTGCTCTTGACGTTTTAATTTTGAGATAGCTTGCTCATGACGCCTCGACGATGTTGCCATGCTTTTAGCGAGGCTTCCTCACTTTCTGGGCTTTCACCCTGGCCGCCAAGTCCCAACTGGTCATCCACCCTCGCATCGCCTCGAAACACCCTTGTAACCTGCACCGAGAAACACATTCTTCTCTAGTAATAGGTTAAAGTTCAAACAAGCTAGAAACTCCGCTCATTCTCCAAATCTGAGGTCGAGGGCAAAAAGAGCTAGAAGCTCTGGTGGGACTTCAATTCCAAGATTGTGGCCTGAAAAAGCTAGAAACTACGCTAGGACTTTAAAACTGGGGTTGAGACCAAAACGGACTAGAAGCCCCGCTAGGACTCTAAAACTGGGTTTGAGGCCGAAACGGACTAGAAGCTCCGGTAGGGTCCTAACAACCAAGGTGGCGGTTCCCCAACAATATACATCATAACTATAAGGCTGTGTTGCACTGGGTTCTTCACAGTCATGGAAAGGTCCTCCTGTGCTAGCTTGATCGATCAATACAACACTACAACAGAAATGTTTTGTAGGGACGTCTCCTTTTCTAGGTAATGGACCAGGTTAAAAATTTTCAACCGCTCTTGTAAATTCTGCTCAACACGGTAGCAACCAGACAACCTGTAGAAATAGATTTTCAGGTTTGGTGCAGTACCAAAAGGTACTGAAGCAACGAGACAATCCCTGGAAATCGATTTTTCAGTTGTGATGTGGGCATGTGGCGGCTGTTTTTATTTTCTGCAGTCAGTTTCCTTTTCACTTTGTGATATGCCACGTTTTGTAGGTGCATTCGGAATTGCACATTGAGCAAGCACTGCACGTCGCGAGTTTGCTACGTACCGTTAGGTCAACAGAGTATGCCGGCAGTAAGTGAAAAAGATCATGACTTGTATGCATCGGCCTCATACAAAAATTAAAACACAGGTACCCATAGCACGAATCCTATATATATAATTAGCCCATACTATTCTCCACTTATTTCTGTCCTTTGTTTCTTCGTATCAATAATAGGACAGTTAATACCACGCGATAGAAGATATATGTAGCAGAGAGTTGCACTATACCACAACCCAACTGGCAACTGGTAGAAATGAAAAGGTCAAATCTTGAAAGGTTTCATGTGGTGCTTCATATCTCCCTCGCACTGCTCTAGCCATTCGGTGTAGATGCGCACGAAGTCACGGCACATGATGGTGCGGTAGCGAGGAGGGTTGCTGTCACTGAGGAGCTCCTCTGCAGGGCCAAGGAGACAGTCATTGGCTGCATTTATCGTTGTCAGCACCGACGTCCGTGCCAGCGACATGTTAGTTACCACACGATGCTCCACGCTCTTCAAGATACCATTGGTCACGACCTTCAACGAAAGCCAAGAACCAGTTAAACGACAGTCAGGTCCTGCTGTGATGGACTATTTGATACAACGACAGTCACGAATTGCCTTACCTCAATTTGTAGGCCAAAGTTGACAATAAAGGCGTTCGGCATTGGCTCCACCTTGATCCAGTCTCCATTGTAGAAAACCTCCATGCCTTGTACGGCGCCAGAGAGGACGAGGGTGAGGAGGTTCCGGTCGCAGTGTGGTGGAAGGCCAAGCATCCTGCTTGGTTCTGGGCAAGGAGGGTACAGGTTGACACCTAGGACCATGTCACCACCGCTGAGGTCCCCGTCGAAGTAGCCAAGAGGAAGCCCCAGGCTCTTACACAGCATGCGCAACAGCTCCATCCCCAGGACTCTTGTCTGCTCAATGAAGTTCTCGAAGACTTCACTGTACAACAGGACAACAACAAATCAGAACTAAGAAACTCTATTTCGCAGTGGTCATGGCACGGAATGTGTCACATTCATCTTTGATTCCTTACCGGAGCCTTTGGGGCTTGTTGGGCCAGTTGTTCTTGCTGTCACCAATACGGATGGTGTGTGTAAGGCGGAGGCAGTCTATCCAGTACATCTTGCTGCTGGTCTTGTAGTTGGATCCGGAGAAGAGCCTGTTGGGCTTGCTTTTATCATCTGAGCACAAGTGCATCTTGTCTTCAACCGGCAACTCGAAGAACTCATCGCACACCGCCTCCATCTCCCGCAATGTCTCCTCACAGATTTGATGGTTGACAACCTGCAGGCACATGGCATCTACTCTGTTGGTCAAGGAAATGACGTTCTGGTTTTTTACGGATTGTATGCAGACTCCAAAAATATATTGTAGACTTCCAACTTTGTTGCATGATGAAACAAAACTAGGAACAGATCCTACGATTACACCACCACCTGCGCTTGAAAAAAACATGCACTGCCACCACTTTCTAAGGTTAGTTGCCAGCCTAGCTTAATTCAGCTACTTAATTGTAATGCTGCATGCAAATTGTGATCGATACATATCAATCTACTATTGAAGGATGCTAGGTTGGGGTTTGGACACTGGACTCACCTGGAAGAAACCAAACTCCTTGCCGGCGTGGAGGATAGCATGGCATACGTCATCGCGGCTACCGGACAGGTCGATCACTGGTAATGTTACAACGGTGGAGGTGGTTGCAGGATGGAGCTGATCAGCTGGGATACTAAATCCATCCGGGAGCGACGTGTAGGACGGGGTTATGTGGAGCATAGTGTCCATTGTCTGAAGTCTCAACCGGGGAAGGTAACACTGGTTCCAGAGAGCAGAGGAGTAGTGTGCAGTAAGTCACTTTGCAGCTCCTATTTTTTGATACGGTGCTTGAGCAATGAGCACCATCTTATAACCGTGAAGAGTGGTGACTCTTGCACCCATGGTAAGTTAACCACAGTTAATGTTTGGATAGGTGATGTTCAATTATGGGTACGCTCATGACACTGTGAAGAACATTATAGATTTGTCACTAGCCTACTATAGCTTTCACAACGCCACATCCACCCCAGTTTCTTCATGCAATTCAGGAACAAGGGATCGAGAAATTCTTTGATGTATTGTCTTTTGAAAAGTGTATTTTTGTATATTGGTAAATCAGAGAAGAATTACAATTCTAATAAGAAACGTTCAAATGGATTTATGGAAGGCCATAGACCATCAAGGTGGCGTTTTAGATTATTAGCAGTCCACCTCGACAAAGCGACTTCCATCGATCATCAAATCTTCTCCGATTTTAGACACCCATATACTTGAAGGGTACATTGATTGAGGAAGTGTAAACGACCTCAAATGGGGGCAACTCATAGTGCGCAGAGCATGGGTGGCCGAGATTATGTGCCGCCTGTTCAAGCTCTTTTGCTAGCACGATGGGCTAACTTAATAAGAAGCAGAAGGAGGCATTTGTTCTTCAGACTCAAGACAGGCCTCCTACGGTAACTAATCCACAGTAACTACTCACTCAAGGGTAACTATTCTCAATGATTGGAATTTATCATAAATATTCTATAAGTTCAAAGAAATTAATGATTTTTATTTTGTTTTTTCGAATCTTATCTCCACCAATGATTTGAACAGAAGTCACTTCTAGTTTTGAAGACAGTAAGCGGAAGGAAACACAAACACCCATCAGCACCCAACACGTTTGCATATGGCTACAGAGGCATAAACACACAACCACACACATACACGTCAAGTTGGGTGTGTTTAGATTGGGGAAAGATTCCCCGAAAATACACTGTTCACCAAAAAAACACTGTAGATGAATAGTGATATGTGAGTAGAAGAGGTGGGATGAATAGGGAAAAGTTGGATGAATAGTGGATTTTTGGGGAATCCTTTTGAATCTAAACGGGGCCAAAGACAGAAAGAACAGTGGGGCCGCCCAGCAACACAGACTGATCACACGCATTGTTTGCGGACAGCAGAGAGGCAGGGAATCGTAGGAGTGCAAATGAAAAGGACAAGCAACTCACATATATCCTCATGGATCTGCGCAATCTTCAAACATTTATTGTTCTCTATAATAAGGAGACCAGCTTAAATAATCATCTTTTCCTTAGATGACATGTTGCATCAGGAATATATCTCATGCGTTGTATGACATCTGTGTTACCAGCAAAATCTCGACAGACTTTCCACCCATCTGTCTTTTTTTATGGAGTTTTATTCGACGTGCATTATGCATGGTCGCCTGAATCAATTCCTTTGATCCTTTCTATCCAATGCTGTAACAGAGGCAAAACTGATGGCTCTACCAGATACCCACATCATTTCTCCCTCTCCTCGCGCTGATGCCTCCCCACTAGAAGTTCCGTGAAAATTGGGAATTCTTCACCAAAGCATCACTGCCTCGGATAAAAGAAATGCCATGCAAAAGTAAGTGATTACATATTGTTTTCGCAATTAAAAAAACACGTCCTTACATGACCACATCACGTGCACCTCGCAAAGGACTCCTTGAAGCTCTGCAAAATCCAGGAAGGTCGGTTTTGTAATCCAAACGGACCGGTTTTACCAGGGGTATCGAGTGTAATTAAGGAAAATGGCTCTCAACCATTGTTTATGAATTTTTTATCAAATGATAACATAGCTATTGGGTTTAACACTACTACAGAATTGACTTTTTCAAACACCCCACCACAGTCGGTTTAAAATGAGCCGGCTGTGAAACACTTTCACATCTGGTTTGAGTTGGAACTAACTGTAAAAATATATAAAGAAAATTCCTTCTATAATAGAAAAAATTCCTTCTATAACCAAAAAAATTATGCCAATCCCTTCTATAACCAAAAAACTTACAAAATCTCTTCTATACCCTTGTAATTTTCAATCCCTTCCATAACCAAACCATCAGTTTTTGGGGTGAAGTGTGGGCTGAAAAGACCATTTTGCCCCTAAATATGCAATGAACTATTTTTATTATAATGTTTTAACAACATATAAAAGTTGATATAGTAGGAAGAAACCAGCCATCTTTATATGACGGTTGCCACCTTTATATGGTATAACAGGAAGAAACCAACCACCCCTATCTGATGGTTGCCGCAAATCTAGCGTTTAACATTATCATAAAATGGTTACTTGCATATAGGGGCAAAATGGTATTTTGAGCCATATTTAACCCCAAAAGTGATGGTTTGGTTATGGAAGGGATTGAAAACTTTAATCTTGGGTATAGAAGGGATTTTGTAAATTTTTTGGTTCTATAAGGGCTTGGTATAATTTTCTTGATTATAGAAGTAATTTTCTCTTTTTATTATAATGTTTTAACAACATATAAAAGTTGATATAACAGGAAGAAACCAGCCAGCTTTATATGATGGTTGCCACCTTTTTATGATATAACAGGAGGAAACCAACCACCCCTATATGATGGTTGCCACAAATCTGGCGTTTAACATTATCATTAAATGGTTACTTGCATATAGGGGCAAAATGGTCTTTTGAGCCATATTTAACCCCAAAAGTGATGGTTTGGTTATGGAAGGGATTGAAAACTACAATCTTGGGTATAGAAGTGATTTTGTAAAATTTTTGGTTATATAAGGGATTGGTATAATTTTCTTGGTTATAGAAGGAATTTTCTCAAATATATATCACAGCCTGTTCCAAATACAAACCGGTGGTAAAAAATTCTTCATTGAAGGATAGTATTATAAGTTTCTGTAGCAGTGCTCTCTTTAATTCTTCATGAGAAAATTCCTTAGTTGACACTAGAAAAAGACTAAATTCCTTCTTTAACAATGAAAAAAATTCCACCCCAATGACACCAAGTAATATCATTTATTCCTTATTTGACATTTTCATCACTTTTGTCACATAAGTTGAACAAAACAACCACCAAATCATCTGCTAAAATAAGGAAACCTTATTAAAAGAATAGAACAGACCAGGATGAGTCCATTTTACTTAAAAAGGAACATGTATCTTTGCCATTTTCAAATTGAAATTCACCGAATCTGACTACTTTTGGATCATATTTGAATTTTTATGGTGTCAAAACACTTTCTAAAAATTATGGGAAAACAACTAATATTCCTTACGTTAGATGTAGGAGCTTAAAAATATTTTTTATCATAAGTTACATAAAATTACATGTTTTTTTAAAAAAATCTAAATCAATTGTTCTTTATAATGCTCTATGTAAGTTTTGCTAGGAAATAATTTAATGAGTTCAAGCATATGATGTGCGAAATATCAAGTATTTTCCCATAATTTTTTAAAAGTATTTTTGGTGTCATAAAATTCAGAGAACTTATAAATGTAGCCTAAGTTGGGGAATTTTAATTTTAAAACCGTAAAGGTATATAAGAAACATTGGTTCATATTCATTTGTTCTATCACAACAAAAAAGTTTCATGATTTTAGAGGTGTTTTGGAAATCGTTTAACCTGATTTAACTAACAAAAGTTACAGAAATATTAAATAATGAATGAAAGTTAGAAATTGATATCGTATGGAATAACGTCACAACAGGTAACCCATGCTCAACCAGCATCATGGGACTGGGCTGGCGTAGCAGCTCTAGTAACACCACAATCAGCAATTCTTTGGAACGTGTACGACCGTGAAGGTGTCACCAGAACTAACTATTTATGTCACCTGCAGCCACCCCTAAATGAAGTTATGCTGTCATTCCAGTCAAGCATATTCATCACCAAAACACAAAGTGCAAATTAGGAAATGTATCAGCAAGATTTGCATATTCTCCATTTTTTTAAGACACCAACTATCAAGGGTGGCACATAAGAACATACAACAGTTTCATCCATGGAACATAAACTCCACCCATATAAGAAGTCGAAGGGTCAATAGAAACATTACTGCATGCAACATAGCAGGCTGACGACAAACAATAGAGTAGGCAAAAGAAGAGGTTTAAGCTGTAGCACAACTCTCTAATCATCAGAACAATCGCCATCATTTTCATCATCCTCATCAAACCCTTCCATACTCTCGTTCTCCTCGACACAGTCATCAGGCTCAAATATGCTCTCTTCATCTTGGTCGTCAGCAGAGTCTTCTCCATCCTCTTCGTCAGTATAATACTCTTCCACAGCAGAGACAGCAACTCCTATATAGTTTGATAGAAGCACAAATGTCATACACGATGACTATCGAGATAAGTAATTAGATTTTCTTAAAAACATCTACTAGCTTAAAGATATATATACAAGAGAATGTAACCATACCATTTATGTCTTTTGGACACGTCCAGTCATGAAGAGAAACCAGCGTCTCAAGTAAATCTGGTCTGAGTGTACCACGACAACGATTCAAGACTTTTTCCCTGGTGTTAAATGCAGATTTAGAAGCAACTGTGGATATAGGAACAGCAAGGATATCACGAGCCATGTTAGCAAGGTCAGGGTAACACTTGGACATGCCACTCCAAAACTCCAAGATATCCAGATCTGCGTTTAGATCCATCGCTGGTGATTCCAAATACCAATCCAACTCTGACCTTTGCTCATTTGGAGTGTAATCGTAAAACAAATCATCCTTTGCATGGTATGCAACAACATTGGACCCAACCAGAGGCAAAGAAGAATTTTCATACTTGGCAAACAACCTGTGGAGCATCGCAACAACTCTATCAACATGCTGGCTAGCATCTGCTTCACCATAGAGCTTCCTGAAACAGTAGCTGATTAAGTTGAGCTTGTAACGAGGATCAAGAACAGCTGCACATGCCAAAATTACGCTACAATCTGACCGATATTTGTCAAACTTCACTTTTACATCTTTCACCATAGCAGACATGAAGTTATCGCGCTCTTTTGTCACTTCTAGCAATTTGTAAGCTTTGTATACTCCAAGAAAGTACAAGTTAGCAGTCTTGCACTTTGTGGTTATGAAAGTACATGTTATCTCATAAAGTGGCTTCAGAAACTTTTCCATGAATGCTACCTTATTCCACTCATCATCTGAAAGATGGAAATCTGACAGGAAGGTTTCATCTCTTGATGCAAATTGAGTCAATGCATCCTTGTAATACAGGGCACAGACAAGCATATTGTAAGTGAAGTCCCAAGCAACAACCATATCAGCTTACAGCTTCATTGTAACATCCAAGTGACAAATGTCTTTAGCACAACGATAAAACGAATCCTTTGTAACATCAGTATAAGTGATATAATGAATTCCGTGACGAATCTTGTCAACAATACCAGTAATCAGCTCAAGACCAGCTTGAGCAAAATAATTCAAGATATCTGTGCAACACTGTACTTGACATAATTCACCACAGCACAATACCTTGCATTTTGCATGGAGAGCAATCTTGAGTACATCAGCCATTAAAGTTTCGTAACATTCATTGTCCAGAGTATCATTATCCAGAGTTATGCTGATGACCTTCTTGTCAACCTTCAATTCACTAATACACAATGATATAGTCTCAGCAACAGATGTAACATCATGAGGAAATTCCATGTGTTTGAAGCCAACAATTCTTCTCTGCAACTTCCAATCAGAATCCACAAAGCAAGCAGTGACATATAGATAGATATCATCATTGTAGTAAGCTTTAGTCCCTTTAGACCTCCACTTATCAACAGCAAAACCCAACCCCCCAGATGCTTCAGATATGATGGAACACAGAATATTCGTTTCCCTTCCATAAAGATCCATTGTATCATGGTCTAAATAGGATCGGCTCACAGGGATTAGATTAAGGGCACGAACAAAACACAGAAAAGCCCTTGTTTCAACAAGTGAAAGTGACTGCCCAGTAGTAATAATAGTCATGACCAAGGCTCTTCTAGCGGCATCGAGATCAGGTCCCGTGTTGCTCTCAGCATCTGAATTGGAAGACTCCCAAAGAGAGGTGCATCTTGTACCAGAGTTAGCACTGTCACAACCTTGTTTTAGAATGGAGAAGCCTTCCCAAATATCAGACTCTTTCTGGCACTTTCGACTTGATCCCGACGACTCATTGGACTCATACTCATTGGACACGTACTCTTCCTCCATGTCCTTGTCAGGAAACATTTTATGGCCATTATTACTTCTTTTAGCTGATATGGCTCCACGACCTACACACAAACATAAATCTCAGCAATTTGTTCCCTGTGTCCTCATTCGAAGTCCTAAATAAAAACATCAGGATTATTTTTTTAAGAAAACAGAAAGCACCAGGCCTGAAGTAGATATACAGAATGTTTTACAATATTTATTGATCATGCCCCCACAGCTTTCTGAAATTAAACATTTCACTACCACCATCATTTCACAAAACAACTTTTGGGAACCCTTCACCAGGAGTCCAGGATACAATCTTGTATCATGACATGATGCATACAAAATGGGATTTACTTTAATGGAAAAATACCACTTTTACATATTCAAAACGAAAGACAAAAGTCAGAAATAAGATTGTACATTTCATCATATCGACCAATCACTAAGCTGTAAAACGCCCATGAGTCCATGACATTCGTTCAGAAAAAAGTAAAACACCCATGACCATGAGTCTTATTTTCCTGCTGTGATACATCTTACATTACTGGTCCTATTAAAAAGGGAATCTTTTTCTACAATAACCTAAGGCCTTATAAAAACATGTGGCGGCCAAAGAACTCATAATCAACGGAGACACAAGTTGCCCCAAAATTCTATAATTACGCTAAAATGATCGTGCGAATTTGGATCACGCCGCAAGGGATCTGAGACTCACGCCATGGATGCCACAAATTCTCTTGAGGCTGATCCGGAAAAGAAGATAATTAGGGGGGTGATTCTGCTGCCATGGGGACATGGGGTTCGGAGCAAACCTTGGGCGGGCAGCTGACGGGTGATCGGCATAATGTCCGGAGTCGACTGAAGCGGCGGGAGGCCGTAATGCAGCCGGAGAGGGCGGGGGTGGACACCGCCAGGGAGACGGAGAGGTAGGCATCGCAGTTGCTGGAAGGAATGGAAGGGGTGGGTGGCGCGGAATGGGGTTTGGGGAGGCGGGCGGGGCTAGGGTTCTGCGGAGGAAGGGGAGAAGAGGTGACCGTTCGTGTTCTGGATGGGCCGGGCTTCCTCCAAAAGTTTTCTCTGTTTGTTTCTTTGGCCCATACACACTTTTCTCGCAAAAGAAAGCGATACATACCAATCCAAAAAAACGAGCAGCAGATGTAGACACGTTCGAGAGAGAGACAGCATAGTGCATTGTTGTCATTGTTCTACGCCGGCTCCGAGTGGACGCATAGCTGAACACCTGTTCCAATCTCTTTCTTTGTCTCTCCTTCACACGGCGGACTTTCTCCGCACCTCACCTACTACTAAACTTGCTCCTATCTAGATTACCAGTGTGTGTCAGTTCGTCATTATTTTGTGCCTTCTACACCAAATACGCATGAAAGTCAACACATTAACGCGATGGTTTTCATAAGCTTGAGCTCTGTTTTAGTCTTATAGCATCGATTAATGGAGTTCGATTTTCACTTTCCATTGTAGATGGGCACGAAATCATGTTTTCTTTCATGATAATCACAATGGCATGCTACCATAGTTTATTTCATTCTCTATACATTAATTACGTATAACGTTCGTATTTTTTGTCAAGCTTTCATGGAATTAAAATATACTCTTTCTGGTTTCTTTTCTAGAATTTTTGGTAGGGATGCAAGTCAGCACACCTAATGATATCTTCAGGGTCAACTAAATAATTTCGATGATACGCCATAATAGTTCATTTCTTCTTCTAAACTAATTACACACTGGAGCGGATCTAGGCCTTATTACCAGCGTCAGCTGAGCCCAATGGAATTACTGATTTCTAGCTTTAATTACTGTTCATCGTCAAGATAAACAAGCTTTGACCCCCACCAGTTGGCACTGCTGACCCCAGTGATCTTTTGGGCTGGATTCGCCCCTCATTACACACTACATCATCCTAGTTTGTTTCTTCTAGTTTGTTTCTTCTCCTAAAATAATTTAATTACACACAATATCATTCTAGTTCATTTTATCAAGTCTTTTTGTCAACTCATGACCTAAAATAAATATAACTTACATCCCTAATAATGGAGAAGAAATTACACCTACCAAGACATGGTTAAATAATTGAATGCGTGCGAGATTAATGCAGCTCCGTCAGCCTGCTTTGTCATCCGCGGCGAGGTGCAAAATCTGGAATTTTTTTAATTTTTAACTTTTTTCTTAAGAATATTTTAAAATTAACAGCCATAGCAGTATATTTGCATACGGTGACCGTTTTGGCCGCGCCGTGCATGTTGGCGCGGCAAGATCATGCTCCCGCGCCTCTACATGTGGCGCGGCAGCCCCGCCGTGCTAGCACAAGGATGCTGACGTGGGCTGGTCTTGCCGCGCCACTCTTCTTGGCGCGGCAGCCCTGCGTGCGCCATGCACATGGTCATTTCCTCCGCAGTGCAGCACTGCAGCTGTAAGTTCAATTGATTTTTTTTGTCTTTATAGTACACTACCTAGTGCATGATACTCATAAAGTCTAGTACCTATCTACCATAGGGTTTGTCTTGTGTGTAGAGCCATCACATGGGTGGGATGGAAGTAAAAGTCAGAGGTGACTGAGTGGTGAGAACAAACAAGAGTACGGAGATAAGTTAGATAATTGTGAAGCAGGGCTTGTTTAGTTGATTAAATAGGCTCTACTTACTTCGCCTAAAAAAGAATACATTTCTAATACAATATCATGTGTTAGTAGGTTAAGTTTGATCAATTATAAATTTAAATATATTGGTATTTATTGTATAAAGTAAACATCATTAGATTAATCACAAAATGTATTTTATAATAAATTTATTTTGAGTCATAAGTATGGATATAATATTCTATAAACTTGGTCACATATTAACCAATTTAGTTGGCATGTAACCCATAGTTGCATCCTTTTTTAGACAGATGGAATATTAAACTTTGTTGGAAAACAAGTTTTAAGGTAAATGAATAATATAAATAGTGAAAATTTATTGATGAACAGTGGAAAGCAGTTGATGTGACAAGTTATCTGATGTTGAGCCAAGACATTGTGCTTATATCTCAAAGTATCAAGAGAATGTCGTGCTACAACAAATAATATCTAATTATGGAGTAATTAGCCTTAATATATTCGTCTCGATTTTGTGTCCATCTATGTAATTGTTTTATAATTAGATTGTGTTTAGAGCTAACAGGGAATACATTCATCAACAATAATAACAAGTACTCTAGTTATTATTGTTGAAACTGTTGAAAAAAGTAATCCATAATACATTCATTATATCATATAAAAAGCTTGGCAGGCAAACGTCATTTCCACACCCTTTTCTATTGCCATTGCTCTCTCTTTCTTTTTGCCTGGCAGTTCACTGAACCCAGCATCTAGGCATCCTACCGTCAGCATGAAGCAGGCAGGACAGAGCAGGACCATTGACGTCGGCGAGGAGATGGCCAGATGGGAGTCGGGCTGTCGCGCCAGGCAGCATGGCGCGGCAAGGCCCTCGCAGCGCCAGCATGCCAATGCCACGCTGGCAATCCACTGTGGCGCGGCAGCTCCTTGTTGCCGCGTCAGCATGCACGGCGTGGCAAAAACGGTCATGACGTGCAAATAGAATCTATTTAGGCCCTGTTTTGCCGGGCTTCGGCTCCGGCTTCTCATGTGGCTTTACCAAAAAAATTTACCAAACGAGATGCTCCCTCAACGGTTCTCCATAAAAGAAAGGAGCCGGATCCTAAAAGGCAAAGTAGCCAGGAGCTACCTAGCGGTAGCTTCTGGTACTTCTCCTCGATGGGACCCACTATTTCTTGACTTTGCCTCTTTCTTCCCTAAAACTGCCAGAGAAGCTGCAGAAAAAGTTGTTTTGACAAACGATTTCAGGCACAACCACAACCATAGCCAGCACAGCTGGGTTTTCAAAGAAGCCACAGCCGAAGCTGGCACAGCCAGAGCCCTACCAAATAGGCCTTTAATGACGCAGTGAGAAAGCCTAATATAGAAATTTGGAAAGCTAATATTCCTTTGAAAACTAAAGTATTCATGTGGTTAATTGGACACAACCCTATTTTGACCAAAGATAATCTGATTAGGAGGAAATGGCAGGGTGATGCAAGATGCTCCTTTTGAACAGAACAGGAGGCCATTGAACACTTATTTTTTGGCTGCACCATGGCCAAATATGTGTGGAGCCTGGTTGCCTTTCCTGTCGTCCAAATTCCTTTGGCCAATTATGAGAATGGACTAAACTGAATCTAGGAAAGATGACGAAAAGCTTTGACATGGTTGGTCTTGGAGCTATGTCTTGGGCGATATGGAAAGCTAGAAATAGTATAATTTTTTATAAAAAAATTAACTAGATCTTCTACTGAGACCGCTTGAACTGTGAGTTCACTGCTTTCTTACTGGGTAGATACCCAAAAGGGAGATGACAAGGATGCGATCGAAGCTAGAGCTGAAGCAATCAAGGCGACTGCGCTGCACTTCCACCCCAAGGAGGCACCTACGGAGGATACTAGGATACTCCCTTTGCGATGTTTTTTTCTTTTCTGTCCTCCTTCCGGAACCTTGTAATGGCAGTCGGTGAACCTGGTGTAGATGCTTGTGTGAACCCTGTAATTTCGTTGCCCTATGGGTTGATGGCCTCTGGATCGACAATGTTTCCAATATGGCAAACACCATGTGGTCGTTGCCACCATGTCCACCGCGTCACCATCAATGACGACAACCTGTCCGATTCATCACGTCAACTCCCGACCTCCGAGTCGTCGCTTCCCTATATGGCTATAACTTTCACCCATTTCAATCTACGGCTGCGTGCCACCATGGGTGCACGCTTCCACAGACCAGAGTTGTCGTGGTATCACAGCAAAGAGGACCCACGTTATCGGCTTACTTATCCCAAGCAATTCTTCTAGGAACATAACACCCAATCTCCTGTCGGGTACGACCCATACCTACTACTACGCCCTAGAACAAGGCGAGGGCAAACCGTCTTGGGAGAGGTTTTATGTGCTCTGCCACCTCCGCTTTGTAGAGGCCTTCCACAACAATTAGCCGAGATGTAAAAGCCTTGTTATTAGGTGTTAGTTTTGTATCAAGTCAAATCTTCATTAATAGTCAGTTAGGTTGCAGCTCGAGGATGATATGCATGTCCAGGAGGGATGTAGTGTTAGGGGCCGCCGCCTGGGCCTATTGAAGATAAGTAAACCTCTCTATATAAAGAGAGGGTATGTATCAATTTAATTAAGCAACATATTAGAAGGAAACTCATTCCCTCTTGCCGGTCATGGGAGATTTTTATGGCCAATAAGCTGGATTCCCTCCTTGCTGTACCTACTTTTTTTCCAGCAACTGCTATTGATTCCTTTATTTCCCACGTAACCTTTACTTCTATCTGGAGAAGATCCATTACCTAGCTCTTATTCCGGCATGATCAAATCGATACCAACAATCAGAGCGGATAAGGCCAAAAAGAGAACTTTTCTGCATTGAAGCTTTTCAAGTTTCAGCATTTTGACGGTATAAAGTGTGGCACTACTATCTGAGAGGGTAGAAGGCATCAGACTTGTAGTTTAAATGCTGTGTATCTGGGTCCAGCTGGCATAATGTAGGCTGGAACGTGGGAATTTGAGGTCTCATGAACGAATTATTTTTTGTGGACAAACATACTTTCCGGTCAGGCCTATGGAAGATCCTTTTAGATCTACAGGCAGGCCGAATATGGGGACTTTGATTCATGGTACAGTGCTTAGCTGACCTGACTAGCTATGTGCTAGTGCATCTGGTAAATGCCTAACTGTTGGTACTTTTTCTTCAGGGGGGGCTCCGGTTTTTCACCTTGAAACTTGTCTTGGGGTGAGGGACCGACCAACCATCTTTTGCACCCCAGTTAGAAACGGATAACACGCATGGCAGGCCGAGAACCCCTCTGATCAGACTGCAATCCCGTCCTGGAATCAGGACCCCCCCCCCTTCCTTTGACCAACGGGTCCTCGAACCCATGGGGGTTATGAATCATTCATTCCTTGTTGGCCTTCCTACACCCCTAAATCCACAAAATCCTGGCAGCAACTCCCTTTCTCTCTCACGATCTAGCAAGGCCATAACATATTCGCTTGGAAGGCATCGGACATGCATGCCCATGGTATCCAAAATCATTACTTGGGGACGGCCTAAAGCAAAGCAAGATTACGACGTTTCTCTCCGGATTGTAAAGAAGCACTCAAAAGCACAGCCAAACTAATGACTACCAGTTTTACAAAGGGGGTGTTTCGCCCGGATTGGCTTGCTAATCTAGTGCCTACAAAAAATCAAGGAGAAAGTCCAAATTACTATCCTCAAGTATAGAGAAAATCCACACAACCCCCTAAACTATGCCATTTGATTCAATTCACTCCTTAGTATAGTTTATCTTTTTTGTTTCTCGATACACAAATTTAATTTCAATTTAAAATTTTGCACAGTTGTATTAGACATCATGAAGTATGTCAAAAATTATATTATATTTTTTCATCATTCTTTTTCATATAATAATGTATCCTAGGTATTAATTTATAATTAAATACCATAGACTACCGAATCAATGACAAAAAAAATTGTGTTATATTTTTCTAACGTGGGTCACTATGTCTACTGTCATCTCATCGAATTTGAACCTAATACCACACTCATTTATGGACAAATAAAAAAGACAATGAAGAATGTATGTTGACAAGGATTGCTTGAATGATCCTTTGGGCTACCTCGGTTTGATCAAGTTGTAGACAACAAAACCGGATGCTTGTTCTTTGCTTCCTTGATTGCATGCTTAGGGCAAGTACAACCGTGCGGACAACTGCTGCCTTTTTGACATAACAAGACAACTTGAAGAGACAGCTTGTACAGTGAGCTATCTATTGTTGGTTGACTGTAGGGTGTTTAATATATTTTTTGGCACACAAATCATAGTGATCTAAGTGTATACTTAATCTTTGTAGCTATTTTGTTGCATACATGAGACAATGCACAAATAATTCAAATACCCCGCATGACTCTAAAATAAACATGTATACTCAGAGACAACTAGATCGAGTAAGTTCAAATACTCCTTCATCACCGCCAGCAGGATGTTTGCCACATGATTAAACCATCTCGAACATAAACACTTGTCTCTAATTTCGAATTAACAAGCATAGTAACAATGCTCAATCAGGTACAATCAACACTTTTCTCTAATACTAACGAATACTCACTACCGTGCCACCTAGACATTTTATCAAACAACCACAAGGCAGCAGGCAGCCAAGCACTGGATGAATCGACAACATGTTGAGATGTTGAGTAATGACTGGACGAATTGGACGAATCGAGCAGAGGCCATCACTGGCAGAGGCCATCACTGGATGAATTGAGCAAAACTGAGAGAAAGCATGTACCATGTGAAGGTGCCAGCGCTGGCGTAACTCCCCCTGTGGCCTTCCCCTTCTGCACCACCACCGTCTTGTTCGCCGTCGATGTCGAGGCCCCTTCCTATACTGCGCTGCAGAAGCTTTACGCTCCTGTGCAGCATCCGCCTTCAACAGCTCTCGCGTCATCGCCGCCGCCAGCTTCTCTTCCTGCCGGGGAAGAATGCAGTCGCCGCCGCTAGCTTCAATGGCTTTTGAAGGGAGATTTCGGTGGGAGATGGAGAAGAATGGTGCCACGATTTGGCGCGAAGGAGAAAATCATCTGCACGCTCCCAGGGCGCATCGAATCCATGCGGCCGTCGCTGACGGGAAGCGGAGCATACAATAGGATCAAGGCGTCGTCGAGTCGCCTTGGAGCATGAGCGGAGCTCGTAGACGAGCGAGGCGACGAGGGCGTCGTGGGTACGGTCGTGGAAGGAGGTTTGTGCAAATAACGGTTGCATGTCTACGGATAACTACGACCCGTTGTACATGCCCTTAGGATGTCATCAAATATCCCTTGTGAAAGAGATCAGTATATTGACGACAACATTCGTTACACCCTAAGGAGCCTAATGGTATATGTACAATTATGTTCTTCGATCTAAAAAATGTAAGGGCAACATATCAACATGCTATTGAACTCTATATCGACTATCGAGGATAGCGAGAGCATCGGTAAGCAAAAGGAGCGGACGCCCAGCCGGCACCTTCCTCGTCGGATGCCGCCACTGCAGCCCATCGGCCGCAGAAGAGAAGGCACCGCCGACAAGAAGGATGCGTGGCCAAGGGAAAAGAGGTGGCGCCAGATGTGGATGTTGCCGCCACCGCGCCAATTAATGAGGCCATGTCCAGCTGTCCTTGCACCACCCCGCTGTTGCGCGACTACTGGCGAACGCCGGCTGCGACCTGTCCTCCGGCGATGCGGCGCTCTACGCCCGCACGACCGTAGAGGTCGACGACGTCGCTCTGCTCGACGATGTGGCGACCATGGCGGCGGGGACGTCACGGTGGCGGCGGCGTGCTGTGGGGACGACGCTGCCACCACGCTCCATTTCGTCAACGCCCATGGGAACGCCGGGATGGTCCGCGCCATCCTCAATCTCGGCGCCGACCCCGACAGGGAGGATGCCGCCGGCCGGATTCCGAGAACCATCACCGACGAGCTCAGCCACCGCGGCGTCCTGCAGCTGTTCGACAGATCGTCGCAGCGAGACGTGGTGGTGGAGAGCCCGACGCAGCAGGAGACCCCAGCGGCGACGGATCACGGTGGCGGCATAGGATGGCGGCGGCGCAGGCACGGGAGCCAATGGCGGAGGCGCGCGCAACTGCGCAAGGTCAAGCGTGCGACGCGTATTCTGATTACAGCAGGGAGAGCACGGTAACAGAATTGTATTGCTCCGTGATCTAATTACAGAGTAGTATCTCGATTACCGAGGTTTGGAAACAAACAAATGTAATGAGATTGGTTACCTTCCGTAAAGCAATTGCGTTACATTTCGGTGAACCAAACACCTCCCCAGTTTGCTTGCACCGGTTCAAAAATAGAGACTAATGGTGATTTTACCAGCCGGCACTGGTATCGGGATTTTTCAATAGTGTCCCCACCGTTGAATCATGTTTGTTCTTTAGGGAAGTCCCGTCGCTACTATAGATAGGGCTTCTAGTACCGATTCTAAAATCTCCTTTAGTCTTGTTTTTCAACTGCCAAACTGGTTTAACAGATCCGAGACCAAAAGTCTCCATTTTTATAAGTGGATTCCTCACCGAGTACTAAAAGTTATTTTCAGTACCAGTTTACATCACCATCCAAAACTAAAGCTTATTTTGTCCAAATAAAATAATTCTTTGGGAGGCCTACCACAGTCGTGCGCCCCATGTTGTAAGTCACGTGAATTTTTGTGTGAAATACGCACTTGTGCCATTGAATTCCAACACAACACCTTTTACCTAGCATGTAGCGCTTTCTTACCATCTCACATAGAAAGTTATATGTCGAACAGGCAACCAGCAGGTGAGTAGAGTAGAACACAAGAACTGTTTTTCCTTGTTAATTTAAGTTTCTCTGGCAAATAATTTTTTTTTGCTCTATCTTTAGTACATCAAGAATTAGTTGCAGATCTTTTGGCGATATAATAGTTTGGATTGATGAGGATCATAGATTTTACACCCTCCAAACAAATATAGAGTCAGATACGATTCTCGTGAGGCAGCTTTTAGAAATGTTGGCAGTTAAGTAGTTTGTTAAATTAGTTTGGTAACATGAAAAAAATTTATAAAGTGGTCAACACTATGCTTGTTAGACACTGTTGATATATATGAAAAGTCAGCATAGAGACAAAACTTTGCAAGGACAATAGAGTATGAAGAGGACAACCTACAACTGTCTGCCAGCTGCAGTCTCGTTTGATATCATCTCGTTTACACGACTCTTCCTGGACTTCCTCCCGGGCCGCCCAACAATGCGGCTGTACTAGAACGGAGACAACACGGTGGCGCTGTTGCAGCTCCGCTTCCACCACCTCGGTTCACCACCCCCAAGACACACGCTATATATACATGGAATTTTTCTTCAAGTGTGTCACACAAAGTGTTGCATTGCTCCACTTGCTCCGCTCCGCTTGTAATCTTTCCTTCGACCTCCTGCTAGTTTATACCGTCTCAGAAAAGTCCAGCAAGAAGGGAGCGTAGGAGAACTAGGACTCTTGAATTTCAAGGTGCTGTGGTACAAAAATCCTCAGTTTCTGATTCCTACACTTGGCTATGAAGGATCTCGATACCAGAGGCTCCAATACAGGTATGCATATCTCTGGTAGAACATAGAAATCATGCATGTGTGATATACAGTACTAAGGACGCTGCTTGGTTTTCTTCCACTACAACCGTTCATCCAAATGGTTGCACCCTTCAAAGTACAAATTTTTGTCTGGCTTTTGCTTATCTTTAATGTCTCTGCTATCCCTTTGCTTATAGCGGCTTCCACAAAACAATCTGAAAGATAGCACGGGATCCGTGACTCATGTGGCCAGATGCAGGATATCATGTTTCCCATCCCAACCATCCTGGCTTGTGCTTTAGCACAGATGTCTTGCTCAGGATCTGACTGGTTCCGAATCTCTGACTTAGGAGTTAAGAGAGATTAAATAAATCTGAGTCCTTAATCTTGGATAGAAAAAATAATAAAAAAGGAGTGAGAGAGAGAGAGAGAGAGAGAGAGAGGAAACAATAGGTGAACAAGTTATCACGGGCTCACGGCTTCCTTGCATCTAGAAGGAGCACATGCATCTGCATATGTGGATGCAATTTGTTTCCAAGTTGGTTACGTACCATACAAATATTAGGATCAGCAGTTTTGAAGTTGCAAACGAAATATGCGCGGGAGACAAGGTATGACAGTCATGGCGGCGTGTTCCTGCTAGGCACAATGGAGCTCATGGGCGGATGGCTGGCGTGGTGACCGGCGATGGCTCAACGGTGGGTGGGCGTGCACAGCGGCGTACGTGCGCGTGATGAGGAGCTGTGTGACGGTAGCGGTCTGGGCGGCACGGAAGGTTTGACGAGATCTATCACGGGCGCGTCGACCTATTCCCGTGCTCGACATTAAGGTAGCCTTGGATGGCAGCACCTAGGCGGCAGGCGCTACTCTGCGAGCAGTGCGGGGGCCTTGCGGCGTTGAAGGTATGCACACATGGCAAGGTGGCTACGCGCTGATGGCCTAGGCCCGACACGACATGATTTGGTGGCTCGGGGGCGTCACACCCCTGATGGTCTACCATGGCTTTGTCCTGGTGCTGCTTGGGTTAGGCGTGAAGTGGCTTGGGTTGGGATGCTCTGGACAAAAGTCTTGCCGCCAGTCTTGCTGACGGGGATGGCGATGGCTGCTTTGTGCGTCGTTCTCTCTGTTGAGGGCGTCATCGTTGAGTTCCACCCCCACAACATGGGTTTCTCTGGGCAAAATCCCTTTCCAATCTAGCGGCTCTGCAGGTGTCGTGACTTCTTGGAGGCGTCATTTCAAGAGACCCTACTCGACTTCTAGGGATATTTGCTATGTCGATGGTCGAAGGTAATGGTGAATAATGGTAGGAGGGAGAGCTTCAAGGGGGTTGACAAGCTCACGCGGTGGTGTCTTGCAGTTATGGTGACGACCAGGGGTTGCCACATGTTTGTTAGATTAACTGGTTGCAGCGGGTCGTGGTGGTTGGTGCTTCTTAGTAGCTGTCAGTGCGACGTGGGACAACGTCGGAAGGCGGTGCTTGTGACATCGACAAGGTGTGACGACTAGGCTTGCAGTGAATTGCGACGGGTTGCTCAGCTATGTTGTATTTACTCTTGCAGTTCATCATCAGAAGATGGAGCAAGCGGCAACTTGGTTCATTGGCAATTGCCATGGTGGTGGATGCTAGGTGAAAGAGTGGTTCAACGAGATGCTATGGATCAGCTGGCGTGATTTGGGTGTTTGATGAAGATATTGAAAACATAGCGACGCATAGCAATCCTGATGGCGACTTAATACACGATTTCGTGACACGGAGTACTACTATCGGACTCCTCCGAAGGCACAGTCGGGGCTGCAGGTGCGTCAGCGGAGGTGCCAGCCACGTCCGCCTTGGTTGTATGCTTCTTCCTAGTCCCCGGTGCGATTTGGCTTCTCAGTCACTCTTGTCCCCACAGATGACGCCAACTGTTGGTGGATACAGTAGCCCAAATAGTATTTGTGGGCCTAGGTGACTCTAGGGCTTCTAGGGACTGAGTAACTAGATAATGTGATGTTGAGATGTTCTATCGGGTTCCTTGGAGCGGTTATTTATAGCCCTTAGGCAAAAAGACTGGGTGCGCCAGGTTGGGGGGGGGGGACTGGCCAGCCTAGGGCTGACATGTGGAGTGTCTTCGACGATGTGACAAAAGTGAGGTGGAGTCCGTGCGAATCTTGTTTTTTTAATTTTCTTTTCCTTTTGTGATTATGGCCTCTCAGGGTTGTAGTCGTGTACTTTTTTCTGTTAGCTGCTATATCAATGAAACTCGCACTATTTTGTGCGGTTCGTTAAAAACAACTTTCGTATCTCTAAATTTGCATGTCTCATGAGCCCTATCGGACATGCATTTTGGGACATGGGTCTCCAATAAATAACCATAGCAGACACATTTTCAGACATGCATCTCCAATAAATCACTCAGCATAGACATGTTTTGGTGAATCCACCTGTTGGTGTT
Source organism: Digitaria exilis (assembly GCA_015342445.1). Classification (NCBI taxonomy): domain Eukaryota; kingdom Viridiplantae; phylum Streptophyta; class Magnoliopsida; order Poales; family Poaceae; genus Digitaria; species Digitaria exilis. The sequence continues at coordinate 230,669 of JACEFO010001915.1, read as the reverse complement.
ACATGTCATAGCATGAACATGTCCGCTGGCGACCCTGTTGTGATTGGAAGGCGAACACACCGTGTAATGACGCCTAGATAGGGAGATAAATGCAATAATGTTACTGCAAGTCTGCAATAGACCAAATCATTGCCAGTACAAACACACACACACCCTCTCTAAGATTATAGGCTGAGGAGCAGTGGGCTCGGTTGGAGTGCTACTGTTTTGGGGGCCTACCAATTTGGTGGAGGCACTCTGTGCAGTCCCCGCAAGGCCTGCATGGTTGGAGTGCTACTGTTTTGGGGACCCACGAATGGCACTGTTGCACGTGAGATGGAACACTGACGTATATGAAAATTCATATACTCATATATTCACATAAAAATATAGTTCAAAAACAAATTATGTTAAGAAAATTTTGATCAAGTTTGTTTTTCTTGCAACCAGATCTTCATAACTCAGAACTACATCACACTTTTTTTCTTGAACACGCATTAGAGTTGTGTATCATTATATTAATGGAGAGAAAAAACGATCCCATACAAACTACACCACCCTTCTCTGGATCAAGCTGTGAGGGGCTGAAAATGGCATATAGGTTGTGACCTTAAAAAGAAGCACTAAGGGAGAGACTAGGCCACATACTACATACTAAGAGTAGTCTATCCTACCACCTCAGCTTGCCCAACACTCAAGGAGGCCAGCCTCCGTCGGGCATACACCAAAATTACTTGAATATATATGATTGGTCCTCTTAGAAATAGTTTTATTTGTTCCTGAACATTTTATTTTGTTCTCAGGAAAAGTTCTATTTTTGATGGGGCATGTCTACTTATTATTTAGGACAATGTTTTTCTTCCATCATTTTCATTTCTTATAGGATGAACTATGGTTTCTACTTGTCCTTCAAATTATTGGAACCAGAAAACCATCGTAATGTATTCAAAGATACTCGTATTTTGGAGATTAATTGTTATATGATACTCTCTCCATTCTAGAATATAGCTACATTTAGGGTTTTAGAAAGTCAACCATTCTTAACTTTGACTGTTAGTTGCTAAAACAGTTTAAAAATTGACAATGTAACAATTATGTTCATAGTTCCATTATGGAACCGACTACTACGACATGTAACATTTTACTTAAAATAAATTATATTTTACAAATATGATTGGTCAAAGCGAAGAGTGTAACTATATTTTGGAACAGAGGCCGTAATAAACACAGTGATATAATCAGAATTCAATGTGCACATTCATTTATGATACTTTCCTTTGATATATCAGTTGGATGGAGGCTGTTAGTTATTGACTCACTCAGGCACATGGAACTATCTGGGTACTTGCAGGGACCAGATCGATCTTTTGTACCAGGCCACAACCTTATCAACAGTCTTGAATGACGTTTCCTTATATAAAGAAATGGAACAGATTTGCCAAAAACCAAAAGAAAAAGAAAAACTGCTAAATTTTGTTGGCATTAGCTTTTCTGGGCAAAGTTTTTTTTCTTTTGCTATACAACCTTGCTATGGCTGTAGCTGGATGCTAAATTATGGATGGTGTAATGCACACTCAACTTCAGAAAAAGTGGATTAATGCCTCTCGATCTTTGTGCAGGATGCATGCACAGGGATATCCAACTTGCATAATTATCATGTGGCAGTGACCTGTTGTTTGGGAGAAGATCAAGCGTTGTTAGCATGGAGATCATGACTGGGGCGATGAGCAGTCTCCTTCCTAAGCTGGCCACTCTGCTGACGGATGAATACAAGCTTCAGAGAAGACTTCGAGGCGAGATCATGTTCCTTAAAGCAGAGCTGGAGAGTATGCAAGCTGCCCTTGAGAAGTTGTCAGATGCTCCAGTAACTGAAAACCAGGTTAGGATCTGGGCAAGGATGTGAGAGAACTGTCATACGACATTGAAGATAGCATCGACAAATTCATGGTGCGCATTGACAGCAATCAATCGGCAAAGCCACATGGACTCAGGGCGTTCATTGATAGGAGTTTGAAATTGTTGACAACTGCTAACATTCGCCACAGGATAGCCAGAGACATCATTGACATCAAGGCTCTTGTCAATGAGGTGGCTTCAAGGCGTGAAAGATACAATATTGACAGTTTCTCTTCAGCCAGATCTTCCAAAGCAACAACAATTGATCCCCGTTTGATTGGTATATATGAAGAGACTACAAAACTTGTTGGTATTAGTGGCCCAATGGAGGAGTTAAAGGTGCTTCTGGAGCTAGAGCCCATAACGATGTATGGCCTAAAAGTGATCTCTGTTGTAGGAGTTGGTGGTTTGGGCAAGACAACACTCGTGAATGCAGTGTATCAACAGCTTAAGGGACAGTTTGACTGTCATGCTTTTGTATCAGTGTCTCTTAGTCCTGATTTGAAGGGGATTCTGAGTAGCATACTCCGTCAAGTTAGTGAGCAACGTTATAGCAGCACAGAAACATGGCCAGTTGAGGAAATCATTGACAAAATAAGAAAAGTTCTAGAGGATAAAAGGTACGTAAATGTCAATTGCTTAATTGGAAGTACAGTGCAATAACTTTTCTGACCTGCTCAATGTTTTTCCTGCTAATTGTCATTGGAACAATTTAGATCCTTTGTTACTTGAAATGGTTCTGATGGAATGTTAGATATGGTTCCCATTGTGATTTTCGCATCTGATTAGATGGTTCATTTTTTATTTTATCCTACTTAATTACCGCAGGTATGTTATTATACTTGATGATATATGGGAGATTTCAGCATGGAAACATATCAAGTGTGCATTAGTGGACAATAATTGCAGCAGTAGAATAATCACTACAAGCCGTGTATTCAATGTCGTTACATCGTGCTGCTCTGAGGTCGATGGTATCTTATATGCACTAAAGCCTCTTTCTGAAGATGATTCGAAAAAGCTGTTCTTTCAGAGGATATTTGGCTCAGGAAATAGTTATCACCCAGAACTGAAGGAAATGTCGGAGAAAATTTTAAAGAAGTGCGCTGGAGTACCATTAGCCATCAACACCATAGCAAGCTTATTGGCAAGTAAACCAGTAAATATCAATCATTGGTACAATGTCCACAATTCCATCGGTACTGGACTTGAGAAAAGCCCTAGTGTGGAGAACATGAGGAAGGTGTTATCTATTAGTTATTATGGTTTACCTTCCCATCTAAAAGCTTGTTTCTTGTATTTAAGTGTTTTTCCAGAGGATTACATCATTTTGAAAGATCAACTGGTACATAGATGGATATCTGAGGGCTTTATACCAGGACAACATGCCGTTACTTTGTATGAAAATGGGGGAACATATTTTAATGAACTCATTAACAGAAGCTTGATTGAACCAGAATATATTGACACAAATGGCAAGGTACTAACTTGTCAAGTGCATGACATGATCCTTGATCTCATCACATATTTGTCATATGAAGAAAAGTTTTGCACTGTTGTACCTTCTAATATATCCACATATTTGCCCGAAAAAATGCACCGGTTATCCTTTCAAAGAAGTGCAGAAGGATATGCCATACCAAAGACAATTAAGTTGTCTCATTTGAGGTCACTTATTGTTTTCCCTGGTGCTGCCAACTTGCTGCCTCCTCTCTCTAGGTTCCATCTTCTGCGAGTACTGGATTTTGAAGGCTGTCATGATTTAGAATGTTATCAAATTAACGGTCTTGATAATTTGTTTCATTTGAGGTGCCTAGTGCTAAAGGATACAGGTATTAGGAAACTTCCAAAAGAAATTGGGAAACTGGGTTGTCTCCAGACAATGGACTTGAGAAGAACTGGCATAAAAGAAATTCCATCAACAGTTCTTCATCTAAGACAGCTAGTGCAGCTGTATATTGAAAAATCAGTGATGCTACCAGCTGGGTTTGGGGCAATGAAATTTCTGCAGGTCCTATCGTATGTTGGTGTCATCAAATCCCCAAACATAGTCACAGAGCTGGGGAATTTAACTGAATTGAGGATTCTCCATATTTCACTTAGTGGTACCAGCCAAATGAATTATGAGAAGTATTTAACTGATTCTTTGTGTAACCTGAAGAAACTCCATAAACTGTGCATTTTAGGTGGCTCCTTATCCAGATTGTCAATGCCGATTAATTCCTCGTTATTATGCCTCAATACGTTAGACATCAAGATCCGAACATTAACAAGGGAGGATTTTAAAAGCCTTGGGTCCTTAAGGTATCTGGTTGATCTCTGTCTTTTGGTGCTCAAAATTGAGCCAGAAAGATTGGTTATTGGCATTGATCATGGAGAGTTCCAGTCTGTAGTTAAGTTTTCATTTGTCAGTAATGCAATGAATCTGATATTCACAAACAGAGCTATGGCAAGGCTAGAAACCCTTGAACTTGCCTTTAAAGTTCAAGAGACAAAGGATTTTGATCTCGGCCTGGAGAACCTCTCTTCTCTGAAGCATGCCATGATAAGAATTGATTGTAGGAATTCCAATGTTAACGTAGTGGAGCAAGCCAATGCTACTATGAGGATGGCTGTATCTGTAAATCCCAATCGCCCCCGACTTGATATATTCAGGCATTTTGAGTCCTTCATGTTAAGGAGTGACAGAGATCTTCGTGTCCCTGATGAAACAGAGGAAACAGAAGAAGAGGTAACTTCACCCAAAACTGATCTATTATCTTGTACTTAACATAAATGGCCATGTTGGTCATTAGTGATGACTTGAATAAATAAGATGGCAAAGTGAGAATGCAGTAGTACAGAGAGGGTTGATTAGGTATCAGTTGTATCAAGTGTGAAACTAGGATACGAGAGATACTTAGCACTCCTAGATGACTGGTAGTTAAGTAGGACGCGCGACTGTGTAGTGGCCTCCCAGATTTAAAATGTTTTTTTGTATGAAATAACCAATAGTATCGGTTGGGTGACCTGATACTAAACTCAGACTTTTAGTCTTGGATTTCAAGTACCAGTTCCTAAGTTGGGATATTTTCGGTTCAAAAACAAAGTTGAGACTAAATGGGAGGCTTTAGAACTTATACTAAAGGGGCATTCTGTAATGCGGAGTCTGAAATGACAAGGAGGGTAAGCATAAGTCATGATATCTTTTTTATGGTAGTGGAGGGACAGGAGATGTTGGGATTGAAAAGAGTCGCAAAAGGATGGGCTGCATGGGTCGAAAAAGGGTTTGAAGAACTCTGGTGTTCCTTTTGGTATTAAACTATTAATCGGTTGTCTGAAAACATCACTATATATTCAACATAACATTAGCATTACATAATTTTAGTCAAATATATTGCTCCATCATGCAGGTTGTGGTTGCAAAAGTAGGGCCATGGGGTGGAAACGGTGGGAACAGTTGTGACATCAAGGTGATACCACGTCATTTGGAAAGTGTGACAATTTGTAGTGGTACGGTTATCAATGCACTTGCATTTTCTTATTGGGATATAAACGGCAAGAGACAGACAACACAATTTTGGGGTGGAATTCTTGGGAATGCCAACACGGTGAGTGAACTTTAATAATATATAGTCTGCAACATAATGCACGGTTTTATCCATTCTTGGTTTAATTTAAGTAGTTCAATAAATTGTATTCATGCTATGTAGGGGAATGTGTGCCGGGTGGTGTTCGCTTTGTTGCAAAATACCTCCTTTGTAAAAGAATCATTCATTGGTTCAGAAGGATTAGGGGTAGACAAATCCTAATCTCTCATGAGAGCCACCTATCTTTGCAGTGGACTGGCATATGTTGTATAGTTTGTGCACTTGGGGATTTCATTTATACCAATGTTAAGTACAATTGATTTCGCTTTATCCCGTGCAGGTCCTCCTTGAAGCTTCAGAATATCTCATTGAAGTTTGTGGAACATCTGGCCCATTTATTGATGTATCGGAGGTTATAACATCACTTACGCTTGTGACCAATGTGCGTAGCTATGGGCCTTTTGGAGAACCACAGGGTACTCCATTCTGTACCCGAGTGAAGAAAAATAGCAGCATTGTTGGCTTCTTTGGGCGCTCAGGGAACCATCTTGATGCCGTTGGTGTCTATGTTCGTCCTAACTGAACATTAGCCAGTGCATTTTTCTTTCTTTGTTTTTTCAGCAAACTGCACTGAGGTCAGTACGTTGGTGCAAAAGATCTTAAGTCTCATTCTTGTTTGTGCATATTCTGAATATGCTTTGAACCCAGCTTGGGATTTCAGATCATCTTTCACATAGACTTGTTCCTTTTTGTATCCATTTGTTCAATTTGCGTGTTTTTGTGTCTAAATCTTATAACAGGAACTTACTTTCCCTTTTTTAACGTAATGAACTTAGGCAGCCATTTCACACGGCTGTGCCTCACATGGAAATGACTCTGGCTCCATGGGTAAAACAGCTTCTTCTAGGTTTGGCTCCTCTTGTTTGAAAAAAAATTGACAAATTAAATGGTTCCTCTGAATTTTCAGATTTGATATAAGAAACGTCTACAATACTTCTAGAATTTTTTTTTTGAAAAATGCTATGACACCTGAACAAATGTATAAGAGCTCTTTTACCATGATTGGCAAGTATCATGGTACTACCAGAATATAAAATGCAACGGTGAAATATGTCTAGTACCTGAAAATACCCATCCAAAAGTACCAAAATTGTGGAACCAAGTACCAGAAAATAGGCCCAGCTAATTATTTATTTATTTTTTAAAAATTCTAGTTAAAAGTACCGGTAAGTACCAGGAAAAATACTTAAAGTACCTGCAAGTTTCTAGTAGTATCAATTGGTACTTGCCGAGCTCACATGGATCAATGAGGCAACGATACCAGGCAGAGGATGATGCTAACCAGCATAGCCCGATCACAATGAGGGGTCGCACGATTTGAAATGGAAGAGACGATCCGTTTTACAGAGAAAAAAAGATTGGTGCATGACTGATGTGAGCGGATGGAAGGATTGACGTGAGAGGAGCAGATGCGGAGCGGGATGGAAGGGTGGTTAGGGCATCTCCAGCCGGGTCTCCATATGGCTCCCTATCTCCTGTTAAACAAGAGATCCATGTGGAAAAATCAACTCCAGCCGTCTCTAAATGGGCTACCATTTTATGGAGGTCTCCAAATTTTGGTCCAAAGCCTGTAACTTTAGAGGCCCTCTATTCCACCCGACATGTGGGTCTGACCTCTTTTTTTTTTCCTTTTCTCTCCCCTCTATTCGCTCGCACCCCAGACCCCGATCCGGACTCGCTTGCCGCCGCCGCCGCTCAGACCTCGCCGCCAAATCCAACCTCGCCATCGCCGGAGAACCTCGACCGCCCCCGGAGAAATCGACGCCATCCCCTCTGGGGGTCGGACGGCCGGCTTGTGGCACCGACGGCAACAGATTGAGCCAGACCAGGCCACCGCCGCGCTTGGCCGGGGCACTACTGCCTCGCGGCATCTCCTACGACAGGCGCCCTCGCCGGCCGGCCGCGACTACCTCGGCATCCAAGAAACGTTGTTCGTGCAGCCACCATGGCCGCGTGCGTGTCTCAGAATGGCGGTGCGGCTCCTCCGTTGACAACTCCCTCGGTAATGCAATCATCACCGGCTTTGACCCAGCCTCCGGCGCCAGCTCGGACACGTCTTGCGACGCAAGCGCCTGTGCCACCACGGCCGCTTGGGCACCCTACGAGATGGACCAGCAAATGCTCTCGTTGTTGGAGGAAGAAACTGTCATGGTGCCCAAAGAAGAGATCCCGGATGCAGTTGCATAGTTCTTGCTTGCTCAGACAGGCAAGCTGGTAGAACAGTAGCAGAACTGAAATTCTGTCTACAAGTAATGCTTCACGATCCTATCGCGTACCTTGATGCTTCTTTGCAGCTTCAGTAATGTTCAGTCACTAACATTACTTGTTCTAGCGAGAGGATCTGAATGAGAGTGCAAAGAAGCATCATGAATTATGAATGATTTAAGTAAAAACAAGTTCTGAATGAGAGTATGAAAGAAACCTGATGCTTGCTGCAAATGAGTTATGCTTGATGAGTTCTATATTCTTTACTGAACGGCAACAGATGAGTTATCCATTGTCAAATTTTTCAGTGCATTGTCAATATGAAATGTGCATTGTCAAGATTCTGAAATTGGATTCTTGTCGACTAACATCTATGTTCAGTAAAGATGAAATTCTTGATCTTTATTTGGTGTTGTACAATCTTTATTATTAGGAACAGGTTTTCCATCCACTGAATGAAATTCACTTTGATGAGTTCTATATTCTTCACTGAATGTATATGTGCCAAAAATTCAGAGCCACGTTCAGTTGTAGTAGTTCAGTGAACTACTGCAAGTTCATTGTTATTCAAGCACATTGCTTGAATCGGCCACATTGCTATCGATCATGTGAAATCTGGGAGTTAAATATGGGTCAAATCTGAAATCTGGGAGTTTAAAAAATGGGTTTAGCATCATATGGTTTTCAGTTTTCACTCAGTTCTATCAGAGTGCTAGCATCAGATGGTTTTCTGCACAGGTGGATGACATGTGCTCGTTGATTGTTCAGCTTGATGGCCACAGGTGTACATTCAGATTCAAAAATTCCATAAACGTTCAGATTATATACCAACCTTATCAGTGGATTTAATGTCCAACCTGATTAGTGAACTAAAACTTTCCAAAAGTTCAGATTAACTAGTAGGGAAGGCTATGTATACAGTAGGGAAGGCTTGCATGACTACTTTATGCAGGTGAGGTTCAGTCACTGGGATGTTCTGTCCTAAAACAGAATAGCAAAAAAATGTCGAAATCTGAATCCTGCACTTGTAGGCTACAGGTTTTATGATCTATACATGTAGAAAATGATGCTTGTGCCATTGTAGCTTGGTTATGTTTTATATTCTGAACTCAAAGCTAAGAATTGGGATGTAAACCTTTTATTGTAGTTACAGAACTCGAATCTTTCTTGTGATGCAACAGTTCTGAACTCGGAGTTCTGCACTATAAATTAGCATATCATATTTATATGGCGGGTCAGTTGTCTGAGCTATCATTTGAGTTCTATTGATGACTATGCATGTATGGTTTTATCAGTTTCAGTTTTCCTGATTATATTGCTGTGCCGGCTGCTTGTTCATGCTGCTTATGTAAGCTTTTCAATTCTTCATCTTTATTTGGTGTTGTACAATCTTTAGCAGTGGATTTAATTTTATCAATGCAATAGTTTAGCTAGCTAAAAAATTCAGATGCTGGGACAAAACTGAAGCAGTGCCAAGGCTAAAGCATAAACCCACACTTGTAAATGAAAAACTGAATCCTGCACTTGTAAATGAAAAACTGAATCCTGCACTTGTAAATGAAAAACTGAATCCTGCACCTATAAATGGAAAACTGAAATGGATCAGCTACAAACTGATGGCCAGTGACAGAAGCTTGTGGGCAGAATAATACTAGAAGCTAAATTCGGTTTCTGACAGAATAATACTAGAAATGGCCAGTGACAGAAGCTTGTTTCTGATACAAAAATCAAAATGCCTATACATTCAGCTATATTCAGTTACAATGTCAGTTTGTTTGAGCTCCCGTGGTCCAGGTCAGTCCTGGTAAAGAATACACCAATGACAGACGACTCACTACCTGCCATTCTAACGAGGCATTCTCAAGGCATTATTAGTCATTTTCTACTTCTATGATGGCAGCACATCACAAGTATGCAGATTACTGGCACTTTGCTAGCATCCATGTCTGAACAAATTAAATCTGGACATGTTGATTCAAAATTCCAGAGCTGACACAAAGGCACAGGCAATTGTATTTGCCCCCCTGGAGAAGAAGGGGAACTGCACGAGGAGGAAGCTCCTATGGTGCACGCCGCCGAGGAATGGGCAGAGGTAGTCGAGCACCAGCAGGAACGGCAGCGCCGCTACGGACGCCGGGAGCAGTCCCGACATGTTGAGGTACTCCAACGTGATGCAGCTGCCGAGTTTGCTACCGGGGAGCTCGCCGCTGCCGGGGTCAGACGACATCAACAGGAATGCGAGGAGCGCGGACCGGTCGTCGCCGGGCACTGGTGCGGCGATTGGCTGCTGCTGCTTCCGTCGTCGAGGCCCCGCTGTTGTTGTTGTTGCTGCAGGTGCACGGTGGGGCGGCGGTGAGGAGGCGGCACGGCGGAAGACCTTCGCCAAGATCGGAAATTCTGTGGCGGGTGGAAGGTCACCGACGGGTGCGGGAGGATGAGAGGAAGGACGACAGCGAGGGGTGAGGTCGCCGGCAGGTGCGGGAGGGAGAGAGCGAGGACGGCGGCCACGGCGAAGCGCGAGCTTGAGCCTGGGCGTGCGACGGTGGCCGAGATTTAGATTACTGCCGCTGACTGTTGGGTCCCACTGGTCAGGTCGGTTTACGGGCTGCATTTGCTCGGCCCGGCTGGAGCGGAGAGAATTTGAGTCTCTATAACTTTGCGGGCCGGCCCGAAAAAGCTAAATAGAGACTCAAATTTGAATGCCCGACTGGAGATGCTCTTAGCAACTTAGGATTCACTATCACGCAGGGACGAGACCACATACCTCAGTTTTTTTTAGTAAAGTATATGCACAGAAAATGATGGCCCATGGACTGAAAACCCATCGGAACTAGAAAAGGTCGCGGTGTTCCCACGGATGGTCAGTGAATGTATCTGTGCTATGGGTTTTTAAACGTTTGATCATATAAACATTTTTTTCCTAAAAAAGAAATGGCAGAGCGCGTTGAACCCGTAAAAGTCTATTTGTAATATTGGGTATCTTCTATTTGGTAGTCTATTGAAACATAAAATTTATGCAAAAGAATTGCAAAGGAGCATTGTATTATATTTCGTAATATGAATTTCGTAGATTCTAGTATTTAGAGGAATTTTGATTTTGAAAAATGTTTATTTAAAAGTATTTTGATGTTCAGTTGTTATATACAATGCGAAAGTTGGAAAAGTGAGTTTGATTTTTCAAGTTTTCTCTACAATATCTGTGGAGTTTCAAATTAGTTTTTGTGGTCGGATGTTACCTAGAATTGAGGAATTAGAAAAGTGAGTCCGATTGTTTTTTCTTTTCTATACAATATGTTTTTATTTTAAATTTTGAGTTGTTTCCATGGTTATTTTTTTAATGAAGATGTTTTGGTGTTCGAATCATAGGTGGGAACGCATTATGAAAACACTTTGAATTAAAAATTTAGCTGAGTAATGTTAGATATAATGGTGGAATTGAAAAAGTGAGTAAGTTTTTAAATTTTTTTCTACAATATGTTTTTTATTTTTAATTTTCAGCATTTTTATGGCTATTTTTTAAAATTTGGAGATGTTTTGGTATCCAAATCATGGGTGGGAATAAATTATTAAAATACTTTGAATTTAAATCTTGTTGCATAGCAAAGATTTAGGTTTTCAAATTTTGATTATTTTTTGTATTGAAAACTTTTTAATTTGAGGATGTTCTGCTATCAGAATCATAGGTACGACGAGTTCTATATAAATATCTGGCAAAATTGTTTTGGGTTTAGAACTATGTTGTACAATAAAGTTATAGATCTTGAAACTGCAATCAAATTTTATGTTGGACACTTTCTGTTTTGGTGGTCGAATTGTATGTGTAGTGTTGTTTGTATGGAAGAAGCTAATAGAACGGGTCCTTGCCTAATTTAAGTATAAATCGATGGCTTTTCCATAAAAATTCCTATGAGGCAAAAGGATGTCGGGTTGTTTTTTAGAAACTTTAGGGTTCCATAAAAATTCCTATGAGGCAAACGGAGCCAACTCTTACTGAAGTGGATTTACTGCGTGTTTGACGCCTGAATATTCACGTCCTCTCTTCTTCTTCAGTTTCCTCCAAGTTTCCATCTCCGACAAGGCCTTCGGTTTCATCATGGAGATATACCTTGACCTCGACCTCGTTATGAACGTACTACGAGGTAGTACTCCTAGTAGATGCAGATCTGCAAGTCATTTTGACTAGTCCTTCTTTTATCGCCAATTAAAGGCATCTCAAGATCGATCAAGGCTTTAGTTAAACGAGTTTTTTTTCTCGGAATTAGTTTATCATTATCGGTGTCAACTGATGCTGTGCGCGTGAAGCAGTTTGGCCAGTTGATCTGTCAGCCAACTTTACCGTGCATCTCAGTTTACTCCTGCACACATCATGTCAACACTAGAGGAAAAACGGCCATTCGTCCACCTCCCGTCTGTACCGGGTGCTTATCAACGGGTACTAATGTCAATTTAGTACCGGTTGGTGAGCACGGTACCCTCGGGAACCATTTAATACTGGCTCGTAACACGATCTGGTACTAAATGGTGGCATTCAGTACCGGTTGGTGTTACGAGCCGGTAGTACCATATCGTGTTACGAGCCGGTACTAAATGGTTCCGGGGGTTCCCGAGGCCCCTTTTGCATTTGGTACCAGTTGGTACCACAACCGGTACTGAATAGTGGCATTCACGTTGGTGTTACCAACCGGTATTGAATGCACCACCTAGAGTTACTTTAAAAGGATAGCCTCCTTCTCTAAAACACAAGTGCTCTATAGGTGGGATGGTTAAGGAAGAATCGTGCGAGGCGGAGGTCGCGAGTTCGAGTCCCACCGACTGCGCATGCGCATTTACGCGTGAAAAAATCGCGTAACGTGTGGCTTATGACGTTGCGCGTGTATGGGCCCCTCACGCTTGTTCAAAAAAAATTCCTATTTTTTGACTCAAAATCATTTGGTATCGGTTGGTGTTACCAACCAGTACTGATGGGCGCCTATCGATACACTGATGGACGTGCCCATCAGTACCGGATTGCCAGTACCGGTTGCATAACCGGCACCGATGGGTGCCTAGCAACCGGTACTAGGAGGCTTTTTGTAGCAGTGCAACTTCAAAAGTACCTTAACGTTTAGCTGTCCCGACTGCAGTAACAAAGGATCAATTGTGAAGCTATGCAGTACATACGTAGCATCCTGATCTTTTTCTGCGTGGTAAACGCCGACAACTAACATTCTGCACGTTGTGCGATCTGGACAAAATAATTCTGCTGGTCAACTTATCTCCACGATGGGCGTGGAACATAGTTAAATCTAACTTTGGGATCTACTCTTCAACTGACCAATAGCAAGTGATTTGGCAAGACTAGGGGCATTGACATAGATAACAGTAAATTACATATATATATATAGTCGCAAATCAAATCTCGATACTGGCTTTGCCAGCCATTGGAGCAAGATCGGTGTTGACGATCAAGGATGGCATATGCCTCCCAATGGTACTTGCATATGTGGTAGACAAATTCAAGGTATTAGTTACCTCTTATTCAATGGAAATGATTGTTAAAACCATGACAGATCATGGATCTAAACTGCACATGCACCATTTGCCACCGTCGTGTTCCATTTGTTGATTAGAGATCGAGGACATTTGGAAAAGAAGATAGTATGGAAAAGAACAACAATGGCCTGAAATCTTTGGTGACTAATGATTCCATCAACTCAGACATTTTCCTTTTTCCAGCTAAAGCTTGTATTCGGAGACATGGAGGCTAATATATATCATTATAGAGAATGATGAAAACGACGATGTCCATACCCATCTCCTTGTTTTTTTTGTGAAAGGAGATAATTCTGCTTATAAGAAAGCACATATAGTTGGGGTAGAAGCTGGGTTACCAGCGGCCTAGCAATGCAAGGTCCCCAAGAAGGTAACATTTCCTTACACAAAAGCAAAAGATTACATTTCAATCACATCAGAGACCGAGAAATAAGAAGGAAAGAGAAAGCATTCAGCCAAGTGAGAACTTGATGCCTCGCCTCGTCTATCTTGGAACGAAGGGTCTAGTGTATAGTGATTACTCGTAAAATTAAAAATATCTTGAGAAATCCAATAACACCTTTCATTAAGATCTAAAAGATCTTATCACACTTTTTAATTGTTAACAGAAATTGGATCACTCCGATAGATACCCCTGTTAGTCTCCAAATATTGGTATTTGCCGCTAAACCCATTGTATCATGCACCTTGTGCAACGAAAGGCGGATAGGACTGAAATTGTGAAGCACTCTTACTATATTATATTTAATTTGTAAGATAGAAACACAGTCGCTGGCACACTGTTTCGTAGATTCTTGTGGTATAAGCAGTACACTCGGCATGCTGCTACATATAGAGCCAATGCAACCAATAGCAGCATCCAGCAACAAGATCGATCCTCCAAATGGCAGATCACAAAAAAATGGCACTAGCTTTAGCCATCCTGTGCTTCTTGTGCGGCAACGCCTTCCTCCCTTCCTCGGCCTCCTCCGACTCCTTCCTCCAATGCCTTTCGACAGTAATACCAAGCAACCTGGTCTTCACGCAGAGCTCCAGCAGCTTCACCTCCGTGCTGCAGTCCTCCGTCCAGAACCCCAAGTTCATCACCAACACCACGGTGCGCCCACTGTGCATCGTCACGGCGTCCGACGTCTCCCACGTCCAATCCGCCGTGCGTTGCGGCCGCGCAAATGGCGTGCGCCTCCGCGTGCGCAGCGGCGGCCACGATTACGAGGGCCTCTCCTACCGCTCCGTCCAGCCTGAGGTGTTCGCCGTGGTGGACCTCGCCAGGCTCCGCGGCGTGCACCTCAACCCCGGCGAGGCCAGCGCGTGGGTGGACGCCGGCACGACGCTGGGAGAGCTCTACTACGCCATCGGCACGACCAACCCCGGGTTCCTCTTCCCCGGCGGCGCGTGCGCCACCGTCGGCGTCAGCGGCTTCATCAGCGGCGGCGGCATCGGCATCATGATGCGCAAGTACGGCGTTGGGGGTGACAACGTCCTCGACGCCAAGATCGTGAACGCCAACGGCGACCTCCTCGACCGTGCCGCCATGGGGGAGGACGTCTTCTGGGCCATCCGTGGCGGCGGTGGCGAGAGCTTCGGCATCGTCGTGGCATGGCGGCTCAAGCTCTCTCCGGTGCCACCGATAGTAACGGTGGTCAACACCATCAGGACCATGGAGCAGGGCGTCGTCGACCTCGTCGCGAAATGGGAATCCACCATTCTGTCCCCTCTGAACGTCCCGGACCTCACCATCCGTGTCGTCCTGCAAAACACGGTCGCCATCTTCCAGACGCTCTACCTCGGCCGGTGCACGGACCTCCTCAACACGCTGCGCAACGTCTTCCCGGAGCTCGGCATGACGGCGGCCGACTGCAACGAGCTGACCTGGCTGCGCGCCATGGCGTTCGTCTACTTCGGCAACACCAACACGCCGGTGGAGGGTCTCCTCAACCGGACAAACAACGTGGGGGACCACTACTTCAAGGCCACGTCGGACTACGTGCGCCGCGCCGTCGGTAGCGCCGGCTGGTCGAGCTTGTACCAGCAGTGGCTCTCCAAGAACGGCAATGGGCAGATGATCCTGGAGCCGCACGGCGGGGCGGTCGGCGGCGCCAACACGAACACCACCTCGCCGTACCCACACCGCCGAGGCGTGTTGTTTAACATCCAGTACGGGTCGAACTGGTGCTGCGACGCTAATGGCACGATGGCAGCGGCCGGTCTCGCGTGGCTCAAAGGGATCTACGGGTTCATGGAGCCGTTCGTGACCAGCAACCCAAGGGAGGCATTCGCCAACTACCGTGATCTTGACCTCGGCCAGAACGTCATCGGCAAGGACGGCCTGTCGTCGTACTGGAGCGGTAGGGTGTGGGCTGAGAGGTACTTCATGGGGAACTACCGGCGGCTGGCTGCGGCGAAGGCGATGGCGGATCCCACCGACTACTTCAGGAACGAGCAGAGCATCCCACCACTTCCAAAGTGATATTTTCGCCCGTTTGTCTGAATAACTCACATCCAGGCGAATCGGCCAAGCATTTGGGTTGACCACAATCGACGTGACGGGCTAGATTTGTCGAAACAAATAAGTATTACAAGTTGATGAATCGATTTGGGATCCACGAATTTCTTTTTCCTAACCACCCTTTTACTCAGCTGGGACAGTCAGAATTCGTAACCATCTTGGTAAGATTTGAATTTGGGACGACTGATAGAGATTGAGATCAGATGGGGCTCACAAATTTGACATTGCGCAGGAGACTAGCGCCGCATATGAGAGGTCGCGAAGAGTAAGATGTAGATGAAATCCATGGGGCTAGCTTCTCAAATGCGCACGGTCATGAGATAGAGATGAAGAATCACTTTCCTGAGCGATGGAGATGCAAATACTGAATTCTTCCACCTTCAGGCGTGTCATCGTAGCAAGATATGACATATTGATTTGCTAAGGTGGATGATATTTAGGGTGTGTTTGGTTGTTATGCTTAGCCTAGCCTGGCTTAGAATTTAACCCAGGCCAGCCCAAGTCTGGCTTGCTTTATACAATCTGTTCGTGTTTGGTTTCAAGTATTAATGAGCCTCACTTTGTTTCTTCTTTGTTTGGTTGCTTGGATTGGTGGAGTGCGGTCACCTCGTCTCTGTTCAGGTGAGTCAAATTCCAACCATCACTTTTGAGTTGTGAACTGAATGGTATTAAACTCCGAACTTTTCTTCTAATAAATCAAAACGATGAGCAAACATTTCGATTGGAGAACTCCATCGGCCGGAATCAACTAGCAACTCCAAATCAAATGAAAAAATTGATATGTGGCTGCATCCGCAAATCGACCGACCAAGTACTTTGCAAACATTAAAGAACACAATAGAAAAGTTCGCGGCGTTGACGCGCATGATAAGTGGATATGCCTATGTCTATAAAAATATTTTTTTCAAAAACTAAATTGTCAAAGCACATTAAATTTAAATTCATTCTCTAGAAGCATTTTATATTTTGAATTGTGGAGTATTTTTTACGTGTATCTTTTGTTGATACATGCATATTTAATTTTAAAATTTGCTACCTATAAAACTTTTGGAATTTGGAGCAACATTTATGTTGACAAGTTTTAAATTTGAAGGTGTTTTAGCGTTTAGATGTTAGATTTCGGGCAATTTGAAAATGTTTTGGATTTAAAGTGTGATCTATGGTAAATTTGTTCATTTTCGAGGTTTTGAGCTACTTTGATTTTGTAAATTTGAAGGTGTTTCTGTGTTTGGACGCTATGTTTAACGGGCAAATTGGAAAGAGATTTTAATTTTTTTCTTGCATCTCTGTTTTCAGTGATTCTAATGGTCATGCGTTCGTACGATGAGCTTTACATTTTAATATATTGATTATATTATTTTATAATTGTTTGTTTAATTTTTTATATTATTTTTGCTACACAACGACAAAAAAATAATATAACAAATAGTGATAAAATAGTATAAAGATCATTTTAAAATATAGTGCTCACTGTTAGTAACATGTGACCACAAGAATCATCTAAATCAGATGTACGGGCAAAAAGTAATAATCATTTTAAGATCTAAGGATTAAACTGTAAATAAAAAAAGTTAAAACCACTCATCAAAACAGTCCGATGGCCAAATTTGAACGGTTTTGATAGTTGGATGGCCAAAGATACCTGGTTTTGGAGTTCGATGGCCAAAACCAAACTGAGACAAGAGTTAGATGGCCAAAAATAGACTTTTTCCTTAATTTAAAGTGTCATGAAAGAAATTTATACATAGTAAATTTCAAAAATTCAGAGATATTTTGTAATTTCCTTGCATAAATTTTTATATTTAAACAGAAGATATATTTCAAAAGGAAAGATACAATACATTCTAAAATCTTAAACCTTTCGACTAAGACAATTATGAAATTTTACATGCTTTGATAATTCATTTAAGACAAATAGTTATAGGACAACGATCTATAATAAATTTATAGATTATCGATTTTGATATTTTGATGAAATTTGATATTAGACATCTTTTAATCAAGTTATATATTTTGAATATTGCAATTACATGGTTGATGCCATCACCCAAAATATTTTTTATATGTTACAAAAATAAAAGATCAAAATTATAAATGAATGTATTAGATCATTCAAAAATTGAATTAGAACATTTAAAATTATCTTTGTTTAAATAAATAAATTTAGAAATAGTTTAAATAAAAATAATATGATATTATATTGAATAGAATATAATTTAGAAAATATTTAAAAAATGTTTGTAATTTTTTAAAAATATAACTGTGGTGGGTCTCATATAATTCAATTAGTGGGGCCCACTTGTGGGTCCCATGTCCATGGTGGGGCCCACTGTGGGATGCACGTCGCCGGGTCCCATAGTGGGGTCCACTTGTGGTACCCACATCAGTGGGTCCCACGTGTGACGTCACTTGCCTTAAGATTGCTAAGGCCGATCTTGGCCGTCGGCGTGGTTGATCTGACTGTTGAGTTATTGCGGGTGATGTGGCGCGATGCGGTGCCCCAGTTTGGGTCCAGGTTTCATAGAATAGAAACTAAAATCCAAGATCTGATTCACTACCTTCGAAATCAACACACCAAATCCTTTTCAGACAAAATAGAACTCACTAAAAGCTAAGGTCTAATTCATTCTTGTCGAAATTTAGTCACCCGCCACCGCGCAACCAAGCCCCCACAAGCGCACCGTTATGGGCTGATTCCATTGTCAACGAGGCCGATTCAGGTTGTGGATGGAGAGCTGGCTGGAAAGAACCACTGATCCACCAACTTGAGGCCGAGCGTGATGTCGGGCACATCAGCTTGGTGCCCCTATTGAATATATTGTACAATGTATATCCAAATATAGTTGAGATATGGCGACTAGGAGACATAGGTTGTTACTATATGTAGATCAATTGTAATCGTGTAAATCTTTTCTTTCCTAGAATATCTCTAAGCCAGCCATATCTCATATATATATATATATATATATATATATATATATGTACTTGCGCTTTGTTAGCGCCACCAAGATATTAACACGCAATCGTCGAGATCTCCGAGTGGAGGCCGACGTTCCACCATGGTTCTCTGATTTTTACATGGTATTAGAGCCTAGACGATTCAAGACCTCAAGCAATGACGTCCTCAAGTTCGGCGTCCAACCCTCTCCTTGGCGTCCAAGTCACGGAGAAGCTCACCCACCAGAACCACACCATGTGGTCGGCGCAGGTCCATGCAATCCTACGGGGTGCAAAATTGGAGCGCTATGTCAACGGCAAAGCCATCGCTCCATCTGAAGAAATTGATGAGAAGACGACCGACAACAAGATCGTCAAGATCTCCAACCCAGCCTATTCGCAACGGACCAGGAGGTTCAAGGGTTCCTTCTCTTGTCTCTGTCCAGGGATATCCAGGCGCACATTGCCATATCAAAGACCTCTGCTGAAGCATGGAAGGCAATCAATGTCATGTTCGCCTCCCACACGTGCGCAAGAGCCGACAAAATATCCCTCGCCCTCGCCACAACCAAGAAGGACAACATGACTGTTGCCACTACGGCAAGATGAAGGGTTTTGTAGATGAGATGGCTGCAGCAGGAAACCTGTTGATGATGAGAGTCTGGTGATGTATATTTGCAATGGCCTTGATCATGAGTACAATCCTCTTATTTCTGCTCTTACAACTAGAGTAGATCCTATTACTCCTTCTGAATTGTACTCCCAACTTTTAAGCTTTGAAACTAGATTAGAGTTGCAGCTTAGTCATGGGCCATCGTCATCTGCAAACTCGGCAGGAAGAGGTGGCGGTCGTGGTGGGAGTCAATAGATGGGTGGCTCCAACCGTGGCCGTGCTAGAAGTCAGCAGATGCGTGGCACATACTCTGGCTGTGGTGGATCCAGTGGGTGCGTCCGTGGTCAGCAGCAGATGCCACGGCACAACCAGCAGCGTCGGAGCTTCCCCACTGGTCCAACCGCAACTCATGACAATAACGGACGCCCAATCTGCCAAGTCTGCTTCAAGACAGGACACACGACGTGACAAGTATCATGGAGGTGACTAGATCCATACCGCAAGTGGTGCAGGTATGGAAATCAAACATATTGGTCATTCATTAGTTCAGACCTAGTTCAGACCCCGACTCGTAGCTTACATCTAAACAATATTCTTCATGTTCCAAAGGCTGCTAAAAATCTTATTTCAGTTCATCGTCTCACTAAAGATAATTATGCTTTTCTTGAGTTTCACCCTGATGATTTTTTGATCAAGGATCTGGCAATGAAGAACACCATCCTTAAGGGCCCATGTCGCAAGGGTCTTTATCCTCTTCCTTCAGCCACAATAAAGCAATCTTTTGGAGTCGTCAAACCATCTTTCGAAAGATGGCATAGTTGTTTGGGCCATGCATCTAGCCCAATTATTTCTAAAGTTATTAGTATGAATAATCTTCCTTGTTTAGATGAACCAAATAAAGAGTCAATGTGTGATGCTTGTCAAAAGACGAAGGTCATCAGCTTCCCTATCCTAAGTCACATAGTTTTTCATGTAAACCTTTGGAACTTGTTTTCTCGAATGTCTGGGGTCCTCCACCTAATTCGGTTGGAAGGAACAAATATTATGTCAGTTTTATTGATGATCCTAGCAAATATGTGTGATTAAGCACAAATATGAAGTTTTCCAGAAATTCCATGAATTCCAAAATCTTGTATAGTGACTTTTCAGTCGAAAAATTGCTGAAATGCAAACTGATTGGGGGAGGGGGGGATATCAGAAGCTTTACTCCTTTTTTGAGTGAGTTGGAATTTGTCATCTTGTGTCGTGTCCTCTTGCTCATCAACAAAATGGGGCGGCTGAACGCAAACATAGACATATTATAGAAGTTGGCTTAGCTCTTCTTGTCCATGCTTCTATTCCCCTTAAATGTTGGGAAGATGCCTTCATGGCTGCTACCTATTTGATTAATCGCACCCCTAGTCGAGTGGTTAAGGCAGCAACAATCAGAGTTATTCTCTCAATTGTTGTATCGTGAGGTTGGAGTCTTCGTCAATTAGATGTACAAAATGCATTTTTACATGGTGTATTAGAAGAGGAAGTCTATATGAGACAACCTCATTAGATGTACAAAATGCATTTTTACATGGTGTACTAGAAGAGGAAGTCTATATGAGACAACCATATTAGATGTACAAAATGCATTTTTACATGGTGTATTAGAAGAGGAAGTATACATGAGACAACCTCCTTGGTATGAAGATAATTCTTTGCCTAGCTATGTGTGCAGACTTGACAAGGCTTTATATGGACTTAAACAGGCGCCAAGAGCGTGGTACTCCAGACTAAGCACGAAGTTGCATGACTTGTGTTTCAAATCATCGAAGGCAGACACATCTCTGTTCTTCTACAATAAAAGTAACATCAGTATGTATGTGCTTGTCTATGTTGATGATATCATTGTGGCAAGTTCAACACCAAGTGCAAATTCAGCTTCACTCAGTGACCTTAATAAAGAGTTTGCTTTAAAAGATCTAGGAGAATTGCATTATTTCCATAGAATTGAAGTGAATAACGTATCTGATGGTTTGATCTTGACACAAGAAAAATAGGCATCAGATGTGTTGAAAACAGTTGGAATGAGTGATTGCAAACCTGTCACTATTCCTATGTCTAAATCAGAAAAGCTTTCACTCCATGAAAGAGATTCACTCGGCCCAAATGATGCTACTCAATACATAAGTGTAGTTGGTGCATTGCAGTATTTAACTTTGACAAGGCTTGGTATTTCATTCTCTGTTAACAAGGTATGTCAATTCTTGCATGCACCTAGCACTGTTCATTGGGCTGCAGTTAAGAGAATTTTGAGATATCTTAAACATACACCAAAATTGGGGCTGAAGATTGGCACGACATCGTCTCTCCTGGTGAGTGGTTTTAGTGATGCTCATTGGGCTGGAAGCATTGATGATAGACGCTCTACAGGGGGGTTTGCAATATTCTTAGGATCAAATCTAATCTCCTCGAATGCAAAGAAGCAAGCAACCGTGTCGAGATCTAGTACAGAAGCAGAATACAAAGCAGTGGCAAATGCGACTGCGGAAATTGTGTGGATTCAGATTTTATTACTAGAATTGGAATTCAAGCACCAAGGAAAGCAAAGTTGTGGTGTGATAATATGGGAGCCAAATATCTCTCAGCAAATCCTGTATTTCATGCACGAACAAAACATATTGAAGTGTTTTATCACTTTGTGCGAGAAAGAGGTACAAGGAAATTGCTTCACATAGAACATATTTCAAGAAGAGATCAGGTGGCCGATGGGTTTACAAAACCTCTGGCGGCGCGGCAGTTGGAATTACTCAAGGGAAAT
Organism: Digitaria exilis; assembly: GCA_015342445.1. Classification (NCBI taxonomy): domain Eukaryota; kingdom Viridiplantae; phylum Streptophyta; class Magnoliopsida; order Poales; family Poaceae; genus Digitaria; species Digitaria exilis. The sequence continues at coordinate 208,581 of JACEFO010001915.1, read as the reverse complement.
CTTAATCTAGAGAAGATTTAGGTTGAGGGGGAGTATTGAATATATTGTACAATGGATATCCAAATATAGTTGAGATATGGCGACTAGGAGATATAGGTTGTTACTATATATAGATCAATTGTAATCATGTAAACCTTTTCTTTCCTAGAATATCTCTAAGCAAGCCATATCACATCTATATATATATGTACTCGTGCCTTTGTTAGCGCCACCAATATATTAACACTCAATTGTCGAGATCTCCAAGTGGAGGCCGATGTTCCACTAGATCTGGGTGTGCAGCGGTGGAGGAGAATTAGTTGTGATGCAGAGAACAGAGTCAATAACGTGGCCTCCCGTGGATGCACGCTTGCATAGGCTGAGTGTTGACGACCATTATGACACCTTGTGACCGTCAACATTTCGGACAAAATGAGAGCTTTCCATAACATTCCATGTATATTTTACTTGTATTTAATCAATTCCACAAGTTTTGGTGAAGTTGTGAATGCAGGGACACGTGGTAGAAAAGAGGACGAAAATGGGCAAGATGCAGGGACAAGTCCTGGCTGATCGGCCAGCCACCTCAGCCAACTGCCAAGTCACTGATCCAAGAGCAAACTAGTACACATGCAAAGCATCCAAGCCATTCATCCAATGACGGTTTGATCAAAGGGCCCAAAAGGCATATCACGTGGATTAGAGGGCCCACCTGCATGTCTTAACTGCCAGACAGTTAATAACCTTCATAACTACCGACACCAGGAGACAATCCAGAGCGTTGCTGCATAAGGCGGTGCCAGATGGCCACTATCCCTGGCCGATCGGCTAGGAACCTGCCGAACGGCCGGCCACCGACTCCGTTCCAGGCGCCCTTTTGAGGACGGTTGCATGCCGAGCTAACTTAACCACCAAGATGCTCAACTGACCTACTCAAGCTATAAAAGGAGGCCTCCACTTCACTTCTCAACACACACCAAGAAGGAGCTTTTCTATCTTTCCATATTTTCTAGAGTAGGTTAGAGTTGGGAGTTAGAGTCGAGTCGAGCTTGCCTCGAGTTTCCGGAGTCTCTCGGAGTTTGGGTAAAGTTCTTGTATTTTTTCTTTTATACTTTGAATATTTTATCAATATATTATCTTCTTTACTTTATTAGTTAAGCTTTCCTTACCTGCTTTCTTTAGTTTATCAAGGAGAGTAGTGCGATCTTTTCATATCATATCCTTTAGATTCAGCTAAAGTCTAATTAGTTTGTCAACCTTACGGGTTTTCTTGCCTGGACTAGGGAATTTAATCGTTTCCTAGGTTGAGGGGGATTTCACGTGAAGGCCTCACGAGAAATACTAGCATCGAGTTCAGACGTGGTGTTTGGCTACGTGTTAGCTAGAAATTGTGTTCCATCCCATGCAAGTAGAGTGGTAGGCGGCAAGTGGTGACAACCTTGTCCGTCCTTTGTGCGACCACCACGTTCGGGTGTTTTCATAGCAGTAGTTGCAGGTTGTCGTTAGGTCCCCCTTCTACCTCGTCTGCGACCTTTCCTCTTCCACCCGCCGAAGTAAGCTCTAGCTTCCTGACAGCTAGGTAGAGTTCTAGTCTAGATCTTTAGAGGCTTTCTGATAAGTTTAGAAGTGTCTTAGGAATCTTTCTCGCTCATTGTTCTCCCAAGGTCTTTCCTTTTCTCTAAGTGTAGAAGTCTCCTGTGTCGCTGGTCATTCTGACCTTCTATCTAGCTTACCTTTTTAGATAAGCTAAGTTATCTGGGGCACTTTATATCATATCCTTGCGCCCCAGTTATCTCCCCTAAGATAGTTGGTGAATATTTCTAGATTGTGTTCCTAGTCTAATTCTTCAATATCACTTTAACCATAATGCTTCCCCGTGGAAATTTACGATACCCTGGAATACTCCAAGGTGAAGTGCGACATGGTCATTCTGTGTGCTTGCGGAATATTTTATGCTAAAGGGTAAGAGTTTCCCACTGGCTTTCTAACGACACAATTTCTGTGACATTAAGAAACGCCAACACTGAGGTTGGCTAACTTTATGCGAACTTTTCCTACGTGCTTGCGAAGCCAGGCTCCCGATTTATTTATGCATTAGCGACGCATGTATTTGGCCTCTGACCTGTTAACCAAACATCCAGAAGTTGGATTCTATAAGCATGTCCAGTCTCTAAGACGGGAACCAAATAGCCCCTTAGTTTCCTCTAGCATTGATCATATTCAACTAGAATTATGGGGTAGGCGGCATGTGGTGTCAGTTTGTATCTTTGGCATGCTCTGGGGGCTATTGTGGTAGGCGGCATGCAGTGACAGTTTGTGGGGAGGTTGGTGAGCTTCACCAAAATAAGGGGAAGCTCTCTAGGGATCCGGTGCGGGAGGTGGACGAGCAGTTGCGGCTGGCCGTGTGGAGGCGGAGCTCGGCGGAGGAAATGGTGACTTCGACGAGGTTTAGCAGGTGCGCGAGGGCACGGGGCTCATCCCCTTTTATAGAGGGAGGAAGAGGGCATGCAGTAGGAGCTCGGGCAGGTCATGAGGAGGTTGCGGGCTGACAGGGCAATGCGGCGGCATCTTAGCCCTTGTTGGGGCGCAGTTGGCGCTTTTGCCTAGCGCCAGGGCAGCGCTGCGCAATGCCAGGAGCACTGGTGCGTGTGTGCATGCACTCTTGAGAACCTGGCATGTGTGCGTGACGCAAGAGGCATGCAAAAATCCAGCGGGAAAATGACGGTGCCATGGCTTGGACTTGAGGTTCGAGGGCGGCATTTTGGAAGCTCGGTGGTGACACGGCTACTGGCGCTCATACGGTGCTTGCTTCAGCTTAGCATCAAGCCGTGCGCGTGCGAACTCAAGTGGAACGTGCAGCAGAGCGCTTGGCTAGCATGGACGAGTAGCAGGACTCACCGGCGATGAAGGAGGCACGCGCGGAGACCAGTGGAGCTGCCGGTGGGTGCGCTCACGAATGACATCAAGGTTTTCTTCAAAAATTTGAACTGGGCAATGAAATGTTATAACATGAAATATGTAGAGCACGTTGTGGGACACAACTTTTCTTTTGAAAGATTTAGAATTTGTTGATATTTTGAGCACAATCAAAAAGTGAGTAAAATCTTTTGAGCATCTTTTGGGGGGTTTTAGAGGGGCTTAAAGGAAAAATTGGAGAAAGTGTGCAAATATGGAGTTCTTTGAAATGAGAAGCTAAACATCTTCCTTTTTGGAGATTTATGAGTTTAGTTGCAAGCTTTTGTGATTTGGCTGAGATTGCAAATCAGCCTTTTGATTTAGTTTGAATTTGAATTTTTCTACAAGGACGTGGGGTTTTAACCATCTTGCGCTCGCTTTTTGACAAAGTTCATAAAGGAAATGGTTTCAATTGCACTACAACTTTTCATAAGGCCAAAATTTAAGTTCTATACTGAAAACTTGCTTTCACTATTTCTTCCCTTTTCTTGAATGGTTGGATTTTGTTTTAATTATTTCCATTGTTTTGTCTAATCCTTCATTTCTTAACTTAAACATGGATTAAATAGGTAACTAAAGATATGTTATAGGGTTGGTATAAACTTGTACCATAGTAATCAGGTGTTGCTTTATAAAAAGTGCTAATCGCTGCAAACCTCTTAGTCTACCCTTGAAAGCGTGCATTTCCTCCACATCCTGAGTACCAAGCATAAGTATACTCAACCTTCCTAAACATTGGGTCAGAAGGAGAAGATGTGGAGCACCTTAGTGATGAAGATTGATAGGCGTGCGTAATGCTCCAGTTGACTGCTTGTGGTGTAGAGTTGAAGATTCTGCTGCTATAAAATGGTTGTAATATATTTATTTTAATCTTTTCACTGTGACCATGTGTTCTTGATACTCATAAAGTCTATCATATGTGTGGAACTTGATCCTAGTGCACATATGATCCAAACTTGTCTTGATTAACGATAGCTTTGTTATGTATAGTCGTGTGGGCCTTTCAATTTATTTGAGGATTTATATCACAAGGTATATGTTATACTTTTATGCTCATTTAACTCCCTTCTCAACTTTAGTCCCTCAAATCATAGCAAAGCTAAAATACAAGTGGAACCAAGTCATCCTAACAAAAATGCTAGTAAAGTAGTAATTTAGCTAAAGTATTAGTATACTGAGCCTTACTTACTGCTACCTATTTTAGCTGATCCGCCCTCGCCTGATGCCTCTTGCATCTAGCCGACGGAGTTGTCCGATGGATAGCGCCTAGTGTTTGTCCCGACTGACGAATAGATGTACAACCTATTTATACCTTAGGACGCATGGATGTTGTCGTTGGGTGTCATCATCGGCAATATCGTTTTCACTTTCGACTTAGCCAATGCCTCCCTTGATCAGCTAAGTGTTTTTTGATCGGGCGACTTCTTGTATTTAGCCGATCAGTGTGTTGTATGTGTTGGGTTCATCATGTAGCAATGGCTCTATAACATAATGATTTAAGACCATCTCCAACAGACTAGGCAAATGTCTCGCTTAGCAAAATCTTGGATACTCAACATAAAAATAGCTCTCCAACGTGCTAGCTACCTAACTCGCCAGGCCATCCGGCTCTCCAAATTGGTCCCCTGGCTAGCCAAATTTAGCTATCCAATCTGGCTTGCCAAACTAGAATATGGGAAATGGAGAATCTGTTAGAGGGAGATGCTTAATATGGAATATTATCTTATGGGGAGTTAAATATAGAGTCAAATAAAAAAATAGGGTTTCTTGGAGATGCTCAAATCGAGATGAGATGTTTTTTTTTATGAAAAGTCTTCCGCTACAGTCGAACAGCTTTGCGATGTAGTCACATAATCATGTCATGTTTTAGTTGCAGTTCTCTATGTGCACTCTGTGATGTAAAATCAGAAATGAAGTACATGTATATGAATACACCAAATTGCGTGAGGCTGTGGACCAAATATTTATCTTGTTATATGTTTGCATAAATATTTGTACACATGGCAAAAATTGAGACAGATGAAAAAACTTAGTTGTGTCATACTCCCCGGCCCGTATCAAATAACTATAAGTCGTTTGACTTTTTTATCTCAACGTTAACCATTGTTCTTTTTCAAAAAAATTACTTAAAATATCATTTTTTTATTATGGCTTGCTTTTTATTAAATATTTTTAAAGAATGACTAAAATTTGATCATGTTTGTACAAAATGTTTGAATAAGACGGACGGTCAAATTTATGGTAGAAAGGTCAAACGACTTATTATTTAAAACTGAGGAAGTATGTTTGGATACATACGTGTAATTTACATTGTTTTTTTCCGCAATATATAATTTACATTGTCAATGCCATAAATAATATTGTTTTGTTATAAAATTTCAATTATTGATTTTAATGTATTGTGTCTATTTTGAAATATTTAATATATTTTAATGAAATTATCGTTACATTTTTTGAATAATTTTTGTGTTGAATTAGTATTTTTACTCTCTGTCTTATTCCATTACCAAATGCAGGTAAAGCGACCAGACTTATAATCCTGTTATCAAAAGACTGGGGAATTGGTATGTTTCTGCAAATAAAATATCCTACTCCCAACCGGACCTCCCTCCATTCCGAAAACCTTCGAGAAGTTTCGCCATGGCCGACGAGGGCTTCGTCCTCGTGGCCTTCAGCCGAGCCAGCGGCGGCGCCATGCTGGTCCTCCGCGTCGACGGGGCCACAGGCGACCTCGTTGGCTCCAGGATCACCGCTCGCCTCTTCGACCCCTTCCACGGCCGCGAGTTGCCCCTGCTCGCGGAGCAGGCCGGGCCAGCAATCCCCGCCGACCGAATCGCTGCCCTCGCCGCCCAGTTCGCGCCCCTTCTCGCCGCGGGCGCCGAGGTGGCCCGCCGCCGCTTCATCCCCAACGACAGCCGCCGCGAGGCGCTCCCCCTCGCCCCAGCCGGCGCGGCGTTGCCTCGGCGAGGCCTCGTCCCCACAAATCGGATCGCCGACGCGGTCGTCTTCGACCCCCTATCAGAGTACGCCGGGCGCCAAGCCTGGAACGCCGCCCTGCTCGCCGTCGACGCCGAGGGAATCGCTGCCCGCGCCGCCCAGCTCGCGTACCTCCTCGTCGCGGTCGCCCACCGCCACGACCTCATCGGCAACAACAGCGGCCCCGAGGGGCTACTCTTCGTCCTGGCGGGCGCCGCGGTGCCTCAGCGTGGCCTCATCCCCACCAATCGGACTCCGCATGCGGTGTCCTTCGACACCCTCGCAGAGCACGCCGGGCGCCAAGCAAGGAACGCCGCCGTGGACGCCGAGCAAGTCCACTCCGCGCTCCTCGCTGCGGGAGGCCAGGTTCCCCGCTGCAGCAACCGCCTCCGCGAGGTGCTCCTCCTCGCCTTCGGATTGGGAGTCATCCCCAGCAACCCCATTCCCGACGCCGCAGCTACGGCGCCCCGCGGCTACCTCTCCTCTGACGCCCAATTCCGCGGCGAGGCTCACCAAGTCGGCCACACCTCCGTCGCTCCGACGAACGGGCCCGCCGCTTGCTCGCCCGTGCTCGTCGATGGTGACCGCGGCCTCTTCCCCGCCTCGACGGTCTTCTGCGGTGGGATCGTCGTAGAGCAAGGCGACACCGCAGTCCTCCTCCGAACCCCTGAAGCTCAAGCAGAGGAGCGGGTGATGGTGCGCGTCTTCACCGCGGACCATGGCCTCCAAATCGCTGCCACGGAGGACCAGGGCCTCGGGCGCCCCCTGTTCATTGCCCTTGTGGTCTCTATCGGCACCTGCGGCGACCAGAATACTCCTGATGTTGTCTTCGAAGTGGAAGCGCTCACCTGTGGCCGTTCCATCGCCACCTGCCGAGGCCGCCGCAGCACCGAGCTCATCGCCGATTTTGTGGTCGTACGGGTCTATATTGCTGCTGCTGACGGCTCCCTGGGCCCTTTCATCGCCGCCACAGCGGACCAGTTCTTCGGACGGTCCATCCTCGCCGCCCTTGCGGTGCCAAGCGGTGACCGTGGCGACTGCTGTTTTCTCCATGTTGAGTTTGAAGTTGAGGTACTCCGCCGCGGGCTCTCGGTTGCCGCCGCAGATGGAGACCACCGCGTCAGGCACTTGTTGGGCCGTGGCTCCCTCGTGCGCCCCTGCAATCCTACCGGCCACGGTAATGGCCTCGCAGCGGCGACGCCGTCGTACGCGGACTCGTCGCGGCCAGATGCAGTTGCCCCTGTGCAAGCTCGGGCTGGTACCAAAGGATTTAAGGTTAGTTTGGTGATTTGCACTTTGCTGTCAATGGATTGTGCGTTACCTTGTTTCTTTGATGATACTGCATGAGTTGGCTTAGAATAGATTAAGTACTTTTGCAGCTCCTTGTTGTTTGGTGCTAGCCTTCCAGATAGTAATGAATTGAGACTAGGAAAGTAGGCAATCTCCCCTATCCCGCTCAAGGGGTTTTATTGGTTCTTTGAACAAAATGATAATGCAAGTACTAACCCACTAGTTGCGATTTCTAAATATTGAATTTCAACTTAGAGTAAAACTTAATAGTGAACACTAAACCTAAGCAAAACATTTTTAACTATATCAACTGCTTTCCACAGCAAGTATTACCAGGGGACTGAACATTTCACCCTTCAATCAGATTGCCTTAGACATTCATTGTATCTGAACAGTTTTAGAGAAGTTGGCATGGGAAAAATTACAGTATTAATTGATCTAATTATTGTTAACTTTAGATCCGAAAGAAAAAAGCAAATCATGAGAAGAGAAAAGTGCTGCAAACACATAGCCAGAAGTTGATGAAATTCAAGAGGCTTGAGAAGATTGCTAGCCAGAAATTGATGAAATTCAGGAACCTGCTCAGTGACTTTGTGTGGTTTGCTGTCCCGAGTGTTCTCTTGTTCTACCCAAGACAAGTTGAAGGAAGTGAAGACGTCAAAGACAATGAACCAAAGCCTAAACCTCATTCAATGTGGCTACAAGTGCTTGGTAATTCTGAGGATCCAAGCACCGAGAAAACAATTGTGATTACAGTCTTTGTCATGTTTCTAAGCATTTGGATTATAGCCTACCTTGTAGCCACACTTGGCAAGGGCAAGAGGTGTGTGAGACTAGTAGGAACTCTCAGTTTCATAACTGTCATCTCAATCGTGGCCTACGTCGATTATATTCTCTCCAAGAGCTTGCCCCAGAACAAGATCTACAGTGTGGCATTCGTCCTGCATTTTGCGGTTATGGTCGGCTGTATCACTCAAGTTTGGAGGAAGTATGTCAAGGAGACATCATTACAGTTAGTATTCTCAGAGATTCAGGTAATTTAATCAAATACATATTACCTGTTACTAGAAATTCTAGTTCATGCGTATAACATATATGGTCATGTACACGGATTTCTGCACATAACATTTTGAGTAATTTCTGTTCTGACATATACAGGGATTTGTCCACAAAATTTGGACATGGCTTCGGCGTCGCACCCATCCTGTGAATAACCACCTCGTGGATGAGGATTCTTTACGAACCCCACTTATAGGGCCTGAAAGAGTCTGAAAAACTTGCACAACCTTTGAGATGTTCTGAAATGAAATTTGCTGATGTGCTATAAAACAGGTATGCTATGGCAAAGGGAAAATGTTCTTTACATTGTTACATGTGGTGATCTCCACGTGCACATGCATGTAGTAATTCACACAATCTAAAATTCAGTGGCGGCGCATGCATGTAGTGCTTCTGGATGCACAAGCACGTGCAGCAACCAAATCTTATTTGCTTCTTGTTGCCCTTAATGCATCGAAGCGGTGAACTGCTGCCACCGCGACTTGCTCTCGTACTCGTAGTTCCGATCGGATCTGAGTTCAATCTTGGAGTAGGCGATGTTGTCGGCGATTTGCCACGGATTCTTGGCGACGGAATACGGCGATGACTGTCTTGGAGAAGAACTCATCACGCTGACGCAGAGCGGGTCTAAGTCGGCGACTTGGAGTGAGCACCATGTTTGTGCGCCCACATAGTAGATGCGTGCAACAGTAGGTGCATGTTTGGGCGTCCTCGGCGAGCGGCGTGTCGATGCAGCCGGACGTTGGCGTTGTTGTCGGCTGCGCGCGTTGACCTCGAGAATTCCACCACGACGGAGCTTGACGTATTCATCGACGTGAGTTTGCAGTAGACTGGAGCCACGGTGTTAGCATGCGACCTGGCTTCACGTGGATCTTCACGGTCAACTACCTTTTGTGTGCAGGTAGCTGAAAGCTTCTTGTAATCTCCAGGCACAAATTAGCTTCCAGGAGTGTCACGCCGGCTTGATGACCAGGATGACTTTGAGGCAGAGTATGAGTAGGCGTATGTGTTAGTCGGTGGCGTATTCTCTTCTAGTACGTTTTATGTAATGAGTATGACATGTAGGGCCGGTGGGCCGTGGTTGGTGGCATGCTATAAGCTACCCTGTGCTGTATCCGAAAACAGATTTGAACTCGATGAAATAGAACGAAGAACAGGGAGAGGAACCTTTCCTCCGCCTGCCACCGTATCCTAAATTCTTTCGATTGAACGGGTTCCCTCGGCCACGGGTTGTGACATTTGGTATCAGATTCAGCGATCCTTGGCGCGCATCCGCTCACTTGGTCGTTTTCCCATCGATCGAAGCCGGAAACAGGGTAGGTCGGGTTGAGATCTCATCGTGCGTCGCGTCAATTCGGCTACGATTGAGGTATCCCTCTAATTCCTACACCAACCTGGTTCGATTTGTGGAGACCTAAGTCGTGCAAGGCTGTGCTTGAGTTAGAGAATTCTGTGGTTCGTCTGGATCGGTTACAGGCGCAGCGGTAGCAAATCTATCGCAGTTCGTGGGTCCGGGTGTGATTGCTGTATTCCTTTGGCTTTTGGCTCGAGGTGTGATCACAACGGCGCCCCCTAAGCCCTCACCGCAGACGCAGTTCATCCTGTAGGCTATGGATGCTAGGGCGACAAAGAAAGATGAGCGTTGGGCTCAGGTGTTGGAGTCCATGGATCTACTGTTTGCTAAGGTCACTGATATTGATAAAAAGCAGACAACACAGGAGACACAATTCGAGATGTCAGGGAAGGTCATTGAGCAGATGCTGTAGGATCAGCGGACTTTAGCCAAACAACTGGAAGTAACGGGACAGGCAGTGGCAAAGCTTACTTTGAATTCAACCAGTACCAAGGCGGATGAACCTTTGAGTCCAACTGGTCCTGACACCACAGGGAATGATCCATTTCCATGTTACAGGAAGAAGTTTGGGGAGGATTTCAAGCAGTACAAACCCGGGTCTTCCCATCAGAGGTCACAGTAGCGGCCTCCCACACAAAAAGGGGAAAGAGTTGGAAGCTGAGCACATTGGCCGAAGATGCAATTTCCAAGGTTTGATGGCACAAATCCAGGGATTTGGTGTGATAAGTGCCAGGACTATTTTCACTTGTTCAACTTACCAACAAGCATGTGGACTACTTTAGCATCCTTGCACATGGGTGAAAGCCCAGCTAAATGGTGGAAGGTGCATAAGATGAAGCATGGTGTGGAAAGTTGGACAGATTTCATTAAGGCAGTGGAGCAAAAATTTGGTTCTCATGATTACAAAGAGGCAATTGAGGAACTGCTAGAGCTTCAGCAAATGGATACAGTCAAAGTATATGTTACTGCTTTTTGAGAATCTTCAGTATCAGATTACAATGCAAAATACTGAATGGGATGAAGTGTTTTTCATCACACAGTTTCTGAAAGGACTCAAACCTGAGATCAGAGGTGTGGTTCAGGCTCAGGATCCAACCACTATGGATAGGGCATTATCTCTAGCAAGAATTCAACAACAAGTATTAGAGTGGAGGAAGATGAAAAACAACAGAACCTCGGGTAGTTCTAAGCAGGGCACCACCTATATCAAACCTGATAACAAGCAGAGCTCAACTAGCAGTCCTCATTGGAAGGAAAGATTGGCAAGAGACTACAGAAAAGCAAATGGTCTGTGTTACTATTGTGGAGAAAAATTTGATCCTGCTCATGCTCAGGTCTGTTCCAAAAGACTAGGAGCTCAAGTCAATGCATTGGCTCTTAATAGTCTGGACATTAATCTTAATGATGAGGTGCTAGCAGAGTTAGCCTTGGAAGATTCTTTAGCCACTTAGTTTTGCCAACTATCACTGAATGCTATAGTACAAAACAAAGTTATGCTCATTCTTGTGGACAGTGGCTGTTCTCACAGTAATGACCACAAAGGTGCCAGATTCTGCAGTAATGGCCACAAACAAAGAATTTCAGCAATTGTTGCATGAGTTCCATGACATTTTCCAGTCACCAGAGGGACTGCCCCCTTCAAGGTTCTATGATCATCAAATTCCATTACTACCAGGAGTGGCGCCTGTCAATTCTAGGCCTTATAAATATAGCCCACAACACAAGACCGAAATTGAGAAGCAGATTACTCGGTTGCTGGAGGCTGGATTGATTACTAGGAGCAGCAGTCCATTTGCATCACCTGTTTTATTGGTGCTGAAGAAGGATGGGAGTTGGAGGATGTGTGTGGACTACAGAAAACTAAATTCTATTACATCAAGAATAGATTTCCAATGCCTCTGATTAACAAAATCATCAACGAGTTGGCTGGTACAAGGTATTTTGCTAAACTGGATATAAAATCAGGTTATCACCAAGTATGAACGGATGAAGCCTGAGGATGTCAAGACGGCTTTCAAGACCCATCACGGCTACTACAAGTTCAAGGTAATGCCATTCGGCCTGACAAATGCCCCTGCTACATTTTAGTGCATCATGAATGAGATCTTAGCTCCATTTTTTTAGGAAATTTGTTATGGTTTTCCTGGATGACATACTAGTTTATAGTCCTACTTTTGAAGATCATCTGTTACATCTTAGACTTGTTTTCAGTCAACTCAGGCAGCATAAGCTGTACATGAAAATGAGTAAATGCTCGTTTGCACAACAAAAATTGGAACATTTGGGCCACATTATATCTCTGGAAGGGGTAGCAACTGACCCAACTAAAACTGAAGCAATGCTACATTGGCCGGTACCCATAATAGTGACAGAACCCAGGGGTTTCTTGGGGCTCACTGGGTATTATAGGATGTCTCTGAAGAATTATGGGGTGAATGCAAAACCACTAACACAGTTGTTAAAGAAGAAGCAGTTCCAGTGGTCACCTGTGGCTCAGCAAGCCTTTGAGCGGCTGAAGCAAGCAATGAGTACTACACCTGTGTTAGCTTTGCCAAACTTCCAGGAATCATTTGTGATTGAGACTGATGCTTGTGACTTGGGGATTGGGGCTATGTTAATGCAACATGATCAGCCTATACCATATTTGAGCAAGGCATTTACTGAGGCTCATAAACACTTGTCTATTTATGTGGAGTTTTTAGCACTGATAATGGCTGTAGAGAAATGGAGACAGCATCTGCAGGGTCAAGAATTTATCATCAAAACTGATCATAAGAGTCTATCCTATTTGAATGAGCAAAATCTGCATTCAGAGATGCAGCGTAAGGCGATGACTCAGTTAATGGGACTGCAGTTCAAAGTGGTTTATAAACAAGAGAAGGATAATCTGGCAGCTGATGCTCTTTCTAGGATGGGACACTTTATGGCTCTACAAGCTGTCTCTACCCCTCAGCCTTTGTGGCTTCAGGAAGTGGGAAATTCTTATGTTACAGATCAGCAAGCACAAACATTGTTGGCTCAACTAGCTGTTCATAGTCCAAATGACAAGGGATTTGTATTGGATAATGGCCTTATCAAGTACCAGGGAAGGATATGGGTTGGCCAGAACTTGGCAATCCAAACTAAAATTGTGGCTTCATTGCACTCTAGCCCTATTGGGGGTCATTCGGGTACCCAAGCTACCTATCATGGAGTGAAAAGCATGTTTTATTGGAAGGGACTGAAGCAAACAGTGACTGATTTTGTACAACAGTGTGAAATCTGCCAGCATGCCAAACATTTGAATACTCTTCCAGCTAGGTTATTGCAACCACTACCTATACCAGAGGGCGCCTGGCAGGATATTTCTTTGGACTTTATCGAAGGTCTTCCTAAATCGGAAGGGTATACAGTCATTTTGGTGGTGGTAGACCGGTTTACCAAATATGCTCATTTCATTCCTGTCAAACACCCTTACACAGCAAAGTCCATAGCACAGCTTATGTTTGATCATGTGGTTAAATTGCATGGACTGCCGAAATCAGTAGTCTCGGATAGAGACAGGGGGTTCACCGGTGTGTTCTGGCAGGAGTTATTCAAGATAGTGGGTACCAAGCTACTGCTGAGCTCAGCATATCATCCCCAAACAGACGGTCAGACCGTACGGGTGAATCAATGCTTGGAAATGTATCTGAGGTGTATGGTGTTCGATGAACCTCAGAAGTGGAAATCTTGGCTTGCTCAGGCTGAATTGTGGTATAATACTTCTTTTCATACTGCATTGGGGTGTTTTCCGTTCTATGCTCTGTACGGTCATGCACCGAATGTGGGAGCAATACCTATGGCACCAGAAGATCGAGCTGTGACTGTGCAGTATACAATGGATCATTTGCAAACACAAGCAGAGATACTGAAGGAGCATCTCGCCCAAGCACAGAATCGGACTAAAATTATGGCTGATCGCAAAAGGGTTGACAGAGAGTTTCAGGTTGGGGACATGGTCCTGTTGAAGCTGCAACCGTATGTTCAGTCATCTGTGGCGAATAGACCATATCCTAAGTTGGCATTTAAGTACTTTGGACCCTACAAAGTGTTGGCAAGGATTGGTAAAGCAGCTTATACATTGGCACTTCCTGATTCAAGTATGATCCATCCGGTGTTTCATGCGTCACAGTTGAAACCTTTTCATGCTAATTACACTCCAGTCTTCAGCGAACTGCCCCAAATAGTTGATTTGAGTGCAGGTGGTTTACAACCAACAGAAGTACTTGGCCGCCGTTTGGTGAAGAAAGGAAGCAAGGCTGTTCCGCAGGCTCTCATTCGTTGGGGTGATCTGCCACCAAGCTCGGCGACATGGGAGGACTGGTATGTAATCACCAAGAGGTATCCGAAAGCGGTTGCTTGGGGACAAGCAAGTTCTCCAGCGGGGGGAGATGTCACGCCGGCTTGATGATGAGGATGACTTTGAGGCAGCGTATGAGTAGGCGTATGTGTTAGTCGGTGGCGTATTCTCTTCTAGTACTTTTTATGTAATGAGTATGACATGTAGGGCCGGTGGGCCGTGGTTGGTGGCATGTTATAAGCTACCCTGTGCTGTATCGGAAAACAGATTTGAACTCGATGAAATAGAATGAAGAACAGGGCGAGGAACCTTTCCTCCGCCTGCCACCATATCCCAAATTCTTTCGATTGACTCACGTTGGGGTTCCCTCGGCCACGGGTTGTGACAAGGAGATCCAGGGAACAGCGGTGAGTGCTTCTGGATTTAATGCTTCCCAATCCCTTTGGACAGCAGCGATACTGATCTTCACCGCTTCGGACTCGGCAATTGTGCAATCCATGTGCCTTGCTTCTCCTTCAGACTCGATAACCGAAATCGCTTCCTGCTGGATTTTTGCTTGACGTAGCAAGATGCATGTCGACGAGTACCGATCCTCTGCAAATTGCACGCACCGAATTGAGGAACATGGAATTGATTCCATCTTGCGCCGCGGAGTAGATTGATCTTGGAGATGAATGTGAACGCCTTCTTCGAGCTTGAAGTCGACGTTGGCGTAGAGATGTGCTATCGGGTTCAATGGCGGATTCTCGGCGCAAGCACCACGGTGGGCGCCAGATGTCCGTGTTTTAGACCGGTGATCATGCGAGGGGTTAGCCCAAGCAGTGTAGATCTAAATGAGAGTAGGAAAGTCGTCGAGAATCAACAACAAGATAGTGACAAGGAACATAAGAGACACGATTTAGACAGGTTCGGGCCTCAAGGCGAGGAATCCTACGTCCCGTATGTTGATGTAACTTATATTTCTTGTAGTTTGGATGTGTTGTGGAGACCTCTTGGGTCTTTTGGGCGTCTGTGCCTTTTGGGCGTGCCAATATAGGGACCCTTGCCCTCTTTAATATACCCAGGAGGGTAGGGTTACATGGAAAGTATCCTAGTCAGTTATAAAATAGGAGTCCTAACAAAAATAGGAAACCCTACGGTATCGGGAGATTACTATGCCTAACAGATACCTTTGCATAATATGGGACTAACGAAGAATATTTTAAACTGTTAACCGACCATCAGGCGTATAAATTTCATAGTTTGTTTCTCCCAAAAAGGTACTTGAACAAATTAGCACACGGTTACCTAGTAAATTTCCTGATACTAAAACATGTTGCATTAGCCTGTTGTGTTTCTCACTTTTTTGCTTGGAAATCGATCCTATAGCATGATACATCAAAGTTTGGTGCCTACACGAATAAGAGAGGGGACCCTAAACAACATGCCACATCTTCTGGCAAGAAATATACGACCCCCTCTCTCCCAAAATACATGTAACATTTAAATCTCAAAAGTCAAAATATTTTGCGTGTTCGTGTCACGAGTTTGCCTATATTTGTAGAAAAAATACGTGCAACATTTAAGTCCCTAAATATTTTTTTCAAAAAACTAGATCTAAATATCTATCTAATGATATCTATGTTATACCATAGATTTATTTTAGTGGTTTCTCCGTAAGTGAAAAATAAAATTATTTTGAGACGGAGGGAGTGCCTCTTCGGCAGTCATCCATCATCCTGTGCTTTCCATCCTTCAGTCCGTTGAAACAACAGATGTAATAAATGAAAAACTCAGGACATGCAAAAGGTTAGACAATCATTCTTGTTGAACTTCATTTAATCTCTCGTGTCACCCTCTCCCTAAGATCGTACCGCATCTTCCGTCCGCATCACACCTTCCTTTCTTCTTCCCGCTTCTCCGGCATAGTCTTTCCGTCCATGACCTTTCCCACACGGCTAGCGGAGTCCTCCCGGCTGATGAGGACATTGCTACTATTGATATACAAGAGATGCCTCTGCTGAACATTCAACCCATTCAAGCACCTACAACGTCAACACTAGTTGGTCCTGTGACTCACGCTCGTGCCCGTCAACTTAACAACCAAGTAAGTTCTTTTTTAACCTCATGTTCATCATATTCAGAGAATGGAGACACATGTACCCTTGTATTACTCAGGAATAATGGAGTGGAACAAAATGGGAGAAGCATTGCACAAGCTGGACTAGGATTGCAAAACAACACCAACTTCTAAGGATCGCCACAACTTCATATAGACTCTAATTTGTGCGTTCAAGGAAAAGCGCGCATGTCAAGCCTATGGTGCTGCATCACCCTAAATTTGGCCAATTGGCCGTGTATCACTTGACTGCATGCACTCCTGGCGGCATGTGCGCCCTTTCTCCTGGCCGCATGCCCCCACCTCTTGGACGCTCGCCTCCTCCGGACCGTATGGGCCTGCTAGCCGCATGCACTTCCTTTTAGATAGACCCTTTTGTTGTTTTGAGACCCTTCTGTTGTTTTGAGACTCGGGTTTCGCTTTAGGTCTTTCTGTCTCTGAAGAAATGCTGATATTCGGTTTGTTCAACCCCAACTCGTGTTCTTAATCTTTATCCGCAGATTGTCACTATATTTGAGAGCTGCATTTTTCGAGTTCTTGCCTGTGTTCTTCGTTTCGCAGGTAGGAATTAGCCTTCTTGGTGAGGTCAACCGGATTGTGGCACGGTTGATAACCAGAGAAATCATGGTACTAAGATCGCAAGAGTTTGGATCTTTGGATATGAAGCCGGATCGGTGTGTCATGTTCCGCCAAAAACCAATTTATCCTTTCTGACGGAAGATTGGGCCATCCTAGTTCCCATTAAGTGGTAATTAGAGCCTCACGTATTACTATCAGGCTTACCTTAGTTCGTGTTATAATTTGTCCTTTCTAGCCCACAAAAAAACAGCCATAAACAGATTTACATTTCCGCTGTCCTATCACCGTTTTAGCCTTGCAATTTCGTTTCAGTTTGCTTTGTTGAGTTGGTGTCCGTAGTCGAGTCTTGTTGCTGGTCTAGTTTGTGTTCGTAGTTGTAGTCCAACCGCACTGTCGCTGTGTTTCAGATCTACCGCTATCCTATCCACCTTTACCCAGATCACAAGTCGATCCATTCCTGTCATCGACTTGCCCCCGCTAGCCGCCTTTGTGTGACTTCTTGCCGCACCAGCCCTAGATAGGTTGAGAGCCGTCTTGGGCTTTTCGCCTTGCATCGCAGCCCTCCTTGGATTCGTCTGTCAGTTACCCTTGTCGCACTTCGGCGAGGATTGGTACCCTAGTGGCCACCGTTCAATCAGCCGGGTTGTGCTTCCATGAAACCCTGACTTGAGCTACCTTTAGTAAAACAGACATAACTTTTTGCTCAGTGCTTCGTTTGGGCTCAATTTTAGATAACAGATTCGTGACTCCATTTGGGACCGACCCATACTCAAAAAATTCATAAAAAAAATCGGGAAGATAATTAAAAAGTCAAGTTTCTATTTTTACCTGATTTTTGGCAAACTTGTTTGATTTGTTGTAGCCACATCTGCCCTCTGATAACCTTCAAATTTGGTGTGGATCCATTTCCGATGTTCTTAGTTGTGAGAAAAATATAAAAACAATAAAACAAAAAAGACAATTGAAAACACATGTGATTCCTACTAGTGCCGATTTGGGAGTACCTGTACAATATTTGCTAAACTGCCATTGTGCTTGTCTGCTTCCTTTGTTTCTTATTTTTAACTTGTTGTGCTACACCTGAGGACATGTCTTGACCAGCAATTGTGACTTCTGCTTTGGATACTTACTGAACTCCTATATTTTCTTTAGATTAGTACAGAGGACCTTGCTACCATATTTGGCCACCCAAAACTCCATATATTTTTCTTTAGATTAGTACAGAGAAGGACCTTGCAATCTTGGTGCCACCACCTCACAGGTGTCACGAACCAGCCACCGGTTGCACCATCCCGCCGCCTACGTTGGTAAGAACTTGGTAAGACGTATGTGAGGGTGTCATTGCCACCATCCAAGCCACAAATTGTCTAGGGTCTTTCTTGTTCACTAACCATGCCAAACGACATGCCTGTTTTGTCTAGTCGGTTGCAGGCAATGACAGATTACCTAAAGGATATGTTTGTGACAGAGTTGAACAAACTAACCAAGGAGGTTCCAGCGGCTAATCACACGATTCAGGGTGTGTCAAAGTGGGTCTCCACACTGAACGATAGGTTCAATAGCAAGAAGCCAACCCTTCCAAAGAGGAACCAAACAATGAGTTAGAGGACGACGATGAGATTATCTATGTGTTTGATGGCGAGCCTTATATGATTAAGACCCATGCTTCAAAATTGAAGAAGAAATGCCTTCAAAAGAATAAAACAGGTATGGGAGGTAACAAACATCGACGCAATCAGGGTAATGATGATCCTTATGCCAAAGTTAAATTTACCATACCATATTTTCATGGCCGTTATGATGCTAAGAAATATCTTGATTGGGAAATGACAGTAGAACAAAAATTTACTTCTCACCTTATTCCTGATCAAAATAAGGTTAGACAAGACACTAGTGAATTTAAAGATTTTGCTATAATCTGGTGGCAAGAATGTGCGCAGTTAAATTTACAACCTACTTCATGGGAAGCTCTTAAGATATCAATGCATTTTCATTTTGTTCCTGCATCTTATAAGCATGATTTGCGTAAGAAACTACAACGATTAGATCAGGGTGATATGTTTGTTCAGGAGTATTATGCATAGCTTCAAAAGGGCATGCTTCGTTGTGGTGTAGTAGAGGATGCTGAGGATAAAGTGTGTCGTTTTTATGATGGTTTGAAACGTAAAATCTAGGATATTGCTGACTATAAACTTTTAATACCACCAACCAGTTGTTCCAGCTTGTTATGCTTGCAGAAAAAGAATTGCAGGAACGACAACAGCAGCAGTGATCTCAGAGCAGGAGCATCGCCAACCGATCCTACATGCCCAAGTCCATTCCGTCCAAAGGTGCTTCCACGCCGGCGTTACCAGTTTCCACACGCTCGCCACCCCCAAAACCTTCTACCACCAATGGTAAGCTTCGTGTGCAGGAACCATCCAAGAGATCCTCCACTGCCACACATCCTTCATCTCGTATTCAGTGCCATCGCTGTCAGGTTTTTGGCCATGTCATGCGTGAATGTCCAAGCAAGCGAACATACATTGCCATTGACGATGGTAACTGGTAACACATATACACTTATATATATGGGCCAGAGAATTACCTTGCCACCAATGACCCCTACTGAGATTGTATAGTCTTATAGAGAAGTCCTTGCTTCACCTGAGGTTGCTCCCCCAATTGCAAGCAAACCAGCTATTCAATTAAAAAATCAAGCTATGCTTGCAACCAAATCTGACCTCTATGATATTGATGCCTCTACTATGTCCTATGCTTTGATATGTAAGGATGCTTTATTTGCTATTCATGATATAGCTAGCACTTTGCCCCCTGTGGTCGCTAACATTTTGTAGGAATATAAGGATGTGTTTCCAAATGAGCTTCCATCAGGGCTGCCACTTTTGAGACGTATTAAGGACCAAATTGACTTGATTCCAGGAGCATCTTTGCCCAACCGAGCAGCGTATAGGACCAACCCGAGGAGACTAAAGAGATTCCGAGACGGGTCCAAGAGCTTTTGGACCATGGGTAGGTGCGTGAGAGTCTTAGTCCTTGTTCGGTACCGGTTCTTTTGGTTCCAAAGAAAGATGGTACATGGCGTATGTGTCTGGATTGTAGAGCCATTAACAACATAACCATCCGATACCGTCATCCTATACCTCGGTTAGATGATATGCTTGATGAGTTAAGTGGTGCTATAATTTTTACAAAGATTGGTTTGCGTAGCGGATACCACCAGAGTCGCATGAAATTGGGTGATGAATGGAAAAATGCTAATAAGACCTTTAGGTACTAGCACATGAAATCAGTTGTGACCATGGATGCAGGGTGTGCAAGTCAATCTGACCTGTTGATTGACAAGGAAAATAGGATATTAGCTAACAAGGTCAAATCTGCTGGGATTTCGATTTGGCGATATATTTAGAATCGGCAGTGAATTCCGATCTATGGTATGAACCGGCTAGGTGAGCCGATCCGATGCAAAGCAGAGTGAGATTACTAAAATGTAACCTAACAAGCCAAGCAGAGCAACACCTAGAACAGATCTAAATGGCTATAACAGATTCAATGATAATGAGTAGACAAAAGCCGAATAAAACTGATTTCAAGCTGGACAAAGGTTGAATAAAACCTAAACAAAGTAACAGCGATGCGTCGGTTATTAAAGCCTAGATATCTATTCGATAACTGTTGAATAATTCCAAATAAAGCAACAGCGATGCGTTGGTTGCTAAAGCTTAGATCTTACTCAATAATACGGGACTTACAAGCAAGCCTGAGATCGAGATCACCCTCGATGTGCCCAGAAGAACTCGCGAAAAGGAAAAGGATGAAGCCGTCAATAATGTATAAAATTGCACGAAAGTAGATGCGAAAATTGTAAGGGGTTTTGTTGTTGTTGGTGTGTATAGACTTCTCATGACCACGCATGGCTGGTATTTAAAATCTGGAAACTATGACTTCTAGCCGATCACAGCAACATTACTTGACACAAAAGAATGGACGCTGTACAACCTTCTACAACTTGGACTGTAAGAATGGTCCATCTTTAGCTTGACTGGTCACCTTCTCCACCCGGGTTTCTCCACGTCATCAATCCTCCACGTCGTTCCGTCCTCAGCTCGAACTTTGACTCATTCTATCCTCTGTGCCATAAGTGATTCCTATCAGACTCCGATCCAATTCGAGTTGATCTTTTGCTTCTCCTCTTCATAGATTCCGATTCCGATTCACACCATTTTCACCTTATCATGACATCGAGGCAATATGTCAAAAAACGGTGTCAACACATGCCCCCCCAGTTTTAAAATACAATTCTGATTTTGTCTTGAAACTATTGATTCTGATTTCTTCGAAGTCTTTTAGGTCAAAGCATTATTCTCCCTTTTCACCCCCGGCGGAACCTATATAAGGCCAAGCCTTCTTCTCCCAATCATCTTCCTCACGGAGCCACCGCCTCAACTTCTCTCTCCTCTTCAAGAACTTCCAAACTCGGGCGAGCACCAAGACCATCTTCAACTTCAGAACGTCGAATCAAATCAAACCAACACCGCTTCTCCCTCAATGGCATCTCTCACTGAAGTCCCCGAGGTAATATCTCATCTATTTCCTAGATCTGGAATTTTACTATTAATAGATCTACTTTTTGACTTGAAGTAAAAACTCCTGTATGTTTTGCGTGACAACATCTTCTTCCCAGTAGAGAATAAGCCTGGCCTCACCATCTTAGGCCTACTTGGTACCTCAGATCCAACATAATTTATCAATCAAGAAAGCCAACGACTGCCTTTTAAATCTTTTAATTCAGAACACGATTGGAGCAACGTGTTTAGGTCTTGGCCATCCCTACCCACAGGATGGAAAACCTGGTATCAAAGGGTCGCCAAGGCTAAGAGAGACGAGTGGGAATATTTTGATATTCGTCAATGCATAGCTCTTTCCTCAGCTGAAATGGATCAGAATGAACTTCTGCTAGCTGCTGCTTCATATTTCTGGTCAGATGCCTTGAATGCTTTTTTATTCGACCATGGCCCCATGACACCTACACTGGCCGATGTTTTGATGCTCACTGATCTCAACATATCCGAATCGGACACCTTGTTCACACTCCCAGCCAAAGCTACCCATAAAATCGATGTCAGGCAGATCGGGGGTTGGAAAGGATACTTTGATCGGTATTCCAAGAAGGAGGGATCAGTAGACGAGAGGGAGCACTCAGCTTTCCTTAACATGTGGCTTGAACACTTCCTTTTTTGTGGAAAGGCAGTCGGCCTGGCTATTCATTATCAACATCTAGCAGAACATTTGGCCCATGGAAACAATTTGGCTATGGGAAAGCACCCTTTGGGATCGGTATATAGCTTCCTTCCCCAAGTTTTCGATTGAGAACAAAGCAGCAAATCGGCAATCTTGGAGGCCCATGGTAGTTTATCAATTTGTGGCTGAACATGCATATGTAGAAGCTGTTGAACAACACCGTGATCAGCAAAGTATTCCCAGCCGATCAACTTGAAGAAGGAGAGGCAGACGAACGGTGACATACGTCATTTGGTGAAGCCGCCTCAAGTTTTCCGGGTGATTGGCTTCCTTACACTCGCACAACCGAGTATTTTAGATGTTTTTGTATTGAGCTTAAGGAGGAATCCATGCCATGGGATGTATATGGAGATGCCGATCATCATTTCAAGCTTCCTTTCAAATTCTGATTTGACAACATCGATTACGATAATGATAGTCAGAATAATTTTAAGGAAATAATTACTCCACGCATACTTCCCGCAAACATGTTCCTGGGGAAGAATCACCAGTCTTTTGAATATTATCACCTAGCAATGTCTGCTCGCCAACTAGGTTTCGGTCAAGGTTCGATCAAGCTATACTTGGCCGATTTAGTGAAACCTCGAGAATTCCTTCCATTGGCCTTAGCTTATGACAGGCTGAAAAACTTATCACCCTCTAGTGATTCTTTAGACTTGTCTTCCTGGAGGTTTTCAAGTTTCCTGGAGGTTTTCAAGTTTTACCACAGTGTCTTTCAAAAAACTTATCATCTTTTCTGTCACCCCGTACAAGTTTATTGCCTGCTCCTCAACCCAAACTTCGAGTCCAGCGATCAAGTAAGATATTTACCAATTTTCATCTTCGTTCTCCCGATTTTAATCCCTTTTCTCCTTTAACATATATATTTGATTGCATAATGTGTCAACCAATCCTTCTACTACCAATAACATCGGGCTTCCGATTGATTATTTGCCAGCATCGGATAATCCCTACATCTGATCTTCTGGGCCATCGGTTAATGATGTTGCCACTGGTCAGAGAAAGATGATTAAGAAATTGGAAACCAAATCAACAGGACCGACCAATAAAGGCAAACAGAAACAAGCTGAATCTTCCGAACTTCAAGTTAGAACTGCATCCTTTGGAGATAAACGCAACAGGGGCGTAACAAAGACCCTCACAAGAAAAATCCCAAGGCTGGCTACACGTAAAGTTTCGTCAACGAAAGCAGCAAGACACTTGTCTCAAGCCATATCCATCTCATCTACAATTTTGACTGAATCAGGTATAACATCAACCGTCCCTTCGAATACCAATTTCATTTCTTCATGTCATAACTGATTCGTTTCGGGTGAAACAAAAATAGCTCCCAAGGAAAATCCAATTCTTCTAGCTGATCACTCAAAATCGGATTTAGCAGCAACACATGTACTAGTGATCTTTATTTTACCTTGTTCATATTTCACCTTCTTGACTTCCTCTTTTTGTACAGGCACCTATACAAGAGAATCCTTCATGGGCAATAGACCTGAGCATTTTGCGGCCCGGGCTGAGAAACAGCCCGGTTTATTTGGGGTCAAAAATTGGTGCCCACACCCATCCCATGGGCAAGTTCAGGCCGCGTTTTTGGGCCGGGATCAGGCCAGGCCATGGGCGGGCTTGGGCTTCCCGTCCTTTTTTAGTTGAAAAACAAATGAAATTAATCGTATGGGCGGGCTCGGGCCGGCCCCAAATTTTTTAGGGCTTGGTTTTTGCGGCCCATTCCCATCCCATTAGAAGGCGTGGGTGGGCCAAAACCCATTGGGCTCAGGCCAGGCCCACGGGCTGGGCCGGTCGGCTCGGGCAACAAATGCTCAGGTCTAATCGGCAATCCTATCAGCATCGGCAGTAGCAAACCAATCGGAGAACATTCAGATAGATCCTCCGTCTTTGCCGATTTCCTTAGCAGCAAATGATCCACCCCTATCAGAATTGACTGATATCCAACTGGGAATAATTCAAGAAGCCATTGTTGCGGTAGTTACTAATCATTATCCCTTAAATTCTTCAGTTGACCCATCGTTATTCTTATGTTAATCTCTTTGTATTAGGATCAGTCGGAAAATGTTCCGATCGGAACATTAATCACCAATTCTCAAATAAGACAGCCTCTCCAACCAACTCAGTTTGATGATATCAATCTGAAATATGTATGAACTTGTCTTTACCTGCTCTTCCTTTGAACTTTCTAGATAACTAATCTCGATTTTAATTAGGCATAGACACTCCTACGAACAACGCCCTTGAAGAAGATAATGCAGGCCTCTCAATAGCTGAATCGGCAAAAATTTCCGATACGACTATGGCTAACCTTCAAGAGATGCTAAGGCTGCTTGATACTGAAATCGGCCATTTGGTTATGAATGCCGATCCAATCCGATCAATCTTCAACAGTCTGCACGATCAAGTGCTAGAATTGGTAGAAGAAGCTCTCGTCCCAGCAGCATTTATAGAATTAAACCGAGCCCAAGTGGTGAAAGCTCAGAAGAGGTTATCCGATCGTCTTGCTTATGAGAAACTTTCTCTAGATCAAGAGAAATATAAGGCAGATATAATTGACATCGACAACTAAATCGGAACCTTGGGTCACACCAATAGAATGGTAAGAGTTGCCTCAGATTGTCCTTTCAGAAAGAAATTCTCCCAAGCCTATGAATTGAAATGAATGGATCTCTCATATCATCATATCATAAGAGTCAATGAATAAGGGTCGAATGATTCTATCAAAAAGTTCCATAGGCATGAAGATACTTGTATAAGAAATAAAACTTAGGCATTTAATGGAATAATATTTTCAGCTTTTTCACCTTAATAATGTTTTCTAGGAATACTCATTTGTTTTTTTCTTAATATTTTCAGGAATTTCCACAGAAAATGAGGGGTTCAAGAGTCGAACCTGAGCGAGCGATTTGGAAGCTTGCTAGCCACCTCCAGGTGGGGCCGGCCGATTGGGCTAGGGCCGGCCGGTCGGGCTAGGGCCGGCCGGCCGTGCATCATGCCAGCTTGCCGAGCCTCGGCTGCCAGTCAATGTCATGTCTCGAAATTTCTGCATTTTTGACGGCCGTTCCTGTACTTCTCATCTGTCTAATCTCGAGGTAGAGTGTGAGAGTAAGGGTGTGGTGGCACACAAGTGCGCACCACCACTTTTATTTGGGAAAACAAATATTTTTATTTTATTTCCTAAATTTTAAAGTAAGGTGCTTCTGTGTTACAAAGGAAAATAAGAAAGTAAATAATGAAACTAATGCATCACTCCCTAATCTAATCCTATCTAGCCCCTATTCCTAGGATCGGGACGACGATACAAATCAGGATGTCGAGTCGCCTTAGCCAAGCGTTTGAACTTGGCCTCCATTGCCTTGCGCAAGGTATTCATGTCATCTTCGGTGTCCATCCGGGCAATCTCAGCTTCCGCGACACGCTTGTCCATGTTGTTCAACTTGACTTGGAGTGTGGAGATTTGTTTCCTCAACTTCTTGATCTCTTCGGTCTCATCCTTCATGGCGTCATCGTCTGTCCATTCCATAACTCTGGGTGGAGCACGGATGGGCGGAGATGAACGATGCCGGCGCACACCAGTGGAGCTCGAATCAATGGACTCGATGGGAACGGCCCTCAAAGGCGGCTGGAGCACCTTCCCAATGCCCAGTCCTAGCTAAAACCGACGAGGTCTAGTGGGGTGATAGCTCAGCGACCATGGAGGGCTGCTGGGGGAGTAACTCGGGGATTTAGCCCGAATTGCCGCCACAACCGCGTGTTTGCCCGATGGAGAGACGGCGGCCTTCTTGGAGATGACCTTTCGCGGGGACAGAAGCCCCACGGTCGGCCTCGCCAGCAACTTTCCTTTTGGAGAGGCAAGATCTTCTCTGGGGAACGCATCACCGCGACCGCTGCCCGATCGCCGCAAGGGGGAGGCCAGCCGGCCGGGCCTAGGCCGGGCGGCCGGGCTCTTCGTCCGTTGCGCCGCTGCTCACGCAGTGACGGCCTCGACGAAGTCGTCCTTCGCCACGACCTGGAAACTGCTGGGTGTAGATGAATTTGGTACGGCCTTCGTGGGTGAGTACGGCGATCCATCAATGTTGGATGCCAACTTGGGACTAGGGTGGTTTCCATGGCTCACCATGGGGACGGATCAGGAACAAGAGATGTGGAAGAGTTCGTGAAAGGTTGGTGAGCAAGAACGAGGGCCTTTCTAGTTAAAATATATGCTCCTGGACCGATAACCCATGCGAACATCGGAACGGGAATATGAACGTTGTGTTCAACTTGACCGGACGAAAACGAGCTTGGTCGGTGGCCAGCTGTCCTGGGCTTATGCTGGCCGGCCTGGGCCTGGGCCGAACGCCCATGAGTGGGCCGGCCAGCCAGGCTCTGGCTTGGCTCGTCTCTCCCCCGCGGGTTCCTCTCTGATTATCCCAAAGGCCTCTTCTCGAATTAGAAATTGGGCTAGAAAAGGAAAGGAAAAGGAAAACAAAAGGGAAAATAAAATCTAGTCTAGGATAGGGGCATGGTTTTAAGTCTTGCCAAGACTATGGACTGAGCTATATCTCGGACAGTTTGTAGATGTCCATCTCTTCGAGTTCCGGCATGTCGGGCTCAAGGAATATTTTCAAACATTGGCCGTTGGCCTTGAAAATAGTCCCGTCATTGTCCTGGAGGGTGATCGCGCCGTGGTCAGCGGCATTAAGAACTAGAAAAGGCCCTTCCCACTTACTTCTATGCTTACCATGACCAAACAAACGAATGCGAGAATTAAAGAGTAGTACCTTATCTCCCGCTTTGAATTGCTTGATTTTGATGCGCTTGTCGTGCCATCGCTTTGTTCACTCCTTGTAGAGCTTGGACCTGTGGTAGGCCTTCTCCCTCCATTCATCCAGTTCAGCGAGTTGAATTTGTCATTTCACGCCTGCTGATTGGAGATCCATGTTACACCTCTTGATTGCCCAGTGGGACTTAAATTAAAGCTCAACTGGTAAATGGCAAGTCTTGTCATATACTAGTTGGTATGGGGTCATTCCGATCGGCGTTTGGAATGCCGTTTGGTAGGCCCAAAGTGCCTCGGGTAACTTGCTCTTCCATCCCTTCCCCATAGCATCTACTGTTTTCTGCAGAATGTTCTTGATTTGCTTATTGGATGTTTCTGGTTGACCACATGTCTGGGGATGGTATGGTGTTGCAACCCGGTGGTCTACTCCCAAGTCGCTGAGACATTTCCTGAACGTCTTGTCGACAAAGTGTGAGCCTCCATCGCTTATCACAACCAGCGGAACTCCGAAGCGAGGAAAGATGTTTTCCTGAAACATTCTCTTGGAGCTCTTTGAATGGGCTGCGAAGCAAGGAAGTGTCTCAACCCACTTGGACACATAATCCACTGCCACCAGAATATATTCACACTGCTTAGATATGAAGAATGGCCCGATAAAGTCAATCCCCAAACATCGAATATCTTGACTTGAAGGTTGTATTGCAGTGGCATGGCGTCACGAGAGTTTATGTTCCCGTGCTTCTGGCATCTGGCACATCTTCACCCAAATTCCTTACTGTCACCATAAATGGTTGGCCAGAAGAATCCACTCTGCCAAACCTTAGCATGGGTTCTGAATACTCCGTAGTGGCCTCCATATGGTGAGGTGTGACATCGCTCAAGGATCTTGTGAGTCTCCCAATGCGGGATACAGCGTCTAAGTAGGCCATCAGCACACACCTTGAATAGGTAGGGATCATCCCATAGGTGAAATCTGCTGAGGTGGATCAACTTTCTCTTATCTTCTCCTAGAGGTATGTATCCAGTCGCCATGAAGTTCACTAGATTGGCATACCATGGACTGGATGCAGTGACCTTCAGGAGAGTATCATCTCTCAGGTAGTCATCGATCGGATTATCTGACCCTTTGACTTGCATTCTTGAGAGATGATCCGCCACACAATTACCTGCCCCCTTCTCATCTCGTATCTCTAAGTCGAATTCTTGAAGGAGGAGTATCCAACGGATGAGTCGTGGCTTTGCATCTTTCTTGGTTAACAGGTACTTCAGTGCTGAGTGGTCCGTGTACACTAGCACTTTAGCACCAACCAAGTAGGATCTGAACTTGTCAATGGCGACAACTACCGCCAACAGTTCTTTCTTCTTTGTTGCATAGTTTAGTTGGGCACCGGTCAATGTCTTGCTTGCATAAGATATGGTGTAATGTTGCTTGTTCTTGCATTGACCGAGCACTACTCCAACAGCATAATCGCTTGCGTCGCACATGATCTCGAAAGGGAGATCCCAATCGGGTGGTCGTATAACGGGAGCTGAGACTAGAGCCTTCTTGAGGGCGTAGAAGGCAACGAGACACTCCTCGTTGAAGTCGAAAGGTTTCTCCTTGGCGAGTAAACTTGTCAAGGGTCTGGCTATCTAGGAGAAATCTTTGATGAATCTCCTGTAAAAGCCAGCATGACCAAGGAAGCTTCACACAACCTTAACATTCATCGGGGTGGTAATTGCTCAATCATTTCAATCTTGGCACGATCTACTTCTATCCCTCTTTCTGACACTTTATGTCCCAGGTCGATTCCTTCTTTGACCACGAAGTGACATTTCTCCTAGTTAAGGACTAGATCTGACTCTTCACATCTCTTAAGTACCTTCTCGAGGTTCTTGCGGCAGTCTTCGAAGCTTTTTCCGTAATGTTCTCTATAAAGTCAGAGAAGACTGCCATCATACACCTTTGAAATGAAGCAGGTGGTTGCAAAGGCCGAAAGACATCCGCCTATAGGCGAACATGTCGTATGGGCAGGTGAAAGTGGTCTTGCTCTGATCATCTGGGTGGATAGGAATTTGGTGATAACCAGAGTAGCCGTCTACGTAGCAGAAAAATGTGTGCTTGGCTAATCTTTCAAGGATCTCGTCAATGAAGGGGAGTGGAAAATGGTCCTTCCAGGTAGCTTTGTTGAGCATCCGTTAGTCAATGCACATTCTCTATCCAGTGATTGTCCTCTTGGGTATGAGCTCATTCTTCTCATTCTGAACGACCGTCATTCCTCCCTTTTGGAACCACTTGAACAGGACTAACCCATTCACTGTCTTGCACTGGGTATATGATTCCCGCGTGCAGAAGTTTTAGTACCTCTTTCTTAACCACTTCCCTCATTGCATCACTTAAGTGTCGCTGGTGTTCCCGTGACGTTCTGTGGTCTGGTTCCATGGGAATGCGAGGCTGATCCCCTTTAAATCCTGAAGAGAATATCCGAAGAAGGACCGATATTTCTCCAGAACTTTCACGAGCTGCCTAGTTTCACTCTCTGATAGCTTATCGCTAATCACAATTGGTGTGCCTCGGTTGTGTTGGAGGAAAGCGTACTTCAATCCAAGAGGCAGCGGCTTCAATTCTGGAAGGGGAGGTTGTGGAATTACGTCCTTCTTGAGCTCAAAGTGCTCGCTCGGCTCTGCCTCCTGAGTGAAGTGATGAACATCTTCATCTGAGATTGGTTGGGAATATTAATCCAACGTTATGCTCATTGCTTCTTCCAGTAGGTCTTGCTCCGTTCTTGCTTCTGCTATAGTGTTTACCGAGCGCAATAGACTGATCGGGATCTTCTCTTTGCCAAGCTTGAGCTGAAGAACAGCTCGTTCCCTGTTTGGGTTGGCAAGGGGCTCTATCGGCTGACCAATCAAGAGAGATTTATCACCTTCGGGGATATCGAAGACGTGGAAGTCCAGAAACACTTTGTTGGCCCCCATCTTCAGGGACACAACTCGAAGAATTCCCCGACATTCCATCATCTGGCCGTCAATCTATTTCAGGTGCTTATGAGAGAAGGATAGGGGTTCCTCCGGCTCAACCAACGAAGCTAGAGCGCTGGAGATGATGTTCACCCTGACCTTCGGGTCGTAGATGACCTCTTGTGGTTCAGTGTCCCCAACAGAGCAGAGGAGTGTCTTGTACTCGGGATAGAGCTGGATGGCTCTATCGTCGAGCTCTACTTCCTCTGTCCATTGCTTGCTCATCACCGCAGAAAGACCCTCAACCTGTGATGTGTTTGCTAGAATGAATGCATATGGTCTTAAGCTAATGCGCAACTGTTCCATTGGCAAGCTGGATGCTCTGCCAAGAGATATGTACTCCTCTTCAGTGAAAATAGGAGAGATGAACAACGGCAAATCTTCGGTGAGTGGCTCTTGATCAAAGGGCTTGGGTGGTTCGGTGATTTCCTCGATAACTGGCGAAGGTGGGTAGGATGCTGCATTCATAGCGCTGACTTACAGCTTCTCGGTGGGTAGATCGACTGTTGCGCAAGGCTCAGGAGGATCATCATACACTCCCATGTACTGGGTGCTGAAAAGGACCTTATCCAATATACCTTGGACTTCGGCCACAGTCTTGTACAACACTAACCCTTCAGAAACTACGTTCATGAAGAACGCACTTTTTGGCTTTAGCCTGCCAACGAAATGTTGCATCAGCATCTCCTCTGGAATACCACGAGGTAGCCCAAATTTGACCATTTGCATGAATCTTTCCCACGTCGCACCAAGTGACTCACTGCCTTGCTCATACGTCAGTATTTGCACACGCAGCTTGTGCACTTTTTCGATAGGATAGAAATACAGGCAGAATTCATCCTTCAAATTCAACCAATCTCCTCCAACTTCACTTGCTTTCCGGTTATACCAGGTTCGAGCCTTCCCCGTCAGAGAGAACGGGAAGAGCTTCTACTGAAGTGTGTCTTGGATCATACTGGGAATGGTGAGAAGAGAACAATTGTCCTCAAAAACCTGCAAGTGAGTATATGGATTTTCGTCCTCTCTACCAGGGAAGGACTGTGCACGAACCATGGCTACGAGAATGGGATGGATCTCGTAACCATCAGATGAATGGGGTGGTAAGAAGGAGGAGGTTCCAAATACTTGCGAGATGGGACCTCCAGATATCTAGGAGTAAACTCCATGTGGATTTGCGAAAAGTGTACAGCTAAAAAGATCTACACGAGTGTTGCTACCGTTCCCCGGCAACGGCGCCAGAAAAGCTTGTTGGCACTTCTTAGCCTATACGAATTACTCCGTAAATGCACAGAGACCGATGTAGCCTTTCACCAGGGGAGTAATACCTGGGATATCAAATCCTTGCAACGGTAGGGTCGACTAATCTAGAACTTGATAACCGGATCCTCCAAAGAGAGAAGACGGAAATGGTAGAGGGCCTAACTCTAGCTAATCTACTCGATACTCTAGTAAGCTAGCAAATCACTACTCGATCTGCTTCGACGACTGGAAGGGAAGGATCTCAGAAAGGGATGAGAGGGAGATCCAACGGCAACCTGCAACTACTGTTATGAGGACACCTGAATGTGGTGGACAACAATGGACGGACAGGGCTGTCACCACCTGCCGCCTACCACAACGGTACGGTGGGGTGTAACACAACCCAATATGTCTATCAAGCTTAGGCACCATGCCTACGCTATCAGAACACTGACTTCCGCCTCCCGGAAAGGCAAGAATAAACCCCAAACAAGTAGCTTTGCTAACTCGCGCAGACAAGGGATCCCACAGATCTGCAGTAGTAAAATAACTAACTAATGAAAGTATAAAGTAAATAAGCGAGATACTAGAGATAAGCGAGAAACTCACAATGGTAATACCTTTATGCTTGTTTCCCCAGAGTGGATACAAAAGCTGGAGGAAGAAGAGAAATACCCGACTCCACTCCATAGCCTGGACAATACCAGAGGCCTCACTCCACACTCTCCCTACTCTACAAAGAACTCTCACACTACACTTTTGAGTGACTTCTACTCCTTCTTGGATGGGATGATTAGCACGGCTGAGGGAGTGTCTTTTTATAGCAACGACAGGTCGTTTTAGGATGGAAACCGCCTCAGCTAACCGCCACAGGAAGATGGGCCGGAGTGGCGCCCAAGTTGGGCCGGACGGCCATGCCGGGGCCAGCCGGCCGGCTTCCACCCTCCGATCCACCGACTTTTCTCCTGGACGGTCTGGATCACGCCCACAAGTCGGTTTTTTGGCCGTTGCATGCACGGGTTCGGTTTGGACCGACAGGCAGGCCCTTCGATTTGAAGTAGGGCTTTCCAGGGTCCATTCGATGAACCAACGTTGATCGCTCGGTTTAGAAGCCTTCTCAGAAGTTTTTCTCCCACGGATTGCTGACGTGGCTGAACCGGCCGAGGTGGCCGGCCGGCTAGCCGGGCTAGGGCCGGCCGGCCGGGCCTTTGGCCCGGTTCGGTCCCATTTCGTCTGGTTTCCTGCATTTCACATAAGAGGGACAAAACTCGTGGAAATTGTTAGTATAAACCATTTTATTCTTGTTAGCACTTGGGGAGGTTCAATTTGGATGAAATGTTGGCGAACTTTGGTTAAATAAATCGATAGATAATATTCAGCAACAACAATTCAATAGTGGTTTGCTTGTGGACCGATCATTTTACATGGATTGATCCAGTCGGAACTCTTGTTCCTGGTTTTTTTGGCCAGACCGAGGGTCCAGCCCGATCCGATCTGAATAACTTTCCAATCAGTCAAAGGTAGGGGTGGCCATTCGGGTTTAACAGACAACTCGATTCGGTTTATTCAGTGTTCAAGAAATTTGGTTTTCCAAAACTGAAAACTGATCGGTGTTTCAGAAAAGCAAAAACTAACTATTTCGGTATCGGTATTTTCAGAACGGTTTTCGGTTTTTACCGAAGTTCATGTTTTCTTCTCCCAAATCTCAATCCTCATATACACAGGTCACATAGAAGCGAAGAAACTTATTCGCATCGATGAGTGGACGCCTTTCAGCACTGCTATGGCACTCCTCCACCGGCGCCGCCGCTCCTCAGGATCTCACTCATGGGGCGCTGTCGCTCCGTCGGGTGCATGAGCGCCGCCTAGTTGCTGCATCGAGTGCCCGCTCATGGGGCACCAAACAGCCGCTCTGCCGAGGCCACCAGGCGTCGATGAAGGATGCGGCCATGGGAAGAGTTGTGACATGCCGGATGCCGCCGTAGTCTCTCGAGCAGTCGAGCATGTGGGCTGTGCTGTGGTCTTTGGGCCTTAGTTGAGGAGATGGTTCAATGGTTGATAATAAACAATACAAGGAAGCACTTGCTCTGTTGGGTTTTGTTTCGGGGTTCGATTTGGTTGAACGTTGAAAGGATCGAGATGCCTAAGAGGGGGGTGAACTAGGCTTCTACAAAAATTTATGCAATAAAACAACCCTATGCAATAAGCCAATTCACTCCATGTGCCTACAAGTGTGTTTTGTGCCTAACTAGTGTTGGAAAGAGTTTTACAACCTAATTCCAATCTTACTCTAGCATGGCAAGTCTAGGAATTTAAATGTGGAAAGTAAACTTGTTCAAAGTAAAGAGAAGAGTAGGAAACCAATTTTTTCTGAGGTATCGAGGAGTCGACAACTCCCCCTAGTCTTCGTTGGAGTACCCTCGCAAGGGTATAGCTCCCCCTTGATCCGCGCAAGGATCAAGTGCTCTCGTAGGGGATATCCATTTCCCACTTTGGGACGATGGATAACCAAATCGTGTACACCTTCTTAGGGCTTCACACAATCTCCACGTGAGCTCCCAAGATCAACACCACCAAGCTGTCTAGGTGATGCCGAATCACTAATAGTAACAAGCCTAAGATCTTCAGTTGACAAAGAGAGTCGTTTTGGGTGTTCGTGCCATGAGTTTGACTAAATTTGTAGAAAATATGTGCAATGTTTAAATCTCCAAATATTTTTTATAAAAAACTAGATCTAAATATCTATCCAACAATATCTATATTGTATCATAAATGTTAATATATTTTTATATATAATTGACCGAAGTGTTTTCTCGGGAAGTGAGAAAGACACTTATTTTGGGACGGAGTGAGTAGTTGATTATCTTGTGCACTGGTGCTTCAGCTTGTGTCCTGCATTCTTTACCTTTCTCTCACGTGTGTAAGGTGTGTGTATTAGTTTCAAGGCAGCTCCTTTGTGATAGTATATAAGCTCTCTTTTAAGTGTTACCTTGCATGCTTGATCGAGAGAATATTTTAATCAACTAATTACATGCTTTGTCAAGTGAAGGTCTTGTGATATTTTCACTTAATTCTCTTTTGCAAGTTGAATTGAGTCTCATCATTTACATAGTTTCCGCATTACTATGAGATATTTGCATTGCTCGATGTTTCGTAGTAGTTCCTAGGGTGAGCTTGTCACTAGTTGACTCGTGTCATCTTAACGACTAGAAGAGAGGTGCATGTGGGTGGCAATCGGGACATATGCCAAGTTCTTCATCGGAAGAATTTTTATCGGCTGTCATTCACCCCCCTCTGGTCGCCCGGTCCGATCCCACAAAACAAAATCTTTTATTGGATCGTTTTTGTTCGTCAGTTCGACGAACTACTGGTTCGATCCGCACCACCAAGATCTTTATTCATATCCTGAAATCTAAAAATGTCTGAGTGTGACAGCATGATACTAGTATTAAATGCAAACAAGATCGGCCCTTCTACTAAAAATGATGATCTCAGATTCGTTCATTCAACAAAAGTATGATGGCATTGTCTGTACATTTATGCACTTATTATCTATACGTATATCCTTCTAACCTAGGAAGAACCATGACGCCTTGGATAGATCGTTGATGTGCAAGTTACCCAATGAGATAGAATGAATGGTGTTCCTGCTCATATCATACATACAACATGTGCGGGGTTTGCTAGTTGTCCATAGGCGGCAAGACATAAGACCGTCATCGATGAAAAATATCTGGTTCCCTCGCAAGTAGTGGCAGTGATGACTCGATGCGCTAAAGGCCTTGGAGGAGTATGAGCTGACGAAGAGCACTTGATCACCCAAGCTTTCCACTTGCAGCCATCGAGACATGTCGAAATCTGCCTCAAACACCTTCAGGGTCATCTTTGAGTCCTCAGAACTACGACAGTCGCAAGGAACGATCCATCGTACCATCAGCAGCTTCCCAGTACGAGAGACAACAAGGTAGCACATCCTGTTGCAGCCCACAGTCGCATAGGGTCCATCCAGCGTGAACTTGAACGGTGGTGGCGCCTGAATCACTTGTTCGACACGGGAAACCCTCGGCTCCCCGTTGTCACCATCATTGGTGACCCCGTGCACAAAGAGGTGGCCTTCAGTGGTGACCGTGTAGAGCTTCCCCTTGTAGAAGGCCATGTCTCGGTACCAGCGGCCGTTGCACAGGCCTGTCGACCACGACGACATGCCCGGCCTGCAGCATACAACCGCGCAAGGGCGGTGCCGCCGGTAGTTCACCTTGGCGGCGATAAGATCGCCGGAGCACACGATGACCTTGCTGATGATGAAGAACCTTGACCTGGTGGAGCCCGAACCCGTGCTGAGTGAGCCGTCGGGGTTGAGATCAACTGGCTCACTGCAACGGCCGGGAAGCCGCACGGTGGTTTTGAGCAGGAGGCTCTTGAGGAAGTGGCGCTGGCGACCAGGCCTCCTGCGCTCTGCTTTCTCAAACAGGAGCCAGCCGGGACTGAAGGAGCCGACGCAATGCCCGTACTTGCTGAAGCGGAAGGTGTGCCGCTCGCCGTCTGGGAGGCTCAGGAAGGTGCCGTCGTGGAAGTTTAGCCACGGGAGCACCGGGGGCAAGGTGGGCACCGAGTACCGCATCGCGATGAGGCGCCAGTGGCGGCAGACGGAGGCGAGGCGCAAGCGGTCGGCGTAGGAGGACAGGCGGCGCAGGACGAGGTCCAGGAGCTCCGGCGGCAGGGCCGACCAGCCTGTCGATCTCGGCGGAGAAACCTTGCTCAGCCAGGTGCCCATGGTCTTCGTAGAGGCTGGGCTGCTCAATGTGCCATGCGGTCAGGAGTCGGATATAGTTGAATTGCCGCCTGTTGGCAATGATCTACTAGTCCATTTGTTCCTGAGAAACCGTGTTCGTTTCTTTATCAAAATGATATTTAAACCGCCTGCCAATTGCTGTTGAGATCCGATTCGATCTGCTTAGCCACGGCTAGGGTACACCGTCATCGAGTAGAATTCCATGCCCTGCGTCGTAATCCATCTGCCATGGTCCGTATATCCGGACCAAAAGCCTCCACCGGAATATTTTGGAAGGTTACGTGAAGGAATCTTGGCTTTTTTCTTTTTGACGTGATGGAAAACGTCTATTCTCTTCCCCACCCTCTATTCCTAGGAGTCTACTAGTCTAGTGCCCGCGCGTTTCTACGGACAACAAAAATATGTGTAAAGAATGACATAGAACATCACAAAGACAATAATTCAATGTATACTTCTATTATTGTAAAACAAAATAATCTTCCCTATTAAATATTAAGCTCGTGATACGATTAAGATATGCTCTTATATGTTGGTTTTAAGAACATTATATGATTGTATACTTGTATCATAATCTTGAACCAGCCATCAAATATAATTGAAAAAATTTGCATCTAATAACAAATCTTAAAAGTCAGGTGTACCAGTCTCGCCATTACAGAATAATGGGTTTACATTTCTTCTACAACTCTAGAAGACAATAAGGATATTTCAACTTATTAATATACGTATTGACATGATTTGGCCTAAATTGACTGGCCACCTGTTGCAACTAAGAAGCCATAATAGACAATTACTTTTGGAGCACATTATCTTCTGAAGCCAAAATGCAAGTTTACGTTGTCTATGGTTAACAAATAAAGGTGTGTTCCTCTACAAAATCGAAGTGACAGCTATTAACCAATTTTCATTAGTCAAAGCACTTGAAAACACCTAGCTATTCATGGCTTTGTGCACACATCCGTATACAAGGGAGCCGGAATAGCTAATTCGTGAGGAGCACCCTTACCTGTCAGCTGGTGGCGGGCCGGTGGTTCCTTCTAGTCAAAACATCTGGGAAGTTATCAGTGTGCATCACGATCATGTCGTGGAAACCAACCAGCTGGTTCTTGAGAAGGCCGACGTCGCCGTGCTCCCTACAGTTGTATCCTGTAATTGTGGTAATGCGCACGGCACATATTGGCGTTGAACACGGACAGTAGGTAGGCGTGCGGCGTCGGATCCATTGATGCCGAGGAGCCCCTATCAGTCAGGTGAGCTCACCAAAATAATTATCAACTGAGCAATATGTCGAACACTTTGGTGGCGGAAGCTCCTACGGCGGCGTGGTAGGGATAGCAGTATAGCATAGGCATCCTGGTGCTGAGGGGCCGTTTTTTACCTATCTCGCCAAGAAGGAGGCGTCGGTGAGCTTGCGTCATCCATACACCAACGAGGGGCGTGATTCTCCTGGCATGGACTGTTGATGATATGCCCAAGAGCCCATCAGCACAATCGGGTTTAGAGGCTCAAGAGGATTAGGGTTACTAATGAGCCGATTAGAAGCCCATCATTACACCCAATATAGAGGTAGGGCGGGCTAGGGGGCGCCAGACACCTGCAGCCCTACCCTCGCCTAGCCGCTGTCCTCCTCCCTCGGCCACCGCCCTTGCCATGTGCACGGTGCTAGCACACCGGCGACGCGCTCGACGTTCCATCCCCGTGTGGACTCCACGGAGGCGCTGCTATCACTGCTGCGCTGATCGGCGGCTGGGATCAAGGACGTGGAGTTCAGTTCGTGGGATGTGATCAACTACTTCCTTTACATATCGACACGCGACTTCTTCCAGTGTGATGTGCATCTAGTGGTGACGATCTATGATCTTCTACATGCATGTATCTGTTTTGTTACATGCCGCAATCAACTCGCTCCTATTTTAAATCCTTATGACCAATTGATCCAATTAAACCGTGAAAAAATAGTAGAGCCAATATATTACAATAACATATCATCTATATGCTAATGATCCAGACCAAGAATTACGGAAGATGGCTCTGGTACCACTATAGGGAAACTACTATGTTAGATATGGACTGGGAGACGTCCCAGATTATCTTTTCTCAAAGTTTGGGGATGTGAGGCTTATGTCAAGCCGCCGTCCTCCTCCCTCGGCCGCCGCCCTTGCCGTGTGCGCGGTGCTAGCACACCGGCGAGGCGCTCGATGTTCCATCCCCGTGTGGACTCCACGGAGGCGCTGCTATCACTGCTGCGCTGATCGGCTGCTGGGATCAAGGACGTGGAGTTCAGTTCGTGGGACATGATCAACTACTTCCTTTACATATCGACACCCGACTTCTTCCAGTGTGATGTGCGTCTAGTGGTGACGATCTATGATCTTTTACATGCATGTACTCCCTCCGTTCCGTTCTCTAGGTCGTTCTAGCTCCTGATAAAATTGTCAAAATGTAGGTCGTCCTACTCCCCCGCAGCTCATTCCGATATTTTCTTTTCCTAAAATGCCCTCGCGCAGTCGCGCAGATTCAGCCGCCGGCCTCGCTCCACATCCTCGCCCGCCTCGGCTGCATCCACGCCGCCGCCTGGACCGACCTGCTGTCCTGCCGGCGCGCCTCCCCGAGGTCGTCCTCCGCTCTCCCTCCTCGACGTCCGTCTCCCCCGCTACCCTATGTTCCGGTCCGCCCAGATCTCCTCGTTGTTCGACGCTGCCGCGGCACTGCAGCCGACGAATCTCGTCGTCGGTGTCACCGTCTCTAGGCCTGGCGTAGTGGTGTTGCCCCGTCTCGAAGTGCGCGGCGTCCATCTGGTCCTGCCGCTGCCTTGGAGGCCGAGGGTTCGCCCATGTGCAGCGGCGAGGAGGA
Source organism: Digitaria exilis (assembly GCA_015342445.1). Classification (NCBI taxonomy): domain Eukaryota; kingdom Viridiplantae; phylum Streptophyta; class Magnoliopsida; order Poales; family Poaceae; genus Digitaria; species Digitaria exilis. The sequence goes on along the minus strand of JACEFO010001915.1, from coordinate 170,020 downwards.
GGTGCGCTAGATCTGGGGCATGGACATCGTCGGACCCAAGTCGCCACTGGTGGATGGCTACGGCATGAGGTATGCACGGTGGAGCCTGGCCTAACACCGGCAGAGGAGGCAGCAGATCAAGGGCCCTTCTGCATCGAGCAGTTACAGGTGCCCCATCTCCTTGCTCCTGACCGGCATGTGGCCTTTGGCCAAAAAAAATTTGCATCTTTTCAACGATCTGATGTACTCCCTGTTATTTGCGATTCCTAGGCTGGTAAATTTGGATTTTGGTTAGTGCTACTGTAATGTGTTGCTTTGCCTAACGTAGTTTTGGTGCTTTAGTCAAAGTTCAAATTTGTTTCAACATTTTATCAGTTTCTTTCAGTCTTGCTTTAATGGTCCCTGCTTCTTTTCCCTTTTTGAAAGATCAAATCTGCCGTTACAACAAATTCCAACTACAGAGTGCAGAGTACTTTTGCATTTGATTTCACCTGTGACCTTGCCTCTAATTGACATTACAAATTGGTTCATGTACTTTTGCATAGCAGATAGAACTACAAAGTGTGTAGCTGTATGTCTGGAGACATTGATGGATTAGCAAGGAAAAGTTTATTACCAAATCAAAGGTATAGATAATCTTACCAATTTTTTTTCAAGAGCAAAGTGTAACGGTTGGTGCATTTTCCATGCTTTAACGGTTGGAGTATTGATTAGTGGATTCAGATAGGTATATGTGCCATATCATGTAACTGATGGGTTCTTTCTAAATTGATTTCTGCTTCAGCCATTTTTGCTATGTACAGTTATGGTGCACGAACTACCCAAAAAAAAAATCCTCACAACTGCAGTAACAAGCAGAGATAGCATTCATATACTTATTTCATAATTGTTGTGATTTTGAACTCATTAATCGGCAGGTTTGGTTTGTTCCCTTCATCCTCCATACATAACTGCATATGAATGGTGGTGCTATAGGAGATGAGATAAAGAAGTCAGCCATGACTTCTTGCTTGCTGCCAGTTTCAAGCAGTTCTGAATTCAGGTAATAAGCTCCAAAGCAAGGTTTAAACTTATCCTTAATGTAAAGTACTCGAAAGCAATTGTGAATACAAGATAGTTCTGAATTCCTTACAAACAAAGTTACAAATTGACTTACTATAGTTATATCCAGCAATATAGTGCCTTTCCCAACCTAAATATAATACTCATGTGTATACAATAATAATATTACAACTCCAGTTCCTGTGCAAAACTTATTTATAATACAAACTTAACCGTATTGGGCTAGTTTGGCTAATGCACTATCGTAGATATCTTTATCACATGACAACCGATGAGGTAGCGCCCCTTCTCTTTCTAGCCTTCTCTTATTCATGTGTGGATTTCTATACCTATTTCCTCCTCCAATCTTCATTACCTCTTTCATGCACATCTGGAGACTTAGGAACACTCTATTTAGATTATCCTCGTCATATGCTTCAAACTCTTCCTCCACACCTTGAATTAGCTCTTCAATAGTTGTAGGGCTTCTACAATCAGTTAAGGACTGCAGGGATCTGAAGAAGCCAAGGTCTAGTACATTCATATCTGGGGAGTTGGGTGGTTGTTGCATCAACCGGATATCTAGCCCTGTAGCTGCCACAGCTTGAAGGAAGGCTGGGTCATGTGGACTGACATGTGTTCTAGCATTGTCCTGCTGGATGAAAATTGTCTCATGAACAGCATCTTGCGGCCACACTGATTTGATTGCTGGAATAACTTTTTCAATCATATATTGCCTCATCACTTGCCTATTGACTATGATAGATTTTGTTTCTATGGTTCCTCTTTCTCTATTCCCGCTCTTTCTTGCTGCAGGCACCTCTTTTACAAATGCCCACACACCAACCTTTCCAGAAAACGTCACAATCCCTTGAGCATTGCGTCTAGGCCTCCCTACAACTGTCAGTAGCATGACTTTGCCAATACTATTCTTGTTCTGAACAGTCCGTACAGGGTCGTCCTCTTCTGGCAGCAAGTAATACTTCCTTGACTTTTTGGTCATATAATACCATTTCTCATCCATGTGCAGTATATTTTGCATGTCAATGAATCTAGGATCAACATTCCCCCCTAGAGTTGTCTTGTCTATCATTGAAATGCAAAATTGGAGCCTCTCCTTCATGTTGCCTTCTTTCAAGTATGGCTTCAATGTATTGGAGTGGCATCTTAGCAAGCCTAACTTGAACTTCCTGTGCAATGTCGAAATACCAACATCTAATGATCTAGCTAGTGACCTTAAGGTGGATCTTCTATTTAGTGGGATTGTGGCCATTCTAGATAGCTCGAGGTTAGCTTTCTTGCGACCGCATCGAACAGTTCTTTTGTTAGACACATCAACTTCCTGCCCAAGTGCAATCTGCTCCTTTGCAGTCTTCCAAATCTTTTGGATAACTCGAATTTGAGTCCGAAAGAATGCGGCAACTTCCTTTGTTGCCTTCTTTGGTAATTTCCCATTTTTGCTCTTTGCATGCAATGAAGTGTAAGCAGCATATCTTTGACCATCTGTTAACCAGTTCCTTATCCTCATTTGTGGTTGTTGTACACCTAAAAGAAAAATTAGTATTGTTATAAATGTGCAAGTTTTTATATGCACATCGAAGTAAAAAAAAATAACAAATGTATATGTTGCTTTTCTGGTGAGGTAATTCAAAACTACTCCTGAGTGTTTAACAATTCCTTACATTATTGATTGTAAAAAATAACAAATGCATTTGTTAACCAATTCCTTATATCATTGATTTTATAAGTTCATATTGTACCTGCAGCCTCAACATGAGTGTTGATTTCAGCTTGAATAGGAGCAATGCCTTCATCCTGAGACATAGCATCGATTTCCTCGTCGGCTGCAACTTCGCCTCCTATAGGTAAGATTTCACCAACTAATTCTGCTGGGGGAGTACAGTTGATGTCCAGTAAAACACTTGCTGCCATATGAACATCTAAAAGGACAATTAACAATTATCAAAGTGTTGGGACTGCTTGCTTACCGAAGATCGTCACACATCCTGGAGTTGCTTGCTCCCCAGAGATCGCACGTCCAAGCTTTAGGAGATCGCACATCCAGGAGTATCCTTGCCTGCTGGAGGGTGCCCATGCTGAGGAGTGCTTACCGGAGGTCGCACATGTAGGTGGTGGTCGAGGAGCCCGGCCGGCTGGCCGGATCGCCGCCATAAGGAGCGATCGGCGGGAGAATCGCCGCTTGGTTGCGTGCGGAGGACGAATGGGTTCAAATTTCAAATTGGCGTGCATGGAAGAGAGGGGGTTGCATGTGCGTGTACATTTGGTGGGTGGGAACAGCTAGATGAGTAATTGAGGGGTATGGTTGTCCTTTTGTTGACAGAGTACTATTTTGCCTCCCGCTGGTCAGAATGACCTAGAAAACGGAACAGAGGGAGTATCTGTTTTGTTACATGCCGCAATCAACTCACTCCAAAGTAAGACAAATGCTTTTTTGTGGGGTTTCCTAGGGAAACAAAAGGATATTATTTTTACAATAAGGCTGAAGGCAAAGTGTTTGTCGTTCCAAATGGTTGTTGCTATTTTTTAGGCTCTAGAATAATATTCTACAAGCGCACAGAATAATACACTGTAGCATTTCACCAAGGAGTATTCCAAGGTATTGCATTGGATGAATTGAATGACAAGCCTTAATAGCAATATCGCACACTATCTCTCGCGGAGATAGTGGGTATCAAGATAGTGGCCAAGCAAAGCTTGACTGATGGCAAGTCTGGACGACGAGCCGTTAGAAGGTCGCGAACGACCAACGACACAGGAGACTCCGAGTAGGAACGGAGCTGGGAGTACCATGGGACATAGGTTCCTAATGGCACTTCTAAACTCTAGAGAGAAGCTACCCTAATTTTTTCCTAGACTTTACCTAATGTAAGGGCATCAGGAGTGTATGAGGCCGATCAGGCCATAAGAATGGGCCCCACAGTGCTTTAAGGCTGCCCTGTTGTGTATAAGGCCAAGCCACCTCTGAGAATGGGCTCCACTCGAGATTAAAAAATTCATTTGATCAGGCTGTGGTCTGCGTCGGGTGGAAGGATTTCAGCTCCTTTGCATCAGGCGCTTGTGAGCATAAATGAACAAAGTATTTTTTTTTAATGCATAAGGTCGGGTCTTTGGTTAAGGGCCGGTCATAAGCTTTTTCGCGATAAATGTCAGCTTGAGGTCGACTGTCTAGTGTATACGGGCGACTCTAACTGGCTTAAGACCGCACACTACTAATGCCCTAACTAGAACTAACTTCGACGTCTGGTGGGAAGGATCTCAAAAAGGGATGAGATGGGGATCCATCGGCATCCGACAACTACTGTTATGAAAACACCCCGATCATGGTGGACTACGAAAGACGGACAGGGTTGTCACCATCTGCCGCCTACCACAACGGTACTGTGGGGGTGGAACACACTTTCTATCTAGCACCAAGCTAGACACCACGTCTGCACTTGTTACTAGGATTTCTCTCGCGATCTTCGAGAGAAATCCCCCTCAACCTATAGAACTCACTTGAGCGCTCTAGTCTGGGCGAGAAAACCCGTAAGGAAGAGTCCCGGCAAAAAAATAAATCCTAAATCAAAAGAGAGAGCTACACCTCTCTATGTCACTCGGAATTAGGTAAAAGATTGGGAATTGTAACCTTAACTCAAGATGTAATGAAGATGATATTTTATTGATAATATTCGAAATAAAGGAAAAGATACAAGAGCTTTACCAGAACTCGGATTGAAACTTCGGAACCTCAAAGCCAGGTTCGACTCGACCCTACTCCCAAACTCTAATCCTACTCTAGAAAATGGAAAAGTGAAATGTAGAGAACGGTTCCTTCAAGTGTGTCTTTGAGAGTATCCCGAAGGGCCCCTTTATAGCAACGACAGGTCGGTTTGGGGGTTAAACCTCCTTAGCCAACCGACTCTACAAGCTGGGCCTGGGCTGCGTGGGTGTTGGGCCGGCCGGCCAGGCCTATGGTCGGCCGAGCGGCCACTACCGCCAGATGCACCGACTTTGCGTGTGGATGTCCTGGATTGATCCATGGGTTGGTGCTTGTGGCTATTGCCTGTTTTGTGGTGGTTAGGACCGTCATGTGGACCCTTTGATCTACCAGTGTCTGTCGGATGAACCGATTGCAAACTCTCGGTCAGGATGCTTTAGAATTGTGTTTGTTGCGCCATGGATTGTGCGGGTTTGGCCTAGGTGGCCGGTCGGCAAGCCAGGCATAGGGTCGGCGAGATAGGCTTTTCCTCGAAATTTCATGCATTTTCTCCAGTGTGCTCCTGCAACACAATGTCATCCAAAACTTGTGAAAATTGTTATATTAAAGTAAAATATGCATGAAACATTATGCAAAACATTCATTTATTCCCGACATGTTGACAGAAAATCGACCGTCAACAACTAAGCACCTATAAGTAATGAGAAATAATGTTAAGAGATGTCAACAGTTGGGAATGATGAATTGATGCTTTTATATGTCATTTGGAATTAAATAAAAGTTTGCCCTTGGCAAGCCATGTTTCGATAATGGATTTCTTATATTAAAATGTCGAGTCATCTTTCCTGCATTTCTCTGATAACTCTCATTGTTGATATGGTCGGTGTATTAGAAAGAAAAAAACATACCCTATATTTCTGACCCCCGACCAATTATTAATGATGCTTAACTGATTCAGGGGCATATTCTGAAAAGAGGCCCCAATGATTCTTTGATATATTTCTTTCCAGGTTTTACAAATAAAATCCTATAACCTCACCTGGGGTTTCATTAGTATACCTGTTCTTTGCTCACTTACCCTCTTGTTCCACAAGAGGAAGCTCAAAGGAGCTCTTATTCTAGTTGTCCTAGAATGGTCACCCGCAACAGAGAAAGATGAGAAGTGGAGCAAGCACCTTTGCCATCACATATACAGCTACTACCGAATCCTCCCATCACACACCAAATGTGACAAGCAGACGGCCGGGATTCCTGCTCCACCACACAATGCTTGGGAAGGAGCTGCATACTTCACACCACCTACCACATCTTAGCAAAGTAGATATTCACAGACTTGGGCGCAAGGTGCATATCTTATTCTTTGTCCTAATGTATCTGGTAGTTCTAGCTCTAGAGGACCGCCAATTATTGGAGGACGACACTCTACATGGGCACGCGACTTCAACAACCTAGCCCCACAGCTAGGTCAGTTGAAATTCGCCATGCTACTATGGAGGATACCTTGAACCAACATGTTGAAGAGACATGTAGACGGTTTGACTCCATCGAGCGGAAGCAGCACAACATCCAGCAAGCTCATCAACAATATCACAATGACATGATGGCCTACTTCCACTGGTCGGGTTAAAACCCGCCCCGATAGTAGTAGGCGACGATCTAGTTTGGGGAGGACCCTCTCAGTCAGGTAACCTGGATCTTTACGACTTTCATATTTTTAAATATAAAACACAAAATCATAAAACAAAATAAATATTTACTACCTTTTTAATCTGTGTGTCATAAAAATAAAAATCCAAAAAAAGATTTACATGCTTTTGCCTATGGATAGTAAGGATTGTAATTTCCTTTGTTGACATGATGAATAGTTGCTCTGTTAACTTCCTTCATATGCCTAGTTACTACTTGGTACTATACCTAGTTTGAATTTGCAAGTCTTGATCAAATCTTTAACCTAAAACTAGTGGGTAGCAGAAAACATTACCAAGTCTAAACTTTTGGGAGTTAATTAAAGTATAAGAGTTCTATGATCTTCTCCTACGTGATGCTTGATATCTAGAGTAATTTATTTTCAAAACCATAAAAACCACAAGGTTTCTCAAATGATATGACAACGTCCTATTAGAGCCATGTGTAGGATAACTTTCTATATATGCTACTTATTATTTCATTGAGTTTTATCAAATTTTGTGACCCTGAGGAAGATACTTGTTGTACTCTGATGATCAAGCTCACGTACACATTCACCATCCACTCTATGTATCCAAATCCTACTCTCTCCAAAATCTCAAGAAATATGGGCTATAAAAATGAGAGAATAAAAGATGTGCACCAAAAAAGGGTGTGCCATGAGTGAAAACATCCTTGACCCAAAGAAGGCATGGCTAAAAAGAAGAAGAGAAACAGAGATGCATGGATCCTATGAAGGCATGCCACATGCTCACACGACATGTTAAAAATAGAAAGATGCATGGACCCTATGAAGGCATGCCACATGGTCATAAGGCATGTTAAAAAAAAGAGTAGAGTGAGGAAACATATAGCCCATATCAAAGAGAAGAAGCGGAGTCACTCTAGGAGAAAAGCGTTCTTCCACACACATTGCACTACTTGATCTAAGAGTATAGCTTGTGTTTATCTTTGGATCCAGTCTTTAATTTAGCAATATATGATGTTTAAGTATGAGAATCCATACCTAAAACTCCATATATCAGCTTTTTAGAAGTTGGCAAAAATCTCTGGTAACGAATTATACACATTTGAGAGATCATAAGAGGAACCTTGTTTGTTATAAAAAAACATGCAAAACCCTTTGGATTAAGAGCTAACAAAGGGTAGTGAAAATTGCTTGAAAGCTATTTTAGCTCTTGATTGTGAAGGTAAGGGAAGTTATAAGCCCCACAAAAAAAGGTAAAAGGAAAGGTCACTTCCGGCTTAAGAAAACAAAGGTATGAGTATTCTGTTGTGTCAAAGGTATTGTACCAACTCCTGATCAATAACCCATAAGTTAACTTTGCTTCGGGAAGAGAAAAGGATAGTTGGGCGAGTTTATTGACTGTCCTTAAATGCTAAATGTTCTCGTCAACATCTCAAGGAAAACACTATATTAAAATCATACTTTGTTTAGTATGACTTGGTTCCACTTGTATGATTTTAGAAACTAAGAGTGGAAATTCACGAAAAAAAGCATAAAAGAATAAAGAATATTGTGGCTTGTGTTGTGGTCTGGTCGAAATTCATGTCCAACAGAAGCTATTGTCAACATAGAAGGCCTAAATATCCAACCCATAGGCCACAACACAAAGGCGGTGGCTGAGAGGTGGTGCCCATGGAATGGCCAGCCCACAGGTATGGCGGATCGCGCTCCCATTTTGTGAGGCAGTTGTACACTTGCTACCATACTTGGAAGCATTCGCACCGACCTTGGAGGCCTATATAAGCAGAGGCAGACACCCCAGGGTGATATTCATTTAGTTTAGAAAAGAATCAACTCAAACATCCATATAGCAAGAGACAACAATAAATCTTTGTAGTTCTAATTAGCTCTAGTTCTAGGATTAGAGGAGTATGAGTCTAGCTCTTCATTGAAGATCAAGTTGTTCTTCAAGATCATAATTGATCTTGGGTAATGACTTTGTATCCTTTTTGTCAGATACTTATCAATTCTTCAGAGATGTCATATGAATTTGTGTTATAATTATGGTATCATTCTTTATATCCTATGCTATCATGAGTTATATTCGTTACATGCTTAGATCTGACATTTATGCTATTAAATTACTCTGGAGTGCTTTATGATTGTTTCTAGTCTTGCACTTGACCATCCGTACGGTTGGAGTCACTAGTGGGATTAGAATAATTTTCCGGTACGTAGGCATGGTGCCTGGATATATGAATTCCTTCAGGTATTCACATTATCTACTAGATATGAGAGGAAGACAACAAGTTGTGACAGACTTAGCTATCCTAGCATGTTTCCTCCCTGCTTGATCTTAGAATATGAACTCTATGAATATCTGGACCATAAATATGGACTGGATATTTTCCCTTTATAATATGGCTTTAAACACTGATCTAACCATGTGATTGTTGATAGTCCTTAAGTGCTAAATATTACCGTCAACATCTCGAAAAAAAATACTACATTGCAATTATATTTTGATGAATATAATCTAGTTCCACTTGTATTTTGGCTTTATATGATTTCAGGAACCTAGGGTGGAAACTGATGGAAAAGAACACAAAAAAATAAAGAATATTCCATCTAAAAATGCACAAAATAATAGAGAAGCTCGCAATTCAAGTCCAACAGAAGCTATTGTCAATGGAAAAGGCCCAAGAGTCCAACCCACGACCCACCACATGGAGGCGGTGGCCAGAAGGCGGTGCCGGGAGACCGGCCGGGTCCACGGACCAGCCGACCCACCGGTAAGGCGGTTGGTGCCCCCTTTGTTGTGGCGGTTGTATGGCGGTTCACTATGTCAACAACATCTGCTACCATATTTGGAGGCCTTTGCAACAACCTTGGAGGCCTTTATAAGCAAAGGTAGACCACCCCCTGAAGATTCATTCCAGCAGTTCCACCATTCGATCAACTCACAACTTCTAGTTGGGATCAAGAACACCACAATTAGCATCTGTTAGGCTCTAATTATAGTTTTAAACTTTTAATCATTAGAATTAGAGGAGTAAGTTCTAGTTCTTCATTGGTATCAAGAACGTCTTGAGGTTGGAGTTCGTCTTCGATCTTTAGTATGATTTTGTATATTATTGGGTAGATCTCTATGAAGTATTTATAGTTATTGCATGAAGTTTATGCTATGTTTATAGTATGTTTTCTTCATATCTTGTGCTATCATGAGTGATATAAGGGTTAAGGGAGAGTTAATCATCTATGCAAATGTTAAGTTCTAGGGTGCTGTATGCTTGTTTCTAGCCTTTAGCTCACCTATCCATAAGGTAGGAGTCCTGGGGAGGTTAGAGCAGTTTTTATATGTGCAAGTGTGGTGGTTGGATAATATAGATTCCCCTATATATGTCCAATTTCTACCAGTAATGAGAGGGAGACAACATGTTGTGATAGATATAGTTCTCATTGCATTCCTCCCTGCTAGATTCTGGAGTAGGAGCCTTATATATATTTGGGCCATGTATTTGGACTGGATATTCTCCACATGATATTTGGCTACAACATTACTTTAATCATATAACTCGTACAACTTCAACTAACTTGGTAAATATTAAGGACATTTTCTAGACTGTTCCTATAACAACTCTAATGATTAGACAATTCATTATGAGGTGGCTAAATGTGAGTGTGTCTATTTATCGTAAGTTATGCATAATCTTGTGACATTTATTTATCATAACTTGTCTATGTCTTTTCACTTCTCAATGACTTGAGTTATATATAAATAATGCTACAGTCATTTGTATGTATAGTTGTCCCATGGGAATAATTCGATATCTTGGGTACTACCAATTTGAATTGCTACAATGGTGAATATCCGTCCTCTTGCAGAATTCTTATTTAAAAGGTTAGATATTCATTTATTTATAAAACATTTCTAATACTGATATTGGGAATATATTTTATGTCTATGTTGTTAAGAAACGCCAACAGTGATTCATTTAACCTTTACTGATTTGATAATTTCCAAGGGCATTCTACACTTACTCCAATGTCAATCTTTGTTCTATATTATCTTTTTCTTTATCGGGTTACTATCTTGAGTAATATTGTTGCCTTATATGTCGTGACAACTTATCATTATTTCAGTAGTTGACGATGACCTGGTTACTATCTTGAGTTGGATAATTTGCATAGTTTTATTAAAACACACGAGTTCCCATGGGATAAAATAAATATGATAACCTGGTTTACTGCAAGGTGAAATGCTACAATGGTATATCGGTGCGCTTGCGGATAAATTTCTAGACACCGTTGTTATATTTTAAGTAAGCTATATCATTTAATCATGGTTGTCTTTTAATGCTATTTCTATGTCTTATACTAGTCGTCGTCTATAAGTATTTAGAGATAATGTTAAGAGATGTCAACAATCTTTTAAGCTCGTCGGATGTTTGGGTTGCCAATTTTTCATAATGAAAAATATCAATAGGGGCCCCTATTGTCTGGTTCAAACAAAAAGTAAGTTCTTTTTGAGTTATTTGTTTGTTATTGTTTAACATTTTACTCTAGCGTAACGGCACCTGATAAAGTTGGATAAGCTCGTAGATGGTGATAGACCTATCGATCCATCATGCGCTGCAGGGCAGAGTACAACAATTGCCGAAGCTCCTTTGCATTAAGGTCAAATCGGTGCTTCTCTTAAACAATCCATATCAAATATTGACTTATCTTTGATCTCTCCCATAGATTAAATTGCACTAACCAAGACCATACGCTCCCTTTTTATCCTTTCAAGGTACTTTATTTAGAAGACATTTTCTAGTTTGATACTACCTCCATTCCAAAATATAGCTACATTTAGTTTTTTAAGATAGATTAAGAAGTATGATAAAATGTCTCATATACCATTGATTAAGCATGTCTATGCATGTATATGTGGTAGCTATGCCTGCCTTATATATCTCCATGCTTACTAAAAAGAATTATGCATGCAACAATTAGGACCACAAGACAATTAATGTCTATTAGGGTATTTTTGCCCATTCGCTCATTCAATTAGGCTTTACAACTCATATGTAGCTATATTTTGGGACAAATTTTAATGCTTAACGTAGTTATTTTTGGAATGGAGGGAGTAGTAAAATAATTGTTCACTACAGGGGAACCACCCTATGATCCTCGTAGGGGAGGCCCTTTCATATTGGCTCCCCAATCGGGACTACCCAGCAGGGACTATAGGGGGCCCTTTAGTCCCGGGTGGGTGATTAGAACAAGGACTAAACGGTTCCTCACTCAAATTGAAAGAGGCATATGACTTAGTCGCGTGCGTACGCGGTCCATGGGGATTCAAACTTCCAACTGTTGATGGTCCTTAACTGCCATATTTAACCATCAACATTTTCTAGAAACATCCACAAAATTCAGTGATAGGAGTTTAAGACTAATCATTTCCACATGTTTTGATGAATTGTTGGTATCAGTAAAGTACACCTGCATATGGAGGGAAAACATACTCAGGGGCCCAAGAATATAAACATCCAGAAATCTAGGAAAACCAAAAAGGTGTTTGCTAGGACAAGAATCAACAAGGCCTAGACGGCCCCATCGGCCCAACCAGTCCCCAACCGACATCGTTTCAGCCCGGTCTTTGGGGAGGCGGTGCTATGTCAGTTCCTCATGGCGGTTCCACCTGAGTAGCCATAAAAAAGTCGGGAACCAACCTTGGAGGCCAATATATAGACCCAGACCCCCCCTTCTTCAGATCATTCGGCTTTGGATCAAGACAGAGACATCTAGGGGAGATGGGATGTAAAGGGGGACACCAAGATATCATTACGGGTAGGGAGTGTGATTAGAAGAGAGATTTGAAGGGAAATCTAATGGATTCTTTCTTTATACCTGTGATCCTTCTTAAATCTTGTAAGTACTCCATATTGAGTTCATAGTTAAGTTATTCATCATTTATTGTTTTTTGCGAGATCATCGTGGTCTTATTCTAGTAGTTAATAGACTAAGTAGTCGGCAGCATAGGCATGGTGCCTAGACCTTAGATTACCTTTGATTGTGTCGTTCTTCTCCAGAATTGTGGGGTAGGTAGGTAGGAGGTGACATCACTATTTGTTTGTCACATCTTTTGGGTTTAGACTTGTGAACTCCCCCCTACACAAGTGCAGCGTAGAGCTAATATCGGGAGGTTCTTGGCAGACCAAGATCAGACCGGTGCCACTCGTAAACAATACCAGAACCAAGTCCATCTTATCCATGACATTCCTTAGACCCACACTCCATAGATATCCTTTAGAATATTCTATTTAAAAGACGTTATACGTAGTTCCGTGTGGATAGATGCCCTTAAATACTCATGGGTGAAGTGCTACAATGGTATTTTTGTGCTCTTGCAGGTTATTTTGTAGGAGTTAAGAAACACCAAGTGTTAGTAGCAACTTAAGAAATTTCAACAACAACCTCCTTCCCCTCACATAGCCTCCTCTACCATCCCACTCATACAACACATTCAATTGGGTGGGATATGCTATCCTTTTCAAATAACCTGTGGAAGACCCTTTAGTATCGGTTGGTGGTTCCAACCGGGACTAAAGCCCTCCAACCCATTAGTCCCTTTTGGAACTACCAACCGAGACTAAAAGTAACTCTTCAGTCTTGGTTAGTGATACAAACCAAGAATAAAGGTCCCTCCATATACTACAAAATTTACATCCTCGTCCTTTAGTCCTAGTTTTTCCTGGACCTGAGACTAAACCCTAGTCTCGAGCCCAAAAACAACATGGACTAAAATGTGAGGACGGAAAGTCTTTTGTCTACTAGTGGTTCTACGTCACTTAAGACATCATTTACCCCTTTGTTTGTTAGCATGTAAATCTAACCATCTTTCACCACATAATGGTGATACTTTCTCTCTTATCAGATAATCCTGACAAAACTGGAAGTATCCGGTTTGTCAAACTGTAGCATCCGATTTCCGATAACTCAGCGGCAAGACGGTAGGCTCCAGGTTGCACTCGGGGGTGCTCATGTTTAGTGACATGTTTTGGACATCAACAAGTGTGTGTGGCACGTCGCTTCCTGAGCGCAAGTTATCTTCCATTCCATCTATGTTGGTCAACACAGCATACTCTAATTTGTTGGATAATTATGTGATTTCAACGACATCTAAATTCCAATATTTAACAATAATTCCATTAGTAGTGTGAGTGAACCATGGCATGTGCATGTGTTCAAGTCTAACATAGATCTAAACAAGAAAACAAATAACAATATAATAAACCAATTTGGTTTCAAGATACACCCAGGGACAGGATTACTATCGGAGGCAGCGGTTGCATTGTTACCTACTGCAGGAGTTGTAGACATACTACTGCTACTTGACTAGCCTTGTTCGATGTAGTTGAATGAATTTGATGCAGGAAGATGTTCGCAGTGCAGTCCCGTGAACTTGAAGGAGTCGTACACACACCGGAGAACACGAAGTGGTGTGCACGGATAGGAGAGATGTCGATAGTGAATAAAACTCTTGTGAGGTCGACAATGTTCTAGGCGAGCAGTCGTGTAGAGACGCTCCCTAGAAACCTGGTTGCCCGGCTGTCCTGTTTAGGATCTCGCGGAAGGCAATTGAACAGACGCACCTACTCTCACCGGCATTTTGCGTGCAGAGACTGTGATGGGGATGTGAAAGGCAGCAGAGTATTGACACCATTTTTTGACATGTCTCAAGGTTGGTGTCCACAAGATAGAAGCAACTCAAATGAATGTGAAGAATTTAAATCAGATGAATTAACTAATTGTTTCCTACTTTTAGCCGATTGGGTTCCCGCCGATCTGGGCCAGATAGGCCAATGGTCAGAAAGCCGAATTAAAGATTTTTGCTTGAGGTACAGGTCGATTCGATGGCGTCGTGGCCAAGGAGGAAGCTAATGTCCGGATAAGCCGTATTGTATCAAGTTAAGTCTGACTCAGTTTGGGTTCTATCTTTTGAAATCTGATTTGTTTAGACTAATATAAGTTGTCGTGATCGGCTAGGAATCATAGTTCCGGGGTATAAATATGAGCCCTGAGGTATTGTAAAGATAATACACACTCAATACATCAAATCTCTTACTCAAACTCCATTTATTTTTTTTGTGGCTTCGCCTTTCATTTTCCTTTTTCGCGGTGACTTCTTTCGAGATGGATCAAGGACGTCTCACATTCGAGTAACTTGGTTCTGCTAATGAGTCTTCATTATTGAATTATTCGAGCTTTGTTCTCTGGGCTTCGACAATTCCTCGTTCAGAGTCAGCTATCGGGTAATATCTAGGCTTTAGCTTCTGGCCGCATCGTTGTTGCTTCGTCTAGATTTATTCACAATTTACCGAATATACATAAGCTTTGATCTCTAGGCACATTGTTATGATCTTGTTTGGGTTTTATTCACAATTTACTGGTGCTTGCTAGATCTATAGGTTTTACCTATTTTTCATGCAAATCACCATAGTTATCCTTGTCATAATGTGGGTGATCAGATGTTAATGCTCTTTTATTGTTTTATATCCTCATCTAGCCGATTAGATCCGTTTTGGTCTTAAAGTGTTCCACGTGTAAGATCTGTTAAGAGATGTATATTCGCATCCTTATCAGCTCCTTATACCTTCACCTAGATGATTTGATCAATGTTTTATCATGCTTAATTGCTGAATATACTGTAAACTACGATCTGTCTAAAACCTACATGTCAATATTCACGTTGCACATTTGTAGTTGTTCGTCAACCTTGCACATGTCATTAACCCTAACCGATCTGTTAGATCCGATTGGCTGAATCGATTGTGCTAGGATGATTCTTATCCTTTTCTGCATCGGCTGATGATAGCCGATGTGGCCTGTGAGAGCGTATTTGGAAATCCAGTCGTTGAGCTCTCATATTTGAGGTTTGCAGTGTTTCCTTGTCAATTTACAGGTAAAATTGTCTGGCACGCCCTGGTCACCAAGGCCATCAATTTGGGCATGGTCTACAAGCCTTTCGAACCCGAGTGTTGGTTTTCTGCGTGAACACAGAGGTGTTGCGTGTATGCGTATGAGATAAGGAGGGAGCCCTTGGGGACATAGGCGAGCAGGGGGAGAAGGGAATTCAGCTAGACAGGGCTAGGGATGAAAGGTCTCATAAGGAAGCAATCAATTGCCTCCATTACTTTCCATCATGTTAGGCCTTAGCCTCAACCCGGCTTGGTGAGATGAGCGAGCACACACGTGTGTGGCACGCCAATCTCCTGTTACCGGCTTTCACAAGAGATGTACAAATTGTCCACCCAATAAGTCGATTGAGATCCTCTTTAACTAACGATAATACTATGCCAAGCCCAAATATTTCAACAATCCCCACCAAGGTTTACATGCCATACAAAGAATTTCCTCCGATACCTCTTTGATATACTAGTATTTGAAGGAGACTGTTAAGTCGGACTTTCATATACAACTCAGGCTACACTCACTTACAACTATACAGTGGACTATGCCTTTAATTGCAAGTTTTATGCAAATAAGTTTCACCAGAGCTCTACACCGGTACATGGCTGCATAAGCGTCCCCGCTATTTTGGAGCTTATAAGTCATACTCCATGCATGTTCATGAGTTTTTAGAGACCACTCAAATCTCATAGACTATGACTAGTAGTTAGACTCATATACGTGTATTCCTTAAAGATGCCCTGTAGGACAACATCTCTGTTTCAAGGAAACAACTACCTTGTTCCTATGAAAACCACTTGGGACACATTAAGGTATAAATCATCCTACCATGCAGTGTTTGAGGAGAAATGCACCCTCACATGGAGTGAGCCTTTTGCAAAGGTTCTCTTCTCTGAGTTAAACTACATCCTGTTTCATTATCCTGCTTCACGGTATCTCTGATCAACAAGATATGTTACCACCGTAGAGTAACTCATGTGGGTCTCAAGCCCAACTCCAAGGATCATAATCAATCGTGTTATGTGAAAGACCCTTTATGAATTGGTTTGTCGGGTTCTTAGCCATTGGAATATAATCTAAAAGCTACAACTTTGGAGTTTCTCAGTTTTATGATAGACTTTAACCGCCTTTTTATGTGTCTAGATGACTTCATGTTGTCCTTAGAACTGTTCGCCTTGACAATCACCATTTGATTATCACAATTCATTAGAATCATCAGTATCGGTTTTTGAACTACCGGCAGATCCATTAGGAGTTCACGAAGCCACTCAATGTCCATAGTGGCGGTGTCTAATGCTATGGGTTCTGCTTTCATTGTTGACCTCATAAAGATGATATGCTTGCTTCTAGGAGACCGCACCATGTTCGAGTGTGAACACATATCCACTCATAACTTTAATCTCATCAGCACCAGAGATCCAGTTAGAATCACTATACCCTTCTAGAATCTTAGGGTTCCTAGTATAGTGAGTTCCATAGTCCATTGTCCCTACTAGATAGTGCATTACTCTTTCAAGAGCTTTCCGGTGATCATCTCTTGGATTTGAAACAAACCGGCTCAGTTTGCTTATGGCAAACACTGTGAGAGGCGTCATGCCGCTAGGTAGATACATCAATGAACGAATTATCTAAGTATCTCAGTTGATCTCTCCTTATCCTTTTATTCTTCTTCCATATTATGCTGGCATCTTAAGGTGTTGACATAGATTTAAAGTCGTTGTATCCAAAGCGATTTAACATCTTCTCCACGTAGTGACTCTGTGATAGAGTCACCACACAATTTCCATACGTTACTAGTTTTATGTTAAGAATAACATCAGCCTCTCCTAGGTCTTGCATCTACTTTGAGACAAAAATTTCATGACTTACTTAATCACATTAAGGCTCCTCCCGAATATCAGTACGTCATTAAGATAGAGACACATAATCACTCCATTGTCCCCACCAAAACGATAGTATACACACTTGTCGGCTTTGTTTGAAATGAAACTGACAGATTTGAGAGTACTATCGAATTTCTCATGTCATTGCTTAGGTGCCTGCTTGAGGCCATATAAATACTTCAACAACTTGCACGCCTTTTCCTCTTGACCATTTGTGGCAAATCCACCTGGTTGATCCATAGATGTCTCCTCTTCGAATATTCCATATAGGAAAGCTGTCTTCACGTCCATTTGATGAACTAGAAGACTATAAGAGGCTGCTAAGGAAAGTAACTCTCGAATTGTGGTCAATCGAGCAACAGGTGAATAAGTATCGAAGAAGTCATCTCCTTATTTCACGGTATAACCCTTAGAAACAAGCCTAGCCTTGTACTTTTCGATCGTACCATCAAGTCCAAGCTTTTTTCTTGAACACTCACTTGCAACCTATGGGTTATCAACAACCACTACTACAAATAGGATTTTAGGAGATACTGCCTATTTATTTTTAGAGGCGGACAAGAATCTGCTAATATTAGCCATTAACAAAGGCGGGCGCTTTTTATTTTCAGATGTGGTCACATTTAACCGTCTCGGAAAATCGACTAACAGAAGTGGTAACTTTAAAACAACCACCTCAGAAAATTATCTATTTTCGAAGGCGGTCCTCTTAATTTGTCCGCCTCCGTTAACCGATTTTCAGAGGCGGACGATTATAAGGCCCGCTTCTAAAAAAGACCTTGGGCCCAACAAGCCCAGTTGGCCTGATACCCTTATCTGCTATATATATCGACTACTAAAACCTAACCCTAACCCACCAGTCTGTCCCCCCTCTCCCAACCGCCTCTCCCTCTCTCTCTCTCACCACCAATCCACCTCTCTACCTCTCTCACATGTCCGGCGACGCCTCCTCCTCCAGTGAGCGAGTTGGGCGCATGAGCTGGCGGTGACGAGGTGGCAACGGGCGAGACGCGCGAGCTGGCAATCATGGGCAAGCGCGCGGTGGCAACGGCGGGCTGCGAGCTCGAGCTAGCGGCGGCGGGCTGTGCGAGCGGGCGGTGGCGACGGCGGGCTACGAGCTGGAGCTAGCGGCAGCGGACTGCGCCAGCGCGTGGTGGCAGCCGCGGCACGCGCGAGCTTGAGCGTGCGGCGGCGGGTGGTGCCAGCACGTGGTGGCGGCCACGGCATGCGCGAGCTCGAGCTGGCGGCGGTGTCCGGGGCCAGCGAGCAGTGGCGCCGCGGTGTGCATGAGCGCGAGCAGTGGCGCCGCAGCGTGCAGGCGAGGATCCGGCTGCCGAACGCAGAAGAAGATCCAGCGGCCGACGTAGATCTGGCGACGATGACCCTAGATTGGCTCGGCGGGCCCGTGTATGGGCTCATCGGGTCCATCTAAGGTTTTGGAATTTTTTTTCTCCCATTAACAGAGGCGGACACCTATCCGCCTCCAAAAATAGCCTATTAACAGAAGCCCCATGTCGGAGGCGGACGTAAAAACCGCCTCCGAAAATGGGTTTTGACCGCCTTCGAAAATCTATTCTGTAGTAGTGAACCTCCTAGGTATCATTCGTCATAACAGAGTCCATCTCACTCATGATTGTTTCCTTCCAGTAGTCAGCATCAGGAAATGAATATGCCTCTTTAATGGTCCTAGGTATGTCGTCCACGAGGTATACAATGAAATAATCATCAAAGGACTTTTCAGTCCTTCATCTTTTGCTCTTTCTTGTTATCCTCATCTGGATGTTCCACATGATTATGTTCACTTTGTTCAATTGGTTTGGTAGAGATATCATCATCGAGAATCTCTTGCCTAGATGAACTTGCTCCATCTCTCATAGGAAAAATGTTCTCAAACAATGTAGAATCCCTTAATAAAAAAAATTGTATCAACCTACATGTCCGATACTCCAGAGTTCACTACTATAATCCTATACTTCACTATGTGAAAAGCATAACCAAGAAAGATAGACTCTACTGTTTTAGGTCTAAGCTTGCATTTCTTGTTGATTGGCACATTTACCTTGGCCCATGTGCCCAAGTAAGATAGCGTTGGGCGTTGGCCTTTTCTTTTTGCAGCATTCCTCAAATGGTGTTTTCTCTTTATTCTTTGGAGGAAAATGTTTTAGGACATGACACGTGTTGAAGGTCCTTAAGTGCTAAATATTTCCTTCAACATCTCAAGAAAAAAATACTACTTTCTATCATAATTTGTTTATATCTTGTCTTTATGTGATTACAGGCAATCAGGGTGACAATTGAGAAACCTCTCACTGCTCGGTTATCCTGTTGAGGATCTCGCGGAGGGTAACAAAATGGAGGCAACTGCTCTCACCAGCACTGTGCGCGTAGAGACCGTGATGGGGATGCGAAAGGCGGCGGAGGTGTTGTTTGTATGCGTTTGGGATAAGGAGGGAGCCCTTGGTGATATAGGCGAGCGGGAAAAGAAGGGAATGCACCTGGACACGGCCAGGGATGGAAGGTATTATAAGGAAGCAATCAATTGCCTCCAGGCTTGGGCTCGGCACGTTGAAGGGAAATGCACCTGGACACGGCCAGGGATGGAAGGTATTACAAGGAAGCAATCAATTGCCTCCAGGCTTAGGCTCGGCACGTCTCGTCTCGTCTCGCCATGCCATGCCCACGGCCTCGGCAAGGCAAGGCGAGGCGAGAGAGCACGTGCATGTGGCACACCAATCTTCTTTTACCGGCTTTACAAGAAGTGTACAAATTGTCCACCGTATAAGTCTCTGTTGAAATCCGCTTTAACTACTCATATGGGAATAACAGTAATACTCCATCCGTATAGGATTTAGGAGTCGTTCTGCGCTCGGAGGGCTTTGCGTTAAAAGAAGTCGTCCGCGCTCCCATGCGTCAACCTGGACCCTTCTACCCTTGCCAC
Organism: Digitaria exilis; assembly: GCA_015342445.1. Lineage (NCBI taxonomy): Eukaryota > Viridiplantae > Streptophyta > Magnoliopsida > Poales > Poaceae > Digitaria > Digitaria exilis. The sequence goes on along the minus strand of JACEFO010001915.1, from coordinate 149,870 downwards.
TTCGTTTCCCCCGCGTCATTTAATCAACGCTGCGTCCGCTCACATTACTGCTAGCTGCGTCTTCCTTCTCCTCGCTGCTCGTCGCGCCGCACTCGCCATGGATGTAGCGGAGGAACACACGCTGGAGCTGTCGCTGTTCGTGCCGGACTCGCGCTGGAGTCGGAGGAGGTCGTGCCCAAGTCGCAGGAGCTGTCGCTGCTCGCGCTGGAGTCAGAGGAGGTCGTGCCCAAGTCGCAGGAGCTGTCGCTGCTCGTGCTGCTCGTGCCGGAGTCGGATGAGGTCGTGCCCAAGTCGCAGGAGCTCACGCCCGACTCGGAGAGTTGCACGGGTATATTAAATAGCGCGAGGCAAAAAAACCAAATCAAGCGTGCGCGCCTTGCAAAATTTGGCAGCCAGCATGCGCTCGAGTAAAAAAATTTCACGGCCAGCCATGCAACGCGCCTGGATGCAACGCACATGCACCCCGCGGCTGAGCATGCACGTCCTACAGCGGCATGCAAAAACAAAAAAGAGATACGAAAGGCAAAAATAGGAGTCGAACTCCCGACCTCGTGGCTTTACACAAACTGCAATAGCCAATGCGACGGAGAGAGGAAGTTGTTTGAATTTGTCATCTCACCCTATTTAATAAGGGCAAACATGGAAGATTAGAGCTAAATTAATCACACCTTGGTATGCGCAATCCTGTCCTAAACGACTTCTAAATCCTATACGGAGGGAGTATCTATAACACTAAAGGTAGGCTTTTAATTGAAAGAACAAGGGGCCAAGCCCAAATATTCCAACATGATTTACTTGATGCGAAAAATAAAAAGAATAAAACGTAGCACACCACCAACACCACCTGCATAACTCTACCATTCCCGGAATATGAGAGTCACGGCCGGATTTATAATCGTTCGTTTTGAAACTCAGTTCAGTCAAGCAATTAATATTCCATCAGAGAAATGGCAGCTTTGCATCAGACTTATTGCCAGGAAAACATCGTAATTTACGAAATTTTGGGTCAAGACAACCTACTTTTCTAATGCAGTCGGAGACTATCGCCTTATTTGGTTCCGTCTAAACATTCCTTGAGTCAGTTGTGAAGGCCATCTCCTTTTGCCTATTAGCATGCAGGCATCAGGCAAGAACCCACTTATCATCCATGGTGCGTAATTAACAACGTGAGTCAGTCAGCGACGACGCACATCAGTAGCTAGTGGGCTGCTTCCTGAATGGATAACAAATCAGTTCGTTTCCAATGACACCGAAGGATTATTTCTCGCTTTTCAACATGTTATCGGTCAGTGCACGGCACCTTGATCTGGTGGGTGGGGATCCATTTCTTGTATTTTCATTTTTTTAAGTTTCCGGTAGACCATGAGGTGGTTATAAAGTGGGTAAATGTCAAGAGGGTTAGAGGTAGACCTAAACTAACTTGGGATGAGACGGTAAAAAGATACTTTAAGGAGTGGAATATTTCCAATGTCAGAATCTTGAACTTTGTTTCTTGGTTTTCTTGTTTATTAGCATTTGCTTGGGCTAAAGTTATGTTGCTGTTATACCCAAGTGTTGTTGAAGTCATAGTCAAGTACAGTTCACATGCCACTAATCAGTCCTTACATCTTGAAGATAAAATGTAAATAAGCCAGATATATTTTTTGACCGTTGTTCTTGATATGAGCCGGGCCATCATGGTTGAACACTAAGTAACATTCAGATTTGCGAAGCGCTAAGCATGCATATGACCGGAATTAAAAATCTACTCACGTTCGCCTGCTATTGTCCATCCAGGTAAGAGTTGTCAAAATGCAGAGTGAGATGTTTGACCAGTGTCACCATGGCAGCCCCGTTCGCAATCTGTCTATTTATATCAGGAGGGAGCAGTATGCCGTCTAAATCCCAGCAGATCACAGAAGACAACCAAAGACAATGAGAATGAAACCGGCACGCGCCTTGTTCGCCCTAGTGCTTGTGGTGCCGTCCATCCTGGCCGGTGCTCCTTCAGCCGCCGCCGGCGAGAAGAAGAAGCGCTGCCACGCCGGCGACAAGGCCGCGCTGCTGGCAGTGAAGGCTGCTCTGGGCGACCCGTACCTTCTGGCGTCATGGACGCCCGACACGTCCTGCTGCGACGACTGGTACGACGTCAGCTGCGACGGCGCCACCGGGCGAGTCATCGGCATCTCCCTATCCCAGGACGACAACGTCACCGGAGCCATCCCCGCCGCCATCGCCAACCTCACGCACCTCACCAGCCTCGCCTTCCACCACCTCCCGGGGATCACCGGGCCCATCCCGCCCGCCATCGCCAAGCTCCCCGGCCTCTCCATGCTCACCATCTCCTGGACGGGCGTCTCTGGCCCCGTCCCGTCCTTCCTCGGCTCGCTCACGAGGCTCACCTTCCTCGACCTCTCCTTCAACTCGCTCTCGGGTTCCATCCCGGCGTCGCTCGCGGCGCTCCCCAACCTCTCCGGGATCAACCTCAGCCGCAACCGCCTCTCCGGCCCCATCCCGACGGGGCTCTTCAGCCAGCTACTGTCCCCCGACCAGCAGCAGGTCTACCTGTGGCTGTCGCACAACAACCTCTCGGGGACCATCCCGGCCGGGTTCGACGCCGTCAGGTTCGAGCGACGTGTCGCGCAACGCGCTCAGCGGAGACGCCTCGGTGCTGTTCGGCGCCGGGAAGGCGCTGCAGTACGCGGACCTGTCGCGCAACGCGCTCAGCTTCAACCTCTCCGCCCTGGAGCTACCGGAGCGGCAGCTGGTTGGGGTGGACTGGAGCTACAACGCCATCTACGGTGGCATCCCGCCGCAGGTGGCCAACATGACCGGCCTGCAGCAGTTCAACGTTAGCTACAACCGACTCTGCGGCCAGGTTCCCCTTTTCGCCGCAAATATTGCAGCCAGATTCGACGTCTTCTCCTTCCAGCACAATAAGTGCCTGTGTGGAACGCCGCTTCCAACTCCCTGCAAGTGATGGTCATCCTACATCTGTGTCCAACACAACACAGTGTGCACTGAAACAATAACACTTGATGTCTTTTTCTGTCTCTTGTGCTCAATGCTCATCTACTCGATCCTACCGTTTTCGTCAAAATTATAATATACAAGGTTCGCAAAGGTAGGAGCACTGCCAATTCTTTCAGAGAGAAGAAGTGGGGCACCTGCGTCGACGCTGGTGGTGGGCGCGGCTGTGATGGGATAAAACCCAAGTTCGCCGAAGTTCAGTTAGTAGTGTGCTAGTGGGTCAGCATTAGCTGCATGTTTGCTTCGGTCATGGGGTTAGCCCGAGTCTTGGATCAATAGGAGCAGAGCACGAGCATGTTCATGCCTGCAAAGTAGAGGCTATTACGTCAGCAATCTCAGCTCTCAGGCCGCTAAGGCATCATGCATGTAAATCTAGTATTCATTCGGTAATACATAATCAGAAAAGCTGCCGCTGTTGCAGCACCAAAAACTCAGTTCTCATTGCCTGATGTCAGCCGGACAATAGCCACACCTTACATTGTCTAATCGGAGCTTTGGTCGCCACCAAAGCTTTCCCGGCCACAGGGTTCCGGGTCGAGACTCGAGAATGCCATCTAGGCACCGTTCTTTGTGAACAACGCGATCAGTGAGAGTATTTGCGACTGGAGAATAGGTAGCTACAGTATCACCGCCGGATGTTGTCCACCCTCGCCGCCGCCGCATGGGCCAAAACCCTAGTACATCCAGCTTGGCCTCTCTCTCGCTGCCTCTCCATTACATAGCGTCCCTGTGCTCACATTCGGCCGCTGCCAACTCGTGGGCCGCCTGCTTAATGCGGGCTTGCCTTCCTAGGCTGCTGGCTTTCTCGATTTGGCCCAACGTTTCTTGCTGGCATTGGAATGGCTTTCCTCCCAGGCACAGTCCGTTCTCAACCAGCTGTGATACGCCCTCACCACAGCCGGTTCGTGGCTGGAACCGACTGTGATGAGGGTGTCCAGGACAACGTCGCGAGCTCAAAAAAAAGTAGCAAAAATTTTTTAAAATGGGGGAGGAGGACCCCATCGGCCAGCCAGTTATGGCTGTGATTGCATGAGGACTCGCAAAGAGTCGTATTTTATTTAAGCTAAGGCCCCACAATGCATGCAACATTGACTCACCCGTTGTGATAGAAAACAAATTAAAGCATTGATGACTGTGGCTGCCTGATGCATATGTTTCGCACGCATGTTTTAGGTGGGTTATCTGAGTGTTGTACTTCTATTGGGAGTTTAAGAATGTTCAATGCAACAAAATAGATGTTCAAGACGTTACTTCCAGATGTTGCAAGGATATCCCTATCAGACGTCCGGGTGCTAGCAACGCTGAAATTTATAATAAGGAAAATGGAGTAGAGGCAGGAGCAACATGAGGACCGACCAAGGCCCTTGCGACGGTCTGCGCAAGCGTGCTTCACTAACATGGGGGACATTTAAATTGCATGGTTGACATCCAGAACTCATTTGACTTTCCTAATCTTTTATTCCTGCCTCGAACAACCACAACTAAGAGCTCAGAGGGAAAAAAAAACACTTAGTAGAAAGATAAACTCAAACTAGATTAATTTGAAATCCACAGAGAATCAACGTGGTGAAAAAAAAAAAAGTAGACAGCCTAGCTAAGATCACTGGCGCAGCGGTGGGATGCTCTGCTCGTTCCTGAAGTAGTCGCCGGGATCCACCCTCCCCTTCACCGCCGCTAGCCGCCGGAAGTTCCCCATGAAGTACTTCTCCCCCCACACCCTTCCACTCTCATACGTTGTCACCCCATCACCACCAACCTCATTCTCGCCAATCTCCAGATCCCTGTAGTTGGCAAACGCCTCCCTGGGGTTACTGCTCACAAACTGCCCCATGAACCCATACAATCCCCCGAGCCATCCCGTGGCCTCCGCCGCCGCGGTGCCATTGGCCTCGCCCCACCAGAACACCACGTACTGGATGTTGTAAAGAACGCCCTGCCGGTGTGGGTACGGCGTGACGAAGTCCGGCACGCCACCGACCACGCCACCGTGTGGCTCCATGATCATAAGCCCCGGGCCGTACCGTGACAGGTGGTCCTGGAAGATGCTCTCCCACCCTGCCTGGCCGATGGCACGGCGCACGTAGTCGGACTTGTTCTTGACGTAGTTGCCCAGGTTGTTGGTCCGGTTCAGCATCGCCTTCGCCGGGGCGTCGGCGGATCCGAGACTGATGAACGCCATGGCGTTCAGCCACGTCATCTCGCGGCAGTCGGCCGGAGCCATGCCGAGCTCCGGGAAGTAGGCGCGCACCGTGCGGAGGAGGCGCGAGCAGCGGCCGAGGAAGAGGGTCTGGAACAAGGCGTGCCGGTCCTGCACGACGACACGGATGGTGAGGTCCGGGACGAATGGGTTGAGGATGAGCGTCTCCCATTTCGCGACGAGTGCGTCCGCGCCCTGGTCGATGCTCCGCTCGACGTTGACCACCGTCACCGTCGGCTCCACCATCGACAGCCGCAGCCGCCACGCCACCACGACGCCGAAGCTCTCCCCGCCACCGCCACGGATGGCCCAGAAGAGGTTTTGATCGGCTGCGGCGACGCTGTCGATGAGGTTGCCGTCAACGTTGACGATCCGGGCGTCGATGACGTTGTCGGCCCCGATGCCGTATTTTCGCATCGTCAGGCCAATGCCGCCGCCACTGAGGAAGCCGCTGATGCCGACGGTGGAGCACGCGCCGCCGGGGAAGGCGAAGCCGGGGTTAACGGTGCCGATGGCGTAGTAGAGCTCGCCGAGCGTCGCGCCGGCGTCGACCCACGCGGTTGCGTCGCCGGGGCGAACGTTCACGCCGCGGAGCCTGGAAAGGTCGAGCACGGCGAACACCTCGGGCTGGACGGAGCGGTAGGAGAGGCCCTCGTAGTCATGCCCGCCGCTGCGGATGCGGAGGCGGACGCCGCTGGCGCGGCCGCAGCGCACGGCGGCCTGGACGTGGGAGACGTCGGACGCCGTGACGATGCACCGCGGGCGCACCGTGGTGTTGGTGATGTATTTGGGGTTCTGGACGGAGGACTGCAGCACGGAGGTGAAGCTGCTCGAGCTTTGCTGGTAGACGAGGTCGCTTGGTATCGCCGCCGATAGGCATTGGAGGAAGTCATCGGAGGCAGCGAGGGCTGGGAGGAAGACGTTGCCACACAAGAAGCACAGGATGATGAGTAACGAAACCATGCTGATCATGGACCTGACCAATAGACGGATGCTGATTGGCTTGTAGTGTGTTTGGAGCAAGCTAGCCAATGGTTATGCAGCTCTTGTGCAACGGTATGTTATATAGTAGTATCGTACATGTCCCCAGAGTCTGGGTACTCATGTGTGCCGGTGTGTGCTACTGGGCTAGCGAGGTAGAGCGTGGGGCGTACGGTCAGAGCTATAAATATCTATCATAGTTAACGTAAATACTAACGATTGGTTACTTATCTTTTAGCTTTTTATTCGGACACTGCTAGCCACCGTGACTAAACTGACACGGCTTGCAACCGTGTAGCATATATATGTGATATAAATGGGTTATAAGGTCATGTAGGCGTGCAATGGTATTTATTTAGAGACGACTATAGATGCATTTAAGGATCAAATGTGAGCATACTGGCAAGCAAGTTTGCTGCATTTTGTATGCTCAAAGCTATATATATATATTTATCGAGAGACTATGGCTCTGAACATAGAAATGTTTATTGAGAGACTGGTAGAGGTGCTTTTGTAGATGGAATTATCTAGTTGTAGATCAACTGTAGGTCTGTGGTGTGCCTATAGATGGCCATATGGGCTCCCAGCCTGACGCGGCCCAACGGCACTTTCGTGCCGTGCTGGGCGGCACTACGTGCTGTAGGCATAGCCCACGCACGGCACGCCAACGTATCCAGCATGCCACATCCTGTCGTGCTAGCCCAGGGCACGAAAAAAATGAAGACACCAAGTCAGGATCAGCCCAGGGCAAGAAATTCATTTTCAACAACAAAACCATCACAAGCAGTCTATTTTCAACACAGTCACGAAAACTTCACAAGTTCACAGGAAGGGGAAGAAGGCGTAGATCCGGCGACCAGAGAGAGGGAGGGGAGGAGGAGGCCGACGGCGAAGTTGAAGTCGTCGAGGCAGCGGCATAGCCAAAGCCCCAACCCAAGGTGGCTAGGGTTTCGGCCGAAATTACCGGCGGCGTAGATCCGGTGACCAGAGAGGGGGAGGAGGATGCTGGCGGTGTCGATCTGGTCGTCAAGGGTGGGGATGAGCCGAGGAGGAAGAGGAGGCCGACGGCGAGAGACGAGAGGAGGAGAGGGAGGCGGAGGCAGAGACGAGGAGGCACGAGGGCAGACGAGACGAGGGAGAAGGGCTGGGCTAGGGTTTGAGGGGAAAGGCCGGCGTCCCTGGCTTATATATGCCGGGGATACAGGCCAAACGGGGCGGCGTGCCTGGGCCAGCACGTCGGGCCACGTCGGGTCGGCCTCCTCCGTGCCATGCTGGGCCAACCCACTGGGCTGAGGAGGCAGCTCGGGCCTGGCACTACGTTTGGGCCATGCCGGCTCAGGCACGAAGGCCTCTGTGCTGGGTTGGGCTTGGACCAGGCCAAAATCCCATGTTGTGGGCTGGCCCATGGGCCTCAGGCTATTTGGCCATCTATAGGTGCGCCTCCTTAACATTGCGAGCTTATAGGGGCGCTCGACGAGGCTTGTACACTGTCTCGAATAGTGAGAAAGGAGAAAGGGAGAAAGGAGAGAGAAATATCCGCACATGTGCTAGCATGAATCTTGGACACTAGTATTTGTATTTTAACATCAAACTAATCGAAAAGTTTTACTTTTATATTTTTAGCATCTATCCAGGTGATACCCGGAGTTATTTTGACATCAAACTAACTGTACTTCTAAATTACTGCATGACAGGGTCAATGTCTCGACAGAAAACCAAAGTAATGTGGCGATGTGGGGGAGCGGGTGCAAAGTAATGTGGCGATGTGGGGGAGCGGGTGACCAGGTCAAGAGCTTAGCGATGTCAACGACGCTGCAAGTCCTTCCTTTCTAGGTATCCGGGCACACTGCGATCTTGAACTTTATTAATCATCTGCAGCCAGTAAAATCCAACACGCAGAATCCCACACAAAAGACAACTCGATGTGGATGCCGTACAAAGACTGAGCGAGCTAGTCGCCTAGACCCAAGAACCAAAACGTCGTCACTTGATGATCGATCTGGAGTTTAAAAAAATCTGCTTCACGTGCACAGAACATCGTCGTCAGGCGGCATCCAGTCTTGCTGAGTTCACGTGCATAGGTGAACCTCGATCGATGATTAGAAATAACTGTTTTTGTTTTAGAAAAAATAGAAATAACTGCTAAATCGGTTAGTTTGATGACGAGGAATTTTACTGAATAATTCCATATGCACTATGTTACCGCCCCAAAGTAGTAAAACAAGATGTGGATCAAACTAATCTTGTCTTTTGTATTTGAAGACTAATCGGTTACGATGACCAAGTTGTTGTTGGAATTAGGGACATTTTAGGTTTATTTTAATCCGAATTAAAGTATAAATCATGACATAAAGAATAGCATAAACATATGCATAATTCTTTATGCTTATTCCACACGACATATAGGACATTAGGAAAGAACATTGAAGATTCAGAAGAAAGTACCCAGAGGCGGGGCCAGTTCCGAGGGAACCGGATGCGCCGTTACTTGACATTGCTAGTCAAGCCTGTTCGATGTAGTCGATCAAGAGTCGATGCAGTGCAGATGATCGCAGTGCCGATGCGCCTCCAGGAAGTAGACGAACGCAGTGAGCAGTCACGCGGATGCGCTCCCCAAAAACTTGATCGCTCCTCTACTCCTCGGGTGCAGAGTCTCGATGAGGGCGTAGCTTCGGAGGCCTGCTCTTCCGACGAATTCCGTGCATGCAGAACGCCGGAACGAAGAAGAACAAAAACACAGCGCAGCAATGGAACCTTCGTTTTGTTCTTGGAAGACAATGGAGGGGGGCCTCCCTTATAGGTACCATATGTGACCTTTGGTTGCCATGGTTAATGCCATGAAAGAGCACTATGAGAAACCTTTGGTTACCCAACTCAATGCCATCAAAGACCACCATAGGAGAGGCTTTTGGCTGCCATGTTAATGCCATGAAAAGCCATCAAAGATGGACCTTTGGCTGCCCATGTCAATGCCATGAAAATGCCATCAAAGATGGTCCTTTGGCTGCCCAACTCAATACCATCAAAATAGTAATTTCCATCCATTGAGATGTATGTTACTATGCTTGATGACAATAATTCAATGGCCACTAACCACCAATCTTTACTAGTCACTAACCACGTGTTAGTTACTAGTCATTAAGCCACGATCAAAATGGCAAAAGCCTTCTCAACTTCCATGTGTCATGTGCCTTGGGATTTATTGATTATTTCTAATAGGCCATTGGCCCAATTAATCAATCCAGTTGTTACGAGGACATTTACTGAATTGGTTAAAATCATACTCATGTCCTAAAATATAAGGTACTCAAGTTTTTGAATATGTCTTCAAATACAAGGAATTTTAGGCATATTTAGTTATTGCTCATTTTATTCATTCTGACATTGGCAAAGGTTTGTTCTTGTTTCGTTATATAAGTTTCATTTAAATACACCGGCCCCTTGACTTGTCTCAAGGTGCACTTAGGTCCATAAACTCGCAAAATCAAAATCTGACACCCAAAACATAGCTAAGGCTTTGTTTGGATGTAGATATTGGAGGGTGTGGCATTGAATTGGTCTAGAATACCAATGCTGGGGGAATTGGAAATCGCCTCAAATACCAATGCCATTGTTTGGATGTGCAAGTATTTGAGAGCTACAATGAAAGAAAATAACCAATTCCAATTCATGTTTGGATGTACAAAGGTGGAATTGTGGGTTGGGTTGCTTACAATGGTGTACATGCATTATATATTTCACAACATGCATATTTATTTGTCGATAATATACATAACTTTCACTTTAAATAAATGAGAATATTAAAAAATAATAGTAGGTATTGCAATATAGTATGATTAAAAACGTGAAAAAATGATGGAAAGACCATTTTGCCCGTTTGCCCTTGCAAAGGAATTTTTAAAACAGCAAAAAACTAAAAAACGTGGTAACTATGTCACTGTAAAAAAATCATAAATAAATTTTAAAATCAGAAAAATTAGAAAACGTGAGACTTTTTTCCTTTTATTTCTTTTTTCTCCATCATTCCCTTTCTTTTCCTCTCTCGTTTTCTCTCCGCACCCCGCAGCGACCCATCTCGAACTTCTTCCCATCGGCCATCCCGTTCTGCTCTCTCCGATGAAGCCAGTGGCTATTGCAGGTGGCAGCGGCAGGGGCCGTATCCTGGCGGGAGGAGCCAAGCAGGACGGGCGCCCTCCTCCGGCATCTCTTGCCCCGGCGCCGGAGCAGAGGCCTCCCAACCTTATCGCGTTGGCCTCCCGCCATCCTGCGGTTCTGCTCCCTCGCCGCGCATCTAGGCGAAGGCCGAGGTGGTGCTCCTCCTGGCAATGGCGCCTGCTGCCCTCCTCCCCTGCTCCCTCGCAGGCAAGCATTCCGCCCTCTGGTTCCCTCCTCCCCTGCTCCCTCCGCTGGTGTTTTTTCGGGAATTGTTGGGCGAAGCGGTACGAGGCAAGCACAATTCAGACCAAATCGGAGGCGGGGGGCTCTGAATCGTGGGCAGGCTGGCGGCAGTGGCCGCGAATGCCGCGGGCATTCGTTTTTCAATTCCGCCCGCCAATGCCGAACGCTTCCAAACAGCTATATTGGGGCTGCTCAATGCCAATGCCAAATTCAACCTCTCAATATCAACTTCCAAACGGGGGCTAAAGCACATCTATGTGGGACGCACCCTTATGTTCATGTTGACCACCAAATCATCGGACTATATATCATCAAATATCATGTTCAAAAGACACTAGGTTACCGCCGCATAATTCCATATATTGATCCACATTGTCTTGTGCTGCCCCAGAGCATTGCTTCATCTACCCATTGGACCAACACGTTCAAGATGGCTTGGTCTCCTCGATTTACAATTCTTCTCCACATCACCTTGATTGGCACCCAGAAAACATTAGTTATGAGAGGCAAAGCATCACTCGCCTAATGATTAGGACCAATTGCTTTCTTCATCAGAGATACATGAAATGCAGGATGAATATATGTGTAATCTGGAAGCTTCAGAAGTTATTTAGGCTGCAGCTCCAATTCTTTCTGTCACAGGATAAGACCAAAATATTTGAACGATAATTTATGATTGGTTTTTTGTGCGGTGATGATTGCAAATAAGATTGTATCTTCAGATAGACTTGATCGTCAATGTCAAAAGACCTTCTGGACCGCATCTTAACTGCTTGATATATATGCCGTTGTTGGACTCAAATCAACTGTTGCTACATTTGTTGTACCATCGTTTTCCTTTCCTTGAGTCATGTTTGTAGATCAGGGGAGGATCAGAGAACGAAGAGGGAGGAAATGCATAGCATGCACGTCTGCACTCCAAGTTGATGGAGCAGTTGATGAACCAGTTAGATCTCACGCAAATTAAAATTTAAATATGTGATGGCACACACCATGGCTATCATCTCTAGCGATACGCAAGAATTTGCTTTAGAATCCATGCTCTAGATTTGCTCAATTAATTTGTTTCAAAGTTGTGGAATAATAATTGGGATGGATGCCAAATTGAATTCAGCTCCAGGTGATCGGAAAACACACCTCAATGTGTCCAAGTATTCGAATTGCTTTTTTGATTCATGCCTAAGATTTTCCGTGTCCACATGTCAGGTAGTCCATACTCCATGCTAGAGCCCAAAACAACGATCTCAAGACAGAACAACCATACATCATGTGGTATCACTAGCTATCCAGATCTTCGGAGATACGCCATCACGCCGATCCCAGTGACGAGGGCAGCCCCGGCAGCCACCCCACTGTACGCCGCCGCCCACGCGTCTCGGGTCGACATGCCCACCGCCATGGCGCCACCAGAGGAGGCCGCGGCTTTCCTGCGGCCTGTGGTGCCGGAGTAGTCCAGGTACAGCTTCAAGCCCTGCAAGATTCAGTAAACACCGTCAGGAACAAGAGCTCAGCTGAGCAACGCTCTGGTTCACGTCGAGCGTGCCTTCCAACCGGCCAGCCTCGCGTGGTCCACCGCGGCGGCGAGGTCGTCGTCCGACGCGAGCACCACCTTGTCCTGGTCCTCGTCTTCGTACTGTACCCACAGCAGTTGCAAGTTTTTTGTTTTAAATTTTGCAGCTTATGGATCACTTGCATCTGTAGCATTGATCAAGACTAATGCTGTATGTTTCTAGTTGAATGAACGTCTATGTTACCAGAATCTGTGGCAGGCGGTCAGGGTCGATGTCGGCGCCGAGCCTCCGCAGGATGCAGGTCACCAGCGGCGTCAAGCTCTGAACCTCTGAAGGAGAAAAGTTTCACTTTGTCGGATGTGCTACAGTGTTCAAACATTACTCAACAGAAGTTAGGCTCCTGTATTGAAAATGGCAATGTCAGTTGCACGGTAGTACCACAGCTGAACCGGTGCATCCGGCCTCGTCTGTCCTGAAGCTTGAATGAGAACAATGAGGGATATGCCGCCTCGCTGCCGCCCATAGAATAGTGGTGGACATCAGACATCGTCTGGGACCTCGACGCCTCGCTGATTAAGCAGGAAAAAAAAGATGGACAGACAAGCATATAAACTGGCAGGTGGTAATGGGGATCACTAGTACCAAAATGCTTAGGACTTGTGGCACCTCATCTGGGATTGGGTGTCTGTTTCGTCATCCAGCGGGCTCAAGGCCATGGCAGAGTCCCAGAACCTCTGGATCATGGATGCCGCTGCGTCTTCGTTCCCGTCTCCACTGCTCTCAACCTGACCCATCTTGCAAAATCAGTAGGAGACATCTCCCACAAACTGAATACACAAATTAGTACGGCAAATATGGATTTGAATGGAACTTACGATGGAGATCGCTGCATGTGTGATATCAATCACATCAAGAATGGAAATGATGGAACCATCTGCGACGGAACAAAAAATCTTTTGAGACACTGATCAGAAGCTGCAGGTTTTCCTGGACCTTTTTTATGAGATAGTGTACCTCTATCCATCACGGGAAGATGCAAGAATTTGTGCTCTTGCATTGTCCGTAACGCGTCAAGTATAGGCATGTCAACCGTGGCACATTCAGGGTCAGGAGTCATCACCTAGTGTTTGCACCACAAAAAGTTCTTGCCCTTTTTTAGCTCAATCAGTTTCTTTGTCTTCCAGTTTGGGCGAAACTAAGTGGCGTGTGAAACTAAAATTGCACTTACCTTTTCAACCGGAGTTGAATCCGAAGAGAGGTTCTTGGCGATCACGCGCATCAATATATCCCTTGAACTGGCAAGCATGACCCAAAAAGGATTGGAAATTAAAGGAATAAACTTCAGTAATTCAGTTGACACAAGCAGAGATCTAGCAAGGCATGCAACAAGTTCACTCACGTCAGGATGCCTTGAGCCTTGCTCCCCACAGCCACTACAGTTGAGCTAGCATGCCCCTCAACCATCTTCTTGGTCGCTGTAAGAACCGAATCACCCGGCGATACCATGACAACTCTGTCGGATATCCACAAGTTCAATTGACAATTATGAGCCAATGTCCATAGATACACAAATAACCTACAAACAAAGAAAAATGCATAACATATTGACCAACGTTGAGTCTGCACTGGCGATTGCGGACAAGCACGGTCTGAACATCTGCTCCTTGAGAGCCTCAACAATGAAGAACTTGTCGTCGCCATCGGCCACGCTGGCGATGGCCGCCTTGCCCTTCTCGGAGGCCCTCTCCATCCTGGCGATGGCGTCGTAGAGGCACTTGGCGATGTCGAGCATGGCGACCACCTCGCCGTTGTCCACCACCGGCAGGTGCCTGAACTTGCCCTGGACCATCTTCTGCAGCGCCTCGACGGCCAGCGTGTCGGAGAGCACGAAGATCGGGTGCCTCGTCATCACCTTCCACACCGGCGTCTCGTCGATCTTGAGCTCTCGCGCAATCACCCTCGTTGCAATATCCTACATATATAAATGGCATGGCATGTCACGCACGCTTGAGATCTTCGATGGTTACATTAAAATGTTGGGAATAATAGCACGAGAAGAGGGTGAGGTAGAGACCTTGTCGGTGAGGATGCCACACAGAAGCGCATTGGAGTCAGTGAGGAGCGCGGCGTCGGCCCGGCGTGCGGCCATTCGCCGGCACACCTCCAGCACGGTGGTGCTCTCCGGCACCGTCAGCGCGCGCGATAGCCGCAGCCGCTTCACCGTGCGCTCGCCGCCCATGGTCCTACATCGCATCGACCAATCGTTCAGGTTCTTATCGCAAAACAATTGCCTGCATGTGATTGTTCCATCGCACTAGGAGAAGAAATAAAATGAGTACATGGACCGGGAGAGCGCCGGCTTGGGGCTATCGCTGGCGGTGGCGGCGGCAGCGGCCGCGCGGCGACCCATGGCGCCGCCGCTCCCCATGGAGAGCGTCCGCCGGGGCGGTGACAGGCCGCCGACCATTGCTGCGGACCGGACGGGACGTGACCGGGGTGCGTACTGGGTGCCTAATTGAGGTGATGATAGGCGCTTTTTACTCCAGGTGGAATTGCCGCTTAAAATTGCACGAGGCTTTTAGGGTGGTTGCCCAATTATAACCTGCGGTGGGGAGTAAACGCTAGTGAACTCACGACGACGACCAGATTTCAGAAACTTAGATGGTATTTTTTTTAGGAAAAAATCCATTTTTGGCCATCCAACTCTCGCCTCAGTTTGGTTTTGGCCATCGAACTCCAAAACCGGGTATCTTTGGCCATCCAACTATCAAAACCGTTCAAATTTGGCCATCGGGCTGTTTTGATGAGTGGTTTTAATTTTTTTATTTACAATTTAGTCCTTAGATCTTAAAATGATTATTATTTTTTACTCGTACCTCCGATTTAGGTGATTCTTGTGGTCACGTGTTACTAACGGTGAGCATTATATTTTAAAGAGATCTTTATACTATTTTATCACTACTTGTTATATTATTTTTTTTGTCATTGCATACAAATAATAATATAAGAAAATTAAACAAATAATTATAAAATAATATAATTAATATTTTAAAATGTAAAGCCCATAACGTATGACCATTATAATCACTTAAAACGGAGATGCAAGAAAAAAATAGTAATCATTTTAACATCTAGGACTAAAAAGCACTAAATTAGTCTATTTTAATCCTTGGATCTTAAAATAATTATTACTTTTTCTCCTATCTTTGATTTAAGTGATTTCAGTGGTCATGCATTCATAACGATGAGCTTTATCTTTTAAAATATTAATTATATTATTTTATAATTGTTTATTTTACTTTTATTATATTGTTATTTGTACGCAATGACAAAAACATAATATAACATGTAGTGATAAAATAGTATAAAGATCACTTTAAAATATAGTGCTCACCGTTAGTAACACGTGACCACAAGAATCACCTAAATCGGAGGTACGAGCAAAAAGTAATAATCATTTTAAGATCTAAGGACTAAATTATAAATAAAAAAAAGTTAAAATCACTCATCAAAACAGCCCGATGGCCAAATTTGAACGGTTTTGATAGTTGGATGGCCAAAGATACCCGGTTTTAGAGTTCGATGGCCAAAACCAAACTGAGGCAAGAGTTGGATGGTCAAAAATGGACTTTTTCCTTTTTTTGAAGTCTGTTTGACACTGTACTGCTACGCGAAAATGTTCCAGTGTATTACTTTAGTTTAGATTACATGTACATTCTCATTAAATTTGAGATTGGACACATACTAGAAAAATAGAAAAGATGAAGATAACTGATTGTGCATCTCCTAACTCTGATTTTTTTTTAGACGGAACACCTTTTATTACTCAGAATAGGTGTTACAAACGTCACCGGACGCTGACAGGAACCAGACATGTCTACCAACACTAGCATGAATACAACTACGAGCTAAGTTATGTGCGTCAACATTCGACGCTCTTCCTTGACAAACTCACATATGCTAAAATCTCTGATCCGTGCTTTGATCTCCTTGACAATGTGTCCATACAAACCAAGCCCTTCACCTCGGTTGCTTCCCATTACATTTGAGCTGTCGCATGCAACCCTGACCTCTCATAGGAGTATCAGCTGCTAAGGCCAAAGCTTCCCGGCAAGCTATTGCCTCCATGGTTTCAGAGTTAGTCATACCATCCATCACCAGTGTCGATGCTCCCCGAAACTGTCCGGAGCCATCGCACGCGACTGCCACTACCGAAGCGATCCTCGAGTTCTTGGAGAGGGCGGCATCCACATTTATCTTCATCAAGCTTGCCGGCGGTGGAATCCACCGGGCAGGACGACCACACACATTATTTTTCTCTCCCTTCTGAGGCTGCAAACACCGGAGCTTGGACACATACTTAGATATGAAGCTATGAGTTGACAACGGACCCTGAAAGATCTCTTCATGTATCGCTTTCCTCCGAGCGTGCCATATAGCCCACAGTGTTACTGTGACCCGAACAACAGCCTGGTGGTCAAGAGGCTTTAGGAGCGCCAACAGCCATCCCTTTGCATCTTGTTCCCGTAATTCACCCATATGTTCAATAATACTCTCATCCTCCAGAGCCCATACACTTCTAGCCATATTACACTCTAGGAGGGTATGTCTCCATGAGTCAGTGTCTCCACAAATGGAGCACACATCATTATCTGCCATGTGCCTATGATGGAGTAAATCCTTCGATGGCAGAGTATTTCTAGCTAGGCGCCACATGAAAATTTTCATCTTGGATGGGATCTTGATGCCCCAAAGAAAGCTCCACTCCTGTTCTTCACCTTTCAAGTTTGAACGGCCCGGGTGTTGACGCCCATATTTATTCAATGCAATCATCTTGTAAGCTGACCTAACTGAAAAAATTCCGCTCCTCTCATGATGCCACGCCCAGAAATCACGTCTAGTGCTGAGCGGAATATTGATGATTATCTCCATGTCATTTGGAGTAACAAATTGGTTGCAGTTTCTGACGATCCCAGGTTGCAGAAGATGAGTCGATGAGGTCGCTCACCAATTCTGGGGCATTTGCTGCACTACTTTGGATGGGTCTTCTGAGTCCCGATGTTGGCAGCCAGTCCACGGACCATATCCTTGTCTTCTCTCCCGTGCCAATAGTCTGATCAGGCCTGTTGCAAAACCTCGCGACCCTCAAGTAATGCACGCCAAATGCGCGACGGCCGAGAACCCAAGCTCGCCTCCAGGAAAGTGGAGTCTAGGAAGTGGACAGCCTTTAGCACCCGGGCGCTCAAGGTTGACTCATCCTGTAAAATTCTCGAAGCCGATTTTGCCAGAAGCGCCAAGTTGAACATCTCCAAATCGCGAAAACCTAATCCACCGAGATACTTGGGCTGAATAATATCATCCCACGTGACCCAACAAGGCTTATGCTTTCCATCTTTACAGCCCCACCAAAAGTCCCGTATAAGGCCAGTAATATGATGACACATACCTCTTGGAAGTTTGAAGCACGACATCAAGAAGGTGGGTATGGCTTGAGCAACTGATTTGATGAGGACTTCTTTACCACCCGCCGATAAGCATTGCTCCATCCACCCTTGTATCTTGTCCACACACGATCCTTCAAATATTTGAAAGCACCATTAGTTGCATTACCCACATCTGACGGCATACCAAGGTACTTCTCGTTCAAGGTCTCATTGTGGACATCAAGTATTTCCTTTATCTCCTCTCTCACATTCTGCTGACACCCTTTCGCAAAATGTATAGAGGACTTATCCATATTTATCTTCTGCCCCGATGCCTGGCAGTAGATTTGAAGCACATTCTTTACTTCAAGAGCACTCTCCCTATTTGCCCTGAAAAACAGCAGGTTGGCATCTGCAAAGAGTAGGTGACTAACCATCGGGGCTGACGGCGCCACCATAATACCATTGAGTGCGGACGACTGATTTCTGGATTTTAGAAGGCACGAAAGGCCCTCGGCTGCTAACAAGAAAAGATAGGGGGAGATGGGATATCCCTGACGAATACCCCTTGAAGGCTGAAATTGCTCCAAACATTCACCGTTAAACATAACTGAGAAAGACACAGATGTAATAAGTCTCATTACCATGTTGACCCAATTCTGGTGGAAACCAATCCGAAGCATGATGGCACACAAATATGCCCACTCGACTCGGTCATACGCTTTTTTCATGTCCAGCTTGAGTGCACAACATCTCAAATCCCGAGCCTGCTTCTTCTTCATGAAGTGTAAGCACTCATATGCTGTAATGATGTTATCGGTGATCAGCCAGCCGGGAACAAAGGCCGACTGCCTCCTCCGAGATGATCTTTGGTAGCACTGTCTTCAATCTATTTGCAACCACCTTCGATGTGATCTTATAGATGACATTACATAAGCAGATCAGTCTAAATTGGCCCAACTCTTCTGGACTAGCAACCTTCGGTACAGGGTTAAAAAAACCGCGGGAACCGGCCCGAAAACCGCGGGATCCGGTCGTACCGGTCCGGACCGGTACCGGTTCGGACCGGTTTGAAACCGCCCAAATTCAAAAATTTCAAATTTGAATTTAAAAATTCGAAAAATCGGATAAAAATTCTTAAAAATACTTCATGGTGTGCTGGATCTATTGGTGTCAAAATTTCTCAAATATTTGGTCATTTGCTATTTCTTTCGCTAAATACAAGTTAAATAAAAAAAAAGAAAAAAACCAGTCGGCCCAACAGCGGCCCAACTCGGCCCAAATCGCGTAAACCCTAATAACCCCCCTCGCCCCCCTCACCCCCCAGACACCCCGTCGCTCCCCCCCCCCCACGCAGCTGAGTCCTCGCTCGGGCGAAAACACGCGTTACGCAGCGAAACCGCCGCGCAACCGCCGGATCCCGCGCCGGGAGGAGCGGTTACCGCTCGGATTGAGCGGTATACCGGTCCGGTTTGCGCCGCGACGGTTACCGGCTCGTCACGCCGGTATACCGCTCCGGTTTGAGCGGTTTTCGCTCGGTTTCGGCGGTTACCGGCCGACCGCGGGTGAGGTAAGGTTTTGATGATTTTTTCAATGATTTAGGCTATTGTGATCTATGAAATTATGAAATGGATGTGGTGATGGAGATATTTAGGTATATTTTGATTGCATCCAAGTGATTTTAGAATGTATGAAGTGGATCTAGTGATTTGTAGCCATGTATGTACATTTAGATGTAGGGTATTGTGATTTTGGAAATAAGGAAATGGATGTAGGATTTAAGCATTGTGATATAGCTATGTGTTGTCAAGTTGATATTGATATGTTTATGTTTGTTCTATGTTTGTAGATACGCAATGTCTGGCAGAGATAAAGATGTTGTATGGGAACACGGTGAACGTCTTCACCCCGGTTGGAGATGCAACTATTGTCATAAGTCCAAGGGAGGCGGTGGTGCCACTAGATTGAAACAACATTTGGCAGGGCGCGGAACGGAGGTCGTCCATTGTGATAGGGTTTCAAAGGAGGTGCGTGAGTACTTTCAGCGTGACCTTGAAAGGACAAAGAGGCTAACTGCTCAACGTGCTCAAGAGAGGTTGAGAAAGGAGAAGGCTGCAGCGGAAGGTAACTATCCTGGTGGAGATGAAGCGTATGATGAGGAGGTAACTATCCTATTCCGGAGTTGAGCATGCAGCCACCGATGAGATGGGTGTACGAATGGCAAGATCCCCATTGGTACAATATGTTACTTCAGGAGTGGCAGACGACATCGGCCTGGACGGGCCAAACTTGGCAAGACTTCAAAGCTGAGTTGCTGGTAAGGCAGGGTTTGAATGTGATGTCCACCGCGGAGTATGAAATGGCCTCGCGATGCTACCGTTGAACAATTTTTTGTGCGAGACTATTCGTATTAACAATTATTTGTACCAGAGGACTACTGAACTATTTGCATGGACATTTGTACTATGTTTGTATGTACAATTATATGTATGGATGTTTGTCTATATTTTTAGTTATTTTTTTCCTTAATTTACGCATATTTCATGCCAATTTTTGGTTCTCCACCGAACCGTCCAAACCGGCCGGTATACCGGTCAAACCGGCCGGTTTCCGCCCCAAACCGACCGGTTTGGACTGCCGCCAAAACCGGATGAAACCGGCCGGTATACCGGTGAAACCGGTCGGATTCCGGTCAATTCGATCGGTTTACCGAAAAAAACCGGTTGCACGGGGGATTTGAATTCAAAATTTGAATTCAACCGGTTTCTACCGGATCCCGGTCAAACCGGTCCGGTATACCGGTACCGCCGGCCGGCGGTACGAACTACCGGACCGGTTTTGTAAACCCTGCTTCGGTATCAATACTACAAATGTGTTGTTGATCACCGCAGGGCTATCTTCCCCTTGCAACACCCTCAACACAGTTGAGGTCACATCTGTGCCACATAGGTCCCAATTACGTTGAAAGAAGTGAGCCGGAAAGCCATCCGGCCCCGGTGCTTTGGTGGGGAACATCTGGAACAAAGCATCTTTTACCTCTTGACATGTAAATGGCGTTAGCAAGATTTCATTCATCACTGGTGTTACTTTGACTGGGACAGTCCCCAAAACCGTCTCCATGTCATGTACTCCTTCCGACTGATACAATGCCTTGTAAAACTCATTCTTCATCGCCCCAGTTCTGCTATGTTCTCAGTAAACTAACCATCCGGCTTGCGAAGTTTAGTGATTTTATTTCGCCGCCCTCTTCTAATCGCGCGCAAATGGAAAAAATGTGTGTTTCTATCTCCCGCTGCGAGCCATTCGATTCTGGCCCGTTGGCGCCACATAAGCTCCTCTCAGTAATTCAACTCTATGATGCCCTCTGTGATCTTTAGTTCAGCGTGCGATGGCCCGGTACGATGAGGATCGGCCTGCATAGACTCGAGCTCACTGTTTAGCTGATGCAGCTCCCGCTTGACACTGCCAAAGGTCTATCTCTCCCACCGACAGCCGGGTGCCTACGGACTTGAGTTTTTCATGCAACCCATCAATACTCGTAGCCTCCCCGTACTTTCTCCATGCTTCTTCTATGATCTTAGGGAAATCGTCGTGGGTCTCCCACATCACCTTGTATCGAAAGTGTTTCCTCTTTGGTCGTGGCGAGTCCCTCCTCGACCAGGTGAGCTTAATGGGGCAATGGTCAGACGCCGTGGCAGTTAGGTGTTGTACAGACGCCATAGGGAATCGCTCGCACTAGTCACCTGTCGCCAAGGCCCGATCCAGTCTTACCTTGCAATATGTGCCTCCAACCACCTTTTTCTCATATGTCCACTCCTTCCCCTCGAAACTGAGGTCATTTAGACCGCACACATCTACTACATCTCGAAAGCCAGCAATCTATGCGTAACTTCTCTCTTGTACTCCTACATGGTTCATGTCAATGGAGCACCTCATTGAAGTCCCCAATACATACCCAAGGAAGAGGCGACGAGGACTTAATGAACTTCATAACGTCCCATGTCTTATGCCTCTCACTTGTTTGAGCTTCCCCGTAGACACATGTTAGCCTCCATGGATCAGCATGTCCTTCTCTAACAATCACATCAATGTGGTACTTTGAATATGGTAAAATAGTAATCTCTGTATTGTTATTCCAGAAAATACCTAGGCCGCCGCTGCGACCCGACTGCTAACAACAAATGCTCTATCAAAACCCAAGGTTTTTTCAAGACCCTCCACCCTATCCTTATGAACTTGAATCTCCAGCACACATAGGACGGAAGGGGCATCACTCTTCGCTAGGTCGCGAAGCTCCTTAATTGTCGCGGTGTTGCCAAGTCCGCGACAATTCCAGCTTATGCAACTCATTGGGACCGGCGGCACTCCGCTTGGGAGCCCGCCAATTTTTCAGTGCTGACTTCTCCCAGGCTGGAACCTTACGAGGCATTACTGCCAGCATGGCAGTAGCACCATCATACTCCTCAAGCATTAGCGCACAAACTTTGGAAATCCAAGGACCCTCCTCCATGATTTTCTTCCAAACTCCCAAGCAGTTTGCTTGTACAACAAATAAATTCTTCCCAATAGGACAGAAAGAAACTTGACGTGCAGGACCCCAAGCAGCTCTCGTGGAAGACATCAATGATGACTCGCTGAAAGCCTTCACGGTGAGCAACTTGGCCACCACCATCCACTTGACCTCGGCTAGTTTCTCCCTGTCACCCTGCGCAAGAAAAACTCCTTCATGTTCTGCATCGCTCAGCCGGCGTTTCTTGAGCAGCTCCCCCACGTCAACCTCCTGCTTCCTCACCCTCATCAACGACGACTCTGCCACCATGCCTCCGCCACGTCCTCGTCGCCGAGCCAGAAACAGCGTCAAGAAAACCTTCGCCGGCGAAGTCGCCCAACCCTAGTTTCCTAGGTCTTTTCTCACGGAAGAAGGGACAGTTGTTTAGGTTGTTTGTTCTGCTTATCTCCTAACTCTAATGGGGTCAACCTTGACAATGTGTCTCCATCTACTGGGCCTTGGGCCAAATCTCTCTTAGCCAAGGCTGGCAAGTTGAAGCTCACTAAGGATGATCCATCTCTTAGGAGGAGTAATAGACAAAAGGACTAGAAAAAAAGATCTAAAACATAAGACCTTTCGGAACAGGCACTGTGAAGTTGCTCCACCAACCATCTCACCATCAATCATTCGCAACTTGGGTGCCACATTCTATGATATTGTTCCAACCAAGCTCACTAAAGCTGCCTTAATCAAGACAAAGAAAGCCTCTACCACTGGAGGGAAAAAGAAGGTTGTCAAGAAGAACACAAAACCTGATGTTGATGAAGATCACAATCTTTTGGTATGGTTGTCATGTCTTTTACTTTTGTTGCCTCGGATCTGTAATCTTAATTCTCAGTACTCTTGCTTCCATGGTCTTACCCTGAACTTTTTCCTATTTTCCTCTTATTATGCATGGTCAACATGTCATATTCTTTTCTACCATTGGTTTAATAATCATGAATAGTTCTCCTCATACATCTCGTGATTGGAATATTTTATGCTAGAATATAAGGGGTCTGAATTTAGATAAAAAAAATGGGATTCCGTCAGGGATAAGATTGTTGAAAGCCAATGTGAAGTTGTTTGCTTGCAAGGAACCAAAAAGGAATCTTTTAATATTGCTTGCATATCAAAAAATCTTGTCCCCTACATTTTGACGTTTGAATGTCTACCCTCTGTGGGAGCCTTGGTGGAATTATCACAATGTGGAAATCTGCTCTCTTTGAAGGTCATTTATCATTTCAGAATATGTTTGCCGTGCATGTAGATTTTAAATCTAGACATAATAATGCTGAATGGGTCCTTACCAATGTATATCGTCCACGTTCTCTTGATGGCAAAATAGAGTTCATTGATTGGCTTAAAAATATTCAAATGCTTGATGACATTGATTGGATGATAGTGGGTGATTTCAATCTCATGAGACGGCCTGAAGATAGAAATAAGCCAGGTTGTGATGTTACTGAAATGTTTTTGTTTAATAATACCATCTGTTCTTTGGTATTGGTCGAGCTACCTCTGAAGGGCAGGCGTTATACTTGGAGTAATAAGCAACATGACCGTTTATTGGAAAGACTTGATTGGTTTTGTACTTCCAATGCTTGGACATTATCGTATCCTAATACTACAGTATGCCCCTTGGTGATAGAAACCTCTTATCGTGTCCCTTATGTTGTTAAAATTGCTATTGATATTCCCAAGGGTAAGGTTTTCAGATTTGAGAATTATTGCATGGAGTATCCTGATTTTCTACAAGTAAACCTAAGACGTGCACTAAAAGCTTGGCACTCTACTTTGTCTAATATGAATGTTGCCATGAAAAATGTTAAATTGGTCCTTTCTTCTCTAGAAATCTTACAGGAATGCAGAGATTTATCTGTCCCTGACTTGAATTTTAAGTCTGTCTTAATGGATGAGTTAATCTCCCTACTCAAGCAACAATACATCTATTACAAACAAAATGGTACCATCAAATGGGTTCAATTTGGAGATGAGGGGACAAAAATTCTTTCATGCCAATGCCACAATTAAGCATAGGAAGAATCTGATTACTTCTCTGATGGACACAAATGGTGTGTTGCAGTGTAATAACAGTGTTAAAACATATGTCATTTAGAATGCATATAAAGAAAGGCTGGAAGTTTCATAAGCTCACCAAATGGTGTTTGACCTGTCAGCCTGGTTTGCTTATCATATTGATCTTTCTATTTTAGAGGAACCTTTTACTACTGAAGAAATTGACCAGATCATTGCCAGCCTCCCATCTGATAAGTCATCGGGGCCTGACAAAGCATCAATGGTTCTTACATTACTCTGATTCCCAAGATAGATAGCCCCACTAGAGCTTCAGACATCTGACCCATATCTCTGCTTATTCTTTCTGTGAAAATTATTACAAAATTACTAGCAAACAGGTTTCAAACAGTGACAAAATATTTAGTGCATATAAACCAATATGGGTTCATTTAATCTAGAACTATTCAGGATTGCCTAGCCTCGCCTTTGAATATTTGCATCTCTGCCTTCGAAAAAGGAAATTGTTATCCTCAAGCTTGACCTTGAAACGACATTTGACAAGGTTGAGCATCAGGCTATGATAGACATTATGAGACATAAGGGTTTTGGGAATCGTTGGTTACAATGGATGTGTGCATTTTTTTATTCGGGAACATCATCAGTGCTCCTAAATGGTATTCCTAGAAAATATTTCATGGTAGGAGAGGGATCAGACAAGGAGACCCTTTATCCCCTCTTTTATTTGGTCTTGCTGTGACCTCCTTCAAACAATCATCAATGATGCAAAATATCATCAACTTTGATTGTCATGGAAGGCTGGCGCTCTCAGCTTTCGCACTTGAAAGCACTTCTTAGTGATTATGCAGTGTCCACTGGTCCTAAGGTAAAGTATTCCAAATCTATGCTTGTACCAATTAACATGGATGAAAATAGGACAAACTTCTTGGCACAACCTTTTGTCGTGGTTGGAACCTTGCCTTTTACCTATCTTGGGATTCCCTTGGTTTTAACAAAGCCTAAGATAGAGAAAACATTTATGGAGAGGGGAAATGTTAATGCCAAGAATCCACCAAAAGCTGACTGGGAAATGGTTTGTCTGCCAAAATCAGAATTAGGACTTCTGAGTTCTTAATCTCAGAACCCAAAATGAAGCATTACTCTTGAAGTATCTGCATAAATTCTTTAATAAAGAAGACATCCCGTGGGTTCATTAAATATGGGAGAAATATTACAGGAATGGTAAACTCCCTGATCACGTCAAAGGATTATTTTGGTGGTGCAGCATTTTGAAACTTTTGGATAAATACAAAGGAATGACTATAGTCTCCCTACAGGATGGGTCAACCTGGAGCCTTTGGCATGATTTGTGGGATTGCAGGATTCCACCACATGCATTCCCCGAGCTTTATTCTTTTACCAAGCAGAAAAATATAAGTGTTCAAGGTGCCAAATCAATGTCCTTTTGCTCAACAATGCTGGGCCCTCGTGAATTTGCATATCTCTGATCCAATGGATCTCTTCGGTTCTTTGGAGAGTCTCAAAGTCCAATTGCAAGTCCCTTTCTTCATGGAAGTTATCATACTCATCAGTTGGTGCATTTGGGTGGCACGGAATGATCTCATCTTCAGGAATGTACAACCGTCAATTCAGAATTGCAAAAGTCTCTTTTAGAAGGAATTTGCTCTGGATGTGCTGTGAGCAAAGAAGAACCTGCCCACCCTTATGGCTTCATGGATAGACACAATGTTGTGGCGGATTTTATTTTCTGTCTCCTTCTTTGTTTCTTTACCATAGTTCTAAACCTTTACCTTTATATAATATATAACCAGTAGGGGCAACCCCTCCCGTTTCATTAAAAAAACAATTGTTGATTGCTCATTACCTTACTTTGACAATTACATTTACTTGTAATTTGGGGGAAATAGTAGTAAAACTTTCATTTATCTCATATTCCATTGAAAATCATCAGTGGGTTACTTAAGGTTTTCTTGATCATAATTTAGTCATGACTAAAAATCAACAATCATGACTTCAAACTTGTTCACATATAGATTCATTCGATCAAATGATCTGGTCTGTTGTGATGCTTCTTTATTGGTCTTGATACCTGGGCAAGATTTTCCATTGGAAACAATTAGAGTTTGAGACGAGACAAAAAAGATCCAAGAAAAAGAAGGATCCCTTACACTTCAGGTACTTCAATCACTGCAACCCGTGCCTCTAGGCCCAGGATTTCCATGCTCAGTATTTCTCCAAATTGGTAATTCCAGTTAGAAATTTATTTTTTTTCAAAACAGAATCTGAATCCAGATATCATTTTAATTATTTATATGTCCTTGCCCCGTTTTTCTGCACTTTTTTTTAGCCTGTTCGCACATATTTTTTTGGGTAGCTTTGAGAATACTCATGAGCTCTCTGAACGTAGTAGTTCCGTGGGCCTTGGCCTTATTTGCAATGCTAACAAATAACAATGGGCCGGGTAGTCTGTTGTTGTGGTCCACCAACAAATATTTTAAGCAAAGCACATGCCTTCCCTCCTGACTGAAAGTTTCACCGGTAAGAATAAAGCTAGTTTCATCCTCCAAAAAAAAGGTAAAAAGCTAGGAATCTAGGACCCCAATCAGTCTGCAACAGATGAATCTACCCACCCAGGAAGTAACAATGGGACCAATAATCATTTGGCACAGACACAATCCACACTCATTCCTCTTCTCCATCCTTCGCCCACACCTCTGCACATATATGTGCAACTGTGCACATGACTCCAAAGTCCAAAGCTAAACACAAACACCAAACAATTTGGGTGCATAGCATCCTATTCATGCGTGTCCTCATTCAGACAAAACAGCTATAGTGTGACCCATTCGCAATGACAAGCGCCACACACACACACACAGTTGCTGATGCAGCCCATGCACCTAACCCTGGCCGGCCCACACAGGAAGCTTCCCGGTACTGTTAGCAAGAACAGATCTGTCGGTCCCCCCATGTGTTAGCTGGAAAAGGAATTGTGATGCAGTTTCTCTTACACTTTTGTGTGCGATATTTGGTGATGAAATAAAAAAGCACAAACCATTTTTATGGAGACTAAATATGGCACAAACTGGACCTTAAAATTGTCGACATTAATTTACCATGATTTTAACAATTACTTCCTCCGTTCCAAATTATTAGTCATCCTGGCTTTTTACCAGATTCATTAAAGGTGCTATGAATTTAGACAAGTATATGTCTAGGCTAGTAGAAGATGACATGAATTTAGACACTCAAAATGACACACAGGATGACTAATAATTTGAAACGGAGGGAGTAATTGATTGTCCTTGGCATCAGGAAAAAAAACATGCATCAAGAGTTCATTTTGAAAAGTAATTGATTGTCCCTGGCATCAGAAAAAAAAAACATGCATCAAGAGTTCATCCATAAAGATTAATAATGGTGCCTTGAGTCGTTTTGGTCAATTTGGCTAACATTTGCACCCTGTTGAAATTAAAAGGGTCGATTGTGACGGTTATACTACCAATGCGCAACCTTGATTTTTCTTTTACGAAGTCGTTTGCTTTATTTGACTGGATTCACATTCTGTTGAAATGGAGAGGTGAACTGTGACTGTTACAGTATACTATCATGCATGACCTTGATTTCTATAAGATGTTTTTTGAAGAAATTATAGATTAGCGATATAATCCAGACAGCATGCCAATGCAACATCATAGGATCAGTTTTGTGAAAATGAAATGTAGTTCTTTGCTTTTCGATCTGAAAGTACTTTAACTGCTTTGTTCTAATTTAGTAATCTTTTAAGCTTAAGTTCCTTCGAGGATAAGTAAACATTTTAAGATCTTTCGAGATGACCCGGATAATATTTAAAAGATTGAAATAATCCCCAGGTAAATATTGTTGTTAACAAATGGATGCTATACTACGTATGCTTCCCCAAGGTTATGTCCAAACAAACATGAAAACTTTAAGAGATTTTAAGCCCATCCCGACGTAGAAAAGTATAGTAAGCCTCCTCTTCTAATCAAGATCTCAGAAAAGTTAGATGAACTTTTGGAAGATATTTTAATCAAACCAAGTTATGGGGAGATGTAATATTTTAGTGAATGAAATGGCTTGAATATCCATTATTTTAACTCCATATTTAAAAAAAACTATTATGAAAATAATACAAAACACTATTTAACTCCATATCAATTATTCCTAGGCAATGCCTCAAGTCCATTTTTACCCCCTACAGACCCACACCCACCCCCTTGTCCAACATTTTCCCAAAACTCCATCAAGGTCCCATCCCAATAACCCGTACGTTGAGGGAAATAAAGCTCCATAGTGACCTCTATCCAGTCCTCTTGCATGGTCTGCCCAACTCAGCTCGATCTTCCAGTTCCAGCCCCACAGCTGAAACGGACATGGCAACCACCCCCAACATGACCATACCGTGCATGCATGCAAACCACCATGGGAGTTCCTCTTTGTGAGTCCAAGCTTTTATTCCACGCCCACCCCCAACACAATGAGCAAGAGGACAACGTGTGACGACGAGGACTCCAGTCACAAGCGTGTGAAAAAGATTTGCATGGAGGGAGGGGTGGTCATCTGTGTGGGGTGTCCTCTGAGTGGTGACCACTGACCTGATGCATGGGTTTGGGATCTCTCTCTCTCTCTCAACTGCCTTTGATTCCATCTGGACTCGCTTTAACTTTCTATCTAGCTCCACTAGTCTACTACCTCATCTGGTCCTGATCTTCTACAGCTTGGTTGCAGTACACAGGACATTGCATTGTGATTCATGTTATTTATATGGATTAGTTATGAGCTAGGAAAAATACTACAGATAATAATGAAGTTTGCGGGTACAAAAACTAATGAACGTATTAATGAAGTTCCTGTACCATAGAGTACAATAACAATGTAGCACGGTCATGGAAGAGAAAAACAATTGAATCTTTTTGTTTAGAAAATCTATGGGCATGATGTCACTGCCTACCCTTTTGCCACCTATGTGAAGGCCATGGAACTAACATAGTAACATGTCACAAACTAGTAAATACTGGTGTTTTTAACATAACTCGAAAAGCATTGGCTCCTAGTTGCATGACACAAGAGAAAAGGTGATTGAGGGCAGTTGAATGGAATATCTGTTGAAAACTGATATGACACACAAACCACCAAGCTCTATCCCACCCTAAAATAGATATCCATGGAGACACAAGAACCATTATTGTTGACAAAACATCTTGCCACATTTGTACAATGCCATGCGACTGAGTAACCACACCATAGTATGTCAATGAGCTACAAGAGAATACAAGAAAAGATACCAACATCAACACTTCAAAGGTAGCACAAAAGGTATTTCCACGTAATTGCACGTCTAATAACGACAATGATATCACATCAAGCCATCAATAATATACTATGCCAAGTTTACATAGCAACATATGTGCAGAAACACCACACACACCATGGCCGATCCTCCTACCAACCACAGAGAATCACGCTGCCTATCACAACACCATTTATAGATCTTTTTTCTCCACCTCACCTTGTTCTTTTTCTCTTATTCAAGTCCACCACACCTATACATATAGTATTATGGTTGGACACGATTTCATTTGTTGAAATTTAAGCCTCCTTTTACCATAAGGTAAACAACCTATTACGTACTTAGGTTAGTTGGACACTAGGAGTAGACCGTAATGATGAATTGATCATCCAGTTGGATTAGTACGAAAATAGTAAGAAGTAAATGTCAAATATTGGCCAGTGTAAATGCTAGGTTACCGAATTTCGATTGTTAACAAGAATCAAAAGAGGGGGCCTTTCGATATTGCTAGATTGAATGGGATTGATAGGACAGGAAAAAGTTTTTCCGAAAAAACTATCCTCATCACCTGAAAGACGATCGCATGAAAAAAAGTGAGCATGCATGATTGATGTAACAGCTTCAGTAAAGACCATGCAACTAAAAAGTCACGCCCTCATCGATAGCGACACATTACAAGGAAAAACTTGGGAAAAAAAGTACCGACAGTCACACGTCACTTAAGTACAAAACGAGCATTACTTGTAGTTCCTTTACTATCATTATAATTTACAGCTACCCAATGTGTCAGGTTTCACATTACCCTTTTCTAGCTCATAACCAGCTTCAGTTCATTCACTAACAGCAACAAAACACGCAACCGGAGAGCCGTGAAAAGCCAAGTAACTAAGAAACCTACACTATGACCAATCCTACCCACAACCACACAGGACCAATCACCTTCCCACTCACACACATGCACCCACCATCCTATTTGCCCTCCCATCTAGTCATTCCCTCACCAAAAGGCCACTATATATATCACCCTCTCACGGTCCTCCTGCCACTCTCCCCCACACTACTGGTCCTACGCCCAAAGCTAACCAATCAGAAGGAGCACGAGCTGAGAGAGCACACACACATTCCGTGTGAGGAGGCTATCGTTGCTCTGAGAGAGAGAGAGAGAGATCATGGCGGACTGGGCGCCGGTGTTCATCGGGCTGGTGCTGTTCATCCTGCTCTCCCCGGGGCTGCTGTTCCAGATCCCCGGCAAGGGCCGGATCATCGAGTTCGGCAACTTCCAGACCAGCGGCCTCTCCATCCTCATCCACGCCATCATCTACTTCACCCTCATCGCCATCTTCCTCCTCGCCGTCGGCGTCCATGTCTACCTCGGCTAGTCGGCAGTCGCAGTCGGCCGCGGCGGCGGCGGCCTCCACCCTGACGGGACAGATTGTTAGGTACAGTGGTAGAGGCATGTTCATCTCCGTTGTTGGTTGGCTTGGTATACTAGGATGATAGGGAGGTCAGTGAGAGATATGGTGGTGTTCTTTAATTTGGGCATTCGTCAGGTTAAATGTTCATTACTGTTCTGGAAAATGTAGTCTTATCTTGCAGTACTGCTTCTTATGATGATACCGTGATACTGATAGTCGTCATATTTCAATATATCTTCTTTTAGATGAGTTATCAGTAGTCAGTACTGGCTAATTGAGCTTCGATTTGCTTGATACGATGTTCATGATGATCGATTTGCAATACTTAGTTCAGAACCTTTTGTTTCATTTTCCTTTTAATCCCTGGCCAGTTAGTTGGAGTTCAGTTCAGGTAAGGTTTTCGTGGGAGAACATCTCGAAATATTTAATTTGAGGCGCTTTTGTTGTGACATTCTACAGAAGTTGACGTTCCACTTAAACCGTGGCCATTTATCTGACACCAGTACTGTAGTACCAATAAGGCAACAATCCTGTTCTTCATTCTTACAAATCCTCCTGAAATACCATTATGTAGTACCATTGGTTCTCAATTTCAATATCAAGCTCTTGTGAATATCATTTAAGTAATCAAGTCCATGGTGCTTTCTCCTCAAGCCTTTTTACGGTGCCTTATACTACTATTGGGTAGTATGGAGTATAGATGCTGCATGTACACTATCCCCAAAGTTTGCGGCCATGAAGTATTTGGGTTTGAGAAACAGTGGGGGGAGTTTTAATATGCAAAGTACCATTCCTGACTTATTAATATGTGCCGAAACAATGGACTTAGTCTACCAAAGGCACAATTTAGGTGGAAAGAAAGAACTGTAGAACAACTCTTTGGATGCACATGGGTTGGAGATAAGAGTTGTTGGTGTGTCCATATTCTACTGTTATTGAGTTGTTGCCGTGATACACATGCTCTGCGACGAAGATCTAGAACGCAACTGCTATGATAAAGTTCAATCATTTTTCCGTGGGGCCGTCTCGCTATACTCTTCCATTTGCAGTTTCCTGGGTGGACTGATCTGAACCTCTCGGTCGATAAAAGGATCCAAATTAAAATGCCAGAATTTCTAAGTTGACAAATTCAGGGTTGTGTCAGTTTCATTGCTGAACAAATCTCGCATATAGATCCGGTGTAGTTACTTAATTAACATGCAGTTGTGCCGATGGCATGGGTCATATGTCGATCAGCGGCACAACTGCGTGTAAGTAATTGCGTGGGGACTCTATTCTATCTGCAAATCTCACGTTTTCACCTGAACATACTTCTGTTGAATCTCAAATTTCAGGGTTCCAAGTAGTGTTGAAGCACTTGTAGAATACAGTAACCAGCATAGTCCTTTTTTCTAATTCATTGCTCATCAGCAAGCAAGGTTAATTACAGGGTTCGTCTGAGTAGCTGCAATAGATCCTTGGCTTATTTCTCGTTCTATATGTTCTTATATACTTGTGAGTTTTGACCTTATAGTTTAAGCTTTGGTCATCAAATTTACTACAGTTTATATCCAAACCATTGCATGTGTGACATTCTAATAGTATTTGAAATAAAAAAGAATACGACAGTTATATTACCAAATTATTGCTGAACTGAACATTTTAAAAAAATTAATGGTAAAAATGTTTAATCCCATGTCTTGAATAAATTAAGAAAATATGTTTCATGGATCAAACTTTGGAAAGATAGATATTCATACTAGAAAGGTAATATGTTTTTCACAGGAAGAAACTGTGACATCATCCACCTGACAGCCCACGAAGCCCAAACAGCCCATCATTGGGGAGATACTGCACATCCCCATAGAGTGTCATTATTTGTTTATCTCCATCTCTTTCTTTTGATTGAATTTTTTTGTGATTTTAATTTAGCTCTCCATTTTTCATCCAACAAAAATATGACATGTCACCATGTATTTGGTACCCGATCTAATAAGGACACTTGTTTTGTTTTGACCTGACAGTAAAATTATTATCTCATCTTAAAAGTGGGTGAAAAATTTTACTTCAATGAAATTTGAGTACAACCATTATTAAAAAAAAAAGGACCAAAATTACATGAGATTTTTTGTTTCAGCATAACATTTTTTGAAAGAATGTAGATATGAAGAAGTTTGTCTAGAAAAATACTCTTAATAAATTAGGAAAGAGATAGAAGAATAAATTAAGAAACGGGCCTGCAAAACAAACGACAACAAAACAAAGCCCCACAAACAAAACAAATAATACACAAAGACAAAATAGCATATATACAAACGGAAAGTTAGTAGTAGAATCATACAATCTTCTCCGAAAATCTGTAAAGCAAGGCCCATAAAACAGAAAGGTTTCACTGGAGTTAGTAGTAAAATAATATAATCTTCTAAAAAGAAAAAAAGTACAATCACACAAATTTGAGTAGTGCCAGCATTTATTTCCTTTATATGCGGCTCTTTATGTACATGCAAAAACATTCTGAATCTGCGATGTGGACCCAACAATAATGCCAGCCCATATTAGGGTGTGATTAGATTGGAGAAAAAAACATTGTACATCCAGAAAAATACCGTAGGTCGTGCTGGGAAGCGTGTTATGTGAGTAGGAGGAATGGGATGAATAGGGAAAAGTTTGATGAATAGTGTTTTTTGGGGAAACTTTTCTAATCTATACGCACCCTTAGCCCATGGCGGATATCCACATGTTAGGGCATCTCCAACAGATTATTATCCTCCATCAGTCTTTTTGCGTTCTGGTAATCAATGTTGCATCAAATTATCAAAACACCTCATACGATGAATCCCCTTCATTTAGCTGAGGGAGGTATGTTTTGGACTGACCAAAATTATTTTTCGGTAATGGGATTTTATTGGTAATATGTTGGAGCACCTCTATTCACCAAAATGACCATTTTGTTGTATTGGAGAGAAAAATGAGTAATAATAACTAAATTTCAATAATAAATTGTTTATCCTATTCCTATCATAACGGACACCACTAAGGCATTGTTTGGTCTGAAAGGGATTAGAGGGCATTGGAAGAGATGAAAACCCCGAACAACCCCCTTAATCACCTCCAATACTCCTTAATCCCCGTAGAAAAGGAATTTTTTTGACAATCCGTAGAAAAGGAATTAACTGGGCTCTAAGAGGATGCTCCGGCAGATTGTGAGATTGATAAACTTACCAGAAACTTCTTGTCAGCGGCACGTTGCCTACTACTTGTTTTCTAAAATAAGTTTAGGCCGGTACGAGATGCTGAATTTAGGAATAGGATAAGGGTGGATATAGGTTCTAAAGAAACTTAATCATCAGAGTTATAACTATACTGTGGTTAGCTCGTAGGATAACCAAAGCAAAATGTCCCATCAGGATCCGACGGGGAAAAAAGGAACAAGCATAGATGAAACACCTTGACATATATCATACTCCCTGATCGATTTTTTTTCCATCACGTTTCACCATTCTGTTTATGACTTCATTTATATTTGAGGTATTTTAAACGGACCTTTATCAAATTGGCCCATTAGCAGAAGCGGACCTATATGACAAACCGACCCATTTCGTTGTATCCCCCCTGAAGGCTTTACAGATTTTAGACGCAGTACGCATTCAGGGCCTGATTCTAAGCACTCCCCACTCCAGTAGTGCATACATACATATATTTTGCAAAAACAAATACAGCATAAAAAATGTGCACAATTATGAACAGGGCATTTAAATTAATCAACTAAACAATCTGCACCACAACAACCACCTCCATCTTCCAGAGAACAGGACCTGGCCTGTCACTTGTAAACGTCTCTTGACCACAGCCTGAATCTCCTGGTGCACAAATTACACCCCGCCAAGTCCCAGCCATCACCATTGCAAGCAACTGAGAAATCCAACGCAACACAAAACACGACACGTTTTCCTATTACTGCCACGGGAATGGCAGCGGCTGCGAAGGATCCTCGAACACAGCATCAGGAAGAAACACATGGTGGACGCCACCGGATGCCAACGCGGTAGTCAAAGCTGTTGTTGCAACCTGCTGTGACGCAGAAGCGATGCGAGAGAGTGCAGAGCCGACTTGGGCTTGGCCGGCCAGGGAAGGATGATGCAGCGACGATGACAGAAGAGAGAGAGCACACTCGGGGCCCAGCGTGCCGGAGAGATCGTTGTTGCATGTGCTGCTTCCAGTATGGTTGCTATCTTCAACCAAAAAATGACCGTGGCCCGATGCACTGGGCAAGCCACCGGCGTCCTGTGTTCTTGAGAATGATATAGAGAAGGGCGGCTGATGATGGACCAAGTGCGGGGCGTCAGAATTCTGGAGGGCTGTTGGAATTGTTCGTGGGTAGAATTCAAATTGATTAACTGCAAGGAACAAGGAACAAAGAAATATTATTCATCTACTTTGTTGTTTACCTGCTGGGAGTTGGGTAATGCTTGCTCAAAAATTTTATGGTTTCAGAAGAAATACGTTGGAGATGGCAATCAGTTCAAAGAAAAAGATGAAGACGAGCTCTGCTAGATTAAGAATGTGATTAGACACGCAGATATAATTCTCTGCTATCATTTTGAAGAGATGCATCATTTAATAATGACTAAAGTAATGTTAATGAGGTACCTAACATGGATCAACAAGCTCCTAGAAATGGGATTATCAAATTACTGAGAAGTCCAATTTATGTAAGAAGAAATGTCCAGACCTTGATGGTATGGGAGGAAACCCCCAAGATTTGTCAGATCATGCTGTGGCTTCCTTCGACGCCTATTATGGCCATCCAAACGCTTCCGGCAACTTCTTTTCCCCTCGTCAAACTCAGACAGCATATGAAACCTGCAAATAGAGGAAATACAACAACCTTCAGGACAAATTCTTTGAACTGGTGCCAAAATAGTAGATACGTTTGCTGACTGCTATTCATGCCACTGCATTGTTAGGATCTAACAAGCAAATACTTTCCGCACCTAATTAAAAAGACTGGCAAAAGGATGAACACAACTATTTAACATAGGTATGTCATTCTAAGGCTGCGTGTTTGACTGACTTGTGATGTCTCGGTGCTCAAAAGAAGCCCATTGGACAAAAGCTCTGAGTGAAACAAAACACATCACCTAAACCAAGCAACTTTTTAGTGCTGACTTGTTCTTGTTCAAAATGTCCAGAGAGAGCTTCAACATTTCCTAAGGTGACAAAATTTCAGCATAGCTTCCTCAGAAGTTTCAAATTTGGTGTGTTGTTGTTCGTTCAAAAAACAATTGGTGTGTTGTTCGGAATTTCATAATATTTCCTTGAAAGCTCTTAACGTCTTAAGAAGTTTGAGTGAGTTATTAACATAGAAGTTTAGAATCACCGAATTGGCCGGAAGGAGGCTGGGCTATATATACCCACCTCACCCCATTCCTTTTAGTGTGGTCAAAGCCTAACTCGGGAATAATACATTCAAAGCCACTTAGAGGTCTCCAACTCCCCATGGTTCAACTCTTTTGAAGATTTGTTGGTTTTGAAAAATTAAATATTGAGAGCCTTGTGAACATTTAATCCCATCTCTTGAGCACTTGAGTTCATCATCAAGCCACATCAACATCGCATTTTACTCTTGGAAGTACGTCCTCAAACTTTTGAGCTATACCAAGCTTAATTTTCTCAAAATTTCCAAGTTGACAGTTTCGTTGCAAGTTTTGTGAAATTTCAATGATGCCTATTCAAAAAGCCCTCTTCCTCTCTTTGCGCCATCTCCCTCTCTTTACGTCGTCTCAATCTTTCAATATAGCCTTTTTAATCCTTTGCATTTCCATCTCATGCATACTTGCCCTCACCTATACATGTATATATCTCTGATGAATACAAGTGCAATTCATAACAACATGGCACATATATTCATAATTTGTTACCACCGAAACTAGCGGTACATAATACTTGTTTTGCCACTATCATGTCAGATGAGGTAATAGTCACATTTGAATTTCTCCCATCTTCTTGATAATTGGTGATCTCGACATATGATACTAGAATATCTCCAAAGAATCGTCTTTGGTAGAAGCACTCATGCACGATCCATCACTAAGGAATCCAAACTCTTTATACGACTAATGCTATTTATAATACCTTCTCTTTAGCATTTTATCCTCTTAATTGATGGCGGAGCAGATTTCACTGCCTTACCCAACTTGCTTGGAAATAATAACCATTGTTCTTGTATAGACTTTGAAGCTACAATGTATGATTGATCAAATAGGTGCCCTAGTCCAGAAATGGTCTTTGAGCAAACTATTTTGGGTGTTTTGCTGCTTCACAGATAGATTATGAGATTAGTGATAACTTCAAATAAAACCCAAATGAAAGGAAAATTTGATCCAATCACCGAACCACACAGATTCAACAAAGCAAACAATGATAACTAAGGCTTGTGAAAAAATGTGGACACTAGGGAAACATATTTGATCATCCTACAAAATTGTTTAGATTTTATAATCAAATAGTCTAATATGTGCACCCCATAGTAAGATATTTAGAAAGATTCAACTCAAATAGTCATAGAACAAAAAAAACACAAAGGCATTTAGAGAACCTTATGTAGGGAAATACAAAGGTACCAATATGTGCAAAAACAATAGCCAAATATTGGAAAGAGTGATAAAAACATGTATAGTAAAATGCAAAAGGTGGAAATGGTTGAGAATTATTTAGTATAACCTTCACCTGTGTTATGCAACTTTCATGGCTAGCATAACAATTTTGTTGTGAATATAACCATGAGGTCTGATTACTTTTCACTTTAGCAGCCAATCCTCAAAGCTATTGAAGGAAATGTATGACTATTTAAATTGTGGAGGATACCTAGTGAGTTGGATTCCTCAACAAGATAAAGAACACTAAAGCAACATGTGTTGCGTTTGGATTTGAAGCACCAAGTTTCTGCTAAGGTATTAATTCTAGATGATCCCTCTGATTTGCCACTGGCAGTTCTTATCTTTCATATACATTAACTAAATGGCACTACTAGTTTTAGCCTTTGAAAACAGAACAAAAATATGAAATGCAAAACTTCAATATGTTGAGGCAAGCATTAATGGAACCTAAATTCATTAGCTCTTCCATCAAGATGCATCTTAAAATAATGAACTCTTCTACAGCTTTGGAATTGGAAGCTACAAATGAAATATCTCTTTTTTCTGCGTGTTTGAGAAAAGTGCACAAACTTATAACTGCACCTAACATTCTATCAATGTTCTTGGTTAATCTAGATATTAAGAAAGTTGCATCCTTCAGATGATAGAATGATAGTCAGCCTACGAAAATTCAGAGACATGTTATCAGGATCTTTACAGTGTGACCGACAATCCTGGTGTAGTCGAAGGGCTAATGTCTACTCTAAATACGTATCTAAGACATTGTCCATTCAAGTTTCATTTCTAGTTCAATTTGTACTACTTCAAGAAAAATTCTCAGTGTACCCAAGAAATACTTGCATGTTTAAAAAGATATTAAGGGTTCACATACCATGAGGAAATGCATAATTCTACCCTAGTTCACTTCAACTTTTCATCACTACATATGTCAGCTAACTATGAAGTTTGTAGCAGGGAAAAAAAGGGGAGAAGAAAGTGTAACTCCAAAACCAGGAGAAACATTAAATCAATGAACCAATCTATAACCTGATATTTATGTTCCGTATACACTTGCTGCAAGGAATAACCCATGAAATAACCACAATGCAAGCTATAGTTTGAGGCCTTCCTTTTTATCACCATTAGAAACAATCAACGTTAACCAATATACTTTATCAGATCTTATACCTTATGAAATGTATTCAGATTTGGTTGCTCAGTGCAGCAACGGTTTGCAAAAGTTGCATCTCGGCCCAGCTATGCGCAGGTTGAGCATGCAGCTGAAGAAAGGTCAAAACTTCAGCAATCATGAGAAAGATTTTGCGTGATGCCGAGTATCCCATAGAAAAACCAAACCCTACTCAAACAAGTCAGTTGTCCACAGCAACAGCTTTCTTTAAATAGTACCAACAGGACTAAATTAATCGTCTCCCAAGACCCTAAACAACACCAAATTACCAACCCAATAATTTAATCGCGCAAGATTAAAATATCAGCGCGCCATCGAATCCTAAACACCAGACACGAACAATTACCAACCTAATTGTTTAGCTCGCCAGCTTAGGACTTTGGAGTTGGGACCAAACTAGACCTGAAATTTTTCCCCTAAATTTTCCCCAAAGTAGTCACCAAATCCCCCCACTCTGAATTCCTCAATTAGCAAGCAGATGGGGACCAACACACGCACAATCATTAACTAATGACCTCATAGCACAAGAATTGTTGAATAATCTGAAGAGTACACTGCTTTGTACAAGGATTGGATGAGATGGTACCCTTACCGGCTGCATTGCTGGCAGAACCGCTGCTCCTGGCCGCCGACGACCACCACCGGCGTCTTGGAGTGCGCCTCGCAGACCCTGTGCCGCCGGTGGTACTCCCGACACCGGCTGAGGTCGGACCGGCACCCGTCGACGGAGCAGGCCTCCGCGGCGGCGGCCGCCGAGCGGGACCTCCTGCCTGCTCCCGCCATCCCCGCCGGCCGCGCGCGCTGGGCGAGGCCCGCGGCAAAATCCTGGAGCCGCGCCTCGGCGGCGGCGGCGGAGGACGACCCGGCGAAGGACAGCATGGTCGGGCCGGGGTCCGCCGCCGCCGCCGCGCCCCACGACGGCGCCCCAGAAGCTGCTGCCCAG
This sequence comes from Digitaria exilis, assembly GCA_015342445.1. Lineage (NCBI taxonomy): Eukaryota > Viridiplantae > Streptophyta > Magnoliopsida > Poales > Poaceae > Digitaria > Digitaria exilis. The sequence continues at coordinate 110,311 of JACEFO010001915.1, read as the reverse complement.
TCCATGCCGCCCGCAAAGAAACCTGTCCCCAACCAAGAAACCGTCAAGACGGCGGCAACAAAATCCTGCAAGAAGCAAACTAGATAACCAAGAAAACGACATCCAGTAAAGAAAGCCCCGCAGGATGTCCAATAACGCCACGGATTCTTGCACTCCCGCGGCAATAACGCAAGAACAACTCATGGCGCGACGCCTATGACAGTAATTCAAGTGCAGGGTACAGTAAAAAGGGGATGAGGCGGCACATACGATCGGAGGAAGACGACTCGGCAGCAACAACGCACTGTAGAGAGCGGCGGGGCAGGTGGGTGGGGAAGCGAGCGAGCAACAGTGCCGGCGCGTGCTTGCGTGTGCGCAGCTCGGGACACCGATCGGTGGCGGCATCCCGTGCTGGCTATATGTGGGCAGAAAGTAGAGTTCAGCGGCTGGGCGGCTGGAATGAAAGAGGCTGTGAGAGAGCGATCTGGAGGCACTGTGCTAATTCTTTTTTCTTGTCTTTTTGACAAGCACTGTTCACTGATCCCTAGCTTGGGTAGAGAGACCTTTGCTTAATCCATTCACCTTTAGGTTTTGCATACCAGTCCTTATTTTTTCTAGAAATCTTAGCACTTCCTTCAAATACAACACGGAGGATCTGACTATTTATCACGTACTCCTCCAGTTTCCGACTATAATTTATTTAATTTATTGACCTAAAATTTGAGTACTTATTTTATTTAAAAAATATAAAAAATATCATATTTTTTGTTGACTTGCTTTATTCATAAAATATTTTAAGAGTCACATAATTTTGACTATGTTTGTCTATATATTTTTTAATTAAGACAAACAGTCAAATTTATAGTAAAAAGTCAAACCTATCGAATTTAAATCGAAACAGAGGAAGTAGATTTTTAGGGTCTGTTTGATTATCTCGTGGGCATGTGTGTGTTCATACTTGCGTGGAACAGCCAAATTGGTTCTCCCACACAACAGGTTCATTTGCATGCTCATCTTGCTTCCTTATTCTACCTTTGCGCCCTGTAGAAATGGTTCCTCAACGACTTTGGCCGATTCCTTGCCCAAATGAACAACCCTCCCCTTGAGGTCTCCGCTAGATTGTGAAGTCCGGAATGGGTAGTCGACTGTGTAGATAGATCTTCTCGTTGCCAAAGTTATATCGAGCCAATAATCATGGGGAACATGAAATCCTCTATTGAAATCAAACACATCCATATCGAAGCAGTAATAATGTGTAAGAGATTTAACTGGATCATTTGCAAATCCTTCTTATTTGCATTCACGAAGAGGATAAAGGACGATAGGAGCACGAGCAGAGCCAAATAACCAGCCATTTCTTGCCTTGCCTGTCTGGGAAATGAAACCAAACTCTGTTCGTCCTTGTTTTTAGACATGTAGTATATTTTAAGATATGTGAAATATTGTAGAGCCTCTAATTACTTTGAAATATAGGTATACTAGGTTCGTGCCCGTGCGTTGTCACGGGTCATAGAAACAATAGTGCAATAAACAAAGTATTCAACAATACTTAGTTGTGTGAAAGTAAGAACGAGAATATCAAATCAAAATAGTCAATTCAAAAACATAATTAATGTTGTATGATAAAATAGTCCAAGATCTGCTAATCTTATAAATAAATGGCATAGTACTTACTATGGTAGTACTCGTCCGTTTCAAAATGTAAGTCGTTTGACTTTTTAATCCCAACTTGATTGTTCGTCTTATTTAATTTTTCCCAAAAAATATCATAATTACAGAAATTTTTTGAATAACATAAGTGGTCAAACTTGAGACTAAAAAAGTTAAATGACATACATTTTGGAATGGAGGGAGTACTTAACAAGATAAACCACAAGCACACACATGATCTATATAATATTTTACAGGACGCGGACAGACAATGGATTAAAATCATCGACAAACTTATAGGGACAAACACAAGTCATCAAAGGGAGTTTCTAGTCTATTAGGAAAAAACAAAGCTTAAACCTTTGTGCCCTGGAAATCAGTGTGCTCTACAACCCTTCTGTATGTTAGACAGAGCTTCACATAAAACTATCTCAGTGTATCTAATAAAGTAATGATATGGTTAACAAAATCCAAACTGGATTCATCACTTAATTTTTCATGTCTCTGTTGGGCAAGCATTACTCAAATTTTAGCACTAAATAATCGAGGCAATCGATTTCCATGCATAATCTATCTTATCTAAGTTGTTTTGATATGCACGGCTTATCTTATCTAGGTTATTTTGATATATGCATGGCTTGAAAACTGAAGTTGCCAACTATTAGATAGTAGTACATAGACTAATACCATGTTAATGCATGATCTAGTCAAGAACCGATTGTATACAAACTCTTATGTACGTAGAAATAATTTATTTAGCCAATCAACCAAAAATATATTATTATTGAATAATTGAAAATCAACCCCAGTCAAAGAAGATTATCGAGAACTACAAGTAGCATTTTGCCAAATTAAGTACTATAGTGAGTGTGATCAAATTAGCAGGATTTTCTTTGCGACAAGAATTTTCAGTGATGCAATTGGTGATTTTACAGAACATTGAAGCAAAGGTTAATCTCCTGAAATTGTGCCAACATGAAAACTTAAGATAAGTATCAAATTATCAGTTCCTATTTGTTCTCACAACTACTATATAGTATGTGGCATCTGCTGCGCCAATATCATGTACATCAAAACTCAGGGCATTGAAAATTGACAGCCAGTAGAACACAAGGTCGAATCCGACCAAGAGCCAGCTTCAAGCGCTGCCACGCACTGCCTCTAGCATCCATTGATCCCACACGCCCTTCTGAACATCCGTGACATCCATGGCAAAAAAAAGAAAAAAAAACAGAGAGAGTGAGAGAACTCCCAGCAATAGAACAGACTTGATAGTACTCGCGTTTGCAACTTTGGATTGCAACCGAAATACTCATCACATGATAATGAACTCAAACATCGGGGGCGAGCAATGCAAGAATTGTACCTTCAGGTGCCCCTGGTAGGTGATTGATGAGCGCTCGGGGCTGTAGTCCTCACATATACAGTGTAATCTACAGAAATAAAATAGGTTCATGAAGTTTTGTGTTCATGGTGGATGAGAGATCTGGCCGGCATCATCCACGGTGGTTTGGCCATCTAGGAGCCCAGGTGATGGGTGATGAGGGGGACAGACATTTGGCATGGAGACGATGGAAGAACTCTTGGTGGAATTTGGTCGGCGGCCGGCGACGAGCTCTGACACGAGCGCCTCTCAGGACTTCATTTGATGGAGGCACTCCGGGGCGAGGGACGGGCGGCGAGTACCGGTGGGGCTGGAGCGTCTTGGCTAGTGGATTTCCCAGCGGTGAGAGGGGTAGACGCCGTTGACGTTGGATCAGAAAGTTGGAGGCAGTTGTTTCCGAACAAAAACGAATCCGAGCAACACGAACGGAAGACAATGCGAGGAAGCAGGATGAGGTTGAGGGTGAGAGACATTTGTACCTATCGTGCCTAGAAGGAGGCACGGTGAGGTTCCTGACGCGGCGGCGTTGGCGGTGCGGACGACGGGCGCGACGACGTTGGCGGCCATGGATGACGAAGGTGACGTGCACGGCACAGACAACGGCAAAGACGGAGACACCGGGCTGGGCGGTGCGGTGGCGTTACTCAGTAGCGGACGACGGGGAGGGAAGGCGATGGACGGGCGCCAGCGTCTGAAGTCGTGGATGACGGGTGCGACGACGACGATGTTGACGGGAGGGGAGGCGATTCAATTTTGGCAGACTGAAGGCGGGCGGTGGGGTATGAACGTGATTGAGAAGAATGGAAGGTGATCGGGCCTCTACTTGAGTCCGGGCGAGACTCGCGGGTGGGAGGGCGCTTGGTTTTCGACGTACTGCGACGGACGACGGGCGGCCAAAGTGAGAGCAGATTTTGTCCAACTTACGTGCTTTTAGGAGTAGAGATATACACATTTTTCGTATGGAAAGACACGCATATCGGCATATATAGACATACGACATGTAGCTGAACCATGACTAGCTGAAAAGTTTTGCAGTTCAATTCTAGGTGTCAATCTCGTAACGGAACATACATAAGTATTGCAAAGGCAAAAAGGATAATTAAACATCAGTCAAAATAGTTAGGAGTTTAAGAGGACATCTTTCTGCTATTTTTTAGCTATAATTCATGAAGAACATGGCGAGGGTTCATGTCTAAAAATATTGGTAGAATTGACATGGGCGTCTTGCAGCCCCTTTATATACCACATTAGTTGCTCTACACATTATGTACCGCAAGTCTATTCCAAAATAGATAAATAAAAGCTAAAGTTGCCAACACCCAGCACATGGATCTATATAATACAAATCACTCCAATTCAATCTAGTGTCTTTTGCAAAATAAAAAAAATCCTATTTTACAAGAAAAGGTTACTTGGCTTTTGAGCTGGGCAGGATGAACCGCGCGCATTACACAGAGGTAACTTGCTAAAGTTGGTAAACCATGTGGCATTTCCTAATAAACAGGGTCTCGATCTGCAAAACGATGCGCGCCTACCGAGCACCAAGTACCAATGAAGCATGCCCCTCTCTCTCTCTGCCCTATTTTTTTTACTGGAAAGGCTCTCGACTTCCCGTGCTACTTTTGGCCTAAAATTCCACCAATGGAGAGGAACAATATCTCGGCAGCTTGAAGGGGACAGACCATGGTGCTGCCGTGAGAGCACATGGCGAGACCTTCCAAGAAGAAGGCTACAAATTAAAAGGCACCAAGTGTGCTCTGCTAGGGGTAATGCATGCTTCACCTTGCAAGACATATTCCAGTCTCTCTGATCTGGCGATTGCGACGAGCACGCCCGACTGTCCACTGTCTTGAATCCAGTTTTAAGACACATGAAGAGTGTCTTTGGAATGCAAGTGGAAAAACACAAGAAAAAAGAGTAGAAAATTTGTGTAATGACTAGTTGGTTTGCCTGGAAGATGTGTATGCCAAACTGAAAGCATTTAGGCCCCGCAATTTGTTTTGATGGTTAATGATGACATAATCATTACGATTAACATGTGTTTTGCAGCGGCAATTCTAAAGTTAGTGCAATGATGGTTTTCATTGTATTCTTGGCTCCATCATGAGATATGGATGTTATTAGATAAAAGGATACGCGCAGAGCTTAAGGATAGGCCAGTTCTAAGTGTTGTTTGGATGATGGGAGACACTTAAAGATGTTTAGGACCTTGTTTTCATTTGCCCATACTATAAAGGGGGGCTAAGAACTCGTAGCTTGATCTAGGTGAGACTAGAGATAGGTGTCATGTACACTTGTGAAATTCTAGTACTAGGTAGCGCAAATGAAGCCCTGATAAAGGTTGGAAACTCAAAGAAGTTGAATTTGATGAGTTTCGACCTTAAGATTGAATTCAGAAGATGTTAGCAGGGACCGACTAATTCGGTGCTCACCAGTGCAACGACTGATTCGGTCCTGTAGGGCCCACCGAATCAGTCGGTGCCCTTGAGGCCATTTCTAGCATAAGTCCAGGTGAGGACCGATCGATTTGGTGGCCATGCGTGACCCACCGAATTAGTTAGACATTATGGTTAAAAATGGTTGTTGAACCCTGTATGATTTTGGGCGGACCGATTGATTCGGTGCCACCTAGAATCAGACCATCGAGCTAGGGGATTTGAGTGAGCTATTTATATGCTCTCCTCTTCCACGTTTGAGATCTCTTGCCACTTCATATTCCCTGAGAAAGTTGCTAAGGCTAGCAAGGCAAGAGAGGCACTTGAGTTGATTGGAAGTCTTATCAAGAAGGTTAATGACATCTATAGTGCTTGGAGAGTAGCAAGTGTGCATCCATCTAGCTCTTGGTCTAACTTAGATCAAGTGAAGATCTTCAGCTTATTATTCTTGTGATCACCCTTTGCTGTTGGGGGCTGTGACCAAATTTGCAAAATCAAGGATAAATTACTGTTCAACATTTGTGAACACGATGGACAACAGCGTTCGTGAGATCGCACGGAAGAGAACAGAGCATAGCGCCTTCAAAGGACACGAACTTCTGAATTTGGGGATGAACATAGGCACGTAGCATAATTTGGGCAAAAGTGAAGTTCATTGCATTGTTTGTAACGCGAAGAATTACATGGATAGTCGTGATCACAGTCTGAATTCGCACACAGGTGGTGCCTCTCGTGCTCAGATGAACATCACAATTCAGTTGCCGAGCAGAGCACATCGATCCCGCCCTCGTCGGAGTTCCAGTCCTCAGCGCCTCCCATTGCACGGGACGACGTGCGACGAGCGGAGGCCCCCTGAGCTACCCCGCCACACTGCCTCTGCGCTGCCACCGGCGCAACCTTCGCCGGGAGGAGCTCCTCCGATGCCTCGTGGGCGGCCAGGAAGACCTCGGAGCATGCCGCGCCACGCTGGCATCGCCGCCATATCTCCTCCATACGTGGGGCCCATATTATTCATAGAGACAAAATGGTATTTTCTTCACAACGGTAAAGTAGTCATTTTCACATACTATCTCCGTTTCACTTGACTTCTCTTACCCTAACTTTGATTGCTCATCTTATTAAAAAATTATACAAATATAATGCTAATTTAAGTTATTTTTGAAGAACTTTGACAAATAAAGCAAGTTATAAAGAAAAAAGTAAAATTTTGTATAGTTTTTTTTAATAAGATAAGCAGTCAAACTTGGAGTAAAAAAGTCAAATGAACTATATTTTGCAATAGAGGAAGTAGCATCTAACATCATTCGGACAGCAAATCCAACCGTGTCAATTTAGAAACAGAAGTTGAAATCATGATCAATTAAGGAAGAAAACATTTAAAGACCAAGGAAGAAATGAGTAGCTTTAACAGCATCAAAAAGAGAATTTTCTCATAACTGTAGCGGTTCGGAAACCTCTTAAGACATCAGATGTAGTATCTGGCTCTAATCATTGTAGTAGGCCTGACAGTCTTTGTGAGGTATCGAGACCATCTGGTTAGAATTATAAATAATTATTGTTAGGGAAAGTGTCTAGACAGTCACAAGCAATACACTAGTTTGACAGTTGATTTATACTAAAAACATTTTCAAAATAAAACAAAATTATAGTATTCTAGAAATATTTTTTGAACACGAAGAGACAAATAATAATATTTCAAAAGTTGATTTGATATATTCAAGGTATTGACATTCAAATTTGGAAAGTGTTAACTACTATATTATGAAGGATCGGAGGAGCTTTAATCACTGTTAGATTCTGGTACCTCGTAGTAAAATACTCCCACAGCGATATCTCAGACATAGAATAATTTTTCAGGTTTCCCAACAGTCAAGAGAAAGACTGTCCAGATTCCAGAAGAATGGCCAAACTCTAACCTCCATTTAAATAATAGTATCGTCTTCAATCTCCTCCCGTCCTCCGTGCGCTCTAAGGCAGAAATCAATTGCGCACACAGAATCCAGGATCATGAGTTCTCTGCAGAAATGGATCTTTTGCATTGAACCCAACGAATTGTTTTTAGGAGAGAAATTATTGAGGCCCTATGAGGTAGATTGATGATGAGCTCAGCACATGCAATATATTATTTTTGCCCTGATGGCCAGTGTGTTAATATGCTAGTAGGTACCTTCCGCTCAAAAACATATATGCATATATACTAGGTACGTAACCACCTATCACACTAATATAAGAAGAAGTGTGTTTTCCATCCTTCAAGTATTGCCAAAGTGTAACTTTCATCCCTAAGGTTGTAAGTGGTGCAAATAAATCCTTTAACTAATAAAACCGGTGCACTATTCATCCCTACCCCAGTTTAACAGTGGTTTATGCCACATACTTATATAACTAGTCGCCATGTCATACGTAGACTAATCCACGTCATATAGCTAGCAAGTGCGAGTGAATGTGATGGCATCGACAAGTCTTTGTTGACAAAAACAATATGACTTAACCAGCACTTTAAACAGAGTTAACAAATCCGTCAAAAACTAAAAATAAATAAACTATACATGTCCAAAACTCAGGGGACCGCTCATTTGCAATTCCTGAAGCAATGCTAAGTGCTGATGGAGTTGTTGAACATGGTTATATGGCATAAACCGTTATTAAACCAAGGAGGAGATGAATAGTGCACCAATTTTATTAGTTAAAGGATAGATTTGCACCACTTAAAACATTAATGATGAAAGTCACACTTTAACAATACTTGAAGGATGAAAAACACACTTTTTCCTTTTTTATCATTCAGCAGCTACCAGAGAGAGGCTAAAGTATGCTCAAGAGCTTAATCCTATTATTTGTGTCGACGTAAGCGTATAGTTCAGTCTATACCAAGAACAAAAGTGCATTTTTTGAATCAAGTCAAATTCATTTCCAGCTTCTCCAGCATTTTGCAAACATCTCTTTAAAGTGCATCAAAATTAAAAAAAGACATGTAAAACAATTAGAAAAATCATGAATGTTTCAATTCACCGTGACATCGAATTAATTGAGGAGAATGTAAAACTATGAAATGAATTTTTTCAGAAAGGTGAAAATTAAGTAGCAAGGAAGATATTAACAGGTAAAATTCATTTAAACAAATATTATTATTTTTTCATTGTAGTAAAATAAAATATTACTCCCCAAAATTAATTACGTTATTACTAATTAGTAACTTAACTCAAAATCAGTTGACAAGGAAATAAATTAATTCCTAGAATAAACATCCATATTACTTGTGACCGTCATGAAAATAGTCGAAACATATATGTTCTGAATTAGAAACCAAAGTCATAGTGTCCCCTCAGGGTTATCTCCCATATACATCGAATGCTTGTTTTAAAGATAGGTGTGCTATAATACCCCTGGCAAATTAGTGTTCCAGTTTCGGCATGTTACGACCCATGTGTCTTGTTCTGGCGGATTTAGTCCTACCTTGGTAGTCGAAGTAGGTTCGGGCCAGCTTATAAGCCTTCGTATCCAAACATACCACCACCGGGTTAACCTTTTTACACGAAGTGAGGACGAAAGTGTAAGTAGGATGGCATGCATATATGGGCCCGTCTTGCATGAGGAGCTAGATTGTAAGCAGATTTTGGAGTGGCATGTTACATGTGTGCTGAAAGTAACTAATAGTTTGAATTATCGTATAGGAACTATGCATCGATTAATCTGAAGAAGCATTTCTTGATTAGATAATTGCATCGCGTGCGCACAGAGAGAGAGAGATTTTGATGAGTAATTGAAATGTGTTTGAACTTAACTCTTCTTCAAACAAAGTTCAGTGTTGATGACAAGTTACAGTCCATCAAATTCTATGTACAACGTCAACATGATTATAGTGTATGAACTACAACATTACTTTCGAATGAGCCTTACAAAATGCAGATATTTAAATATGAGATGTTCTCCAAATAAATCACTCAAAGACTGAGAAAGTAAACCTCCTTATAAATTATGTAAATGCACACTATGCCAGTAGTACCTTGAAAGTAGATATAATGATTGAATAAAGTAACAACTTGTTAACAAACAATTTGAGGGGTGATCTCACCATTTGTAACCAGAATCTAGTCACGCTGTTTGCATATCTCGTTCATATATATCGAAAGCTGTACAACTTCAGCTGTTTGTGTACCTCTTTAAGTAATTGATAGTCCAAATTGATAATCCAACTTGAGATATCATAATTACATCATGTCAAGTCATTGTTGTATTTCAGTCTAGACGATGATTAGATTATATTTTTAACTAGAATATATTTGTGTACAGTTGGTTTTTAAATTACCTACCACCTATGTGATGTCTCTGCAGATACATGCATTTATGCAAATTGGAATTGTTTTCGCTTGCGCACAACTTACCAGTCACCACTTTGGACCCGTCTCTTGGTTGTTTGCAAAACTTGCTTTAGGTTTTCTGGTAAGGTATAAAATTGGATAGACTTGATTAGCTAGATTATATCTGTTTAGACACAATGGACGAGTAGGAATTCATGAGATTGTGAATCTGTAGTCAGCAAAAATGTTTACGCGTCTAGTTTTGCTGAACAGATCAGTAGGTTTCTTTCAATGTTACTTATCAAAATGTTCATAGAATAAGATTTTTGGGAGCAAAACTAGAAAGTGGATATACATGCAACACTAGACGCGTAAACATTTTGAAACGATGAAAGTGGATGTACATGCAACACCTCCTGTTTCTAAAAAAAAGTAGATGTACATGCAGGTCTAATGGTCTAAGGAAATGAAATCTCTGCAATAAAGGCAAAGAAACTATCCTGATGTGCATTATGAGCATGCGTCCAGGAACATCTTATCACATTTTAGTCTCTGCAACAGGCCTACATGGCATGCCTGTGCGCCTACTGTAACCACATGCACTTGGTCCTTTGTTTTTATCAAATTGCCATTTATGAGATTCCCATGCTTCATGACATTGGGAACATTTTACGACAGGGCATATAAGTGGATATTATAATCCAAATGGTCATTCATAGTTTTGGTAGACCAGCATGGACAATGAAACAACAATATGTAAACTTTTTAACACCTTATTGTTATAGTTTATATATTCCTAGAAATATTTCTAGCTATTATATTTGATTCTGGAAAGTACAATGAAAGACGGATAGACACAAATCCCATACTTGTGAGTGCACTATGCGATGGTGATTTGTGGTAGTCTATTTTTTTACCATCAAACTATCGTGCAGGTTTGGTTTTGACCATCGAATTTCAAAACCAGAAACCTTTGACCACTCAACTCTTAAAAATATTCATATTTAACCATCTGGTGGTTTTGCTGACAAAGAGTCACGTGGCAGTAGGGTCCACATGTCACCTCATTTTTCTCTTCTCTTTCCTCTCTCATCTCTCTATTCTCTCTCTTCCTTGCGAGGCACGAGCATAGATGCACCGTCGGCCTCCACGCCCCGCGGAGGCCCTCTCCACGCCAAGCCATCGCTGCTCTCCATGCCGGAGCAGGGGAAGACCTTCCCCCAACAGTGGGCTTGCGGCCTCGAAGGCTTGTGGGAGGCTCTTGCTCAAGGTCGGCGGCGGATCTCTCTTCCTTTCGATCTCCGCTGGCCGCCGCTTGCACTACTACACAAATCATTTGTAATGACCCTGCTCTTTTTTCCAGTAATAATGGGCACCCAAAAAAAACGTCGTTGTAGTGCATCGTTGTTGATGTCATCGGTGGTAGCGTCATTGCTGCGACCACTACAATAACAGGTAACCATGACATCATCATCCCATCCGTTATTCGAAATGGATATTTCACAATAATAACAGACGACGCTGGCATCATCATTGTCCGTTATTACAAATACCATATTTAATAACGGTACCATTGCTGACATCATCATGGACTGTTATTACAAATACCATCTTTAATAATGGATGAGGCTAATGTCACGTTGTTAAAAATCGAGGCTAGGGCTAACTTTAGAGGTGACGTCATGCGTCTGTTATTACAAACTATTTTCAATAACGGTGAGACGCTGACGTCACTACGTCCGTTATTAAAAATCAAGCACTAGATTTATCAAATTTAAAATTTGAATTTTTTTGAACGACCTCGGATGGAAAAAGTGAGAAAATAAGAGTTGTAGATATTGAAAAGTTACGAAACTTTATAGTTATTAAGTTTTTTTTATTTCAAATCATCTAGTCAATAAAAACTAAGTTTGAAAGAGTTCAAATTTAAAATTTAAATTTTGTAAACGACCTCGGATGGAGAGACTATCAAAATGAAAGTTGTATATCTCAAAAAGTTATGAAACTTTGTATTTAATAAGTTTTTAATTTGAATTTGTTTAGAGCCTCAAACAAATGATTTACACTCGGGTGAGTTTATGTGGGGAAAGAAAATAGATAGTAGACACAAGTGAGTTTGTGGTGTAGTGGTAGATGGGGTTGTGTGTGAGGGACAGGTCACGGGTTCGAATCCTGCTACCGTGAAGTCGCAAATTTCTCCATAAAGGAAATTAGTGGGGTGAGGGGACGGTGGTGGCTGACCAGTGGGGCCTCGCCTGATTAAATATATTTATTTTACTATTTTTGGTGCATTTTGGCATTATTGAATAACGCATGTGATGACGTCATCCGCCCGTTGCTACAGTGATGACGTTATATATCCATCATTGCAATGGCTATTTCTAATAACGGACACGATGTCGTCATCATGCCCATCATTGAAGTGGCTATTTCTAATAACAGACGCATTGGCCGTCATTGCATTGGTGTCACTGCAATGACAGCAACGTAATAACGGACGGGGTGCCCATCATTACAGTGCTATTTTGCCCATCATTACGAACGCAACGTGGGCTCATCTTTTGTGTCACGCGCTCCTCACCACCACTGTCGCTGGTGTCCTTAGCGTTGGGGCTGGCGACACCCGAGGAGACTCGTCGCTGGTCCGGTGAAGTGTTGTGTGTCAGCCGTCGGGGACAGGCCCCCCTCCTTCCCGGCCAACCTCGGACGTCCGTGGCCACCGTCGTCGGAGAGAGAAGAGAAGGATGAGAGGAAAGAGAAGAGAAAAATAGAATGGGTTGACATATGGGCCCCGTCACCACGTGGTGTTAGTAAGCAAAACCACCCACCAAAACCATCTGATGGCCTTTGGAATTCGATGGTCAAACCAAACCGTTCCATGGCTAAAAATAGACTTTTCCTTGTTCCAAAAGAGGTTGAATTTGAAGTCCATTCTTGCTGTGTACACTAGCTAGGCGTGTTTTTCTACACAATATGAAGTAATGTAGTGATTTTCTTAGACAGTCACAGAAGGCCAGATTTAGAATTTTTTTTAGATAGTCACCGAAGGCCAGATTTAGATTTTTTTTAGATAATGGATGAATTTTGGCTTCAGACATCAACAAAAGAGGATGCATCAGACCACAATTGTTATAACAAGTAGCCACTGCTATAACGTCGGCACAGAAGGCTCTTTAGATACTGAAGTAATTTTTTTGTTGCTGATTTTAATTTGAAAGAGGTCTTTTCATGTTCCCTGATCCTTATTTTTTTTTAGTGAACCAGCTTCTCTCGCTGTGAGATGTTAATGTTGACAAATGGCAGCAGGGACACTATAGTTAATTTAGAGCAACTTTTGCTCCCATCATGTTGCAGCCTTTTGCGGATATATGTCATTTTAGAGCCACAAGAGGGTCACGAAACAGCCTGTAGGAATTGAAAGGCTTTAGCTCCTTTTTCCTTTCTGGTCGCTTTGGAAGCTGATGAATTTGCATTGATAGGGGAGCTTCAACATCCATATTTCTTTCTGCTCAGCTCGTCCTGGAAGTGGTGAAATGTTGGTGCCTAGACCGTTTCCAAGACCTTGAATGCCTCCTTCATCCTAGACCGTTTCTAAGACCTTGAATGCCTCCTTCATCCTATACGTTCTGAGAGCCATTATTAGTAGGTCGTTGTTCCTATATATTGGTGTACTATGTGTGTTGCTTATGCTCCTGTTTTTTTGTGTCTGTTTTTTCTGCCTTGTAAGAACAACTTATTTCTTCTCCTTAATGATATATATGTGATATTCACCATCTCAAAAGAGAGAGTACAAGAAAAACAAAAATTAAATTATTAGGTAAATGGTGTAGCAGTCAATGTAGTGGTTTGCAGTATCTAGATTCACATCTATTGCATGACAATGAAAGAGGCCAAAGGCCAAAGAAAAGAAAAACAATAATGTTCCTTTCTAGCTATCTAGCTAGCTCCTGCTTGCAGTTTGTTCGTGCTTCATGTCAAAGTTGGCCCAAATGATTGCAACAAGCCCCTGCCTGCAGTCACATTAAGAAAACACTAAGTACTTCTAAGTTTAGTTTAGAAACCTAAAAGCAATCCAATCCACCAAATCAATGATAGATCCAGCAGCCTAAATAGTGAGAATCAAAAGCTTCCCAAAAGTAGTAGCAGATCAACTCAACCTAAATATATATAAACATTTAACTACTCTGAACTACCTTAGCATATATACCAAACATTCTAATAATAGCCACTTGCAAATTATTAGTAATTTATATATCTTAGGATCTTAGATGCTACTCGATTCCTTTCATTGACAAAGTAGTGCAACATTTATATATCCTATTGTACGGCTGGGAGTAGATGGAATGGATCCATATATTCTCTCAAAATCAGGGACCACATTATTGTCCAAAAATTGGAGAGACAAGCTTGTCCCACTTAACACAACGCTTCTGGAGTGAGCGCATGAATGCATAGGAAAGCACGTAGGCAAAGTCAGATGAAGTAAGATGGTGCAAGGATGAGATGTGAGTGAATTGAGCGATGGCGGGATGAGGTCGGTAGAATAGAGCTCGAGTGACGGTGAGGTCAACCAAATTGAGTGAAGCTCAAGGCCAGGTGCATCGAGCTTGCCGGTCGATGGTAGCCACATTGAGCTTGGAGATCGAGGTGAGACACATCAAGCAGTTGTGAACGGTGCTCAGTGTCCGAGACAATCATCATGGGGTGGCCCAGCAAATTCGGCCACATATCCAAGTCACAACAAGTTAGAGGGCCCACTGGGGACGGGGACCGGACCACGGCAGGATCAGGCCATAGTGCAAGCAGTGGCTGGATGGCTGTGGCAGGCGCATGAGTGAAGGGGGAAATGGGATGGAGCCTGATGTATGGTGCACATGCGTCAGCTTCCTTCATCCCATTCCTCGTCTTTCTAAGCAAACCAAAACCCTAAACGGATTTGTTCCACCAACCAAACATAGATGGGAAAATCCCTTCAGATCATCCCATCCCAATTTGTCCCCAAATCAAACGCACAGAATCTATTCCATTGAAGAGCTCCATGTTTCAAGAAAGTCATTTAGAGCGTTAGAAACTAACAGACAAATCTTGAGATTAGCAAAGTCACCATATGTGTCTTTGCTATCAGTGGGCACATCACATGGTGTAACAAAAATAACATCATTTCTTTATAGAATAAATTTAGACAAATATGAGCACTAGTGATGAGCCTAAAGCTATTTGATAAACCTAAGTGTGTGATGGTATTCAATTTGTTTTATAACTGTTTTGCAAAATGAAAACCATTAAATATTGCACCATTTTGTTGGTATGGTGCCAAGACAAGAAATTAATCTAGTTCAGACTATTTGCTAAAACTAGCTTAGACTTTAGACTACAACAATAGGTTTCTTTCTTTTGAAGACAAAAAGCATATTGGTTTACTCTACACATGTTCCATGTGTTCATTTTTTAAGCTTCACTTTCATTGTTCCTGGCAGATTAACAGCCCACAACCTAATTGAAATAATTAATTCGATTGAGTCTATGCTAAGATCGATATTCTTGAACAGAATTGTTGTGCTGAACTGCCGATTCACCATCAACTAACTTATTAATTTAGGTTATTCCAATTGATAGAGGGGACCATGTAGATTAATTTGAAGCTGAGTATTTGGCCTTGCAGTTACAATATACTGGATCATTCTAGAATATAGCTAAGTTTAGGGTTTTTTGAAGTCAAATACTCTTAACTTTGACCAATAATATTTATGAAAATATAATTTACTTTAAGTAAAAGAGTTACATTGTCATATTTGGTTTTATGACAACTTTACGAACATAACGATATGTTGCAAAACGTTATACTTTTTTATTATTTATTGTCAAAGTTACGAATGTTTGACTTTAGAAAAATCTAAACATATCTATGGAACAGAGGAGTACATACATACATAGAGTAAGCCCAAGCCTATATGCTATAGCTTTTGGCAATTAAAAATGAAAAGCAACATTTGTGTGAAATCTATTTGTTGTTTAGAATGTATAGGTGCTTTTTGCATCCTAGTTAGAGTACTTTATCCTCGAAAGAAACAGTGCTTCCTAGTTGTCTTGGGTATTTTCATCTTTATTTGTCTTGTTTTACATTATTGGTCACCAAATTATTCAGAAGGAAAAAGAGAAGCACGCACTTCAACCGTTAAGTAGGTAGTTTACCGGAAATGACATTCTTCAAATCAAGAAATTTTCCTTAATTAGGCTGGCCGTACGAATTGACACACATAAATTAACCACATCCTTAAGGAAAATGGCTCAAACACTATCAGTTATGTGCTATGCATCTTCTTGCTCTTCAAAATTCGATTGCGGTCACTAATACCTGGACCCTATGGATGCTATGTTCATGATACTTTGGTTTGTTTTGCTTATAATCCAAAGATATAACATAGTAAATGACTATTCTGGACCACCTAAAATAATCTGCTCTATGGCAGCTTGTTTCAGATTATTGTTGTGGTTGAGGGCTGATCTTTTATTATTTTACTGGGAAAATAAACCATAATTATATGATCTGGCACCCCTTTCAAATTATAAGTCATTACAATTTTTTGGAAAGTCAAAACCATTTAATATTTGACTAAAATTATAGAGAGGATCACAAAGATTTATGGCACCGAATAGATCATACTATGGAATATATTTAATGAAGAAACTAATCGTACTTATTTGGTAAAATGAATATTAAAACTTTTTTATAAAAATTGTTAAATTTAAGATACATTGACTCTAAAAATTAAAATGACTCATAATTTGCAATAGAGTGAGTTTCCTGGCCGTTGGAAGCAGGCTCATTCAATCGGCTGCAGGGGCACTGTCACACCCGATTCTGATATGCATAGTATATGTGCGCCAGGATCATTTACACACATACGTTGACAATAAGTGAATAAAAGAAATAGTACTTTATTCATGAAAGGGAAACATCGTCTTTATTACACTCACGATGGCTCGAAGGCCTAAACATGTTCACAACGATAACATAAAGCTAGTCTGATCAACGCCCCCACAGGCATCTGACTGGTGAACACTCGCCTTGAAATCATCAAGTTCTTCAATATATTCTCCATCATTATTCTCCTCTGAATCCAAAATTGAGCAAGGGTGGGTACACTTATGGTTGGTACTTTGCAAGTGGGTGAAGATGCAGGGCATCAAGGATAGGCTGAGCTATGAGCGGTTAGCATTTTAGTTGGTCAAGTTTTATTAGCAAGCGCCTAGTTACTACGGTATAAGTGTATATCAACCCCAATTAAGCATGATGAGAGATAAGCATCATAGACATCATCATCCATTGCCAAAGAACCACGATTTAACATTAAGTTCAATAACCTATCATGTGAGGGTCTGGGCCGTTCAAGACCGTGAACAAGGCTATTGCAATAGATTTTAACACTCTACAGAGGTTGTACAGCTCTACCCACAATTCGTGTCTCCCCTTTCGCACGGGTTTGCAAAGCCCTTAAATATTTCCGAGGTGAGTGGCGAGGGATTCACTACTAGGCCTTTCCAAAGAATTCCTATACGTGGATGCTTGATCCCAAAACATGCGGTCCATCAGAAGCCAAAGCTTCCCTTCTCTGCTCTCTCCATGCACGTACTCAAAACCACCCTTAAGCAGTTCAAACACCACGCATAGTTCATCTAATTACTTAGCCTAGGTCAGAGCCATGTGACATTGTGATTGTATGAGAAATCCCGGGTGGTTCTCCATGATTCAATTAAATCAAGTGTTCTTGCTTAACAAGTCCAGCATATTCCATATTCACCAGTTATCATAAACCTCCATGAACTAGTAGTAAGCAACTAGTAGTTCTAGAATGAATATGAACCCAGGTAAATCAAGGTTATGGATAAAAGTCTAGTCATCCTTATTATTCCATCAATATTAATGCAATATCAACATGAGTAAAAGTGTGTATAGCATGATATTTCATGGGGTCAAAAGAGAATATGCTAAGGGGGAAGCCACTTGCCTTCCTCAGCAAAATACTCCTGCTCCTCCTCAACAAAGTGCTCCTGCTCTTTTTTTCGACCGGCATATTCTCTACATGAGCAATCAAGGCATACAACGAATAAATAACAAAACAATACACCATTCATTGGGAAAATCGTATACACGCTGCTACATCTAGTGTTGGTGCATAGAGGAACGCGTGAGCGCGGGAATCACTCAAAACATATTTAAAACGGTGAAAATATGCTTAAAACAAGGTCCAGGGGCTTCTCTGCTATAAAACTAACCTTACAGGGGCTAAAACAAAAGAAACAGGGAGCTTTTGCGTAATTTCGTATATAAACAGAGGGGTTTATGTGCAAAACTAATAGCTCGGACTGCAGGTTCAATTGTTCAAAACATCAGGGGCTTAAACATGAAGAACAATTACTTTTGCACTAGGCTGGACCGCGGTGCAGGGGCTCTTTAGCAAACATGCATGGCTGACCGGTGTACCCTCTTTTGACTCAATTCTGGGTAGACCTGGGCCGTTGGATTGCGATCTGATGGTCATAGTGAAAGGGGAACGACCCAGGGTGGCCGGCGACGGGGATGGCAGCGGCGCCGTGGTGGCGCTTCGTCGGAGATGGGCAAAACCGGCGCTAAAGTGCAAGGTTTCGCTCGACTCAAGATCCTAGAGTAACCTCGAGTCATGGCGAACTCAATAGAGGGGTTTGTCATGTAGTTTGGGCAATGGAGGTGGCCGGTGACGAGTGGCTATGGGTGGCGAACCACGGCGAGGTTGATGCCAAGGTTAGGGTGTGTGGTTTTGTGCGGTTTTTGGCCTGGGAGCAAGCTAGAGACACGGAGAAACTATAGCTGGGGTTGGTGACGCCCAACGCGCGGCAGAGAACAAGGACTAGGGGCCATAAAAATGCCAAATTGATAGCTAGGAGATGACAACAAGTTCACGGGACAGCGAACCAAGGGGTCGACTAGGGGCATGGGTCTACGGCGAGGCTCGACGACGAGCGGTGGCGGAGGGAACGCCACGGCGAGCTCAAAATTAACTGCAAAGTAGAGGGCGGGGAGAACGGACTGCTCACCACCTTACCCAAGGTAGTGAAAACATGGCAAGGAAGCAGGCCATGGAGGAAGAAGAGGCTCAAAGCGACGAGGATGACCGAGCTCCATCCGGTGGGGTCAATGGCGACGACGAGCTCCAAATGCGGCAATGTGGGCATGAGAGAGCGAGAAATATGGAGGGGTTGAGCTCTGGAGTGAGGTTCGGGCTTTATAGGCTGAGTAAAGGCGGTTGCTCGAGGTGCCCGGGGCCAGTACGGCCTTAATGGCCTTGAAGGGGATAAAACGGAGGTTAAGGCGGCTGTTGTAGCGGTTTGTGGTGGTTTGTGGCCGAGGGAGTGAAGGAGAGAGTGAAGACGCTTGATTGGCATTGATTAGAGTTAAGGCGGAGTGAAGGAGAGGGCGCGACATGGCGCGGAACTCCCGGCGGGGCTTGGCTCGGGCGCGGCTGGAGGTGGAAGAGAGATCCAACAGGTGGGTCCCACCTGTCAGCGAGCGCGAGCAAGAGAGCGTTGCGGGCTGCGGGAGAGAGATAGGGGCGGCGCGATCTGGGCAGAGCTGGGCCGCGTGCGCGAGAGAGAAGAGGAGAGCTGGGCCGGCTCGTTGGGAAAAAGAGAAAGGAGAAAAAGAAAAAGAAGAGTGGGCCGGGCTAGGCTAGCTAGAAGAAAGAGAGGGAAAAGAGAAGTTTAAACATTTTGCAAATTTTTCTCAATATTTTCAGGGTTTCAAAATTCACCCAAAACACAATGCACCAGCATAAATGCATAAATTTTCATATGATCACTAAAAAAATCTACACTAACATGTTGCTTACTTTATTTTTAATGTGATGGTCTTTTAGGTGTTCCAGGCACCGGCTGGGGGCGGTGGGCGGCCTGGTGGCATGATAGCACCGGGCGGAGAGCTCGTGCAACCGAGATCGATAGCATTGCAGGGTGGTCCGGCATAGTCCTTGCACTGCACCCATGGTGGGCTCGTTAAGGAGTTGACAAGCCGGCCGACACTAGGACACGTTCTGCTGAGTAGCTTGCTGGTTTGACATGACAAGATCCCCACCTTCCGTGTGGGAAGGCCGCCAATGACGGCCGCCATGTGGTGACCTGGCTAGCGTCTGCCTAGTAGCGGCGAAACCAGGAATTGCGTGGTTAATTAGGCTAGTAACGCCAAATGTAGTGCTATTACCCCCAACACAAAACCAGCTATCATCCATCCCATCATTATGAGGAATGTCGTATACTCGTGTGTGTATAAGGAGGGGCCAACAATCTCCTCCAAGGCCGCATTGGGGCTGAGTGTTAGGGTTTCTTTGCATTTGGCTCTCACTGCTATGTCATCTAAAACCACCTTCAAAATCAGTGAGGTACAAAAAAAATAAATGGATTAGATATTCGGTTTTGTGGTTGAGGGATGAAAACCACACTCAGCAATACATGAGGAAGGTAAAAAAGATTTTTTCAGTAAAAAATACCATGGCATGCCATATATGGAGCGTGTTTAATTTAGTTGGGGGAGAGAAATGACTTTTTTGGGAAGCATGCTTTCTGAGAGGGATGAATAGGAAAGTTGAAAGGAATTAAAGTGGAACTTTTCTAGAAGCGTGTTTTCTAGGGAGGATGAATAGTAAAGTCCAAAAGAACTTTTTGATCTAAACACGCTCATGGACTAGGCCGAAATGCTGAGGTTAGCACATGTGCCTCTTTCCATATAGGAAACTATAGGTGCTCTTTTATCAAAAAATGAATGATATGCATTTGCTTTCGATAACCATTGAGTTTGTAGCTAGGAACCTCTCTAAGTAATTTGGTTGAAAGATACCAACCAGTAACATGAGTATCATTCGTAGCAAATCTTTTTTTTTTTTGAAAAAATCGACCAAGTAATCTCCTATCCTCTTTTCTTTATATTTATATGTATATAAAGATGGATATGAACAATGGGCTAACTGGAGCTAGAAGCACAAAAATAAAAAGAGAAAACTATGTATTAAGATTAGCCAAAGACCATCTGTAGTGGCCGGATCATTGTTTGAGGTGTGATGTGGCACACGAATGAATCGGCTCATCCAGTGCATAGCGACTCATTCCAGAGAGAGAAGAGATCCGGATCATAATCTTGAATCGATTCATTGAGAATAAAAAAACTACAGACCCTATATGCTTTGCTCGTGCTTTCACTGTTAGTTTGCCAGGGCTAGCTTATCCTCAACCATTCTTTTAAGCTAAGCGTGGGACCTCTTGCATGCTCTTATCGTGAATCGATTTCGGTGAGATGTCAGTACTTTCTGCAGAATGAGTCACCACTACGCATGCCCTAAGGGTGTGTTTGGTTGGGTTGCGGTTTTAAGCTGCCGTGGGCCATGAGCCCGTGACTTTAGGAAAAGTTGTTATGAGATATTGGCTGTGACTTTTGAAAAGACCCCATTTGGTTGAGCAATTGTGGACCCTTCTCATCAAATTTAGGACATGGGACTAGCCACAACTTGGGCTTTTGCCAATGTTGAAACTATGAAAGGGAACGTTTGAGCATTGAACCTTGTAGCTGGGGAGGAGATGCTGATCAGAAACGAGACCAACAAACCATCTACATGCATCGGTACTGACACCATCTTAAACAAATATTTCTCTATGGCGTGTATGGAACAGATTGAGGGAACCCTTGGACCTAATTTTCTTAGCATCGGTAATTCGGTATGAGGTGGCATGTTTTTTTAGCCTCGGTCACGTTTGTGGCTAGTCTGATACTTCTTTTTTATATAAAAAAACAAAAGAACAGGATATTTCTCCTATGTATGTATGCTTCCGAACTACAATGGTATTGTTCTCAGTGAGTTTTCATGAGTACTTTTACTCTCTTTCCCTTTTACTAGGGGCATAATCTCATTAACACGCAACTTTGATCAACAAATATTATTGATATTTTATTTGTACGATATGGAATTATAATCATAATTTACTTTTGAATTCAAGTCTAATGACATCAACTCATGTAAAATATATATTATGTTCTAGTGGAGCAATTAAGAATAAGCTTTAATTTGTAAAATGTAGATAAATATTTGCTTTGTTCAGAAGATGGATTGACATAACATAATGCAAGCACTCTGTCGTCGAATTTAATTCACCCTATAATGCCAAGAAGTAGACGGTGGCACTGAAGAGACAGATGAAAGTGTTTCCCCTTCTCTGTTTCTTTCATAAATAATTTGTCGATCTCCTCTCTTTCTTTTTTAAACATGAACACTACTGTTTTTGTACCAGCAGCCTTCAAATTCTTCTGCCGCTTCTAATGGATCACATGTCCAACTTTGTGGCCGCTGATATGTTTCTTCCGTAGGTAAGTGTAAAGCAATGGATTTTCTCCATTCGAATTTTCGAATCGAAGCACTTTTTGTGTTTTGCATCCTCTTTCTTACCCCTCTTGTGATAGTTTCGGTCATTGCAAGATTTGTGACGGCACCAGTCCGAAAATCTAATTCCTGAATCAGGATAATTTGAAAAAGCCTGGAATTTCACATGAATTGTAGAGTAGTAGTACTTGCTACTATTAGGTGGATTTTGCACCAAATTCGACTGGAATTGGTGGTAATCCCAAACCAAATTCTGATGATCATCACTCTGTGCCACTGTTATTAACGCTTAAACTTCCGGGCGATGAATCTACACCGTTCAATCGGAAGATGAACGGATGTGCTTTCATCTCCACGACGACGCCGAGGAGGGAGGACCCGTGTCACGTGCGTGTCCCTCGGAACAGAGTGCATTTGCTAACCGAAGTCAAAAGGGCAATAGGGGAAGAAGCGGAAAAAAAATTCCCAAGAACTCCTCCAAAACCCTTGCCCGCTATCTCCATCTCCCCGATCTTCGCGGGGCGGCTGACTGGATTCGCGTTCCCAGGCTCAGGATCCGGGTGCTTGCGGCGATGGACGGCGCCGGCGCTGAGGGAGAGCTCACGGCGCAGGAGACGGCGCTCTACGACCGCCAGATCCGCGTCTGGGGCGTCGATGCCCAGAAGAGGTGCGCCGCCGCACAAGGACTCTCCTTTATTTTAATTCTTTGTTCTCGTTTCTTCCGTTTATGTTTTTATTGAAGTTTTTCTTGAATTTTTAGCACGTGGTGGCTATTTTTGCTAAAACAAAATCTGCCTTTTTGGCAGGGTTTTATGATTTATTGCATATTCATATCAAAGTTTCTGATTACTTTTTCATGAAGTTTCTGGCCCAAAATTGTATTTTGTTGTGGGCAAACCCTAATTGCTTCTGCTTCATATGTTTGATGGACTGTGGACGCCTCCCTCGAATTCCCGAAGTCATTTTAATGACGCATCACATCCTTTTTTGCTAACTGTTATATCTGTGTTTCCTGTAACAGGCTAAGCAAGGCACATGTGCTTGTGTGCGGCATGAACGGAACCACTATTGAGGTAACTAAAAAATTATCCTCTTGCAATTGCGTTCTTAAGGAGTAAATTCCACCACATTGTTATCTTCACTTCTATTAACTGTTCAAACACTGACAGTGTATATTGTATAGAAACAAGCTCCAGTTGAACCAGTTAAACACATTTCTTGGCATGTGTCTACTTCTATTCTGTTCTTGATTGTCTTTGTGTTCTTTGTGAGAACCATATTTTCATAGTAAATTCAGATCTTATTTGAAAACATGATATTGCTAGTTGTTTCCATTGATGATATGCTTTCTTGGCTTTAGGTTGTTTTACTACCTGTTGACTTGATTTTTGCATGCTTATTCTTCAAGGTTGTGTACCATTTCAATTTTAAAAGTCTGTTCTTGGATTTCTTAGTTGAAATTTCTAAACTTATGTGTTCATCTGAAGTGTGAGATTGGGCTGTGTTGAGTTTCTTCCAGATTGATCAAACTTCAGGCATAACCTTTTGTATTGTATTTAGTCAAAGCATCATGATACAGTACACTGAAAATGGTTTCTTTCCGATGCTGTAGTTCTGCAAGAATATTGTTCTAGCAGGAGTTGGTAGTTTATCCTTGATGGACGATCACGTGGTCACGGAGGATGATCTGAATGCAAATTTCCTGATTCCTCCAGATGAGAGCATATATGATGGTAGATCTCGAGCTGAAGTTTGCTGCGATTCTTTGAAAGATTTCAATCCTATGGTTCGAGTTTATGTCGAAAAGGGTAAGTTGCAGTCTGGACTTTTTGCCTTGCTAGTTTTGCTGAATAAGATCAATTCCCTGTATTCTGGAATTATTGTGATCCTAGCCTGTCTTGTACTGATGGGAGATGCTATTTCTTTTTTTCTCGAATACGAAGGAGAACTGCATGTCATTATACTAGTAGAGACTAGAGAGGAAAAAACGATCCCTTACAAGCCTCACCCCCTCACTCCGGATCGATCTGTGAGGGGCTGTTACACATAGACACTGCAGTGGCCTTTCTGAGAAACTTTGGGGACGGACCTGACCTCATACACTACCCTCTGAAAAAGCTACCCTGCCCCCTCGGCCTGTCCAGTACTCAAAGAGGTCAGCCTCTGAGCACCAGCCATGCACCAGAGGTAGTGTTCATCCCTAAAAACCCTTAACACATCATCCATGCAAGGGTTAGCCCCCTCAAACACACATAAGTTCCGATGCTTCCATAGCAACCAGGCTCCCAAAGCAATTAAACAGCTGAATCCTTTTCTCTTGGTTTCTGAACTTTCTTAGCACTCTTTCTCCATCACTCAGCAAAAGAAACCTCCTCTTGTGATGGTGTGCATTCCTGCAGGCTGAGAGGAGAAAACACCATAAACCAAAATTCCATTGCAAACACACATGTGGTTAGGATGTGCTGGACATTCTCCTCTTCCTGATCACAGAGGGGGCAGAGGCTAGGGTGTGGCAAATTCCTTTTTGCTAATCTATCTGCCGTCCAACACCTTTTACGCACTGCTAGCCACATGGAGATTTTGCACTTTGCCGGGGCCCAAGTCTTCCAAATGCACCGCCATGGCTCAAAGGAGATAGCTCCATTAAAGAAAGCTCTATAGGTCGATTTTGCTGTGTACTGACTAGAGATGTCAAACCTCCAGACACGGGCGTCCTCCTCTTCAAGTTCAAACTCCACCAAAGTATTAGCCAATTGGAAAAGTTCAAATATTGCCGACCATTGAGAGTCCACTTTGTATATCCCCTGTCCAGTTCTGGTTTGGTAAGGCATCTGCCACTTTTCTTTGATTCTGAGTTCTTTTCGGTACTGCAGCTACTACAAAGGGTGCAAGGTCATTAACTGAACAACCCATAATCCTTCTGTCTTTCCAGAAAAGAGTGTCGCTGCCATTGCCAATTTTGGTTTCCACCGCAATCTGAAATATAGCAATCGCGTGTGGATGTACCGGAATATCAAAGCCGTTCCATAATCTGTCCTTGTTCGTTTTTCTGAACCACAACCATCGGACCTGTAGTGCTCACCCCATAATTTGGAGATTGGGGATTCCCAGACCTCCAAGATCCAGGGGTCTTTGGACCTTGTCCCAGGCAACTAAGCAGCTTCCTCCATTCACTTACCGCCAACCTTTCCACAGAAAACCTCTCCTAAATTTGTCAATGGCTTTAATAGACCATTTTGATATCTTTTTTAGAAGGGTCCACTTTGTATTCTTAACCAATTTATTCTTGAACTGATGACGTTTCTTTAAGAAAAAAAATGGTTAAGAAATAATATTTAATGAGTATAACTTGTTTTCTATTAGCATATTTCATAGTTGTTTCAGAATTCCACTATTTTGATTCTCCAAGAAAATTTTCAGATAAATGCAATTGTACAAGCTGTTATCATACTATTGTATTGATGAGATTCCAAATAGGTTTGAATCGTGCAAGTTTTTTTTTTTTTCTGATTTGTCGATTGCTGTTTCTTTCAGGTGATCCGTCACTCATTAATGGAGAATTCCTTGACAAGTTTGACATCATTGTAGTTAGTGGTGCATCTCTTAAAACAAAGGTGCAAATTCTTCTCTGGAAGACTGGAAACTGGAACTAGTTATTACTTATCACCACCATGTATTGCCTATTCTACTTCATTGATTCTGCAGGAAGTTTGTCCTCACGAAATCACAATGTACTTGTTTGTGTCCTTTCAGCTGTTTATAAATGAAAATTGCCGGAAGAGAAGTAAGCGTATTGCATTTTACGCTATAGACTGCAAAGATTCCTGCGGTGAAATATTTGTTGATTTACAGAAGCATAGCTACATTCAGGTATGCTGCATAGTAAAGATGTTTAATATTTGTTCTACAGGTCTGTCAATAGCAGTTGCAGTTTGTGGTGTGCAATGTTCAGACATACGAGCAGCTATAGTTTAACAATATAAGCCTCCTTGCAGTGCCACTTGCAATTGAGCTATGCTATGTCCATAATATTTGCTCATTTTTCTGTAGAACTGCTACTGCCTGTGTGCATTGTTGTGTTGATTTCTTTTTTTTAACCTTATTTGCTGTAACCTTTTCAAAAGGCAGTGCCTACAGATGCACTGTTGTCGTAGAACTCACAGTTGGAAGATAATGCCATGATAAAAGATTACATATTCACACTTAACTGAAGATAAGAATGACCAACAACCACTAATAAAAGATCAGGACCAAGGGCTACTAAGAAGTGAGACCAAAGGTTTAATGTTAATTTCTTTGTTTCAGATACCCATTTGCTCTGTTTAACATGGCATTACTCTAGCTGTCTGTAAAAGTACAGCTGCCTAATCTCACCTTGGGTAATTAAACGTATATGTAGTGCCTAGTGCTATTGTGCCTTCCAATATGTTTCATAGAGAGAATGTTTTGGTGTCATAGAATTAGCAAGATTATCAGCACACTGTTGCAGTGCAAAGCCTCGAAATGATGGAAAATACTGGTTATTTTGCAATCCAAGTTTTAGTTTTGTGCCCTCTCATTGGTGGTCTAATACCACGTCATGGGCAGCCTACTAGGCCAATTGGGCCTCTTGGGCAAGACCATTAGGGTTAAGTGTCTTACTGTGGGGTCAAGAAAGCCTCTCTATATAAAGAGAGATGTACTCCCTCCATAACACTAAATGAAGTCGTTTTGAGATTGTCCTGAGTCAAACTTTTTAAACTTGACTGCAAATATTTTTTATGTGTTTAAGTTTAGAAGTGTGAAAATGATATGAGTAGATTCGTATTGAAATATGATTTCATAAAATATATCATGTCAATGTACTAAACGACTTCCTTTAGCAACCTGAGGGAGTATCAATCAAAGACAAGCAAGAAGAATATCAATCTGGTAGGGTTAGCCCATCCTATCCCTGCCCTTGCGGTGCTGCCGTCTATAAGTGAGGTCGCTCTGCATGGGTCAAGAGCTGTCTAGATCTGTATATGACATTTACATTATCCTGTATAAAGGGATGACATACAAAAAAAAAGCTGTCATGTTGCATTTGTGCATGGATGAGACTGTACATATCATAACAATGGGGACCAAAGAACCACCTTTGGTATACATTCTCTTTGGATTCAATCAGTCGAGAAGCATATATATTCTTTTACTTCTTTTTAATGTTCTCCTGATTTTAAGTTGTCTTCTGAAAATACCTTCCTGAAGCTCTGTTCATTTGTTTTCAGAAAAAACGTGGAGGCGAAACTGAACAGCAGGAGTTGACATATCCTAGTCTTCAGGTAAACAACTTAGGTTTGCAGTGATTTTAAATCTGATCTTATGTTGATAAAATCATTTCCATTTGATGGAACCTTTACCTTGTTTGCGTTCTTCACCACTCAATATAGTGATGTTTTTGGCTGTTAAGTTCCATGGAGTGTTTGTGATGCAACTGATATGGGTTCTTTATGTGCATATGATTAGTGTGCCAATATATTCTACAGTGATACAATTAGCTTTACTTGGAACTATGGAGAAGAAAAAAATAAAATAAGAGAGTCCACTTTATTGATTTTATTTGCTATTAGTTCTTGTGTGAAAAACTAGTTTGGATATTACATTTTGAGCAATATTGATGTTTGAAGTAGCTCTTATCTTTGTATTCCGCATTGCCTCTACCTAAATGTCGGTTTTTCTATGACATGTCCATCAATTGACAGTACCTATTTATGCTGGCATATTGTTTAAACAGCACAATAGTATACTGGACAACTTGCCATTTTGGATGCTTTATTTGGGAAATGCATTACTCCTTAATTTTCACTGAATCTAACGCGATGTTTTCATTTTTTCCTTGCAGGAAGCTATCTCTGTACCTTGGAGTAATCTACCGAGGAAGACAACAAAATTATATTTTGCCATGAGAGGTAGCTTATCAAAATTTAAGACTGCACTGCAGAAAGAAAAGGAAAATCCTTGTTTTAATTTACAATCATCAAATGAGGGAACTCAACTTACAAATGTGCTGATTTCAACAGTTGTGTCCATGATCTCTCAATTTTTTCTGTTTTATTGATTCTTGATCATATCCTTTCTCAGTCCTGGAGAATTATGAATTATCTGAAGGACGTAGTCCTGGTGAAACAACACTTTCTGATATACCTGCAGTTTTGGCTCTGAGGAAGGACATGTGTGATAAAATGGTATATCAGTTTTTCGTTGTCTTAATTTAGTTCATATTCTGTTTTGATTCTTACTTATTTTATTGATTTTGTAAATTGCAGTCTATGAATGAGTCTCAAATTCCTACTGCTCTCATGGAACGACTGCTAGCAGCTGGAAAGAAGGAACATCCTCCTGTATGTGCCATCCTAGGTGGTATTCTTGGTCAGGTAAGCTCTATTATTTAATCACTAAATTGCATTTTCTGATTACATCCTTTTTTTCTTATGAACTATGGCTGTCACGTTAATTTGTAGTTCGGGTTAGGCTTTTGAACAATGGAAACAACTAGTTCATAGATGGTATATGTGGGACTCACTGAAAAGCCTCCTTTCCTAAAATGTGGACCACCTCAATGAAAAAAGCTGTGATCTCGAACATAGTAGGTAACTGTAAGACCTCAAATATGGTATAGAATTACCGAGTGAGTATGCTGTATAAGTTTCAGTCAAGGCCATTCAGAATTGTTAAGGACTAAGGAGTCTCATGGATATTTTTATTTTTTTTGTTTTGTTATTTGGCTTGCTTGTGTAGACTGGGAAGCAACTAGGTAGCTGTAGATAACTAGCGAACGGGCCTCTAGCTGGATTGGTTTGATGGCCTCAGTAGCACTCCTCAGGTCCTGGGTTCGACTCCCCGTGGGAGCGAATTTCAGGCTGGGGTTAAAAAAATCCCCTCGTCTGTCACCGCGCAAAAGCACAGGTCTAAGGCCCGGCCCAGGTCGATGGTTGTCTCACATGGGCAACAGTGCCGTTGTGTAAGGGTGGGGCAGGGGTTCGGGGGTTTTCTCGACCTGCGTGAGAAGGTCTTCTCTCTCAAATGGAAGCCGTGGGGGCGGTCTTACCCCCCCCGCAGGTCGAGTTTTTTTTAAGATGATGATAAAAGTATTCAAACAAAGTAGGTAGTGTCATGTGCATTGTCCATGACAGGGTAAACACCACCGGGAAGATGGCCGGGTGGAGTCGGCTATTAGGGGGACTGGATCCTAGATGAGAGTGACGAACTTAAGAGGGAGACCAGATTAATTGTTTCTTTCTTGTTCTCATTGATACAATCCCTCTCTTTATATAGAGAGGCTTACTTGACCCTTAAGTAAAGGATCTAATCTATTATCCCTATCTATAACCTAACCCTCACGAGCACTGTCGGTTTAGTCATGATCTGAATTAGTGAATCCAACTTAATAGAATATAATGGTTTGTACTTGATATTTCCAGTTCCGAACTAGTGTAGTTATAGGTTGCAAGTTGAGTTCGAGTTTTACACAAGCTAATGTATTTAGTGTAGCTTTTGATGAAATTCATTTATAGTGCATATCCACAATCATCTTGAACAAGTACCTAGCCCAGTCTTGTCTGACGCTAGGTTGGTTCAAAACCAAATTAATTAGTATACAGGACTTTGGAAATCTGTATATGAATTTTCCTTCTTAGCTATTGAGAAAGCTTTAATGTTTGTTGAATGACTAGTGTCCAAAACAGTACCTGACATCATTATAGTCCTTTCCCTTTTTTGTATTAGCATTGTGCTTACAGCTTCACCTTAATAACAGGAGGTGATAAAATCAATATCCTGCAAGGGTGATCCAATCAAGAATTTCTTCTATTTTGATGCGGCTGACGGTAAAGGTGTCATTGAGGATATTCCACCACCACCTGCAAACTGATGCTTTCTGCTTAACTACCAACTCTACCTGGTTCACTAATCCTTGTACCCATCATTAGCATCGAACATGTAGCAACTTTTAGATTCGTATTCAAATGAGAAGGCAAGTTGACTTTACTCCAATGTGGCTTCTTAGGAATTATGTCGAGCAGGAAATGCAACAGTATGCACTAACAAAGTAACAGTTTCAAGCTGGAGCTGAAGTCTGGATGTGATGGATCCCTTTGTCGTCTCAGATACCCTTTTTTGTGGTATTTGGTAGCTGTGGTTGGGGGGAAATGAAGTGAAAAGGTTATGATATAGCTGCGAAGTGACTCCAGCTACATATATTATATCATCATGCCTATGTACTGATGCAGTATGTTTCATGTTTGCTCACTGTTAGCTTGTTTGGTTGCATTTGATAACATAGTATCACTGGTGCCAGATGCCCAGATCAGGAACAACTGCACTGTTTGGTTGTAGGAATTGCCATGTTTTTCGCAAGGATCAGTTGTATGCGGTTTCAGTCTGGGCTCTTAAGAGGTCGGATGCAGTCTAGGATGAATATTGTTAAGGTATATTAAGAATCTCAGATGGATCCTAGTCGGAAAGTTGAAGCATCTTGTTATTATTGAGATGCAACTGGATTGGTTATCCTTATTGTTACATGCTACGATGATTCTTCTTGACCTATTCAACTGAATTATATTTGGATAGGACTTGTCTATCTAATCTTCTGGTTCTGAAATAGCCATCCCAATCACTTGTGTAAGTCACTTCTGACTAAAGTCTTGCATTGGTCGCTGTATCCACTTCAATCCTCGTGGCCGCTTCTGTCACATATCAGTTCCTTCCCTGTATCCACTTCAATCCTCGTGGTCGCAGTCTATTTACTTCACTTCTGATCCATTTGTAATATGCTTACTGGTAAAAGGTTTGATTGACAAATAGTAAGATCCGGATCTCATGTGGGCTGCGTTTATATTGGGAGTGAAAAAGTACTTTTGCAGATGAATAGTGCATTGGAAAGCGTGTTCTGTGAGAGGGATGAATAGGAAAAAGTAGTTGGAGAAGTACTTTTCGGTGAATCTGAACACAGCCGTGGTCATATTCAATTGCAAAAGGTTCACTGAATCGGACATGAAAGAAAGATACTTGTCATCTGATCTGTCAGTTTAGGACATGAAAGAAAGGTACTTTCCATAAGTCCATATATCAATTGTGGCAACATTCATCTTATCTTCTTAACAAGAAAATCACACTGAGGACAGCGGAAAAAACTTTTAAACTTAGTACATGCTATTGTCCATTTTTAACTGAATCAAAGGACTCAGTTTAACCAGTGCGTGTACCACGGCTATTGATTTTCAGAGTTACTTCCCACTTCTATGAGATTGTACGACACCCTCAATAATGAAACAAGAGTAAATTGCACAATTGGTCCCTAAACTTGTACTATTGTGTCATCCCGGTCCCTAAACTCACAAATCGACCGATTAGGTCCTCAAACTTGTTCGGTTGTATCATCCCGGTCCCTAAACTTATAAATCACCCGTTTAGGTCTTCAAACTGGTTCACTTGTGTCATCCCGGACCTTAAACTTAAATTTTAGTCTCATCAAAGTCAAAACATGTTGATTTAAAAACTTTATATCGAAAAAATTATTCATAACTTTTTCATATGAACTCGAATGAAGAAAACATATATATCAAAATTGTAGCCCTCGACATGATCTGTTTGTAGTTTAAAAGTTTTTCATTTAAAGTCATTTTTTGTCCTAAAATTTAATTTTTTAAAAATCTGTAAATATATAATAATATTTTGAGACCCTTAACATTTTTTAATTCAAAAACTTTTCAATAACAAAGTTGTAGATCACGTCGAGATCTACATTTTGATATAAATTTTGTCTTCGTTCGAGTTTGTATGAAAAGTTATAAATTCTTATTTGATATGAAGTTTTTAGATCGTCCTATTTTCACTAAAATGATAATACAAACTATGTTTAAGGACCGGGATGACACAAGTGAATAAGTTTGAGGAGCTAAACGGGTGGTTTGCAAGCTTAGGGACTGGGATGACACATTCGAGCAAGTTTGAGGACCTAAATGGTCGATTTATGAGTTTAGGGACCGGGATGACACAACGATACAAGTTTAGGGATTGGTGGTGTACTTTACTCATCAAACAATATATATAGGATTCAGAAATTTTGCAGTGGCATGTGAAGAGTTATCCACAAAAGAGCTACAATGATCCTGCAGTTCTACTTTGTGGATGGAAAGAAAATTAAGATCATTGCTCTATCACACACCGTGTACTTGTATGAAGTAGTTGTACGACTTTATTCCATCATCGGACATTCTTCCACTCTGTCAAGAAACCAGTAGCCAGCCTTACCTAATTAACAAAGTCTTGTTAAATAAATCTATTCCTGGAGGGGACCAGGCACCCAAACATCCATCTCACCAAAAGTATGCCAATGATGAGAACCCTGTACAATAATACATGCCTGGAATACAATAGGTACATCACCACCAACCCCTCTATCAGCCTCCCCAATCATAAGCTCACATTTTCTTATAAAACCCCCCCTCCCCTTTATTTGGGTCCTACTGTATGATTTAGCGATTAAGTAGATCCCAAGCATAGTGCAATGATTCTTGCATTGGTAGCTAGGATCAGGTACATGCATGTCATATATCACATCCTCCCGTTTTATAAATCCTAAAGGGAATGACCACTGTGTTTGCTACCAGTACCATCTATCTGTTTGATCAATAATTTGTTCAAGGAAAAGAAGTGTGGGTAGAGGTTGTGAATTAGTGCAGGACCTAGCCTCCTAGCAGCTAGCTGCTCCACCAAATTGTGCAACCAGGTTAATGATTTGTTGTACCATAACCTAGCATGTCACACAAGAACAGAACAATGATAAGTATGAATGTATGATAGATGGTGCAGAGAATGGGATCAAGCTGGCAAAGATCCAGCCAGCTGCCAATGGATGGCTGCTGCGACAAGTGTGCCAAAGGCAGGGCATCAACGTAGGCAGTTTGAAAGGGGAGGGATCAGTTGGCAAAGAAGAGGAAGGTGCAATGCAAGGGAGGAAAAGGTTATTTGATCCCATGGATTTGTTTTCTGTGGAATAGGGTGTGAAAAGGGGGTGCTATTCATGAACAAAGCGCGTGAGGATCAGGCATGGCCCCAGCACCGGCAACAAAAAGAGCTCGGAGGTCATATAATACTTGTGCAGGTAGAGACGTCGAGTGAGAATCTCAGCGAGAAATCAGGGATGAACTAATTCGCACAGGACATCATGAATAGGATTATACTAGCGATTTTTGCCTCTCTCTTTTTTCCCTTCTAGAGATTGTACCCATGATAATTAATATATATTGCTCCAAAATCTACAGGATAATGAGTAAGCTAGCTAGGGATCGAGTTTGATTGCTAGAAAAAACCGTGAGGTCAAACATGAAGCCGTCAAGATCTGTATTGCTATTCGGATGGTAAACACAAGTGTTTCCATAGTTGACAGCTAAGCTTTGCTGTGTTTAGTTGGAGAATAAGTTAAGTTTTTTAGATGAATAGTATGTTGGAAAGCGTGTTCTGTGAGAGAGGTGAATACAAAAAACTTGTTGATACTTGTTGGTGGAACTAAATCTGAACTTTTGACTACGGGCAGTTTACACTGCGATGCAGCTAGCGAAGCAGCCTGACACGCATGTGTCTACGTTTTCCAACATGTGTCATAGTTGAGCAAACCTTGGCCGGCTGGCCCGTGCGTCTTTTATCTTTTCGTCCCTTTTCTCTCCCGTGTCAGAGGGGGGCACATGATCGACATACCTATACCTTTGACAAATGCCTGAACTGTCACAGTACATGTGTCGTGCCAACCGCCAGCATCAAAATAAATCTCTTGGATTTTACCCGGGGCCACCGATCTGATGAGTACCCTGCAGCTGGCCTAGGCGAGGTGATTAGAATGTTTGAACTGTTGTTGAATTTTACATAATATTATATTTTTTATATACTCTTATATTTTAAGAATTAATTTATTATTAAATATCATAAGCTATCGAGATAATGGCCAAAATTTATAATATATTTTCCTATAAATGTTACGACGTCAGCTATAATCTCGTAAAATTTTACCATATATAACACAACTCTAATTATATGTGGACAAAAGTAAATTATTCTCGAGGTAAATTGGACAAAAATGGCATAGTTTGGACTTTGGAGGGCTATCTGGATCCCATAAATAAGTAAGGCCTTGTTTAGTTCGCCTACTTTCGTCAATTTTTCAGTCACATCGAGTCACATCTTCTCTCACAGACACACTTACCAATGCATTATTCACACCTCCAACTTTCTCCAACTTCTCCGACTAAACAAGGCCTAAGGAGTTCCTTAGACTTTGACTATGCTCAAGTGGAGTAATCTGGACTTTATCTATTTGTTTATCGACATGCACACTCTAGTTTGATTAAACAGCATAAAAGTACACCTAGAAAACTTCAGAAAGCAAACAGTTATAGGATCCTCCAAATTGACAGCGCTTTATGCATGCATGCAATGCAAGCGCGCGCGCACACCGAAACGACTGGATGGTTCATCGCTACACACATGCACGGATGGCATGGACGCACGAGGGCAGTAGGTTCGCTGTTGCCATCAGGCCAGCGAAATCGATCCACAGCAGCAGCAAGTAGTCACGGAGTCACGGTCCCCTAGCGCCTAGCACTAGCAGGGCCGGCCGGGGTAGTAACGTACGTGCAGTGTGTGTACGATAGATCGCACACCGGAGAGCCGAGACTCAGAGGTCCCCGTCCGTTGATCTCCCGTCTCCGTTCACAGCAATCATGCATGCGCGGCAATGCAAGCGGACAAAATATGGCCATGGATTTTCCAAGATGGCCGCCGCCGCCGTCGGCGCTCGTACGGTCCATGCTATTATCGGCGGTGCACCGGCAACCGACGCCACTCCAGGACGGCCTCTTTAATGCACTGCAGGACGATCGGCCCCGGCTGGCCGGCCTCTATCTCTACCACATGTCAATATGCCTTACTATGCTCTCTCTCTCTCTCACACACACACACGTCTCTCTCTTTCATGGTCCTAGGACAACTCAGTTTCTCTCTCTTGATGTCGAGGCTCTCTCAAGTAAAGCAAGAGCGGTGGTGTCTCGACGTGCATGGCTCTAGCCTGCGTGGTTGATGGGTGATTGCAGCGATGCGTCCGGTCGATCATCGGCCCGAGTGACGCATCAACTTTCCTTGCCTTGCCCTATGTGGGCTGGAGCTACGCGTGTTTTGGAGTCTGGTGTAGTAGCCCTTGTGCTCGTGCCAACAGTGGGGTAGTGGACTCTAGCTCTTTAGATGCTACGTGCACAAAAGACCCCTCAGTGGTTGGGACGTACCCCGGCCTCTCACAAGCCACAGCGATCTACATGCATGTTCTCCAAACTTCATTCTCTTTATTTGTTTTTGGAATGTCACTCGATCGGCGAACGATGATCATGATTTGGCGGAGCTCGAGGGGTATGTGAATGGAAATCTATATCTAACGACATGAACAAATAAATGACACCCTAGGACATGTAGCGGTTGGAATGTTTCTTTCTAACTCGTGATTTCTTCATAACCCTCCTCTCTCTCTCTCTCCTTAGCTTGCTCTTATTTTTTTTCCCCTGTGGGAAATGCTCTTGCGTGACAATTTTGAGTGGATGAATGATCGTTTTGTGTAGCTTGAGGTTCATATATGAGCTAGATGCAAGCGCCAAAAGGTGGACGACAATTATGTAGTGATTGAATACAATTGCCATCACGTTGATGCTTCTACTATCCTCAGGCGTGGAAGAATAAGCTGTAAAATAGCTTTTTTATTAAAATAATTAATGTACGTGCCAAACAAGCACAATTTTCACATGCATGGGGTGGGTAAGGCGTTGTTTAGATCACCAAATTTCGCCAACTTATTTTACCAACTTGTCACATCGAATGTTTGGACATGAAGGGACCGTGACACCCCAAGAGGGGGGTGAATTAGGTGTCTCTAAAAACTAAGGCTCCAATTGCACATATGAAAACCTATTATAATTTCTATCTAAATGTGCTCTAAGTTTTCTCTATGTGTTGCTATCTCTACCGCTACAAAGTTTTGCACCCTAGGTCCAATCCTATACTAGTATGGCAAGTCTAGGAAAAGTAAATGCGGAAAGTAGTGCGAGTATGAAACGCGAAAGGTAAAGGGTAGAGAAGAGCAAACTCCCGGCACGGTGATTTTTACCGAGGTATCGAAAAGCTCACGAGCTTTCCACTAATACTCGTTGTTGGAGCCCCTCTCAAAGGGAATGCCCACGCAAGGGCATAAACTCCCTGGTCGAGTAACTCGGTGGGTGACCACGGGACTTCCCCACGCACAAGTGGGTCTCCGCTCGTCCCTCCCCGGATGCTCCTCTCCGCCTCCACTTGGTAGAGCTTCGGCCAAACACCAAGGCCTCTCCTCCCTTGCACAAGCACTGGCGGCCTCTCCATAAACTCGACTGGAGGGTCTCGCAAGACTACAAGCCCCGGATTACAACACTTGGTGCGTGCAAGCACCGGTAAGCAAAGAGGTATGCAAACCTCGCTAAACTCTAGGCTAAACACCTAAGAGATGCGCTAAAGGGTCTAGACTAGCACTAAGCACTTTGCTAATCACCTAGATCTTCTATTTAGCACTTTGGTGGATTGAGCACTTAAAAATGTGTACACTTGCTAATACCTTCTCCCAGCTCAAGCACACTTCAAATGGACAAGGCAACCCATATTTATAGCCTCAACCAAAGAAACTAGCCGTTGCTAGCCGTTGCCAGTTTTCTGTGTACCGTCGACTAATTCGATGGGTGCAAATGAGGGACCATCGATTTAGTCGTCGCCCCCTTTTTTCTTTGAATTTTTGAACTCCAACGGCTACTTGCACCATCGACTAATTCGACGGGCACACCATCGATTTAGTCGTTGCCCACCAGAGACGAACGCACGCCGGTCTTCAGTCACCATCGACTAATTCGACGGTCACACCATCGATTTAGTCGACGCCTCTGCGTTCGGTCTACAACCACCATCGACTAATTCGATGGACCATCAACTAATTCGACGGTCACACCATCGATTCAGTCGATGCCTCTGCGTTTTGTAATTCTTCATTGCTTCTTCGTGTGTCTTTTCTTCTATCTTCATTGCCATCTTTTGGGACACTTTTCTACGTGAAATGGATGGCTTCCAAAATATCCTTGGGACCTAGAAACATCTACGAATATCATCTAGACAAATTGTTAGTCCCATTGGTTATGTTGTCATTCAATCGCCAAAATCACAAACTATGGCCTAGGGTCATTTTCCTTACAGGACACTAATTAGGAGTATTAAACATAGGTGTAAAAAAACTAATTACATAGATGGACTCCACATCGTGAGACGAATCTATTAAGCCTAATTAATTCGTCATTAGACATTGTCATGCTACAGAAACCCATCATTAAAAATGCGCTAATGACGGCATATATTAAGCTTAATAGATTCGTCTTGCGATGTAGAGTCCATCTGTGTAATTAGCTTTATAATTAGTGTCAAAGGGATAAATGTGAGTATGTGACATTTCGCCAACTTCTCGCCCCTAACTAAACAGGGCCTAACTCTGATAGGACACTGTAGTGCATGTATCCACCATTGCAATTTGCACCTTAGATACTTTGTCCCACAGAACGACGTAAAATTTTCAATGCGGAGAAAAAAAAACGTATTTAGTTATATTGTTTTGAGGTGAGTAATAACCAGTCACCAATACAAAATAAAACCATATAGGTGAATGCTCATTCATGTCAGAGGGAGCCGATCGATGAGGAGACGCCTTGTAAGGGTATCAGAAAGAAAAACAGTAACGCTTTATATATTACATATGAAGAAATAGGTAATTCATTTCAACATTTGCAATTACTTTTTAAAAAAATGAACCTCAAGGGCAAAGTTCTTGTACCGCCTTTAGAAGTAGGAAAAAGTCTGTATCACTCCCTAAGCTATGGATGTTGGATTACATAACTACCCAACCTATGAAACGGTCTGTATCACCCCCTGAACTTCTCAAAACCGATCAAATTACCCCCTAAATCAGTTTTAAAAAATCATAGTAAATCACAGAAAAATCATAAAATAAAAAATCCAATTGTGTTGGACTCCAAATGAGTAGATATACATATTGAGCATGTAATATGGTATGCTTTAGTACATTTTTTCACTATAGCTTTAGATCTATGCTTTTCTCCATAGTTGTAAAAAATACATTAAAGCATACCATATTATATGTTCAGTGTGTATATCTACTCATTTGAAGTCCAACACAATTTGATTTTCTATTTTATATTTTTTGTGATTTACTATGATTTTTCAAAATTAGTTTAGGGGGTAATTTGATCGGTTTTGAGAAGTTTAGGGGTAATATATATCGTTTCATAGGTCAGGGGTTATGTAGTCCATCCTTCGTAGGTGTGATAATCGACTTTTTCGGAAGAAGTAAGAAAATTATTGGCAATCGAGGCTGACGTTCAACGGAGGCATATATGTTTGCTTCGCTGAAAACGATATGACATTTGGCCTTAGCGGCGCACAGTACCACACCTACACGCCTACACGTACGCCCCTATATGTTTCAATCGACGATGATATATATATATAGGGGATGGTTACTACGTCGTGAATTCTCTCATTTTCCTATCAAAACTTTTAATTTCTCCTCAGGCGGCTAGCACCACTGTATCCACACAATCCATCCACGTATAGGCTCTGTCTGTAGCCACGTGGGACGGTATCGATCGAACAGCAGGCATGCAGGTATGGGATCGGACGCCCGTGCATGCATGGAGCCTTGCATGCAATTGCTCCCAATCATTTCCGCTATCTCTACGAGACTACGGCGATACATCCACGATACTAGTGTGCATGATGGACTGATGGTGCATGTGTGTGTATGCTGCCGACATGCATGGTATATCTGTATAGTCCGATCCTGTGGACTTTGCTTGCCCTCTGTAACCAAACTTTGAATGGGCTCTCTGTGCTTGTCGTCTTCTCCGACCGAACCGTTCGTCCTTGTGCAGTGTGTTGAACTGTTCTTCTTCGACCGGCCGGGCCGGGGATCTTTTTTCATGGACAGTACATTTATCTTACTGTTGTTTTTTTAGATCTTCAAGGTGATCGAGGGTTGACTGATCAAGGGCACAAATATTTGGACAGATGGATGCGCGATGCATGCATGGGGGCATGGGGCCGGGGCTCTCTTTCGTGTGTTTTGCGTAGATCGATCAGTATGGAGATGATGCATGGCGGCATTGAACCATCCATCGACTGATGCATCAACTTTATTTCCCTGTATAACCCAGCATTTTGCATGCAACTGTGCTTGTTTTTGGCGTCTGTGTACGTTGCTGAGCTTTCTGCACCATGCTACACTAATTCCACACATGGAAAATGGCTTGTAGGAGTCTATCAATTAGATGCTACATTAGGGGAAAACTAAATAGGAGTCGGATATTTTGTTTACACTTTTGCTTCTGGAAATTTTGTGGCGTGCATTACACACGAGAAACTAGTGTTCTTGCGTGCATTATTTACTAGCAAAGTTTAACCATTATTAGCTGGCATCAGCCCTTATTAGCTGGATTTTTGGAGAGCTAATCTACTATAGAGCTTAGATGTAGGGTTAGATATTTTTTACTCCCGATTTAGTCCCTCATTTAGCTCCCCTAGAGGCTAATTTTTAGCTAACTAAAGTGTAGCCTATGAATTCAAACATGTCCTAATCAAAACTTGGAACACGAGTTTAATTGACTTTGCATAAGCATATTCAACACCAATAATAATGCATTACTTTTTAGTGCCATTATGTAGACTTTTGAAGCAATATAATAGTTCATGCATGGAAACCCAACCAGCCACGCATGGAGGCTTTGATGCAGCTATACGTATGAGCCTACTGACTACAGAGGTAGCATAGGCATGGCCGCATGGGCCGGGACTCCCATAGACTTTTCGCCGTACTTTGATTCCAAGTGGGTGTTTTGCATGCCTTTTGCATGAGCAGATATGTGTTATTTCATATGTTTTGCTACATCATGCAAGTTTATTTATATTCAACTGATCACAAATTAAGGAGAAATATGTATTAGATTATCTTCTTTTTTTGAGGAAATATCTTCTTTTTTTCTCAAATTAAAAATTAAGGTTAGTAATGTTTATGTGACATTTTTTTCTTGGCAAGGAGACAGTCAAAACTTGACATCACCATTTCACACTGAGCCATTTTTTGTGAAACTCACTACAATCACATACTAACATACACATTTACACACACATCTATGAATATACATACATAATTGGCAAATCTCGACATTTATAAAGTCACCACAGATGGACCATATTCTAGGGGCTTGTCGCTTATCAATTAAAGATAACGCCATTTAAATCATGGTCGGAGAATGGGAAATACGAGAACCCATGTTTAGTCGACAACTTGGATCCAAGTATGATAGGTTCCACCCCTAGAAAACTTACCAGGAAACTTTGTTTAATCATCTCCACCTCGTCATAAAAAGCATAAGTAAACAGACTTGCTATACAAGATTTTCTTGCAAGCTGGCTTGGAAAAAAGTATTTTGAAATAGGAAAAAAAATTAAAGAACATATGTGCAAACAAGTGAATTAACAAACTTGCATGGAATAGGGGATTGTGTTGGGGGAGAATAATGTTCGAAGGTTCAGATATTTTGGGATGAAGGATTCTTGGTGAACTCTCCTACTTTGTTCTTCTCTAATGAACAAATATGGATACAAGAGCGTCATCAGCGGTCGAATGCGATCAGAGGACGGGTTCATGAGAATCGATCCTCCATGAATCACACCTCTTCAATACTCTTAAGGCAATAAGGCTGAAGGGCATGACACCAAGAGCATAAAGATGGGACTGACCTTAAGAGTATTGCATATGCTCGGGCTTGACTTTGACTTCCACATATGTCGAAGTTTCATGAGTCAAAACTTAAGGTAAACCAAAACATTTTACATGGAAAACACCCAATAAATCTTTTTCAATTAATCAGTGCCATGGTTTTGTTTTTTTTCTTACAACCTAGGCATATGAAGAAATTAATGAAATTATTGATGAAAGAGGAGGGTTATTTATGTTTTGAACTTTGACAGGGTTCCTATATGCTGCGCCAATCTCACTACATGATACATCTATGTTTTTAAGCAATTTGATTTCTTTTGAAATCATTTTATGCAAAAACATAAACATCAATTGAATTATGAAGTTCAAAAACTCCCATTATATAATTGTACTACTGTGTTTGGCCAAAAAAAATTTCCCAAAGTGCCCTCGGCTCCACCGGCCACCGCCACCCCTGCCCCACCACCGGCGGCGGGTCCCACCCCCACCCTCTACTTATGATCGTGGCAGAATTGGGAGGGCGTGCTCGGGGCCCACCTCCCATGGCCTCCTCCTTCGTCCTCCTGCTGCCTCGCCAACCATACAAAGCCGCGCTGCTCGCCACCTCCCCACCTTCCTCTCCCTTCCCTCCACCTTCTCCAAGAAGCCGAACAGCAATCGGAGCTGAGTGAGAAAGAAAGAGGTTGTGCTCGATCGGGTCCTTCTCGGCAGCCATGGACCCCGGCGAGGTGAGGAGGCAGAGCAGCGCGTCCTCCTCCCCGGAGTTCGAGTTCTGGCCGCTCCACCCCAACCCCGCCGCCTCGCCTTCCTGCGCCGACGAGCTCTTCGCCGGCGGCGTCCTCCTCCCTCTCCCCGTCCTTCCCCCGAAGCCGTCGTCGTCGTCGTCCTCACACAGGAACACCAGTGGCGGCGGTGGCCAAGGTGTGCCCGCGTCGGAGCCGGAGGCCGAGCCAGCGGAGGCGTCGTCGTCCATTCTTCTCGCGACCGTCGCTCCCCCTACGGCCTCCATTACTTCCCCGCCGCCGCCCTCCACCGGTGGCTCCAAGCGCTGGACGGACATCTTCTCCAAGAAACCCACGCCGGCGGAGGCCGAGAAGGACAAGGAGACGAAGGAGAAGCGCAAGGACGGCCGGAAACAGGCGGCGGCGCACGCCGGCGGCGGCGGAGGCTCAGAGCTCAACATCAACATCTGGCCCTTCTCCCGGAGCCGCTCGGCCGGCGGCGGCGGCGGCGCGTCCGTCTCCTCGAAGCCGCGGGCGCCGGCGCGGAAGGTCAGCAGCGCGCCGTGCTCGCGCAGCAACTCCCGCGGCGAGGCGGCCGCCGGTGCTCCTACCCGGCGGTGGGCGGCGAGCCCCGGCCGCGCCGGCGGCGGCGTGCCGGTGGGCAGATCAAGCCCCGTGTGGCAGATCCGGCGTCCGGCGACCAGGGCGCCCTCTCCGGCGACCAGGGCGCCCTCTCCGGCGACCTCATCGGCCTCGGAGCAGGCGTTCACCGCCGACCGGCGGGCGGCGGCGGCGCAGGCACACAAGGAGAAATCCTCCTCCTCCGCCGCCACCGGCCGGAAGGGCGCCGGACTTGGCGGCGGCGTACGGGGTCTGAACCTGAGCGTGAACTCGTGCATCGGGTACCGGCACCAGGTGAGCTGCCGGCGGGCGGACGTCGGCGGCGGCCGCGGCCATGGCGGCGGCGGGCTGTTCGGCATCAAGGGGTTCTTCTCCAAGAAGGTGGTGCACTGAGTTTGAGCCTGCTTGGTATTCACCCTCAGGCTCCGCTAATGACTCATGTAGTGACTTTTTTTTTTCTCTCTTCTTTAACTTTTCTTTTTACTACCCTTTTGATTTATTTTTTTTACTTTCTTGGTGAAATGGGTGGAAGGAGAGTGGTATGGTGTGTCTGTAATGGAGGATGGTAATTACATGTAAAAAGATGGCTAGTCAATAACAGGATTTTGTAAGGCTAAAATGTTTGGTGATATGTAAAGTTTAGCAGTGGTAATTAACCAAGGCAGCTTTGCTGATGAGCAATGGGGATTTGTTTGTGCACTTGCATAGTGCAGACAGGCTGCTGCTGCTGCTGCAGAGATGGGATCATGAGAGAGAGATGGAGATGATTCTATTTCTATCTGAACAATATTCCTTTGCATACGAGCATGTGGATATGATTGTGCTCGTTCCATTTGACAGAGATAAGCGTGTGAGCTCCTGTCTGAACCGTCCAATCGATGCGGGATTTGATCGTGGCGTCTGGATTTTTTATTTGGGAATTGGGATTTCGATTTTACGAGCTTCTCTTAATTTGCCAAAAAGGAAAAAAAAAAGTAGAAATTGGTGCCTTACTACTGGCTTGTATGGACATTTTCAGATATTGGAAAATGCCTAACAAAACAGTAGCAGCAAAGCAACTGATCAGCTGTTGCTCGGTTCTCACCAGTAATCTTGGTATGCAAAGAGGACAGACAAAAGACTGTTGCTCTTATTGCCACCGCTAAGTAGATACGGAAATGCCGACAAATAATGCAGCTCTCGCCATGAACTTGTGACTCACTGAAGAAGTGAAGAAGATGCCGACAAACGGTTTCACCCCTTAAACGGTGATAGACTGTGTTGCGGAGCACCTCCGTCCCAAAATAAGTGTCTTTCTCACTTCCCGAAAAAACTCTTTGGTATAAAGAAATATATATTAAAAATTATGGTACAATATAAATATCATTAGATAGATATTTAGATCTAGTTTTTATAAAAAATATTTAAAGATTTAAATGTTGCTAGTATTTTCTATAAATCTAGTCAAACTCATGGCATAAACACCTAAAACGTCACTTTTTTGGGACGGAGGGAGTAGTCACTTTTTTGGGACGGAGGGAGTAGTTATTGGTAGCTTGTGAGACCAACTGTTGACAGTTACGGCGTCCAAGATCGCCCGCCATGCCTGCTCGCTTTTCACAAAGTTGGATCCTGCTAC
Organism: Digitaria exilis; assembly: GCA_015342445.1. NCBI lineage: Eukaryota > Viridiplantae > Streptophyta > Magnoliopsida > Poales > Poaceae > Digitaria > Digitaria exilis. The sequence goes on along the minus strand of JACEFO010001915.1, from coordinate 66,344 downwards.
TCTTGGCCTCTTGCCGGCCTCGCTGTTAAACAAGCCCTGAAGTTGTTTTTGGCCTTTGTCTGTCTAGGAACTGCTAATCCCATGTCGTAATGTTGCTGTCAGCAGCCGACGGGCGACGTCACAGCTCCATCGATCCAAGCTCGTTGGCATTTGCTTGAGTACAAATTCAGAGGCCACAAGGTCAGATGTAGTATTCTCTTGAGTCTTGATAGTTGAAGAGTATAAGCAAGAATATACTGTTTGGGCGTAGATAAAAATCTTATTCAAAAAAGGTCCACCTAGAATGTTAAAACTGCCACATGCCGGTTCGAATCTGTAGATATAATACTAGTCTAAGTATGATAATCGGATCCTCCCCAAGTAATGCCTGTTTAGGGCGTCGGCAGCTATACCCACTCGTGGGGCTCACATGTCGGTGACAGAGAGCGCATCTGCCCAATGTCTGCCTATTACCGGCCCAATCATATTATTCTTGATTCTCTAGCTCTCGGTTGTATGGACCCATCGTGTTAGTGAAACATGACAGTTTGACACTACGTGACCGTTACCGGAACTAAGTATTTCGTACCTATGGATGGATTCGCATCCTCTTTTATATTGTTATAGGTTATTATTATGCTGATTAAGTGATTAACCAATGCACATCATCTTGAAAGCAGCCGGCCAATGTCTGCTAATTAACAATTCAAATCACCAATTGGTTGATTCTCTTATTATTTGTATTTCATCTCTCAGGGATAATGGAGGGAAGATGTAACGGTATACTATATTTTTTTATGAGCTGACCGGTGCAACGACTTACTCCCTCCATTCCAAATTATAATTTGTTTGACTTTTTTAACACTAAATTTTATAATTCGTCTTATTTAAAAAATTTGTACATATATAATCAAATTAAAGTCATTATTGGAAAACTTTTATTAATAAAGCAAGACATAATAAAAACTTAAGATTTTGAATAACTTTTTGAATGGAGTCAAATAAATTATACTCTCTTCGTCCTAAAATAACTATCTTTCTCACCTCCCGAGAAACAACTTTGGTCAATCATATATAAAAATAATAATAAAATTTATAATACAATATAAGTATCATTAATAGATATTTAGATCTAGTTTTTTTTATAAAAAGAATATTTGAAGATTTAAATGTTGCACGTATTTTCTATAAATTTAATCAATTCACGACATACACCCAAAATAACACTTATTTTGGTACGGAAGAAGTAGTTTGAAACGAGGGAGCAACAATAAATGGGGTTACTTTTCTCGAAAAAATAAAGTTTACCGGCAGCAGCATCTCGTCCAAGTTGATCGGCTAGGGTAGTTCCAGAGACGTGGTGTCAATCGGGCACGTGCAGCCACGCGCTGGAATATCAAGGTATGGTTTAAATAAGTTGAATGCATATTATTTCAGGTTTCAATTTTACTGCAGGGTTGCTAGGACTCCGAGCTCGCTGCTTTGCTTGAAACATACGAGTCCAATCGGCGAGTTTGGACTTCCTGTGTTTTAGACGGCTCTCCCTTGGTTGAGAATAGCTTGTTATTAAAATTATCGATATCGATGTTGAAGCCCAAAGTTGTTTTTAAAGCTTTTTTAGTACCATGAAATTGTTAAGGAAACCACGGAGAGAGAGAGAGAGAGAGGAGGGGGGAGTTAACGGTAGCCAGTGACATTCTAACAAAACACAGGCGCTCTTGCTATGAACTTGCCTGAAGAACTGAACATGCTGCCTATTGCACCATACATGTTGCGTAACTATTGGTAGCTTGTGAGAATCCCAACAACTGCTGTTGGTGGTTACGGGGAGGGAGCCAAATCCGCCTACTAAGCTTCTGCAACTGCATGTCGAGTGCCTGCCCGCTTCCTTTTCACCATGTTGGCAACCAGCACTCCAGCAGTACAAGTGTACAATGGATAAACTGAAGCTTTTGGGGTTTTCCTGTGTCTGTCTAGTTCGTAATGACCATGTCGTAATGTTGCTGTCAGCAGCCGACCATACACCAGCTAGCTCCAAGCTCCAACTAGTATATGACATTGTCGCTTGATGAGTATACTAGCAGTAGCCAGCAACCATACTGATTCTCACCTTAATCTAGTTTTAGTTATTATAACCAGCTGTCCTCTGGGGCGGGATGCATATGCATGTATCCTGTTGATCGTCGAAGAATATGTGGTTCGAACTATATTAAAAAAAATCATATGCAAAAAAGTCCACCTAGCATGTTAAACCTGTCGCATGCCGGTTTAGGGCGTCGGCGGTCGTATGATTATTGTGGGGCTCACATGTTATTGACAGAGAACGAGCTCAAATGCCTGCCAATTGTTGTTGATACTCTCTAGCCCTCCCTGTGGCCCATGTGTCTGTGACTTAGCTTTAAGAGACAGTTGCCAGAACACCCTTCTATATTTATATACAAGATTGTTATTTATTTATATACAAGATTCGCATCATCTTCTATATTTTTAGATTATAATCAATACAGCATCCTGCAAGTACAGCCGGCCGGCGGCGAGTTGCTACACGTTAGCAATAATTCGAATCACCGAGCTGATGGAATCGTTTCATTTTTCATGTCAGGGGTAATGGAGGAAAAATGTAACAGTATTGTAGTATTCTTTTGGGAGTTGACTGTTGCTACAACTTGCATGTTAACAAATAGAGATGGTGTCGTACGGCAGCATCTCGTCCGAGTCATGGCTAGGGTAGTTCCACAGACGTGGTGCCAATCGGACACGTGCAGCCGGGCGCACGGATTGAGGCGTGGTTTAAAATTCAAAGTTTGAAAGCCATGATCAACTCCTTGGCGTTTGGATTTTACTGCAGAGTTATCATCCACGTCTGCTATGTTTGCAACTTAGAGCAAGGCTATAATACAGCCAGCAACTGGTTATATCTTTGCAACCCACTTCTTAGGCTATTTATATAGTAATTAGCATTTTGTTATAAGTACATGGCTTATATGTCTCTGTTACATATTTTCTCCTATGTCTGAACAAGCTACAAGATTACAAACCGACTTTTGCTCTCTCTCATCTACCTCGCATTCAGCCATCTTGCAAGCCTATGTTGTCCTTGCTCTTACGAGTCCACTTTTGATGAGTTTGGACTTTATAGTGTTGTATGGATGATGGCGGCACTCAAGGCAATTCTTGGATGGTTCTTGGCTGGTAAGAATAAAACTGTTATGAATATGTTCAAAAAGAGTTATATGTGCAAACAAGATAATATTTATGTGATGTTTTTTTATATTTTTTATTAACTCTACCATCTATGGTAATGTAGTTATGCCTGACACATAATAATTATACTTTATTTCGTTTGGTGAAACATCACATAAAAACAGACAATAATGAATGCAAACAATTGACAAAAATATAATCAAGATATAAATCACTATGATATATACAACTTTCGTTATTATTAGATCTAATGAAGGTGCAGTGACAATATTCTCAAAGTTGACTGCTGCCACAACTTGCTTGTTAATAACAGATCAATGGTACAACAAGGTCTTCAAATTGGTTAATTACTTGAACCGATGTGATCTTGCTAAAGTAGTTCTGGAGACGTGACGACTGACGACGATCAACCATGTGTAGTGACGCAAAAAAAACAAACGATTTAAAAAAGGTGATGAAGAAATACGACATTTCATATATACATATATATATACACACCTTTTTTTCATCTTTGTAGTATATTTTGCAAAGTGCACTCCAAGACATAAATTAAGTGCCACATCCTTGGACAGCAGAGAAGCCGCAGTGTGCAGTGCAGAAATCACAAGCGAACAGGTAGGCCTAACGGAGGCGCAGAGACAATATTCTCGACGTATGTTGACTGTTGCTACAACTTGCTTGTAAACAACAGATCAATAGTACATGAACATCTTCATATTGTTTGGTTACTTGAACCGATGTGACCACGCTAGAGTAGTTACAGTGAGGTGACGACGATCAACCATGTGTGAGTGTGTGACAGGAGTCGGAATCAAGGCTACCTCGATTTAAAATTCAAACCTCCGAGCTTACATTTTTTGGGGCTTGAATCTTACTCTATAGTTTTACTAGCTAGTACCGATCTAGTCCACGCTTGTAACCTTCAAGTCCACTTGAAATTGGACTTTGGATCCTCGAGTCGATGTCGTGTTTCAAGGTGTGTACAAGTTTGGGGCTTTGTTCTTATTTTTCATGATATATCATGTTGCAACACATATGTATGGATCTTCTAACTCACCTTCCAAAAAAAACAAAGAGAGGACCTTCTAACTTTCCTTCAAAATTGTTACATTGTGTCGCTGACACGTGGGTCCATGGGAGCGTCCGAACTGTCGGGACATACTGACTATTTCTCCCTTCCCTAGAAAGAAGTGGGGGTTTCCTTCGCTTTGCCGGGTGTGTGCGTCCCTTGGGGGTGAAACTCAAGCATCGGGTTCACTGCACATGCCGCTTTCTTTACGTTCCCCTTTGCTCTACGTTATTCCAGATGGGATGGCCTTTTGTGCTTGATCGTGTCCCTCTCTGCACTGTGGAAGCCTCGCCTTTGAGGTCTACGAGGACTCTCGGAAATGATCCATGCCGGGCAATTAACATGCAGCCAGGTTCTCGCACGCACAAACGTACGGAGAGGATGATGAGCGTGCTTGGCGAGACGATCATGACCGTCGTCGGGTTCGCTTTGGAGGAGAGCCCGCGGCTGTCCGCAGAAAAGCTCAGAGGTGGCTATCATTGGACGTGCTCTGTTGTTTTGTTGCAGGGTGCACGCATGCTCACCAAGCTTTTTTTTTTTTTAAGAATAAACCAAGCTATTTTAGAGTAGGGAGTAACGCAGCTATTTTGAAAAGTCCTGGCAGCCTAACACGCTTAGTTGGGCCGATATTTGGCCCAGTGCATGTCTGGGCTGGGCCAGTTTCGGACATTGTTGGGTCACAGTCACATGGCTAACACGCGCATTAGCTAACGTTTTTACCTTTTTTTTTTTTAGAAAGCTAACGTTTTTACTGGAATCAAACGAATCGATGCACGGGCGGAGTCAGAATTTAATGAAATGCCGAATAAAAAACTTTATAATAATTATAAATTATAAACACGTCATTTGTCACATGAACTGATTTGGATCCATACGCATCATCCACCACGAGCCCTTAAGCCATGTAAAAAGAATTACAGATAACATTGGCATATTTGTAGATGAATATACAAAGGGTGTTGTGCTTGTGCGACAAACAAAGACTATCTGCCTATTCAGAATTGGAAATCAAGCGACCTAGTTTAATTTTTCTCTACGCCTCCGCTGGCCAATACCCTTTGTAAATGGCTTATTTTAGCTGCAAAAAATATGGTGGGTCGTATAACCATCCATAGAAATATTGTTTTACCTGCCTCTAAAAATGTATATTAGTAGTGATAATAAAATGTGGCTGTAAATCAGATGTTGCGCTAAAATGGAGCCATTGCATTGACAATCAAGCTTCAATTGCTTTATCTCATTTTTCAATTAATGTCTGAAACTCTCAGATTTTTTGCTTCATGCATCATGATCATAAATTCTTGTGCAACTTGATGTGCAGCATGAATTTACTTATTTATATGTGTTACCATGAATAAAAAATGTACTTGGCAGCACACTTTTAATTCATTTGGAAATTTCATAGATGATATGTTATGATCTTGCATGGATACAAAAAAAGATGTTGTAATAAATGGGTTTGTATTATCAGATTTATGACAAAGATATGAAAATCTCAGCTATAAATTCGAATTTGTGTTGATCTTGCATGGATATCAGAAAGATATTGCAATATATGGGTTCTCTACACATAATGTGTAGGACATCAAGTGCATAGATATATATGATATCTTTTGGCTACAATAAACAATAAAAAAAGTCATACAACTGAGAAGCAGTGTCAGGCCATGTTGCCCTATTAATAGGTACTGGTTGAACAAAAATAACTTATCTCGATCACATGGATACTCAAAGAACAGGACGACAACCTGGTGATAAGCTTAGTGTCATAGTTGTTGATGAAAATCTATGGCATGCCAATACTGCAAGACACATGCTGGCCAAACATGGGTTTCAAGGTAAGTACACAGTTTCAATATATCTCTGCAGCCAATGCATATGGTTACTTTCGCAATGTGGATCCACACTTCTCAAATTTCCTATCTCTAGACTTGCGATGCTTAATTAGTATGTAGAACTTAATTTCACTTTGAAAGACTATTTCTCACTTTAATGTGTCAAATGTGTCCCTAAATGTCTCCCTTTTTTTGGTTTCAGTGATAGTATATATAAGTCCCGTTGAAGCACTCAACTTTCTCAAGGATCACGATATTGACTTTGGATTGGTGGCTCTGAATATGAAAGAAATGCATGGTTTTCAGTTCCTTGGCATTTCAAGAGAGTTGCATAAAGACCTTCAAGTGATCAGTATGTATGCAGTCTCTATATAATTGTAACTGTTCATATGCATCCATGTGCGGATTTCCGTTGTTTCCCTTCAGGTACTAACTCTCAGTTTTGGAGCAGTGATGTCAGCTGACATGACATGGAAGATGATGAAGACATGTGTCGACCTTGGGGCACGTTTTTTGGTTAAGAAACCTCTTGACACAAGTACTGTCAATAACCTATGGCAACATCTCAACCTGAAATTTGCACGGATGGAGAAGATCAAGGACTTATTCCGAGGTACCAATTAATATATTGATTCATAGGAACTATCCGCAATTAAATTATTTACATCTGCATAGCAAACATTAATTTCAATGGTCATGCTACAACAATAGATATGGATATCAGTTACATTCTAAAGATTGTGTTAGATGCAATAAAAATACCTAGTGAACGTTTAACAAAAAGAAAACTTTTTAAATCCAATAAATATAAATATTAATAAATACTATTTTGCGTGTGAATGCATAGGTATAGAAGGAAATCCGCCCAATGCATGTTGCTTAGGATATGAGAATAGTGCGTACGAATGTGGAGATGGTATCAAACAGAAGACAAATCTCATGTGGACTCCGTATCTGGAAAGCAAGTTTGTCTGTGCTCTTGACCTACTTGGGGAAGGTATGTATCTTCTATATTAATTTGCATCACGCCTCACACAATAAATTTTCCGTAGTGAATTATATATTCTTGTAAATTTTGTTTCAGGAGCTACTCCCAAAAAGATACAGATGGTCATGAATATCAAATCCATCAAACGAAAAAATATTTCTACTCATCTGCAAGTAAGTACATATTAATCTCTTGAAAATTATATATATAGATTGGACAAAAGCTACTTTCTAATTATCATCTCTAATTTGATGAACAAGTTTAATAATTGTTTGCCAAATATTTCTCCCAGAAACACCGAAAGAAGATCGAGAAGGAACTATGTAACAAAAACAGAAAGATGCGTAACAGGGGTTCATCAAGTTCACAACCGTTGCGGACTTGTGAAACAAGCCCTAACACATTAGAATATGATGATACCGACATGGAACCAATTGTTATAACTGTAAGCTAATTAAAAGTTGCAGAGCTAGAATGCATATGAATTATCTTAATATGGTAAATATTGTACAATATTGGAGTTGTCTGATACGTTTTTTTGTTTGCATGCAGGATAACGAGATGACTAGTGACCAGACTGAAAGCTTCGCAGAAGAAACAGAAGGCAACAAGATTTATTATGAAGCAATGCAAAGAGCTTTACGACTCGGGGCTGTGTTTGATGAATTACAGCATTGCAATGATCAGACAGAAAGCTACACTGAAGTAATAGATCATACATTTGGTGGTATAAATGTAGTGGTCTCTGAAGAATCCCATACTGTAGATGTTGCAAGAGAGGTCATGAGCAAAGTCACTAATTCTTATGAACAGGTTTCTGATGATGGTGGTGAGACCGGAGTTGTGAAGCTTGTGGCCTACTCAGACTCCGAGGATGATGAAATTGATCCATAGTTATGAGGTGCATCCAATAGTGAGGCCACAATCATTTGGTTAACAATGCCTCATAACCGTTACAATAGAAATAATGCCAACCATGCTTAGATCATTATGCACTGGCAGTATCTTACAAGAAGTAATGCCATCCATTGATAGATCTGTGTATTGGCAATGCTAGTATCTTAGTTGTAATGCCAGACATGCATATGTTTGTAGTTGGTAGTATGATAGCTAGTTTTCAAGTTTTGTCTCACTAAAAAATACTACCAGTGACGAGGGGATGTTCATGCATGGCAGGGGCAGTATCTAATGTATCCATCTATTGAATACAAGAAAAGACATTGTTAAAAACATTTTTCACCCAAACAATTTTCCCTGGACCCTTAAAGAGGACCCATTGCAAAGTTATGCATGGCAGAGGCAAAAATGACAGTAATCCTAAATCACACAAACAATTTTCCCCTAAACCTCACACAGGACTCATTGCATAGGTGGGAGTGTTGGGACATGGTGTGACAGGAGGGAGGCCAAAAAATTAAGAAGGAAATATTTCTGCTTAAAACCCCATACTTTTTCACCTCAATGCCTAGCTCACCCGCCCATCCGTACCCACACATCACCCATGCCACCAACACCCAATTTCTTTCCTGAGCCTCTGACCCTCAATTTCCAGATGATTAATTCATCAATCACACGACTCTTCCTCTGTTCTTCCTCATCATCTGTCTCCATATGATCCACTAGTCCTTGCCACACCTTGGTGATCTGTCCCCCATTCCTCTCCTCCTTACGACAACCCTAACACCCCTAACTAGCTGACAGAGGTCGCGTCAGCCTATAGGCAAAGGAGGTAGACGTGGCTGCCACTAGGGTTTTCAATTCCGTTTTTTTTAGAAAATGTCAGATCCCTACAAAAAAGCAAAATTCCTGACATATCATGAATTTTATTTTTTTTTGTGAATTTTTATTTGAAATTGAAATTTTGATTACATATAACGCTAATAAGACTTCTTACATAAGTAGTACTCATTCCTTGGTTTTGTGGTGCAGTGGTTCGTTTGCTTTGTGGGTTTGAGGGATGCTACGTTTGAAGCCTGGACAACAATTGCCATGCACACATTGCACACATTCAAAAAGTACAGGAACTCATGAGGCCATCATTGGTTCCAAAGTTGTTTTGTGATTGTGCAGTGTGGATGCAAAGCGACGTACTATTGCGCGTACCTAGCAGTAGAGGGAACCCCCTCCCAATGGTATTTCAATTCCGATTTTCAAATTTTTCTAAACCCCTGTGAAAAAGTGAAATTTCTGAAATACCGTGAAATCTTTCAGTGAAATTTTATTTGAATTTCAAAATTTGATCAGATAAAACACTCATATGACTTCTTACATAAGTGGTACTCATTTTTTGGTGTGTGGTGCAGTGGTTCTTTTGGCTTTGCGGTTCAAGGGGTGATGCAGTCAAAGCCTAGAGGGCGTTTATTTTTTTTCTTTTATTTCGCGGAGTGCAGTGCTGCGTGCATTCCAAGCCTGGAGGGTGTTTGTTTTTTTCTTTTATTCCACGGAGCTTGTGGCACCCAATGTCAGTGGATGAAAACTTGCGGATTCAAGAGGTGCTACATTTGAAGCCTGGAGGGTGTTGGTTTTATTTTTATTTTATTCCATGAAGCGCGTGGACCCCATACGTCAATGGGAGAAAACTAGAGGAAAAAACCAACAAGGAACCTGAGATGAGAGGACCAAGACCATTGCACCACAACTTCGTCGGTGTCGATTTGACCTTGTCAAAACTATTAAACACACCTAAATTTATGTTTTTTTTCTAAAATTTGTCGACCGGAACTACTTTTTATCAACCACCACTGAAAAGAACAAAAATTTATAAATTCACGTGAAATTTCACCGAAATTGTGAACCCTGGATATGCTGCCAATGGCTCACTTTAGCGCACATCATTTCATATCCTAGTTAATGACTTGCTCTGAGTTAATGAGGTGTATGGCGATGATACTTATGTCACTCTAAGTTCGCTGGCATCAAGCCCCGGTCACTCGCCACTCCCTATCTTTTCCATGCCACTGAATATATCTCTCCCCACACCACTGCTTGGTCTAGATCCACTAGATGATGATCTCAACGGGTATGCCCCATTGTTGTCATCGTTTCCCATCTCCGTGGATGGTCGAATAGTCTCTGGAGTGCGCCACTTTGCCTTCATATCCCACGATCCTTTTTTACCCTTTCACCCTCGCGCGTATGCGATTTTGTTCACAGTGTAAACCTTTCACTAGGATTGGGATCCTCCGATTGTTTAGTCTGACATTACAGATGGATTATGTTGAATATGCTCGCCTGATACTATTAATCATTTTGTATCTTTAGGTCATTCAACAAGTCCTTAATTGTTGATTCGAATTGACTCACTCAGATTTTGTTGATTTCATAAATTTGGGAAGGTCTATAGAGATTTTGTAATATGGATCCGAATTCGTAAGCCTCTCGGTATTTGATACTAAATTTACCAGCTTTTAGAAAAATCTAACGCCAAGGTTTATGAATTCTTCTTTTCCTTTTTCTATTCATACGAATGGACAAATTTGACCCTAGGCTGTCTCAATGCCCCTGTCGTTGTGTATCTATGAAGGTCCATGGCTGATTGTGAGACATCCAATTGAATCGAACAAGTATGCTTTTACCTTTTTTTACCTCACAAATCCTTAATCATTTTTCTAACCCTCTTTTATGTTTATCTATATGTTTTCATGACACTAGTCATGCTGATCGATCTATGAAAAACTAGAAATTTCACCCTCTAACATGGTCCCTTCTAAGCTAGAGTTTTGATAGCTTTGCTAATTCATTTTAGAACTGCACGTTTTTTTTATTAGTGCGCTGATTACGTTGTATTGATTTGTTGACATTATCACATATTTAGCCATTCTCAACACATAGGTGCATGAAAAACTGATTGAATGTTTGAAGTATAAGGTTCATTCTTTTCCATCCCCGATGCTCAAAATGATATGCATAAGATTTCTATCGGCCTGATAAACAATGTAAAGGGAATTTCCGGTGGAGCGGTGCATTGAGAAAGGAAATAACACCAATGGTGAAAGCACTCTGCTGGGCCGACAAACAATGTCGTGTCGTCCAACTTTTTTGCTTTTTTTTTTGAGATAATGTTCTGTCGTCCAACTGGGCTGGACTTCCTAGCTGGCTATCACGTGCGGCCCATTCGTATGAATCAGCCCAGCCCAGCCCAGCCCAGTCCAGTTCATTCCCTTCCCCCCACACGCGCACGCGGCGATAGCTCTTCCCCTCGCCGGCATCTGCCGCATCGTGGAATTCGAATTCGAACTCGATTCCTCCCCTCTCGCTGCCCGGCTCTCCGCCCGACCCCCGACGCGGCGTGCGGAGGCTCGGAGAGGGCCGCGCCCGGATCGACGGGATGCAGCAGAGGCCGGAGGACGCCATGGAGGAGGTGGAGGCCGCGGCAGGGCCGGAGCTAGGGTTCTGGCTCGCGGCGCGGCGGCGGCTCGCCCCCGACGACCCCTTCTTCGCCGCCGGGGACCTCGAGCGCGAGCTCCTCGCCAAGCACGTACGTTTAATCTCCCTTTCCCATCTCGTACCCGCTTCCGCTTCCGTACGGCGCGCGTGAGGATATTTTTGTTCTACTAGTGGCCATTTTGGGTCGAGGTTGGGGCGAATCCCGGTTGGGACGAGCCTGTTCTAGCGAAATGTTAGCTGCGGCGATTGATTGTTTTTTTTTTTCTGCACGAAACTGTATGCAACTGATGTTTCTTCGGGATTCGATTGGTTGTGTTAGGCTGGTGGCACCGGTCGATGTTGTTTCTAGATCCAAATTCATGGGGTGAAATCAGCCCTGTCTCTGAGCTGACTTGGTTTGTGGTTAGGGAGAGTAAGGAAATGCTGCTAGAGGGACCTTGCATTCCATACATTTGCTGTGATAAAGAGTCCCTGAAACCAAAAATTTCAGCGCTGTTCTGTTCCTTCAAAGGGCATTATTGCTATTCAGCCTGTTTGGCTCCCTTCACCGTGCAAGAGTTGTATCCAAGTTTGCTTAACCTTTTTGTTTGTTTTTGCTGCACAATATAGCTGGCCTTGGATCTCTCTGAAGATGACCGGAACCAACTTGAGAAGATGGAAGTAGCCAGTACATGGTGAGAAACCTTTGCAACTTATTCTATGCGCGTCCAACTATCCAATGATCATGTGCATATTGCATATGAATAAACCTAGTGGAAGTTGGTAAACAAAGTAATCAATCGCGCCGTCAAGCTGAAACATTGCCTCCAGCCTCCACTCTCCACTTTGCTGATAAAATGTGACTACGAATTGCATGAAAGTCTCGAAGTTTCTAGTTCCAATGAAAGAATACAGGCTATGTTGCTAGCAATTTTCACATACTCAAGATTATGATATTCTTTGGGCAGTAGCAGTTGGTTTATACTATATAAATACAGAGGTTAGCCGTTCACATCTTGATGCCTGCCTAGCACATTTCATATTGTAGATATATGTTTGTGTTGAGCGCTGCCTCACTTGGGTGTAGAAGTGAAGTAAAAATCCAACCAAAATGAGCTTGACAACCTAAACCAAAGGCTTCTAGCCCCATAGGTTGGAGTTGAGAACCATTTTTAATCTTAAAGGCCAACATCCTAACACCTCATGTCCAAAGGGATTGCATATGATGCTATGATAAAGCATGTTCTCTGTTTTATCCACTGTAGTTGATACTTTCCCCTTATCTATTAATTTTCTCATGAAGTCATTTGTTTAACTCTTGCAGTACTGTGTTTTGTCCAATTGCTGGTTGTGGTGCCCATCTAGGTTGTTTGGAGGATTTTGAGGACCACTATGTCACTCGACATTCTGCTTCATGCTCTGTATGTTCAAGGGTTTATCCAACTTCAAGGTTGCTAAGCATTCATGTTTCTGAGGCACATGACTCGTATTTCCAAGCGAAAGTTGCTCGTGGTTTTCCAATGGTAATACCATCTATCAAATTACATTTTTATACAAATTATCCATCTTTTCTCTGATTAGCCACTTGTATTTGTATATTAATGTGTGCAATTTTTATACCAGTATGAGTGTTTGGTTGAGGGTTGTGGGGTGAAGTTAAAGAGTTACAAAAGTAGGCAGCAGCACCTCATTGATAAGCACCAATTCCCCAAGTCATTTGAGTTCTTCAAAAAGGCAAGACCCTCCCAACGGCATCGGCAGAAATTCCAGAGGAAGCAATCTGCACACAAGGGAGAAGAGACGAGGGATAACTCGATGGACGTAGATGGAAAAGGCACAAGGCAAACGAATTGGAAGTATCAACCAAAGCAGCATGACCCTAAAGAATCAAAGGAGAATGAGCGTCACCATCAGGAGGCCAAGGAAAACGAAATGGAGGTTGAGCAGAAGATTGACGAGCTGACCTCTGCTGTGTCAAAACTGAGCACGGCAGATTCCACCCCAGCAAATGTGACCTTTGGCCACCGTCGCTCGCGCGGTCTTACATTTGTTCCGAGGTCAATCAGGCAGAACAAGCAGCAAGGCTCCCAGCCAGAAGCAAAATGACCGACACAACATCACTGGCTTCCACTAATATCCTTGGATCATGAAGCTTGGTATGATGTTATTTGGGTGCATAACTCAGCAAACGCAAGTGGACATTGCACAGCGCCCCCCACAAACCGGTACACTGTACTTGAAAATTTTCTTGTTGGCCTGCAACTGGACATCTTCGCTATGTGTGGTTTGCATAGAAACAATCATGGTACCGATGTTTATCCATTGCTATCCATTGCTTTCGTAGCAGTTGGCCATGTTGTGCGTTAAGGTGATATGGTGATGTACGGATTATAGTGTTCGTTTACTTTCTTCTATATGATCGGGCATTGGTAGTGTTGCTGATCTGCAATCATTGGTCTTTCTTTTGGGTGCCAGCATGTCAAAATCCATGGTATTTGAAAGCTTGATACTATGAAGGATGAGTGGTGATGGTGGTTCTTACGTGTTTCATGCCGGAAAAAAAAAAGTTTCACTGTTCCAGCTGTGACACTTGCTGAGCTGTGTGCTGCCTTCTCGTAACAGAGGTTGCAAACGGGTCGCCGTGGTTTTCTGGTATTGTTTGTGCAGCGCGTTATCATCTTTTCTACCAGCCACGCTTTTTCAGTGGCAGTGTTCGTATTTAACGACTAGGAAATGCAAACAAACTAATACTGTAGTTCGATTTCGATCCAATGTGTCAAGGGTGTGTTTAGATTGTAGAAAAAAACACTGTAGCATAAGAAAAATACTGTAGCATTCGCTGGGAAACGTGTTTTGTGAGGAGGGAACAGTGAAAAGTTGGAATGAATAGTAAAAAGTTGGAATGAATAGTGAATAGTTGGGAATCTGAACATGGCCTAAAAAGCCTATGTTTGTCGACAAGCCTTTCTGTATCATGGGCGCAGCAGGTCCTGGGCGGCGGACCCGTCGCGCCGACCTGACTCGCTCTCTCATGTGCCATGCTGCCGTGTGGCCTGTTCCGGCGCCGGCTCCGACGCGTCGCTCGCTGGCACGCCACGCCGCGGTCACGTGGGGCACACGGGACACGTGCCAGCGTCCCCATCATCAGCAAGCGCTTTTGGAACAGTGGGGTGGTGGCTCATCTCTTGTCATCACGATGGTCACGTCTCAGTAGTACTTTAGGAAAGGGATAGTACATGTCAGCGATACGGAAAAGAAATGGTATATTGCTCTAGTTGCACAGAATGGGTTCTGCCTTTTAGTTTTAGTGAAGCTCTGTTTGTAATCCCGATTCCATGGGTTTGAGCCATATCGAAAACTAAAGCCGAGATGCTTTCCCTCTACATTGAAAACAAAATGAACCAAAACTCAAGCATCTCCGGATGCAGATGCAGTTCCTATATTTTCTTCATCGTCCCAGTACCAAGTGTCCTCTGCCTTTTGACCTGACCGCCCTGTCCTAGATCTCTCATAAATCCAAGGCCTTTAAACTACTCCCAGATTCAACAAAGTACCTGGCTTGGACGGTGCTGTACCATGTCGCCACGTGTGCGCGTCCCCCAGTCTCCATCGAATCGAGACAAAAACAAGAGCCTCTCCAATGGCGTCACGCCAAGTGTCCCCTGTCCTAGTCACACCGTTGCTTCCTATATAATCAACCTCAGCGCCCCCTGCCCCTAAAACATCACCCAAATCCAACGCAAGCAAATACACGTTTGGCTCACTCACTCTCGCTGATAGCTCTCCCAGTGATAGCTGCAAGCGACAGCACAACCAGTGGTGCCACCAAGCTGAGAAGAAGCTAGTAGAAAGATGGGCAAGCTCTGGACGATCCTCACTCACCTCCACTCCCTTGCAGGGTATGTATGTTCACACCTTCAGATCATCACTCTCTGTGTTTGTTTTTCTTGTTTCTTGCATCGTTTCAATTCGTTCCACTCTTTTTAGCTCAGATCAGGTGTATATATGAACTGATCGGATATTTTATTTTTCGTTCTTGATGCAGGCCAACGGTGATGCTCCTGTATCCCTTGTATGCGTCGGTGCAGGCGATGGAGAGCCCGTCCAAGCTGGACGACGAGCAGTGGCTCGCATACTGGATCCTCTACTCCTTCATCACGCTCATGGAGATGGTGCTCGAGTCACTCATCTACTGGTACACTCTCTGACTGATGCTTTCATCCATGATCCCGGCTAATTCTTCCTCGCTGTTCTATTATTCCTCGCTATCAGTTCCTGTAAATAGCTACTAATCTGAAGATTTGCTTGGAACGGATTTCCAGGATCCCGATTTGGTACGAGCTGAAGCTGCTGTTCATCGCGTGGCTGGTGCTCCCCAACTTCAGGGGCGCAGCCTTCATCTACGACAAGTTCGTCAGAGAGCAGCTCCGGAAGCACGGCCTCACCGCCGGCGGCAGCTCCAAAATCAAGAAGGACGACAAGTCGCCATCCTCTTCTCCCAAGGACAAGCCCAAGAGCAAGTTCCTTGCCTTCGTCACCCCCAAGAAGGTGACCTGATCGAGCTCCTCAAATGATTCAGTTTTTTCCACGCTTGAAGATCAGAGACTTTTAGGATTTCATTTTTCTTTCTTGACTGAAGCTGTGGCTGATTTGTTTTGGTTGAATGTTTCAGGATCATGAAGCTTACTGAAGCAGGATACAGTGATGTGATCACTGCATCTTTGTCGAGGCAGAGCCTGTAGTGATCTAGTGTTCAGTTGTGTTTTTGTTCATGCTCTTCGCTTCAAATAGAGCTGTTTGATGTATATGGAGATTATGTATGTGTGAACATCAACAGAAATATTGTGTGGAGACAAGAGCAAAATTTCCGTGCTGATCTTGTGAATGAGATTCAGAGGTCTGACAAAAAAGTCAATACAATGTGCTGGGACAGACTTTTCAGTCGGAATAATTTCTGTGCTTACTTTTTCTCTGAAAACAGCTGCCGTTTTGCTTGGAAGTGCTTAAGTATCTGACTGTGAAATTTGAACTAAATTATAATTCTGACTGACTGGTTGGAATTGGAACCTGTTTATTTGTTCCCTAAAGGCATATTTAGATGGACCGAATTCCAGCACAATGCGTTCTCTGAAGGCCTATTTGGATGGGCCCATTCCAGCCCAATCCAAGTGGATGGGCCTGAAATTTCATTTGTCCAAAATAAGAGTATTTCCAGAACTCAAGTTTTCGATTTGGTTTTTCAATTTTTATGGGACCTTGGCGAATCAGCCAAATTCACCAATTTCAAGAAATTATTTCAAAATCTTATTTTTACAAATAAAATAAAAAAACATTGAACTTTTAGAATCATTATAGAAAAAACATGTAGAACTTGGTCTCTAACTAATGGTTCGCTTCTTATGTTGTTGGGAACATTTCCTAGGTTCATGTCCTAAAAATGCGACTGTTATATTTTCAGCTTGCCTGAAGCAGTAGAACCTGCTTGTCAGTGAGAGTGAAAATAGCACAAAAAAAAATGATACAGCTTTCTATGCTTTATGCAGCTGTCCTTGGATTTTTCACCAGCCATGTAATGCACGTCACTATCGACAGGCACCCTAAAGCTTACTAGGCCGGCAAATGGAATGGGTCATGCCATTAGCCTTTTTCCCCTGTGCGAACTTTTTTTTTTAAAGTCCCCTGTGCAATATCATCATCCAAACGACAGACATAGGTCACACCGTCCATAAAACACTGCCTTGAATATCCAGAAGGTAGGGGAACAACAAAACTGCACAAAAAATGGGAAAGCTTTGGACGAGCCTATCTCACCTCCATTCCTTGGCAGGGTATGTAATATGCAATTTGACATACGGATTCACATCGATGATTTATTTGGCACTTCTTTTTTTTTTTCTGGAATTTAGTTCATAATCGTGTTTCTGTTCTCGTCTTTCATCGTTACTGCAGGCCTAATGTCACACTCATGGAGATGGTCCTGCAGTCCCTAATCTACTGGTACAGTTGCTACGCTGGTTCTTCTTCTGCAATTGTTCAGAAACGCACACCAGCAAATAAAATGTTCAGACATAGGGTTCAGATTTTTCTGCGGGAAAATTGACCGTCTGAATATCTGATTAGACTTGTGGTGTCCCTCTGTGAACTCCAGGATTCCTCTCTGGTATGAGCTGAAGCTGCTGTTCATGGCTTGGTTGGTGCTCCCAAACTTCAGAGGAGCAGCATTCATCTATAACAAGTTTGTAAGAGAGCAGGTGAAGAAGCACAATGGCTTACTGGCCGTAAGTGTTGGTAGCGTTAGCACCAACAACAGTGCTGATGAGGACAGGCCCATTTCGACCTCTCCGAAGGAGAGAAAACACAGGAAGCTACTTTCCAGGGTCATCCCCAAGAAGCTCAGGTTTTGATCAATATGCAGCTGTTAGAATTTTATGGTGCATTCTTTGTGCTTATTCAATACTTAGTACTCGCTCCATTCTTAAATGTATGACAGACTAGCAAATTAGTTTATTTTTAAACTAACTAGTTTGTTCTAAAAATGCCATATATTCACGGATGGAGGCAACTTTGTTTTTTTATGTTTAGATCTAAAGTTTCTATGTACACAAGTCTGCCTCATGTACACAAGTGTGCATTTCTAAATCATGCTTCATGCACCAGAGAGAACTTCTCTCTTGTAAAATTAACCTTTACTTTTGCAAAGGCTCTTGGAAATTAATATGGATGTTATTGTACAAGTGGGCTCATAACCTGAAGCACCAGAGACACACACCATACATTTTCAAGCCGCGCTGGTTGCATCTGCTTTCTTTGAGAAATTCGAAGGATATTTTGCAGTATTGTTTCTCAGCCCATGTCATAACACACAGCCCTCCTTGTTTGGGCCATAGGCGGGACAAATGGGCCGAACCATAGAACCGAAGTGGGCTAGTGGCCCATTAACACTCAATTTGATCGACGGCGAAGTCTTCAGGTTTCAGTTGCAAATGGCATACAGTGGCACATTAGCGCGTTGACAATTAGAAATAGTACCAAAGGTCACCTCGCGCTGCAAGTGGAACTTTTCAGGTAGTATGTAAAATGTAATGGCACAATTAAGTGGTGCAATTAGAAAATAAGACAGAATTAAATTTGACACTATGTTATCTATCCCAAGTCACTCTTTGCTAAGCTATTCAACCAAACATACATCCTCATTGCATCTCCCACAGCCTTGGGCTTACCCAAGCTTCGGATACTAACCAAATCAGACTTGGTCCAACAACCAATCGACACCCCTAGCCTATCAGCATGTTCGGATGAGCTATTTGGGCTGGGCTGGTCGGCTGGACCACCAGCCAGTATACCAAAACTGTTGATCTTCATGATCTCATCTGTTCATATTGTAACAAAACTCTCACAAGGAAAAATGTGCTTTTGCAATGGATCATATTGCAACGGCACATAAATTTCGGCTATATATGAGCGATCTTGGCTATGGTGTTTCATATGTATTCACAATACATGGCAATATTACTACAGATCCCTAGTGTAGAATATATAATTTCCATTAACCATTTACCCCAAAAAGGTTCTTGTGTATTGCAATAAAATACTTATATTTTTGCATTTATTCCATTATTTTTGGCATAGTAAAATAATTCTATGGTAACTTCATATTTTCTTGAAAGTAGCATTGCACCTGTTTTTTTTTTCTACAATTGGTTAGTTGCAATACTACTTTTATTCTGACATAGTCTTGTGATACTTCAAAAATTGGTTGCTCTAAAAACATTATTGCCACATGTAAGTAGCGTTTGCAATTTATGAATATTGCCACATGATATTTAACTTCAGAGTAAGTGGAGGATATGAAATTATTTGCATACATATATAACACAAAAATAAGCTTTGGTGTAGCGGTAAAGCATCACGACCCAATAAAGTTATGGGTTCCTACTTATAGCGATTTTTATTTTTTAAAATGTACATTGATATTATTGCCATGACTGTTGCAAAACGGGTTTGTTGCAGTTGTTTTTTTAGTGCCTCATTCATAATCTTTATATTGCTTATTGTCATTCTTGTACCAATGCAATTCAAACTCATACTGTAATAAAATATAAATTGTAGGTAATACTAACATTGTTTTTTGAACAAGCGGGCACAATGATTGTGTCTATTTCAATGCCAATAATAAGCAATATAAAGAACCGTGAGGAGGTAGTTTGGTTGCAAAGTTAGGACAAACATAGGTAGACTTGTGCACCCTGCTTGCGTGTGCTTTTTACCATTCCAATTTGTCGCCTTTGCCGCAACTTTGTCTATATGCGGTTGAAAGTTAACTTGAGTTGTCGGATGGTTAGAGGTAGACCAGGGTACTTCATGAGGAATTCCATTTGGACTACCGGGAGGTTAGTCAAGATCTCTTTGAGGTTTATTACCTGGCAGCTGATGGCTGCAACACTTTTCTTCTGGAGATTAGTTTGGAGACCTGTTACCTCGCCAAAGTACTACAAATTTTTCTTGATGTTGGTGACGTCTTTGTTTGTTGGTTTAATGAAGATGGCATCATCATCAGCATACATGGATATGCAAAAGCAAGGTGGTCGGCCCCTTAGCTTACTTAGAAGTCCCAGGTCTGTTTCTTGCCTGAGTAATCTTTATAACATGTCAATTGCGAGGATGAATAGAACGGGTGAGAGTGGATCGCCCTGCCATAGGCCTCTGTTGTGTTATATCATTTCCGCTGGGGCACCGTTGAGAAGGCTTTTGATGGTTGAGGTTGCTAGGAATGCAGCGGCCCAATTGCGCCATCAAGTTGGGAAGCCTCGATGTTGCATTAGAGTGAGTAGGTAATCCCAGCGTACCATGTCGAAAGCTTTGGTGATGTCCATCTTCTTATGGAGAGCAGGAGATTTACTTCTGTGAAAGCTTTGAGCCATATCGCGAATGTAGAGGAAGTTGCTGTGGATGTTGCAACCTTTAATGAGGGCGAGATGAGGGCATTCATGTATGGTGTGAGTGGAAGGGAAAATGCGGTAGTTGACATTATAGCATATAATATCTCTTTTTCTGTAAAAGGGCAGTATAGTGCTGTGAGATCAACGTTTGGGGATTCATGTAATCCCATTTGAAGTCTCTTGTTCTTTCATTTGGGCTACCTATTACCTTTGAGAAGTGTTTGTAGGTGGCCGATCTTCCGTCAGGTAAGATAATTCTCGTTTTGGGCGGAGTGAAACACACCGATCCGGCTTCAAGTCAGCAACTCGAACCCTGCAATCTTAGCACCACAACTCCTCTGGTTATCAACCGTGTCACGATCCGGTTGACCTCGCCAAGAAGGCTAATCCCTGCAAGCGAAATGAAGAACACAAGCAAGAACTTGTACGCAGCTCTCAATATTGGTGACAATCTGCGGATGAATGATTAAGCACACAAGTTGGGGTTCTACAAACCGAAGAACGGCGACTGTTCAAAGACAGATTGATCTAAAGCAAAACCCAAACCCTAATGGTAGCGGCAACGGCTGTAAAATAGAGTCTAGGGACGCGCCCCCTAATGGGCTCGACAATGATACAAGGCCCAAAGGCCAAAAGACGGTGACGCAGCACCGGGACAGATTCTGGACGCCACCACGATTTCCGACGACTCAGAAGGAATTTGGGCCTCAAACCAGCGCCATTGGAAGCTCTATGAAATCTTCTTTCCAGCCATATGTGGATCGTCGAGATCGGACTCCGTATGTAGCCTGGGCGTCTGTTTTACCGAAGGCAGTTCCTGGACTCCGAGTTGGACTCGCAGTTGAGTTGTATTGGGCCTCCACGAAGCTTGGCCGACCCTTGCTGGTCCTCCACGCCTCTAAGCCTTTCTCCATGTGTCTCTTGGTCTTCTCCTTGGTTCCTAATCACATTAT
This sequence comes from Digitaria exilis, assembly GCA_015342445.1. Classification (NCBI taxonomy): domain Eukaryota; kingdom Viridiplantae; phylum Streptophyta; class Magnoliopsida; order Poales; family Poaceae; genus Digitaria; species Digitaria exilis. The sequence continues at coordinate 45,012 of JACEFO010001915.1, read as the reverse complement.
AAACAATAGGTAGCGAACCATTCTCAAAAATATTAATAGGAACACTTAGGAGCGAATTCACCTCTAGATTAAATTGTCACGCTCGAGCTCTTGTGATTGGACCTTGAATATCCAGCGAAGAAACCTCAGTGTATATCCGTAGGAGTGATGTCCTCATCGGTGTTCATAGATGGTGTTATTTTTTATCTTGGTGGGAAATTTCACTTCCTGCGCGCGCCATTGCATTTGCCTTAAAGGTGAAAAAATAGGTGTTGGCGTCTCCCTCTCGCAACTAGGTTATCCAGCATTGTCTTTTCCTTGCTTTTTCAATAATCGCCATCCCAAGATGCGTTTTTCCAGTTTTGATCGTCGAACAAACTCGGCAAATGATTCCCCCAAGCTACATATGGCACTTGAGGGTTTAGAGAACACTGTTAACTACAACAGCTGGCAATGATGTCGAAATGGTTGCAATGCTTTTGACCCGCAACGACTTTTTATTAAGGCAAAAGACCTATTTCCTTGTCAAAATAAAGATCTATTTTATGATTTACTTGTTCTAATTAGTATTTTTATTAAGGCAAGTGTCTGTGTACATGTGGCTGTTTAACAAATATATGCCATAATGAATTGCTCGTACGATATAAAAGAAAATTTGAATCTATCAGAGAAATCGAGTATAAATTCAACCAAGAATAAAAAATTGACGAGAGCAACAAAGAAGGGTAGCTCGGAACAAATAGATAGTAATGTACGTTTTCGGCAAGGATGCATAAACGTACTTTTGGCCAACAGATTGGCAGCTCCGGCTGTTGCGCATTAAAGAAAATGGGATAATTTGGATTGGTGAGCAGGTCTGCAAGGTTGTTGACGGCATGAGATTGGATCAGCATCAAACATCAGGACATCATGGACGGATGGACCACAGTGTGACCTAATGGGATAGCTTTGCATTGCACTCCGACCTGTAAATGACGGAATACATTTATACTTACTAAAAACCAACAGCATTGGTTGCTATAAGTATATGTTTCCCTTCAGTTGGTGGAAGTGATATGCCTAATAACCTGCTCCTTTGTAGGTTCAGGTTTGATCACATTTCCTTTCACCTATCACGAATTTGTGGTAGAATAATAAGTGGTGTAGGCGCTTTAATGTTTTGTTTAGGGAACTGTTAGCATCAATGCAAAAAAATACCCTTTTGAGTTTCTGTAGGACGTGAGATTTTGTTAGAATGTAGCAATAGCAAATTAGGCCTTGTTTAGATGAGGAAGCTGGTGGAAAGTTGGAGGTGTGAATAGTGCATTGGTAAGCGTGTCTGTGAGAGAAGATGCGACTCGATGTGTCTAGAAAGTTGGTGAAAGTTGGCGAAAAACAAGACCTTATTCATCGGTACTTCGTCCACAACAAGAGGGAACAGAGCAGCAGGTGTAGGGCAGTGTCAGCATTGATCGGCAGGCGTGGCACGACAGGCCGTCCTATGAATCGGCAGTTGGACACCCTGATCATGCAGTTCCTCACTCCAAATCAGTGTGGATACACAATATGTGGTCTGTTTTTTTCCCCTGTCTCTCCCTCTGTCTCTCCTTTGGTGTGCAATTGTTTGCTTCTACCGATCAGGTGTATGGTACATGCGGGGTTTTTCATGTTCAGTTGATCGGATTTGCTCATGGCCCCCGACAACAAGTGGATGCTTGATGGTACTACTCTCTATGTTTCAAATTGTAAGTCATTTTAATTTTAGTCAAACCATCTCATTAATCAAATTTATACAATAAAATACCAACGTTCATGATATCAAATAAATATCATTAGTTTTCTTCATTGAACATATTTTCATAGTGTATCTATTGGGTGTCATCAACCTTTGCCATCCCCTCTATTATTTTGGTCAAACATCTTCATCAAACAAGTTTGACTTAAAAAAATGGAATGACTTCCAATTTGAAACGGAGGGAGTACAGGAACCCACAAACAAAAGGGTTGCATGTTTTGTAAATATACATATTATAACTACAATATAGTTGCTAAAATAATTATCTGCTAGGGGAGAGATTGAATCGATCAAAGGTGTCAAATCTGATGGTTAAGGCTTAAAGCCACTAGCCCCATGCCTGGCCACTTCGTCAGATAAACTAAGTGCTACCTACAAATTGAGACACATTTTTTTTTATAGTCAGCATTCCAGTTTCCCTCCTTCTAAGGGTACGTTTAGTTCCCCAGATTTTTCCAAAAAAAACATTATTCATCCAACTTTTTACTATTCATCCCATCCCTCCTACTCACAAAATACTATTCATCTACAGTGTATTTTTGGTGAACAGTGTATTTTCGGGGAATCTTTCCCAATCTAAACACACGCTAAATGCCCCGTACCCTGACAACTGCAATGTGCTCCTACATGCCGACCAGCATAACCAGATAGTATTTAGTTAACAAGTATAACAACCAATTTCGGTTGTGTGATTAATAAAAGAAAAGCAGGAAAATGACAAATTCTGGGTGACCAAGTAGGCCAGCCCTCTGGATCCTCCTCGCCGCTTAACGCTAAGACAAGCTGGCAACCTTGATGGCGCATGATTGCTCCAACCAAAATCACTGTTCTTAGCGAATCCTTCCGAACCTAACCGGACCCCGGCGGCTGCACGCTCATCACTGCAGCCATGGGACACGTATAGCACCAAGAACTGAACAGATGGCTGGCCAGTGAAGAGCTAGGTTGCTTGAGTATGGGCAAGCGGACAATCAGGGACAGAGACGAGACACGGCTGGTTCATTACTGCACGTCATGGGCAGCCGCCGCCGCCACTGCTCGTAGCTTCAGAGAAAGAGCACCGGCGAAGGATCGGACGACGGAACCGGGGATCATATGCCATCTAGCGTGTGTTTACTTGGGAGGTGAGGAAACGTGTTCTGTGGAAGGGATGAATAGGAAAGTTGAAAGGAGTTAAAAGAAAAACTTTTCTAGGAAGCATATTTTCTGAGATAGATAAATAGTAGAGTTAAAAAAAACTTATGGAACTAAACACGGCCCTAGTGTCGCGTACGTCCAACGCTGATGATGGCGAAATCAAGGCACTTCCTGTTCTGAATCTTCTGATGCAGTCGAGAAGAGTCAGCTCAAACGACGCCGGCAATAGCTGGATTGTCACAGCGTTTTATCCTTTTGTTCCTAATTATCCTGTCAAACGTGTGTCTGCCAGCAGTAAGTTTTCAGTACCAGGTCGTTGAACTACGTAACATTGGAATCGTTGAGCATTATGATCGATAAGATTTCATGGGTTTGCCGAGTGCTAGTTACATTCGGCAAAGGCTTTGCCGAGTGTAACACTCGACAAAAGCCACACGACAAAGTCTTGTCGGAAAAGCCAAGTTTACGAGTATCTTTTGTTGGGCACTCGGCAAACAAAATATTTCTGAAACACAAATCAGGTCGATACTTGGTTTTCATTACCCACATATTATACCAAACTGAGAGTAAATTTGTTAGAACAAAGATATAACCAATATAAAAGTTGTACATTTTGAGAAGTTGCATAACTTTGTAGTTCAAAACTTCTTTTATTTAAATTTATTTTGAGCTTCAAAATGTGCTTTCAAATCATACTTTGCCAAGTTCTTTAAGAAATACATTCGTCAAATCCTGTCTTTGCCGAGTGCCATAAAATACACTTGGCAACACCCATTATTTGCTGAGTGTCTTTTTTTACACACTCAGCAAACGCCCTTTGATACGAGTGGTCCCCGGTTGAGCTACTTGTTTACCGAGTGTTTAAAAATAACACTGGGCAAACCTGAAACCAGCTCTTTGCCGAGTGTATTTTTTAAAACACTTGGTGCACAAACTATTTGCCGAGTGTTTTAACAAATACACTCATTAAAGAATTTTTTTGTCGAGTGCCGGGCAAAAAGCCCTCGACAAAATATGATGCACTCGGCATATTACATGTTTCCGGTAGTGAGAACACCCACATTGTAATTAGTGTGGCGTCCTAAACCATGGTTGTTGTAATGTTAGCCGAAGTCCTCAGTTGCAATAAGTCAGGACTCGATCGGCCATGCCGCCACGCCAACTGCTCGTCACCGAGGACGTCATGCATGCACGGCCGGCAGGCGTAAGTCCGTGGCGGGGAGAGCAATCAACGCACGTACAGGAACGGAACGTTGTGCCACCAGATCGAGGATGGGGGGCATGGGCACTAGCTCGAAGAGGACAGAGCAATGGCCAATCGGGCCAGGAATTGAACGCAATGCCATGGCCTCGCCTCGCCTCGCCGGCGACAGAGACGAGGCGTCAGCCGGCCACCGTTGGATTGGATGTGTGGACGGGAGCGGCCCTGGTTTGATGAGGGTCAAAGGGAGCTGATGGCAACGCATGCATGCATGCATGCATGCAAGTGTGTGCGAGCACCCTGCGCGCGCACGGCGTTGATCGGAAATCAGTTGCACTTGCACATGCTTCTTCGATTCTTAGTATAAGAGCAAGGCTAATGATTCAGCCAGCTACTGGCTGTACGAGTTTTTATGGTCCACTTTTCAGTCTATCTATATAGTGATTAAGTGATTAAGTCTTTTCATTAAATACAGGACCCACCTGTCACTCTCACTAATTTCTTTGGTTCTCGTGCCTGGGTGGGTTGTAAGCTTACAGCTCATTTCTCCTCTCTCCTTTTCTCTCTTATCCAACTTAACATTTAGCCTTTTTTCAGTCCACCGCTACCTTGAACTCGTGCACTCGGGCTCTATTATGATCTTCTCGCGGGGTTTCTGCAGAGATGAGAATGGTCGCCGATTGTGACGGGGTGTCAACAAGAGACAGCAACAGTTGCCTCAAACAAAACAGCCGTCGGATCCGCAACAGCTTGTCCCTCGTGTTCCACATAACACAAATCAGGTCTCTCAGGAGGTTATGCATTAGGCACCCGCGACAGTTAATAAAGAGGTGAATTCCTTTTTTTTCCGATAAAAGAGATGAATTCCTTGTTATCCATAATTGCTATTAACAAGCACGCAACATAAAGCCTTCACATTGCAACCTAGGCATAGGACTGGATGTCGAGCCAGCTCGGCTCGTTAATATATTACCTCGGCTTAGCTCGTTATACCAACGAGCCAGCATCCCAGCTCGGCTCGGCTCGTTAGCGAGCTCGAGCTGGCTTATTTGGCTCGCGAGCTAATGTAGAGACAAGATATGCAAACACATCATTACTAAGTATAACTCATTTGCCTCGTTTTGGCTCGATTCGGCTCGTTTTGCCCCACCATCATAACTAAAAATAATTAGTTTCCACCACATGGCACTTCAAACACTAACAAGTATTGTTTAGCTATTTAGGGAACCAAACAACTTTAAAATAAAAACATCCAAAACCATATAATCAATTGTTTGTTCCACTAGATCAAATGGGTCGAGCTAATTTAAATTTGCTAGTTTGATAATTAGCTCCACTAGATCAAATGGGTCGAGCTAATTTAAATTTGCTAGTTTGATAATTAGCTGGCTCATTATGGCTCGCGAGCTGGCTCGAACTGGCTCGTTATAAAATGAGCTGGCTTGTTATAAAACGAGCTGGCTTGTTATAGAACGAGTCAAGCACTAGCCGAGCCATTAACGAGCGAGTCGAGCGAGCTAGCGAGTTACGAGCTTTTTGTCTAGCTCTACCTAGGCATAAGGCATACATATATACATATGTCAGCCGTGGTAATATTTTCTGAAATATCTAAAACTGTCTTGTATTCATAACGGGGATTATACACCTGGGTAATAATATCGTGATGTTAGTTTTTCTGCTATATCTAGTCGAGTGCCGGACGAAAAGCCCTCGACAAACTCAAACTATGATGCACTCGGCATATTACATGTTTCTGGTAGTGAGAACACCCACATTGTAATTATTAATTGTGGTGTCCTAAAACATGGTTGTTGTAGTGTTAGCCGAAGTCCTCAGTTGCAATAAGTCAGGACTCGATCGGCCATGCCGCAACGCCAACTGCTCGTCGCCGAGGACGCCATGCATGCACGGCCGGCAGGCGTAAGTCCGTGGCGGGGGTCGAGCAATCAACACTTAGGCTATCTCCAACCCAAGTGATGTCTATGTGTGACATGTCATAAGAACATTACTCAAGAAACTATGATGTCCAATGCATCACATCTACTAAGAGTCTAAATAATTAATTAGCCACTTCATTCATTTTTTTCTATGCATTCTATTGACCAATCATCTTGCTTCCTCATAAACTATATGGACACTATTCATTGGTTTTCGCATAGACACTGGGTCTCATGCAAGACCCAGTTTCTTTCCATCTCTCCTCTCTCTCTTATTTAATACATGACACATCACCTAAAAATCTTATGTGGCACTATAATTAATTCTATGGACACCATCCTACTAGGAGGGCTGGGGATAGTCTTAGGACACGTACAACGGGTCGTAGATTTCTATCGACATGCACCATAATTTTGCAAAAATCCCCCTCCACGACCGCACTGGCCTCTCCCTCATCGCCTCGCTCGTCTACGACTGAAGCACGTGCTCCAAGGCTCAAGCAACAACTGGGCTCGCGTTGTAGCAAGCGTTGTGGGGAGACCACGGCGGCGGGGATCCCATGCGCGAGCGGTAGTTCCTCCCCATCCCTGGGCGCCGTTGTTCGGACGATGGCGGCAATGGTAGCTTGGAAGAACTTCGATTCCTAGGCCCACCGTCAATGGGAGCTCGAGAGGAGTGGTGGAGGATGAAGCTATGGAGACGAGTGAGCCTTGGGTGCAGTGGATTTGAAATCCATGGAGTGAGCAAGGTGGATTTGGCTAGCTGCTACAGGATGCTGAAGCTCAGTCTCTTGTGTCCAGAGGTGGAAGAAAGGGGTGGGCGAGTGCACAGGTGAGAAAGAGAGGGAAAAGGCTTTCGCTGGGCACTTGGGCAGGGAGCAGTACTAGAGCAAGGACGGGAGCAGGTGAGAACGTAAGATTTTTTTAGCGTGGCTTGGTACTATTTTTTTTTCCCTAGGATTGCACCATGTCTCATAATTTTAAAACAGAATTCATTATCACATAAAAAAATTAGTTCTTGCTTTATGCTTGCACGATTAGTGCTAATGACCCTATTCTTGGGAAACTTACGCTTGATGATAAATAAATTTTATAATAACTCATCATATATTTTAGAGTCATGATGAATATTTGAATGAATTGTGCATTGTCTTATGTATGCAATAAAATAGCTACAAAGATCAAGTATGCACTAGATCATCACGATTTCTGTGTAAAAGAATGAATTGAACCCTCTGCAGACAGCCAAATAGACAAACTATTGTACAAGTTGTCTTCAAACTGTCTGTTTGTGTAAAAAAAAATGTACTTGCCCTGAAAAAAACGGAACGTTATGCCACCAGACCGAGGATGGGGGGCATGGGCACTCGAAGAGAACAGAGCAATGGCCAATCGGGCCCGGAAATTGAACGCGGTGCCATGCATGGCCTCGCCTCGCCGGCGACAGAGATGAGGCTTCAGCCGGCCACCGTTGGATGTGTGGACGGGAGCGTCCCTGGTTTGATGAGGGTCAAAGGGAGCTGATGGCAACGCATGCATGCACGCAAGTGTGCGAGCACGCCGCTGATCGGAAATCAGTTGCACATGCTTCTTCGATTCTAGTCTAAGCAACTTCAACTCGTGCACTCGGAGTCTTCTCGCGGGGTTTCTGCAGAGAAGAGAATGGTCGCCGATTGTGACGGGGTGTCGACAAGAGACAGCAACAGTTGACTCAAACAAAACAGCCGTCGTATCCGCAACAGCCTGTCCCTCCTGTTCCCATAAAAAAAAAATAGTCTCTCAGGAGGTTATGCATTAGGCACCCGTGACAGTTATAATTAAAGAGGTGAATTCCTTGTTATCCATAATTGCTATTAACAAGCGCGCAACATAAAGCTTTCACATTGATTGCAACCTAGGCATAAGGCATACTACCTCCATATTGGTAAAGGATGACGTTTTGGGATTGTCCTAAGTCAAACTCTGTAAACTTTGACTATAAATAATTATTTAAGTATTAAGTTTAGAAATATAAAAATAATATGAGTAGATTTGTATTGAAATATAGTTTCAGAAAAGTACTTTTAAAATATATTTTACAAATATTTTATACTAAAAAGTATTAGTCAAAGTTGTGTTTTAGAGACCATGTCAATGTCCTAAACGTCTTCCTTTACCAACCCGGAGGGAGTACGTACGTCAGCCGTAGTAATATTTTCTGAAATCTCTAAAACTGTCTTGTATTCCTAACGGGGATTATACACCTGGGTAATAATATCGTGATGTTAGTTTTTCCGCTATATCTATCTAGTCGCTCCATCTTCAAACATTTTTTTTTTCGTGTCAAACCACCGCCACCACCCGCTGCCGTGGCGATGCGGGACGCCGTTGATCAGCTGGCTCGTACGGCGATCGTGTCGTTTGAAGAAGGTTGAATTGGTCAGTCACTGGCTCACTACTGCAGACGATCAATGCTAAGCAGCATGGGCAGCAGCAGGCCAGGCCGGCGGCTATGGTCGACCGAGCTCGACATCTTCCCAGTAGCTGCTCGCTGTCGTCGCCGGCCGGCCGGCCGGTCCTTTCAGCGCCCAGCTCGACGCCTCTCCACAATGCATGGGCATCGATCCCTGACGATGACGTATATCTAGCTGGTGCTTCCTCCGTCTAAAAAACTACAATTATCACTTATAGAGGAGCCAAACAGTTTTAACTTTGATCTAATTTATGTAAAAAATATTAACATTCATAATATAAATAACTATTATTAGATTTATTATAGAATATATATTTTTATAATTAAGTTATTTAAAAACATAAATACTAATACAATTTAGCATAGAGTTGGTCAAACATAAGATATTTTGATTGGCAGCACTCACATAATTTCATTTTATTTTTTTGGACCGAGGGAATATCGTACGTTCACACCAAACTAAACCAGTCAAAAAGCTGACACGAACATGACGACCAAAATGCAACCTGCCAGTCAAAACAATGGTTCATGCAATGCATGCATGCATGGTCAGTTTTTTTTTTCGGGTTACATGCATGGTCAGTTGACCTACACATAGGTGAAGACGGTCAATCGGATAAAACAAAACGTTGGGAAGCAAGTACTGTACTGCCTTTGGGTGATACCGCGGTCTCCGATGGTCGGGCCGTGTTTAGTTCGCAGAAGTACTTTTTACTTTCTATTCATCCCCCTCACAGAACACGCATCTCTAAAAATTCATTTTTCCCCTTTTCTATTCATCCCCCTCACAGAACACGCATCCCAGAAAAAAAGTACTTTTTCCACACCACAACTAAACACGGCACAGTTGTTCTTTCGCATCTTGCGTGCAGGCTACTTGCACGCTCCAGTATAAACACCTGCGCGCATTGAAGTCGCCGGCCGGCCGGCCTCTCACTTGACCGGGGGGTCGTCGTCTCCGGCCGGTTGCTTCTGCCTGCCGGGCTGGGGTCACCACGGCACGGCAGCACTAGCGCCACCTGTGCAATCTCGCTCCATTGAATTTGAATCTGCTCATCTAAACCTCACCCACCCCACCCTCCCCAGCAGCTCCCTTGAGCTGAAAGGAAAAGGAAAGATACTTGCATAACCAAGACATGGAACCGCAACGTTTTTTTTCGTACGTAGTATATTCTTTGTCCTCCGGCTACAGCTCTGCACGCGATGCCACGTACGTACGTACGTACATTAGAAAAGTGTTTGTAGCTAGCTCCATGCGTACAAGCAATGGCATAAGTTCAGGATTTCCCTTCTAGAGAGAGATATATGATGACAATGTTGTTGGATCATATGGGAGCAGTGCGTGCTTCTCTGCGCCGTGATGAACCATTGATTCTGAGAAGCTACAAATCCTTTTTTTTTTGTCTCTCTGGTTATGTGTACCTTTCGTACCTGACAAAAAATAAATGGTATGAACATGAGCACATCTACCAGTACCTTGTCGAGTTTTATGTGGGAGAAATAAACCAAATAAAGCCTATAGAGATTGCCCATAGTTCTTTGTCCATGTGCACGCTTTCCTGTTCGGGCAGAGAATGGAATAGAATCTGTCGATGGTGAATGAATATACAATATTCCATAGTATCCCTATCCGTTCATAAGATGTATTGCTGCTGGGTATCATGTTCATTCTTTCAATAAAAAAGTGGTCCATGAAGAAAATCACCTATGGAATGAACATGCACTAGTGCATGTGCATGTAGAACAGTAGAGAAAGCCTGGCGCATGTAGAAAATTACCTATTTTATATTTAAAATGTGTAGAAAAAAAGTCTTCCATAATATTATTGGAACCCGTTTTGAATTGTTAAAGGTATTGGAACGCCACCACAGCGCTTGTACTTATGTGGAGAGATGATCGTCGCAGATGATAAATCCGTCAATTATTTCACCTCCAGCAGCTTTACTGCTTCTTCATTGTGTGCTGGCGCTCGTCGCCTTCAATACTCCACTTACCGCCGGCCACAGTAAATTCCTGCAGAGCGGTTGTTCGGTGGGCGATCCGAGGGCTTGTTTAGTTGTGGGGTGTAAAGTTGGTGAAAGTTGGAGAAATGTCACATCCATTATTTTGACACTAATTAGGAGTACTAAATATAGACTAATTATAAAACTAATTACACAGATGGATACCACATTGCAAGGCGAATCTATTAAGTCTAATATGTGCCGTCATTAGTGCATTTTTAATGACGGGTTACTGTAGCATGACATTGTCTAATGGCGAATTAATTAGACTTAATAGATTCGTCTCGCCATGTGGAGTCCATCTATGTAATTAGTTTTTTTACACCTATGTCTAATACTCCTAATTAGTGTCTAAACATTCGATGTGACAAGTTGGCAAAGTAAGTTGGCGAAAGTTGACGATCTAAATGATTCATCCACCGATGCTCCGGCTACGCAGAGAGCACAGTTGACTGCCTAGGTCAAAAAAGTATCAGATCGGAAGAAGCTCAGTGTAATCTTTCTTTAGGGTAGTTTAATTAAGCTGCTTAATTAATCAACCAGGCGGCGCCGTGAGCGGAGGAGTAGTGGGGCACAGCTGGCTCGTGAGGACGGCAGCTAGCGGTGACTTGGTGAGTGAACCGGCCGCTGGCATTTACTCCGGCCACCGCTGCCTGCTTCCGATCCCCTGGCCGCAACAAATTATCGCCATACACGGATCCGGACCCCGTCCGGGAATCAGGCAACAACAACTAGCGGCCATCGAGCGAGCCAACGGCGATCCTACGCTGCTGGACCTACCACTCACTGTGCATGCGCGCGCAGTCGCATTGACCACACGCAGACGCGCTCCTGCTCTTTCGGAGGAGGATGTATAGTATACGTTGTCTAGATGAAAGGAAAGGAAAAACAAAATACAAATGCTACACGTCCGTGTGGACTGTGGAGGAGTAATGGCAGTATTTTATTATGGTATATTGCTTCCCCTGCAGTGCAGGTGCAGCAACCGCCACCCACCCAGGCCCCATCCAGCCTTCCTTCCCTTCCTTCCAGGCCACCCTTAAATATCCCACCCCCACGGGCTCCGCCCACACCGCCGCCGCTGCCTGCCACCTCTCCTCCACCTGACCAGCTCACCGCCGGCGTTGCTCCGGCCAGCCGGTTGCAGCAGAGGGCACGGCGGCCGGCCGGGAGATCGAAGGGGAGACCAGACCATAACGGCCAGCAGCTAGCTAGGAAAACTAACAACCAGAATCGAAGATGGCGAAGGAGGCTGTGGTGAACGCGTTGCTGAGCGGCTTCATGCACGTCGGCCTCACGCTGGTGCTCATCGTCTACCTCCCCGTCGCCTTCGTCTGCCGCCTCCTCGCACGCGTCTTCGTGCGACCCTTCTCCAGCGGCGAGGACCTCCGCGGCAAGGTCGTCCTCGTCACCGGCGCCTCCTCCGGCATCGGCGAGGTCAGCTCCTTCGTCTCCGCCGGTGTCCCCTTTTGTTTGCTTGCTCTCACCTGCTCTACACGTCTGCACGTCGTCGCGCCTTTACTCCCGTCACCAACCCAGCCTGTTGCTGCTGTGCTGCGTGCCTCCGTGCATGTAGCCATGTATACACGGTACACCATTTCGTTCGTTCGAGCCTGCGTGCGTGCTGCCTACAGCGCCTGGCACGTACGGCGTATACACGTCTGGCCACTGCACTGGCGGCACGCGCACGTCTTTATGTTGTTTCAGAGACCCAGTAGCAGCTGGTCAGACCTAGCTTCTGGCATTGGTCCATTGCTTGTTTTTCTTTCTGAAAAGAGATTATTAGCTTTGTGATCCACCGGTTCGGCGGTTTTGGTTTACAAAGTCGATGAGGCCGTACTGCATGTCACGGTGTGGTGCAGCCTTTTATTTTGCAGGGTTGGTTGGGTGGTTCAACTCAGTGGAATGCTGTTTATACAAATCTACAAACCCCGTAGTGTTTCTGATTTGTTTTATATCTCGGCTGGCTACACCTCAATCACTTCGTGCTGCTCTGAATCTGAAAGAAGATGTCACTCGAGCGTGGGTATGATCGATATTGGACGTAGCTACACTACAACTATTTTCTTTTGACGTAAACGCTACAACTATTCTCCGATTATGGAAGCATGTACGTACACCTCCTGGCCTCACAATCTAGAGCCTCTACCCTGTCAGCGGACAGCGAGCTGATAGAACAAAACCTGTCCTTGCGGCTAGGTTCACACCAGAACACAGGGTGTGCGTCAAGTGCGTGTCACTATATTTGCATCTGTGACGACAGTGATGTGCAGGCATCCGTCGAAATTATGATATAATGGAATCCATTATTGGCACCGTTGACACGTGTTAGGACCGTATAAACATCTGTTTAAATTTTCTGCTTGCCGTCGCTAGTTAATTAATTAATTTGCTTGTTGCACATGCAACCGATTGGTGTTCGCCGTTACATTTGAGCCATGATATAATTTTTTTTATGATGGTTTGCAATTCGAATTTCCTCATAAAAAATGTTAAATTTGTTTGTGTTACATTTGGGCTAAGGTGTACTTCTTTCTTTTTTTTAAATGTTATTGGTCATGCTAACTTTAACCAGGATGGACTGAATTTCCTTGTGAGTAACACGCCCTCACGTACACAAAGGACCAATAAAAATCAAAATATTGAAAGACCACTAACAATATATATATATTTTTGTAAAACGACCAATAAATATTTTGCCGCCATATAAATATGGCCTCTCTCTCCTCCATTTTCGCCTTAGTACTTGTTTTCTTTTATTGGAAATGGACCTTTCATAACATCTATATATTATTAGCGGTTGCGATCTTCCATGAAAAAAATCTCACCTCAGCCAGCGCGTCTAGTTTATGAGCACCAACCCTTAATGATCTATCTAATCAAACATACAGAACCACGGTTTTAACACCACAATTGACTCCTATCTTTGTCACGAATAAAGGCATACAGAATATTTGAAAGCGTATCAAAATGCGGCCCGGCAACAAGTCGTCTGGCCTTGCAATCGTCATAGGTTGGAAAACATCAACGTCCTTCAGCTAAAAAATCAGGGGAAACAATAGTAGTTTTTTTTTGCGGGTAATAGTAGGCGTTATACTAAAATGTTTTTTTTTCTGCAGCTTATTAACAAGCAGTGTAACAAGTAGTCTAGTATTTTTTTTTAAATCAACATCATATTAAAAATACACGTGAGACACGGATGTGTCGGTGCAATGCAATTTTAATCGTGCAACATGCATATGATTTGTTCAATTGCTTACAGGTGTTTGACTTTTTTTTGTAGAAAAAAAACCAAAGAGACCCAAAATTGAACTGTAGGAAATTGCTGATTGCTGCTCCAGTAACGTCTAGCTCTACAGTCACTGGCCGGAGTCAATTAAGCACATTCATGGCAACCCTGAGAGCCCTGTAGTAACAGTCTCTGCTAGGTCCTAGTCAGAGCAGTTCTGTCCTCCCTTCTTCATTTCTTGACGTGAACCAACCAACGGTGGCCGATCGACTATACAGTAGACACATCCTCTAGTGAGGACAAAATAAAGCGAATAGTGTTGGCAGCGTCAGGGTCCTTGCTTGAGCATAATCGCCATACAATTGACTCACTTTAATCAGAATCAACAGTTGGTTTTGTTGGCCATCTTAAAGTTTTTGACTCGCCTTTGTTTAAACAGAGCCACTGCTTTGTATGTCCGTTTCTGAAAGCTGACGATGAACACTTGCTAATCTGATGCAGCACCTGGTGTACGAGTACGCGAGGAAGGGCGCGTGCGTGGCGCTGGTGGCAAGGACGGAGATCGCGCTGCGCGCCGTGGCCAAGACGGCGCGCGACCTCGGCGCCCCCGACGTGCTCGTCGTGCCGGCCGACATCACCAAGGTGGACGAGGCCAAGCGCGCCGTCGAGGAGACCGTCGCGCACTTTGGCAAACGTACGCTCATATATTATCTCTCTATTTATGTATATATATATACACACATATATTCGATTTCTGCTAGCTACTTTATTGCTTCCAAATGCATGCTGCACGTACAAGTCCATTTACTGACCAAGTTAGCCAGCACGTCACGTGAGGTGGAGTGATTACGGTTGCCGAAACTAGTGTCACAGCCAGTGCAAGGATCATGTCTTGCCGGTTGGCAGACGGCACTGGTTAATTGCTACAAGTGATGTCGCAGAGTACTGATGAACTGAACACTTGGTAAGCTAAATGATTCGATGAAAAAGTAAAATGATGCACTAGATAGAGATGCAGTCTGCTACTACCAATATTGGTCAACTGGAAGTCGTCGTACTAAATTGAATCTCTGACCATCTAAATTAAACACCTGTCCTTAATGAATTAATTGTTGCGTGCTAGTTTTAGTGTTCCAGGATGTCTGAACAACATCTAGAGACGTAGGCTGTACTAGTGTTGCAGTACTCCCATTATTCCCATATACTCAAACTCGACAGGGACTTTTAAAAGCTAGCTAGAAGCTACATATCTCAAGAGACTCCTGCACACAATTTTTTTATGATACTAATTATGGTAATAGCGCTTGAAAAAGAAAAAATAACATAAGTAGTCTCGATTGGTTGGTGAGCTGTATAACAAAGTAATAGGGACTGATTTTATTTGGAATTGGCGGTTAAATAATTGAATTCCCTGAAACCATCAACTCTAATTGCGATCCAGGTCACTGGATGCTGAGGGTAGCTATTGGTCCATGACCATGCGGATGCAAGTCCCATTCAATTCAAGGGTAGTGAAATGAAGGTCACGCCATCCAATTTTGGTGATAGGAATGTTAGAGCTACTATTACAAATTACAAAGCAGATAGCCTAAAGTAGTACATGACAGTGGCTCCGTCACTTGTTATTTTTTTTTTTAATTTGTCCAGTCATGTAATTTGAGAGAGTATCAGTTAAAGTTGAATAATGCGTTTTAAATTAAATATTCCGATGTTGTAAATCTGAACCAGGCCACGAGCTACATATATAACTGTCCTATATTTGTTTAAAGGCAAGTAATAAGCAATATTTGTCCTACATAATTGTTCATGCCATGTTCTTTTCCTCTCCTTTGCAATTGAATTACCTAATATGATGTGCTGATGTATGTTTGCAGTGAACCATCTAGTTGCCAACGCGGGAATCTGGTCCAGCTGCTTCTTTGAAGAAATCACCAACATAACTGCCTTCCAAAATATTATTGTAAGAGATCAACCAACAAAAGCCTTACCATATATTGTGAATTTTTCATGAGAAATAGCAGATCATCAACATATATTTCTCCCCATGAAACTAATTCATTAGGTACCTTTTATATATTTTTGTTTCATTATAGAATCTGAACTAATGCGTTTCTGATTCCTAGATTCGGTGTCTCACTCACACATCTGTCTATGATTCATTATATGCGCTTAGCCGACATGATATTTCCTCTACTGGTCCACTGTAGTCCCTTCAACGCTACAGCAAGCGAATTAAATTGGATTAGCTCTCAAATTTATAGCGCATTTTTTTGGCAATTTGATCTGTCATTTTCACATCCAAAAATATATGCTCTCCTTTCTTTTTCTGCTACAACTTGTCTGCAATTTAATATGATCATTCTGGCAGGATCTCAACTTCTGGGGCGCGGTGTACCCGACCTACTTCGCACTGCCCTACCTCAAGGCCAGCCGCGGCAACATCGTCGTCACCTCCTCCGTCGCCGGCAGGGTCCCCACCGCCAGGATGAGCTTCTACAACGTAAGCAACTCGATCCATAGCTCTAGAACATGCACACGGAGAGCATAAATTCTGCTCACCAAACACCCAGTGGTTGTACCAACGTACACCAATTACAGATCAGTCTATCTGGTGATCTAATTGCTGGCACAAGCTGCCTGGCGATCTAGAAGCTTCAGACATAAGTTAGTTGAGCTACCTATGTCCATTGGATGCATGCAGGTGTCATTGTGTCACTACATCATAGTCAGGGCTCAGGGTGTCCCTACACGAACATAAACTAGATCTCAATTTCTTTCGCCAGAGACGACATGGATTCTGAATAATTCAGATCGCACAGTAGTTAAAATGCACATGATCAGGTTCAGCTGTTGCTTAGATTTCGGTTATGTATATACTTTTGCAGGCGAGCAAAGGTGCAGTGATACGGTTCTACGAGACGCTGAGGGCTGAGCTGGGGTCCCACGTCCGCGTCACCATCCTGATGCCTGGCTACGTCGTCTCCAACCTCACCATGGGCAAGGGGCTCCAGAAGGACGGCCATGTCGGCATCGACGAGGAGGCCCGTGACGTAAGCTCATCTCCTCTCCTTTCCTCTCAACATTTATCTGTGTTTATTTTTTCTACCATATATATATATGTATGTATATATATATATTTATTTATTTACAAGGGAGGGGGACTTGATCATTGAGAGCACATGCACAATGCAGATCAATGTCGGGCCGATGCCGGTGGGCAAGACGGAGTCGCTGGCGGCGGTGGTGGTGGCGAGCGTCCGGCGTGGGGACTACTACGTGACGTGGCCAGGGTGGTACTGGCCGTTCCACATGGTGATGTGCGCCGCGCCGGAGCTGGTGGACTGGTTCTCACGGACGTTCTACGTGTCCAAGTCCGGGGAGCAGGAAGGCGGCGCGGCCCTGAGCAAGAAGATCCTCGAGGCCGTCGGCGGGAAGAAGTTCCTCTACCCAAAGACCATACGCTCCCAGGCCGGAGCCATGGCAGCTAACTGACCGGACACATACGTCAAGATGCGTGTTGGCCACAACAATAAATACATAATATATAAATGCAATGGTATGTTCTGTTGTTTGATTAGTGTGGAATGGTCAAGGATTAAAGGGCCGGGGTGAAATAGGTGCATGATATGGGGCAACACTGTAATTTTTATTCTTTTTCTTTCCTTACGTTTCTCTTATTTCTCTCTCTCTCCCTCTCTCTCGCTCGCATTTGATTTACAATTTACAATGGTCGATGTGATGTGAATCAATACGAATGTTTATTGGTGTATTATGTGCGCCCCGTGATAAGTGGGGCGTGGATGCAAATCTCAAAGTTGATGAATTGAAACAAGAGCATTTGTTGATCTGAAACAGAGTTTTGGTGTTGTCGAGCCCAAATGTTAGCAGCTAGAGTTACAGCCCATTCTAGCTGCTATAAGATGCCGCCTTTTGGACGCTTAATTCCACTCAAGGGAAAAAAATATCACTAAAGTGACTGTCTCTGGAAAAAATGAAAAAAAAACTTGTTAGAATTCATTTTCCACTAGCACCCTGTAAAAGGGTCAACCCGAAGGTGATATGTTTGGCATATGAAGGTTTATAAGCTAACCCAAACCTACTTAGACTACGTACCAAGATGGGACTAAATCCATCATAAGACACATGAGCCGCAACAGGAACACTAATGGGTCCGGGTATTATGGTTAAAATCCCTCTCAATCCCCTTGAGTTCTCCTTTATCCCTTACAATACAATGCAAACCGAACAAGCCCTTAGGCCTTATTCAGTTTGTATCTCGTTGAAGAGGATTTAAGGAGATTGAGAGGTATAGAGTTCCCAATAATTGAATACCCCCTCAATCCCCACTAATACAAACAAGGCTTTAGTGTGGTCAAGAACCCATAAGCTTTCTATTTGAGTGGAAAAAGTCATTTCTATAGTTGAAAATCAATTTATTTTCACCACCGGTTTGTGGTTGGAACTGATGGTGATATTCATTTTCATCGCCGATTGTGGGGGGATGGGGATGTGTTCTCTAGTAGTGTTAGTAAATGTATTTAATTGGGAATTCCACACTCGAGAGAAGATGAGTTACCTCGATCTGCAGTTATGGCTTTTGATTTGTCTAATCATGCCAAGCCCTTTTGGCTAACCAAATATCATCGGCAGTGTTTAAACATACAATGAAGAAGATTAGATCAAATTAATGTAAGATGAATAGAAGAAAAATCCCAAAATAACAAAAGAAAATGAGATCTAAGCAATGGTAGGTATATAGTCTTAATTTCTTTTGAGTTAAATACATCAAGAGTTAAATACACCGGCAGCCCTTGAACTTGTTCCAGGGTGCCACTTAGGTCCACGAACTTGTAAAATCAAAATTTGGCACCCTAAACTTGTTAAGTTGTGCTACTCAGGTCCATACCCCTTCAAGTGGCATAAATATATGCAAAACAAAAACACTTGATCTTTATCATCTTCTATTTCTACATCCTTCTCATTTCTTCCACCTCTCTCTAAATCCCCTAGCACTGCAACCCTGCTGCTTTGCTCTGCTCCGCCACACCTTCATAATTGGCTGGCCCCTGCTTGGCTCCGCCGCGCCTCTCTAGTCCGCCCCGCGCTAGCCCAGGTGATGGGGCACAGTAGGATTGGGGGATTGATGTAAAGGTGAGA
Organism: Digitaria exilis; assembly: GCA_015342445.1. NCBI lineage: Eukaryota > Viridiplantae > Streptophyta > Magnoliopsida > Poales > Poaceae > Digitaria > Digitaria exilis. The sequence goes on along the minus strand of JACEFO010001915.1, from coordinate 26,143 downwards.
GATGAGAAGGATGTAAATGTAGAAGATGACAAAATTTGGGAGCTTTTTTGCATATATTCATGCCACATGGCGACAATTCAAGGGGTATGGACCTATGTGGCACAACTTAACAAGTTTAGGGTGCCAAATTTCAATTTTGCGAGTTCGTGGACCTAAGTGGCACAACGTGACAAGTTTAGGGACCGCTGGTGTATTTAACTCATTTCTTTTAGATAATGGAAAAAATACTTCGGGTCTTTGCTTCACATGAACTTATGACCAATTATTACAGCAATTGCAGCTCATCTGTCTGCTTAAAATGTGAGAATAAAATCTACCATTAACAGTTTTGAAGACAAAGCTATACAGTCTTAATTTGGATGCTTATATTAGTATATGCAAGAATGCAAACATATAGCTTGAAGTGGCGGCTAATGTCTCAGTGACATAGCAAATTAGAACTCTATTATACCAAAATCCATTGGGGACACTTTACTTGAAATAAAGATAACAAAACTCAACTGGTGGTGTTCTGTTACAACTTGATATCAACACCTTATTACAATATATTATTATTACTTGCCCGCCTCGATAGTTTTTGCCCTCACATTCCTGCCACACATGTCTTCCTGGCATCCTTTGGCTTCTCTAAAGGTACGCCAGTGAGGCCGCTTGAGGGGGTGGTTGCCTTGGAATTTCACATCTAAAGGAAGTTGTAGAAGGGGACCTTCCCTCCCTCTACATTGTTGTGAACCTGAGTGGTGCCATGTTGAGTGTACTTCCTCTTCTTATAGATCTGGCAGACGACCCAAGTGTCATCCGGATCTACCATGACTGGAACCTGGTACAATTGAAAGCTTTAGATAACTTATCATTTTTCTGCATACAGTTCCGAAACTATTTGTTATGCAATGCTTAAGTAAACATTGTTAGACCACCATGAATATTAATGAATTTCTATATTGGAAGATGAGCTATGCTTGGCAAACAAAATATTTGTCTGCCTTGTTTTTTTTACAAATCTAAAGTTGATCCATATTCGTTGTGCGCAAATAATACTTGTGTAGGAAACCTCTTTACACCACAAGCTTGAATGTTTGAACGACTATGCCTAAGGACAACCAATTCCTTTCACACCCGAAAAAAATTGTAGGAGCAAAGTGTAATGTTAGATTTAACACCCCAAAGACTATCATGTATATCATAACCCCCATAAATAAAAAAGCAACCCTTATAATGCACAAATAACGAACAGATCTAAATCTGCACGTACGCGAAGGCAATCAAGGTTAATTGCGAACACTGATTCTTTGCTGTACCTTGTTCCCACTAGGCTTCATCACTCGATAGGGTTTGAGGCCAGCTTGAACAAGGCTATACTCTTTCATCACCCATTCAGTGTTCTGACCAACAGCTGTTCTCCCCCTGTAGAACACCAGGGTTCTCTTCAGCCCAATCTTCTCAGTCTCCCCACCATTGATGCTACTACTAAAGATTGGCTCAACCTTGCCTGATGTCTTATAGTGCCCATCCCCTGCAGCACGATTCCACTGGTTTCCCTGTCGCCACCTTCGGACTCTTTGAGTAAAGAAATATTTTCAGTGCATCCCTCTGTGTTCAAGAAAAAAGGCAAGCAAGTAATTTTTAGCCATACACAGGTAATATAGTAGCATGAGCAATACAACTAAGTGGCATTATAAGGAACATATTTATTTGTTTCTTGAGAAAAAATTAGGTGTACGTGGAACCTCTACTAGTGACCAGCTCCCATGGATTGTATCTTAAAATGTCAGCATCAATTATAATATCTGATGTGAGTGGCTCGTTCACTGAACGAGGGCGGAGGTAGTGGGAGACGATGTCCTGACCACTAGGCTTAAACCTGATTCCTGGTTGGACGGTGGCTGCACTCACTACGGGTTGGGAAGCCATTGATGTTCACCGTCGATGACTAGTGGCTCTAGTCTTTGAGATACAGTTTTTAATGAGTTGGTGATGTGGTGGTAGTAGCAAGGGAAAGAGACATTTATAGGGGACGGGGGCCATTGCCTTGTGTGAAGTTAACTCAATTAGATCTGGTCCCATATGTCTTTCTTCCTGTATGCAATGTTTTTGTTTGTCAGTTTATTCTGCTTTCCATGCCATTATTATCGATGACACAACATGTATGTTTAAAAGTGTCTTTGTGTACTCCAAATGTGCATAAGAGGTAGAGTGAGGGAGACTCAAGCTGATGTTTCGACTCTATCCTTACTGACGTTTTCATTCTATTTCTAGTGAAGTGTAATCAAGCTCATTTTCCCCACTATATATCACTAAATAAGAACAATGGTTGTGTTCTGGTAGAAACAAACAAACAAACAAACAAACGTGTAGCGGTGTCAATGACTAGGATTCATCCTTTAACAAAGTTTGTACTTTCTCCCTTTCTATTTGATAAAAACTGTCTTATCTAGATTACTTTTCTGTGCCGGCCCTTTCATTTTAAGTGAAGATACATACATATATGGCATTGGAAACTATGTGCCAGGCAGGGTTCTCTTGGTGGGTAGTGTAGTGGAAGGCTTCCATGAAATGCCAAAGGCAGATCCATGAGGTGGTGTGCCTGGTAGTTGGGATGCATAAGTAGAACAATATGTTGACATGTGATTGTTGTTATCCTTGTTTTCTACAAATATCAATAAGCTACAGATGCACACATCATGAAAGTATCAACTTCCTGATGACTAGCATAATTAAAAGCCATGCTTGCGTCACCACTATGTGGAGAAAAGAAAGGGTAGAGTAAGGGAGATTTAGATTCCTTGCACTCTATCTCTAACCCAATCCTGTACACAAACTCATTTCTACACTTTATCAGTAGCAGACAAAGTTTCTTTTAACAAAACAAAAAAAATGACAGGTCATTGAGTAGGATTTTTTCCCCTTTATCCCATTTGTCTCATTAACTTCTCTCTATTTACGTGTTTGCTTTTGTGTTGGCCTCCTCGAGGAATGTCGCACATGCAATGTCGAGACATGTTGCCACTAAACTTTTTGTCGTTGAGGGCTTTATTATGCTTTTTAAGATAGCTCCTTCCTTTCCATTCCATGTATATGACAGGTTGTTTGATACATATATACTGTTTTTTGTTTTCATGAATTATGTACATAAAAAGAAAGTGGATCAACTCAGTTTGATTAACTCAGTTCTTAAAAGTCTACATATGTATATGATGTCCTTTTTTTGTGGTTCCAAAGGGCATTATAAAGAAACTGGATTATTTTCGATCTTGATCATAAAAGAAATACCGCTTACCCAAATGGGATATCCTGTGTCAACCTAAAGAGCAAGCTGGACTAGGGATCCACAATCTAGATATAAAAAACGTAGCCTTACTTAGTAAATGGCTATATTGTTTGTTGAAAACAGACGGTACATGGCAACAAATTCTACGCAATAAATATCTAGGTTCTAAACCACTAGTGCAAGCACAATGGAAAAGAGGAGACTCGGATTTCTAGGGCTTATCAAGGTAAAACGACATTTCCTTTGTTTTGGGGCTTTTTATCATTAAAGAGGGTCACAAATAAGGTTCTGGGAAGATATGTCGTTAGGTAATAGGATGCTTCATGAACAATATCCTCAACGTTATGGCATTGTCCGCCGAAAACAGGATACAATGGCGGAAGTTCTGGGCACCGACCCACCAAATATCTCATGGCATAGGGACCTCATTGGTAACAAATTAGTAATGTGGAATAACCTCCTTCCACGAATTTCCAATATTATACTAAGCCATGATGAAGGTGAATTCCGATGGAACTTAAACCAAAGTGGTGAGTTTTCAGGGAAGTCTCATTATTTGGCACTAATCTATATTGATGTTCCAAATGTCAACAAATGACTTTGGAAATTAAAAGCACCCTTCAAGATTAAAATTTTCTTGGGGTATCTTCGCAAAGGTATTATGTTAACTAAAGACAACCTGGTTAACGTAATTGGAAAGACAGTAAACAATAATGTTTTTGTCACAAAGATGAAAAATTCAACATCATTTTTTTGAGTGTCGGTTTGCTTGTATTGTGTGGGCGGGTGTTCCTGTGGCTTGTGATCTTTCGCAGCCTATCACCACGTCCAATATGTTTGGCATTTGGCTGATGGGGATTAGCAGAGATCTAAAAACCTAAATTTTACTTGGAGCAGCAGCAACATGCTATTCCTTGTGGTTGACTAGGAATGCTTTGTTTTTTTTGAAAAGAAACAATCTTATTTTTTAGGTTCTTTTCTCAATTACCCATTGGCTTGGTTCATGGCCTATTCTTCATAGGCCTATTTACCAAGGCTTTGTTGTGGAGGCATCTTAGTTATTGGCACAGGTGGCTAAAGAATTTTTTACTCAGGCACATGGGGGCGGTTTAGTGTTCGGATTGATGATCATTAGTGTGCTTGCTTCTTTATTTTATCCTTTTATAAGGTTGTGTGCTGTCCAGGCAGAGGCTACGCGATATTCAAGTTCTATTATATTCCCATTTGGAAAAAAAAGAGAAAAAATGAATTATGTACATAGAATGGGTTGATCGGGATGGTGTCGGTGTTGTGCGAGTCAAGAATGATGAACCCAATGTGCTTGACAATGGTCATACATTTCTAGGAATATGGGAATCCTGACTGCTGAGTGGTTGACGGTAGTGGTGAGACCATGCATGTGGGGAGGATGCTGGCACTTGTGGTTTTAGGGAAACATAGGATGTGTCGGTAGTAAGCCATTGTTGTTCAGATGCACATCTCAACCTACGATTCTTGGCCAATTCCAAGGGCGGGGAGAGTGGCCACGTCGCCGGCCATCCCGGCCGTTGGATTGAGCGACTGGACGGTTGAGACTGGGAGTTTCTTGCCCATTTTTTAAAAAGACCCTCAAACTTCATCAGAATAGAACCCACCATCCACTCCCCTCTCTCAGGAATTTTTGTGATAAGGCCCTCAAATATAATTGGAATCAACCCGCAATCCACCCCAACTACCCAGCAACATTTTTCAACAAACACCCAGAGTTTTCTTAGAATCAACACGCCGTCCTTTTTCCTCACATCAATTTTCTTCAAAAAATCCTCGGCTTTAACTTAAATTATGTAACAACACATTCTATTATAACTTTAATACCACACATACAATTCAACCATCAAAACGTGTTCGAACCAAAAGATATCCAACATAAAATTTGCTTACAATTTCAAAACCGACAACTTTATTATAGAGCACACTTTTAAACCCAAAATAATTTCACCAGTCATTCACACAAAACATTATCTACGACCCATCGTACCCACAATTCCGATATTGGAATGTCCTAAAATAAAGAAAAGCATAATAAGAAAAATCAAAATTAGAAACCTAAATCTTGGATATGCAATGAAATTTGAAACTCAAAGTGTTCTCAGATTCCTTTCCCACAAATAATTATATGAGATCCATTGCATCTATGATTGGACATCGAAACATCTCCAAATTAGACAAATTTGGCCATCGAAGATGCTCAAATTTTAAAAATAAAAAACATACCATAGTGAAAACTAAAAAATAACCCACTTTTTTAAAACAACACTAAACCGCTTTTAAATAAACTACTTTTCAACGTAAAAAATGCTCTAAATATGAAAAGCCAAAAACACTTTCACCATAGATTCACACAAATATTTATCTACGACCCATCATAACTACAATTCCAATATCATAACGTCCTTAAATTAAGAAGTGTACAATACAAAAGGAAATCAAAATTCGAAAACTTAAATCTTCGATATGCAATAAAATTTCAAACTCAAAGTGGTTCCATAATTCGTTCCCACAAATATCAGACGTTGCACCTATGATTTGGACACAAAGACATCCCTAGATTTTTTTTAAAAAAATTGACCATGAAAGAGGCTCACAAAACACTTCTCAATAAAACAAGTTTCCACATAAAAATTGCTGTGAATAGGAAAAGATTCAAAATTAATACATACCAAATATAATTCAATGCTCCTTTCTAATCCTCTTGCATATTTATTACATTTCAATAAAATGTACACTTCAAAATAAAAAATACCTAATATTCTAAATCTGCAGCATTTCCCCAATATACACTTCAAAAAACTCAGGTACATCTAGTGGCTATCCGCAGGAACGCCGCGGCCTTTTCTAGTTTTTGTAGAATTATGGGTGCATAGCGGGGAGGGGTAATGTGGATAGGATTGGAAATAGATAATGTTTGGAGTATGTGGATGTATATGGTAGTTATGATAAAGGGTTGTTCTGACACTTGCTAAACAATGAACGAGGAGGTTGAATGTAACATACCTAGATAGTTGGGTCCATAGGATTGACCAATAGAGAAGCTTGGTTGTCAATCTTTGGGGTCCAAGGCTGGGGCACATGGTGTGTATGTTTTGAGGGACGAGACGTGAAGGAACAGGACAATCCCAAATTTTGTAGCGTTTTGTTTGAAGTCGTTACGGATGGGATGGTGCCAAAAAACGTATATGCCATTTAGATGTGGTTGGCCCTGTCCGCCAAAATGAGCCAAAATGATTGAACATGGTCATCCCAATTATATAGCATCACCTCTAAACGAGAGAGTTGTGGGCGAGAGGGAAGAGTTGAAGGGGGGGTGAGCGGAAAAGAGCTGATGGGGGCGAGCTTCATGGCGCCCGGCGCCCGCCATGGTCAGTAGGGGTGAGCTCCACATGGCCATCGATGTCTGTCAATGGAGCTTCCTGGACCCCGTCCACCTCCATGGCTGCCGGGTCAAGCTCCGCACGACCCCTCCATGGCTACCAGTAGAGCTCCGCCGCCCCCGCTATGGTGCTAGCTGCTACATTCTTGCAACCTTATTGCTCATGAGCAACCATGCGTGCATGTTGCGGCATCACGAGAGGCAGGTGTTATCTCCTGTTTTTCGTTATTTGGTCCTTATTTGGCCCTGAAAGAAGTACTTGTTCCTTCATTGGCCCTAAGAAAATTTTCATTCACTATTAGGACAAAACTTTTTCATCCATTCCTTTCTTGGTCCTACCTATTCAGGTACCTAATGGTGTTAACTATGACCTGAAAGACAACTTTGCCCTCGTGAGTGGAGGTATGTGAAAGGGGTGCCCAGGACATGTATGGATATTTGTTTACTAGGTTTTGCCCATTTGTTGTCCGACATGTGGGTCCTACTATTAAATACCCTGTTCCTGTCCCCCTGGCCCTTTCCCTTCTTTCTTCTCTCCTACATGACAGCAATACACCACACGGAGGCCAGTTTCTGGGATAGGCGAAGACCGGCGAAGGGACAAAGGGCCAGCTCTAGAGCCCGGAGAGGAGAGCCTTCGAGGGACAAGCAAGAGTTGGTGCCGTTCATATCCCAGCCCCAATAAAGATTATAGCCACATGAAAGTTTGTATTTTCTACGGTGTGCTGCAAGAATAGAACCTTGCCGCCTAGATCGATTCTACGAGCTCTGAGTGGTTTCAATTCAATTCCTCCCATCCAAAAATCCATTATCTTCCCATCTACACCTTCGATGACTCAATTTTGAAGCAACCCACTGGTGTTCCGTTACACGGTTGTGAGGGGAGATGGTGAGCACGAGAACAATATGGCAGGAGATGGAAAAGCATGTTGTAGGAATGCGGCGACTACAAGGATGGGCATGAACAGGGCGGCGACAATGGACAATCTCGGCACAACGGTCAAATGGAGGGGCCAATTCGTCCTGTCTGAAGGGGGCCACCAGCAGCGGCCGTGCTGCCTCCTGCACCGCGTCAGGCTCCCGTGTGGCCGCTACGGCCTCCCGCGCAGCCTGTGGCCACCCGTCAATGCCTGTGGCGCGCTGCCATGCACGCTGATCTCGCGCCTTGCCGTGCCACCCTGCTCTCACAGGCCCTCTAGCTTGAGTGAATCTATGACGCCACCCTCCATCCGCCGTCGGAAGCCACCGCCGCCTATGGGGGTCGAGAGTCTTAGATGTTCGGTTCGGGTAACTGAGAGTTACATGCCAAATAATTTAGGGGTATTTTGGTCTATTCGCCAAAAAACTGACAAGGTCATAGGGCTTTTTGACAGTAGAATACAACGGAATAGACAGAAAGGCCAAGAAAGGAATGGATCAAAAAATTTTGGCCTAATAGAAACGAAAATTTTCCTAGGGCCAAGGAAGGAACATGTACTTTTTTCAGGGACAAATAAGTAATTATCTCATTGGGATTGAACATGGATGACGAATTTCATCCCACAATGATTGGTACTTCTCACTAGAAGGGGAAATCAAGCAGAGGAAGAAGACGTGAAAGGGTGGTTAACACGTGGGTCCCGGAGGACATCTAGATAATGTAATTAGAATTTTATACATCCTATTCGAAATATCCCAACCTACCAGAAACTTGGCACCAACCTATCCCTTATCAACCAAACACTGAATGGGATCAACCCATCCCATCGCCCCCGAACCAAATACACGTTTCTTTTTCACGCTGAAAACATCATAAAGTTTCACATCCGAGAAAACTTAGGGACAAAGATACCGAATGCGACACTAAAGCCAAAAATATATCATCACTCACTGTTAAATGATGGTTTTATATGAGCTCCACGAAAAAGTTAACTATGGTCCCACATTTAAGTTTAAGCTGATAAATAGGGAGGTAAAATAAAATGGAAAATGGATCCTCTCATGGGTTGAGGGTTGAACACGTTACCGATTGAATGGGAAGTCTTTACTGAACGAGACCAACATTTATGGTAGGTTTCTAGTAAATGTGGTTGATGGCGGCAGAAAACCCCCCACTTTAGCCAAAAAATATTTTACCCCCTGTCTCTCTCCACCCATGTTAGGGAAGAAGAAGGCTCCCACGAGGAGTGCTATGGAGGAGGTCTACGCCTCCCCGTGGAGTGTCAATCTGGTTAGTAATTTTGAGTTAAATTCACCAAAATTTCATTTTCATTAAGGTTGAAAGGATTTGGATGCCTAAGGCGGGGGAGGGTTGAATTATGCTTCTAAAAATTTAATTGCAATAAAGAATCTTAGCAAAGAGCCAATTCACTCCAGATTCCTAGGTTAGCATGGCGAGTCAGTAAAGTTTTCTTTATGAAATAGGAGGGGGATCCCTTATTGATTATATATTATATTGAAGAAAAAGCAAATGAAAAGAGCTTACATCAAACTAAGGAACAAAAAAAGAAACAAATGTAAACTTGCATAATGTAAATAAAAAGGGTTAGGAAGCCTATTTTTTTGGAGGTATCGTAGGCCCCGTTTGGAACGGATTCTACACAGCTTCTATTGGATTTAAGCGGCAACGTCCCCCCAAACGCTTAGATTCCCAACCTGATTTCTCTAGACAAAGCTATACAGTCTTAATTTGGATGCTTATATTAGTATATGCAAGAATGCAAACATATAGCTTGAAGTGGCGGCTAATGTCTCAGTGACATAGCAAATTAGAACTCTATTATACCAAAATCCATTGGGGACACTTTACTTGAAATAAAGATAACGAAACTCAACTGGTGGTGTTCTGTTACAACTTGATATCAACACCTTATTACAATATATTATTATTACTTGCCCGCCTCGATAGTTTTTGCCCTCACATTCCTGCCACACATGTCTTCTTGGCATCCTTTGGCTTCTCTAAAGGTACGCCGGTGAGGCCGCTTGAGGGGTGGTTGCCTTGGAATTTCACATCTAAAGGAAGTTGTAGAAGGGGACCTTCCCTCCCTCTACATTGTTGTGAACCTGAGTGGTGCCATGTTGAGTGTACTTCCTCTTCTTATAGATCTGGCAGACGACCCAAGTGTCATCCGGATCTACCATGACTGGAACCTGGTACAACTGAAAGCTTTAGATAACTTATCATTTTTCTGCATACAGTTCCAAAACTATTTGTTATGCAATGCTTAAGTAAACATTGTTAGACCACCATGAATATTAATGAATTTGTACATCAGAAGATGAGCTATGCTTGGCAAACAAAATATTTGTCTGCCTTGTTTTTTTTACAAATCTAAAGTTGATCCATATTCGATAGTATCATATTTCTGTCATGAGAAGTAAATAGCAAGCTTAACAGAAGGAAATAGTCCCAGTTGGGGATACCCTTTCGTACCACTGTATCCCACAAACAAACTTTGTAATACACAAATAGTAGTAGTGGGGAAACTGACAAAAAACCGTTTCTACATCACAGTTTTGTGTTTTTGAATAGCTGCGCCTACGGACAACCGTTTCCTTCTACTCAAACGACAAATTTGGTCGGAGAATAGTATGTCATTTTTCGACACCTCGTAGCCTACTATATATTCCCCTATCTCACGCCCACCATCCACCAACAAATCTCGTTATGCACAAATAATACTTGTGTAGGAAACCTCTCTACACCACAAGATTGAATGTTTGAACGACTATGCCTTAGGACAACCAATTCCTTTCACACCCAAAAAAGTTTGTAGGAGCAAAGTCTTATGTTAATTTTGACACCCCAAAGACTATCATATATATAATAAGCCCCATAATAAAAAAAGCAACCCTTATACAAATCTAAAAATTGGACCATATTCGATAGTATCATATTTCTTTGTTATGAGCAGTAAATGGCGAGCTTAACTGAAGGAAATAGTCCCAGTTGGGGATACCCTTTCATACCATTGTATCCCACAAACCAACTTTGTAATACACAAATAGTAGTAGTGAGAAAACCAACAAAAAAACCGTTTCGACATCACAATTTTGAGTTTTTGAATGGCTGCGCCTAAGGACAACCGTTTCCTTCCACGCAAACGACAAATTTGGTCGGAGAATAGTATGACATTAGTTGACACCTCGTAGCCATATATTCCCCTATCTCACGCCCACCCTCCACCAACAAATCTCGTTATGCGCAAATAATACTTGTGTAGGAAACCTCTTTATACCACAAGCTTGAATGTTTGAACCACTATGCCTAAGGACAACCAATTCCTTTCACACCCGAAAAAAATTGTAGGAGCAAAGTGTAATGTTAGATTTAACACCCCAAAGACTATCATGTATATCATAACCCCCATAAATAAAAAAGCAACCCTTATAATGCACAAATAACGAACAGATCTAAATCTGCACGTACGTGAGGGCAATCAAGGTTAATTGAGAACACTGATTCTTTGCTGTACCTTTCTCCCACTAGGCTTCATCACTCGGTAGGGTTTGAGGCCAGCTTCAACAAGGCTATACTCTTTCATCACCCATTCAGTGTTCTGACCCACAGCTGTTCTCCCCCTGTAGAACACCAGGGTTCTCTTCAGCCCAATCTTCTCAGTCTCCCCACCATTGATGCTACTACTAAAGATTGGCTCAACCTTGCCTGATGTCTTATAGTGCCCATCCCCTGCAGCACGATTCCACTGGTTTCCCTGTCGCCACCTTCGGACTCTTTGAGTAAAGAAATATTTTTCTGTGCATCCGTCTGTGTTCAAGAAAAAAGGCAAGCAAGTAATTTTTAGCCATACGCAGGTATTATAGTAGCATGAGCAATATAACTAAGTGGCATTAGAAGGAACATATTTATTTGTTTCTTGAGAAAAAGGTAGGTGTACGTGGAACCTCTACCTGTGACCAGCTCCCATGGATTGTATCTTAAAATGTCAGCGTCAATTATAATATCTGATCTGAGTGGCTCGTTCACTGAACGAGGGCGGAGGTAGTGGGAGACGATGTCCTGACCACTAGGCTTAAACCTGATTCCTGGTTGGGCGGTGGCTGCACTCACTACGGGTTGGGAAGCCATTGATGTTTACCGTCGGTTACTAGTGGCTCTAGTGTTTGAGATAAAGAGTTTTTAATGAGATGGTGATAGGGTGGTAGTAGCAAGGGAAAGGAACATTTATAGGGGACGGGGGCCATTGCCTTGTGTGAAGTTAACTCAATTAGATCTGGTCCCATATGTCTTTCTTCCTGTATGCAATGTTTTTGTTTGTCAGTTTATTCTGCTTTCCATGCCATTATTATCGATGACACAACATGTATGTTTAAAAGTGTCTTTGTGTACTCCAAATGTGCATAAGAGGTAGAGTGAGGGAGACTCAAGCTGATGTTTCGACTCTATCCCTTGTTGGCGTTTTCATTCTATCTCTATCCCTTACTGACGTTTTCATTCTATTTATAGTGAAGTGTAATCAAGCTCATTTTCCCCACTATATATCACTAGATAACAACAATGGTTGTGTTCTGGTAGAAACAAACAAACGTGTAGCGGTGTCAATGACTAGGATTCATCCTTTAACAAAGTTTGTACTTTCTCCCTTTCATTTTAAGTGAACATACAAACATATATGGGATTGGAACTATGTGCCAGGCAGGGTTCTCTTGGTGGGTAGTGTAGTGGAAGGCTTCCATGAAATGCCGAAGGCAGATCCATGAGGTGGTGTGCCTGGTAGTTGGGATGCATAAGTAGAAAGATTTGTTGACATGTGATTGTGTTATCCTTGTTTTCTACAAATATCAATAAGATACAGATGCACACATCATGAAAGTATCACCTATAAGTTAATTTATATTGTTTCATAAAAGTATTAACTTCCTGATGACTAGCATAAGCAAAAGCCATGCTTGCATCACCACTATGTGGAGAAAAGAAAGGGTAGAGTAAGGGAGATTTAGATTCCTTCCACTCTATCTCTAATCCAATCCTGTACACAAACTCATTTCTACGCTTTATCAGTAGCAGACAAAGTTTCTTTTAACATAAACAAAAAAATGACATGTCATTGAGTAGGATTTTTTCCCCTTTATCCCATTTGTCTCATTAACTTCTCTCTATTTACGTGTTTGCTTTTGTATTGGCCTCCTCGAGAAATGTCGCACATGCAATGTCGAGACATGATGCCACTAAACTTTTTGTCGTTGAGGGATTTATCATGCTTTTTAAGATAGCTCCTTCCTTTCCATTCCATGTATATGACAGGTTGTATGATACATATATACTTTTTTTGTTTTCATGAATTATGTACATAAAATGATACTGGATCAACTCAGTTTGATTAACTCAGTTCTTAGAAGTCTACACATGTATATGATGTCCTTTTCTGAGGTTCCAAAGGGCGTTATAAAGAAACTGGATTATTTTTGATCTTGATCATAAAAGAAATACCGCTTACCCAAATGGGATATCCTGTGTCAACCTAAAGAGCAAGCAGGACTAGGGATCCACAATCTAGATATAAAAAATGTAGCCTTACTTAGTAAATGGCTATATCATTTGTTGAAAACAGGCGGTACATGGCAACAAATTCTACGCAATTAATATCTAGGTTCAAAACCACTAGTCCAAGCACAATGGAAAAGTGGAGACTCAGATTTCTAGGGCTTATCAAGGTAAAACGGGATTTGCTTGGTTTTGGGGCTTTTATCATTAAAGATGGATCACAAATAAGGTTCTGGGAAGATATGTGGTTAGGAAATAGGACGCTTCATGAACAATATCCTCAACGTTATGGCATTGCCCGTCGAAAACAGGATACAATGGCGGAAGTTCTGGGCACCGACCCACCAAATATCTCATGGCATAGGTACCTCATTGGTAACAAATTAGTAATGTGGAATAACCTCCTTCCACGAATTTCCAATATTATACTAAGCCATATCAAGGTGAATTCCGATGGAACTTAAACCAATGTGGTGAGTTTTCAGTGAAGTCTCATTCTTTGGCACTGATCTATATTGATGTTCCAAATGTCAACAAACGACTTTGGAAATTAAAAGCACCCTTCAAGATTAAAATTTTCTTAGGGTATCTTCGCAAAGGTATTATGTTAACTAAAGACAACCTAGTTAACATAATTGGCAAGACAGTAAACTGTGGCGGACCACTCCGAAATTATTCCAAGTTAAGTACCCTCAGACCACTAATCATGTAGTCAGGCACTTAATTCGGAATAAGCTGGAGCGCCGTCGGATTAAACCCGATTAAACCACGTACTAAACTAGATCGTAACAGCAGCAGGCCCACACGAAGGTGAGTTCAAGAGATTACAACATTCCACAGATTAAATTACAAAGATAGGGTACAAAGTTATTACAGACTGAGTTCAAATTAAAATCAGAGTACACAAGTTTTTGCAGCGGAAATTAAAAGTTCAACAACTGAAATTTAGAAGTTCATTGCAGCGGAAGTAAATAAACTAACGACGAAACAAGTAACTCCGTGATGAGGCCTGCCACGAAGCTACTCCTCCCGATCCTCGCCAGAGGACGGGACCCATTCGATGTGCCAGCCAGGTGGAACCTGGGCAGGCCAAGTCATAGCATCCACATCCAGAATTATACCTGTAAAAATAATGCCACAAGCAAGGCTGAGTATACTAATACTCAGCAAGGCTTACCCGTCGGGTGAAAACTACATCACCGACATCTAGACAATGAAAGGCTTTTGGCTGGTGGGTTTGTTTGCCAAAAAGCAACTAGAAGTAGGTCCTTACTTTCAAGTTTTAGCATCACATTCTAGTAAATTTAACCATTCTAGATTAGCATCCTCTCTAAGCATACAAGTGGAGCAATACAATTTAATTCATAGAACAAATTCATAATCTCAAATTCCACTTATTACTCGATGTGACGTGACGGTCAAGCAGTCTCATTAACCGCGAGAAGCGGACAGTTCGAACCGAATTTGTGCTACCTGGCCAGGGAAAACCCAACACACACGGATACTCTGCTTGAGATAAAAGGTACAAGCATTTCCCAACCTTTCCCATCTATCCACAATTCGGAACCGGGTCCACTTCCTTAGGATGAAGGTTTACTGCTTCACTCACAGCATCACGCATACATCCACGAGTGTACGGCAAGGGAAAACAGAGTTTCCAAGGAGAGATGGCTATCGGCCCTAGCTGCTTCAAGCTGGTACCGGGCTTACCGGCTCCCATATACCGGCATGCATGTGGTACGTTCAAAAACTTGACTTAGTATCCACACCTTCCGACCTTAACCAATTATCAAACACGGACGGGAGATCTACATCTATCCTCCCGCCCGTCAATCCTTATGATTCCAACATAAGTAAAGACGAACAATTCCTATGTCTCGCGAGTGACAGGAAATCACTCGACTTGTAACGAACCTACAGCAATGCTCTACCGAACCTTTCATACTAGTATTGCAAGTCATAGGTACTAGGAAAATATTGCAGCTATGGTATTCAATCAACTCCTAGAAACGTAAATGCACAAACATAGAGAATTCAAGTGCATAATTTAGTAAGATTTAGGTCATGCTCCGGGGCTTGCCTTCCTGCTCGGGCTGAGAGTTAGCTCCTGCGTTGGTCACGTCTGCACCGGCGTCGGGCTCCGGAACTCGCTCCTCTTCTGCGGGGACGAGGGTGTAGTCGCCGTCCGGAAGAACGCCTTCTACATGATATGCATAATTTTAAGGCGGCTGCCCTTTTGATGCTAAGACTAGGGCCTTGAAGGCCATATTCACCTAGACATACTTAGATATTTGCATTTTCTCCACCAAAGCAAGGTGTCGGTGTGAAAAAGGTTTTAGTTGAATTCGATGGTGATTGTGTACATATATAAAAGAATTTTATTTATTTCTTCACAAGTTAGGGTGGCTGTTTCTGAATTTCAGATTCTAACCATTTTATTTCAATTAATTACTCAAAAAGGTTTATTCATTTATACATTTCAATTTCCACCTAGATTCTTTCCCATTTTTGTTTCTTCATTTCTGTTCATCAATTTTAGCCATAAACTTTATGACAGCTACTGGAGTATAAGAGCTAAGCTCACTCCAAAATTTAGCTAATTTCGAGTTACACATAATTTATTAAAAATCTATAAACAGCTAGCTGCAGGAAGTGAATTAAAGGCATAATAAATTGAGATTTCATCTATTTCAGGAGATCTTCCTACCAAGGCTAAGCAATATCATGAGGAGGGCTCTGGCCAAGTGGTGGCTCAAAATAACCCTTGGGTAGTCCTCATTATTTTTCTATCCAAAAACACATATTTAATTATTTGCCATCCTAAACAGAGCAAAAATTAAGTTTCTCATTTTAACATGGGTGCTAACAAGTTTTTAGTTCTCAGGAGCAATATGATGATTTTTCGCTGCACAAATTATTTTTAACAATTTCTTTACTGCAGAAAGTCAGAAAACACATTTAAATCTATAACTGGAGCTACACATCATATTTTTTTTAGTCTCCTTTGGACACAAGCTGTCCAAAGCCTATATGCACAACATACCCAAAGCTCAACCCCAGCGGAAGCTATGGATTTGAAATGGTGCATAACTTTAGATTTTCCTTGTTTGAATTTTAATTCAAAAACAGTTCGTCAAAAGTACAAACATGTCTAATAGAGATTGTAATTTAGACTCTCACGAATCCAGGGAGTATTTTTGTGCATTTTTCCGATTTTTGTACGATTTTTAATCGATTTTACAAGTTTCGGGAAAAATCAAACCTAGACTTAAGAATCTGTTTACGCAGAGAACCCTAGATCTTTCAAAACTTCGCGAACGAGTCCCAGGACTTTTGCGCAGAGACCCCTAAACAAAGGTAGACGATGAACTTGGGTCCCTGGGACCTCGCCGGAGTTGCGCCGGCCAAATGGCGGCGAACTAGGCTCGGGGAAGTGGGGGAAAAGATTCCTGGGCTCACCACGAGTCGTTTGGGGACGGTTGGGAGGCCGGGGATGGTCGGAGTTTCGCCGGCGACGAGGTGGTGGCGGCGCGGCCGCCGCGGCTTCTACGCCGGCGAGCTCGGGGTCGTTCGCGGAGGGGGGAGAGGTCCTTGAGCACCAGCAGAGCTTGGGGAAGCTAATGGCGTGCTCGAGGAAGCTCGGGGACGGCTCGGAGTAGGGTCTCGACGTGCGGGTGCTTCGACGGCCGGAATTCGCGATTTGGGGAAATCGCAAATTCTCGCCGGAGAAGGGACAATAGCTTGGGGAAAGTTGGGGGTTTTGGAGCTGGTGGAGTGGACTAGCTCCGTGCGGGATGGATTGGGGAATGGTGGAGCGTGGACGAGGAATTTCGCGAAGAGCTTGGGTTCGGCTTGCGCGTCGCGAGGAGGAAGAAGACCGAGCGAGCGCGGGGAAGTGGAAATGACCAAGTGAGCGAGTGAGAGGAGGGGTGGGAGTGCGCGGTGGAGTGCTTGGGCACGCAAGGGAGGCACTGTGCGGCCTCGGGAGCGTGCGAGCGCGTGGGTGGCTGTCGCGGTCGCCATTGATGGCGCGGCGAGCTCGAACAGAGCGCGCGCGACACGATTGGGCGAGGAAGATTGTGGCGTGATCGCTGGGGATCCTCCACAGTGCTCCTTGGCGCGTAGCGAGCGAGCATCGCGACTGCGGGGCGGCGCTGCGCGGCTGCGACCAGTGCCGAGCGAGCTTGCCATGATGGCGCTCCGCGGCGCGAGGCAGCAGTGCGCCGTCGCCCGCGAAGTGACGGTACGGAAGGCTTGGACAAACGCGTGAGGACAAAAGCTAGCTGCCGCCACAGCTCGGCCGACCCGACGCGGTCTCCGCCACACGCCGGCCACGTGGCGGCCGGACTCCGGCCGGAGCAGAGCGCGCCAGGGGCGAGCTGGCAGCCCCGTGGAGCTCTTTGCCCCTTTTGAACTTTCTCCAAAAATTTGAGCTGAACTTCGAAACGTGTAAAATTAAAAGTTGGAGTTTGAGGTGCGGGACACAACTTCCGAGCTTGGACCGGGCACTTCGACCAGGCGCTACGGCGCTTCGAGCTTGAACCGCAAGCTCGAGCTTGCCGAGCCTCGAATGGTCGGAAACGCCACTCGAGGGTGAGTGCCCCCCTCGAGCTTGGCTGCGAAGCCTCGAGCGTGACGGAACGTCGCTCGAGGGTGAGCCCTCGAGCTTGGCTGCGGAGCCTCGAGGGTGACGGAACGTCGCTCGAGGGTGAGCCCTCGAGCTTGGCTGCGGAGCCTCGAGGGTGACGGAACGTCGCTCGAGGGTGAGCCCTCGAGCTTGGCTGCGGAGCCTCGAGGGTCCTGTCGTGCAGCCTCGAATCGTGACGGAAACTACCGGCTAGGCTCGATCGTCACGGTCATAGCTCGATCGTCACGGACATACTGACTAGGCTCGATCGTCACGGACATACTGACTAGGCTCGATCGTCACGGACATAGCTCGATCGGGACGGATTTTTACGGCTAACCTCGATCGTGACGGACATTCCCGCTCGAGGGTCACCGATCGGCGCGAACGCCGTGGCGAGGTTGTCGCGAAGGGCTGTCCGAGATGTTTAAGTTTTAGTTGGGTGCCAAATAACCCTTGTTTTTGAATTATAATTGAATTTTTGACGAATTTTTGAATTTCAACCCAATTCCCTGTTGTATTGATTTTAATTGCACTTTTTAATTCTTTTGACATCAGAGATGTCACAGCCTACCCCCCTTAAAAAGGAATCTCGTCCCGAGATTCGATTAAACCTAGAGATAGAGAGGGGAAAAGAAATACCTCGGCTTAGGAAAGTATGTCGGGGAAATTCTTCCTAAGATAGTCCTTGGTTTCCCACGTGGCTTCATCTTCGGAGTGATGACTCCACTGAACTTTGTACATTTTAACTCCCTTCCTTCGTGTTTGTCGCTCTTTCTCGTCGAGGATCTTAACGGGATGCTCATCATAAGAGAGATCCGGTTCAACCGAGAGTTCCTCTTGTTCAACAACTTCGGTTGGGACACGAAGACACCTCTTGAGTTGAGAAACATGGAATACATTGTGTACCGCTGAAAGTTTCTCGGGAAGCTTTACTTGATAGGCTACCGGCCCACATTGCTGAGTAATTTCATACGGGCCGATATAACGAGGTGCAAGCTTGCCCTTGAGTCCAATCTTTGCACACCCTTGGTCGGGGAGACTTTAAGATATACGTGATCACCAACTTCGAACTGAAGTGGCTTCCGCCGCTGATCAAAATAACTCTTTTGTCGTGATTGGGCGGTTTTCAGATTCTCCCGAATGATCCCAACCTTTTCTTCGGCTTCTTTCACAAGGTCAGGGCCATAAGTGTACCTCTCGCCT
Organism: Digitaria exilis; assembly: GCA_015342445.1. Lineage (NCBI taxonomy): Eukaryota > Viridiplantae > Streptophyta > Magnoliopsida > Poales > Poaceae > Digitaria > Digitaria exilis. The sequence continues at coordinate 7,146 of JACEFO010001915.1, read as the reverse complement.
GCCTGGGACCAACACAACGGGGTCCGACATCTCCTACCATATAGGGCTTCGAAAGGTGCCATTTTTAAACTCGTTTGGTAGCTGTTATTATAGGAGAATTCAGCCAGGGATAAACATTTCTCCCAATTCTTCCCATAATGGATAACACATGCTCGAAGCATATCCTCAAGTATTTGATTTACCCTTTCTGTTTGCCCATCGGTCTGTGGGTGATATGCTGAGCTGCGGATCAGTTTGGTACCTAAGGACATTTGCAATTGCTCCCAAAGCGTGCTACGAAAAGAGCACCACGATCTGAAATTATCGTCTTGGTACCCCATGTAGACAAACGATCCGCTCCAAATAAATCTCCGCATACTTTTTAGCAGAATAAGTGGTATTGACTGGAATAAAATGTGCGGTCTTGGTAAGGCGATCCACAATTACCCAAATAGAATCGTGGCCCTGAGGGGTCCTGGGAAGTCCAACAATAAAATCCATACTGATATCTTCCCCACTCCATGAGGGAATAGGTAGAGGTTGAAGCGTGCCTGCTACCTTCAAGTGGCTGGCCTTAACCCGCTGGCAGGTGTCACATTCCGACACATATGTGGCAATTTCTCGCTTCATTCGAGTCCACCAAAAGTTTTGCTTCAAGTCTTGATACATTTTGGTGCTGCCGGGATGAATAGAAAATTTGGAGAGATGAGCCTCATCCATAATCTTCCTCCGGAGTTCCATGTTTTTGGGCACCACAAGGCGATGTCCATACCACATCACTCCCTGCCCATCCAACCGGAAACACTTGTACTTCTCTTTCACCCTTTCCTTAGACAATTTCCTTTTAAGGATTTTAACGCCCGCATCATTTAATTGGGCTGCAACAATCTGATCGTGCACGGTTGGTTCCACTGCAATATGGTTGAAGTACCCGTGTGGAACAATCTCCAAATTGAGCTTTGCCATTTCGTGACACAGGGTGCGGCATAGGACTCCACGGAAAAGACAATGACAACGAGCCTTGCGGCTTAGTGCATCCGCAACTACATTAGCCTTCCCGGGGTGATAATGTACACTAAGGTCATAGTCCTTTGCTAACTCCAACCATCTGCGCTGTCTCATATTCAGATGTGCCTGAGTGAAGACATATTTAAGGCTCTTGTGGTCTGTGTATACGTTGCAGGGAACACCCATCAAATAGTGTCTCCACATCTTGAGAGCATGAATGACCGCTGCTAACTCAAGATCGTGCGTGGGGTAGTTTGCTCATGAGGTCGGAGTGCTCGCGAAGCATAAGCGATGACCCGGTTCTCTTGCATGAGAACACAACCAAGACCGGTGCCTGATGCATCACAATAAACATCATACGGCTTGGTGCAATCGGGCTGAGCCAAAACTGGGGCTGAAGTCAATAGTCTTCGCAAAGTGTGGAAAGCTTCCTCACATTTGTCATTCCACTCAAATTTAACTCCCTTCTTCAAAAGTTCGGTCATAGGCTTCGCAATTCGAGAAAAGTCCGGAATAAGCGACGGTAGTAGCCGGCTAATCCAGAAAAACTCCGAATTCGTGGACGGAAGTAGGTGGCTGCCAATCTAGTACCTCTTGTACTTTGGATGGATCTACGGATATACCATCTTTGGAAATCGTGTGGCCCAAAAACTTCACACTCCCTAACCAGAATTCACACTTGGAGAATTTGGCGTAGAGTTGGTGGTCTCGCAGTCGCTGAAGAACAATGCGAAGGTGCTCAGCGTGCTCTTCCTCATTCTTGGAGTATACAAGAATGTCGTCGATGAAAACCACCACAAACTTGTCTAATTCAGACATGAAGACCGAGTTCATGAGGTACATGAAATAGGCTGGGCGTTGGTGAGTCCAAAAGACATGACCAGGAACTCATAGAGTCCGTAACGTGTGGAGAAGGCAGTCTTCGGAATATCACAAGGTCTGATTTTATTTGGTGATAGCCAGAGCGAAGGTCAATCTTGGAGAACACTCTGGCGCCAGCTAGTTGATCAAACGGATGTCAATTCGGGGTAACGGATACTTGTTCTTAATAGTTACCGCATTGAGAGGCCGGTAGTCAATACACAACCTCAAGGAATGGTCCTTCTTCTTCACGAAGATAGCGGGACATCCCCACGGTGACACACTTGGGCGAATGAAACCTTTATCTAGCAATTCTTGGAGTTGAATTTTTAATTCAGCCAATTCATTGGGTGGCATCCTATAGGGTCTCTTTGATATAGGTGCTGTGCCAGGTTGCAATTCAATCACAAATTCAACGTCCCTATCCGGCGGCATCCCTGGTAAGTCATCCGGAAATACATCGGCATACTCACATACCACCGGAATGTCCTTTAGTTGGGTTTCGACCATAGAATAAGCACACGCATCAACGCAAGGTCCGTCGGGCAGATATAGCACACTCGGCCATGCGTAGGTGAGTTTATCTCAACAACTCGTTCCGCAATATCTAGGACAACTTGTGCTGAGTCATCCAATTGGCTCCTAACACAATGTCAATCCCTTCCATACCAAGTAGAATCAAATCAGTAGGGAATGTTTTACTTCCCAGCCTGATCGGAACTTTGTGGGTGACTTGGTTGGATGCAATTTTGCCTCCCGCAGTTGATATCACAAAGGAGGATTTGGTATGGTACGATTTTAATCCGCATTTCACATGAAATCTTGTGCTTATGAAACTATGCGTTGCTCCAGAATCAAATAATATCACAGCAGGTTGAGTGCAGATAGGAAGATACCAATCATGTCTGGGGCTCCTCGGGTAAGTCGGCCAAGTTGGTGTAGTTGAGCCGTCCTTGGCGAACTTGCACACGCTGCTGCTGCTGCCCTTGCCTTGCTGATTTCCAGGGCGCTGGTTCTGCTGTCTGTTCTGTGGGCAATCCTTGATAAAGTGATCTTGCTTCCACACTTGAAGCATTGATAGCCGGCTCCAGGACGAGTTTGGCTGCGGTGTATTCTGCCTGGGTGCTTGCTGCTGCGGCGGTGGAGGGAAACGAGGCGCGTTAAGCTGTGGCGGCCTAGGCAACCCAACCACCTCCCTGAGGTGCCCTGGACTGTCCCTGCGGTGCAGCCGGGGGAACCAGGCGGAACCTCTGGGCTGCGAGCCAGACGGTCCAGCGGGAGCCTTCCTCTTCTCTCCGCCTATGCACCGTATTGGCGTCTTCTTGAGCCAATGGCAAGCGTTGACAAGATCACCGTACGTGGGAGCACGGGTAGTGGCCAAAGAATAAGAACAGATTCTGTGCAGGGTGGTAAAAAATTACAAAACTCGAAATCTGTAAGCTCAAAAATTCTCAACTTTGGCCAGAACATAGTTTAAGTAGTTCCTAACAAGTTTCATGTTGGAGGTTTGGGCAGAAACTGTTGTTACGATAGTGTAAAAATTCAATTATTATCTCACTGTCTCCAGGAATTCCAGCAGACAGGGGTTACTATTTTATCATAACTCCAGTTCCCCTGATCCATTTTAGTTGAAATTTCTCCAGCATGTACTTTATAGTATTTATGAACAACTTCAGTTTGAAACACTTTTTCATTTGACCAAGTTTCAGTTTCGAATTAAGGGTGCAAACAGACGTGTTCTCAGCAGGAATTTTAGATTGTGATTTCAATTTCTTGATCAGCGGTTCAATTGGTCAAGGATTAAATTTGAAATTAATTCAGTGAGATGCAATGCATGAGCGGCCTATTCGATCTCACAAACACACATGCCAATAACTTTTGGCTTACGGAGTCAGTGCCGGTGGCTAGGCAATATTCGTCTCTCGCTGTATTATCTAGTCGGAATTCTCTAACCGTTTCAACGTACGGAATCGCGGTTAGTGTACCTGCAGAAAATTTTCATTCCAGAGCATGTATAATCAACCTTTCGTGCCAGCACTCACGAAAGCGTCTCCATTCATTACCACCCACTATAGAGGTGGCACCCGAACGTTTAACATTGAAACGGGCAATGTTCATATGTCACCGAGGCAACATATTGACAGGTTCATACGCTATTGAAATAGCGTATTGACTATGTGCCGCCACCATATTTGCATATGATGACGTGGTACGCTACAGCAATCGCCGTACCTTGCGCCCACCATCCTATTCTAATTTCATACGCCATCACAGCGTATTGACTATGTGCCGCCACTATATTTTCATATAGTGCCGTGGTACGTTACAGCAATCGCCGTACCTTGCGCCCACCATTGCGGAAAGTAAATGACAGAATGAAATGTGCTGGAGGTCAGTATAATATATTCTTTGCCACCTATCATAACGTGATCCCTTAACCCACATAGGCTTCACGCTCTAGGTAACATCCTTAACGACCCTAACTTTATCCTTCCTTTTGCAAAGCGCATCGGAAGTACGAATTGGCAAATTTTATTCAAAAAATTGTGGTTTAAGGTTTGTTGCTCTCTCCGGGCTGCTGCTTCGGCTCTGATGCCAGCTGTGGCGGTTCCACTCCGAAATTATTCCAAGTTAAGTACCCTCAGACCACTAATCATGTAGTCAGGCACTTAATTCGGAATAAGCTGGAGCGCCGTCGGATTAAACCCGATTAAACCACGTACTAAACTAGATCGTAACAGCAGCAGGCCCACACGAAGGTGAGTTCAAGAGATTTACAACATTCCACAGATTAATTACAAAGATAGGGTACAAAGTTATTACAGACTGAGTTCAAATGTAAAATCAGAGTACACAAGTTTTGCAGCGGAAAATTAAAAGTTCAACAACTGAAATTTAGAAGTTCATTGCAGCGGAAGTAAATAAACTAACGAACGAAACAAGTAACTCCGTGATGAGGCCTGCCACGAAGCTACTCCTCCGATCCTCGCCAGAGGACGGGACCCATTCGATGTGCCAGCCAGGTGGAAACCTGGCAGGCCAAGTCATAGCATCCACATCCAGAAATTATACCTGTAAAAATAATGCCACAAGCAAGGCTGAGTATACTAATTACTCAGCAAGGCTTACCCGTCGGGTGAAAACTACATCACCGACATCTAGACAATGAAAGGCTTTTGGCTGGTGGGTTTGTTTGCCAAAAAGCAACTAGAAGTAGGTCCTTACTTTCAAGTTTTAGCAATCAACATTCTAGTAAATTTAACCATTCTAGATTAGCATCCTCTCTAAGCATACAAGTGGAGCAATACAATTTAATTCATAGAACAAATTCATAATCTCAAATTCCACTTATTACTCGATGTGACGTGACGGTCAAGCAGTCTCATTAACCGCGAGAAGCGGACAGTTCGAACCGAATTTGTGCTACCTGGCCAGGGAAAACCCAACACACACGGATACTCTGCTTGAGATAAAAGGTACAAGCATTTCCCAACCTTTCCCATCTATCCACAATTCGGAACCGGGTCCACTTCCTTAGGATGAAGGTTTACTGCTTCACTCACAGCATCACGCATACATCCACGAGTGTACGGCAAGGGAAAACAGAGTTTCCAAGGAGAGATGGCTATCGCCCTAGCTGCTTCAAGCTGGTACCGGGCTTACCGGCTCCCATTATACCGGCATGCATGTGGTAACGTTCAAAGAACTTGACTTAGTATCCACACATATTCCGACCTTAACCAATTATCATACACGGACGGAGATCTACATCTATCATCCCGCCCGTCAATCCTTATGATTCCAACATAAGTAAAGACAACAATCCCTATGTCTCGCGAGTGACAGGAAATCACTCGACTTGTAACGAACCTACAGCAATGCTCTATCGATCCTTTCATACTAGTATTGCAATCATAGGTACTAGGAAATATGTGCAGCTAAGGGTATTCAATCAACTCCTAGAACGTAAATGCACAAACATAGAGAATTCAAAGTGCATATTTTTAGTAAGATTTAGGTCATGCTCCGGGCTTGCCTTCCTGCTCGGTACTGAGAGTTTAGCCTCCTCCGTTGTCACGTCTGCACCGTGCGTCGGGCTCCGGAACTCGCTCCTCTTCTGCGGGACGAGGTGTAGTCGCCGTCCGGAAGAACGCCTCTACATGATATGCATAATTTTAAGGCGGCTGCCCCTTTGATGCTAAGACTAGGGCCTTGAAGGCCATATTTCACCTAGACATACTTAGATATTTGCATTTTCTCCACCAAAGCAAGGTGTCGGTGTGAAAAAGGTTTTAGTTGAATTCGATGGTGATGTGTACATATATAAAAGAATTTTATTTATTTCTTCACAAGTTTAGGTGGCTGTTTCTGAATTTCAGATTCTAACCATTTTATTTCAAATTAATTACTCAAAAAGGTTTATTCATTTATACATTCAATTTCCACCTAGATTCTTTCCCATTTTTGTTTCTCCATTTCTGTCATTCAATTTTAGCTATAAACTTATATGACAGCTACTGGAGTATAAGAGCTAAGCTCACTCCAAAAATTTAGCTAATTTCGAGCTACACATAATTTATTAAAAATCTATAAACAGCTAGCTGCCAGCAGAAGTGATTTTTAAAGCATATAAATTGAAATTTTCATCCATTTCAGGAGATCTTCCTACCCAAAGCTAAGCATATATCATGAGGAGGCTCTGGCCAAGTGGTGGCTCAAAAAACCCTTGGTGTAGTCTCAATATTTTTCTATCCAAAAACACATATTTAATAATATTTTGCCATCCTAAACAGAGCAAAAAATTAAGTTTTTCATTTTTAACATGGTGCTAACAAGTTTTAATTCTCAGGAGCAAGATGATGATTTTTCGCTGCACAAATTATTTTTAACAATTTCTTTACTGCAGAAGACAGAAAACACATTTAAATCTATAACTGGAGCTAACACATCATATTTTTTTAGTCTCCTTTGACACAGCTGTCAAAGACCACTATACACAACATATCCAAAGCTCCACCCAAAGCGCGAGCTTGGATTTGAATGATGCTGCATAATTTAGATTTCCTTGCTTTGAATTTTAATTCAAACAACAACAGTTCGTCAAAAGTACAAACATGTCTAATAGAGATTGTAATTTAGAACTCTCACAATTCCACGGAGTATTTTCTGTGCATTTTTCCAGATTTTTGATACGTTTTTAATCGATTTTACAATTATCGGAGAAAAATCAAACCTAGACATAAGAATCTGTTACGCAGAGAACCTGAGGATCTTTCAAAACTTCGCGAACGGAGTCCC